>BSBN01000159.1:17082500-19482500 GCA_027924645.1 Cunninghamia lanceolata | reverse complement strand
CTTGTCAAACCCAATTACATCATACCCAATAACAGAGCCTCTATATCCCCTATCCCACAACATGATCATACCACCGAAGCCTCCTCCTCAAGGCCCAAAGAGAGAAAATTACCATAAAAGAAAGCGGAGTGGGAGAATATTCCATAGAACACAGCCTCAATCTAGCCAAGCTGCCTTTGTCTCTTAGATCTTTTGGCCAACCCAAACATTTTCCAAATCCATTTGCTCCTCCTATAGCTCCCACAACTCCCTTTGTAAAATGGGGGACCTTATCTGATGAATCAGAAGAAAGAGATATCCTACAGTGGCTTTATACTGAAGAAGAGAGCACATCACAAGAACTGCCTAGGCTCCCAACATAACTCTATGGACGAGGTGAAACTATCCTACACAGAATGGGCTACGAAGGATAAGGCCCCATCGGCCTCAGAAAAGAAGGAATCATAGAGCCTATTCAACTGTATTCATCCTCATTGGCTAGAAATACAAATGGCCTAGGATACAAAGGCAAGGGCAAAGCTAAAGAAAATGTTTATCTTGTGGAAATGACCCATACACTTCAAGAGGACAAAGACACAGACTACAATGAATATGAGTGGGATGAGCTAACAGAGCATTCCTATGATGACAAAGAGGTCAATACCATCCAAACTTTTAACCCCTACCATGAGGGACAAACGCTACCGAACAGACCACTAGAGTCTAATTTGCCCATCTCTGAGATTATGGCTTTCGAGGAAGGTTCAAGTTCCATCGCAATAAACAACTTGGAAGAAAGTACCATCCCAAACACCACCTCTACCTATACTCCTAGCGTATCCATTCACACCATCAATGAATCAGGTCTATCCTCCGACTCCCTCCCCCTTGTACATCCTGAGCTTATCGACTGGGATCTGCGAGGAACTCCCCAACTAGATATGTTCCAAAATGATGATGCTTACATTGACTATATGGAACTTAGGGATCACCTACCCAAAGGAGATCATAAAGCTAGTTTCGCTATTGAACTTAATACTGTGGCTTACTTCGGAGAGGGTGCCAAGCCTTCCAGTCACAAAAATATCAAGATAAAAACTAGATCTGATGGTGAAAACCGTTTTGCGGCAGTGTCAGATCCCAAAATAGTAAAAAGAAATTACGCATCCGAAGGTGAAAACCCAACTATGGCACCTGACGATGGAAGCCTTGACACCCTCCCTAATGATATGCACCAGGAAAAGTCACAAATTGTTGTGGAACCAACAGAGCCTGTTAATATTGGAACAGAGGAACAACCTAAGATTATCCACTTTGCTAAATCTCTTACCCCACCAGAGAAAACCAAGTTTGTACCATTCTTCAAGAAAAAGAGAGGCAACTTCGCTTGGTCATATGTAGACATGCCAGGTCTAGACCCAAACTTGATTCTACATCATCTTCCATTAGATCTAGGAGTGAAACCAGTGAAGTAGAAGCTTAGAAAGATGCATCCGCATATAGCGCAATTGGTCAAAGAAGAACTCAAGAAATTACTGGATGTAGGGTTCATCAGAGCTATAGACTACCCAGAATGGATATCCAACATTGTGCCAGTGTCCAAACTAGATGGTCAAGTTAGACTATGCAATGATTTTAGAGATCTAAACAAAGCTTGCCACAAGGATGATTTTCCGTTGCCAAATATCGATATCATAGTCGACTTAACAATAGGACACACCATGTTATCTCTCATGGATGGTTTCTCAGGATATAATCAGATCAGAATAGCACCAGAAGATCAACACAAGACAACTTTTACTTGTCCATGGGGCACATTATACTGGAATGTCATGCCATTTGGGCTAAAACACAGGAGCCACATATCAACGTGCTATGACGACTATATTCCATGATATGATGCATGTAACAATGGAGGACTATGTCGATGATATCCTAGCAAAGTCGCTCATAAGAGAATCACATCTGGATGTGTTAGAGAAAGTCTTTCAGAGAATAGACCAATTCCAAGTCAAGCTGAACCCAAAGAAATGTGTGTTTGGAGTCACTTCAGGAAAGCTACTCGGCTTCATCATGTCAGCAAATGGAATAGAGGTGGACCCCACAAAAGTCAAGGCTATTATGGACATGCCACCACCCAAGACTCTTACCCAATTGAGATCACTACAGGGCAAGCTACAAGCAATCCACAGATTCATATCCCAGCTAGCAAACAAGTGCTAACCATTCAGTCATCTCCTGCACAAAAACATTCCATTCAGATGGGATGAAAGGTGTGAAGAAGCATTCAACAAGATGAAAGAATATCTTATGAATCCACCCATTCTCATGCCTGCTATTCAAGGGAAACCACTGATACTCTACATATCTGCTACACCTATAGCTCTTGGGGCTCTTCTAGCGCAACATGATTATGAGAATAAAGAAAGAGCCGTCTACTACATCAGCCGAACACTAGTGGGCTATGAATTGCAATACTCACAGATAGAAAGATCATGTCTTGCGGTAGTTTTTGCTTCACAAAAACTCTGACATTATATGCTTGCACATCTAGTTAAACTCGTTGCAAAAATAGACCCACTAAAGTACCTACTAAGCAAAGCAGCTCTCACAGGTCACCTACCTAAATGGGTAATGCTCTTAAGCGAATACGACATTGAATATGTAGACAGAAAAGCTATCAAGGGACAGATCATTGCTGATCAACTAGAAGATGCACCATTACAGGACACCACACCGATGCAATTTGAGTTTCTGGATGAATCCCTATTCAACATATCAACACCTTCTTGGAAACTCTACTTTGATGGGTCCTACACAAACCATGGATCGAGGGCAAGAATCCTGTTTGTGACTCCTCATGGCAACACAATTCCAAAGTCTTACCATTTGTTATTCCCATGCACCAATAACATAGCGGAATATGAAGCCTTAGTAATTGGTCTCAAGATGGCAACTGAGTGGAAAATCCAAGAACTACATGTCTACAGTGATTCTCAACTAATAGTCAATCAAGTCAACGATGAGTACCAAACCAAAGATGAGAAGCTTATCCCATACAAGCGGATGGTCGACGACTTTAAGGAACACTTTGGGATCATCTCTTTTGAACAGATACCTAGGATCGAGAACAAAGCAGTAGATGCCATGGCAACCATTGCCTCTCTCTTGAAAATACTTGAGAATGAGTCACGGTACGAGTTCTTAGTGGAAACTATCCGACAACTAGCTTATGATCTTCTTGAGACCCATTCCATCTGCCTTCTAGTTGGATCTGATTCACCTTGGTACGGTAAGACTTACACTTACCTCAAGGACAACATCCTCCCACTAGACCTATCTTCTGATCAACGACAAACTTTTATACGCCAAACCTCTTGCTATACCATCATTGCCGATACCCTATACTGACGTGGTATCAATGGTACTCTACTCCGTTGTTTAGAACGAGAAGAATCCATAACTGCCTTGCAAGACGTACACGAAGGGATCTACAGAACACACTCTAGCGGTCCTTCCTTAGCCAAGAAACTCATGCATTTGGGTTATTACTGGCCGAACATGGAAATGGATTCATATCAGTTTGTCAAGAAGTGCAAGCAGTGCCAAATACATGGGAACTTGATACATGCACCAGCTCAAGAGTTGAGACCTTTAACGACACCCTAGCCCTTCTGCCAATGAGGACTTGACCTTGTGGGAAAGATCCATCCACCCTCATCCAATGGCCACAAATTCATCATAACTACCACTGAGTATTTCACAAAGTGGATTGAAGCCGTTCCCCTCACCACCGTCACAGGTAAACAAATCTCCTCATTCATCCTAAATTACCTCATCTGCAGATATGGCATTCCTTCATCCATTATCACGGATAACGGAAGACCATTCAAAAACTAGGACGTCCAAGAACTATGTGAACGTTTCAAAATCCAACACCGTTTCTCCACTCCATACTACCCCCAAGGTAACGGTCAAGCTGAAGCATCCAACAAGACCATCTTGAAACTTCTCAAGAAGATAGTTCACAATGTTGGCCGTGACTGGCATATCTAACTCAATCCCACTCTGTGGGCCTACAGAACCAGTATACACACTCCCACAGGTGCTACACCCTACGCCCTTATCTATGGCTCATAAGCTATCCTCCCCATTGAAGTCAAATTACCTTCTCTTAGGGTGTCGCTAAAAGGTCTCATATCAGATGAAGAATACAGAGTCTCCAGGTTGCAAGAACTAGAGTTACTAGAAGAAAGGAGACAGAAAGCCTTTGATCATCTCAAGGCATATCAACAGATGATGTCAAGAAGCTATAACCACAAAGTTCACCCAAGAATCTTTAAGGTTGGTGATCTTGTTCTTAAGGAGAATCCTCGCAATCAACAAGACAGAGAAAAGAAAGGCAAGTTTGAACCTAACTGGCTTGGGCCATATGTGATTGTAGCTGCTTATGGATCGGGGGCATATCAGTTGGCAACGTCAGAGGGCGAGCTGTTCGATGACCCAATCAACAGCATTCATTTTCGCCGGTTCTATACCTAGGAGAATCCCAATGTAAGGGGGGCATAAAAATACAAAAAAAATAAAAAAATTTAGAAAAATGCAAAAATATCAAAAATCAGAAAAGTACAAAAAAATCATCCTTTGGTGAAAACCTGGTAATCAGGTGCCTTGGATAGGTATCATGATGAAAACCTGGCAAACAAGTGTCATGTATACTTTCTAGCTTTCGTGCAAATAAAAGCAAGTGGCGAAAACCTGGTAAACAGGCGTTACTTGTGAGAAACCGCCTTATCCATCTTTGGGAAACCAATCACCTTGAGTCCATTCTTCCTTGTGTCCCATTCGACCCATATATGTTCCATAATAAACTCCTAACAGTTACCTATCGTGGCTTGATACTCTATCTCTTTGTTGGCCTTGTCAACCAAGGTTTTATCCCATACCGTATCCATCGCGTAAGCCTGCCGTAGTGTCTCTCGTTAGTTCGTCCATGGTCCAAGTCCCTGAACTACGTTGCCTCTGCATTGTCACGTAGGCAAGGCCATTATCCTAATGCGCCCCCAAGGCCCAATTGTCCCATCTATCCTGTGTCTAGTCCTTCTATCCATCTGAGTCCATCTCCACTTTCTCTCGCCTAGGTCTTAGGTCTGTTAGGGTTTACCATGAACTATGTTGCCTCTGCGTCGTCACGTAGGCAAGGCCATATTTCCATGCGCCCCCTAGGCACTAGGTCAGTCCCTTAGGGTCTGTCTCCCTAATAAGGATTGTGGAATCTTCTCACCAAACGAGCAAGCGCAAGCAAAACCCACTCCTTTCACACAGAAATCATGACACAGAACCTTAACCTATCAAAGACAAAGCAGAAAAACACCTGGGGCCTTCTAAATGATTTTACCTAATTTATGGCAAGAAACAAACACATCTAAATGCAAGAATGTTTTGTGTTGGTTAGGTTACCTTACAAAGTCTTGATTTATGCTATCATGCCTTCCTATGCTACTCAAGAATGCCAAAAACTAGAGACGCTATGATGGGGGCATGATTATTTTCTTTGTTTGCTATTTGTGGATTAAACTTTAGCAATGTGAAGCCTTGTCTAAGGACATGATCAACACAAGATCATCGAGGACATCAAAGGTCTAACATGAACGGGGGCAATCCTTGTTTGTTGACACACAAGAAATACTTAGGTCATATCGGTTTAATTATACCTCGATGCTTGTATTAACTTGCTAAATCAAAATCCATGTAAGCAGTACTCAGGTCATCTCGGTTCAATTATACCTAGATGCTTGTATTTTATTACAACATAATAAACACCCAATGATGAAATAAAGCACTTCAAAATACTTGCAATATCAAGATGACAAAATCCATTTGCATTCCATATCCATACCCATACTGTATCTAATTGTATTTCATATCCGTATCCATATCCCATGCAATAAAATTTATATGCAGAGTATCAATGTTTACAAATAAAAGCTTGTGATTCCTTCTATCGAGTCATTTTTCTATCAATTAGTATTCTATCTATCGTTATGGTCCATTCTTCTCAATTTCGGTCAACCCGAGCAATGATCCAAATGCAGGTCCATCCTTACTCCATACCAATCAAGTCAACTCAATCTTGTCAAATGATCCAATCACAATCAGTGGTCTTGATCCTTGTCTAGTTGTAAACCAACTCGATCAGTTAATCAATCAATTGTCTTATACAAGATGTTGCATTGTCAAAATCAGACCAACACACACGTCTTACACGACATGCTTCATTTCTTGAAACTAGACACTATCCTTCATGTTGCTCTAGGGATCTATCATTCCCCGCCATGACAACATGCCTACGTGTTGGTCTACGGATATATCGTTCCCCGCCATGACAACACTATCGTATATCGTTGGTATACCGCTCAACAAGGGCAATACCTTGTTTGTTCTTGTATCATTTGTGCATACTTGCTTACTTGCTTGTGTGTGGTATCATTATATCTTGCATTGCGTATCATTCGGCTCTTTCTCCAACCAATTTCTTCATCCCAACCTAATTATTCCCTTCATCTTCGTGAGATTGTCCATCTCACGTCCCTTCTGCCTCCTTCCCGTCTAATCTCCCGAGGGGGCATCCTGTCGTCAAACCTGTACCAGGGGCAAACTGGGGCATGTATCATTATCAGACTATTTATTCTTTGAGGCAACGTCGTAAACTGCATTGCATCAAAGAGGGGCAAAATGTATATGCCTAAAAATGACATGATTTAGTCTAAATAAATATTCTTAATATTTATTCCCTTCCAATTCTTCTATCAATAAATAAATAAACAAATTCATTTATTTGATTCACATTCCTCCTAATTAATTAAATATCAAAATATTTAATTATTTCCTCTAAAGTTGAAATTAAATAAAATCAATTTATTTAATTAAATTCCCTAAATTCTTCTAATGTCTCACATAATTAAATAATCCCACATTATTTAATTAATCCTAAATCCCTCTATTCTAAGTCCTAATTCCATAAATCCACCTCACCAATCCACCTCATCTTTCCACCTCACCTTTTCCACCTCACCATGTTGCACATGTAATTAAATATTTTAAATATTTAATTATCTAATATTCCCTCACCCACATGCCCTATTTCTCCTCTAATCAAAGTTAGTTAACTCATCAATCAAAATTGTTAACTAACTAGTCAATTGAGTTAATTCTTCAATCAATTTTGTCAGCTCCACAATCCATTCTACTAACTGATCAATCAAGTTTGTTAACTGATCAGTTAATGGAGTTAACTCTCCAATCAATTTTGCCAAATCCCCTCTTCCATGATGGAACCTGGACACTTGTCCACTTTCTACTCGTTGCACATTCCTCAACCATTCTCAGCCATTGATCATCATACTTCTTCTCAACCATTGATCTTCATCCTCCCAAGTCTATAAATGGAACCTCATTCTTCCATTCTATTCATCCAGGGTATTCGTATTGTTACTCTACAGAAATTCACCAACGCGCCTTTGGCACCCCAATACAATTTGCTTGAGATCCCCCAAAAGCTTTGAAGCTCCTCTTCATTGCACGTTTATCAACACAGCCATTCATTATCGACATTTTTGAAAACAACAAAGGAGTGCACTCTCTGAGGGCCTACTTCATACAAACAAGGACGATCTTGATAGGCAACAATAGAAGTTTCGATTCAAGGAAGGTTTGCATTGTTTTATTCATTGCTTCATTTTATTCAATCTTCTTAGTTTCACTATTCTATTGAGTTATGGGTATTTGATGTTGTTTATTGCATATTCATTGTTGATCCTATTTTACCCTAACAATCATCACTAGCTGGAAGCAGGCCAATGCATTTCAACTGTCCAGGTTGAATGGTGAATCTCTTCCAATCCTAGCTAATGGGATTCATCTCAAACCCTGCTTTTAGGTTTGGTTTTTTGAGATTTTGTAAATATGTTTGATGTTGTTACAGTCCCCTTTGATTCTGTGCCCAATCGATAGGTTAAGTCCCCTAGATTTCTTCTATTTAGCAAGCAAACACCCCTGCAAAGTCACCAAAATGTTGACCTATTTTAGCCCTTGTCCAAAATAGCCCCTCTTTCAAAATTGCAAAATATTTTCAAAGTTCCCAAATCAAGACTTAGTGTTTTAGTTTTCATTCCTTTGAAAATATTCGATCTAAGATATCAAATATGGAGGCCAAATCCAAAAGATTCCTAGGTTAGCCTTTTTTCCAAGTGTTTTTGCCTTAAAATGGAAGAAAATTCTGAAAGGAAGTCACCTTGTGCATTAGTGCAACCTTGTTTAAAAGAGAAAAACTAAAGTTATGCCATTGCGCTAAGTGGGTCTTCAGCACACCAATGTAGCTTTGATAAAGCCACAAGGCTATGAGGTTGCACCATTGTGATAAGCAAATCTTCAATGCACCAATGCAGCCTAGATAAAGCCACAGGGCTACGAGGTTGTGTCATTGTGCTAAGTGAGTCTTTACTGCAATAATGTAGCTTTGATAAAGCCACATGGCTATGAGGTTGCACCATTGTGCTAAGGAAGTCTTCAGCACACCAGTGTAGCTTTGATAAAACTATAGGAGTATGAGGTTGTGCCCATGTGCTAACCATCACGAAGAAGGCCCCCCAACGTAGTTTCACAACTTTACTTATTACACATGGTTTGGAGGTTGCACTCTTGCACAAAATTGTGAGTAAAGGATTTAAATATCTGAATGGTATTGTTTTCACAAATGTTTCTAAGGTGCCTTGGCCATTTAGTTTTATAAATGAAGACATGGCTTGGTTGTTGATGATTGAAGGAAGTAATATTCATGTAGAGGAACTAATGAATTTGAGAAAAGGGGCACCATTATTGTAGGATGAGGGTAGATTTTTGGGTAGCTGGAATAGTGTATATCTTCAAGGCACCAATACCAAGAGTAAATGGGGTGGATGAATCCCTACGACTTAGGCCAAATTAACGTACGCAAAAGTATGGGAGAACTCTTCAATCCATGTGGGATTTTGACAATTCACCTGGGCATGATGCTGAAAAGTAGGGGTGACCTACAAATCTTGTTGACCAAGTTTCCCCACATTCGAGGTTGCAACAGTGAAAATGTAAATGCTATATATGCATGAAAAATGATGTATTTTTAGCTAGTTGTTTTCCTAGGTCATCACACAGGTAGAAAGATTTCTTTTGTTGGTTTAGACCTTGTGTACCTTCCAAGAATTGGGTGGATTTGATGTATTGTGCTCTCTTCTAAGCCTTTGATGTCTCCATTACCAGTTTGACTATGAATGGAAGTAATCATTTTTTGTCTGTTAGTCTGTATTCAATCTTTTCTTCCTTTGTAATGGCTCTTTAGCCTCCATGATCAATAATAAATTGATATTTTTCCTTCCTCTTCACTTTTGTATTGTGTTTACCAAAAATCTATAAACTTATTCTATGGATGTAAGATCCCCCATGTAGTTATAGTTTTATACTCAAACCTTTGTTGGATTTTATTCATGAGTTTGTGTGAGTTTCATTCAATATTAGAGATCATTGTTGTATTATTTTAGGTTCAACTGAATACACTAAATCTGGTGCATCACTTTTTCATTTTAGTTCTCCTTCTCCCCTTTTCACTAGTGATTATTAGAATAGGTTTAGTTGCATTTTCTTTGAGCTTCAAACTCAGAATGAGGAACCGGGCTTCTCTAGAGGCCTCATCTCATCTGTAAGGTCCCACACCTTGAGATCATTCCCATTGTTTCACTAGATTTGTTGCAGCAACAAGTTTCAACAAAGGGTACAAATCCAGGTGTCAACAATTATGAATATGCTCCTCCACAACCAATTTGTAAATCCCCCACTAATTTCTTGTCATAAAATATTCCTCCCACAAAAATAGTACCTACTTGGTCTTAAATCCAACTTATAACTCCCCAATTATGGGCTACCATAAAAAATGTCATAAACCTATCATAAAGAAGATACCAAAATATTTGGGAGTTACATTATCCATTGTCCATGAATTCACATGCCTCTCCTTGGGAAATAACTCAATAATAAAATTATTTTATTAATTAGTTGGCGCTTTTTATTGAAATTGAGAAATAATAATTAATTTGGGTCCAATATTCAATTTTAATTAAATCATTTTCACTAATAATTTCCCCTTAGCCCATAGGAAATATAGGAATGAGATTTTTATTCACAATATTATATTAATTAAGAAGGGGACATTATAGTTATCAATAAATTTATGGATTAGTTCCACATGTGATTTTTTTGATTGAATTTGGAATTCATCTTCATTTTTCAATTGTATTTCAAGTAGTGATGTTGCTTCATAGACTAAAATGTATGGTAGATACAATAGTTGGACATAATAGATATCCATTCAAGGCTCTTCAATCATCTACAAAGTTATGTGAACAAGGGATTAAGAACACCGAGTATGCCCAATGTATGGATAGAATTGGTTCGATAACAATTATCTTCCTCCTAAAACCTTTTCCATTAATGTTCTCCACATGTTGAAAAGAGATGTTCACAGAGGCATTAGGGATGATATCTACAAAACCTATATAAATAAACTAGAATAGAATCAACAGAACCCTTGTCAATGACACTTCTTATGTAGCATACAAGAAGTCTTGACTATCTTACATGGTGCATAGGCCCCCGACAAACTCTATTTCCTCCATTTTTTAATATCACAATTTTTTTTGTCTGGCACGAGTACCGTCTATTAGCCATTTCATAAGCTTCACCATAGATATCTATGTGCTAGTAGTTACCATTCACTCACGGTAACAACTTTCACTCTCAATTTAACTTTATTATGTTGCCATCTTCAAACACATTTACAAAAAGATGGTTTAAAAATCTCCACGTAGTAAACCATTTGATATTGTGTTAAACACAACTTGAATGATCAAACTACTTGAAAGGAAACCACCTAGGAATATCGCCATATCAAGTGACTATGAAAAAACCTAACCTAGCACATTGTCTAGATCTAGGATGCTGATAAGAGGATATTAGTCAAGGAGGGACAACAACTTAAGTCTTGAAACATAGCATTCTAATTCTCTATATAATACATGTCCTTGCTCTAATTCTTAAACTTGATAAATTATGTGTGGCAAGAATTGTGGATGTTTTAGTGAGCTTTCTTATAGTCATAACTCATTCATGTCTAAGTACTTTGCAAAAATGACTTCTCTCCTTCATGCAGTGCCTAAAGGCCTTCTTAGATAAGGAAAAAGCATTCCCCTATTTTAGAAACCCATCTTAGGCCAAGGGAAGAACCATGCACATTGGATAGTAGTCACTACTATGAATAAGATGGAATTATAGAATTACATATAAACATTAGCAAATTATTGATGATGGTTAAATAATTACTTAATGTTTCACATATATATTCTTGCACTGTTCCATTATGTAATCAAGAGGTTTTCCTTCCACACCATCAAATCCATCAATACTATAGTCTGATATGTAAAATAGGAGTTTAAACCCATGTCTATAAATTTGAAATACTAATCCTTATCCAATGCCTAAAGGTCCTCCTAGATTTATGTAATACCATGGGTAATGTGGATACTAAATAATATTTTTCTACAAACAATAAAGACCTATGTAGGAATCTCATTCAACTGAGTTTATACCTTGTTATTATTGCTAGGTTTATTGGAGATGGCAATTAAGTAGAATTATGGGTGTTGTTGTTGCAAAGTCATCCATGAATATTTAAGTTGAAAACATATATGACATCTCCCTTTAACTTGAATGTACAAAGACCATTTTTAAATACATAACATAATTCATACTACAAAATAGGCTAGAATTATATACTTCATTATATAATTAATTTTCCCTATTTAATTCTTAAAAATTAGTTTTGACCTATGAATGCTTAAAAGTGTAAAAATAGGGTTCTAATTCTTTATATAACATCTACACTTGTGAGAAATAACCTACAAAATCTAATCCTAAGGAAACTTAGATAAAGAAAATCCTAAAAACATCCTTTGCTCAATGTTAGGTAAAAAACACCAAAAACTTTTTGTGGGTGTGATTATAACACCAAGGAAAAATAATGTAAATGAATCAAAATGAATTCTCCATCCTCCATTAAACCTATCTACTTTAATGCTCCCAAAAGCAATCAATTTTTTTAATAATTACAAAGGGTTTCAATTGAAACATCCAATCCTTAGGTGTGGTATGTTTGGTCAATCCACTATGGCTTCTTGTTCTTCTCTTTGTACATGATAGTGGAATAGATGTTTTGTATCCTTATTATGGGATTTCCTTCCACATATACTCTAATTCCGACAAACATAGGCCCTAGCTTCATCACACAACATAATTGTGTAGTCATTGCTAATTAGGATAATGCTACATGCTATATTTGTTATAGCCAACCTTATGATCTACATTTTTAGGGACATTTTTCAAATCCAATCTGTTGGAAAGATGAGATAGATTAACTAATATAGCTATTTTCAAAAAATTCATTATTGAATTGCTAATAATTCTTCAAAATGTGAATGTAGATCTATACAAAATCTACACAAGTTTAATTAGAAACTTTTATATCTTAGTAATTAGATCAACCCTAACACTTAATAAGGATGATAATTGTAACAAGGAGATGTTGGAAGTAGAAAAGGACATTGGTAAACATACAGACACACTTTACTAGATGTTATATATGCATGAGCATAAATCAAATTCTATAAGAAATATGTTTGATTTCTAAGTTGAGTTCAACATTTATAGTCATGTTATTGTTAATTAAAGACACTAAAGCAAGGATAGTGAATAGATCACAATTTTAATTGGTTACTAAAACTATAACCAAGTTGTTTCAAGCAATTCTCGATTAGTTATTGACATTGGCAAAGTACCATAACAATCATATCAAGTGTGTACATTCTAATCAAATTCTAACATTATAATTTACCATAGAAGTCCTTAGCAACATAACAATCATGTTCTATACAAAATTTTCCCACTTCAAACATCATACTATTCATGTCAAATGATGACAATCCAAGAATCATATCTCTACTAAAGGTTGAATACAAACTATAATTTAGTCATCCCTTACAAGTTTGACCTAAGCCCTAAACTATCTCTAGATTTTGGTATTAAATGTTTAGTTGTTTGTATATAGTCAACTTGAAATAGTGAATTTCAATCTTTTTTACTTGAAAAGGTACGTTTGTATTTGTGTTTGTCTACTAGATGGATGTCAATTGGTCTCATATCATGGATGAAGTCAATCAACACACCCTAGTGGAAAATTTGCATACAATGACCTTTCTTGGGATAAGTATGTCCATCACAACTTACATTTATTTTTGGCTTGGATTGAGGTTGATAGATTTCATAGTGTTAAGAAATAGGGTAATTAGAACAATGATAGAATATGAAAATAGTGAACAAATCTGATACATCGACCAAAGTAGCATGTGATTAACCACTAAATTATACGAGGAGAAACATTTATCAACAAATTATTAGAAAACTCATATGAAACATATACCACTATAATTTACACGAGGAAACACTTTTAGGAAAAAACTCCATCACCAAACAGGTCCTTAAGCTTGTATTAATCAAATAACACTCTTACATAATGAAACCCATCCAACTCCTTAGTCAAGCAAAATTTTGGTAGCATAACCTTGCATGACATCATAAAACCTCTATCTCATGCCTCTAATTCAAAGAGAAATGAGAAGAGGAAAACCATTACTTCACTTGCATGACATCATAAAATGTCTATCTCATGCCTCCAATTCATAGATAAATGTGATGAGGAAAACCATAAATTACTTCCCAAAACCATGTTCCAAGGAGAAAACACATGCCCCCATAATGGATTAACTCAAATAGGTAAGATAGACATCAATTACATAGGGCATGTTTAACTTGATAAATCTTGGTAGGCACTGCTCCCAAGTCTAGTGCTCCAACATGAAGCCACTAACTAAAGTGTACTTCACTTGCCATAACAAGGTTCTCCACTCTCACAAATGTTACTCCCTAGCACCTAGGTGAGATAAAGTCAAATTGTATTCGAGAATGACAAGTGCAAGTCCAATAGTTGACTTCCTAGTTACAACCTCCTTATTAATTCCATTACAACAATATTCAAGATTTTTGAGAGAATACGAATAAATATATTATCCCTCAACACCTCATGGGCATCAAAATACCCATTTTGAGAGTGTTGAAGGCACATATAATATCCATAGGATTGTAAAGCTAATAGCATCTAATCCTAACACATAGAGGTGTTGATGGGTGTTTTTGCACACAATAACTTAGATAAAATACTAAGTATCTTATCTCTCTTGAAAGGAATCAAATCCCAAAGAAATAGAAAATGACTACCCTAAGGTCTATACCAGCCAGGTCTTTCCCTTGTGAGATAACTCAATTGTTTGATGTTCTTTGTTGTTCCAACAAGGGGCCTTACATAACTAGATACAAAAGATTAAGGTTTTGAGATTTACACAACTCACAAGTTTATAAACCCTAAATAGTTTTCATAAAAAAGGCCTGAAAATAAATTCTCTTATCATCAAATAATTAGGTGGTTGATGCTTAATTTTGATCCTAATTTAAATGTGATCAATTATAAAAAAATCAAAAGCTAGGTGAGAGAGAAAGGGTTTAGAATAACAAACTATGAATAGTTACAATGGTGAACTTTAATTCAAATAGATAGATCTCCTAATAAACAATATCTACTTAGTCAGGTAACCCACAAAGCTAAAGAGATAGTGCAATCTTCAAGTAAATATAATATTTTCAAATCATGAAAAGATTTCATTAAATGTACAACATAGCTTAATCAAATTCTTCACTACCGACCTCAACAAAGTATTTAGACTAACTAGACAAAGTAACTTACTATTAATAAATAACCAATGGTATAAACATGAGATCTATCAAATATCTAAAATAATAGCCCATAATTGTAAATGAACTCAACTAAATGAAAAAGAACCATGCAAGCAATTTCTGCAACTAATAATCAAGCTTAGTTTGCCTTAACAATTTTTTGGATTGTAGAGCAACACAAAATGCATCTTGTTTGTATTAGTTCCAAAATATTGCCAAGTCTCAACAATTCTTGATCATCCTTTACAAAAGAGAGTGATTTCCTATTTATAGATGAGGCAAGAGAACTTAGTATAGAATGAATGGTTAGAATTCATCCTTCACCAATGGCTCAGATTTGATTACAATTAATTATTTGGAGAAAGAATATATTAGTCATCCATCTCCAACTAATTTTGGATACAATGGCTATGATTTTCTCACTTTTGTAGAAAAAGATAAAATACACATCTTGGGAGAGTGAGTACAAAAAGATAAAATAACACATCCCCCCAGAAGCAACACCATTGAACTTGGGAGTCCTAGACTAATTCGCTCAAAATGGTAAGTGTAAATAGTGCCTACGGATTGGGAGCATCATATTCCACTATGATTTGATATTTTATCCTTTCTCTTCTCTTGTATTCCATGAATGCATTGAGGGCTGGATTTAGCGCTTCTGGAAGTGGCTCTTTGGCATAATTCATTCTAAACTTTTGAGTATCAAAGGTCATGGAGAAAATGTTGAAACAAACCTTTCTTCTATGTGTCCCTTTGGAAAATATTTTGATTTGCCCTTTGATTTCCACTAGTTTGTTCATCTTGGGTAGATCAAAGGAATAAGGGGGCGTCTGTAACACTTCTTGTAGAAGCCGCTTCAAATGTGCATTGAACAATTCTTCATTTAGTTTTGTATTATCTCTAACATAATGTTCTGTTATGTCACATAATAATTCAAAACAATCACTCTAAATATTCAAAACTTGTGCCAAGATAAGTCTTAGCTCCCATTTACTCTTATCTATAGTTTCCTTTCTAAATTTCATCACTTTTGACCATATATAAGGTAAGTATAAGCTATCCTTAGTAAGGGTATTTTCTTTCAACAACACTTCAAGAGACAACTTACACATCATTTGAACTCTAGGGAAAACTTAGGAGTGGTTCTCCTCATCTCCTCTACACTCTTCTAGTGCAATATCCATGCCCTCCTTCAATTAAGTGATGTTTTTTAGAGCCTGGACCACCTCATCTATAGGTTGGAATCCTTGGTCGTGAATTTCTTCCAAGCAATCTTGGGTGGTTCTTGATACATGTTGCATCTTCTCAAGCTCATACATCTCTTGTTGTGACAAGACTACCAAAGGGGCAATGCTTCCATCCTCTTGTTGTAATGAAGCTATCAAATGTTTTATATATGCTTGTAGCTCAACGAATTGTTCTTTCAACTCCCTATTGGTCCTCTCATCTTTGTGCATTTGGTTAACTACTGTAGTTACAACATTCTACACTTCTTCTATCTCTTGAGCTCGAGTAGAGTGATCGAGGTTGATGGTAGAGATCTGTTAGTCCTCTAACCTGAGTTATCATCCTTATTAACAATAGGTGTTGTAATTTGTGCAACCCTAGATCTTGAAGTGTCTCTAGAAATAGAGGACAACACCCTAGGCTTCTTTTTACCTTTAGGCTTATCTAATTTATTGATTAAACTTGAAAAATCTAATGAAGGAGGCTTTATTATAAGGTGCCTTTGATCAAGACTTATTTGTAGCCATTGAGGGACCAAAGAATTTGTCATCAATTGTATCTACAATTTGTTGTTAAGGGGGGAGGAATTGGGACTTCCTACTCTTCTTGAACTCTATCTTATTGTTCTCCTTATATTTGTTGATCCTTTGGATCATGATCTTTGTCATCAAGGTAGGTTGATTTATCCTGTGTTGGTACTTGTTCAAGTAAGGGCATTTCTTTCTTCTCATTCTCCTTCTAAGGATCCAACTATTGGTCAACTATTACTTCTTGTGGTTTCGTAAGAGCTTATAGGAGCACATCTTCATTAGTTTTATCATTCATTTGATTGGAAGGAGCCTACTTTTCTATGACACCTTCTTGTTCTTCCAATTCTTGGCTCAATTTGTAGATATTCTCTAGGGTAGGAGGTACAAGTTGTTTTGGCGGTGATCTTCGAGGGCTGTTAAGATCAATACTGGTCTACTCCAATACAAACTTGTTCACATCTAAGAGGACATATTGAATTAAGGATGGGATAGAACCTACAGGAAGGGGCTCAACATTTATAGGTGGAAGTATAGTGGAGGAAAGGATGGATTGAAGAATAGAGGAAACAGTAGTCAAAGTGGGAATAGAAGGAACATAGGTAGGCATGATAGGCATGGTAGTGGGGATTGGGAGTGGTACTTTCTACAAGGATAGAGATAGAAATGGAATGGAGGACAAAGATGGAGGTGGAGTGGTGAGAGAGATGGAAGGAGTGGTATGATCCATAGAAATTGGGATGGTGGTTTGGATGGAGGGAGAGGGAGATTGAGGTGATGGAATGGAGAAGGACTAAGCAGGATGAGTGGGGAGTGGAGCAATGGTGAGTGGAACATCCCCAAAGGTGTCATCCTTTTTCTTCCTTTTCCTTGTCATTTGTATCTCTAGTTCTTTCTCTTCACCCTCTTCCATTAGATCTTGCTTCCTCTTATAAACCTATGGTTGGGATGGAGGAGGCCTTTTTCTACCCCTCATCCTTAGTGGTGCAACAGATGAAGTTTTATTCTCCTTACCTTTGCGCTTTGGAGGAGGAAGTTGTTCCTCTTCTTCTATGCTTTCCTCATCTTTTTCTATCTCTTTCTCCCTGGCCCTAAAAGCTTCTCCCCCATGTAGTTCTTCTTCCTTAAGAGCCTCTCCTACTTCTAGCTACCTCTTCCTTTTAGCCTTTTCCTTGGTGTAGGTTAACTCTACCCCTTGAGCTACTGATTTTGCCACCTTATTATCCACCCATTTCTTACTATATTTGATATTTTCTTTCATTAGCTCCTCTAGGGAAGTAACTTGCTATTCTGCACAATTTGGTGGAGGGATGGGGTCACTGAATACTACATCATAATCATTCTTTTGCAGAATATTTCCATCATCAAAGACCTAATCTAGCAAAGGATATATGTTGAACATCTTAATGTGGTAGGCTAACAACCTAGAATATCTCGTCTTCTTCACCTCATGCTCATTGGGGCAATTTGCCCAAAAATCCTCCAAATGAGGGATATGATAGTACTCATTCCCTACCAACTACTCCAAGTTGTGATTGGGATCAAAATGCTACCTGGCATTCTAGAAGTGGAGGTGATACTTCCAAATCTTTGCATCCAAGTCATTGACCGAAGGGAAACAAGGACATGAAAATAAACCATTTCCAACAATTAGAGGAAATGGGACCCCAAGTCGATGTTTGTCCACTAGGAGCTGTTGTGATTCACAAATTTTCCTAGTAAGTCCTAAAAAGATGATTTTATCAGTTAGGTACTTAGGCAATTTGTATGCAGGGCTGGTGAATCCTTCTATTCTTATGTATGAGAATTTAGGAAATTGGATAAACCAACATCCATATTTCTTTACCTCTCCATTGCTAGGACTGAGAGCCTCTTATTCAAATCATCCTCCAACATTCTAGTGATATACATGGTAAAATCATCATTGACTCTGTTGTAATGATTGACAGAGTTCTCTAGTTATAGCTGGGGATAGCAATCATAGACCTTGACTTGTCCTGCTGCATTGCCAATTGTTCCATTTCTTGTCAACCCATGGTAATGAGCATTCTTGGCTAACATGTAAACCACATGGGAATTCATGTAGAATTCCCTAGTAAATCCCACTCAAGGGTGAACTGGATATGCAAGTTATCATTGATGATCTTAGCCCAATGTATTTTTTTATCTCTAATTATGATCTCTATAAATTTGAACATCCACTCATGAAAAGTGGAAGTAGTGGATAGGCCCATCACTCTACTTACTAGAGGTCACCAGATCATTGATTTTAGTCTTGAAATCACTTTTGTAAAGAGTCTTGGGGAATTTAGAGACTACAGGCTTGGGGGTCTTCATCCACCTGGAGTTGATTCTCTTACACTCCGTTGGCCCCTGATTGTAAAATGATAGTCCATCATCCTTAGTTAAATCAACCATGACACAGTAAACTAGGATGGCAAAGACCTCTACTAGGGTTGGAATTGACAAGTCAGCCAATATTGTGCCATTATTAGTCGGTATCCTTCTTGAGCCCAAGTGATAATGTTGGGCACATTCCATGATGAGATTTGGGCATTGGGAAGTAGGAAATCTTGCTGCCTGAGCTATGCCGCTGGGCACCAGCTTCTTTGCACTTTATAGTGTTTGGCCCATACATTCTCTATCTAAAATCTTCAATGTCAACATGTCGTAGATATGTATCATACACATTATTCTAGACTAAAGTGATCTTTGAGGAGGAAGATAGCCCTTTGAACATGAACTTCATATCTTTCACTCTAGACATTTACCCTACAAGACAAGAATCCTAATGATTTTTCCTTGAAACCTAAGAATTTTTTTGAGGTTTTTCTATTCAGTAGGATATTAAGAATTTGCAAATATTTCAATGAAATTATTTCCAACGATCCAAGCAACTGTAATGAAAACATCATAACATAACCTAAAGAGTATTAATAAGAATTCTAAATATCCCCATGCAGAGTTTTGTTGCGCTCAAAACAAAAGGAAATTTTCATGGTATCCGACAATGGAGAAAACCTCCGCAGTTTATGTTTTCTCAAGGTAGCAAGTGTTTTGCCAAAAAATGATATTAGAAAGGATGTAGGATACATATAATTTCATCATATAAAGTTCAAAGATCCTTTATATCTCCATTATTAAAATGAAAAACTTTGAGTAGGAAACAGATGCGGGATGGGAAAGATAGTTGGGACATTATAATGCATCCATCCTGGTGATTAAACTTCACAATTTGAAGACTAATATGTATTTTGTGGGAAATCTCGGGTCGTTAGGATTTGTGGGAAAATATAGTGACAATGGATATATCCACATCCCTTATAAAACCCCACAAAAAGGTGACTTGTAATAGTTCTATAGAAGTTATGGAGGTTGGGCTTTGTGGGAGAAGATCCATTGAAAGGATACGTCTGTTGTCTCTCCAAATCTTTGCAAAACACCTACAAATTCTATTTTAGCAAGGAAAATTCAAAGGAATTAGACTTTGTGGAAACACTTGGCGAAATAGACACCTCCACTTACTTTTTTGGACTCCATGACGAAAGATAATGTAATTTCGCAGGAAGCCGAGTGTTCGAAGGATATACAAGGAACCAATCATTGTCAAACGGAAGGGTAGGATGTTTTAAAGCATCCTTCCCAATTGGGAAATTCATTGAAGGTAAAAAAGGGGCCAACACCAAATTTTTAAGAGAGATTTTACTAGGGCACGGATAATAGTGTGAAAATGCAAGAGTGAATCGATGCAACAATTATGAAAATATGCAGTGGACACCTAGGGAAATTTGTATGTTGGCGACTCCTGCTTGGTTTATTTATCCTAAAGAACATTTGTTAAACCTTATTAAGTTTCCAATGGTCAATTTTTAAATTTATCCCCTCATGGAGTATGAAATTTTTGATATTAATGTGAATCAAAAGCTGGGTTTGGAAATTATGAAGATAAAAGAGGTTTTGGAACCCTACTTCATTCGTAGGTGATACATGTTAGAATAATTCATAACAGAATCATGCATGTGTCTAGAGTTGCAGTGGTGTCACAATCAGTTATAGAGGTGTCCAGTTTGCTGTCAAAGACTCTACAGTTCGCTGTCACAAGCACTCAGTCTGCTGTCAGTTATCTTTGCATATTTTTAGGAAGTTGTTAAGCTGTTTTCAACTATATGTATGTAACCGTGTTTCATTGAATACAACGGATTCCTTTCATTGTTATTTTTCAATCTCTATTAATTCTTTTATGGTATCAGAGCTCTCTCAAAATCTTGGGTGAGTCAGCAAGGATTGAAGGCAGTATCAAATGATCTATGAATGACTGCTGTGTGTGATGAGGCCTGTAGAAGAGCCATCTGTGCTTACTGCTGCTAGAGAAAGATTCTAACAGAGCAGTTAAGAAGGTTGCTAAGGCCATGCTGCAAATCCCTCTGCTGTGAAACATTCACAAAGGTATTTTTTGTCTCAAAGTACAGATTTGTTTTTTTGTTTATTACAGAAGTTTTTTGAAAATGGAAACACCTCTAGATAAATTCAATGGTCATAATTTTCACACATGGAAGGTGAAAATACAAATGCAATTGATGAACAAAAATTTATGGGGTATAGTGAATGGCACTGAAGTGGTACCAACAGATGCTAAAAGGAAGATTGATTGGGAAAGCAGAGATGAAAAAGCCAAGTCCATTATTGGTCTTGCTCTTTCAGATTCAGAATTACACCATGTGGATCTGGAAAAATCATCTAAAGAAATCTGGGATGAATTAAATAAGTTGTTTGGAGCAAAAGCAACAAATGCAAAGTTCTATCTGATTCTACAATTATTTAGCTTCAAGATGTCTAATGAAATCACCATGTCTAACCACATAAACAATTTGAGATCTCATTAAACAACTAGCTGAAGTCAGTGTTGTGGTAGATAAAGAGGATACTAAAGCTGTCTTGTTAAATAGTTTGCCTTCGAAATATAGCAATATTATTTTTACTCTCAGTCAAATGCCTTCACAAACTTTAGAAGACATGATTTCAGTACTCTTAGTTGAAGAAAAGAGAGCTACTACAGGAGATCCAAGAGAAGATACTCAACAAGAGCTTGCATTATACTCAAATAAAAGGATGGGAAAGAGAATGTCAGGTAAGAGTGAGATCGAGTGTTACTATTGTAGGAAAAAAGGTCATACAGCAATTAATTGTAAAACTCATGCAAGTGACCTTCTCAAAGGGAAAGTTAAAGAATCAGTAAATATAGCCATTACGGAAGAACCACCAGATATTGATAGTGATGATGATTTCATTGAAGATGAGGCACTTGTTTTATTTTGAAGAAGCCGACACCTTGAAGACAGGGAAGGATGAAGGATGCAGTAGACGATAGATAGATGTTCAATAGTCCAATGAAGACAGGGAAGGATGAAGGATGCAGTAGACGATAGATAGATGTTCAATAGTCCAAGATGCTTGTGGATCGGAGAAACTACACCTCATTGGGGTTATGAGACATGCATGTGAGGATTGATGTCCAATAGTTCAGGGGAGATCCAGAAATCTGGAAGTTCAGCATCATATATTTACGAGGGTAATGAGACACTTCATGTGCAAATGGTGTCCAATGATGTTGGGAACTTGGATTACAGCTAGGAGGCTACTGGAGCAGCTTGCAGAAGTTTCACTAGTCCAAGAACTGTTTTTCAAAGAACAGTTTCTGAATAATTTAATTTTGAATTTTATGTTGTTAGTTAGTTTAGTGGTGTAGGGGTGTTGGAATATTTGCTCCAACATAAATAAATGTAACAACGAACTATTTTGTTGTAGCCAGTTCACAGATATGTTATTCATTAAGAGGGGGTGTTAGAATAATTCATAATAGAATCATGCATGTGTCTAGAGTTGCAGTGGTGTCACAATCAGTTATAGAGGTGTCCAGTTTGCTGTCAAAGACTCTACAGTTCGCTGTCACAAGCACTCAGTCTGCTGTCAGTTATCTTTGCATATTTTTAGGAAGTTGTTAAGCTGTTTTCAACTATATGTATGTAACCGTGTTTCATTGAATACAACGGATTCCTTTCATTGTTATTTTTCAATCTCTATTAATTCTTTTAATACAATGGAGATAGAGTTTGCAGTATATCCACCAAGGCACGTGTAGAGCATCCTTGCAAGGGATATGGAAATGGTTGAAATGTTGTTTGTGGATATCACCTTAATTCAAAAATTTGAGAGTTATTGATAGGAAACCAAGCATTTGGAGAGTAAATTATGATAAAATGAGCTTGAAAATGGACTTAAATATTTTGCAATTCCCCCAAACTAGCAACCATTAATGCAGGCTAGGCATGAAGTAGTCTACACATCATGGATAGGTGGAAAACACTTAGGAAAAAATGGGGGAAAAGGGAGACCTACAAGATGCAAGCAGGAGTCTGCAATGACCCAAGATAATCTCAATACACTAAGTTTACGAGGTTGTGGCTAGACATGATTTTCGAAAAGGTAGTATGGGTTCAAATATGCCTTAGGGTTCTGCAAACGCACTGTCATAACAAAGTTTTACATTTTAAATTAAAAGACTTTTAGAACCAACTTTGTGGGAAAATACAGTCTAGATAGACTAAAAGGTTTCTTGATGGGGACATCCTGATCTAGTTTGAATATCAGCATCCATATCCCTATGAAAATTCTTTAACTTCTATCAAAGGTAGAAAAAGACTTCTAACTTAAGGCAAAATTGACCAAAATCCCTCCAAGAGACCCAAAATTACAAAAGCATAAAAAATAACCATTCAAAGTATTCAGGAAACCACTTCTTGAGCCAAGAGACCAAAAACTGAGACATAAGGCAAAAGTAAAACAAAAGAAGGGAGGTCCACATTTTTCGAAGCAAAATGAGGTGTGTGTGTGTGTGTGTGTGTGTGTGCAAGGAACAACAAATGGGGACTCTACTAGAGAAATGCTCCTGAGTATTTCTAAGATAAACAAAAGTTATGAACCTAGAGTCTTTGCTTACACCCACATATTAGGCCAACAGAAACACAAAAAACATGATCAAGTAACCAAAATCAAGAGCTAGCATAACCTTCCATATTCCAAAGATCCAAGTGTGTGCAAATGCATTAATTTTCCTCCCTTGGAAACTAAGGTCACCTAAGCTCTCTAACATTAGGCTATTGTTAACGTATTTGTCCCCTTGGGTCTAAATAAGTTTACTCACAGAATGACATGAGATGCAAAGTTCAAGTTCATGAAGTAAAGTTTCACAAGGTGCCTTGAAAGAGTTTAAAATCCTTGTCTACTGAATAGTTCAAGTCATTGGAGTGCATAGGTGTTAAAAAGGTCTCATTGTGTTATCAAAGAGGAATCATAGATGTTTAGAGCACTTAGGTGTCTTTAAAAGTTTCTATGTTCATGTTAGAAAGGTTTCTTGAAACCTTAAACTGCTCAAAATTACCTTAAACAATCTGAAGTCATGTACATGAGTTGGAGGGAACCGTATGTTTGAAAAAGAGGTTGAGTCTTTGTAGAGCTCTTTTTGTAAAAGGTTTTTAGGGTTTTTTGTATTGAGGTCTAGGTTTTGTTGGAGTAACCCTACATGTTCTAGTCCATGAAGAAGACAGATCAATGGTTCAAAGCCTAAAATTCCGTGGAAGCTAAGTAAGGGTTATAAGAAATCAAAGGTTTCATGTTTCACATCCATCACTGGATCTACACCGTATATTGCATCTGCAAAGTTTCTTGTGTCCCAAGCTACTGGAACCCTGATCAAAAGGCAGACAAAGCAAGTTAACTCATCAATAAAGGTGTAAAGAGACCCATATGGCCCTTGAAGGTTGGTGTATTTATCTATGCAAGATCATGCACGAGGAACAACGTTCCTAAGTTTAAAGATACCTCCATGACTCTGTGACAGCTTCAGGATTGAAACAGTTCGCAAGATACAGAAGGGAATGACATTGAGAAATGGCATTGTTGCAGGACCCTGCATAGTCTTGCATGAAGGTTTGTAGAGATACAACATCTGTAAGGTATCAATAGGGACACATTAGCTTATGGATATTTTGAGAAAGGATATGTACTTTGACTAAGACCTAGAGTCCTGTATAAGATCATTCAGCTGGTCTAAGAACAAGTAGGATAGGAGCAGACTATGCTCAAGCTCATGAGATCCTTGGATAAGTTAGTCATTGTTGTGTAAAGTTGTGTATGCCCGCCTAAGAATCATAGAATCCTGCACGCTGTTCATCCAGGAATCATAAGGTAATACAAGTCTGTATCCATGTTTAAATATTGTCAAAACCTCTCAAAGACTTGAAACCCTTACAAACATGTGTATGCCATGTAGGTCATGAAGAAATGTCCCTGCAGTAGAGGCATTGTGCCAAACCTTTTTGGGGTCTATATAGCATTATTATGAATCCAAAAAATCTCTACACGCCTATGAAGAAACAAAACTACAAGACCACAGGACTTTGCAGAGATAAATCACTGGAGAATTCATAAGAAGTATGACAGTCAATACAATGAATGTATGGTGTGTAGGGACTGTTTGACAGCAAGACAATGAAGACAAGATAGCAGCAGACAGGACTGTGAGACATTGTTGGTTTATGAAGATACAATTAGAGTACTGTATCAGTCCTGACAGAGATATAGGGTCTGCAACAAAGTCATGAAGAGTATTATATAGTGGTATGTAGGTCATGTGCCCCTGCAAGCTTCGTGGTAACAAGAAATTCTTTCAAGAAGATTTAAAATTTTGTATGACAATATTTTATGTGATTTGAAAAGGATTTGTAAGGCAAGTTAGTTTTGATCAAGTCTCTAAATATATCTGGGACTTGTTTCAAGACAATGTAAAGATAACTAGGGGTTTCATACATTTGAAATAACATGTATTCATGAGCCAGGAGGATCCCATCAAATCATCAAACCCTAGGAAGCATTAGGAAGTCTGCCTAACCCTGACAAGTTCATAGTCATCTAGAGAAGTCTGTGGTTAATGTAGGGTGTCTTCAGAGCCTGCGTGGATCAAAGAGACATGTGGAACTCCATTCAAGCCTTTATAGTAGTCATCACAAGGTCTGCTACAGGTATAAAGCTCCACTCCAGACTTGAGACATGGAGTTAACAGAGGTATCAGGACAGTGAGCAGGGTTTTAAAGAGTAACCTTCAATGACAGCAGGGGTTTGAGATCCATAGCAACTCTAGAGGAAGTGCTTGATGTAACTAAAATTTAAGAGGATTGGTCCTCCTTCTGGCAGAAGGGTCAGCAAAGGCCACTGATTGAGAATACAAATGAAATAATTCTGGATGCTGCTCTTAAGACTGCAAATTGATAAAGGCTTATGTAAGAAGGGTGTTGTGGCCTCACATCGTATAGGATCTGCCTCTATCATCAAGACTTGCATAGTAGAAGCATGAGCTAAGGTATACAATCAAGGAAATGACAGAAAACTCCCAAGAAAGAGGTTATTGAGAGTGTTGGATGATTTACCAATCCCTAACAGGTTTATAGAGCAGTGAGAAGTAATGTTAAGTGATCTCAAGCTCTTTCTGATCAGTAAGAAGATCATAACGTATACAAAGGGTCTGCACAGTAAAGAATGTCGGTCACATTTAAAGCAATCTCAAATGACAACAATGAATGAATAAATGAGTGTGTCTGATGAGAAACATCTTGAATCATCAGCATGAGATGCAAAAGAGGCCCTCAACAATTTTGAAAAGATGCAATGTGGACATAAAGCCAAATCAAGCTACTTTTATTGATGCTTTGTCTGCTTGCAGCCATGCAGGCCTGCTGGATGATGAAGTATTTTTACTTTAATTCTATGACTGAAGTTTATGAGTTGTTTCCAACATATTGTTGTCAACACAGGATCATTATGCTTGCATGATTGACCCTGTTGGTCGTGTTTCATTTCTTGATAATGCAATCCAAATTATTGAAACAATGCCATTTGAAGATGATGTTGTCATTTGGACTTTGCTTGCTGTAAGAAGGATTCATGGTAATGTAGATCTAGGAAAACATGCAACAGTAGATTTAGAACCTGATGATGCAGTAGTATATGTGCTTCTATCAAACATTAATGTTGTAGCTGGTCAATGGGATGATGTAGCAAAGAACATGCAAAAACAACAAACTGTCAAACAATAAAAGAGCACTGTGAACTGGTTTGCACTATTTAAAAATTTGTACTCTATTTTAAGATAGATTTGCACTTAGGTTTTAGTGAATGACTATATGAAGGGAAAAGACCAAGAACACCACTGCCATTTTAACTCTCAAATGCCACAGAAATTGTCAACACAGTGTAGGGTATACAAATGCAAAGCTCGAGAAAAGCTTGCCTATTTTGGATGATTGGCTTCAAGAGGTCCACAAAAGAAAGATTGGAGACATTGACTGGTAAAGGGGACTGTGAAATGCTCTGAGGTGATGTGAAGAACTATCTACAATGCATAAAATAATGATACAGTTAGACAGTGTATGAGGTAAACATGAGAGGTCTTAGAACAATGAGATGCATATAGAGGTCTGACTGAGATCTAGAGGACAGTGTAAGTGTCATCAAGACTAAATCCTACACAAGGAGTATCAAAAGAAGCAGTGGCAGAGAAAAATGGTGCCAAGAAAGACAGACAACTAGTTTTAGGTCTAAACAAAGAATGAAAAAGGATTGTGTTAGCAAGGACACGGTGAATTGAGACAAGATTGTATTATGATAACATATAGAGATCAAACAAAGGACAGATACAAAGACCTAAGACAGAAATCTAAGACATTGTTGATCTAAAAGGTGTTAAGAGATATACCACATAGAGAAGAGATAAGAGGATACAGTGAATAGTCTACAGAGTCACCAATGATGCAGTTTGGAGTCCAAGCGACTGAGGAGAGAGAGTCAAAATGGTTGCAAAATTAAAGGAGCACATGCCCTATAAACGTGCAAGCAAAGTGGGAAAGGGGTTAAGTGAGTTAGAGCAACTAGTTGGACTCTAAAGGCAGTTTGACCTTCTTGCAAGCATCCATGAAGGTGGAGCCAACTGTTGGAGCATTTTTAGGAGTCTGCAAGGGGAGAGAGCTGCACATTTCAACTGCTTCCTATCTTTATGCCACAATGGAGCTCTTCAAGGAGATAAATCAGGTCCATGTTCCTACAGCAACAATAAGGGAGGTTTGACCAAGTTTGAAGGAAACAAGTGTCCTTATTTCTTTGAAAACCTGTCCTATGTTCCTTCCAGCTGTTGGAGATGAATAGGGGATGCTTAGGGTAGTTTTTTAGTTCTTTCCTAGTTTTCTACTATGCAGGGTCAAGTGGTTACTACTAGTAGAATGGTGGTACCACACCTCATATCATGCATCCACAAAAAATGACTCCACATGAAGTAGTTCATGGGCAGGCACCACCATATCTTCTATCTTGCATTCTAGGCAATTCTCCAATCAACATGCTAGATACGACCCTCAACACACAAGACAATATTCTTCAGATCCTTTGTGAAAACCTCCACATGGCTCAAAACCACATGAAGCAACAAGTTGATCAACACCATTTGGAATGTGATTTCCAACCTAGCAATATGGTTTTTCTCCAGTTGCAACCATAGTATTTCATCTAGGGAATGAATGTAGTTTTAATTAGGTGAAATACATTTAGATAGATTTAAAATGCTATGTTTGATTATATCTTTGTAAACTGTAGCTTCATGTTTTAAATTCTATCTAAAAGAAATTGGGAAATTGAAATAAAGAATCAATTTCTTTAATTATTTCATTTTTTTCCCTACAATGGTAGTGAAAATTGAATATGATGCATTGGTCAAGAATGGCACTTGGGAGTTGGTTGATCCTCGACACAATTGTAAACCCATTGGTTGCAAGTGGGTCTTTTAAAACAAATACAAAGTTGACGGATCACTTAACAAACTCAAAGCAAGGCTTGTCGCAAAGGGATGTGCTTAAAAAGAAGAAATAGACTATGAGGAAACCTTTGCACCAACAACGAAATGGACAACCATTTAGGGTTTGTTGGATTTGGTAGCACAAAATGGATGGGAAGTTCATTAGATGGATGTGAAAATTGCTTTTGTAAATGATGACCTCAAAGAAACAATGTACATGACTTAGATAGAAGTTGTTAAAGTTGAAGGTCAAGAACACAAAGTATGTAAGTTGTTAAAATTGTTGTATGGTTTGAAACAAGCCCCAAGAGCTTGGTATGAAAAACTCACCAAGCACCTCTTGAACATGAACTTTAAGTGTTTTGAATTTGAAGATGCGACTCTTTTTTTGAAGATAGTTGACAAAACAATTGTATGCCTAGTTAGGTATGTGGATGATTTTCTCATAATAGGAAATAATGAAAGATACACTATAAAAAGTCAAAGTAAAACTAATGAAAGGTTTTGAAATAACAGATTTGGGTCATCTTCATTACTATTTGAGTATTGAAGTGATTTAAAAATCCAAAGTATATTTCCATCACAATAAAAGTATATTGGTGAAATTTTGAGCAAATTTGGAATGGTAGGCTGTAAACCACTCAACACATCCATGGAATAAAATATGAAGTTGACATAAGATGATACTACAGAGGTTGAAGATGCAACTAAGTATAGATAATTCATTGGAAGTTTGATTTATGTAGCCACAACTGGACAAGAAATTTCTTTTGTTGTAGGTGTTCTCTCTAGATTCATGCAACAACCAATAGAAAGTCATTGGGTAGCAGTAAATAGGGTTCTTTGATGTTTGAAGGGAAATCAAATTTTATGACACAAATACTTCAAGAAAGCAAATTTCATACTTGCATATTCAAATATAGACTATGCAAGTGATTTTGAAGATGCAAAATCTACTTCAAGTTTCCTAATGAATTTAAGATTCATCGCTTGGAAAGCAAAGAAGCAATCAACACCCATGTTCACTAGATCTGACTCATCACTATTATGTATAGGTTAAAAGTGGGGAGGCACTTGAGTTGCTCACATGTAACTTTGCATACAACTAGATCAATCCTGCTCTTGTGGCAAGAGCAGGTGGAGTGGGGGAGTGTCTAGAGAACTACATTCTTCTCAAGGGAGAAGTGTCCTAAATGTGGAAATGAAATTTGTGATGGAAGTAATTGTGGCATGAGTAATGTGGGGGTTTTCCCTTTTAAACCTCTATAGAGGTGTTGTGGTGATGATTCTGAGTGGTAGTAGTAAGGACTTGTATTGCTCAAGTTCTTGGTGAGCATTTTCCAAGAATAGCTCAAGGCGATGAGTTTCCACTTCAACAAATGTAGTGCGCCAAGATAATTGCATGTTCCTTTTATTCTCCTATTGTATTTGTTGGATTTCCTAAGCTTATTACTCCTTGATGAGTTTGAGTGGATGCAAATTGTCCCTTAGTTCTCTTAGAATGGCCTCTAACCAATCCTCTCTTATCCTATAACATGAGTGTGAAAAGCTAAATGTGAACAAGGTGGAGAGAAAATGAGTAACAACTCTTAGGGATGTGAATTCAAAGGTTTTGGGGTTGACTACCACTTGCTAAAGTTTTAAATTCGTTGAGGATTTGCCTGCTTGAGTTTTTTCATTTGAGTTGATTTGTTTGAACTTGCTTGTTTGAGCTTGCTTATTTGATTGGAAGCTGTGTTTGGGAGTCCTTGGCTCGAATATGAAACGTCCTAGGTTTTGTGTGAAGGTTTGTTACTTTGTTTGTTTGAGTTGTGTCTGGTGAATTAATTGTTGATAAAATAAATGTTTATAAACTAAACTAATATTGAAATGAGAATTAACAAATCAACTAATCTGTCTTTTTGTATTTTCTGGATAAATATGTGTTGCAAGTAAATCTAATCTAAATATTTGAAAGCAAACTATGTTTTTGTTTTGATTTTCTTTGTTTTGTGTCTACAAGCAAATGCATGAAATGATTAACTACAATTGTTTTGGGTTTTTGTGTTGCAATAGTTCCAAAATTGGATGATTGTTCAAATTCTTTAAAATCTTGCTGCAAAATGAACTAACCTATTGGTTTTTAAATCAAATCTAACAACAAAATAATTCAATTACACTAATAGAGTACTTCCTACACTAAATCTAGAGCTTGCAGCGAAGTGCTTGCAATTTTATAGTAATGTGGAGATCTACCTAACTAACTTATCTACTCTATTGTATGAAAATAAATTATACTAATAAAAACAAACAAGTGTAAAGTAATCTCACACCTAGGATATGAGCAATCCAAAGTGCTAAGATTGTATAGTTGTAGGTGTCGTAAACATCCTCAATGATCCAACTTAATTCATTTCTCTCCTCTAAGCTATGAAAATCCCAACTAATAGAGGGAATGTTAAAAGAAAAGACAAAAACTAAAAGGCTAAAAATACCAAACATAAGTGCTATTATAATGGCTAGCTATGTAGCTTGAAAGTTGCCAAATGAAAAACCTAAAGGTTGTAGAAAGGCTATAGTGTGGAAGCATATGCAAAAAGTAATGGACTTTGGATGTATTATTCCTAGACTTGGCACATAAAAGGAAAGTGAGGTGTGGAATATGCTTCTTACACTAATCTATGAGAGGAGGTATGTGAAAAAAATTAAATCAATCATACAGTTACAAGGAAATAAGCACAAAAGCAATATATCATAACACAATTATTTATGTGGGGAAAACTCTTTCAGGAGGAAAACCCCACTCCAAAGCAACTCAATGTATTATTAAGTAATCAATTGGTTATAATACACTTGTAGAATCTAAGGCTTTACAAGAGTATCATCAACAAAAGATGTAATGACCCACCCCAAATGGGACAATCTCTATTCCAAATTTTCTCAATTAATTTCATTTGACAATGTGGGACATTTCATCAAACACTCTACATGCTTGCTAGTTTGACCTTTTAGTGGACTTTGAATGTTTCATTTTATCAAACTAGTCATCTCATGAGTATGCAAATAATACTATTCAATGATAAGTACTGCATTAATCTACTAACAGAGGGATCTGAAACATTCTGCTAAACAATTCTGATATAAACTTCCTAAAACATGGCTGTGCATACAAGTAACTGCTCAGAATTTAATATCAGATTCATGCCAATTCAGAATGAACAACTAAGAGCATATTACCATGGGACAAAGCTTTGACAGATCACAGAGATTCAATCTGGGCTTGCATTTGCAGTCAAGACAATACATATAATGCCCAGAAATGAACAACAACCTTAGACATTTATAATGTACTAGCAGTATGACAGAAAATCAGCATTACATGAATAAGAAATCAACTTTCAAACCTGATAACGGGTTGCCATGACTGGTATTAGCTTATTGTTATGAAGAAAGCCTCTCAAACTTAGGTATTTAACTCTCATCTGTTTCCACAACCCACATTCATGCTGATGGGTGCTTTCAGATCACACTTCCATGCTTAGAACCCTCATGTCTGTCCTGAACATCTGATATCAGACCTTCAAATAGCAAGTAAGCTCCTAAAGATCAAGCGCTTGGCTCATAGAAGCTCATGCCTCTTCCCTAACTTCTCACGCCTTTGACAATGCTGGTAGTAATAAGCTTGCAGAGGTCGCTCCAGCCAATCTCTGAGGCCACGAAATGCATGGTAATCACGCCCTTACAACTCTGCTACCACCTTCAAACACAGCGTTAGGGTTTATATGGCACGATTCTTGTGTGTAAATGTTGGGGTAGCAATACTCTCAAACCCCTGAAACTGAATAGGGATGATATATTTGCAATCTCTGATATTTCATTCAAATAAATCTTTCAAACTCTTAAAAACTTCTAAAATTCTTCTCCAATGAAGCTCAGATGTGACCTCCGTGTGAAGCCACCAATTAACTGCAACCCTAGGGTGATCTTTCTCACCTGTAGGAAGCACAATCGAAGAGAGGCTACATTCTCTAAGATTGAAATTACAGCAAAACCCTAGGTTTCACCTCCAAAGCCAAAGCACAAAGCCAAGTTGAAAGATAATGATCAATCATAATGTAATGAATTCCAAAACTGCCCTTTTATAATATTCAATTTGCATTTGACTTCATCTCATTTAATTTACTTTAATTTCATTTTCTTTTCCCTCCTTTTTGGTGCACAACTTATAATATAAAGTATACTTTAAAAGCATTTAAATCCCCCTTTTAAATAAAGTCCACTTAATTCATTAATGATATGCACTTAACAATTAATTATTATTAAAGTATAACTTTAATAATAATTATAATATTATAACTCCATCATTAACCATCGTAAATCAATTCTGACTTCACCAGGAGGTAGCCCACTGCATTCACTGCTAACCAGGGTGCCTTACTATAAATAGTAAGGTTGGCCTCTATCAACACATTGACTTACTATAAATAGTAAGTATATAAAAAAGGGAGCCAAAACACCCTGAATATCATAACCTCTGAACAAGCTAAGGAACTGGAGATGAAAACACTGCCAACTAAGGAGCTAGCTAACTCCAACACTGGGCCCTCTAAACACCATTATTAGCCTACAAGGACTTGATGATAAGGCTAAACCACCAACTCTGATGCTCGCTCAAAAAAGGGACATTACAAAATATCTAGAACAATTCTGTCAACATAACAGTATCTACAAAACTCACTATGAATCCTCCATCTCAAACACCCAATAAATAGAAACAATACATGAAACCATCAAATGGTAATTAAAAACCATGAACTAAAAACCATCCTAAATGTGGTACTCAAGTCCCTAGTCAAAATCCAATGCTCAAATCTAAATATGAGTCCATAGATTATAAATAGCATATTCCTTACACCTATCATAAACTTGTCATAATCCTCTCACCAACTTGGGTGCTCCATTTTGGCTCCATTATCTCCATTTAAAGATGTCTTATGATGTGTTATAACATGTGTTATAAGTTGGTCAACAAGTGTAACTTCTTACAACTATCTTATACATCATAGATGCTCTTACATTTTCAATGTTGGAGGCCCAACTTCTAGAGGCCATAACTTTTGATCCAAGAAGCCAATTGAGCCCATTTTTTAATTGAAGATCTTAAAAAGGTCCATGTCATTGTAACCAACTTGCTTCAATCAAGATTTGTTTTGATATTTTTTACAGCCAAAATCAACTCCTAGAGCCTTGAAAATTCCAACTTTGTGTTTTATAGCCTAAAAATTGCATTTTTTTGTTCTTAAGACTAGGATGCAAGGTTGAGACACCTTTCCTAATAGCACCAAAGTTTGTTGTAGATGTGTGAGGAAGTTGGAGCAAGAATTTCCAAAAACTAGTCCCCAAAAAGATTCGTGCAAATCCATTGGAAGGGATATAAATATGGCTAGATCCACAATCAAGGTGATTAACTGGAGGATTTTCTATGTTGGACATAGCTAAGGGTGAGTCAAACTCAAATTCAAGAGCCAAAATAATTGTAGAAATAGTAAAATCAAAGGAATCACATAGATTAGATTTTAATAGCAAATCACCCCTTCTACCATTAAGGAATCCTTGGGGTGATTAGTCAAATCACCTAAGCAATTAGTTTATCACTGGGGTGATTCAACATAAGGACTATTCCAAAATTTAAGAGACCAAACACTAGTTTGTCAAATGCGACAAGGAACACAAACATAGCAAATGGTTAGCAAACATGAAGGGAAGGCAAGGGAGAGTTCTACAAGCCAACTTGACCACTCCATTAAGTTTGGATAAGCTGAGAGAAGGGCATTTACGCCATGTGGGTCATATGATCGACCATCGAAGTACCATATATCCCTCTATGATTTTAGGCACTTACATTGCCAACTCTTTCTTCAATAGAAGCAAAATATTTAGTAGCTTTAGAGGTAACTAGGGAAATATTGTGGCTTAGAAAGATTCTTGAGGATTTGTAGGAAAAGCAAGTTTCTTCCACACCACTCATGGTCAACAACACTTCTACAAACAAAATGGAAAGAAACCTACTATTTCATGACCAAGCCAAGCACATAACACCAAATTCCATTTGATTCAAAATTATGCGAAAGATGGCAATGTCAAATTGATATATTGTCCAACTATAGAGCAACTAGCAGATATCTTGACAAAAGTGTTTGGAAGAGAGAAATTTGAAATTTTTAAAGGCATATATGATCTCACTATAACCCCTACATATTAAGGGGAAGGGTGAGATGTATCATTAATTATATAATCCTAGGTTATAGTAAACTATTATATATAATAATAATATTTTATATTAGTCTTTTATAGTATCTAAATAGCCATCTAGAGATGAACTAAATAGTCACATTGTTGATAAAATGTTCATTCCATCTTCATTGGAATGAACACAAATTTGGGTTTGCATTTCCACTTTCGTTTGTGTTTTCACAATCCATTTCTTGTCCTAACAATTTCTAGACAACAAAAACGAAAACACTTGACAAAAAACAACAAACAACAAACATAAAAGACATGTGGGGAGTCCTGGGAGGTAGACGCGTCATCTTACCTTGGAGACGTCAACATCGCAACCTTTATAATTTATGCCATATAGGTGCATATGTTGGGTCTTTGGTCGTCAATGGTCTTACCATGTAGATTTCAAATTTGGGCACTTACACAACCAAGACACCTTATAGGTCTTGGGGTGAACCATTCTCTTTAGCCCTAATTTCTTCACCATCTCAATCAACACAAGATTTTCAATGTTGCCACTATTAAATATCACCCTGAAGCATTTACTCTAGACTTGCGTAGGGTGTGGAGCATACTCCATTGCATTGGTTCCCTATTCTCCTAAGGCAAATTCAATAGCACTCTCCTCATCATGAATATCTCTCGACACTTTGGTTCTTTTACTCTATCCATTGATCAAATTGACTCTTCATTGGCTTTTGCAACATGTTTGCCAATATCTTTCCTCCTAGTGCCAATAGATTATCTTGTGATATTAACGGTTGGTGGCATTATTGTTTGTAGTAAAACAAGTAACACAAAATCCTCGTCCTCATGTTTTAGTTCTTCCTCGACTCTTCCTTGAGCTTGTGCCATCACACTTGCTTGTGGTCATCTTAAAAGCACTTGATCCCCTTCCTCCTCCACCTTGCTAAGATTTCTCTAACATTGATCCACCTCTTCCATTATTGGTTCCTCCTTTCCCTCTAACAATCTTCCACTACCTCAAAAATTCCATAGTATAATCCTTTACACTCCTCTTGCACTAACATAGATTTTGAAGTTTCTTCAAAAGATCCAACTGATAGTCCCCTAGCAAGAAGTTTCCCCTCAACTTGGAACCATCCACTCCCAACAAGTGTTCTTATTGTGCTTTGTCCTTTGCATCTGTGACTCCTTCCACCATAATGCAACATATCCTTTCAACTTTATTTGAGTAATTCCCACCTTCTAAAAGTTTGGGATATCTTCAAATTCAAGAACTCCATTTTTGTGATCCAATCAATCAATTTCTGTGGATTCAATTATCCAAAAAAAGCATGGTACCTCCATTTACATGCCTCTTCTAATCCTTAAGATGGCTCACAACAACCTCTCCTGTCTAGTATCCTCATTGAACAATTCAATTCATCCTTGTTCATCTTTCTCCTTATCTCACTCATCTTCAGAGTCGCTAGGGTCTTCCCAATGGACAAACCCTCGATGACCATCTTCCTCCATCACATACATCCTCTTTTATATCACTTTCAATAATTCCATCACCTCTTCCAATCTTCCAGGGAGGCATATTGGTCATCCCAGTTTGATAATGACTAGCAACTATCTTAGGTGATATTTTCAACTATAGATCAAGAATTTTGTGAGTGCTACTTAAGGCCAAATCATACACATCAAACTCTTTAGATCCTAAGAGATCTTCCCTTCACACTAAATGCAAATCCACTTTGATACCACTTGATGCAAGGCAAGGTTTGAAACCCTGATAAAGGGTTGTCAAACCAAGCAACTTAACACAATCTCACAGCACATCAATGGAAACTATGCAATCAGATAGGAACAATAAAATTCTTATTAATTCTCAATGGAACAAGTACATAATAATGGTTCAGGGTCGAATATACATAGATCATAGTGACCTCTTACAATTTTCAAAAGAGAGAAATTTTCTTAAGCTAGAGATGATTGCAATGAAATGAAATTCAAGGACCTGTATTTATACAAATCCTGGTTCCCAAAACATAACCCATTACAATCTCTAAAGATAAGAATGACTCCAAAATTGGCATGCTGAAATGGATCAAAGCAAGTGCATATACTTCAAATCAAGTTCAAGTTGTTGGTGCCAACCATAGTTGGCCTTGTGATTGGTCTAGCACAACATTAACAACAATGCAAGACTCCAACTATGCAACAATCCTCAGTCTTGGCATGAACTTTGACAAACAAATTTTGGATTTGAAATTACAGTAGGCACCTCTTCCAAATGAGGCCCAAATTTCCAACTAATTACATCAATTACAAGACTTTACAATCATAAGGAAGATATGACCAGATCTAGGATAGGTCGCAACAAGATTTTAAGTGTTAAACAATATCATGCTGCTAGCACATAACTCAATCAATCCTTATGGAGAGAGGTAATAAAAAACCTTTTGTGAGTAAGTGTTACAAGAATGCCACAACCAAATCCACATACATTGCCACAACATCATCTCAAACCATCAAAAGAACACGAGAAAGCACAAACTCTATTTCCAAATGCACAAAATGAAACCAAAAAAATATCAAGGAAAACAAAAAACACAATAGTCTTGGTTGACATAAGATTGTCGTTGGGACAAGGATGCTCTTTGCATTACTAATACATAGAACTATTATTTTCATAGTTGAATCTTTTATGAGTTCAAACTGCTATACAATCATTTTGGAGCTCTCATCCTAGTAGAGTTTAGATCTAGGTCTCAAAAAAAACTATTCTAATAGCAAACAATTAGTTAACACTCAGCCTTATTCTCACGGAGAGATTTTCCTTCACTTAAAACACTAAAAGGACATACTCCTTGTTTAGAAACTTATAGGTGATGCACCTATCTGGATCAACATTCTTAATCGTAGAATTGATATGATGGGATTGAGTGGATTGGCGACTCCAATTTGCTATTGGCCTTCTCCAAATATATGTGCTGCTTGCTATCATTCTCTAGCATCTTTTTTATAAGCTCAATTGCACTTGGGGTTTGACAGATCTGCCTAATGTCTGGCCAAGAAGTTGTACAGTAGTGTGGTCTCCTTTGCTTGAACCCAAAAAGTCTTTCTTTAGATGGCTTCTTATTCATAATAAACTAGTTATTAGGTCTGAGTGTTGCTTTTCCCACTCTTGTTCTTGTCTTGTTTGTGGCATTGTGGAATCAATTTTTTTGACAGCTTGGATCAATATGGTTGATAAAAAATCTATTGCACAGTTGAAATTATTTCGGCTCAATTGATTTAGGGATTCTAAACAATCGTATACTCTCTAGCTACTCTTTTCTTTGTTCTGATATTTTACATTTTTTATAGCATATTAGATGTAAAGACATTTTTGAAGGAGAAATAAGAGATCCCATTGGCTTCTCTAGATAAGACACCCTTTCTGATTTCTTTGCAGGTGAGCGTACAATATGAAGTTGATCTTGATGAGATGAAATTTGTTGTTGAAGGTGGTCCAATTCCCCAACATGAATTACGATCCATCTTGGTATGCTGATTCTGATTTTATAGAGATACACTACAACAGTGTTGGCTCTTCTTTTCAAGAGGATGTGGGCAAGGATACACTACAACAGTGTTGGCTCTTCTTTTCAAGAGGATGTGGGCAAGAGATAGAAGGCCCTTTGTCCCTGTTGATGAGGAATAAAATTCAAGTGCCATTGTTCCTATTGCTAAGTTTCAGTGGCATTTACCATGATAGGTGTATCAAAGAGTATATATAATACAATATCAAAAACAACAAAAAGAAAGTGGAAGATGCACTAGCCTACCTTGACAAGGAAATTGCCTCGAAGGGGGAAAAAAAGGCACATGCTACAAACTTACCTTCTGGATATTTTTATGTTGGGTTTTTTATTACTGTGTTTGATATAGTTCTGTGGTTTAGCCTCTAGTAAGCTAAGATTACATCTTGTATCTAACGATTGTCATTTTCCTTGGGAGATTTCTTCTAGTTCATTTTGTCTTGGACTGCTCACTAGAGCTATATTTGTATTCTTTCTCCAATATATATATTTTTTGGGTTAAAACTCAACCTCAAAGCGTTTTGAATCATAGGAGCAAATATCTAAAAAGAATTTTCAATTACTAGTTATCGCAGCTCAGGGCTTGGGCTGGTCTCTTATCTGATTTGAATCAGATCCCGGCTTTTTGCAAGCTGCAGCTTGAATCATGCAGCACAAGAAAATCACTTAAATCGTAATTTTATTGGCGATTGGGATTTAATCCCAATTTTATCTGCAAAACCATGATTTGGCAAGAAATTTTGAAGAAAGAAATATTTATTTATTTTATAAAAAAACATTATTTCTCTATTTTTATGAATAATTCAACATTTTTTAATTTCCTGATTAATTGAAAAAATCTTTCTGCTATGCTTGATTCACAGATAGAATTTGTTTATAAAAGATTTATCCTGTAGGGTTGAATGGAAATGTAAATGCAGATCGTGTCTAAAACTGTAGATTGTGTTAATGTCTCTTTTAGTATGCACGCCAGCTGATGTAGAACATTATGGTCTCACAAACAAGTTGGTGATTAAAAGTAATGATACAGTTGCATCAATTGCCGAATTACTATCATTCATCCCCAAAGTCTCTATTTTTACACGTTCTTACATTAGCATTGTAAGCATTTGCCAAAGTAACAATACCAACCAACATGAATACCTTGAGAACTATTCTGTCAGCATAATATGTGCTGCCTCAAATTAATGGATTAGACAGCTTAACCGTAAAAGATGAAGAACACAACTGGCCCACTTAGGGATCAATACAATACAAATTAAGCATACAATAATGAATAAACAGTTCTGAAACTAAGAGATGTACTTCAGCCATTATTTTCAATGGGGTTCATTAATGCTAAGCTACTCAAATGGGAAATCATTAATGCAGTGCAGAAACTTTTGTTATGGCATTAGTAGCTGGCTATAAACACCCTGAAATAATTTCAACCAAAAATTGGCCCTCACTTGTCTACATTTGTTGTTGGACCCCATATATTATATGGTACATCATTCATGGGAATGGAAAAATCAAGAATAAATAAATATAAGCTATTTAATACATATAAACACAGAAATGATTCCTTTCAAGACCTTGGGTACAATCTGAAAACCTATGAATTACAGGCAATTATCACAGAAAACCAAAACGTCTCATACAGCATTGAGATTTGCCCACTTTCCAAGCTCAGAAGGTTGAGCATAGTAGTATATTTTGATTTTGTTTGCTAGAGAGAGACCAGACGCCAATGGGGGATAGCTAACAGTATTCTCATCTTGTTCTGTCACCTCATCATAAAAAGCTGTAATGTCACCTAACAATTCAAATGTTATTCTTCGAGCCTGTATTGGTGTTGGAAAATCAAAATAGAGAGGTGTTCCTGGTCGAGCTTCAGGCAACCTATATTCCCCAACAGGAACTACAGCATTTGATTCCTGTGAAACCTCAAATCAGTCATTACATGAATCAGCCTCATAAAAACAAACTACACCTCCATAAAATGAAGCAAATGTTTAGATGTTCATAGTGTTTCGAAATGCTAAAAACAGTAAAATCCCCTGTGATCAAAGAAACACTTAGTGAACCAAATAAATTATGCATGAGAAAGTAAAATGGAGGAAAAGTGAGGTATAATTTCTCAGTATGTTCTTTCCAAAAGGCAATCATCTGTTCTCATTCTGAAGCCTGCAATGTAATATAATCATTTCTAGTCAAACTCAAAGACAACCGAGGACTTTTTAAAAAGATCAATACAAATAGAATCTTATGTGCCCCACCTTAGAGACGCGGTAATAAAGGATTTCCATTAATATCCATCTTAACCTAAAATGGTGTGTAACTTGTGAGTAAATGCAAGGTCAAAATAGTAGAAAGGGTGTGAATATCATGTCAATATCAGTCAAGTAGTCATAATGTGTGGAAATACGATAATCTGGAAAGCAAAAAACATAAAATGCGGTACAAATTTTCTACTGCTTTGGCGTGTGGATAGGAGTTCAACAACACAAAACAACTGCCATTCCACATAATGTGCTCTAACCCTATAATGATGAAGTCCAATGCTATCTGCTTTCCTATCTATTGCTAAGCTTGTGATGCATACAAGGATACAGTCTCAAAGTAGTTTTGCAATGTCTACTCCAATCTTGATATAATTCATAATACTCAAAGTCAAAACATACCTGTCACACTAAAGGACTTCGTTACTAAACCCCATGACAAGTTTTCAAATGAAGTGATTACACTCGGTGCCTTCTAGGGTTACCTCTATGATCAGACTGGCTATCACCCAACCTTAAATAGTGCTTTCACCTGTATCCACATTTACTAGATGAAAAGAATGCATTGTTCTCAATGAAGAGTCGCCTCGAAATGTCTTCATATGAGAGCCCCAAGCCTCATATTTATTACCACAACACCTGAGAAGGTGGCACACACTAGTGCATTCGGGAAGAGAACTTAAAATGTTTGGTCCTTATGTGAAAAGAATGTAAAATCTACAATTTAAAATGTTTGCTAGTAATCATATGTGCATCCTTACTAAAAGATAATCAACATCTGATTTTGTAATAAATAAGGTAATTAAAAATATATATTTGTACCCATCTGTAGTGCATCTAAATGCCATTCGTTCTTAAGCAACATTGTACTTAGCTTCAAATCGAAGTTGGTGTGAACAAGCTCTAAATTTCCCAGAAAAAACTTGTCCAATGTGAGACACAATTCGTATAACGACAGATGGTGTTTCCAAATGTATTCTAATTTCCAACTTCAAGTTCAGGACCTCAAACAAGATGATACAAATTACTGAGAGGTGTTCTTAAATATATGTCATGCTACTTGACCTTGTTTATCTCTATTAATTGATGCATCTAGCAATAATCCAGCTACTTGCAAGTTTGCAACTCAAAAAAAACTTGCATTTGAGTGGGACTATAGAGAAAGCCTCATTAAAGAAACTTCATTGCATGTACATGCCAAAATCAGTTTCTAAATTTTAGGTCAAGGACAGCAGCATTCATGTTTCCCTTCAATATCATGCATATGTATCTCCCATAAGACCAAACCTTTGCAAGTAACTTGTGTGAGTATCTCTGTCACCAATATTTTGTGGAGTACTATCTAGGGAAGCAGAATTGTCTGTATATCTCAAAACAAGTCTAACCCAGGAATGGTGTTGCTAAGCCTCTTATATTCGATCCATGCAGTACCATATAAGGAGTCACCAGGACATCAAACGTCTATCTTGAGTTTGTGTTAGCTTGGAACAGAATCAATGCAAGGAAGGAACAAAAACTCTAGGTCTCTTGCATGAGAAAAATGTTTTGGCCAATATTTTTTTGGAAACGGTATACTTGGCAATTTACCTGGTGGATGGAGTCAAGTAGAGTTGATAATGTATTTCAGGGCAACCCAACATATTGTCTGTAGGATGTTACGCCCATACTAAGACCCCTCCTGAGATACCCATGCTTATCACTCCCGTTAATTGAATACCTAAATTTCCTTTCAACATATGAGAAACACTGAGAAATGTAGGACATAAACATATTTCTGTTTTAAGTATAAAGTTTAAGAGGCCACAACTCCAACATAAAAAATATGAAGTTCCACAGATCAAGAATAATGATCACATGTAAGATTTTACTAAATAGAGAAGAATGGATTCAAACAAATTAATTTGATGCTCCACTCTAGAGAGAAGATATTGTGAAAAAACATTTACAGCAGAATGTATATGAATAATTAAAGGGCAATAGAGACATCATCTGACAATTAATAAATGGGAAAGATAAAATGAATTTGACAACACCAATATTTAATGGAATCAAATGCCTGTAGTGAACATTAGTAGAACATGCAGTGCATTGCAGGGGCCATCATGAGAGCAATTAAAGAGGTCAGTCCTAAAAATGTTGTAGGCGGCAAAATGAAATTTAGATTATTCTGCATCCTGATTGACAAGACTTATGTATGAATTTACAGTATATAGTGGGGAATTGACATGAATATGATAATATATTATTAAGAAGACTAAATTAATTATTGCTTTGATTCAGGCGTCACCAGATGGTTTCAGCTCAAAGCTGCTGGGTTCTCCCTTGCATACATTTCAAACTTCTGTTGAATAAATCTTTAATCATTGCTTGCATAGTCTTGTTTCTACTGTCGTATGGCTGTTGATTATTGCTTTATATCTGTGTCCTGAATTCATTTTCTGTTGAAAGAACACCTGGACTTGGGGCATGATAGTGTTGGTGAACCCAGCAATTCAGCTTGAGCATAGGTTCAGTTTATATCTGTTTGTTGGAGCAACAATTTTGAAATCCCAACCAGTAGTTTCATAACAAGAAGCAGAAAGCAGAGAATGCATTAAGCCAGAGTTAAAGATCTTGCAAGATGCTCACTTGTGGCAAAAGCATCACTCTTAAAAATATTTATGTTAATCAAATCACAATTTCTGAAGCACGTGTTGATACATTTTCCATACAATTGGGGCAATGAGAGGTGTCAGAAGAGGGACAGACAAATCACAGGTTGTGAGGCAAATTCACCTGCCAAGAAGAATTTGGAGCTGATTGTCTACACCATGCCAAGGGAAAAAACTTACCTCACTTGGCATATTGTTGATCAAAAACCACTTTGAAGACAGAAAAGGAAGCCAAAACACTCATGTTTGGAGGCAACAGGTTCAAAAACCTAACTACTCACAGTCTGAATTGGGAATATTAAGAAGGCCAATAATATAATGGATGCAAGACCAGGTTCGATCATTTATCCAGCAGCTTGTAAACATACAATATTAAATAGTATGACCAATTTAAGTCAGAGAAAGCGAAAACATGGCAACTAGTCAAGACTGAATTAAGCAAGAAATTCAAATGTCGGTACATTCACACCCAAAATATATAATAAGTTTGCTAACCAATAAAGGATTACAAGAAAGGAATGCTGAACCCAGTCAGCTGGAAATATCAATTGGCAATGAATTGGAAAAACAATAATTTGTAAATAGTCTGAGAAATCTAATTAAGGAAACTGCAGGCCAACAATCAGATGCTCGATGTAATTTGTAGTTTTGTAATTTTCATTTAAATTATAAACTATATTAAAAATAATAGTAAGACAAAAAATATTAATAGCTTTAAATGTATTTTAATATCATGTCAAAAATTTATTTAAAGTAAACATATTTTATAAAAATTATAAATTCCAATGTGTGAAGTCTATAATTTTAAATTGATTGGAAATTTGTGATTGTATTTGTTAGTATTTTAAATGTCAATTTTAAAAATTAATATTTATTTGTTAATATTTTAAATATTAAATGTTATTATTTGTCTTTTGAAAACACACAGATTGCAATTGGGACAGAAACATGTGATCCATGATGGTATCAATCTCAAATGTAACTTGTGTCAACATCTTTTTACTGGAAGTTTGACAAGGATAATGGACCACTTACTTGGCTCTAGAGAAAGACCAATCCTCTTCGATTGTGGGAAAGATGAAACAACAAAAAACAACTAGTGAATCGAGGAGGATGTGTCTAAATTCACATCTTTTGGGTCTTCGTCTTCCAACATGCCTAAGGCCATGACAAGTGGATCAACAAGGAGTGGAACATTGAACAACTTTTTGGAAACTAGTACAAAAACATGTGGATGATGCATTAGCTAATTTGTTTTATTCAAACGTCATTCCATTCAATGTAGCTAGGAATCCACATTTTCGAAATGCAATTAAAAAAGATGGAGTTTGGCAAAGGGTCCACACCTCCCTTTTCAAAGGCTTTCAAAACAACTCTTTTGCAGAGGTCAAAAGATAGGGTGACTAGGAAACTAGCTAAGGTCAAAGCCTCTTGGAGGGCAACAAGTTGCACCATATTGAGTGATGGATGGTTAGATATATGTCAAAGGCCATTGACCAATATTTTGGTGGCTTGTCCTCAACATGTTGTGTCCTTGAAGGTTATTGACACCATGAACCATAAGAAAACTTTTGAGTATATTTTTTAAATATTTGAGGAAGCCATTCTTAAAGTATGGGTGGAAAATGTGGTTCAACGATAATTGATAGTGCAGCAAATTGTGTGGGAGCTGGGAAGTTGATAGTAGAGAAGTACCCACAACTATATTGGAGCCCAAGTGGAGCCCATTGTCTGGATTTGTTGCTTCATGACTTGGCTAAATTCCAATGGGTACATGAAACAATTCACAAAGGGAGAACAATTGCAAATTTTATAAGAAATCACTGTCTCACATTGAATCTTTAAAGGCAGCATGCATCTAGGGAGTTGTTGAGGCCTTGTGAAACAAGATTTGCTTCATTTTATATCACTTTGAAAAGAGTGGTTGAAGAGAAAGCAGCTCTAAGGTTTGTTATTTGTTCCAACAAGTGGGAAAATTCTGCACTTTCTAAAGGTCCTAAGTGGAAGATTGTAGAGAAAATTATTTTAAACAGCAATTTTTGAGAAAGTGTAGCAAAGGTTTTAAATATATGTGGACCAATTGTTGATGTGCTTCATATGGTTGATGGTGACACCCCTTGTCTCAGCATGCTTTATGAGAGCATGGACCATTGTAAGGAAGTTGTTCAAAAAGCACTCAATAATTTGGGATACAATGAAATATGGGATACAATTGATTCTAGATGGAAAATGATGCACACACCTTTACATGCAGCCGCTTTATATTTGGAGCCTAAGCTATTTCAAATTGATAGACAAAGTGATTGATTGTGAAGTTATGGCACGACTTTACGAAGCCATTGAGAGGTTTGAAACAAATCCAGTAGCTACAAGTCTAATTAGAGATCGGTGTTTGAAATCCAAGTCAGCAGAAGGGATGTCTGGAATGTCAGCGGCCAAATATGACATGTCATGGGTTGACATGCTTGGGTATAGATGCTGGATGTCTTATGGAGCACACACTCCTCAATTACAATGCTTTTCTATTTGAATATTGAATCAAGGAGCAAATTCATCAGCTTGTGAGAGGAACTGGAACTGCTTTGACCACATTCATTCCAAAAAGAGGAATAATTTGTTGCCCAGAAAATTGGCAGAGCTTGTTTAATTCACAGTAATTTATAATTGTGTATGAGCAAATCAGCAAAAGATTCCACGTCTTCTCCACAACTACAACAATTTCTAAAAGACGTAGCAATTGCAAATGAGCTTGACTTATTTGATGATGAATGGTGTAGTGCATCTAGTGATGACGATGCTCCATCAACTCAACCAAGTGCTCTTGATGACTTGGAACTTTTTTGAAGTTATAAAGTCTTTGACTCTTGATTCTCACTTTTTGACAAAAAAACATCTTCACATTCATGAATTCATTGTTTCTTATGGTTTAACTTTGATAAGTTTATCATAGTTTATAAATGTGTCATCTTTTTATAAAGATTTCAAATCTATTTAGCAAATGTTTTACCTATTTTAACAATTTACATTAAGAAAATTTAATCACAATTTTTTTTCCAAATTTTATCTTTGTTGAACTTAATCAAATTTTTATCTTTGTCGAACTCAAACATCAACCTTGTGACATAGCTTGTAGAAGATCAATTTTTCAGGCCAAGGAAAGGTCCCATCGTTTAGCTTCTATTTATGCTTTTACTTTTATTAAACTTATTATCAATGCAGGAATTATGATGGTAGTAGTTTTCCAGATTAAATAACACACTAATCCTTGATGAGTCATTAGATGTAACCCTGTATGAAGTTGCTAAATATGAAGAGGCTGGTTCAAGCAGCAAGAGAGGAAATTTGTCGACCGATCAGCAAACACAAACAGCAAGATCTAAATATGATGGGCGGAAATATGTCGACTGAGCAACGAACACGTGAAATTTATTGCTAAATGCTACCGTGATCAGACGTTTGAGTTTTTCCTACAATGCGTCAAACACGTCACACGACGTTCATTGTTTTCTTTGTTATTCCTACGGTACATTAAACTTCACAAAATGAGAGAAATGAAGGCAGTTTAGGGTTTTCCAGTAATCAAGAAGTCTAAAAAATGCGTTGAAAAAGTTGTAACTCTGGTATCGCAATTGAAACGGCTTTGAAAAGCTAAGTATGCCCTAGAATCATCCGGGTTCGTTCCTTGCTGATTCCAAACGTTTCGGACACCACAAAACAGAACCCTGTCCGATTCTGCAGGCAAATCGATTCGGAATCTGATTCTAGGGCGAATTGTACCCAAAATCGGCCTATTTTCCTGCAGACTCAGTAACCTATATAAAAATTATGTGCAAATAGACCTCTGAACCTAGCCAGATGTGTTGGTATCCTTTATTGCTATTCCCCTATGACCATGTCTAGTTGCACATGATTAAGAATTACAAGATTTTAGCCACATGCCATGGTTGAAATCTTATTAGAAATATGGGGACTGGGCCCATATGCAAACCCTATCAAGAACTATGTGAAACATTCTGTACATTATATTGTGTGGATGAAAGGACGGACCCAATTGCAAGACATCAATAAACTAGTTTCTACAAGTGATCAATAATGATTAAGTGGTGCTGAAATTTGGAGAATCTCCATCCAGATTTTGTTGCCATATATTTTTCCCCCAAAGGAATCCCTCCTCGCACAAGCAATCGAGCATCTTGTACATAACATAATCTTAGTTATTCCCCTGTTTTACAGACGATGAATTTGGTATGTGACACCATATTTATGATGTTTTGAATAATATTATGCTCATGTGTGTAAGTACGTTAGAATACTTGATTAATGATATTATTGCATGCAACATCTTATCACAGATTAAGCAAAGCTTACAAATGTGGTACAGAAAATGCCTACCAAGGGAAATTAATAGCATAGAAAGCAGCATCAGAAGAATGTTTCTCCAAAATAATCAGTTAAGGTCAAGGATAAACTTGAAAGAGTGTTTTATGTGATATTTCATAGTCTATCCTTCGACATGATGATATCCACCACATGAGGAAAAAGATGGTAGTAACAATATATATTGTAAGGGATCTTAAATTAATTCATATGGTTTGTTCACATTTTCATCCAATTTAGCGCAATATCCCTCTATTATAAAATGATTCATATTCCATTTTGAAGAGCTTATTTGCAAATCTCCTATTATTTATCAGACCAATAAGTGAGATATCTGATAACAGAAGGGAATCCATATAAGAACAAATAATGCACAGGCTTCAACAAGCAGGTTCACTTCACAAGTTAAAAATAACTCCTTGTAAGGAAAAAGTGTCTCAAGAAGGCTCACTTCACAAGGAAAAAGCACCACAAGTTATGAAATAAAATTCTCATATAATTGTCCTTACCTGCAGAGCTGACACATAAATAAATAGCACCGGTGGATTGGTTAGCACAGGCTCCACAGAGTTGAGAAAGTTTCCAATATAATTTTTCTCCGAACAAATCACGGAATGATTTTTAAAAGGTTTAACAACACATAAAGCATCCAATCGGAAACCAGATACAGTAGGAGCCATTTGAGATATGTATTGTTCCAACACACGATCACCATCACACAGCCTTTCAGCATCAATTTGAACCTGAATCATAAATAGACAACGAGAATTTAGGTTTTCTTCAAGAAAAAGGATATAAAACAAATGAATAGTGTAACAGAACAATAACTGAATAGTGTAACAGAAAAATAACTGCTATAAAACAAATGAATAGTGTAACAGAACAATAACTGAACAGTGTAACAGAAAAATAACTGCATACATACTTTGAAGCGACTGTGTTGGGAAGGTCTTTCTATCAGACTCCTCAACCTTATCTTTTCTGAGGACTGGAGTGAAGCATCAGATCTCAAATCATCTCGTAGATGCTTTCCCACCACTAGAATTCTTTTTGCGTGAATATATGGGGCTACTGCAACCTGACCTCCAAAGGACGATCTTCGATTTGGTGGCAAGGAAGTGCTTCCTTCAAGAGATAACAGATCAAAATTTGTTTCTATAGAACCAACTGATGATGATCCAGGTCTCCGAAGACTAAGCTTCATCCATATAATTCGACACTTCACAGGATTTCGAAAATTAAACATCAAATGCCGAGGAGCATTGTAGTTTCTGTCCATATTTTCTGGTCCATACAAATGTGATGAGGATGCAACTGCAGAGCGAACATCCCATTTTCCTATAAAAGTGCGCTCTTCTTCCATGACCATATTGCTGCACCAAAGTTGTACCTGCACATGGCTTGATGGTAAATTTCACCAAAACTCTAGATGGGAAATAATACAACTCTTTTGCATTCAATCTAACCATGTAAAGCAAGAGAATTCTTAATGTTTGTTTAAATATATATAAGAACAAACATTCAAGAAGGAATTATACACTAAAGGTGGCTTTTCCTAGAATCTAAATATTCACAACTTGCATGAGATATAAGCGAGCATAAATCTAACAAATAAAATTATAAATATAAATGTGCCTATATATATAGGCACTGACAAACGTTCAAAAACAAAATAACATTTGGCATGTACGTACCAGTTCATGGGGATACCGCAGCATCTAAAATGTAAATTGAGAGTGTTGGAGCAAGAAAGAATTTGGAAATATTTTTGCCCAGTCTTCAGATACAGTGGTATAACTCACTAATGTCAAGAAGCAAATAAGGAGAAATGGCTTCTTGCGTGCCACAGAAAATAAGGAAAACCTCTCATTCAAAGCCTAACCAATATACCAAAAAAAGGAGAAATACTGAAAGCAGGTCATAGGACCAGTGGGTAAAACAAGGGGACCTAAATGTCAAATATTTTCACAAATTAGTTTTGATAGGTAGCAAATCAATTCCATACATGAGGTCAGAAAGTAATATGGAGCATTCATCCACACTACAGATGATATAATGGCATGCACTACTGACTCTTCCAAGACATTCTTACTGCAGCACCTCAAAATCAAAGAAAAAGAGTTCAATGACAATTACTCATGAGAATCCCAAAATTAATTGAAGAGGACACTAACAGAAAATTGGGGTTTGCCACTGAGGAATCAATAAAGAATATAGATTCCTCCTTCCAGCTTTATCGCTGGATAAAGCCCCAGGGCTTCATGGATTCCAAGCCTTGTTTTATCATTTTTTTTAACTAATCAAAGATGCCTTGCTGGCTTTAATCGAAGAGTCTCATCAGAATTTTTAAAGAAAAGCTCAGACAGATGAATTCTACAAACCCGCCTCTCATCCCAAAGTAGCACAGGTGGAAAAAATAGATCAATATATGCAGTATGGTCTATATAATACTCTCCAACTGATTGCATCATGGCTTAAGCCGGTACTGTCAAAATCTAATCCGCGAAACTCAATCCACTTTTATCCCAAGAAGACAGATCATTACTAATATCATTGTCAACCACGTGGCAGGAACTTCTCCACTCTCTCTAGCTACAGAAAATAACAAGAATAAGATAGATATATCTAAAGCCTTTCACTGTTGTAGTTAGGAGCTAATCCAATATACTCTTCAGGACTTTGGATTCAATCAATCTGTAATTGCTTGAATAAGCAATTGCATTACAACTCCCCCATACTCAATTTCTATCAATGGAAACATAGGAAAACCATTTTCTCCTTCCAGAGGCCTATGACAAAGAGATCCATTAAGCCATATCTGTTCATAACTATGGGAGTGACTCTACAGAGTTATTTAGCAGAGATTAAAGCCAAAAGGCCAACTACACCAACTTTTTGCTATAGCAAGAGGGTCAAGGTACTCCAATTTTCATTTAGTAAATGATATGCTTCTATTTTCAACAATCATTTTGCACGAGATCAAAAGTTCCAGGACATCGGCATTTATGAGTCTCTCATTACTGCCATCATGAGCCCCTTTAAGACAGTTGTTGGACGATTCCAGATTCTTCATGGCCTCTGACTTTTTCAAGAAAACTGTTGGAGTCAAGCAGGGTTATCCGCTTTCACCAACCCTCTTAACATATGTACATGGAGTGCTTGAGAATTTTCTTAGACAACATATTCATGCAGATGACGGTTGCATACTTCACCATATTTTGATAGCTATATTGCTCTTTACAGATGATGTAGTTCTCTCTCTCTCTCTCTCCCAACAGTTCACAAACAGAGCTTGATGCCCTTTTTAAGTTTTGTGACCTTCACCATTTTGTGGTCATTTAACTAAGAACAATCTTTACAACCATCATTTCTTCTACAAATGGGACCTGGTGGAGATCATGACTACCTATACTTATTTGGGAATTCAGTTCAGTGCCCCATTTCTTTCTTTACGGACTGCCTTCCAATCTCATCTTTACAAGGGCTACACTTAACTCTCTGTTTCAAAGCACTAATGCCTTTAGATACATTTCAAAGATATCCCTTCAAAGTTGTGCCTTTTCAACACAATGATTAAGCCCACAAGTACTTTATGGCTTAGAGGTCTAGGGCACTGGCTTGGGATCTTGTGACTGGCTCGGGTTGAGAGGGTTCAACCAATTATGCTTCAGTGTACGGTCCGGTGCAAACAAATAGTCCCTCAATGTATTGTCCAGGCTGAATTTGCACCCCAACCCCTTTACATTGAAAGTATTATTCCAACTCATTTGGCATACACACAGGCTTAGATCTACTGGTGATTTAACTTCTACTTGTGAGAGGTTTTCATTTCCATATTTGGCACCTTGTTCCTCAAAAGGGATTGCCTCTTTGGGTCCTACCGATCATTGACATTGCTGGCTTTTAGAGGTCAGCTTGCTTTTCCAATCTATTAGCATTTCTTTGGACAGGTTACCTCCTTTCAGGTATTCCTTAGATGCCTCTCGTTGCCTTCTTCCTACGAAGTGGGTGCTCAATAGATCTGTCAAAGAGGACATTTACCATCAGTACATCCAGGTCACTTGGACCTCCCCTCTACATCCTCTCAACCCTCTACACTAAGGCGTTTCTTACAAGTTGCAAATAGGACCATTATTCGGCCCAACTATCTTCAACAACATTGGTCTCATGGTTTGATGATTCCCTTTGCTCAGTTGAGAGTGTGCTCCCATTAGCAATGAGTTGAGACTGACCACCATACTATATAAAGTGAAAGGGTGTATCACCTTTGTTCTCTCTAGGAGTTAGAGACTGAGGAGCATTTTATTTTATTGTGTTTTTCCTACAATGAAATCCATGGGAGGTAACATTTTTTGTATAGAGACTCTAGTACTTCTCTATCTACTTTCTTCTGCTACTTTGATTAGAGATGCTTGGCCCTTTTTCATTGAGGTCACCAATTTCAGGCATAAGAGTCTTTGTAAGGGGCCCAAGAACTATAAAACTAATTACTTCCTTCTTTCAGCTTGTCACAAATGTTGGAGGCATTAAGCACCCTTTGGATACTATCCATTCATTCACAAAGGAGTGCAAAGCAATGAGACATTGTTCATTCTTGTTATCTTCTACAACTAGGGCTCTTGACACTTTAGTTATCATTCTAAAGGTTGTGGTTCTACATCTTCTCGGCATTGAGACCCTCTAGCATTGCTCACTCACAATGTGAATCTTGGGGCAAGCACACATTACTAGTTTCTTGTTTGCCACCAATAGTTCTTCGGCCTTAGGAGAGGTTCTAGGGGGAATCAACTACCTCCTAGGATTGTCCAACATGGTCCCTTAGCCTTGGACACTCCTTGACAAGCATTTTTAGATGCCATATTGGTACTCTCATAGTGAGAGATGCTAATGTTATTGGCTCTTCCAACACATCACAATATAGACATCTGATGGTAATTGTTTCCATTCTTGGTTGCCAATGCGGTGTTCATCAACTCTCAATGCATTGAGAGATCCTCCCTATTGAGTTTTTAGCTCAATTCGGAACTTCTGCACAGTTTCAGTGTGAACGTGCAAGTAGTTTGAGTTATTTCTATTTTGTAATTTATTTAAGTGATAAAATGAAAATCTTTTATTTAGTTAATTAAGTCTAATAAAGTGCGGATAAGCACTAATGACTTAGACTTATCTTCCAAGTCATCTCTTGTGTGAGATAAGGTTGCTTTCTTTTTAAGAGATAAGAATGCTTTATTGAAAGATTATATTTTTAGCTGAATAGTATAAAGATAGATGCAAGATAGAAAATAAAAACTCAGAGCAGTGTCATATTTCCGTGTAACTGAAGGAATGCGAAGCAGATTATAAGGTGTAAAATATCTCTGTTGTTCTTTGTTTCTGCAGTTGAATTTTAATGATTTGTGTGATTAATTCAATGTTTTAGAAGTATTAGGTAGTTAGTAATTATGATTGGAATTTTAGCATTCCCCTCACACAACTACTTGTGATTGAGATCCCACTACCAATGAAATCCTCGTCATTCTAAATTTCCAGAAGGGTAAGCTGCCAATGAAGCATTTGGGATCCCACTACCAATTAAATCCAATAATGCCTTTGGGAAGTTACCATCAGCTACATGAAGTTCAGACAATCCCATTGAACAAACCAGTGGCTCAGATTAGCAAGAAGAATTCAACTCTTATAAGCTCCCCTCCAAGCTATTTGGTATCATGGTCCAAAGGCCGTACTACTAAATAAGATGTACTTGGTATCTGAAATATCAAACTCTTCAACAAAGCACTAGCAATGAAAGTGGCATGGAGATTTTGGAGAACTTCAACTTCTTTATGGGGCATTATTATTATTAGGTAAAAATATCTCATTCATCCACAAGAGAATATACTTGCAGCTACATGGAGAACTTCCATCTCAATCATGTCAAGACTTATTTGAACAAGAATGGAAGTCTTTAAGAGCAAATTCACTTGGCAGGCAGGCAATGGGGACACAAAATATTCTGGGAAGACCATTGGACTGATTTCCCTTTAAAAATTTAAAAAACTCAACATCATAGATCTGCAACAAACTCTACAAAATCAGGGATATCTAAATATGGCTCATTACTGACATAGTATGAATAGCCATAGACTTGACTGGCACACAAAGCCGATTAAGCAAGTTGGTTCTAAACAGCCCATCCAAACCACTTAGCTTATTAAAGGAACCGGCGAACAGGACCATATTTTCACTCCAACAAACAAGATTGTTTGATCTGTCCAAACACCCAACAAGGCCAATGTTTTGTTGCCTCAGAATATCAAAATCTTAGTCTAAGGGATCAGCCCAAAGAAAGATAATGGTGTCACTACAGTCAATGGAAGCATGGCCTAAAATAACAACTTTTATATTAAATCCTAAGAGAAAACAATTTACAAAAAAGGAGGTGGATTTGGAGTCTTGGACCCATCATTTGCACAAATTGTCAGAAGGATGATGAAACCATTAATCACCCTTTGTTCAAATGTCCAGTTGTCAAAACATCTGGGAACGAAATGGAACTTACATTTGGTCTCTCAACTCTCAACCCTGATTCCTTATCAACAAAAATATACAAGTGGACTGGCCTGGAAACTAAAATGAAAATCGTCCAGTTTATACACAGGCTGATGCATGGCTTTATTATGTGGTACCTGTGGAAAGAAAGAAAAACTTGAATATTTGACAATATGATCCAGGATGAGAGTGAAATTATATGGTACATTAAATTAGATACAATGTATAGTTCTGATTTACAACCATGCCACCTCAAGTTTATTTGAATCTGCCAAAATGATAGATTGTCAAATAGTCTGCCTAAGAAGTAATCTATTCCATTATAATCTTTATTGATTCAGAGCATAGAAGCAGAAATCGGATATAAATCGTGATTTCTGCAAAAAATCGCGAATCGGGAAGAAACCCAATTTTTACCCTTAAAAAATCGCTAAAAATCGGGCGACCATTGACCGGCGACTTTCAACGATTTTTATCAATTTAAATCGCGATTTAAACGCCGATTAAAACGCGATTTTTAGTCATGTAATTTCGGCGGGAGTAATTTCGCGATTTTTGTCTCGTCCGTGGGAATTTTACGCGCGTATTCGCGTCTCGTCTCTGCCTATTTTAGGCATTTTTACCCCGCATTGTCTCTCAAGGAAGCGGACTTCTGCAAATCGTAGCTGGAGGCCTGGAGTCTAGACTTCTGCAAATCGTAGCTGGATTTGGCGAGTTGTTTTTGGCGAGTTTGTTTTTGGAGGTATTTCCCTATTACTTATTTTATTTGTTCCAAGAGATGAATCAGAATGGAAGTCTCCTTTAAAGTTTAAACAACAATTTCTTCAGCTATGCGGTACCTACCGCCTATTCTATGCAATGTTTGTGCATAGCAATTCCTTTTCGTAAAGGACACGGACTCTGCAGTATTGTTTTTTTATCGATGACTAGAGTATTGTCTTTTTTTAATCAATGACTGAGTATTGTTCCTATAAAAGAAATACACAAAAGTAGATTGTATGGTGATATTTAGTAAGGGTAGTAGAGAAAAATAATAAATGGAAAGTAGAGTCGATATATAGTATTTTTAAATTTAACATAGTAATGGGTGATGTATACAGATTTTATCTCATAACTTCAAATTACTAAACAAAATGGACATCACAATAAAAAAACAAAATGTTAGAAATATTTTAATTCACAAGTAAAAATGAACCTATTATCCGTCAGTAAGGAGAATGTTAATGTAGTTCAGCTCTAACAAAAATTCTTCAAATTCTTTCACCTAAAAATAGTTTAACAAAACTATTTCTAAATGCATCGATCTCCAATGATACAATAGAATGAAGTTATAGGCCAGTATCATGCTTTGGTAAATTATCATTTACTGATACTCTGCCATATAGTTCCATATTCCATCAACATAACACCTTGATTGTCAAGGAGCATTTAGTACTCATTATCTCTATTTAAATTACCTTTAGAAATGCCACTAGAGTTTAGCAATACACATTGTTTAGGCAGAGGATCCAAAGAAGTTTCTCGAGAAGATAAACAATAATTGTTAGCTGAAAGGAGGGTCATTCAAAAAGTGTATAGAAATTGCCCAAAGCGTAGTGACTTTTTCTCACATGGAACCAGGCTAATATTTTTTATCATGAATCAGAAAAAACCTAAGTTACTAGCATACAAATATGGATACACGCACCAGAATACAGTAATTTTCAGGAATCCATGAATACAATACTATATGGACACATCCATAACTATGTTACACAGAGTTCCCTAATAGGGTTGGCACGAAACAAAAAGACAAAAAAAATACCCAATGTAAAGTAGAGAATGAAGAAAATTATTGGAACTCTTGAGTGTTAACATGTATTGATCTTCTTCAGAACAATTTCCTCTGGTTGCATATATTCCAAAAGCACCCATTATTTGAAATTTTGAACACCTTATAAGGAGGCTCATAGAATATAATTTGCATGCCCTCCAAGGACGTTAATATAATGTAATTTTTATGTCATTTCTCTTTTTGTAGTGTGGAATCTGTGGATGTTTAATTGTTACTTCAGAATATTACAAAAATAAAAGGGTAAACAAAATCTAATTTATCATTTAATTTTACTTCTCTATGCCCTCTTTTCTGGTTTATAAATATTGATTCCACCATTCCTTGGCGTTTCTTTTTCTGTAAAGTCTTGTCAATTAATTTTACTCTCTGGATAGGGAAGCCTTTGCATATCTACACAATTCGGCATCCAATAGTACTTTACATTTATGAGTATATTCTACTGAGCAGATAATATCAGATTGGAGTGATTGGAAATATTGAGCATAATTTTGTAGAATCGAGCTCTCAAACTAATGCAGTTTGTAATACAGTTTGGTACCATTCTTCCGACTGATTACTAACATGAAGCCAGTGAGATTAGCAGATTAATATACTATTCTTTCATACTATTACAGGTATGAAAGAATAGCAGATTAGTCAATTATGTTTACACCCTTTTCTTTCAATGTCTCTGAACCTGAAATGTTGGAAGGAAAGATCTAATGACAGTTATATCCAAATATATGACTTCAAATATTAACTTGTACAAATCTCAAAGTTTTAATAGTTAGCACATCATTTTCGTGTAGAAACTTATTTATCATGAAAGACTGAATTCAAATGTTTTTACAGCTTTGATCATAATGCCACATTCAAGAGACTTTGCGTGGACTCATTGCACATCAGTCTCGGGTACAAGCAAGGTCAAATGCAATTGGTGTCAAGCTGAAGTACCTGGTGGCATTTATCGCTTCAAATGGCATTTGGCAAAGGAGGTAGGACATGAGACCATTATTTGCAAAGGTTGCCCTGCAGATGTCACATATCAGGCAAAACTAGCTCTTGGGGCCATTTCTGATAATAAGGCAAAAAGGGCAAGAACTGGGACAGAAATGGCATTAAATTCTACATATACTAAGAGCAATCCTTCTAATGAGGGAAGCAGTGAACAAATGTCTTTCAAGGAGTCTGTGTCAACACCTTCTACAACACATGGCCCAAACACAGGTGGAGGAAACATTAATTCTTTCTTTGCACCTCGTACTACACCAGGATCACAAACCACTTTGGAGAGTACAGGATGGAGAAAGAACATCCATGAACATGCAAAGAAGGCAATTGCAAATTTCTGGTACTACTCTAGCTTGCCGTTCCATGTTGCCAGATCTCCATATTGGCAAGGTATGGTGGATGCGATTGCAGGTGCAGGTCCTGGGTTCAAAGCCCCATCTTATGAGACATTGAGAGTTGGTATGCTCAATGATGCAATAGAGGATGTTAATGATGTTGTTTCTGAACATCGACTAGCGTGGACAAAGACTGGTTGCACCATAATGTCAAATGGATGGACAGATAGAAGGAACCGAACCCTCATCAACTTCCTTGTCTCTTGTGATATTGGCACCATTTTTTTGAAATCTGTGGATGCATCAGATAGGATCAAATCTGCAGCTGAAATGTTTGAGTTGTTTGATGATGTGGTCAAGGATGTAGGGCCAGAATATGTGGTACAATTTATTATAGACAATGCTGCTGCTTGTGTCGCTGCTGGGAAACTCCTGATGGACAAGTATCCCTCTATGTTTTTTACTCCGTGCGCGGCACACTGCCTTGATCTAACCCTAGAGGATTTTGGAAAACTTGAATGGGTGATGGAGGTATTGCAACAGTCTCGCACAGTTACCAAGTTCATCTACAATCACACGAGGCTGTTGTGTCTAATGCGCTCCTTCACAGAGGGCAAGGAGCTAATTCGGCCAGGGGTGACACGATTTGCTACGCACTTCCTTGCATTGCAGACTCTTTGGCAACAACAATTAAATTTGAAGAGAATGTTCCTTTCTCCTGAGTGGATAAAGTCTAGCTTCACAAGGCTAGCAGATGGCAAAAAGGTGGTACAGTACATTTATTCTGCAAGTTTTTGGGATGCAATTGAACAAGTTGTACAATTTTCTGAGCCTCTGGTCAAAGTTTTGAGGCTAGTGGATGGGGATAAATCCCCCATGGGCTATTTGTATGAGGCCATGGATAGGGCTAAGGAGGTGATGAGGGGTAGGATGGAAAATGACAAGGACAGGTACATGCCATTGTGGGACATAATTGATAGGAGATGGGATCAACAGATGCACTCCCCTCTCCATGCTGCTGGGCATTATCTCAATCCATCCTTGTTCTATAGCTCCTCATTCAAAGATGATGATTCTGAAGTCACACGTGGCCTATTCATATGCATGGAGAAATTGTTCCCTACCCCAGGAAAGTTGCACTCAGTTATGGCAGAGTTGCCAATGTACAAGCAGGCAAGGGGTGTTTTCTCAAGTATGGCTGCGGTGCAAGGCAGGAAGACCTACCAACCAGGTACACTCTATTATCTTTGGACAATTTCTCTTTATTGTGGACATGTAGATTAAAGATGTTAAGATTTTAATATATCTTACATGAAATCATCATGGTAATAATTTGTGTTTTTCAGCACAATGGTGGGATTTTTTTGGTCAAGAAACTCCAAATCTTAGATGGATGGCAAGGCGCATATTGAGCCAACCATGTAGTTCATCCGCTTGTGAGCGTACTTGGAGTGTTTTTGAACACATACATTCCAAGAAACGCAACCGTCTAACACAAGAACGGATGAATAATTTGGTGTTCGTTCACCACAACCTCCGCTTGAAGCTAAAGAAAGCTCAAGGTTAGACTTCTAATATACTTGCAATCATAGTTATAAATTGTATTCATTATGTTTTTCACTTTCTATTGCCATGACTAATTTATATATATGGACAAAATCAGGTACTGTTGAGGATGACGCGCCAATTGACCTTGATGAAATTGATCCAGAGTCTGAGTGGATTGCCGCTGATGATGATGATGATGATGATTTTCTTGAACCTGACGATCTTGATATCCTAATGGAGAGCAACATGAGTAGTGAATTGCTTGAACGAGTTAGGACAGGCTCTGACCCGGGAGATTCATCATCAAGACCTACAACTCTCTAGTGTAGCTCTCTTTGTAGTAGCAAGACTCATTGGCTACATCTAGTTTTTTGGAATTTTGTACTCAGTTTCTATATTGACATTGTATAAACTGGATTGTAATTGAAATTTTGTCAACTTTCAACATCTAGTTATTAGTTATGCACTATGAAATATGCTTTGTGCAATGCAATGTAATCAGTGATTCAGCGATATGAATATAAACAACTACAATCTATATTTTACAAGTCATGGGCATAACTCTCGATTTTATTTGCTCTCTATATCTCTATGTTATGAAAATGCCTTTAAATTTAAAATACAAGAAGTTTTTGTCCTTTCTTCTACATTTTTAATGGTTTTTTTGAAATCCGATTTTTTTCCGATTTATTCCGGTTTAAATCACGATTTTTTTGAAAAAATCTTATACTTTTGGTTTGCCGATTTTTACCCCTGCGATTTTTTCCCGATCTTTTCCCGATTTTTTCACGATTTTTTGAAAAAGTTTTATACTTTTGGTTTGCCGATTTTTTCCCTAAACGATTTTTGCTTCCTTGATTCAAAGTATGGCCTAAACAAACCCAAAACCCACCACCCTGTTGCAGCTATAAATTAAACTTTGATGGAGCAGCCCAGGGCAAAGCTGGTATAGGAGATGAGGGTTAAGTCTTATCTCTACCATACAATTTTGCATAGGTTTTAGTTCTACACGTCTCTGGATCATGGAATACCTAAAATCCACATTGAAGCTGACTTAAGACAATTATTACCATCAAGAAAACTCAAAAATTTCTAGAAATTTCACACAGAGGCATTGGCTATCAGATATTGTAAATTGGAAACTAGATCGTATAGTTCATCACATAGTATACATGCTCATTCAGTACTCACGAATTTCTGAGCAAAACGAGTAACTCGTCGGTATACTCACCGAATCTGTATGCTTAGTGGATGCCAAGTTTTTGCTGGAATTTTGCCAAGTACTCACCCAAAAATTGGTGAGTCCAATAAAACTACTCACCCAGACGCAGATCAAATGCCGAAAATCTGTGGGATTTACGTGGAAAAACAGAGATTTTTTGCCTATTTAAACCCTCACACCTTAGCTAAACAACACACAACAGATTTGAGGATTTTAGTGGAGAGCAACTTGAAAGGATTTTTAGTCGATTTCAAGAGCAGATTTGAGGAATTTCAATTTCCAGCTTTGTAATTTTATTTTTCTCAAACATGTAACTCACCACTAGCATGTTAATAATAGCCAAGTAAACATTATTTACAATACAACTTGCAATGTATTCGATGTTTGAAAATTTTATTACTGATTTCTACTAGTTTTTTGAATGAAATCATTGCTTTTTCCCTTAAAAAAAGGGTTTTACACTTTTGTGTTGAAAAAATGATTTTTTTTTGGATAAATTAATTAATGGAATGCCACATTGATATTAAATTACCATATTATATATGAATTTTATTTGATTTTTCGTATCCAAATCACTATTTATTTAACAAACATTTTTTGGGGGTATTTAAACATGTAGGTTAGATACAATGGCATCTAACTCAGCCCTAATTCCTGGAAGTTGTCCCACTGGAAGCAAAGACCCCACATGGAAATATGTCGTAATGAGACTAGTACTGGGTAGTGTGATTTGCATCAAATGCACGAAGAAGCTCAAATACCACATTGCAGGGATTGCTATCATGACACCAAGCCATGTCCCAAAGCTAAGGAAAAGGAAAAACATGAGATGCAAGAACTCCTTGCATTGTTGGACGAGAAGAAATTAAAGAGGGCAAGGAAACAAGTAGCCATTAATCCTAACATGGAAGTAAATATGGATGAAGATTTGACAAGCATTAATAAAAACATCAAGACTTTATATGAGAAAGAAAATGTAGCCAAGTATGTTGCCCTACAAACCTCAAATGCTTGCTTCCAGAATGAGTAAATTTGTGGGACATGATCAACAACACATACAAATGGATGATAAGGATAATGAGGGAACCATTTAGCTGGGTCCTAATTAAAACAACACCAACTCAATCAACCCCATAAAATGATTTCTAAAATGAATCTAACGAGGATTCAACCAGACATAAACCTCCAAATCATCATCAGACTAGTTAAGGAAAACAAAAGGTAACAAAGGAAATGGACTTTCAAAATGCCCAAACTTCAAAGAAATTATATAGTTGTCATGATGCAAATATTGATAATAGTGAACCAAATGTCAGTAGTATTGATAGTGAGAGAAACTCTGAGCCAGAAGTGAATGTACTACCAAATAATGATTAACATACAATCTCAGTTGCCACATCAACTAGGATTCAACAGCCTGAAACCTTGAAAATTCAAGTGTGTATTAAGAACCAAAAAGTCATACTCCAGATCAATTCTTAAAGCATGCACAACTTTGTAGATTTATCTACAGTTAAAGGATTGAGCTTATTTGTTTACCCGACTAAGGTGTTTGAAGTTATGGTTGCAAACAGTTATCACATATCATGTAAAGGAAAGTGTCATTAGGTCAAGCTGTGCAAGGGTAATTCTAAATAACAAAGTATTTCTGTGCAATACACTTTCAAGGAGTGGATGAGGTTTTAGGCATCAAACTGTTATCAGCTCTTGGATTTATCAAGTGCAGCTTAGAGAAGCAAGTTCTTAAGTTCAAATGGGAAGGACAAAACTATGTCTTGAAGGGTTTTAATCCTTCATCCTAAAAGTTAGCATCATGTATCAAATAGAGAAGATGATATGCAAGGAAGCACTGACAATTATGGCTAAGTGTTATGCAATGGATTCAGCACCAAAAGAGCCAAATGTTGATATTGAGGAAATGAATAGGCTCTTGTTAATAATTTAGTAGTTTTTCACAATTTTCCAATTGTATTTCTACCAAATATGGATGTGGAGCATGTAATTGAAGTCCACCCTAGATCTGCTCAAATTAATACCAAACCATATTGATATCCACATCACCATAAGACAGAGATCAAAATGTTGGTGATAGAATTGCTTGAGCTAGGTGTTACTATGCCTAGGAAGAGCCCTTACTCAACACCCATAATATCAGTGAGGAAACAAATGGATCATATCATCTATGTATCAATTTCCAGAGACTAAACAATGTAATTATTGATAATAGGTTCCCTATTCCATTCATAGACGAGTTACTGGATGAGCTACGTGGTGCTAAGATTTTTACAAAACTAGATTTGCACTCAAGATATTACCAAATCAGGATACAAATAGAGAATGTTCCAAAGACAGCATATTGAACTCATGAAGATCATTATGGATTCAAGAGCATGCAATTTGAGATAATCAATGCACCAGCAACTTCCAATCTATCATGACCAGGATTTTCTGTCCCTTCTAGCACATACTTATTGTAGTGTTTTTTATGAAATCTTGGTCTTTATTATAATCTGGAAAGACTGTCTCACGGACATGACCAAATGTTTTGAATCTTGAAAAAGAACAAATATTATGTTTAAAATTCCAAATGTAGTTTTGGGTAAGAGGAAATAGAATACTTGGGCCATATGATTTCAATGGAATGTGTTAAAGTATATCATGCAAAAAATAAAAGATATAGTCAAATGTCCAAGCCCGCTAACTATTTAAATGGTCAGAGAATTTTAAGGCCTATCTAGATATTATCACTGATTCATTAAGAATTATGCCCATACAAGTGCCCCGTTGTCAGGTCATTTAGAAAAGGACTCTTTCACATGGTTCATGGAAGCAGGCCAAAGTTTTCAAAGGCTTAAAAGAGATGCTATCATTAACACCAGTCTTTCGAACTCAATTTTTTTTAAACCATTTATTAGCGCGATGCATTAGGAGCAGGAATTGGGGTAGTAACCGTGCAGAATGGGAACCCTATAGCTATGAAAGTTGTAAATTAAAGCCTAGGGAAAATTTAAAAATGGTTTATGTAAGGAAATGCTAGCAATCATGCATGCTCTAGAAAAGTGGCTGTAATACTTGCTGGGAAGTGAGTGTTTAGTTATAACAGATCATGATATTCCATAATATCTCCAAAAATGCCCTCTACAATATCTCCTCCAGAAAATGCCCTTGTTGACAAAACAACATAAGTGGGTAGATATGATTCAAATGTTTGACACTTTAGGCTATCATGATCAGTTTTGCATAAAAAGGTGAAGATAATCAAGCAGTCGAGATTCTATCCAAAATAGACGAGGAAGTTTCAATTTGTGCAATTTTGGTGATTATTCCATAATGGATAAAGGATGTTCAGTCCAATTATGTAAATGGTCAAGAATGTTGAAATGTCATTAACAATATTAATAAATGGCCAAGATTTCTGTTCTTCATGGATTCTCATCCTTCACTTCCTATGTCTTGAGGACAAAGAATTTTCAGTAAAGTGGATATTCTATAATCTTAATCAGTTAGCATGGACTAATTTTGAGGGAATGTGTCCCTATAGTCACATTCCTCCCTTCTGTATAACTATATATTCACTCTTTTATCTTTCATTTCATCTCATATTTTATATTTATATTTATATCAATCTATATATTGTATGTTTTCCATTGTTCTATCCTCTTTATTTCATTAGAAAGGCAGGCTACCAAAGCAGGTAGCTCCAGTAACACCCAAGGCTGAGCAACAGATTGGCATGTTCCTGTGTATAGACCTAAATCTAGGACGACAATTCTTGCTAACCCATCTCCTCCAGAGTCAATGTGATAAGCAGAGATTATGGATCCCAAGTACAAGGGAACTCATGAAGAGGCCAAGTAGAACATGGAAGTCTCAAAAGATAACAGTGATTATTGCAAAATCTAACATGTTCCAAATTTGTATTCCAAAAACTCAATGCTCTAGTGGAGAACCAAGAAACAGTACTTAATTTTAGCAAGCCCCTAGTAGTAGGTTTTGTTGCAATTGTTGTCATTGATGTCAAAGGAAAGAAGGAATTCATATTATTGTCATTGATGTCAAGGGAATGAGAACTTGTGAAGGCCAAAGGCCACTAATTGCAGTCATAAACAGCAGGTTTGAATATCTAAATCAGGCTCTATTTACAAGGACAAATCGCACCATTTCAAGTGCAGATTTTACCTCATTAAAGACAGCAATGAAATTAAATTAAACTCATTTCTGTTTAGTGTTGGACGACCCTCAATTAAGGCAGCGCTGGACTGAAATTAAAGGCATCTTGAAATGGGCCGACCCCCTTAGTATGATCACCCAACTTAGGAGAAATAAAGTTCAATAAATTTTAATTAAATGTTCCTTTATGAGGCCAACCTCCATTTCAAGAGCGCCTCTTTTAGAATAGACATCTTCCTTGTGAGGGATCATGTCTCTTGGATGAAGAGGCATATTTGTGGTATTAATAGAAGATAAAGTGGGAGTAAAATAAGCGAGAATTACAAGGAAATATCATTCGATTTAGAGCAGATCAAAAGCATATTTAGAGCAGATAAAGAGCAGATTTAGATCAGAGATATATGTGAAGGATTAGCAAGTTATGCAATGATCGTCAAGTGATTTTGAGCAAGTTAAATAGCAGAAAGTTATGAAGAGTCTTTCAGATCTATATTGAAGAATATATGCAGCCATTGTATGAAGAATAAATGCAGATGTATATGAAGAATGTGTGCAAACACTTAAGAATAATAAATGCAGCCTTGTATCAAGAATAAGTACATATATATATATGAAGAACATGTGCAAATACTTGTGAAGAATATATGCAGATCTATAAGAAGGTATGATGCAGTTTTAGTGCAGATGTAAATGAGAATTAAGAGCAGATCCATAAGACATGTAAGGCAGACTTATAAGCAGATGTGAGGCAGATTTAAGGCAGAATTATAAGCAGATGTGAGATGGATTTACAAGCAGTTTTAAGGCAGAATTACATGCAGATTTGTGAAGAGAATTTATGCAGATTTGTGAAAAGAAATATGTTCATCATCCGTTGAAGAAGCAACATCCCAAAGGTGATATTTTGTAGAAGAGGTTGGTGCCTCCGTTCTTTGATTGTCAACTGGCAATCACGTGCTCTGTTTTGTGACAGTTAATACTTTGTGAGATGATCTTGACCATTGATTGTTGTAACTGACTCCGGATCCTTGTTCTATAAAAAGATCCGAATCATTTGTAAATGAGGAGATTGAATTGATGAACTTTGCTAAGCATTAAGTTTGTATCTTTTACAACTTTGTGACTTACCTCATGGTTCTTTCTCAGTCAATGAGACACTTGTATATCTTTTGTGCCTATAATGAAATTGAAGAAGCGGATTACAGTTAATCGTAAATTCTAAGTAATATTTGGTTGATTTCTAGTATGGAATGTCAGTTGCTACGTCCCTTGGGAGTGCATTTGAATGATTGCTTACTGTTATCAACTTTCCTTGGAATATTTGCATCTATCATGCATAGCTGTGAAATTCCTGGTGAAGTATAACTAGATTAGCTTCATTTCATGAAAGTGCATGGATATTCGTGTGGAATCACTGAAAACTCTAACTTCTTAGAACCTTTTCCTTCTCAACCCTATCTTTTGCCTTTTATTTTACAAATCTTCGTGAATAATTGCAAAGAATGATAAATCCAGAGCAAGTAATCATAAATATTGATGAATTTCATGCTTCAAAGAAGATCTTTGAGTGAATTCAGAGTCCACGTGTAAAGATTAGTTAACTGGATATAATTCAGAAGAACTAATCAAAGTTAAGGATATTTCAAAAGAATTTATCAAAGTTATGCCCAATTCACGATAATCCACTCAAGGTTCAATTATCTACTTATAAACTTGACATAAGTTATTAAAGATATGTGCAGATTATGCGAAATATGCAGGATATTTGTGAAGTTTAATCAGATCAAGAAGAAAATGACTTAAGGTTACGTAAGGCCCCAAAATGGAAACAACAAAACACAACAAACCCTAAGTGAAAACTAGACAGTCAAGACCTAACAACCAAAGACTTGGGACTTCAAATCTTTAGGGATCTTGAGGCCTTTCAAGATAGATAGGGGTTTATTGTGTAAAAAGTGGTTCTTTGGAGGTTGGTGTCTCTTGTTGCGTTGGTGCTCAGTTGTGGGGATTGGTGTCTCCAGTGGATTGGTGCCTACAAATTCTACAAGTGGCGATTGGTGTCTCCACTGGGTTGGTGCCTACAAATCATATAAGAGGGGATTGGTCTCCTGTAGGTTGGTGCCTACAAAGTTTGTAAGAGAATTTTATATAAGCAATATTTTGTCGTGGTTTTCTCCCGAAAGGGTTTCCATGTAAATAATGTATTCTTGTATTGCATAATTGTTAGATCTTGTGTGATTAATATTGTTATGGTTGTTAAGTATTGAAAAAGTAAAAGATTGTCTTATACTGATTCACCTCCCCTCTCAGTATAAGCGTCTACTCACCAGGTTTCATAGCCGATGGTATAGACCATAGTTTGCACACTCGATGAGTACTCGCCAATTTTTTTGGCTTGGCAATAACTCACCAAAAAATTCAGATTTTTTTATGGCATGTTTTTAGTGATTACTCACCCATATCAAGGCGAATTTTTGGAGAATTCTCAACGACTTTAAGGAAAACTCGCCAGATGCGTCAGGGACACGAGATAAACAAAAAACACTGAAAATCCATGGTTCTTTTGCTTATAAAAGCCAATACACCCCTATCACTTGCTCACACACCATTCTTGCAAACATTTGAGCAAATTGCAAGGACTTTTAAGCGAATTTGAAGGGCAGATTGGAGGAATTTGAAGGGCAAGTTAGTAATTTTTTTTCCAAGCATGTAAATTCATTCTAGCTTGTAGAATCTAGCATGTACATTGTAAACAATTCATAATTTCATAGTATTTAGTAGTATTTACAATTTTACTTGCAAAAAAATTGATTTATGAGAATTTTTGTAATGTCCCCCTTTTCTGAGTGATCACCCAACAGGAGTCAACTAGCCTATTTTATTCCCGTAGGCTAAGTCAAAAGTGCAAGGGAATAATCTAATTAGTTAAATACTAAGTAAATTTTGGGTTATTTATATTATAATTAATTAGGCTGGACGAATTTGTGATGTGAAATGACTTTTAATATTTTTGTGAGCCGCTTGGTGAAATAAAATAAAATAAAGAAAATTGCCAAAAGGTGGATGGCCAAATTGAGGATAAAAAAATATATAAAATAAATTGCCAAGGGAGGTCGGCCAAGAAGGAAGAGAATAGAAAATAAAATAAAATACATATTGCAAGAGGGAGGTCAGCCATGATGAGGTCTTAATGGATGGCTATAAAAGAAGAAAGAAACAAGTCGTTTCAATCATTCATTCATATCATTTTCATTTGGAGATTTATCTCTTTGGCGGCAACTTTGGTTTCAGCATATTCCAAGGATGAAAACCCGTAGGAATATAGGTGGATTGGACAAAAACCCAATCTCATATTGAAGGTAGACTCATACGGAGTTCATATTTGTGCTTCATTGGAGATTTGGAAGGAAAGGAGCAACAAAGACATATTTGTTTCTGCAAAAACCCTATGTCCAAATTGTGAATTTGTGCCAAATACAATTTGGAAGATCAAGGATATATTCAGATTTTCAAATCAGCTTGTGAGTGCCAACCTTTGGAGTATTTTGTATTCATATTTCAGCGAGATACTTGCTAGGGTTTCACCCTAGGAGTGAGTGCCACCTCAAGGAAGGGTGATTTCATGTTTTGGAGCATGCATTGATCAACCCTAGCCGCTACCGCCCTCTTGTGCATGCCATTTGTCATCTTTGTGGAGAGCGCTGCCTATATGGAGACTTCGCCCATCTAGGGTTTCATGATTGACATCATCATTCGCCATGTCAATCGCCATTTGTGGTATGTACAAACCTATAATTAGGTCTGATTTGTCATAGCAGAAATCTGGACTATGTATGGGCATGTTTCAGTCTAAATATTTGATGCAATTCCGAATCAGAATATTCAGATTTGTAGAAGCAGACTTATATATCCAAAAATCAGAATTGTTTGTCATTTGTTTGCATTTGATTGGTCATATCTTGTGGATTGAGTTCATGGTTGCTGATATCTTCATATGAGTACATGAGTGGCATGTTTATTTGAGCATTTTGGCACATATATGTTCGCTGTCCACAATTATTTATAAATCAGAAATAAAAACCAGAATTCAGTGTTAGGGTTTGGGAAGAAGAAAAATCAGAATTCTAGGGCAGATCTGGTTAGGGATCTTACAGTGGTATCAGAGCTTAGCATCCTGCCAGCCTGTTTGGGTTGTGTGATTCCGAAAACGTCAAAGTTATAAAAGTGAATTTCAGCAGTGGTTTAGATGGCCAGACTTGACTCTCTTAGATGAAATCATAAGTTGCTTGAATCTCTTAGAGAAGGTCAAAATGAGGTAATAAGAGCTCTCCAAAGGTTCTTACAAAAGGAAGAAGATGAGGAGTATTAGTATTTTTTTATATATACTCATCTATGTCGGCCTGATTTTGTTTTAGTTAATGCTCATCTATGTCGGCAGTTTTCTATTTTTAGAAAACTTGCCTCTTGTACTTTGTATATATTGAGCGTTTTTGCTCATTTGTAAATACATCAATTCATAACCAATTCATTTGCATTTTCAAAATCTTTATGGTATCAGTGCCATTCGGTTTTGGGCGACGCGATTCTTTCCAAAAATCGTGAATTTCTGAGGCCACGATTCTGTGAAAAGGTTTTCTGCATTTCTTTTCAAGGTTTTCGCGATTTGGACAGTTGGAACGGAATCGTCATTGGATACACGCTTGGAACGGCCTCTTCCAGTCGCGGCTCCTGCTGCGTCGCAATTTTTTTTTGGCGTTTCCTCTGGTTTTCGCGGGCGTTTCTTCGGGCATTTCTTCCTTCTGCCCTCCGTTTTCCTCTTTGCAGACCCCATCAGCGCCATTGCCTGTGAAGGCTGTCGCCTGTGAAGCCCGCGTTCTCCCTAAACACCGCGCGGAAATCGCCATTTTTGTATTTTGTTTACTACAATTTTCATTTTGGCCGCGACTGTGGTTCGTGGGCGCATGTAAGGGCCGCGATTTGTTTTTGCACAGGCCGTGGATTCGTGGTTTGGAGGTCAACATACCTCTGAATTTTTTCTGCAACTATATTGCTCGCCTAGGGTTCCTGCCATTTTCGTCTAGGGTTTTGACCCTCAAGACATTGACGAAAAAATTTTCCGAGACCAGTTTTGACGTGGGTTTTTCGAGACATTTCGTGGGTACCTGTCAGATTTTTTCCGCACCTCGAAGTTCCTACCTCGTTTTACGTGCAACTGTACCTGTCTCAAATCTTGTACCTGATCCTATTCTGCTCCTCAGTTAAACGCGGTTCAGTTTTTTGTCGTTTTCCTACATTGGGAAACGTGCAAATGGCGTATTTGACCAACTTGATGTTGGAGGGCAGTCAGCGATTTAATGGCAGAAACTATAATATCTGGAAGCAGCATATGATGACTATTTTTGAGTATCGCCGCCTTGATGAATTGGTTTTGGAAAAAGAAACTCGTCCTCCCATCGCTGGTGCTGATCAGGACAAGTTTGATGATCGTAACAAAGAGGCTGTCGTGCTTCTTAAGCTTTCTGTTACAGATGACCAGTTGCCGCAGATTCCTTCAGGGAAGACAGCTGCTGAGATTTGGAAGCACCTGAAGGAGCTTCATGAGACCTCTGATAAAAGTCGGGCTTTCTTTTTGAAGAATCAATTGTTCTCACGAAGATTAAGGACATTCGAGATCAGCTTGAGGCTATTGGTCAAAAAATGGAGGAAGAGGATATGGTAGTCATCACCCTCAAAAGTCTACCTAAATCCTACGAGCACTTTGTCGAGACTCTTAACATTACGTCTACGAATGTTGATCTGAAGTTTCCTGAATTATGCAACAAACTCCTGCAGCAGGATCGCTGGAAACAGCAGTTTGGTAGCAGTGCCTCCTCGTCCTCTTCTGAACAGGCATTTACAGCTAAATCCTTTCAGAAGGATAACAGCAAATTTCAGTCATCACAGCCGAACAGTTCCAATCAACCTCCGGGCAACCCTAACAAGAAGAATGTGCAGTGTAATTACTGTCACAAATTCGGCCATATGAAGAAAGATTGCCATCAGAGGATAGCTTCTGAACAGAAGAAGCAGGGAGGGTCACATCAGAAGGCGCATGTTGCTGAACTTTCTAAGCAGGAGTCTACCTTTTACGCTTTTATGGCTAAAAGGTCTTCAGATCCTGTCAAGACTTCTGCTTGGTACATCGATTCTGGTGCTTCACGTCACTTTACTCACAGGCGTGATTGGTTTTACGACTTTTCTCCCTTCAGTGATTCAGTTATCTTTGGCGGAGGTGAGGAGTACACAGTTGTTGGCAGAGGCACTGTTCAGATACAGTCTAGTGGAAGGAACCTTATCTTCCTAAATGTGTACTACATTCCTAGTATGGAACTCAATCTGCTTTCAGTGAGTCAGATCATGAGGAACGCTCCTCAGTTGGATGTAGTGTTCAGTGCTCACAAGTGCTCTATTATTGATCGAGAGACCCGTCTTACTGTTGCTGTTGGTCTAGAGGATCATGGCCTTTATCGGCTCATTGACACTGGTGATTCTCCTAAAGTAGCTATGGCCTCCCGTGTTTCTTCTCTCAGCACTTTGTGGCATCAGCGATATGGACATCTCAACATCCATTATCTCTCTCAGCTGTCCCGGCAGGGACTTGTTTCTGGCCTACCTAATATTTAGACAGCATCTTGGAGTATGTGGCGCATGTCAAGCTGGCAAACAACATCGGACTCCCTTCAAGGATGGAGATTCTTGGTGTGCATCTAAGGTACTTCAATTACTTCATGCTGATATTTGTGGTCCTATGAATACATCTTCAGTTACTGGTTGCAAATATTTCTTGCTTATTGTTGATGATTTTAGTAGAAAGATGTGGGTGTACTTTCTCAAACAAAAATCAGATGTATTTAGTATCTTTCAGAAGTTTAAGTCCTTGGTTGAAAAAGAGTCTGGCTGTAGCATCATCACTCTTAGGACAGATAATGGTGGGGAATTTTGTTCTGCTGCATTCTCCGACTTCTGTGATACCCATGGCATCAAACACCAGTTGACTACACCCTACACTCCGCAGCAAAACAATGTTGTTGAGCGTCGCAATCGTACGGTTGTTGAGATGGCTCGTTCTATGTTACAGGACAGGAGTGTTCCTAATAAGTATTGGGCAGAAGCAGTTTTTACTGCCGTCTATCTCCTTAATCGCTCTCTTACTCAGGCTGTTAAGGGGAAGACTCCAAAAGAGGTTTGGTCTGGTCGCAAGCCCAAGATCAGCCACCTGAAGGTTTTCGGCTCTCTTGCATATGTTTGGGTTCCAGATGCTCAGCGCTCGAAGTTGGAATCCAAGAGTCAGAAGCTCATGATGACAGGGTACAGTGACAACCATAAGGCCTACAAACTAATAGATATTGACACTGATCGTCTTATCTTCAGCCGTGATGTTGTCTTTGATGAAGATAGAGGACCTTTTCAGTCTTCCTCTTCTGAGCAGTGTTCTGAGGATCAGCCTCAAAGTGTTCTTCCACTAGGTCCACCTGATGGGAGGGATGATGCAGAATCTGTTTCTGATGATGCACTACCTAAGTTTCCTCCGGAAAATAATCCTCTTCCTGCTGCTCTTGTTGCTGATCCTGAACCTCTTCCAGCTCCTCCAGATGTTAGCACTTCTACTCTCTGGCCTAAATGGTATGCTAAAACCATTAGTGATCTCCGGGATGGTGAGCTCATTGAGAGTAGAACTTCCAGACATAAGAGCAAACAGCAGTCTACAGTCAATTTTGCTCTCATGGCTAACATTAATAGTGTTTTTGAGCCTCAGACATACTCAGAGGCTAAAGGTATACCTGAGTGGGAATAGGCTATGGAAGCTGAGTTCCAGAGTCTCCAAAAGAATCACACTTGGGCACTTTCTGATCTTCCTCCGGGGAAGAAACCCATTAGCTACAAATGGGTGTACAAGGTGAAATACAAAGCTGACGAAACCCTCAACAAGTATAAGGCTCGTCTTGTTGCTCGTGGGTTCTCACAGATAGAAGGCATTGACTATGAGGAGACCTTTGCTCCTACAGCCAAAATGAGTACCATCCGGCTTGTTCTTGCCTTAGCAGCTCAATTTGGTTGGAAAGTCCATCAGATGGACGTTAAGAGTGTTTTTCTGAATGGTGACTTGTAGGAAGAAGTCTACATGACGCAACCTCCAGGCTTTAAGGTTGCTGGTCAAGAACACAAGGTCTGTAGACTCGTCAAAGCTCTCTATGGTCTGAAACAAGCCCCTCGGGCTTGGTACATGAAAATAGATAAGTACCTGACAGATCATGGTTTTCAGCGAAGTCCATCTGATTCAAATCTGTATATCAAACTTTCTGGTGATGACATATTGTTTGTGGTTGTCTATGTGGATGACTTAATCATTACTGGCAGTTCCGCACACTTGATTGCTAAGATCAAACAGGATTTGTGCCGTACTTTTGATATGACAGATTTGGGCTTGTTGCATTATTGCCTAGGAGTTGAGGTTTGGCAAACTGAGCACAGTATCTTTTTTTCTCAGTCCAAGTATGCTCGCAACCCCCTGGACAGGTTCAGAATGCAGGATTGCAAACCTGCCTCTACTCCTATGGAACCCGGGCTTAAATTGTCAGCTCAATCCACCTCACCAGTGGTAGATGAATCTTTGTTCAGGCAACTAGTAGGCAGCCTCATTTATCTTACTGCTACTAGACCTGACATTAGTTTTGCAGTGAGCTACATATCACGTTTCATGACAGCCCCCAAGGCTGATCATTGGACAGCAGGGAAGCGTGTGCTGCGTTATGTGAGTGGCACTCCTAATTATGGACTTCTGTACACTCGGAGTTTTGATCCTATACTCAGAGGTTACACAGATTCCGACTGGGCAGGTTCTGTTGATGACCGTAAGTCTACAGTTGGGTATGTGTTTAGTTTGGGATCTGGTGCTGTCACATGGACTAGTAAGTAGCAGCAGGCAGTGGCTCTCTCCTCGACAGAAGCAGAGTATCGGGGAGCAGTTAAAGCAGGTTGTGAGGCAGTTTGGCTTCGACGGATGCTTGCGGATATGCATGTTCCTCAGGCAGGTCCGACTCCCTTGTTCTGTGATAATCAGGGAGTGCTCAAACTGGCCAAGAATCTGGTCTTCCATGAACGAACCAAGCATGTGGAAACTCATTGTCATTACATACGACAGCTGGTTGAAGACGGATCCATTCAGTTGCTGTATGTTCCTACCTCGGATAAGCCAGCAGATATCTTGACCAAGCCCCTCGGTTCTGATAAATTTGTAAACTTCAGGGGGTCTATAGGTGTTGTTGATAGATTGAGCATTAAGGGAGGGTATTAGTATTTTTTTATATATACTCATCTATGTCGGCCTGATTTTGTTTTAGTTAATGCTCATCTATGTCGGCAGTTTTCTATTTTTAGAAAACTTGCCTCTTGTACTTTGTATATATTGAGCGTTTTTGCTCATTTGTAAATACATCAATTCATAACCAATTCATTTGCATTTTCAAAATCTTTAAGGAGGTGGTAGTGAAAAAAGAGGCCACAAATTGTTGATGAGTACCAGGGTTTACCAGATGATTTTAAGAATCAAGTTTCCTTTGATTCCTATTTGGGAATACTTGAAGATGGGAATCCAAGCAAGAGAGATCTACATAACTACATCAAAAAATTGAGAAGAGAAGAACAAAAATCAGAAATTGTCCAGTAGATTATTGAGAAAAAAGAAGAAAAGAAGAAAGAGAAGAAAGAAGAATTGTTTCCTTGTGATGTGCAGCATACAAGTGATCCTAAGAAGAGCAAAAAGCAGTTGAGGAGAGAACAACGTTGCTTCACAAGCCACGAAGTTTGGACACTTAGTCATACATATGGAAACAATAAAGACAAAGAAGAATCACTTCATGCATCCACAAGTGAGGAGTACACGAGTCTTCATGACAACGACGAAGTTGAGGGGTATGCTGATATGGAGTTTGTCAAATCAACAGGTATTGATCAACCATATGAAGGTATCTTGATGATCCATTACTTGAGCATAGCATTGTCTCACCATCTTGACATAATAGTTGCAAGGAATCAATTTGTGAGTTGGGTACCTTTGAAAGAGATATTGTTCATACATAGAAAGGCAACACTAAAAATTTATTATGTGATGAACAAATTTACTTTGATGAAAGACCTTTAGCATGGCAAGCTTTGAAGGCTCAATTTACGGTTAAGGAAGAGAAAGTTGCACATACACTTTTTGGACCAGCAAATAATTAAGTTGCCGCTTCGGGTTCGGCTTCAGGTTCGGGTTCAGGGGTTCGAGTCGTTGATTCAGCCAAAATTTTAACAGTATAAATATTATAATATCATATATAAATATTAATATATAAAATATTATAATATAATATATAAATTATATAATATATTAATAATATAAATATTAAAATATTGATTATATTATCTATGGTCATGACATTTTAAAAACATAATTATTTTTTTATATTCACATCCATTAAAAGTTTAAAACATAAGTCGATGGCATTAATAATATTAATATATATTTAGAGTGATCTTCCGAATTGAGCTGGGTGGGAGTCCTATCATCGAGCTTTCTTTCTCGGAGCAATCATCCGGAACAAATGACCTACATATATTCAAATAGGGGACACCGGGAGCACACCGCCGACCTGTTCCGGGAGCACACCGCCGACCTGTTCTAAGAGCACACCGTCGACCTGCTATCAGGCACCAAACTTTCTTCAAAGATTGGTGTCCATTATATTCGCGTCCATTAAATTTTATGTGGACGGATTCAAATATTGGCACTATTAAATCTCATTAGGAACCAAAAAATATCCGGCGAAATTCGTCCAACACCCAAAAAAGTCAATTGAAATTCATTGAGTAGCAAAAAAATCCCAACAAATTCGTTATGGGTTCGCATGGGTTCGTCGAGGACAAACCCACAGAAATTTTCCTACACCCTCAGCGAATCTTAGGGCGAATCGAAACGAATCTGAACCCGGTTCGAACCGGACCCAGATCCAGGGCTTCAAGTGACGAATCCGGTAACACAGGCAAATAATGATAGGTATCCATTAGTTGAAGAAGAGCATGTTGAAGAGTTTGGGAAGAAGAACGTTATTGGTAATTCAAAATCATTTGATTCATATTTGATGAAGAACTCAACCATTCAAGGAGAACTCAGTGGGTTTACTTGTGTTTTGACACCATACTATTATGATAATGATTCTTTGATTGAGTATAATGCTGTCCTAGCTTCAAAAAATGAATTATGCAAAGATGTCATAGAGGTAACTGATTTTGGGAGGCATGATTTTGAAGACAAATCGAAAAATTTATTATATAAAGATGATCTTAATCATAGGCCCAATGAGTAACATAATTTGGAGAATCAATTGAAGGTCAATGAAGATATGATTGTTGCAACCTTAACACATTTTGATAACATTCACAAGATGATTGAAGATCATTTTTGGAAGGCTCAACTTGAGAGGAGACAAAAAGACATTGAAGCAAAACTTTCTCTTGCAGATTTGTAGGTACTCAAAGAAGCTTTCGTAGCAATGAAATCAAATTATTTACATCTACTTTCAAATAGAGATCATCTCTTCAAGCTTTCTAAAATATATTCTAATGCATTGAGAGGAAAAGAAGAAGAAGTTGATAAGCTTACCTTTGAACTTAAGACTACTAAGGATTCCTTAAGAGTTCTCAAATGCCCCTTCAAGAATCAAAAAATCATATTGATAAGCTTTCCTTAGAGCTAAGCGTGGCTCACTTTTCACCATACAAATCTGAAAACCAGTCATCTATGGCAGCCACACCTATGGAACAAGAATCTAATACAAAGATTATGGAGATTAGGCAAATAGTTGAAGGAATTGTAGAAATCCATAAGGATGAAGTATTGCATAATGATTCCAGCATTCCTCATACCAAGGAGATTCAACATGTTGATAGTGATGGGGAAGTACATCAACAGTGTGAACTCTTGAGTTTGAAGGTGCACTTTTCAGCTATGGGATAGGTGCTATAACAGGTGATATATGCAGATTTCAGCGTGATACAACTTTTGGATCAGCCAACAATGATGAGTATCCAGAAAGTGAAGATGTGCATGAGATCTATGATGACACCGTCAAAAGGTATGAAGAAGATGTTATGAACAGCAGTCCATTATCTTCACATGATTTTGATATTCATAAGGTGATAGAAGTGTTCCATGTGGATGACATTGGTAAGAGGCATTATCTTGTTGATCTACAATATCTTATGGCTAAGCATGAGAGAGCGTTTGTGGATCCAAGCTACATACAAGGTATGACATCCCATAATGGGTTTGCAATTCCTTGTTTCATGAGACCATCACTACTCGTGATGACATTGGACGGACACAAGGTATGCAAAGATTTTGAAATCATGGCTCTAGCCAGAATGTTGAGTTTGCATGGAATACATCTTATTAGAGAGCTGCTTATGGAAACTAAAAGATTGCCTTTAAGGAAGATACTATATTTTGATAATGTGTGGTTTGTTATTGACATCACAGTGTCACACCTTTGAGATGGCTATCAAATGAAATATTCATAGTTTCCCACCTTGAACATGTTGTTCTTTATTCATTAGTAATCAATGAACAAGTATCTCATACTTTAAGATTGATGAATGGGCAAAATGTCAGTATGCAGCGAGTTGTGGAAGAAATTTCAGATTTGTTTCAATGGTTTTCACCTTACACATTGATGTTTAGTGGCTGTTCTATAATGCTGATCATAATATTTTCAAACTTTACATTGATAATTGCAATTGATTGCATGGATTTGTGTACATGGGATTGTCAATACAGCACTTGGAGGTTGAATGGTGATGAGATCTTATCAGTTTATGATAGCAGAAGCATTCCCAAGATGATTATAGATCTGGTTTTCAGTTTTAACAGTGCTGTCATTACTTGTACCAGCAGTCTAGAGAGAATATGCATGTGTGGTTATGCACACATAATGAACACCTTTCAAGTCCAAATGAAACAATTCAAGTTTAGATGGATAACATGTGATGGTGACTTGTCAAGAGACACTTATCCTTTCATTTTCAGTTTATATGATGATGCAATAATTCGTGTTCCAAGAGTTGGTATGATTGGTGGGTTGCTTCGCAATGTTTGGTTGGATGACAATTGTATCAGAGTGAAGCAGCGGAAGGCTTGGAACAGGTTGTATGGGTATGACACTTTGTCTTTTGTAGACTTAGCATTTGAGGTCAAAAGAGCTCCCAGAGTGAGAGGGTTGATGCAGGATAGCTAGGACATGCACATGACATTTGACGTTGGTGATTTGGTTTTCTTGTGCCTACAGCCATATAGACAGACTACATTGAGGAGTGGTGTAAGGAAGCAAAAGCCTCGCTTCTACGGCCCTTACAGGATTGAAAGTAGAATTGGAGAGGTTACATATGAGTTGGAGTTGTCGAAAAAGTTGCCGAATTCATAATATATTTCATATATCTTGTCTCAAAGGGGCAATTGAGCAACACACTACATTTTCTCCAGAGCTTCCACCATTGGATGAGGAGGGGAAATTGATACTTGTTCCTGATGTTATATTAGATACAAGGGAGCGCAGATTGAGGAGTTGGGTGAGCAAGGAGTATTTGATTAAATGGAGAGACTTGCCACTTGAGGATGCTACATGGGAAGGTGAACAGATTTTGCAACATCCAAATTTGCAATTTCTTGAGGGCAAGCAATTCTAGGAAGGGAGGACTGTAATGTCCTCTTTTTCCGCACGATCACCCAACAAGAGTCGGCTAGCCTATTTTATTCTCATATGCTAAGTCGGAAGTGAAAGGGAATAATCTAATTAGTTAAATACTAAGTAATCCTAATCATTTTGGGTTATTTATATTTAATTAATTAGGCTGGACCAATTTGTGATGTGAAATGACAGTATAAAAAACGTATAAAATAAATTGCCAAGGGAGGTCGGCCAAGAGGGAAGAGAATAGAATATAAAATAAAATATATATTGCTAGAGGGAAGTTGGCCATGATGAGGTCTTAATGGATGGCTATAAAAGAAGGAAGAAACAAGTCATTTCAATCATTCATTCATATCATTTTCATTTGGATATTTATCTCTTTGGCTGCAACTTTGGTTTCAGCATATTCCAAGGATGAAAACCCGTAGGAATATAGGTGGATTGGACGAAAACCCAATCTCATCTTGAAGGTAGACTCATACGGAGTTCATATTTGTGCTTCATTGGAGATTTGGAAGGAAAGGAGTGACAAAGACGTTAATTTCTGTAGAAACCCTAAGGCCAAACTGTGAGATTTGTGCCAAATGCAATTTGGAAGATCAAGGATATATTCAGATTTTCAGATCAGCTTGTGAGCGCCAACCTTTGGAGGATTTTGTATTCATATTTCAATGAGATACTTGCTAGGGTTTCACCCTAGGAGTCAGGGCCACCTCAAGGAAGGGTGATTTCATTTTTTGGAGCATGTGTTGATCAACCCTAGCCGTTGCCGCCCTCTTGTGCATGCCATTTGTCATCTTTGTGGAGAGTGCCGCCTATTTGGAGAGTTCGCCCATCTAGGGTTTGCCGATTGACATCATCATTCGCCATTTGTGGTATGTACAAACCTATAATTAGGTCTAATTTGTCATAGCAGAAATCTGGGCTATGTTTGGGCATGTTTGAGCCTATATATTTGATGTAATTCCAAACCAGAATATTCAATTTGTAGCAGCAGACTTACATATCCAGAAATCAGAATTGTTTGTCATTTGTATGCATTTGATTGGTCATATCTTGTGGATTGAGTTCATGGTTGATGATATCTTCATATGAGTACATGATCGACATGTTTATTTGAGAATTTTGGCACATATATGTTCACTGTCCACAATTATTTATAAATCAGAAATAAAAACCAGAATTCAGTTTTAGGGTTTGGGAAGAAGAAAAATCAGAATTCTAGGGCATATTTGGTTAGGGATCTTAGAATTTTATTGTTCATTTATACTAATTTTTTGAATGAAATGGTTGTTTTTTCTATAAACGAAATATTTTGTTGATTTATACTTTTTTTAGAATAAAATCACTAGGTTATACTGAATTTATTCTGTTTTATACTAATTTATGCTGATTTATACTAATTTATGTTAAATTTATGTTGATTTATGCTAATTTTTTTGTATTTAAAAATTAAATATATTGTACTTTGTACTTGTAGGTTAAATACAATGGCAGATAGAGAACTCATGGGCTCTGGATCAGGCTCCTACTCTACATCAAGCTTAGGCTCAACCTAGTCGATACCAATTACTGGAACTCGTCCTCTTGGACCCAGAGACCCTACTTGGAAATATGTCGTATAGGGACTGACACCTGGGAGGTTGGGACAACCATTTGGATAAGATCCCAGAACCTATATCATGGAGGCATCAATCATCTCAAATAACATCTTGCAGGCATTACTCATCGTGATGCCAAGCCCTATGAGAACACCACAAAATACATAAAACAAGAGATGAATGCACACCTTGCGTTGATGGAAGAGGAAAAACTATAGAGGGAGAAGACAAAAGAAGCCATACCAACATCCATAGATAGTGCCCATGCTCCTCAATTGCATACAAAAATGGATGAAGATACGACATTCGGCGGAATAGTGGGCTTCGTTCGTGGTCCAAGCATATGAACCACATCCACCTCATCTACTTCGAGTAGAGCGCTTATACGGACACTGCATAAATTTTTTGTACCTAGAAACATACCTAGAGCACAACTGTCACTAGAAAGTAAAGGTGGAACAAGGAGGTGCACTGAGAAGCAAATAAGGCATGTGTCAGCTTTTGGTATTTCAACAACCTTCCCTTCAATGTGGTGAAGAGTCCATGCGGAGAATTTGTTAATTGCATTGATAGTTGCAGGAAAAGGCTACAAGGCACCCTCTCCAAAATACTTGAGTGTGAAGTTGCTCATGGATGCAATTGAAGATGTAAAGTTAGTTGTGGAAGAACAAAAGAAGCAATGGCTAAAGTTTAGATGCACTATTCTTTCATATGGGTGCACGAATGGAAAGAACCACACCCTTATCAACTTTTTGGTAGCTTCAAATGGTGAGGTAAATTTTTTTAAGTTAGTTAATGCCTCTAACAAAGTCAAATATGTTGAAACTTTTAGTCTAATGTTGGAAGAAGTTGTCTTAGAGGTGAGCACAGGGAATGCAATCCAAATTATAACTGACAATGTAGCAACATATGTGGTGACTGGGAGATTGCTTCAGGAGAGGCATTTGTCACTCTTTTGGACCCCTTGCGCAACACATAGCCTTGACTTTCTTTTGGAGGACATAGGCAAAATTGATTGGCTGAGACTAGTTGTAGAAGATGCAACAAACACCACAAAATACATTTATAATCACCCTTGGGTTCTTAGTTTGATGAGAGATCGCACCAAAGGGAAAAAGCTAGTGTGATCGAATGTCACAAACTTTGCAATGATCTTCCTAACCTTTCAAAGCATTATTTGTTTGTTGACTTCTTTGAAACAAATGTTTGTGAGTCAAGCATGGCTAGACTCATCATATTAAAAGAACCCTGAAGGAGAGAGGATCACAAGGATAGTCCTTGATAATCTCTTTGCACAGAGAGCTACAGAGATCGTCAAGTTAACCTCAAAACTTCAATTTAAAATTCAAATTGAATCTTTTATTTTTAAACTTTAAAAATTAAAAGTATTTACTTTCATTATGAATTTGTAACTTTAATTTGTTTGTATTTGTAGGTGGGAGCCTTGGGTTAGAGTTCTGCATTTGATAGATGGGGATCAAAACCCAATGGGGTACATTTATGAGGCCATAGATAATGCCAAATAGTCCATCTGAAACTATTACAAGGGGGACAAACTCAAATTTGATCCCATTCAGGAGATCATTGATCAAAGGTTGAACAATCAACTCCACCAACCCATTCATGTAGAGGGGTACTTCCTCGACACCGGTTTTTTCTATTCAGATAGCTTCACAGATCCTAATGGGGAGGTTATGGAGGGCCTCACAACATGCATTGAGAGGATGACATCCAAGGTTGAGGTGAGAAACCTCATTGTTAAGGAATTGCACTCAGTCACCAGGTAACAAAAATTGGAGTCTTTACATGCATCTTACAAAGTACAAATTTCAAATTTACAAGTACAACTATTGATAAAAATTAAAATATGGGTTTCTTACTAACTCTTGAATATCTTATTTTTTAGGTTCTTGGTGGGGAGATTGGGGTGGAAATACCTCAAGTCTTCAAAGATTAGCTCTCTGCATTTTGTGTCAACATTGCAGTGCTTCTAGCTGTGAGAACAACTAGAGTTTGTTTGAGGCCATTCACATGAAGAAGTCGAATAAGTTAACTTAAAAACGCCTCAATGACTTGGTCTTTGTACAATACAACCTTTGGCTTCACACAAGAAAGATGGAGGACAAATTAGAGGTCATTGATTTGGATGACACTAATCCTTATGCTAATTCGACAAGGCAGGATGAAGAGACCCCATTGTTTACTATAGACGAGATTCTTGATTTTGAGAGGCAGGCAGTGGAGGATGTGGCTGCAGTAGAAGTAGGAGCTATTGGATTGTCATTGGATGACATTGATGAGGCAGAGGAGGAGTCATTGCCATCTAGCAACAGGATGGAGGTCGAGCCATGGCCACAAGCATAGCCTTCTATGTCGAGCGAGCAGCAGTAGCGGAGTGCAAGGATTAGAACCTCTCCCCAAGGTTTCACTAGATTAGGGAATAGGAAGATGTAAAATGTTGTAATATGCAATTTATAAATTATGATGATGATTTTCAAAGGCAATCATCATAAATGCATAATAGTTGTCAGCTAACTATTGTATTAGGATTCCACATGATGATGTGATTTTATACTCGATTTTTATTCAAATAAATCAAGTCTATTAGAAAACACTTTTGTACTCATTTATGGATTCACTGGATGCATTTTATCATTGAACTTTGCAAAAAAAAATGTGTTTTCAAAGAAATTTAAGCAATCTTTTTAGTTGTCGAGTTTTTTCTCGAGTTTTTACTAAGTTTGTGCTGAGTCACAAATTGTGGGTCTATCAAGTTTTTGCCAAGTCCGAGTCTACGAGTGCGAACTATGGTAGAGACCTTGATGTGAATAGTATTAGTGATAGATTAATAGTTATGTAAAGGCTAGTTATTGTTGTGTATTAGCAGAGAAAGGAAGCCAAGTCTTCTGAAAGTGCTCACTGTTTATCTTCTATAAAAACCAAAATGTCAGCTCATAGGTTTGCTCTTCTCATGGGCCAGTCACATATGTACTCTTTCCTTTTCCATTAATATTAGACATGGCACTTATCCTCTCCTTCAACCCGTCCCCACTTCCCACAAAAATAAACAATCACTAACAATATAAACATAGGCTACATGCACATTAGACTAAGAACATATGCCTTATTGACAAAGTATACCAGAGATATCAATTATAAATAGAAAAGCAGAACATACCCATTCACCAAGATGAAGTCACAATTAAAATGGCTTGATGCAGGAAAACAATTATTAGAAGACTTCAGAAAACAAATGCTTACAAGAGGAGGGTCCAATGTTGTATAGCCGCATGAGCTGACAAGTAAAGCTACACCAGATACAACTGATGTAGTGGCCAGGACAATAGCAAACTCCACACTCGAGGCACTTGGTGGAGCTCTCCAATACGACTTTGCTGAACCAAGACCTATAGGAGCAAGTAAGGAAAGGGATGGTTCTGATCCCTCTGCTGTCTCAACCTGCAAATGATATATGTAAAGTTAAATGACTAACAAATGTACCCATGAACATCTCTTTGAAATTACTTCACCTAATGAAAACAATTAAATCAGAGAAAATAGGAATAGTGAGAACTCTTGATTGGAGGCATCTTACTTCAAAGTAAGTCACTCAAGATGAAGGCATGCCAATTAAAAGCATAGGGGACTAGATTTATTATAGACTCACCGGATATAACAAACTTGCATAGGGATATTCTGCAAGTGAAAACTCTCCTTTAAACAAAGTGCGCAACCCACTTTGATCTTTTCCAGCTCCCTCAAAATTCTCATTGTGTTTCCCAAAGTCCAGACTAGAGTATCCTGGACTGTATCCTACCACCTGTTGTAAAGCTTTTGAAGCTGCAGACTTTACACGAGACCTTTGCCTCAAAGAACTGAGAACTTTGACACGGTCCAAAAGAAGAGCATCTAGAATTATTTGTGGGCAACATGTTTTGCAAAGAACTTTATCTGCAGCTGATGAATGGAATGTAGAACCACCACCATGACTTGATCCACCTTGGCCAGGAACAACCCTGGGACTCATTGCATCGAGTGAACTGTTGTTCGTAAGTAATGCACTACCCTTCCCAGCCATGCACACAGTACAGACCTTTCTTGAACAGCGAGAGCAAACTAAAAGCTCAGGCAATTTTTGAGCAGTATCTTTGGAATTTGTGGTTTTGATCTGTTTCTTTTCAGCACGAACTTCACACCTTAGATCAACACATTGATCTTCAAAACCATTTACATTCCAAAAATCAAAGCCATCTTCTGTATCTGTCTCCAAACCAATAGCTGATAACTTCTTGTCCTCAGAAACAAACTCACTTAGCAATACAAGATTTTGTGCAGCTTTGCGCAACTGTGCCATATATGAGGGTTCTAAAAGCCAATTAGGATCAACAGTAGCAGGGTCACGACCAATAGAAAGTAGAGCTCTATCTCTTTCTGCAGCTGACATATTCAACTTCAGACGTTCTATTTCGAGCATCATGCTCTCTACATAATCCAAGGACTTTGTCTGCAACCAACAAAATATATTCAGCCAAATTTATAAATTCTATGTCAACTGAATCTTCAAGTAGTCATTTTGGAGCATTTTCATTGCTGCTTTACACTTCAAAACTATAAATCAAACAAAAATCTGTAATAGAATGCACTAAAATCATAAAGAGAAACTGCAGATCTCTAAGTAATGAAAAATAAAATAGCAATAATGAAATGAGAGAGTATCCAACTTACAGATTTATGCACTCAAATTCAAAATGTTACTTCTTATAAAGGTTTTGTCAATTAAGTACATAAGAAAGCAACAAAGGGATTCAACTAATATACATGAGTAAACATAGTCATGCATGGGTCATCTATATCTGCAGTCTAAAGGTAATGTTTGAAAAAGGAGATGGTCATCAAGTAAACCACATATACTTCAAAATGTTGTACAGCTTAAGATAGTTCTGTGGATGTATGTTTTGAGCTCAACAAAACAGATTATAAAAACCCCCGGTATCTGTTGAATAAGACCATCAACCACATCCTCGTTTGCATCAAAAGAGGACACTAGAAGGTAATAGGCTCCCATAAGCTTTGTTGGTTACCAATTCAAGTATATATGCACTTCCTGACATTCAAAACTTAAGTCCCCACTACATCTACAAGAATCTAATGATGGAGGCCTGTCTCAATGTCTCTGGATTGCACACTGGCTTAATATAAAAGGGAAGTCAACAACCTACATGTGCAGATAATAGAAGATCACTCCACAAGTACCATTTCATATTAAAGAGAGCATGCACTCACCCAAAAGTGTTGTGAATTCAAAGAATTATATTATGTACTATATCATTTTTATCCCTGTAAGTATACCTGCCTACTGTAAGAACCCTGTCTAATTCTGATCTGAAAATTAAGCTCACTGTCCTGAATTTTCTGATTTGTTTGTCTTTCAATTCATTTAGGGTTTTCAAGTTTCGTTTTCACCAATATGTTTGCAATGTAAAGAAGATGGAAAGGTTGCAAAATGACAAACAAATACTACCAAAAGATGACTGAAATGTAATTATATCAGCTCACATATGAATGCAAAACATAACAAAACATACCCGGATAAAGAATTTGGCTTCTTTATTGAATGATAGTTGGCTGATTACAAAATGAAGAGGTCTGATATGAAAATCAGACTACAATGTCAATGCAAATGGAGTCCAAAGATGACCCAAAACATGTACAACAGATATCCAATGAAGTCACCACATGTACCAACCAATAGATGAAGAAAATCAATGATGAATGAAGTCAAACCAAGTTTGATTAAGAAAACTATAACTCCTGATATGCAATCAGACCTGTAAACCCTAGCCCCATTCACCAAAATGTGCTATGGGTCTAATGTGGAAATATGACACTTCAACCTTAATGCCATGGCTGGAAATGCTCAGATCTGTGCCTATAATTGATTTTCTGAGGTCTGATATAAAATGGCAGCAACCTGTACTAAATTTTCTGAGTGCATAATCAAAGATTTCACCAACAACATACCCTCCAAATGATGTAAAATCATCAATACAACTCAGCCACGAATGCCAATAGTTAAATCGCCCTTCAAAACCTTCAACATTGCCTTCCAATATGCAAATTATCTTCAAACCCCAGCTGAACCTGCAAATTAAATTAAAACCCTAGCTGGATTGAAGCCTTTATCTCCTCAAAAACCTGCAATATGCTCAATAATGGATTCTAGGTGAATCCATCTCCCATGGTGGATTGGGTTTTCGTCCAACCACTCAAATCCCAAGGGTTTTCGTCCTTGAAACACGCTGAAACTCTGTTACAGCCAAGAAAAGGCTCTCCAAAGATGAAATTGTCAAATACTCAATGATATGAAAAATGCTCCAAATGACCTCATTTTATACTTTTCAACCTGGGTGCCCAAATAAAGCATTATTTTATTATTTTTGAAGTCCACCGCCAAAAGAAAATAATATTTAATTATTTTATTTTTAATTTATTTTATTTTCCTCCAACCTGAACGTCCCACATAACTAATAATAAAATAAAATTATTTTATTATTTTTTTCTTTTTCTCCCTTGAGCAGCCACGTTTGGCTTAATAAAATATTATTTATTGTCTTTTGCCATCGTTTTTATTTTTTCTTTATTTTTTTCTCTTTTTCCTCATGAGCGCCAACTTTTGTGGAAATATTATAATATTTTAAAAATATAATATTATAATTTAACTTCACTTAATATTTCATTTTTCCATCTTTATTTTTATTTTCCATTTTCCCACCCAGGTCATTTTTCCTCTTGGCATAATAATTTAATATTTTTGGCTTTTAAAAATAATATATAAAAATATCAATAGCCAAAAATACAATTTATCCCATAAAATAAAATTAGCTAACCCACTAGAATCCAACATTCCATTCTCCAAGCCTCCAAGGTCCTAGCTCAACCAATAAACATTCCCTTACCAAACCTTGCTCAAAAAGTGGAGATTACACCTACTACCATGCAATAGCTTATGAGGAACAAAATAATATCTTCAGTCTGCAAACAGAAAAGATATTAGCCCTTTATGTCATTGCAATAAGGAAAAGCAATGTAAAACACTCCACCAAATGAACAGAGCCTGCTAATCCTTTAGTCATAAAACATTTGGTGATCCATGTTGATTTGAGGCCCATGAGAACAACCTCTATGCTAGGCGATGTGAAATTCCATTTGTTGCTGTATGTTGCATCTATGACAGGCAGTTGCTTGGTTCAGTCAAAGGATTCCAAGTGAAAAGATATTTGTATCCTACAGGAATGTTTAAAGTATATCACCACACTTAACCAAACTCACCTCCCATTGTCTGTCAATCTCCACTTCTTGGAGAGGGCTAAAATGGCAAATCTAATTATCTTGCAAAATATGGTGATGTATCTCGGCCCATAAATAGTTAGAACATACACCCAACTAGCCAAGGAGGATTCATAGGCAATGTAACCAAAGAATTTGGATTATTAAGCATAGAACCCAAGAAGAACTTGAGTTTGTTTGTAAATCGAAATGGAATAAAGAAATTGAAGGATATTTGTAAGATAGTTCAAAAACTCCGACTCTGCAGCAAAAAAACTTGACTCGACTCAAGTCTTGGTAAATTAAAAAATTACATAAATACACAAAATAAACTTAAATTAATGCATGAGACATAAAAACTGAATTCAGAGAATACATAGGTCTATTTTGATTATTAATTTGTAATAGTTCAAAGATTGCATACGTCATATAACCCTCACACTCAAAATTCAAAATTTTCAACCATTGTATAGTTGGATTACAGCCGACTATAGTCTAAAACTTCTTGTTCCCACTCCTAGTACAAGTACTATCCAAACTTGAGCTAGAAGGTAAATATGAATTATCCTAAGCAGTGAATGATTCCTCAAATATGTCGTCCTCCAATGCTTCCATTGTTGCTTCTTCTCTACCCAATCCAGCAAGATCTACATCAATGAACATTACATATACATCTTCAAAAATCCAATCTGAATATGGATCTATTTCATTCAAGTCGATAGCATCGTTAGACTCCTTCTCCTACACCTTTTTATTTTAAAATGAAGGTTGTATTGGATGAAATTAAGGTAATTGAAGTGCTTTTGAGTCAACCTTCTATTCTTGTTCTCAAACAAGTTTACATTGTCCTCACACCTACTACAAAACTCGATTTTCATACCCCTCTTTGTCAAGTTTGTTGTCAATTGATCCTCAAACTTGTGTTAATGCCAAGTATTGTAGTCTTTCCCAGTCAGTTTACACAAGTCAGTCCTGTCCTAGTCTTTCAACTGACTACTTTTGTGGGATTGGATGATCAACTCAATTCCAATAAGGAGGATGCAATTATGATATTCAAGAACGAATTAGAGAAGAAAGAACAGATTAGTGGCATGTAAGAACAGCAAATAGGGCAGAAGTCTACGGAGTATTTTCAGTCATCAATCAAGAGGAGATAAAATCAAAAGATGGCAAGGCAGGGATAAAAGTGCACCTATGACTTAAAAGTTATGTTGCCAATTCCGGTTCAAATCCTAGTTCGGGTTCGCAGATTCAGTTCATGGATCTAGCAAAAAAAATTTGGGGGGTGGGTTCGTTTTGGTTTCATCCATACAAAAAAAAGTAAAAAAATAATATATATATGTTCTTTGTGGCTTGGTGGGAGGGTAGGTCCCCTTCTATCCAAGTAAGGATTGGTTGAAGGGTAAGGGTGGGCCCATCCCTAGTGCTAGAGGGTTGGCCCCTACAGGGTATGACTAATAGTAGGGGTGGTGGCTACCAGTTATTAGACAAAGGGATTCCCTCTATTGGTAGGAATGAGAAATCCTGCCCTCCATTGAATTGAGAGGGCACCACTTATAATGGCACCACCATCAGTGAAGGGTCCCACTCCTAAATCTCCAAACTATAGGATTTTCTATACTATTGGACGGTAATCCATCGCAAAATGACCCACCCCCTTCTCATTTATAGGTCTAGATATCTATTTGTAGCCTAAAAGCAGGAATTAAGTTTAGAATACTACACATCATCATATAATCAACAAAACCACCATAAAATCGAATGTCATTTAAAACATAAATGATAAATAATAAATATTATAAAATATTCATTGTTCAAACTTCACTTTCAATATTAAAATAATAATATCACAGTTCAACAATTAGTTTTCAATGTCATATGGGTTTTCTAAATCATCAACATCATCATCATCATTGACTTTTGATGTAGGAACATTTGAAGAACCACAAGTAGTGCTACTACCACTCGCAGTAAAAGTGTGCATGTTATCTGGCTCCTCAAATGTAGCATGTCGGGAAGTGGAAGCATTAAAGTCAATATGCTCTAGCTCCATATCCCACAACCCGGTGTCCCCTTCCTTGTAGTCATGGTGTTTGTGTGAGAGGAAGTGCAAGTTGGAATGCAAGTACACTAAGTTCTCTACCCTTTTTGAGTGCAATTAGTTGCACTTTAATGCGTGGATGGAGGAGTATGTGCTTCAATTCCTCTCAGATGCAAATGAACTAGCAACCTATCAAGACAAAGTAGAGAGATAGAGTTATACATTATAAAAGTTTAAAAAATTATAAATGAACCTTCAAAGATTTTAAAAAAAAAGTATTAAATTTATTTGCAATAAAACTTTGATCATAAGAGGTTTTAGTTTTTGGAATTGTTGGCCATGGAAGTACCGCCAACTGTGAGCATCTTTCTTGAACTTATCACAAGGAGTCTCAATACTTTGACCATTGTAGTGTACAAAATCAATAAACTCACTCATTACTACATCCTACAAATTAGGATCAAAGAAGACTCTGAAATGTTTCCTTGTACCCTTCAACAACTTCAAATTCTCTATATGGGGCAATACTCATTGGCACAGAAAAATTCTCAATATTATAGTATTTTGGACTTAATGCAAAAGCAAGATGTAGCAAGGTGGTCATTGTGTTCCATCTCCCTTCAATAATTTCGTACACTTGTTTGAAGAAAGTTTCTTCAAGATTTTGCTCTTTCTCATTTATGATGGTCTTTATCTTCTCAATCATTGAGTTGATGCCATTATATATCTCTCCCAAGGCTTGTCCATGTCGATATAATGAATCATACTCAAATGAATCTAAGGAGATATTCCACATGATCCCACCAAGAGTCATCTGGGATCATCCACATAATATTTGTTGCCCTCTCAATGTTGCCTTGCCTCCATATGGACCAAGTTTGGTTAATGACCATACTAGAAAGTCTCTCGAACCTTCACAAGTTGTCTCGAGATGGTTGTGTTAGAGGTAAAACAATTCTCAACAACCTATTCAAAAATAAAAATAAAATAATCAAAAACAAACTTTAAAGAAGAATACATAATCAAATTAAAACATAAAATAATTTTATGAATAACTGAAGTGAAACTAAAACATAAAATTTTATATTGCTTCACTTACCTTCAACAACTTCAATTTTGAAAAGGATCTAAATATGTCTTACGACATGTAGTAGTCGGTGATGAACATTTGGATCTCCTCGACATTTGCTTACAACTTTTTGATCCAATCAATTTTGTTCCCAATCTTTTGTAGCATAAGACTGGAGTGGACAACACAAGGTGTCAAAAAGATGTGTGTATAATGTTCCTCAACCAACAAACCAACAGCTCAACAATTTTTGTGTTGTCCGTTATAACTTGAACAACATTACGAAATCCCACTACCTCAATGGCTATGATGAGGATGTTAGCAATAAATTGGCCATCCTTCACTTGCCCCTCAAAATCCACGACTCTCAAAAACATTGCCCCTTTAAGGGACATTGCAATGACATTGATCATTGAGCCAATTTTTAGCATCCTTCCATCCATCAGAAACAATGGACACCCTGTCTTAGCCCATGAATCCTTTATGGGCTTCAATGAATCTTCTACAAGCTTGACCTCCTTTTCCAATAAGGTGCCATGCACCTTCTCATAACTCGGGCCCTTGTACTCTTTTGAAGCCTCATTCATTTTTCTCACCATTTCTTGCCAATATGGTGAGGGAGCAACATTGAAAGCCAACCCATTTGCATAAATACATCTTGCTATGTGTTGATCGGCAATGTCTTGAGACTCATTTTGAAATGTCATTTCCAAATGTCCCTTTGGTATCCTATTTGTCAGGGGTTGTTCTTCAGGGGTGGTCAAAATGGGTGGCTCTTTACCACAACACTAGGATTAGATGGGGGCATTAGGAATTCATTCCTTGAGATCTTCTCTTTGCTAAAAGATGATTTGCTCTACAGCGTGTTGCTTCATCTACTTGGTCTTGCTCATTAATAAATGCTATCACTTGCTCCGATGGCAGTTGCACCAGGCTTTTCGAGGCACGCTTTGATGCCTTATCCAGAAACGAAACACAAATGGGTTTTCACCCAGCCATATGAACTTGAATACTTGACATCATACCCCTTGCAAATCCAAATATACCCCCACCACCCATAACCAGTTGTATCATATCATCATACTTCCAAAGAGGAAAACTTGGGTTTGTTTTGAATTTAGGTCATCTTGTAGAGCTAGAACTAGTTGTCATTGTAAATCCTATGGCAAGAAGTTTTATAAACAGCACATTCAAAACAAATAAAAACAAAATATATATATATATAAACCTAACTCTTTTAATATTTTAAGCATAGTGATACATTCATAGAAAAATAAAAGAAAAACAAGAAGTTGAAAGAAAAAGAAGAGAGTTCATTTGTAAAACAAAAATGCAGAAAAAAATAAAAATAAAAATAAAAAGAACTTAGCTCTTTTCAAAAATATTCTTCTATGATCTTCTTGGCAGCTAATGGATACTTGCATATGCATAGGAATAGCAATGCAACCACTCTGGAACCTTCAATGATCAATTTTCAGCTCTCTTTGTGTAGTGACAAGTAAGAATGAAAGTTCAACAAAAGCGAATGCTATTTGTGTTTTGCAATCAAAATGAGCTAAAATGAGTTTGTTTTAGTGTTTCAAATGCTTTAGTTGGCACTTTTAGGGTTAGGGATTCGCTTTGGGGTCTCAAAGTCAAAGTCAAAAGTGAGAAAATAATAAAAAAAAATAAAACAAAAAAAAAGTCAAAAAGCAAGCAGGTTTTCCATACATTTGTTTTCGTTCTGTTGGATCTTCTATCGATTCGCATGGGTTTTCTTGGATTCGTTTAGGACAAACTCACACCCTTCCACATGCTCCCTGCCAGAATCCATAGGCATATTGAACAGTACCACAAATCCTGTTCAAACCAGACTCAAATCCAATTGCATATCCCATGGATCCTGCAACATAGCTTACAAGTGGCAAATGCATCATTAAACCCCACCTGAGTGATGGCAAACAACTTATGAAGGTGTGCCAATAGTGATGGAGAGAAACAAGTCAAATGGTAGCACACATATTGGATGGCTATGCCATGAGTAATCCACGCAAAACAACAATAAAAAGTGGCAACATGTTAAGGAATTCTGCCAAAATATAGAGGTACACTTTTTTAAGGGTTCAACCATCTCAAATCAGCACCAAAGTGTTGTAAAGTGGAGAAGACCTTATGAAACTGCACCCAAACTCAAGACAAAAATAATCAAGGAATTAAGGCACCATTTGTGTTGGCAAAGCCACCTAGAAATTCCACCTATCATTCCCAACATTCAAGAAAGTGGTTAAACCAAGGCAAAACTCTAAGTTATTTTGGCAAATGCAAGATGAAACTCCACAGAGATATGAGACAAGCAGCAGATCTCTTAGTGATCCGCACGAAGTTCAAATTGCAAAGAAACAAGGTTTAAGCGCCTTTTTGGAGTGGCATTGCCCTCTCAAAGTTTCGCCATAAGTTCTTAGAAGTGACAATAAGTGGAGTGTTGTAACAAATCTAAAACTCGCATTACGATACAAAATTCTTCATTCCTATGTCTGTCAAGTTGTCTTGTGGCAATCACAATAGTCATTTGTAGTCGCAGGTCTGTCTTCAAGTCATAAAATATCATGTCGTATTGTGAAATTATGTGAAATGGTCGACTTTGTTCATATCATCATTTTGTCAATTGTTCGTTTGTCCATTCGAAATCTCCGTAAAGTAACGAAAAGGTCACGTTCGAGTCATTAATTTGTTGTCGTAAAATGTCAAAAAATTGTCTTCGACTGATGTTGAGTCCAATGTCGAGGTGTTAAACTCCAGATATCATGTCAAAATCTCAATTATCATATTTTCATATCATGTTGTCATATTTGTGTGTGTCAATTTTAATTTTTAATTAATATATTATTTTAATCTTTGATTAAAATAGTTATTATTCTTAATTAATTTTAAAATTAAAATTATTGTTGAAAATCCAAAATTTAAAAAACTTCTTCTTATTTTAAGATCTTTGATTAAAATAGTTATTATTCTTAATTAATTTTAAAATTAAAATTATTGTTGAAAATCCAAAATTTAAAAAACTTATTATTATTTTAAGATTTATTATTAATGATGTATTATTATTAATAATAATACGTAAAATAATAAATAATGTAATGTCCCCTTCCTAGCTAGTTTGAAAGGTGGGAGCAATTATCCTATTCTAGGGTTCCCATAGGCTAATGGTTATTGGTTAGGGAACTTCAGTGGGGGATTTCCAGCAGCTTTGGCACAATTGGATGATTCATTGAGTTCATCTTTCCTTTCCGAGGGTGTCTTGGACACATTTTTCTAAGACTTATTATTTATAGTAAGTCAGGCAAGGTCCCCAGTGGCATTGGTTTCGACATTTCCATTTTTAGTAATGCTAGTGGTAGCAACTAGCACTTGTCTCACAACATTCGAAATGGTTAATGAATAATATTTTCAAATGTTGATGTTTAAGATAAACTAAATATTTAACTTATAATATCTTTATAAAGTAGAAGTTACTTTATGTTATAAAGTGACATATAAAATGGGAGTTATAAGTTGTGTTTAATAGTTAATGTGCTAGGTGTTTGGGGTGGGGCACCCAACTCATGGAGACATAAGGAGTTAAATAATAATAAAACATTAAAAAATTAAAAGACTCTTTGGGCATGAAAATGAAGGAAGGATAAAAGTAGAGAAAAGGAACTCATTTTCATTCATTCACTCATCTTTGTCGTGCATGTTTTGGAGCTCTGGTTTGAAGCTGGAAAATACAAGGGTTTGCAAGGACGGAATCCTCTATAAATCACACTCTCTACGTGATTGAAAGATATCATCTAGAGGGTTGATGGTGATTTCATACGGAAGTCACATATGGGTTTCAATGGCGAATTTTTGGGTGTTTAACTCCATGTTTTAGTTGCATATTTCTCTGAGGAGGGTTTTTGAAGACTTGAAGCAGTGATAAGAAGAGTTTTGAGGTGGATTTTAGGCTACAAGGAATTACCACAAGAGGTTGTACCCCTTCTGGTTGAGGCAGCCATACTTCTTAGAAAAAATAAGGTGTTTTTAATGCCTTACTACTCCATTTTGGGCGCCTAATGCATTTATCAGCATTGACATTGCCTTGGTACAGTGGCGACAGGTTTTAGAAGGGTTTGGTGAATGTTTAGGCTGCTGTAGCAGCCTTTGCAGAGCCATACAGCACTATATAGGGGGAACGTGAGCCTGTTTAGCATCAATCACTCCAGCATTAAGGGTTTCTCACTTGCATATGTGGTGTCTAAGCTTTTGGACTGCATATTAACAATTGTATGTGAAGGCTTTGGTACCTATTGCTGTCAGGAGTGATTTCATATCATCTATCTCACTGGATTTTGTATATCAGATTTGCCAAACTGAAGAATTGATAATGGGTATGTTTCTAAATTAACATTTGAGCCATTTATTTATCCGGGTATTCGTAGTTTTAAGTGTCCTTTCTATACTTTCATCTGGGTATGCTTGCATGTTATGTATTTCATTTCTATTGAGCACCAATGAAATGTTAAAAATGCAAACAAACACACAAAACCGTCAATAGTAAACATCACAACAAACAGAAAAAAAATTGGTCAAAGAAAACCTACAAAACAGGGTGTATATTACAAATAAAAATTATATATATATATCAAAAAAATCAAAATCTCTTTATAAAAGTGTGTGCCTTTTAAAGAGCCGACGTCTTATCAAAGGGAAAGTGAAGTTCATAAAGTGCTTCAAACAAAATCAAGGCACTCATGCAAAGTCAAAGGAAAAAATTAAAATCAAAGCAATACAAAGGCATATCAAAGGAGGAACTCGCACACCTATGTAGAAAGCCAAAATGCATCCAGTTTTGTCCAAACACACCTTAAGTCAAGAAAAGCGACCATAGGAAGGAGAAGTCACGCCAGACAAAGGAAGAGGAGTTCAAGCGCGCCATACCAAAATTGGGCATGTCTCAGCAGCATGGAAGGTCAAACACGCTCATACAAGAATTGGCGTCTTATCCAAATCAAAAGAAAATAAAGTTGAGGTGCTTCAAATCAAATTCAAACGCGCCTGTACAAGGTAGCAACCTGGTATGGGAGTATTATTCATTATCAGAGTAGCATTCAATATCAAAGTCAGCGAAATCAATTGTATTAGTGAACGAACATCAATAAAATGGCAATTCTTATGCCTTCATTATGTTGGAGTTGCTAGTCACCTGGTGTTCAACATAATTGTGATTTTGTTATTCATTCAATAACATTTATTATGCCTGCTTTGCTGATGAATGTTTAGTGGAATGCATCATCGTTTGTGTTAAAGGTTAAGTCGATTCAATGAATCTGCAAACTTTGTGTTGCAAGCGAGATTGAAGATATAAGTCATGGCTTTGTACTGTCTTATATAGGATTTAATCTTGACATTCATGATTACGTGTTTGTCTTAATTTGTTCAATTCAATCTATGTGCACTAGTCTTGTTCAGTGTCTAAATTTAGTTGAATAGTGCAAGTGTCTAGCAATAGGTTTTAATTCCAGTCAGAAAAACACAAGATCCTTGCATCATGATTGAAAGTGTGTCTCTGCCTTTTGCACATCGCAAACCTAAAAACATTACATTTTTATGTTTTATCCAACATAAGTGTGAAATACCTCTAAAACATTGTAAATTCTATAAAATGCAAGTACATGTACAAGTTTAGGTTAGATTTTATTTTACAAGGAACTTCCCCTTCTAATTCGAAGAGTGGTCTTATCGCACATCTGTCCGTTTTATGTTCGCACTAAGAGGTGCGAAATAAAACACTAACATGGAGAAAAGCAACCCAAGTTGGAAAACAGAGAAAATGCCTTACTCCACCCAACAATAAAAAAAGACAACTTACGTGATCAAGCACCATTTTCTAATGGCAAAGCCAGGATTAAAAAAAAAAAACGCACCCAAGGCAAATCAAGTGGAGAAACCCTTCCAAAAGCATGCCAAATAGAAAAGGTGAAAAAAGAGCTAAAATGAGGCACCTTTTGTAGTGGTAGAGCCAATGAAAAGTTCCACCTAAGTCAGAAAAGGTGGTGGATGCCTTATGAAAGCCCACCTAAACAAACAAAAGTGGCAAATGGCTCATAAAAGCAAGGGACAAATTTGAGGGGAAACAAAGATAAAGTGAGACACACTTTTGGAGGGGCAAAGCCACTCAAAATTCCACCTATGATCAAAAAGTAGTCATAAGTTAAGTGATCTCTGCCAACAGTTAAAAGGACATATATAAGCCTAATTTAGGTTTTTGTATTTAATTAACTGTTTTAGAAATGGTTTGTTTTAAAGTAGTTTTATTTCCGCCTTTTTCTGCAAATAGGGATAGAACCACTTTTAAGTGGTACTTTTTTGGGGAATATTTTATTATTATTTTATACCTAAAAGCTACCTCTTGTGAACCTATAAATAAGTGCTTTGAGCACATAATTTGTCATTATAATTGAGGATACATATATGCTGCAAAAAAATTTATTCAAACTTTTAAGTCAAGACATTGTGTTTTCGTGAAAGTGAATGAATATGAGTTGATGCTATGCCTATGATGCAGAATCTTATGTTGAGGTTGTTAATATTGTGTTTGTAATTTTTTTATTTAGATTGAATTGATGTTATCCCTTCCCAAATGAACAAGAAAAGCTTCTTTCCACATTAAAAAATAGAAGAATTGTGACTTCAGATTAAGATGATGAACTTATTTGGTCCTTTTCCAAGTCAAGAGTATATTCAATGAAGGATGGATATCTTTCTCTCATGCAGGCTAAGAGCTATAGGGATTCTAATTGGCCCTTCTATCTTTGTTCATATGATGTCATTCATTGTTCCAAGTTCTCTGTTTCTACATCCCAAGCTTCTTTGTTCTCGGCTTTCTGTGAGAAGGTTGATCATGGGCTCGATTCAAAGGAACAAGAAAATTTTCTTTCCTATTCAGATTTGGGAGAAACCTTCACTAGGCCTTCTCAAACCGAATTTGTTGCCAGAGGTGTTTAAAGTCTACAATGAGGAGGTAGAGAATGCCATCATATTGGTTTGTGGTCAGGAAATGCTGCAATTCTCCAGAACAATCTACCCTTCCCAGGGAATGTCTCATTTCATGTCTAATGCTTTGGACTTAATTCAGGATGCTGGTTTAGTAAGAAATTTGGGGAGTTTATTTGTGCAGGATCTTCACTTTTCTCAGGAAAAATTTGATGCAACGCTGGAGGATTATGACCTTCATATGGGAACAACTCCAACTGGAGGGCTTTTTTCGCACAAGGATCTCAGCCACTCACCTGCAATTTATTGTGTTTACAGTTCTATGCTTCATGGGCTCCAAAACAATTGCAAAATGTCCATTGAGAACAGTCTCCATTGTCATGCTGACGAGTTGGGTCATGAGCTAGTGGATGTTGTGAGGGAGGCGTTTCAAGCTCTGCACTTTCTTGTGCACTTCCATCCCCCGCCACCTGTGGTTGATGTCAACGAACAGCCAGCTTAGCTCGTGCAACAAGTTTTTCTGCTTGAAGATTTGAATGCTACTAATTAAAGATGGAATGTGGCCTCCGTATAGCACTTAATATATATCTGTGTTTTTGGTTATACTCATAATGTAATCATATGTCTATATGCGGTCGGGGTTTACAGTTACTATCATCTTTTTGTTTCTCCCTTCTCTCTGTTTCGTTGAGAAGGTTTTATGTTTGTAATTAGACAGTATGTTGTGCCTGGTCTGTTGTAATTGGGCTGCAGCCATATCTCATACGCCCAGGGATTTTGTTATTCGGGCTATCTTCAATCTCATATGTAATGCTTTTTCTATAATTTAATATATATTTTTGGTGCTTAGCACCTTTTACCTTAAAAAAAAAAAAACTTTGTCAAACATTGCATTGATGCTTTTTATTCATTAAGTAATAACTTTGTGTATCACTTGGCAATTTATTTACCAGAAATCTATTTTAGCTAGTAGGAAGTTGAGTGTATTATTCGTGTTTGAATAAGTTTACCCTCCTTTAAATCTGAAAATCTCGCTGCAGGTCTTGACTATTGACAATCTGGTGCTTGTAACTGAGGCAAAAATATGGTGCTTGTAACTGAGGCAAAAACATTGTCAATTAGATATTTACATTTAATGCAAAACCCCATTGAAATCCTATATAATGTGCATACTTGTAAATTCCCCTTATAAGTTTAAGAATGGTTCTACCATATGTGTTGTTTCATTTTGTGTTGTTTGGCAACAAACAAATAAAAACATTAACAATATTATAGTTGATTTTATTTATTTGCCTATAGTTTTCTACTTTTTATTTTATCCCAAGTTGTAAAATCCCTTACCCAGATTTCAACTCAAACTTGCATTATTTCTGATTTTTGCTAAGTTGGCATTTCGTCAAACACTTTGCAGAATGCTAACCACACAGATTATTATGCATACTATGATATGGAACAGCTTGTTTAAGATTTTAGATCACAAATCATTCACAAAATACAAAGATGATTAAGAGGCATTTTGTCAAACAATTTGTTGTCTTTGTTATAGCTGATAAACAAGAATCATAAACAATGCAATCTGCTGCTATAAATCAGAAGTATAAAGATACTGATACTCGAGTTATAACCTCCAAGATGCCCAAAAATACATAGGAATGAAAAATGTTCAATCTTTGCAATAGCTGATATGACTTCACTTTGTGCTGCTACAGCAAGAAACACCTTCAATGATGGGCGGTTAGCTCTCCAAACACTACAAAACTCCAACTAGAGGTTGCACCTCATACCCTAAACCTCCACGCACCTCAAAAGAGTGAACTTCAAGGAAAACTGTCCCAAATTTCAGAATCCTTTCATTGCTGTTCCAATGTCTCCACCTTAGTTGGCGCCACCAATAATAGTCACCAAAATGCAATAAATATAATAGCAACTTCACATAAAGAGTTGGGGCTGGAATAGGATTATAGCTGCGACTTCATAGACACCATTTCTCATACTCAAACAATATTAAACACTTATCTTCTTCAGTGTTGGAGACGTCTCATACTAGGTAGGGTTTGAAACCCTCAATCCTTAAAACTATATTTGTTATTTGCTCACAAATCTCCTACAAATTTACCAATAAAGCTTCCTAGAGATTAAACACCCAAACCTGGATAAAATGATAAATCCTTCAACAAAAAAACAAACTGGAATATATTTTCTTCTTCAGCACAAAACCTTCGAATTTCAACACAAGTGTGAACCCTGTATGAATCCACCTCTAAAACCTTTCTGCACAAACTGTGATCCTGAATGTGATGAGCACACGGTGATACTGAGAGGGGGGGTGTATCAGTATCTAACAATCTTTTACTTTTTCAAACTCAATTAATTACATTAACTACACATATGCAAGATCTAGCAATTAAGGACACAATGAGAACACACAATTTACGTGGAAACCCTTTCGGGAAAAACCCACAGCACAATATTGCTTATATATATATCCTTTCTTCTTCTTGTAGGCTCCAAACTACTTCACATACAAATAGTGAGCTCCAACTCACACGACACACCAATCTCCACTTGACAAAATTAGAGGTACCAACCTATTGGAGGCTCCAACCCCCACACAAACTGAGCTCCAACCCAGCAAGAGGCTCCAACCTATTAATCCTTCAATGGTTGATATGGTTTACTTCTCCACAAGATCTTCTTCTCACAAAACTAATCACAATCTACACAATATCCTTCTTTCTCGAATCTAATCACAACTCACACAATATCCTTCTTCCAAATCTGATCACTATCCACACAATATCCTTCTTCCAAATCTAACCATAATCCACACAATAACCTTCTTCCAAATCTGATCACAATCCACACAATAACTTTCTTCCAAATCCGATCACAAATCTAATCCAAACACAACTTCCCTTCCTTCTTGCAACTCTAATCCAATCACAAATCTGATTTTGTATGATGTAAGTCTTTTCTTTCCAAATCAAGTTCACACACATATACTTTCTTCTCTCACAAGTCTGATCACACACTTTCTTCTACCTCAAATCTGATACAAATCAAGTACTCTTTCTTTTCACAAATCTGATCACTATCATGCCAATATTTTCACATAGATTTCTGTTTCTTACCTACACATATTCATCATATATATTTGCATTTATTGTTCATACATGGGCTGGATATACACTCAAAATAATCTGAGTTACACTTCATTTTTCTGCCCTTTAACTCTTTCTCAATCTGCTCTTATTCATATATTATTCATTAAAATTCTTGCCTTCAAATGATTTCATCAACTCTCTCTTATACCTTCTTAATGGATGTGTCTTTGATGAATAGACATGTCCTTCCATAACATTCTCTCCCTTCAAAACAAATCGTACTCCTTGTAAAGATCGCACCTCTTCAAAACAAAATTACTTTTCAATATAACCGCTGCTATTTATAAATTGATTGCTGCTCTTAATTCTACTTCTTCTCATTTACAAATACCTCTTCATATAACGTCGCTGCCCTTAGTACAATAAATCGCTGTCTTTAAATACTTTACTTCTTCTCATAAACAAATCACTTTCTTTTCTTATATCAAGTGCTGCCCCTTTTATTTATATAAATCGCACCTTGTTTTTGTTTTTAATCAACACTCCACTTATTATTAATAATTTACCTTTTATGCTAAAGCGCTCCTCTTATAAGAGGTCGGCTATACTTAGGAGTCGGCCTTTTGCAATGTTTAATTTTCTTTAATTAAATTTATTTCTTTTGTCTTTTTCTTCAAACACTTTTGTCTTCTTCTACAAGTCATCCTCTAGCAATTTGTCTTACGCACTAAACAATTTGTCTTCTAGCTTAGTTCATAAAATTGTATCATATCAACTAATTATTGTTGTTCCTCTTTGTAAGTTATAACACAGGAAATCACTAATCTTCACAAAGAATTCGTACCATACAAATTTGATCATTGCATGTGTATGTAAAAGCATGGTGATTTAGGAATGAATTCAAATCTTCTTTTATATCATCCTTGTCTTTCCTTCAAGAGAGTCGGCCTCTAACATCTATATCTCCAATGTTTAAATCTTTAATTTAAACATACACTCTCCAACGATAACATGTAATGGATATAATGGGCAACTCTTATTACATCAATGATCTCCTTAATTACTCCGTGCCTTTGACATCAATCTCATTCATACTTCTTTGACAACAATCATTCACCTTTGATTTTAATGACAATCTCTTCATTCTTCTTTTGTCATCAACTGCAATATGTCTTCTCACCTTTGACATCAATGACAAACATTCCAACAGAATGAATCACACAGTATTGGCTAGGGAGGAATCTTTCACCACCGAAACCAATCTTACCTTAGGGTTTCATCTAAAGCAGAAGAGATGAACAATGTTCAACCTCACAAAGAAAACAAGGTTTCATAAAAATATTCAGGATGAGCTTCTTCTCCTCCAAATTCCCTTTTATAAGCACTTTTGGAACTTTCGAGAAATTATAATTTTATATTACTTTTTAATAATGAACAAGGAAATAATAAAATAAGTGACTTATTTTATTATTTACTTTTTGAGCCCAAAGTCACTTAAAATCACCTTTATAAATAATTAATATAAGTTGTTCTTTGATTCACCTTTTGACAACTTAAATATTAATTAATTAATATTTTAATTATTTTCCACACATCCGCCCAAAGTTGCGGAAAATACAAAAATAGCCTAAAAGTGAATTCTGATAACACCAACATACTTTGAAGCTCACTGGAGATCCAACTTAATGAAAATTGATACTTTCCAAATAGAATACTTCTCCAAGAAGTGTGGAAAGCACCTAGAATGTGGAAACTGTACTTTGAAAGAACCAACGGACTCATCTTGATCTTCTGAACACAATGCCATTAACTAAAATCCATTTCGAAAACGCTAGCACTCTCCAAGAAAGTTGGAGCTTCCAAAGATGTTGGAAAGGCTATAAAAAGGGACATTACACAAGTCCTACCATATCGAGGGTCCCAAAAAAGGGCAAACTCCTATATCCAAATCCAAGCCCATACAAGTAAGATTGGGAGATGAAGTACTGCAAAAGAAAAGTCAAGATTACATGATGGGTAGAGAAAGAGCACTGGCAGATTTGTATCAAAGGGAAGTTTCAAACAATCCTAAGAGGTGCCCAAGGGAGGTGGCAGGAAACTTGCGTCCTTATCTCCTTGTAAAATAATCTTTTGTGGGATAAAAATCCTGCCAAATTGGGCAGGTATCATCTGAAATGGATAAGATTAGTTATAGGACATGACAAATCAATGCTTGTCACAGATGATATTACAAGTGGACTTGTATGAACATAGCTTAAAACACTCATTCTGAGATGATATTTTTGCTAGCTTTGTGTATCATCTCTTAGAATAGTGGATTTCATAATGAGACAAAGATAGAATGCAGATGAGTATCATTCACTAAGTAAACGAGAACAAGAGAGTATTCTAGTGTGTATTCACAGAAAAGCTAATTGAGAAAGACATCATAATTATCCACAAACGAGCATTTTATAGTCCCCTTTAAGTGTTATTCTCAAAACTGCATATTTATAACAGACCATTCCGTTGATCAAAGGAACAAACAGAACCAGATTACCAGTCGAGAATGCCCCACCAAGATCTTTTGTTCTAAGAATCAGATTTAGGAGCTCCTAAACAGATATTTTATCAGCCATATGCCAAATTACCAATATTTCAACAGAATCAGTAGAATAAGATATTCAAAATAGATACATAGAATAACTGAAAAGTAAAGAGAATAGCAAAAAAAAAACTATATATTCTCCTTCTCTTTTATTTCTTTCAAGCTGAATCACCAATTTCACATGACATACCATATTTGAACTGCAAAGCTGTTTAAGAAACATCAGGTAAATCTCAGCAGTACCCTCACTTTGGGAGCTTTCATCTTGTAACGGATGAGATGTTCCTCCATTGGCCCCCAGGCTAGACTGACCAAGAAAAGTATTGTCTGATAAAACATCATCTCTACTATCTTCAGGTTTTAAGGTTACATCGTTATATTGAGACATAGATGGGGAATCTGTCATGGGAAAAATAATATCTCCTGTAAGAAGATCCAGCCCATGGCCTAGGGAAGAGCTTGGCTGCATCACAGTCGTCACATTGCTATCATGAGAGGAAACCTCTGGAAATGAATTGCTTTTTAAAAATGAAGTTGCCTGAGAAGGTCTTTTATGTCTAACTGTTTGTTCATGCCCCAGGGATTCCACTGTAAGACCAATATTGGCAAATATAGTTTTCCATGGAAGAGCAACTCCAAGAACTTCAATCTGCAATTAAGGAAAAGAGTACACAAACTTATTAAGATCAAAATTTGAATACAATGATAACAGAAAAAGCATATAATATAATACACTTGATTATGAGGTGGTAAATGCATTGTGAAAATTCTAAATATAATAAATAGCTTTGAGACATAACACCATTACCACATAAAAGCAACTCTGAATGGAGTGTACAAGGGGATAATGTTTCAAGCGATGTCCCTCCATCTATATTAGTCGATGTTTCTCCAAGTTTCCAAGAAGAGAGGACAGGCAGAAGCAGTTTCAAGGATCACAAAAATTTCCCGGATTTTGGGGATGGGAGGTGAGCAGCCATTGAAACAACTTAAACAAACTAAAAGAAGCTGAAATTTTAAAAAGTAAATACATTGTGCTGAATTTGCAATGACAATCGTCCCAGTTTTAAATTTTTAGGGATTTTAGCAGTTTTTTATTTTTTAAGTTACCTTCTGTAAAAAAATTATGCACCAAATGGCACAGGCTGTCCAGTCTTAAAAAACAAGGGACGTCCCATCCGTGGGATATCCCTTAGACCCCGAATACACATCCTTGTAGAACATTGATATTAGTCGTACAACTAAGCTTCTACATGGCATGGGTAGAAGTTAAGATGTTACAGAATTCTATGAAAGCAAAGACATGCTTTACTTTCAATTATAGACATTTTGCAAACCTTTAAGGAAGAAATTGTAATTGCAAAAACATGCACATGGTGATAATGCTAGGAAAATGGGGCAAACTGGCAAGCAAAGACTGAAACAAGGCTTTCACTACCACAGGGAAGTAAGCTCATGTGAAGCATGGGCCCTAAGAATAACAGAATCAACCACAGGTAAAACAGAAAAACATAAGATAGGTTGCAGATTTTGAAAAGGTGCAGGTCCCGACCAAGTATAATAAATGTTACCAATGCTACTTACAAATTAATTAAAGTAAAAGCATGCAATATAACACAGATAGCAACAACCCTAATCTAAACAACCTAACTGATTGTTTTCTCTTTTTCAATTTTCTAAAAATAAATAAGCTGGGTTAAAGAATGCATTTTTCGAATTTATCAAATCCCAAATGAGCATGCAAACAGACACAATCCAAAAAGAGAAACACTAAATGCAATTTAACATGCCTAACACAATCAATGATTAAACCCCCCAGTAATGCAAGCAACATAGCTATAAAATAAATCTGAACCTAATGCTACCATAAAGAACCCTTAGAAATAGTCCCAAAGGGATAAACCAAAACCACCAACCTGAATCCCAATGTCCCAAGGCTGTATGATAGTTGAAGATTGGAAGGTGTTGATGTTCCAATGGAAGAATGTCTAGCAGCTCCTTGACCAAATCCTAGCTACTGTGATGAGTGACCTAGGGTGGCGAGGAAGAGAATTGAGAGCAATGCACAATATCAAAAATTTACTCCTAGATGTGATTGTTTTAAGTAACAACAATCATATTGATGTAGTTATTTGACAGCTTAAGTGTTCAATGATAATCATTTAGGTCAAGCAATAATAAGTTGCAGAGAGTAATAGATCATGTCATGCTGTGAAAAATAGTTTCAAAAGGTTCCTTATATATGCCATTCAAAAGGGAAGGAGAGATGGACCAACTCTTCACATGTTCTTCGAAAAAGGGCCTAAAATCCAAAAAACAAGCACAACAGTCATTGGACTTGTATACAACCGACAAGTACAAACTAATCTCACCGACTACACAAAAGATAAAATATAACTAATTTGCATATTTCTCTATCTACAGGACCCACCCTGAAAAACCATAGAAAAGAATTTTCTATGCCTCCACAACTTTCTCGAGACAATTGTGGAATGTTAGTAAGCCCCACTGTGGATAAACTGAGAAGACATGATAACATCTGACTTCTCCCTTTTGTTTGCAGGGGGGCAAATAATGGAAGGGGAGCTGAAACTGGCATGGATAATGGGTTCTCTAATTGATACCCCATAATCAAAGTACATAAGTCTTGAATCATCACATAAGTCCTAACCAAAACCCATGCACTACTACTTGAAAGTTGCCACTAGGGGACTCCAAGACACAAGACATACATACATAACATAACAAGGTTGCAAAAATAGCACTTGCAAAGTTTAAAGAAACACAGGTAGATACAAAAACAAGAACCATCTAGAAATATAGGTTTCAATGATTAAAGCTTAGACAATTGAGCGAGTCTATAAAGTTGATGCCCATTAAAATTTGGTTTTCTAGTTTACAAAAATGCTATCATTATTTAATGCATAGTTCAAAAACTCATGACTCGGCAAAACTTGCAACTTAAAAAATATTCATATTCCTTAAATAACATAAATTTTATAAAAAATATAGTTACACAATGTATCAAATGAGCCTATTAAACATTGGGCAAGTGTTCCTATTAGATCTGAATATAAAAAGTGTACAATATCACATCATCATGTGAATACAACAGCCAATAAATATGATATGTATTATGTATTATGATGGTTGCAAATCATCATCAAAAATTAAATATACATGCAAGTTAAAACAATTTACAATTTCCTCTTCCCTCTATAATTCTAGTGATAGTTTGGGGCCTACTACTTGCAATCGGTTATGACTCCACCATAGTACTAGAATGTCGAGGCTTCACTCTCAAACTAGAATGCAATCATCATTTCCCATGATGTCATCCAATCCAATAGTTGTTGCTTCTATTGCACCCTCTTTTGATTCCCTCTCAAAATCAACAATCTCATCTTCTATAAACATGGGGCTGTCCTCATCCTACACAGTCCAATCTCTATATGAATCAATCTCATCCAAGTCAATTAGCTCTTAAGCAACTATGTCCACCTTTTTTGCAAGAAGGCAAAGGTTGTATTGCACAAAGATGACGTCATTGAAGCACTTTCGTGTCAACTTGTGCTTCTTCATATGAATGGCCTCAAACAAACTCCAATTTTGCTCACATCCAGAAGCACTACAAGGTTGAGACAAAACGTGGAGGGCTAGCTTTTGAAGATTTGGGGTATTTCCAAAGTTTGTAAATATCAACAATTGTAACTTATAATCAATGATTGTATATTAATAAGTGAAGACTCCATTCTTTTGTTCCCTAGTGCTTGGGAAGTACTCCCTCAAATAGCTAGTGGTGAAGAAAAGAGCTTCCCCCTAACCTGTTTGTAATTCTAAAACTCCCTAATAATCAAGCCCGTCATCTTAACCCCAAGTGTCATCCTCTCAATGCATGTTGAGAAACCCTTCATAACCTCCCTATTAATATCTATGAAGTCCTCTAAGAAGAAATATTTAGGATTGCGGTAATACCCTACTGCATGAATGGGTTGGTGGATTTGATTCTGATCAATGATCTCCCAAATGGTTTCAAATTTGATTGTCTCCCCTATAGTAGTTTTGGATGGCCTCCTTGGCCTTGTCCACGGCCTCATAAATGTAACACATTGGGTTTTTCCCCCCATCCACCAAGCGCAAAACCCTAATCAAAGGCTCCAACACCTAGAAACAAATTGAAGTTATAACTAATATTAGGATAATTAGTATTATATTAATATAATGACAATAACAGTGTAACAAATTACACGTATTTTTTTGCTTCTTCTCATTTGTAACTACCATCTTTATGGCATTCGTAATTGTCATCTATTATTAGATGCTCCACAATAATATAAGTTTGCTATTATGTTGTACCATCTGAAACTTTCATGTTGCCAAATTTATCAGGAAAAACCTTGCTTGTTTGCCCCTAACTCGTTCACAAAACACTATATCATTCTGTCAATTTCACTAACTCTACGAGATCATCAATGCACTTAACCAATTCTAAAGACACCATTTCCCGTGTAAAGGTGCATTCGAAAGTCACCCCATGCACATGAACAAGGGATTTTGAACACCAAGCAGGAGCTAGTATAAAAGTGTGCCTACTAGTCTCAAGGCGCGCCTAGACAAAGAAGTGAAGAATTAGTGTAAAAGCACACTTGTGTGATCTTGAACGCGCCGCAAGCTAAGGCAATATCTCACGCTTCAATTACAAGGCGCGCGTACAATTCTGCTCACACGCCTCATCAAAGGATTGAAACAAAAAACATTAAAGTGAAAAAGCGTGCCTATTTTAGATCCAACGTGCCTATCAAAGACAAAAAGCGTGCCTCCCTAGAGTTGGACATGCCTAAACAAGGAAAAATGGTTATAGAGCAAAAGCACACCTCCAAGACCTCACACGCGCCTGAACAAAGAGACAAGCATGCCCAACCATCATCCAAAGTGCCTAAACAAACCATGAAGTTCAATGAAAAAGCGTGCATGTTAGTCACTACTTGCACCTGGACAAGTGAAACAAGTTTTAAGAGCATAGGCACACATCATCACACAGGGTACTTCAAGCAAGATAAACTTCCAATGTAGAAGTGCACTCCATGTCATCTGTGTGTGCCTAAAAGAGGTTCAAAGTCCTGAAAAGAAATAGTCTAACAACACACTCATTCAACATCTCACGTGCCATTCATCTAAGGTTTCCAAAAACATAACAAGGCATTCACTTCTAGCGGTGCACTTGCCAAATACATGTCATGTAAAAGCATTCAAGGATAGGCACTTTGTAAAAGCACGTGAGACTGAAAGAGGATGCACCTTATCAAAGGAGATGAAAAGACTTGGAGCACGCCCTTTGGCTCTTCAACACACCTAATCAAAGGGAAAAATGCCCCAAATAAAGATAGGAAGGACCTGTCCAAAGCGAAAAGTGCATACACTTGAATGAAAGTGCGCTTTTGTGGTTGATAAGAGCATCCAGTGTATTTGCGCGTGTGCCTGCAAGGTGATGCGCCAATACAAGGAAGGAGTTTTGTTTAAACTGTGCATAAAAGCGCGTTTGGATACTTATTCATGTACTTGTGCAAAGAAAAGTAAAGTGTTTTTTTTAGGTGCACCCAAAGGACTATTCACATGCTTGATCAAAGCCAAACGTGCGCCTAATGCCTCTCCCATGCACTTCAACATTAAAGTGTAAAAATTGTAGTTGTATGGCGTGCTCACATGAGATCGTAGACGCCTAAACAAAAGAAACATTGATGGAGATGACCAAAAGCATGCCTTATGCCATTTTCACACATCAACAAAGATTGATTGCAAGGACTAAAAGTGTGTCCACCTCTCATGCCACGCACCTATCAAGGTTTTTTAGAGGGTTTGTTGCAGAATCATCAAAGTCATCTAGAGCCACCTATCCAAAAGACTATTTTTAGCCCATACTAAAAATAGGTTTGCTATTTTTAGGTCACCATTTTCAAAGAGGTGCATATTCAAAGACTTGCTATTTTTACTCGAAGCTATTTATAGCCCGTGCTATTTTTAGCGTTTACTAGGAGTTGACTTTTATTTGATCATCATGCAAGAGATGTGAGCATAAAGTCATAGTTTACAACAAATTCGATCTACAGTTTAACCAAGGGTTGCATGTTTTATCATCAATTAAGCTACAGTTGCAAGGTTTTATGTTTTAGTTTTAGTGGAGTGAATAAATTGTAATAAAGTTTGCATGCCATGCAAACAATTAGAGTTAGGATAGGAGTGCAGTAAATTATTTTATTTATTTTCATGCAATTGTTTTGTAAATGGTGTAAATAAGTGCTTTTGTACATAAAGTAGGAATCAGTAGCGATTAGAGTAGTATCATAGTCAGTTGTATCAATGATCAATCCACGAATAGAGTTCAATGGCAATTCTCATGCCTGCATTATGCTAAAATTGTTATTGTCATAATTTGATTGTGATTTTGTTATTTGTTCAACGACACTTATTATGCCTCTTTTGTTGATGGATATTTATTGAAATGTGTCGTCATTTGTGCCAAAAGTTATGTTGCTTCAATGAATTCGTGAACTTTGTATCGCAAGCAAAATTGAAGATATAAGTCATGTCTTTGTACTATCTTATATTCGACTTAATCATGGCATTTGTGATTATGTCTTTGTGTTAATTAATTCAATCCATGTGCACTTCTCCTACTCAGCCTGTCTTTAACTAAATAGTGCAAGTGTGTAGTCGTAGGATTTATTTGAAGTCAAAAGGCACAGAACCCTTGCCTTGTGTTGAAAACTTGTTTCAACCTTTTGCATGTCACAAACCTAAAAAGATCGCACATTTACATTTTATTCATGTGAACATGAAAGCACCTCCGAAAACATTGTAAAGTCTATAAATTGCAAGTAGATTGTGTATAGTTTTAGATTAGTTTTATTTTACAGGGAGCTTCTCCTAATTCAAAGAGCGGTTTTAACAGTTTTTGGCAACTTTGCTAGGGAACGACATAAGACTTCCATCTTATCCATCAAGTCATTCAAGTTTGGCACAAAGGGTTCAAAGTTCATAAATATTTTTCAATTCTAGACGAAGACTTCCTATGGCTGATCAGGAGGGTAACTGCATCAATAACAATCGTCCACCTCCATTATGCCCATGGGGAAATCCGATCAGTCCATTGGCACTAGCAGAAAATAATAAGCTTCCTCCAGGCTCAAGGAAGAATTTTCCAAAGTTCTACAGTGATGGCAAGAAGCATCCTAACGAGCATATTTCAGCCTTCACCACCGCATGTGGAATTCTCAACGTAGTTCATGAAGATGTTGTGATGCGTTTGTCTGTGGAAAGCTTGCAAGGTGTAGCAACGGATTGGTTTAATCAGCTTGTTGTCAATTCAATCACAAGTTGGGAGTCGATGCGTGAGAAGTTTCTTGCACATTTCAAACTTGCAGAAGACAGTCATATTTTGTTTGCACAAATCTCAAATGCCAAGAAAGACGAAGGTGAACCAATGCGGGAGTTTGTTGCAAAATTCAACCATCTAGTTGCCAAAGTTGCAGACACTTTGAATCCTTCTTCTAACATTCTTCTCGGTTGTCTCATCAATTCTCAATCTTCAGAAGTGCTTACTTTCTCAAGCAAGCAAATGCTACAAAATTGAGGGAGACTCAAGAATATGCCATCAAGTTGGAGGACCATATAATTACTTCAAGAAAGATTCAAAGAGATTCGATCAAGTTACTAGCCCCTTTCAACATCCAACCACTTCAACAGGATCCACCTTCAAGCAAAAGGGTTGTGTTCACCAATTATGTCAGTGATAGGTCTCGTGTGCCTATTTCACCAACAAGGCAAGTGACAAACGTGTCTTCTCCTGCACATGCATATTGCTTGTTCCATGCAACAAATGAACACAAGGGAGATAGTTGTCCTTAAATGCTTAGATTCATGCAAATATTGATAGCTTCAAATAGGATTTTCAAATGATCTTGAACATCTTTTAGACGAATCCAATGGCAGCTCTATATGGGATATACCCGATGTGAAACTAATATGAGGAGTAATGATTTTCATAATCATATATCAAATGAAATCATGTGTTCATACAACCAAGAACAACAAATGGAACACGAATATCTATCAGAAGTAGAAATCTTGCCCCCTTTGTTCAAGTTCTTTGAAGATGAAGAAGGCTTGTTGATAAAAGAAGACTCTATGCAAATATGCCATATTTTCTCTATGGAGGATGAAGTCAAGTTAGAATCTAAATAGCAAAATTGTGAGCAAAATTGCAAAGAGGACAATGATGAATCCAATTCTTTTTGTCATCATTCAAAGGGTTGTTTGAAGAGCCTACACTAGACATAATCAAAGAAGTCGTTTTTCTCTCTCAAGAGTTTTCAGCTTCAAATTCAATTGTTTCTATAAGCACTTATCATGAAGAATATCAAGAGATATTTGATGAAGAAACAAAGTATCTCATGTTAGAAATTGATGTTTCTCTTCAACATCTAACTACAATGGCAGAAGACTCAATTGTTCCTTTATCTGAGAAGATAGATGCTACAAGTTTTGTGGATGGAAAGAGTGCTTTTGATCAAAAGCTTTAGATCTAGGAGGTTGATATTGTTCATGATATCAATGACGGATCACCATTAGTTGAACAACTTCCTAAACATAACTTTGCTTTGGGTACATTTGTCACATCAAAAGTTCTTGAGAGTAATCCTTTACCAAATCTTGATAGTTTCTGCATCAGCACCTAGAGAGTAAATCTTCAATAGAGGATAAAACAATTTCCTTTTACAATTCGATTCATCTTCACCCTCATCCCCAATAGATTCCATATACATTGGTGAAGAAGCTCATGTAGAAGAAGAAAAGCTCATGGAATATTCAGTCATGATCACTGAAGATAATGGGATGGAGAAATTAGAAACTCTCAATGAGTGTGTGGTAAGGTACGCAATATGCGAAGGGAATCAAGCATATGAAGAAGTGAATATTTGGGATGATGGATGGCAAATTGAGCTCCAGGAAGATATTTTTCAATAGGTATATTGTGATAATGATCAAGTGCTTGAGACTCAAACCTTGATGGTCTTTCAGATTTAGATTATGAGGATTGGATGAACGAAGACACAATCAATGAGAACAATGAAGAGGTACCCCAATCACAAGGTATGCAGCTATTATCAGTTGTAGATCCTAAAAGTCAAGAAGAGGTGATGGAAATATACTTTGAACAACTTCAGCCTTTTCCATAGGACAAAACATTGACTAAGTTCAGAGTTGCATATGTCAAAGATATGAATGACAAAAATCAAGTCCGATATGTGGTGATTACTATTCCTATAGATGTACTATGGCCACAGAACCATGCTCGATATCTTCAGAAGGAGGCTCAGTATCTTCACTAGCTACAGAGGTTTCTCACTATGGAAGACGATCAACCTAAACCCATGTATATCAATCAACTCTTCCTGAATTTCTCACTGCATGATCGTGTCTATCCACCTAAATCCTGGGTCTTTGAGAAAGTGTTGTAAAAGACGAAAGGCTATTTGTTGTCACGACTGAATTCCCAACTCAAGAGGAGCAGTTGTTACTTTTCTCAACCTGTAAATGGTTGTGTGTTACCTATTTGGTAGCCCTTTGTTCCCACTCATAAAGAGCATTTATGTTTTTCATATTGTTTGTATTGTGTTTCCCCTTTCCATAATCTATTTGTAATATAGTATTGTTTTTTCCCTTTATGTATTGTGTAACGTCATGTTCCATTATGTTGTACCCATACAAAACTTTCATATGTCATCAAACTGATCAAGTATAAATTCTATCTTGTCACTCATAAAAGTCTTGTGTTTTGTGCATCAATTTGTCATTTTCACTAACTCTACAAGACTAGAATGCTCAATCAAGTTTAAAAGGCTGCATTGCATACATTGATCATGAATTCAAGTGTCGAAGACTAGGTGCGCCAAAGCAAGGAAAGGAAGCATGCCTATCAAACTCCAAATGCACCTATCCAAGACAAGAAGCACACCTTCTCTTCTCCCAGCATGCCTAAACAATGAAAGAAGCTAAAGACATTTTTGCATGAGTAAAAGCGCACCAAGAAGGATTAAAGCACCTGAACAAGGCAAAAGTTGAAGTTGAAGTTACAAAACAAAAGCGCACTTGGAGGACTTTGAACACACTTGAACAAGGAAAAAGAATCACAGAGGGCACTTCACACACTTGGCTAAGGAGTTTTAAAAATTAACTTGTCACAAAGTGCACCTTAGGGAGATTGGACACGCTACAGCAAAGGTGTTGAGGGAAAGAATTTTATGAGTAAAGGTGCACCTTTAGGTCCTCACACATGCATCAACATAGAGAAGTATCAAAGTGCCTATGATGATCATCCCACGTGCCTCAGCAAGAACAAAAGTGTGCCTTCTACTCATCAAACGCACTAGAACAAAGAAGTGAAATTTCAATCTCTTTGCAAAAAGCACTCTCCTACACCATACACGCCTATCAGGGAAGATCAAGAACTAATATGGAGGTGCGCCTATTGAAGACCATATGTGGCTGAGTGAAAGTGTTGAAATGATAAGTGTTTGAGACAAAGCGTGGCATTTAGGAAGGTTTTAAGGTATGTTAGGGAAAGATGTCGAGTTCTGATCCAAAGGCAAACTTTCCTCAGATAGGCGTACTTAACTAAAGAGCAAAAGTATGCTTCCTTCATGTTAAGCGCACCTCTACAAAGTGATGATTGTTAAAGAAGACTAAGAGTGTGCGTCTTCCACATTAAGTGCATCTCAGTAAGGGCAGATTTTTCTTTGCAAAAGCGCATCTATTGGGTTCTCCACACGCGCTCCAACTAGAGTGTTGTAAATAGAAAAACTCCCTTCAGTGTTATGGCACATGACCTTGCATCTATTGGCGCTTTTGGCAAAGGAAGAAAGAAGTTATTTATTTAAACACAAAAGCACATCCTCCTTGCCTCCTATGTGCCAGATTGAAGATAGCATACAGAGGAATGGAAGCATGCCAATTAAGAAGCGTGCTTGATTGATTTGGCAGGCACCAGTACAAGGAAGTGGTGCGCTCTAGAATGATGGGACACACCTGTAAACATCTAAGAATGATCCTGGCTGTAATTCTGCTTTAGTAACATGTGCAATTACGTATTCAAATTATTCAATTGATACTAGCTTTCAGATTTGTGAGAATGCCTGCTTTTGGGCAGCTTCCTTATTTGTGTTTCGTTCATAGTCGAAAAACTCAGACTTGGCAATAACTTGGCTGACCAAAAAAATTTAAAAACTCAGGCTCGACAAATTTAATGAATATTAAAAAATACATAAGTTACATATTACTGAATTTATATAACATGCATAATTCAGAATTTATGCATGCATATTACTGAGTTTATATAACATATATATTACTGAATTTATAGCATAACATGTTATTTAATTATCATTTATTTAATTACTGAATGATAATAAGGAAAAAGTTTAAAAACAGATTCACAATTAATAACAGACACAGTGTCAACTTTAAACATAATTAACAACTACGTTTCCACGATAAAATAAAATAAGGTGCACACAAATAGATTGATTAGAAAATATGTAAATATAACTCAAAGTATCAAGGCATGATGTGCAGCAACCATGATACACAAACAGCATAAATACATGACAATGCTTGAATACAACCAGCACTTAGAAACACCAATACCTGTGATTTCATGAGACAAACCCATCGAACAGACTTCACAGGAGCCCTAAACACGGTAAATGCAACAAACAGACCTGACACAAGCACCATCAAACAAAAGAAGACCCAAAAAAGTAAAAAAACAATCATGAAATGAACTTTTTTAGCCACAGCCAAGGTTTTCCCCAAGTTGTGAGTTTTTAGAGGGTTTTTCTGCGATTTTGGTGAGTTCTGAGCAAAAACTCAAAGCAGCTTTTTGTTATTACTCGGCAGCGAGTAATACTGTGAGTTACTCGGCCAACTCATAGGCTCGCAAGTCTAGCAAGTACTCACCAATTTTTTCAACTATAGTTTGGTTCAGCTGGCAGATCTTCACAGATCTCTCTTTCATATATATGAATTGCTTATGGATCTTCTTCCTCAGTCCCATATGACTTTTACAAAAGGTAAAACAGTAAAGTTAATTTTAGGTCAGCACCAATCAGAATCAAGACATCAATTTGGTATATAAGACCGCTCTTATGCATGGATCCATGAGGGGAGCTTTTTTAACCATTTACCTTACATTGTTTTGAAGTGTACCACCCTACCATCAGACCAACCCAGGCATTTATCATCAATGTCTTCTTTTTATGACTGATTTATGAAAAAAATCCGTATTCTCATTGAAATAGCCTGACTTCTACCTCCAATAAAACTTTTCTTTCTATTTTAAATCCAATAGTTCAATTATATGGGACTTTGCTCTTGATGCTTCATGCCATAAGAGAAATTTGAATCTCTGTTTTGAGATTGCAATTGGGCTTATCTTACATTGACTTCTTCTAGGTTGTAGAAGATGACTCCAAATACTTTTCTACTCCATACTTTGAGCTCCAGACTTGAAAATTTCATGGCCTTGGATTCTACCCGACTTCAGCCTCAAGCTTCTCTGATTTTCCCATGCATCTTTGGATACTCAACACAGATATTTTCATACTTAAATGAGGAACTTTGAATTGTTGAAGCTCCAATCAAATGGGCCAGTGGAAAGATATCATGTGGTTCTAAACATGGCTTGTCATTTGCCATTTACAATAAATTCATTTTTATGAGCGAAGAAATTGATTGATTGCTCTGCTCTATAGCACTGTTACACAATAAACGGATCCCTTAGTTGCATTCCAAGTCCATGGTCCACTATCATATTTTTCTTTGCTCTATCTTCTTTGGCAATGAGTCCTTCCTTGGATATATGGACCTTTTATAGAATATTTAGAGTCGTCTTGTTGATCTTGCAGGATCTTTCCATTCTGACAGGACTATGGTTTCCCCAGTCTAGGTTAATCCCTCATTTTTGTTTGTCAAAATAAGTTTAAAATTTTTGTTTTGCTTTTAGTTATATTTAGTTTAGTTTTTTGTTTGTAGCTTGTTATCCTCGAATTCAGCTTGCTCAATTCGTGGGATAACCCCTACGAAACTTGTCCGTTTCATAGCCCACGTCCTCTAAGCACGCGAAATGAGACATTTTTAGGTCGTCTCTAGCGTGACTCGGTCACTCAAAGAATCCCTTCAATTTTTTATCCAGGTTCTGTTGTGACCAAATCACACATCGCCCCATTGCAAATGGGGACCCCCTTTTTTTTTTTGAGCTCCGATGATTTACATGAAGTTCTGATGATGCCTTAGGTTCGTTTCCTCTGTCAATCCAACAAGAGGTCTTTCTCCTAGATGATTTTGCTTTATAATTGGAGTCTCATCTGGTACATAAACTTGCAGTGATGAAGAATTGTGATCAAATCCCATCTAGATAATGAATGTTGAGATCAATCCTGAAGAATGTTTGAGATTCTGAAAGACTAAGCCTGGAGCCTGAAATCCTGAAAATCCTGAAAAAATGGCTAAGTCTGAAATCTGGTGAATCCTCCAAATTCTATATTTTGCATCTTAAATCCGGTGGATTCGGGACCTATCTCAAACATCCTGAAAGGTATATTGAAAAATATTTAAAGTATAAGAAATTCAATCTCTCAACTTATACTTAAATATATTTTTCAATATACCTTTACTCGCGCGATCCTGAAAAATGCCTGACGATTCTAGAGGGTTCAAAACACTGATCTAGTGCGACAGGGCACTTAAGTGGCGCAAAATCACGAAGGAAAAGGCGCTTGAGCCAGAGGATTTCAATCAACGATCTAATGCGCCCATCTACACCTTGATCTAATGCGAAAATGCTTGAGGATTTCAATCACTCATCTAGTGCGCCCAAGTCGAAAGTATCATTTTGAAGGAGAAAATGAAGATTTCAATACCTTGAACTAGTGCGAAATTGAAAAGGACAAGTCTTGAAACCAATCTTGGAGTAAATGAAAACGATAAGATTTGAGGATTTTCACCCTTGAACTGATGCGCCACCAGGAAGGAAGAGGGAGTCTTGAGGTTTTGTTGACTTGAGGAAGAGAAAGTCTAGAGGATTTCAATCCTCCATCCAATGCGCCAAGACTTGAGGATTTTCACCCTTCAACTAATGCGCCAAATGACAAACTCAAACATTCAAACCACTTCACCAAACATGAGATCAGAGGATTCTAATTGCCTATCTAATGCGCTAGAAGTCAGAGGATTCCAATCCATGAAGTAATGCGCCTATCCTATGACAACTATCCAAGGCCAAGTCTGGAAGATCTTCAGTGCCTCATCTAATGCGACCTCATGAGGAGAAACTCCAGAGGATTCCAATCCTTGATCTAGTGCGCCCAAGTAGTTCCAAGATGAAGTTTCAAGGACCCTTATCCAAAGCGCAATCTAAAGGATTTGAAAACTTGATCTACTGCGCCCTACAAGGAGGAAGGTAAGATTCAAGGTTAAGCCTTCAAGGTTTGAGTTTTAAAGGATTTGCAAGTCCTATCTAATGCACCAACTACATGAATACCTCTAAGCTTTCAAGTTTCCAACAAGGTGATCCAATGCGCCTATAACAAGATCATCTAATACGCAACACCAAGGTAGAGTGAGATATGTTTTTAGAGGATTTCAATCCTCCATCTAATGCGCCAACACCATGCATGATCCATTTCAAGGTAAAGGCCATCTAAATACATCAAAGTTTGAAGATTTCAACCTAGTGAAGTAATGCGCCACTCCCAAGACCCTTATCAAAACACTCAACAAGAAGAAATCAAAAGTGGCATCTAGTGCGCCATACATGAAGAGAGAATAAAGTTTCATTTTTGAAGATCTCTAACTACCCATCTAGTGCGCCATACATGAAGGGAGAATGAAGCTTGTTTTGAAGACTTCAAACTAGCTATCTAATGCGCTAGGAACTTGAGGATTTCAAGTTACCTATCCATTGCGCCACATATGATTAAGAATCCAAATTGCCTATCTAATGCGCCAAAATCTAGAGGATTTCAATCCTCCATCCAATGCGCCACTCCCTTAAGCAAGTGAAAACTAGTTCAAACTAAAGCAATGTTGAGAGGAGTCTTAGAGCTTCATCTAATGCGAAGTGTTGAGAGGATTTCAATCCTTCAACCAATGCGAAATGCTAAGAGGAATTCAAAACTTGATCCAATGCGCTCAAAAGAAGAGGATTTCAAACCCTCATCCAACACGCCTAAAGCCTAAGAAGGTTATGAAGGAAGATCAAGATATTTTCGATCACCTCAAGGAGACTTCAACATACCTATCCAATGCGAAATGCAAGAAGAGAGTCAAACACTAATCCAAGGAATACAAAGAGGATCTAGGAGATGTCATCTAATGTAAAAGGCAAGAGGATCTTAATCTTTCATCCAATGCGACTTGTAGAGGAGATAAAATAGTGGAGTTTTAAAAGGAAAATTTTAGGAAGATTTGAAATCCTTCAACCAATGCGCCCTTCTATAAGACCTTCAAGACCTTGACTAGTGTGCTAGATCTAGAAGAATTTGAATACTCCATCCAAGGGGAAGTAAAGTCAAGTGTTGAAGGCAAACTTTAGAGGCTTATCAAGGAGGAATCTAGGAAGAATTCACTTACCTCAACCAGCATGCCATCTTAGTGTGAAGTCTAGATAAAGTTTTCATATCATTCAAGCTAGATATCAAAGTCCTTAACTCATGTGCTTAGATTAGAATTGCTTGTAATGATTCTTATGTATTATATGTTATCGAAAGGGGATTGATGCTGTTTCTTTACTTGTGTTGCAGCAAAAAGGAGGAATCATCTAAAGATCAAGTGATAAGAACCTTTGACAAGCAAGGAATGAGAAAAGAGCAAGGCATCATGTAGCTGTTTCAAGGGTATCCTTCATCATCCTTGTGTTAGAATTCTTCATCAAGTGGCATCTAGTTAAGATTGTCTAGAAGACATCCATCCGAAGGACATCATCTTCATCAAGACTTTCCGAAGGCATCCACTCTACTTCAAGGGAACCTCATGTGGCTGCTCTAAGGAATCATTCAAGATCATCTTCCAAGAAGCATCATTCCAAGAGATCTACATCAAGCGAAGGCATTCATCCATCTAAACTTCAAGACTTTACAATTTCAAGTCTAAGAGAGTCTTCTACTCTACATGAAGAAAGCCACATCATTATCATCATCATCTACTCCACATGAAGAAGAATCAAGGAAGATCATCAACTTACCTACAAGAAGAAGAAAAATCATGAAGTTAGACAAGTGAAGCAACAAGTATCATACATCCAGTTACAAGAAGAATGACTAAGGCAAAGATCTACAAGATGTATTCCTAAACATACAAGTTCAAGCAATTACATTGAATACATCACACAAAGATGATACAATTTTCAAAGTATGCCGAGTTGGCATCTATGTGGCAAGTACACATCATTCAATTTTGATTAGCCGCATTATTTTAAATGCATTAAATGTATCATTTAATGAAAGAAGCCAAAGGGATTCCTATGTAGAGGAATATTTTAAATGCTTTAGCCTTACCTTATCACATTGGAAAACGTGCCTTCATTGCCTCTCTCTTTTTTGCTAAAAATAGCAAGTTGTTGTAACTACCTCTGAGGTGGCATGATCTGAGCCCTTGGCTATCAAATTGATCTAAGCCATTCATTGTAACCTGGGCTTCTATATAAAGGCCTTGTTGCCTCATTTGTAATGGAGGAGATCATTAGTAGTAGTAGAGAGTAGATTTTAAGAGTAGAATAGAAGAAACTCTCAAAATTGTCTGAAAGAACTTGAAATTGTTGTAAATATTCCTCAAAGTTAATGCAAAGACATTGGAGCTACTTGTTTGGTGTTAAGTATTATCTTGTGGAGTAACATGGTTTCCTGAATCTTGATGGAATTAAGAGATGTTTCAAATAGCTTAGAAATAGATTAGAAGTGCATTGATGTAATGAATATGCGTAAAGATATTTGATGAATTCTTCTGGTTCATACTTTTCGTGTATTGTCGAAGGCAACCCACTTTGCAAAGTTAGACTGAACCTTCATTCTCTTTAGTTCGGTTGTGAATGCTTGTTCAAATTGCGCCAGCTGTGGGTGTTTGGATGGAGATTTACAACATGAAAATCCTTGAGTTTCCTTAGAAGATTGCACCGGCTTCGTGTAGTTGTTGGTTCTCATGGCGAAGCGAAGTCTGGTTTTATGAGGAGTTTGTCTATCTTTACATGTTTCATTATCTCATTGTCCTTAGATTAGCCTTCTAAACCCTTAACCCCCTTTTTCATTTTCTTTATCATAGAAACCTTGTATATACATCATCCACATCAAAGGAGGAATAAGTTGAATGAAAGGAGAAGAGTCTATGTAAGTCCCTTTGTGTTTAACAGCAAAATCATACTTAAATCGCTGAGCTGTCTCTTACCGAAAACATCAGAAGGAACCTTGGAGTCATCTCGTTTGATCACCTAGTTCAGCATCCGAGAGGCTTTGCTCAAGAGAGAGTCAGATACTCAGTATTTCACTCTATTGTTGACTTGTCGAAAAACAACCATCAACAGGTTCGTTTTGAGTATTTTGTCATTTTTAGTTTTTCCTAGTGTTAGTCATTTTTGCCTTCAAAGTTGTCAATGTAAAAATAAAATTGACATTTACATTTTTTGTATCAATGTCAAAACAAAATTTACATTTACATGAGTTGTAATTGCAAAAAAAACCTCTACAATTACACTCCTAAGGTCACACGCTCAGACATTAATGGCTCTTTGAGTTAAAAGATTTTCGAAATCTTTTGAGTTTATATTGTTTTTCTTCTTTCTTTCTCTCACTTTCTTTTTTGTAAACGTTTGGTTTTCCCCTCTCTTGTCGAGCCCTAGCTCTCAGAATCGTGCCCAAGTGTTCGGATTTGAATCTTGATGGATTTCGATATCAGGTACTTAAGCTTTTCTGTCTTCTTTTACTTTTCATTTTTTCCTTTTAAGAGAAGGCTTTGTTTGTTTTGTGTTTTTAAGATCTTAGTTTTTGCCTTTTCGTATCTATATGTCTGTGTAAAAAACTAGGGTTTTCCTAATCTTGGTTTTGCCTGTCTGTAACCTAGGGTTTATTGTTTTTAAACTTTCGTGATGTTTTTGTTTTCTACGTATCCCTGGGGTTTTTAGCCGACATCTAAAGTAACAATGGCGTGCGGGATTTGTTTACCACACAACATCCATTGTTTGGCATGTTGTGCGGGAATCAAATGCCACATACCACCTCATACACGTTTTACCCTTAACACCGAGTCATAACACTTATATTAGTGTCATGCGGGATTCAAACTCCGCATGACACAAGCTTAAAGTGTCATGCGGAGTCTGAATCCCGCATGACATAGTCGTTGTCGCCGAACCTTCCCAATTTTCAATACATGACTTGTGTCAGGCAGGTTTTAAACTCTACATGACACAATCCGTTGTCGCCGAACCTTCCCAATTTTCAATACATGACTTGTGTCAAGCAGGTTTTAAACTCCGCATGACACAAGTCCATTGTGTCATGTAGAGTTTAAAACCCGCCTGACACAATGTGACCTTATTTCAAAACCAACGCATATGCACATCAGAGTTTAAACTCCGATGTGCACATTGATTTACCTCTCAAGATATGCACATCGGAGTTTAAACCCCGATGTGCACATTGATGTTTTTTAAGTCCCAAAACATGTTAATCGGGTTTTAAACCCCGAACGACATATTTCCTTCATGCATTGTAACATGCAGGTCGGAGTTTAAACTCTGACTTGCATCTGAAATTCCAAAATTTTCTAACACTGCAAACTGTAATATGGTACTTCAAAGAAATATTTTTTCTTCATTCACCTGTTGAATATCTCTGATCATGAAGATGATATATTTTCCTGAGATTGTACAAAGGATGTTTTGAATGAGATCTTTCGAACTCTGGAGTTTCTTCAAAAACCATATTTTTGCAGTTCATTTGTCAATGTCAGAATCCCCTCCAAGAGTGGTCCCGGCTACTCAAGTGGAGTCAAATATAGATGAAACCAAGGATACAGAGATCGGGCACGTTGATATGTCTGAGTTCTTGAGAAGACTGAATCAACAACCATTGCCTCAAAATATGCAATGTGTTCTCAATAGTGACATACACCTGGTTTCCACCTTCCTAGTATCAGCACAGAATCTAGATTTTGTTTTGGCCATGGCAGGGAAGTTTGACAAGGATACTAAAAGTATATCAGATGCTAGTGGGAATATAATAATTCAACTTGATGCAAATTTCTTTTATTTTGTGTTCAAATGTCCTGACATTGAAAATTACTCTAATCTTTCTATTGAAGGGTAGAAGTATTATGATGATCACACTGAGAAATGCAAGAGGGTTATTAATACAAGAAGGCTTAAGAATCCTCGTCCCTCCATATCAAGATGGCCCAAGAATATCTTCAAGAGTGAGTTCATAGAGGAGGTTGGTGATATTATTACTCTTTTCAGTAGGGTAAAGGGTCTCCCAGTATCAAATGTTTTCCAAGATTGGATGTTTCAATACATCCGGGTCATCAGGAAAGGTGAGCAAAAGATATGGTGGGTCAACAAATCAATGACTCCATATGTGAGCAGCTAGCTTACGTGTCAACAACACTAAGATTTTATATGATTTCTTATCTAGTGTATGTTGTTGCTTCTATGAAGCATTTTCCAGGGTTAACTAGTGAAGGTGACAGAAGATTAATCCCTATGTACGAGTACTACCCATAGCTTACCTTGACAGAAAGCATCAAGCATTTCCGAAGGGTGAATGATGCCTTGTTCTATCATTACATATGCCTGTTGGATAAGGAGTTGGAGAAAAAGAGTGTCTGATCAAGCCTAGGGGTAGGTAAAGAAGTTCAGGTGCATCTTCCTTCAATTTCCTACTTTCACATACTTAAGGGAAGGATGTTTCAGTGGACTGCCATACATGTTACCTAGGTATCCAGGGGACAAGATGATCTTGATGGAGTTGTGCAAGCAAGTAGTGGATGTCCATGTTAAACAAGTCGGTGCACATAGAGGTGGATTTAAATTCCAGTTCCAGATTGGGAGATATGGTATCTCAACAACTCCTAAAGCTAAGGCTATGGACACTGAGTTGCAATGGATAACATTGAAGAGATACAAGAAGAGAAAAGGTTTGATTATCGTGGCATGAAGAATAAATTAAAAGGAAATTATACTTATGTCCACATGATTGAGGATATCTGGGCTGATTGTAGAACAAATGAAGACATTAGAAGAATGGACTACAATAGGCTTACTCTAGATCAGATAAGGAATCTTCAACTGGCTGACGTGCCTGAAGATATACAGGATGAAGGAGATGTAGTGGATACTACATATGTGGACAATAACATTGCTAACAGCCTCTTCCTACTATCCAATGGTCTCAAAAGGAGGTGTCTTCTATAAGACAGATTTCAGGCGATTCTTGCAAATACAAATGTACGGCTAGCAAGTAAAGGTTTAAAGTTGAAGTCTTTCCTAACAGGCTCAGAGGAAGAACAAACAGAAGGACAGCCAGGGAAAAAAGAAGTGTTGAGGATGAAGAACAAGGAGGATACTACTCCTAGTAAGAAAAAACTCAAGTTTGTCTTTAAGGCTGGAAGTAAGTGAAAAGGAAAGCAAAAAGAAGGAACTTCTACACAGCCAGGTGTTGAGCAAGAGGAAGTGGCAGAAAAGGAGTCTCAGGAACCAATCGATGATTTACAAGCCAAGATTGTTCAAGTTGCATCCTCTCCTACTCCTGTGGTTTCGAAGGTACAAATTCCTACTGCTTCAGTTGTGTCGAGTGCATTATAGACACCAGGTATTCCAGATAATCATGAATCACTTCCATCTAATGTGTCTGTCCATTATGTTCATTCTTCTCCTACATCTCTCGATAACTAGTCAATTTTTGACACACCATTGGATAATGTTGACAATGATTTTGTTCCTTTGTCTTCTATGCCCAGTGTCTCTGATGTTCCCATGTCCATAATTGATTCCATATCTCAATTAGCTTTTGAGAAGTTTCTAGGATCATCTTCTTCACAAGTAAATGTTGGTGTCAACCCTTTTGCTGTACAAACTCAAACACCTCCACGTGTTTCAATGTCTACGCAAGATTCATCCGTTCCACTTAAATCACAAGATTCAGTAGTTCCACCTGTTTCCACCCAAACTACCACTGCTGAAGTCAAAAGTGACAAATTTGTCCTTTCACCGTGGCTTGTGCCACATCAAACCAAAAGAAAGAAACAAGTTGTTTCACCGGATGGTTTTGATTTTGGTCAATTGGTTCCCACAAAGTCAAAAGCAATCAAAAAGGCAAAGACTTTGTCAAGAGTATTTGTCGATGAAACAAAACACAAGTTTGTAGAGATTGCTATTCCCACAGCTGACAATATTGACTTTGAAGATCCTAGTTATGTTATCACTAGAGTTGATCTGGGTAAGCAAACTCATGAAAGTGCAAAGGAAGATCTTCTCGCACAATTGAATGCTTTGCTAGATAGATATGACAAGGATAAAGCTATAAAGGACCAACTCAAAATACATGTTGATCAGTTGAAATCAGTACTTCTCAAAATCAATAAGTCATCTAAACAGGTTGAACCTGTTGGCACCAGTACAAGCATGAAGCCTTCTTGAAAGCAGAAAGAATTGATGTAAAAGGTCAAGCAGTGGATGCCATGATAGACACAGTACTTGCCCAGGGTTCACTAGTTATAAAGTCATCCATTGAGCTTTATAATAACTTGGGCAAGGTTGGAAAGGAAATTGATAACACATTGGAGTTTCTCTCACAAGACATGCAGCTGGTTGAGCAAGATCTGGAATCTTGGAATAAGTTGAGAGATTTCAAAATTGAGTTATTGATTGAACACGGGGTCATCCCCGATAGGAGAAAATATGTAGAGTATTGAGAAGCTATGATACACAAGACGAATAGAATTGAAGACTTGATATTTGATTTGAAAAAAGACCGTGAAAGGGGAGACAACAAGGCTCAAGACATTTTTGATGAGCTAGAAGATCTACCATGTCACATGCTTGGTGACAATCTGCAAACACTCCCTGAAGATACAATCATTCAGGAATTCACAAACTTGGTTCAAATGGAGGCCTTCTCATTGGCTTCTCTTGATAGGTTGATGGACATCCAAAACATTCTGAATAGACTGCAGAAACTACTAAATAAGAACAAAGGTGTACCTGATACCCTCACCGATTCCATCACTCGGGTGCTTATTATCTCCAAGCATACACCAGGACCAGACAATAATGAAGTACAGACCATTGTGAAAAGATATGAAGAATTCTTGGAGAAGGATGAAGCTGATGAATATGTGTCCAAGGACACTCAAATATTTTTCCATGTTTTAGTTTTTAAGCCTTGTAAATTTTGATTGACAAAAGCCATGTCATTTTGAAAAATTAGATTACATGGACTTATGAGACAGAGTCATAAGACAATTAGGACTCAGTTTTTTAATAAGTCAAAGTAGTTGCAGATTTCCTATTTTTGCTCCCGGCCTCTCCCTATAAATAAAGAGGGCCTCTTATGTAAATATTACCTTTTAGTTATTGAAGCGAAGCGCTGCCGAATTGAAGAGCATTTTGAGACTTTGTGTTCAAGTTGTAAATCATAATTTTATCAATAATAAGAAAAGCAAGCAATCATTCAAACTTTGTTTTGGAATAAACTTGTGGTGCATGGGAGATGTTCTTATGTCTTTTCTCTTGTACTTTCTTATGCAATTGATCAAATAAGTAGTGCGAGTTTGTATAATCTGGGAGGTGTGCTAAAGCTGATTTTGGAGTCTTTGTGCTACAACATTATCTTTGGAGTTTATGTTCTATGTTCGTGAGTTGAAGATATTAGAAGACTTTGAGCTGCTAGTTATTTTCTGTGTTCATTAATCTCTTGATAGCATACAGTGGAGACTTTGGGCTGCACTATATTCTATACAGTTCCAACTTCAAGTCGGCAAAAGAAACAACAAAAGACTTTGTGCTTTTGTGGGTTTCTTGGTTATTTCACTCTAGTATCATTTTGAGTATTCTTATATCCATTCAATCTTGATATTGGTTATTATTGTTCCAGTAAGTGGTTTTTAAGTTTATTATACATTGTAAGGATAAAGAGGAAACATCATTTCTGAAAAAAGAGAAATAGATGATATGGCACCATCCACAGGTTAGTTTATAGTGTACATAAATTTAGTTAAGTACTTGTTGATTGTAGCAAACAATAAGGAGGGAGCCTCCCCTTTCTAAGAGGAGAGATCAAATCTCATCACACTATGGTTGATATAACCATTTTGTCTTCAATTAGTTGGCGAAAAAATATTCACCCAACATGTTTCTTCAAAGCCTCATTTTGGCTCCCTCTTGCTATTGTCTCTGGTTATATTTCCAATTCCCACTGACCTTTTTTGGTCACTTGTGGACATTAATATAATTTCTTTCTTTCTTTCTCTCATAACAAGGAGTTTCTGTTTGTGTTGTGTCAACCATTGTACTTCCTATAAGCACATGAGCTCCAAGGATCCTACTAGAGGAACGTAGACAGGCAACTGAATGAAAAGTGCTTTCCAGGAGTGGAGAATAGCTGATTTTAACATAAATTTGTGCACACTCAGTATTGTTGAGACTTGAGAGACCTCCTCTTCAATTTTTTGGTTCTGCTGAGAGCAGGTCTACATTATAATAGAAATGTTGACTTTTTCTTTAACGCAGGGATGCTGGATCCAGTCTCTTGTAGAAGACTAAGTCTGCTTTCATGGGTGTGATATTTCCTTTGAGAAATCCCTGCTATTCTCTACTCCCAAACCCCTAAAATTCCATAAGATCAGCTTCATGCTATGGATTTTCATTAAAAATGGGAAAGTTCTTTCATGAGGGTCAGAGGAGCCAGATAGCTGAAACTTGTCTTTGATAGTGTGGCCAGAGGAGCCAGTTCATGACCCAAAGTTTGCTTCTGCTTGTCTGTATTCTGTGGCCCAAGCAAAATTGCTCCCTATCTTCAGATGTTGTATTATCACTTTCAAGTTGTTTTTTCCCATTTGTCACCTCCATTTTCTCAAACACAAGCTCGAGTTCTAATATACTACACAGAAATAACAACACACAGTTCAAAAAACTCTCTCTACAATGATATTCAGATACTTCATGTAATAAACAGTGAAATATTGCGAGTCAAGTGTCCATGGCTCGTATACCACGACAGACTATGATATACAGCAGTTGTGCACAAACAAATATAAAAAAGAGCACCATATACCATAAACTTGAACTCTTAAAGCAGCACAATGTGCATGTCTTGTTCGACACTTGTTCATTCAATACATTTTCACATATATTTATAATTCACGTGACTCTTTAATTTACGATAACTCTTACTTCAAATTCTATGCATGACATTTTATATTCTCTCATTTTGAGGTGCAATTTTTTCATGTTATATACCTATACTATGACACTTCATTTACAAGCACTGATGAAAATAAATATTACCTAGCAACCTATACGAGCATCCTAAGATTTCAACAAAGAAATATTATAATAATGCCAACATATTAGCACAGTGTATGCATATACATACATTTATACGTAGGCATATATCTAATACATGCATATATATGTGATGCGTGTATATACTGAGGTAATACACTGGCATTAAAAAATATTAACTTTTGTGTCTGCATACAAGTCACCAACAGCTGAATCTTAAACCGGTCATTCAGGTCTACAGAGCATATTCTTATGTCAATTCTCCAAATCTCTACGTCCCACTTCAATTACAGAAAATATAAGCCGCCCTTCTAGTCTTGTAGAAGAGTTTATAGCAATATAATTATTAAAATCTCCAGAAAATATATTAATACACAGAATAAACCAAAACTTGAAAACATTGCTAAATTATAATTTGTACTTTCAGTTAACAAACACAAAATGATAAGGCTTTCAAGGAGACAACCTTTCAGCTTTGAAATTTGTGACTGAGATAGTTCTTTCATTGTCAAGAAGTTAGACTGGAAGAAAAATGTGATTTCCAGTCTGTGACTTTTAATAGAGATAAATGCCAGGTTCAATTTTTGTATTTCATAATCTTTTTTGATGAATCGGAACTTATTTTCAAGTAGTATGATCGATGACCACCATTAACAGAGTCATTCAGAGAAGCAAGCATAAATAATAACACGACACAAATACATGGCAAAAAACTCCAACTCATCTTTCCCTTCTTATTCTAGCTTCTGATCTAAGTCTCCCAGATAATTTGAACATAACATATATACCCTACAAAGAGTGGTAGTTCACCTGGCATTCTTCCGATTCATCAAAAAAACGAAAAAGTCCATTTCTTTGACCATGTTTTAACAAAATCAATCAATATTCATGTGCATATAACCTAACAACTTATAGCATGAGAATGCTTAACTATCTTCTCTGACTAAAAACTGATAAATCCTAGAATGGCATGCTTTATGATCTATAAGAACATCTTAACAGAAATGCTGTCTTTTGAAAGTAACATATTGACGAATGACAAGTATATTTCAAGTACTATAAGAAGAAGAAAAGAATCTGTCCAATATCATTCATGTGTGAATATACCTCACCAAGTGTAATAGGAGCTTTTCCAGGAAAGGAAGGGTAAAATGTCAAAGCCACAATTCGTGTCAAAAAGTTCAGATCTCCCTCCTGTTCTTCAAAATCGTACAGCCACGGAAAAGTATGTTTTCCCTGCATTCCAGGGTGCGCACCTGCACCAGTTACAGCAACATCCTCTGGATTCCTTACACCAGGTAATGGAATTGTGATTTTTGTCCCATTTGTACACTGTGGTATAGTTGCTCCCTGCATAATAGGCCAATAAAAGAGTTATATTATGTGTTCAACAATTATTCAGGGATAAACAAGTTAGGATTGGATGCAATTAGAAAAGATTTTGATACTAGGCCCGTAGATAATAAAGCAGAGATGCTTGCTTTCTTTGTTTTTGTCAGGAGAGGATTTCTCAATCACCATAATTCTATGAAATTACTTTGTATTTTATGATGTGACATAAGCTGCATGGTTTCGTGGCATTAGTTGAAGCTCCTGCTTCTACAAACTTGATGGCAAAGGAAACCAATATGGTGGAGAGCTACAGGTATTGCCAAATGCACTTGATGCAACAACTAAACTTGCAATCAGAATAATTTTTACTGGAGCAATGAAGCACAAATAAATGACATATTAGTTTCTCTAATTGTTAAAACAGCTACAGACCTCAACAACAAGCTTTAGTCCATCAAGACTGCTTCCTGTACGAACATCAACTGAAGCAGGGGATGAAGAGTCATCTGCACCATGGGAGATTGTCAAAAGCAGCTGGCATACATGGCATGGCTCTCCTAGATATATGAAAAGCTCCACAATATCTGCAGGTGGAGGACAAACCTGCAGTCATTTACAATGCACTTTTCAAGAAGCCATTCACAAATGAGATCATCCTTTCAAGGAGAAAAACAAACAGCACCTCTTTTAATAGTGAGCACCACATAAGTGTACAACCATCTTTACATACACTGAATATCTTGAAGTAAAATAATACAATGTACATCAAAGATTTTTTATTAAAAAAAATACATCATGGGCACTTATCATTACCCAGATAAGATCTTTGCTCTTGAAACTGAGAAGATCATTTGCACTGTTAAGGCTTGGAAACATGCTTGCAACAGGTTTGAGAATACTTGCAGGAGGCCGTGACAGAACCTGTATCACATAGGAAATCATTTTCTTGTAGCAGTCAACATTCACAAGAATGAACATAGTTTGAGATCCAATTGCTAAAATAGGAAACCCTAAAACCTCAAAAGATTTAATTACAATTGAATTACAATTCACATAAAAGCTAATCTCTCGTGGAAAGCACTATTAACATGAACACAAAATACCAAAAACACAACACAATGAGACAATATAAACTATGAACAGACAAAAGGAAATACAGTTACATGGACATAACCACAGAAAGCAATTTTCAGCACTTTTACCATCATTCACTAAAAGAGCTGTTATTAAAGACTGAGTACATGTTATTTGTATCCATGCTTAGATGCTAACCATGTACCATGGTTCAAAAACTTGGACTCAGCAGGCCTAATATTTACTCAGACTCGGCAAAATTTCCGGACATTAAAAAACACATAATTTGTAAAATAATCTTAAAAGCATGCATAATACTGAATTTACAGAGGTCATAAGTAGTTTTTCATTCATTTATACATCAAAAAACAAGTTCAATTAACATCATAGTGTCATGATTATAAATTACATATCTGATTAATGTTAGACAAATTTCATCCACAGAAAATATGGACCTAAAACATTTTATTTTTTTTTAACTTTTAAAAGCCAGAGTGAGGATCTGGGGGTGGTAGCCCCCTGCAGAGTCAAGGGGCAGCACCTCTCATGGGGCTCTGGGGGCAGAGCCACCAGCAGGGTCAAGAGGCAGCACCTCTGGTGCGTACCCTGTTGTGATACAGCAGGAATCAACGCGTGGAACCAAGCCCAAATTAAGGCCTTTGAGAACACACAGACCTTAATGGTGCATGCCATTTTTCATAATTTTATCACTTTTACGTATTAACCAGCCATCAATAGTAGGACTTATTTTTCTTGGGCGGCCTGTTATTTTTCTGCACCAAGCAAGATTTTGCCACAAACTCGCTGGTTTTTGGCAAGTTATGCACGATTTTTTGGGTGATTTATCAGACAAGTAACTCACCGGGGTTTATTTGCATGCAAGTACTCACATTGCCACAAGTTACATGCTGAGTTATAATCTATGCCATGTACCATCAATTTTATAAGAATTTGCACTTCTGTGGGACTCTGCATTTCATGTTAACAATCTCCGCTTACATCTCCCTGCACTTACTTCTGCTGATCATCAGCTTTTACATGCAGGTATAAAGTTTGAGTAGGCACAGCATCACCAATATTAGTCTTGGCAAGCTGATCAGAAATTGATACTGGGACTGTATTCATTGATGAGCAAGTATCAATCTCCTGCCACACACCAATCATATCACTACTCTTAGAGTTTTTGGCAGCAACCTCCTTCCCTTTCACTCCAGGAGAAGATTCAGTCACATTAAGAGGTCCTTGCACATCATCATCATCATCATCATATATATTATCTTCTTCATGTGATGGAAGAGGGTTTGGAGAGGAGTCAGTGGCTTTCTCGGAAGGCTGATTCATCCCTACAGACAACTTGAGGGCTCCAAACTTGAATGTTGGATTCTCTTCTTCTTCAGGCGTCCTGTTAAAGAAAAATGTATCCCAAGACTAGTGTAGTTATTCCATTTCTCCTCATCAGGATTGGAGACATGATGAATTCTTGCTGGTCATAAACATCCAGGGCATTGTGGTCAATGCACCAGTTGTTTACATGGGGATCTGGGACACGATGAATTCTTGCTGGTCATAAACATCCGGGGCATTGTGGTCAATGCACCAGTTGTTTACATGGGGACCTGGGTCCACAAGTAAACAGCCAGTGCATCAATTACAATGCACCAGCGCTTTAAGACCTTCTCTGAATTATAGTGTCCTTTACTTGAACAACCAGGTTCATGTAATGTTGGTCAGGATCATAACAGTGATACTGAAGTCTTTAAATGTGCCAATGGCTTCTTCTCAATGGTAAGTTGTAGATGGGACCAAGGTACGTACACCAAGGCCCTCTTTTTATTTTCCATAAGAACTGTATCAACTGTAAACTGCCTATATAACTGATATGTGAAAATCCTACCATGCACATATCTTGACAGGGGGTAGGGCCCATGCTGTGAAGTGTGAACCATAAAACAGAATGTAGAAGGCTCTCTCGATGTACCGATCTGCATATTTAGGGCCAGGGCTCTGCCTAGAGGTCATGATTTTCATGGCCTATTTTGAAAACAGAACAAAGTTTTTCCAAATCCCAATTTAATAATTTATACAGAATAGGTACAAATTCAAGGTACTCACTAAAAATACACTTATAGGCAAATAATCTACATTTGACATAGATAGACACAACTCCAGACAGCCAAGATTCAACTCAGGCAATTCCTTAAAATTATGATAAATGCAACATAGAGTAGTACTTGAAACTTGAAAGAGTAGTTCTGCAGGAAGGTCGATAATTGATGATGCATCATATCCACAATAACAGTGCCCAATCATAGATAGGAGAGCCACTTGAGAAGAATAAAATAGTTACCAACAATGGAATCACAGAAGCATATAACCATGAGCCATCAAGGTTCCCCATATTTTGAGACATCATGTTTATGTTTTGAGTTACATCAACAATGAATCTCAAAGAGGGATAGGAAGTCTAATATCACTTGGACTTCTTATAATCCACTAGCTTGCCAATGCTGCCTCCCACTTATCAAGGTCTTGCTGGTATGATTCGATTGACTGGTTTAAATCAATAATTTGACCTCCACTCATCAAACCAAGCATTGCCCTTTTACTATTAACATCTATCTTTATCTCAACATCTCCATCCTCACTCACCATACCTGTACTATTGGGCCAACAATGCTTAATGAGCCATTTGCATGCTCAGGAACCAAATACATTTTAGGCACAACTGTCTTAGGCATCCTGTTGTTCCATATCTTCAGCAGTTTCTCTGGCTTATATTTGGGACTGAAAACTTGTAAAAATGTTCCACTCCCAACATCTTTAATCTAACAATGAGATATGTCCTTCCACACGTATATGAGACCATCCTGAATGTTGGTGATTAAATTTCTTCTGCACACATACAGGTGCTTTGGTTGATGATTAGATTGCCTCCTTGTGACCGGTATTTTGTGGGTTTCTTCAAATTCAATCTGAGCAGAACAAGGTACAGCCAGCTTTTTATGCTTACTTTGCTTTCCCAGCACAATCTCACAGGAAAAATTCAATCTTTTAACGGTACAAAACGAGGTTGCCTTTCCGAGATCAACACACATTGTGACTTCTTGCTCCTTTGAACTGTCTTTATCTCTAGCTGCTTGCGCTCCTGTACAAACTTTGGAACTCATTAAGAAAATGGTGTCAATAAATATTCCAAGGAATCAAGGCCCACCATTCACTGTCTTATGTTAAATGACGGTTTTTCTTTAGTCAATCACATCATGTCATTCCTCATTGTGCTAAATATTGAAATTTTGATGTATTAAATGATTGTACAAGATGATTAGCACAATACAGATGATTAATTATGTTATCACAACCCAATCTTATAACTCCACTCATTGAATGCAAGTGCCATTCTGCTAATTCAAAATTGGTCTTGTCAATTTGGATTTTGAGAGATTCAAGGAACCAATTATGAGTTAAAGGCAAATAAATATTCTCAAAAGCCCAGGAGAAAGGAATTCACAAATTTTGTGCCACCTTAAATTTGCTCAAAGAAGCCACCACTCCAATATACCATCATACTAATTCACCGATATCAAGCTTCAAAATCAAAGAATACACCATCAGAGAATCAAAACATCAGCCTACAAAATCAGACCAATACTCCAATAAGCCAACATTGAACAAGTATTTTTCCTGCAAAGACTACCAAAGGTCCGTAAGTTGGATATCAATTAGGACAAGCTATGTCCAACACCTGAAATAATTGGTAATTCAAACTCCCAATTGGAGAAAGGTGCAAAATTTTATTAAAAATAGATTTTGACACGATGGGGGTGGGACAAATTAGATCAACAACAATCTGGATGAAAAGGATTTCAACTAGGACAAGATTTCAATTACGTACCTCCATCATCCTCTTTTTGACAACCTAGGGTGAGAAAACAGGTCAACAAGGAAGTAATCCCTAATCATATCTAATCAATTACAAATATTAATCACAAAGCAAGGGTAGGACTCCTCAAGGGAAATGAAGATCAATGCTAGAGACCAATGTCGGAAACAAACACTACCACATGTCTGTGTCAACACCCAAACCAAATTAAAAACCAATATATTATAATCTGCAACCACAACAAAACCAATATAGAACCTAATAATATCCTTATTATCAAAACCTTTTCGATAATTGGGAGGTCTATAAACTGATTGTCGACAACGATGACTTTATTGGTCAACTACATCTTACTTCATCTTGAAATTTTTGACACTTCAAAAAATTTACTTTTTGACAATGTTCCTTCCTTAGGGACGCGTCTCTAGGGGTTTTGTGATGTTTCTGAGGAGGGGAGTGTTTTGGGGATGGGGGGATGGGGACAAAACGTTGCCACCCCCTCCCTCTTTTTCTGTTTTCTGGGGATGTCCCAAGGACGTCCCCTCTACATGGGGGCATCTCCTAGGAACATCCCTCAAACAGCAACCCCAACATCCCTATGATGTCCTGGGTATGCCTTGACATCCCCTGCAGACAGTCAAATTTCAAACATGAAAAATAAACAAATTACTCACTTTTTTTAAATTTTCAAAAACCCTAAACAGTTGTGGGGGCCCCACAAGGCCCTGGAACTTAAAAATCCATTATTTGCGTCTATTTGCCCTAGCCCACTATCATTTCAATGTTTCTATTTGCATTTTCAGTTTTTTGGTTCAACACACAAGAAGAGAGTTCAGCAAACTGAAAGCTAAAGAGAGATGAAGGAAAACAAAGGAGGAAAAAGGAGGAAGAAGAGGGAAGAGAAAAAGGAGAAGGTATGTCAGGCATTTGTTTTTAATTCATTTTTCGTTTTGTTTTGACTTCCAAACCTTACAAACTTGCAAATTTTAACTTGTTCAAACCTTCAAACCTATTGTTTTAAACTTGTTCAAGCTTACAAAGCTGTTGTTTTTTATTGTTTTTGGTGTGCAAACACAACAGTTGTTTTTATGTGTTTTTTGCAAGCAAAACTGTTGTTTTTTAAGCTGAGATGTATTAAAAAGTCTATTGTTTTTTATATTCATATCGTTATCTTTTGGTGTTTTTTGTTGTATTCATTTTTAGTGTCAAGATGGATTCATTTAGTGCCAATGATAACCTCGATTAGTGTAATGAAATTAAGAGGAATCAGTTCAGGGCAGTCAAACCCCAGCCACAAGCACAAACAGTTCAATTGGGAGTGCATTGCAATCAAAATGTCATTCTTAGTTGTTGGCACCAAATGCCAAAGGCCAATTTAGCAAAAACAAAAAAAACTCCTTTTTGCCAATATGCAACATTGTTTGAGACAAACAAAGTAGCTAATTCTAGTGGGAATCGGCATTCGAAATGCAACATTTATTCAAAGGATTGGAATGGCAGCCTTACCAGTGTTATTGCACACTTTTTACATACCCCTAGTAAAGGGTTGTGCCCTGTGGCAAACTCACACTTGAGAAAAGGGCTGAGATGATGAGATTATTTCACAGGAACATCACTACACTATCAAGTTCTTGTACACCACGAGGTTTAGTTAGACCACTTTCATTTCTATCATTTGAGGTCAATGCAATGGAATCAAGGGGGAAACAAAAAGCTGTAGATTCATCATCACAAAACCCAATCACAAATATGTTTAATGTGCAAGCAAGGGAGGTTACAAATGAGGCCATTGCTAGTTTTTACTTTGGTAATGGCATTCCTTTCCATGTTGCTCAATCTCCCTTTTACAAGGAGTTTATTGACAAGGTAGGTAGAGCTTATCCTGGTTATGTGGGTCCTAGCAAGACTACATGTCTGCAACATAATCATGGATGGTGGACAGATATTAGACACCGCCCACTCATCAACATATAGTTTCATGCATTGGTGGAGATTACTTCTTGAGAGCAATCGATTGCTTAGGAAAATTGTTATGTACCTACGGATATGATATTATAATGTATTTAAGTGGATGGAGATGCTGACATGTGGCACACATCCCTTAAGTTAGTTATATTGGGTCTTGTGGATACCTTGTGTAATTAATTATATTAGGTGTTGAGTAGGCCTTCATTGGGATTACCCCTCCATTATGTTATTAGGAGGTCTATATAAAGAAGGTGACTATCATCATAAGGATGTGTTGAGTATGATATTGTGTGTTAGATCTCCTGGAGATATAGCATGGCACCGCCCACTCATCAACATATGCTTTTATGCATTGATGGACATTACTTCTTAAGGGCAATTGATTGCTTAGGAAAATTGTTATGTACCTAGAGATATGATATTATAATGTATTTAGGTGGATGGAGATGCTGAGATGTGGCACACATCCCTTAAGTTAGTTATATTGGGTCTTGTGGATACCTTGTGTAATTAATTATATTAGGTGTTGATTAGGCCTTCATTGGGATTACCCCTCCATTATGTTATTAGGAGGAGGTCTATATAAAGAAGGTGACTATCATTGTAAGGATGTGTTGAGTATGAGATTGTGTGTTGGATCTCCTGGAGATATAGCATAGAGTAGCTTCTTCCATAAGGAGTATTGTATAGTGTTACCCTACCTCAAGAGTTTATTCTATTTTTGCATATATTGGATATTAGAGCATTTTGGCCCACAAACAAAGATGTTGAGTTTCAATTTCAGATCCTTAAAGAAGCCATTGAGGAGGTTGGTCCTCAAAATGCACTGCAAGCGATTACTAATGCAACATTTGCTTGCAAGGTAGTAGGTAGATTGATTCAATCTACATATAGGCACATCGATTGGACTCATTATGTGCATGCTATGAACAATGCACTAAAGACATTGGAAAATTAGAGTGGTTGAAACAGGTGGTAGTGGATACAAGGGAGGTGCAAATGTTCATATGCAATCACCACACCTCATTGGCATTGTTTCAAACCTTTGCAAGGAAGGAATTCCTCAAACCAATTGAGACTGGATTTGCTTCCTATTTCATTCTACTATAGAGGATGCTTGAGTTGCAAGAGCCATTGCAACCAATGATTATCACACAAGAATGGAAGTGGAAGGAGTCAAATATAGAGTAGAGGAAGAGGGTGAAGGACACTATGGTTAGTGATACATTTTGGTCAAATGTAAAATACATCACATGTTTTATACAACCTCTTTTAACTATCATCAAATTTGGGGATTCTAATAGTCCTAGCCTTGGGAAGATCTGAATGTGCATTGGTACCATTCTTGGCCAAATGAAGGCTGCCATGTGTGAGAGAGTCCCCACCCTATAGTTATACCTTGAGCATATTCACCCAATCATCCAAAAAAGGTGGGAGTTGAACACCCCTCTACACACTGTTGTATATGCTTTGAATTCAAAGTGGTATGCGGAAAGACCTGGTAGACTTCTTCCCATTGATGAGCACAAGGTGAGGAATGGCCTCATGAAGGCTTTCAAAAAAATGCATACTCCAAAGGAAGCTTCACTATTTAGAGTTGAGTGGATTAAGATTATAGAACTAGAATGCTACAAGACTTCGGCAAGGATTGATACACATTTTGGCACAAGCCACGCCAATTAGATGGTGACGAATCTACGGATCCACAAGACCGTTGTGCACATTTGCCATTCTTCTTCCCTCCTAGGTTTCTAGTTCCTCTGTTGTTGAGAAGAACTAGTCCACATATAGCTTTGTCCACTCTCTAAAGAGAACAAACTTACATCTATGAGAGCAAAATTAATCAGGGGCAAGATTTGCAAACAAGATTAGATGGCACAATATTAAATATTTAAAATTTATTGAACATATTTGAGAAAATTGGAGAGGTGGATGGAGGGAGGTCGGGGGTTTTTGGCGGCCTAAGTTGCGGCTCTTGCCTGCACTAGGCATGGGCCTTTGTCCAGGGCTATGGCCCCAATCTTTTTGTGTGCAGGTTTGCAATGGGGAGTGGGGGAGTGCGTAAACCCTCTCACTCTTTTTTCTCAGGTTTGGTCTATTTTAATTTTGAAAATCTGAATAGGGGAATGCTGCATGGCAGCCAATAGGGGTCCAGGGGATCCCCCGCCTTTATCTTTCAAGGATGTCATCTCCAAGGAGGAAGGAACCCTCTTCGTTCAATCAAGCAAATGCGGTTCACTTTCTTCTACATGCAACAAAAGATGTCAAATTGTTTCAAATTTTTGGATTCTGTTTGCGACCCAATGGGTGTATGGAGAAATGCAGCCATCATCTTGTTTTGGTGATTAACCCAAAGTCCATTGCAAACGATGTGCTCTATTTGTATGAGCATGCCTTAATTTGTAAGATCATGGGGGTCTGTAGCTTCTTGCCTTTTTTGGAAGCATGGGTTAGAAAGAATTGGAATCCTAAAGGGGATATGAAAATTATATTAGCTGCAAATGGCTATTTCTTTTTGGTGTTTTCTCGCTTGACAAATGGTCATATGATATTTGAAGGAGGCCCTTATTTTCACAACCAAGCAGATTTATTTATCAAACCCTAGCATATTGGGTTTGATCCAATGGAGGAGCTCCCATCCAAGATTCCAATCTAAGTCCAGCTCCCTCGACTTCCAATGGAGTTTTGGCATCAAGATATCCTGCAAACCATAGCGGTGATTATTGGGAAACCCTTGGGTCCTTCTCGCCAAACCCTCGACAAAAAGGTAGCCACTTTTGCTTGTCTTTGTGTTGAAATAAATTTGAATAATCTGCTACCTGAATCTATGGAAATTAGATTGGGAAGCATGAGTTGTATCCAACAGATTGATTATGAAGCTTTACCTTTTAGATGTTGTGCTTGTCATGAGTATGGACATTTACAAAGAAATTGCTCAAAAGTGGGTCCTAGATCTCCTCAACCTGCTCCTATGGTGCATGCAGCCCATCTAAAAGAAAAAGGGAAGACCCTGATTTAGAATGATGGGCCAAATTCAAATGGCTTCATTACTGTGAAATCTCGGTCCAAGGCGAAGTCCACAACTCCACAGAATAAAGTGACTTCCAGAGCAACTTCAAGCAAAAGGTTTGATGTCCTTGAAAGTTTTGAGGATTTGGATTCAATGGAACATGATGTCGATTTGGATGGATAGGATATAGTCCCCTCTCGTTCTGGTTTATCCAATGCTCTTGTCCCTGATCCAGTTTTAGAGATCACGGTGGACTTACAGGAAGTGGGTGGCTCTATAGGGTTAGAGGCTAGGACTCAGGAGGCTTCAGAGATACCTTCAGAAGAGGCCATCACGACACTAGTGCCAAAAATACAAATGAAAGCGATTGAGGGCCATGCTATGTCATCCCTTGTGCATTCTTTGGGGGCAAAATAAGATGGAAAAAAGAGGGCTCTTCCTCCTCTATTAGGTCTGCAGCAAAAAAGTCTCAAAAAAGGAGGCAATGGGAAGGTAGTAAAGTGTAATGTCCCTTTTTAGCGCATAGCCAATTTGTGCGCAAGTAGCCAGTTTCCGAGTTTTCCCATAAGCTTCTTGGTGAGTTGAAGAGAATTCCAAACTTCTTGGAGCGCTCAAGGTTGGTAAGCAATGACTTTGGTTTATGTCAATGAACCCAGTTGGCAGTAAGGATCATCGTGACACTTTAAGAAGTGTTTTCTAACTTTTGGGGTGTTCTCCAAACTTCTTGGAGAGAGTGTCTATTTTTAGTAAGTCACCCGGTTGGCTCCAATTATCATTCTTCATCATCAGTATCATTCCAGTATAGTCAGATTTTGATTCCGATACTGTTTCTGTGGTTTCTGCAACTCAGGTGAATTAACGAGTAATTATTTAGTTGTGAAATGAATGCTTTTGGATTTGACTGTGATCAATTATTTCCCTCAAATCCAGAAGCATTCATTTCACAACACTATGGACTGTGGAAAACTAATGAATTCAAATTATTTAGTTGTTTCAACTTTCACCAAGGTTGCTTAATTTTATGAAATAATTTTAAAAGCAACTTAGTGTAATAGCTCGTTGGAAAGGTAATTAAATGTGTTAAATGATGGGCGCTTGGAAAAGGGGACCTTTGCAAATGAAATAATATTGTTATTTCAAAAAGTTCTTTGTGAGGGAAATAAAGCGAATTATTATATTTTTAAAAAATTGTATATTTCTCTCTAGAAAAGTTATAAAGGGGGTTGAGGCCTCATTGTTTGGGTTGTTGATGAATGGATATTTTGCTTCAACTTTATGAGAGAACATGTGTTCTTCTCCATCTCTTGAGGACGGAAACCCCCTTGTAGATTGCTGGTTTCGGTGGTGAGAGATCCTACCTAGCTGGTGCGGGTGGTTTCATACAGAAATCACACTTGTGTTCAAAGAGTAATTTACTTGTTGTGTCAAATATAGATTTCTCTAGTGTGTGTTGAAGCATATTTACTCTTGTGTGGAGGTAATGCCTTGACTGAAGGGATTTTGCAGAGATTGTTGCTAAGTTGAACTCCTTCCTTGAAAGCCGAACTATTCCTTGAGGCCGTTCTAGAGTTGAGACCTTGGCGCAAGGAATATGTGAATGTTTTGGCATCTAAAATCTGCATTTAGAGACTCATATGAAAGTGCCCCCGTGTAACCGACCTGGCCACATCAATTTGAAGGAGTTTTCACCATTTCTGAGTGTATTGGGGTGCTGCCCTAGGAGCTGTACACTCCTATATGTGGCCTTATTAACCCTACTGTTAATACTTGAAGGTTAAATCAGTTTGCAGCTGTGATTTATGAGTTTTGACATTGTTTGTTGATGCCCTTCAGTGGTTTTTGTGGACACCTTGGTTGGAGTCGATTTGGGTGTCTGGTGCCTAGGGTTTGAGGGGTTTGCAGTATTTTCAGATCTGTTTGGGTAGTGTAATCAGAGTTTGCAGCATTTCAGACCCTCACAGTGCAGTTGGGAGGCGTCCTATCATCCTTCATTCCTTCTTGACATTTTGGAGTTGAGTTTAACTGTTTGGTGTGGGTCGTGTGTGTTTACCTTGCTGTTTGGGGTTTGTTGCAGAGATGCAAAAGATTTCAGAAAAGTTCACTGCAGTTTGACAGTGATTTCTTAGTGTTTAGATAGAGTTCTCTGTTTCTACCATCATCTACAGCAGTAAAGCTTTGTGAGTATAATTCCTTATGATGTTTGGGTGATTCCTAGAACCTCTTCATTCTGATTTTAATGCTACAGCAGTGTTTATCAGACTGAAATCAGAAATAATATTATTTTGCAGCTCTTATGATGATTTGTTACTTGTTTCATAATGCAATATCTCTATGTTTGTAACCCGGATGGTAGTACCGCCAGTTAATTCATGTTTGCTGTGCATTCATATTGTAATATTGGTTGGTTTACCACCAATAGCCTATAGCATTCTTATAGCTCATTTGGCATGCACACTCTGCCAGTGGCTTGCATCTTCACACATCCACTGAACAAGCATTGATAGGACGGCTTGCCACCTTGTGTGAACTCATTCTGTATTGCATCATGCACTCCACTGCATAAGAGTAGACGTGATTGGCTCAGCCGCCTAGTGCATGCATTTCTGTAACTTGCAAATAACACACTCCACTGACCAAGTGTGGCATGTGGTCGTTGGACGCCTGGTGTGTTTGTAAAAATTGCACTTACTTCCAGTAGTAGTTGTTAGGAAAAGAGTGATCCCGCACACCGTATGCTCTCACCTTGCCCACCTTGGGATCTTGGTGATCAGAAAGTGTAACGAAGACTGCTTGTGCATTTGAATTTAGTGCAAATTATTTGAAAAAAACTAGGGTGGTTATTAGATAAAGGTAGGAAAGAAGAAGGATCAAGAGAAAGTGAAATTGGTAGGTAACTCGATGGTGGAATTAGGGGTCATTAAGACACTTGATACTTGATTTTTTTTCGCCCAAAATGATTGTGATATCTTGGAATTGGTTGGATGGGAAAATTGGTAGTTTGGTTTGTAATGATTGTGTGACTGCTTGAAAGCTCAGATGGTTTTGCAGGTGGCCCCTCTGGATTCTTCTTTTATTGTATGTCTTGATGGTTGTTGCCTTTTGGAAGTCCAATGGGTGGTTTTGTAATTAATTTTCTTGGAATAAAGTTTAATTTTTACCCCTAAAAAAAAGATTAGATGGCATTGAGAGAACATCGCAAGATGGGGAAACATTTCCTTCTGACAATCCCAATGACGAGGAGTTTCCTAGATATCCAATTGATGAAGATGACTCTGAATTTTTTAGCTTGTTGAACAAACAAAAACAACTGTGGACATCTTTTCTCTCAATCTGATTTTATCATTTTGGTGCTTGTCACTTGTAGACTCTAGTTGGTACTTTGAACTTTCAGCTCATTTATAATGGATTCCAATTTTTAGTTACCATGATCATTGATATTCAGATTAGTACATTTTGATGTATGATTCAACAATTAGTATTGTTTAATTGTTATATCTTATAGTTATCATTGATCCCCCCATTCAAGGGACAAGAGGAAAAAAATATGGAGAATTTCAGAAAGTAAATAAGAAGCATAGTATGGATACTAGAAAAGAGCTTTGGACTCCACCATGGGAAGAATATGTAAATTGAACTTTGATGGGGCATCTAAAGGAAATTTGGGATTAGCAGATGTGGAATTGATTTTGAGAGATTCAAACGGTAGACTTATATGGGGGTTCTTTATTCTTTGGTAGCAAAACAAATAATGAGGCGGAATGGGAGGCCTTGATAGTTGATAGCAATGAGCAGCATTAACTCAAAATCTTAAAAATTTAATAGTAGAGGGAGATTCTTTGATATTGATAAATGCTCTCAAAAAATGTTTAAGCACAAATTGGTGCTTGAATCGTTTTGTTCAAGAGGTGCAAGGTCTGAAAGAGAAATATTTTTATATCAATTTTCTTCGTTGCCCAACAAGTTTGAATGCAGCAGTTGATTACTTAGCCAATATGGTTACAAAGAAAGATCCCCTCACTATTTTTTGTTGTCATCTTTCCAATACTTGGAGAGACCTTTATTGTCATATGAGTTATCACCCTTCATGATCTTGGTAGTGTGTTACTATATAGGATGTGCAATCTTTAGTTTGAAATTTCTTGGGTTTGCCGGTGGAATGTGCTTTAAAATGCAATTATTACTTGGGCTTGAGAAGATTTCATACAAGGCAAAGTTATCTATTGTAATCATGATATTCTCAACTTCAAGGACATAGCAGATTGGTGTTAAGCTCGGCTCCTACGGGCTCTAGGAGGAATACAGCCTCTCATGGGAAGTAAAGGCGATTTACTTATCCATGGCTTTGAGGCTACTGTTAGAAAATTTAGGTATTGGTTTGTAAATAGGGTATGTAGCTTTTGGTGTTGGTGCTCCTAGGTGGGCTTCTTGCAGGTAGCAGTCTCTATTTGGTGTTTGTACATATGGCAAGTAGGCGCAGCTCAAGTAAAGGCAAAGGTATCAAGCATTGAGGCCCTATATCGAAGTAGACTAAGGCGCATTCTTACCTATGAGTCAAATGTGGCTTTAGGTTTGTAAGAGGAGATCTAGGTGATATGGGTTTGGAGGAAGGAAATTGGTGAAAAGTGGCTCTTCACAGAGACATTCTCACAAATCTGGCTTGATTTGTTCTAGATGCACATTTTAGAGTTTATCTACTAAAAATGTTTCTATTGGATCAGTTTGGTGGCATGGGGATTGCAAAATATGGAGATGGGCCTAGATGTTCTAGTAAGAAGATAGCAAAAGGTCTCAAGGCTGCATAATTTGTGAATTCATTGGCTGCATTGTTGAATCATTAGATAAAAATGGAGGAGCTACATCGTGAGTTAGGTGTGCTGAGGACATACTATTGTGATGTTGGAAAAGTACTTGTGGGGTTGCAAGTATCTTGTCGTAATGTGTGTGTAGAAATTGGGAGTGACTACATGATCCCTGTTTTTGTGGTGGCTCCATTCACAGGGCTCACGGCAACAAGGAATTGTGTTTTGGCCTTTGCTTTTTGGCATTTCAAAGCAATATATACAAGGAAGGTACTTTTGGTACAGTGGCATGGGTGGAGGAAATTGTGGATGATAAAGATAAACCAGCAACAGGCCGTAAGCAGTGGGGGTTGGTGTGAAGGTCGTACAATTGGTATTTTGAGGTGATAGGTTATGGGGAATGTTAGCATGTTTTGGCATTTTGTGCCTTTTGGATCTTTTTTTATTCTTAATAGTATTGTTAGTATGTAATAGTGGTTTTAGTTTGTGGTAGTATTGGTAGTGTGTTACTATTTTGGCCTTCTAAGGCGATGTAAGTAGAATCTACTTTTCTTCCAATCGTGGGGCCCCAATAGAACCCCAACTAATTTATCTATTTAAAAAAAGAAAAACTTACAGTCATCATTGATCAATTGTTGTATTGTGTTCTCAATTCTGTATTTATTATTAATTTTGTACATTTTATCTAAATTATGGTGTATATGTACGCCATCCCCCCACTATCCCCAAAATTTTGGAAAAATTTTGCCATCCCTAAAAACCTATTCCCCCATCCCGGAAACTTGAAGAAACACTGCTTTTCAATGAGAAAATTGGTTATGATTATTCAAATAAAAAATTCCTTGGCCTTTCTCAAATAAAATTTATCAAACTCTAGGGATGGATTCCTCAAATTTCACTTTCTTTGAATTCTTAAGTTCTCTTGAAAAATCTTGAATTTGATTCTCAAGTCTCAAGATTTCACCATCTCACTCTTTTAATTTAAATCTTAACTACTCAATTTCTTGTCCTTCATTTAACACTTTCTTAGACCATTTGCCTAATGAAACTCCTTCAAGTTTATCCCAAAATTGTTTATAAGTTCATAATCAAGCCTAAACCACCATTTTCTCATATCATCAATATGATACAATATATTAAACTTAGAAACAATGTATTTTTTTTATATATGTTCTATCAAACTTTCCAAAACTTCCCCATTTTCAATTCTAGCATAAAAAATGTTTAATATTACCTTCATGATAACTAATGATTTCTTTGGGTGAGGTCATTAAGTCATTCACATCTCATGAGTCTTTGTATTATATGACTTCTTATCTCATCCAGTGAATTTTTGTATCTCAAGTCACATACTTTTGAATTTTAGGTCACACTTTTTGTATCTCATATTGCACCTTTCATATCTTTCATTGTGCATTTACGTGTGTCAAGTCATGGTCTTTAGTATCTCAAATGACACCACTTTGTACCTTGGACTGCATCTTTCATATTTTGGGTTGCACCCAATAGTGTGGTTGGTGCTGGTCTGAAATTGGTCAAAAATAGTCATTGACAATTAAAACAATATGGCCACAAGAAAGAGAAGAAACAATTACAAGCCAAGCGAATTGGAGGAATACCCAAAGAAAAATTTGGTCATAAACCACAACTACATGCCAGCAACAACCTTAAGTACCACAAGTTGTTGGATAGTTTCCTCTGATTATCACTTGTTATATACCAAAGATCTATTATATGAATCTATAAAAGATTCAATATAAAATGTAGCATAGAAAAGAGCAAAGGACACCATTTACACCAATGGTAGATGGATATCTATAATATCCAAGGAGTATAACAGTCATGACCTAGCAACCTACAATTTTATATCTAACCTTATAATAGGTTATACCGTTATAGTATAAGGTGGATTTTCCTATTATAGGGAAACACAAAACCTTAGGCAGAAGGAGAATTGCCAAACCTCCTCCAAGGTCTTGGAAAACGAATTTTGATGGAGCTCCAAGAGGAAACGTTGCCAAGGCAAGCACAGGGTGTTTACTCTACAATGAAGGGGTGACTTGGTAGGACACACAGCCGCCCATATAGGAATTAGCACCAGTAACAAGGCAAAAGCCCTTCTGCTTATTGAAGGCCTTAAGTCAGCATGTTCAAACAATATAAGAAACTTTGTTGCAAAAGGAGACTTCCAGCTAATTGTCAATGCAATGATAAGAGGAGAAACTTCGACCTGGAAATTAAATTACATTCTCAAGCAGGTACTAAGGCTTATTCTACCTTTGCCTCAATCTCCTTCCTTCATTGCTATCGATAAGCAAACAAACCTACAAACTAACTAGCTAACATAGGGGTGACTATATCTAGCACCTTACCAAATGATTGGTTGGGTTTTAAGCAATTACTCCTTTGAAACAAGCCACTCTAATGTTATAACCAGCATTGTTATAGCCCCATTTCTATCTTGAAGGGACAAGGACGATACCATCACACTTCCTATCTTGACAGATTGTATATATAGACATGGAAAGGAGGGGTTAAGTCAAAACATGGGACAAAGAGAAAATGAAGAGAGAAAAGCCAAACGTCATTCATCAAGCCTCTCATTGAACTAATTTGAACATTGTAATGTCCCCTTCTAAGGCTTAAGCAGTTTGGCGACAGTTAGCCTATTCACCGAGTTCCCGTAGGCTAATTGGTGTGGTAGGTGGACTCTTGGATTTTTTGGAGAATATCGATTGTCGTTTGGTACAACATGTCCAGTTGCAGTGTCCGGTGCCATGGTGGCAATTTTCCACAGCTGGGTTGAGTATCATGATTATACACTTAAGTTCTAAGAGTTAATATTTTATTATTGACTTAAGTGTTATAATTATAAAGTGATCTTTTATGACCTCTCAAGTGGCTTTAGCAAGGGAGCGAGAAAAAGAAATAATTAAATAATATTAATTAATTTCTCAAAAAAGGACTTTGGGGAATATTTAATATTATTTTTAAAAGTCCTTACTTTGAAGAATATTTGATCTATGTTACCGGGTTCTTTGCCCAGAGGCACCGATTCGGTTGGGAGCGAGAGCGGAAGCAGCGACGGGAGCAGCCCTACCACGTCGGAGAACCCACAAGGAACCCAGGGTGGCAGGGGCACTCCCAAGCCGCTTCCAGGCGCTCCCAGGCCCAATTTTGGGATTTTTTTTTAAATTACAAATTTTCTTTTAAAAAACTATAACTATATAAATTATTAAATACTATATATTATATAATATAATATAGAATATATAATAATATTATGTTATATTATTATATAATAATATATTATATTATATTATATCAAACATTATTATAAATATTAAATTTTATATATGTATTTTTATAATATAATATTATATTATATTATATTATATATTATACATTATTATAAATATTAAATTTTATATATATATAAATATATAGTACAGCTATACCCAGCCGTACCCACAGGAAAAAAAATCGTCATACCGACGTACCAGAACCTCGCTCGTGTATCCGCTCCCGTACCAAAACCGGCAACTTGGTATTTAATATTATTTTTAAAATATTTTCCTTCCAAGAGAAATATAAAAGGAGGTTTTAGGTCTCATTTGCACATTACTGAAGATTATTATTTTGCAAGGTTATGTTGCCAGAATGAACCTGCGTGTTCTCCAACAATCGTTTGAGGACAGAAACCCTCATTTGATTCCTAGCTTCGGATTTGAGAGATAATTCCTAGCTAGTTCGGTGTGGTTCTACTTAGGAATCACCATTGCAATTCACAGTTTTTACCAGTTCGGAGGTTTGTATTCAAAAGGTTTTTTATGACCAAATTTATTGAAGATTTTTCAAATAATAAATTTATAAGTTTTTTTTCCAATGCTTGTGTGCAAGACTGAAAAATACAGATCAGATTATATATTTATTAAGTGCAGTGTGTGGAGGTGACAAAAAATACAATATTAAAGAGGAATAGGGTATCGTGGTTATTCCAGCCGCTCCAATATTGGATGACTAGAAGTGGGCCATTCTTTTCAGAAGGGAATCGTTATTTTTTATAAGAGACTAGCCGCAGCTCTCTCTATATTAGCCACCGCAGCCAAAGTAAGATCAAAGAATAAATTTAATACTTGCCGCAGACTTTATGATGGAGTTGCTACTTCATATGGGAGTCGCATCAATTATTGGAGGGTGGGAAGAAACCCACGTAAGCACTAAGGAGTGCTACGTGAGCATCCTAAAGTGAGGCGCCTTCTTGTAAAGGCTTTCATATCACTAAGAGGCTGCGTTAAAGAGTTTGGGTTGCTAACGTGAGTTTTGTAAGGAGAGGCGTTGCCTCTAAATTCCTTGTTTTGCATTAAAATTGGATCGCCATTTCTTGTGAAGTTTCCAATATCTCTTAAGAGTGAGAAGGGGGTCTTACTTGGAAATAAGGAGTATTTGTTGCTGCAGTTTCATCAGGGGTCTGAATATATCATTTGGGTGAAGCTGGTCATATTTGGAGCATACATAATCAGCACAGCTGTAGATTTCAAGCGCATTCAGACTTTACACAGCAACTTATCAAGACTTGTTAGCTTCCCTTCTGAGGTTAGAGCTAACTTTATCATCAATGTAATTCTGATTTTATAACAGCAATGTATTATTCCTGTTTATCAAATTTCTATCATACAGAAGGCTGCAAACTGTTCGTCAAAATGTCTATGATTTGTAAGTGAACTTTGTGATGCAATATTTAATGATATATGCTCAAATCTGTATGATATGTTGATTTTGGCCATACATTTTGAAAACACTGTGAGATGAACAAAATACAAACTGTTTGATGAAATGCCTACACAATAGAAAGTAAGAAAATTGTGGTTTTTTTGGGAAAAAAAATTGAGGGTGGTTATTACAATGGTATCAGAGCTGGCTTTTCCTGCCAGCCTGTGATCTTTTACATTGCATGCAGCTGAAGGGAAATTAGATACTATAACAGAGAACAGAGATGACAAGTATTTCAGAGACCAGAAACTCCAGTAGAGGAAACTTTTTTAGAGGCCTTAAGAGTTCATCAAATACATACAAGTGACAGCGAAATTTCTTCTAAGAACATGGCAGACAGAGATAAAAGATCAAAACAACCAGATAGTCCTAATTATAGAGCAGAGAGGAAGTTTGATAATATGTTAGACATAATGTCTCAATTGTTGGCAAAAATGAGTCAAAATGTGCCTCAAGCACCTCCAATTCATAATGGGGAAACTAGTGGTTCTAATGCAAACAATTTTCAGAATAATGTACACACTGTTAGAGCAGCTATTGGTTCAGTTTCTAGACCTCTTCAACCTACTTTCACCCGTAGGGAGGAGACCCCACCTATACAGGGGGCCCAAATAGATAGTAGATAAAGTAAGAGCTAGTTATGCAGAGTATATAACCCTTCTAGCTGAAATCTGTGGCTTGTTGACATTAGAGCAGTTTATGAACCAGAAGAAGAAGAGGGGTGGAAGAGCTGAAAATAGAGGACAACCTATGCAGAGGGATTATCAGCATGCATTGGTGAAGGCATATTTGGAACACTTTGATGGGAGTGATAAGATGTCAGCTAGAGCTTGGGTGTAGAAGTTAGACAATTATTTGACACTTAAACTGATGTCGGAGGATGAAGCAATTAACTTTGCTACCATACATTTGGATGGAGCCGCCCATGAGTGGTGGTATCATGGTTTGGTTACTTTGGGTCACAACTTGATCGCCACCTATGATGAATTTACAAACAGGCTGATTGAAAGATTTGATGAGAAAGATCCTAAGTTACACTTTAGGGAGTTTGCACAATTGAGACAATATGGATCATTGGAAACTTACATATCAGAATTTCAGAGACTTTCAGTTATGGTTCCTAGCATTTCAGAGAAAAGACTTGTCCTTTTCAATGAAGGATTAATGGAGCCACTTAGGGGATGGGTTAAGGCATTTGACCCACCATCTTTAATAAAAACCATAAAAAAACAAGAAGCATGGACTTGGCTGTCCCTAGAAATAAATTTCAGTCAAAGACCTTCCAACAAAAGAAAGATAAGAGACACTTTTCAAAAGATTTAAATCAGAACAAGAAGCCATCATTAAGAATGGATGAGGAGACCTTAAATGACTTGAGAAAGAAGAAACCATGATTCAACTGTAAGGAGCCATAGACCCCATATCATAAGTGCATGGTTAAGGGCAAAGCACATCAAATAGAGTTCTATTCTGCTGAAGAATCAGAATCAGAAAAATCAGAACAGCAGTCTGATTTGGAGGAGAAAGAGGAAAAAGAGCCATCAGAAGAGCCTGAAAAAGAGGGAGAAAATCAAGGTGCACTTGCCCAACTATCTAGCCTTCAAAAATCTCAAACTTTTAGAGTTCTTGGAGTCCTATGTGGACAGCGAATAGTCACTTTAATTGACACAGGTGCCACACATAATTTTATTGATAAGGGAGTTGTTGCTAGAAGAGGTATTAAGACTGAATCATTTGATGGTTTTAAAGTCATGGTCGCTGATGGTTTCACTCTTACATGCACAAGGAAGATTCCTCAAATGAGCATATAGTTGAGTGAATATGAAGTCAAGGATGACTTCTATGTGGTTACTATTGGTGATTCAGATGCAGTTCTTGGCATGCAATGGCTGCAATCTTTGGGGGAGTTTACTATGAACTTGCAAACATTGGAAATGAAGCTCCAAGCAGATGGAAAGAAAGTGGTACTAAGGGGGATGTCGAATGGTGGGCCTCATGTAGTCTCTTTCAAAAGGATGGAGAGATTGTTTAGACATGACCAGGTTGAGTGGGCAGCAAAGTGTATTATCATGCCTACTATTACAGAACAGGAAAAGAGAAGTTATTACCCAGATGTTCAAGCTTCGCTAGCCAAGCATAGAAAAGTCTTTGGGGGCATCGAGCATGTGATAGAGTTAGAGGGTGCCAAACCAATCATCACTACTCCATATAGGCATCCGAAGAGACATAAGGATGAAATTGAAAAGGCCATAAAGGAACTCCTAGATATGGGTCACATTCGCCCAAGTAAGAGCCCATTTGCATCCTGGGAGCTATGGTGGGATTTAGAGGCCTTTGTTTTTGCCTAAATGGTTTTGCATCAAGTTGAAGGGGAATGGTATGCTGAAACAAATCCTCCCTATAAGCTTTAAGCTCATCGTATGACCATGCAAAACACTTTCTAAATTTCCTCAATAAAGCAATCAGCATTTGCTTTTCGTGAGGCCTTAGCTTCTTTCCTATGTAAACCATTCTAGGTGCCTCCTTTGTTCCAAGGTTAACACTTACACTATCTTCTTGAACTAGTTTACCATTGCTTTTCCAGCGGTCAGCGCTGTCATACATCCTCTCCAATGCCACCAATCCTTTTGGAATTGTATTGGTCTTCAATTGCACTACCTCATTGCCAAAAAGAGCTTCCTTGCCATCGGCAACTTCTATCATTGGTTCCTAATCAATTACTTGACTGTCAAACTCATCTATGCAGTTTAGAAAACTGAAAATTTGATTGCTATCATTGAAGATTTGACAACTGTGTATATTGTCTGGAATAGTCAATCTTGTAAGTACATCAATAGCTTGATGGTCTTGAAGAAAATCTAAGGGTTATATCTGGATGCACCTACAACTAGGGCATCCGCCTCTTCATTTTTTGCTCTGTCTATCCACTCAATACCCATGGCGTCACACAACTCCATGGTATCCCATACTACATTTTTGTATGCCCTTATCCTACTGTCCTTGGCAGCAAAAGTTTCTTTGATTTGTTGTACAATCAGCTCTATGTCACCATATATATTCAAGCACCGGACTCCATGTTTATGAGCCACATTCAAACCCAGCAACAATGCTTCATATTCTACCACCTTATTTGTGCATTGAAAATCTAGTCTGAAAGAGATGCAAGACTGCTTACCATCTATGGATGTTAAAATAATCCCAACACCAGAACCATCTTTTGAAAATGCACCATCAAAGTGCAACATCCACAAATCCAACACATCCCGAACAGCAGCAATAGGGTTAGAAAGTGCAACATTCACACTAGGATCATCATCATTGCAATATGCCATAAAATGATCTATTTCTATATCAATGAAATTTACATGATCCTCCTCTGTTTTGTATCTATCCTCTATGTGTTGGTCTTCTACCGTCTTCTCCCTGTATAATTTTACTTCCACGCCTTCGACAGGAATGGTGGCATATGACAAGTCCATCTGAATACTACCACCCATGGAAGCTGCCCACTTTCTAGATAACAACATGCCCCACTTAGCTGGGCAGTCCACTATAATTATGTCCATCAAGAATGACTTGTCTGGGTATGCTGCTAATTTGACCTCAACATCTTTGACAAGACCAATCACGTTCACCTCCCTAGAATCCATGGCAAAACACTTGCCAAAAGATTTGGACACCTTTAGCCCCAACTCATTCAAAATTTCTAATGGCATGACATTACTAGATGCCCCAAAGTCAAGCATACAGTTGTGTAACAGCCATCCATTTATAATCAGAGTGGTGTAAAAAGGATCAACCCTCATCGTGCTATTCACCATGGAAGACCCTAAGTATACTTCTATTGTTTCATCTTGACCCACAACCTCATCATTACTGCTAGAAACAACAACAGGTTGTTTTTGTGCATCCACAGCAGTAATAAGAGATCCTGCTCTATCCCTATGTTTAGGAATCCTAAGGAGTTCCACAATTGGCACCGAAATTCTAATTTGGCTAAAAACTTGAGCCATGTCAATAGGGAGATAATTTGGCACAGGAGTATCACATGAAACAGTTACATCGCTTGCAGAAGGAATGTAAGGTATTACTTGATTGGATGAAATATCCTTACCTTCTTCCTTCGTTTTCTCCTTCTCTGGCTCCTTTTGAGTCTGAGGCTGATCACGTTTATAACCGCCTTTTGGATAGTGATAATTTGGCAAAGTATCACATGAAACAGTTACATCGCTTGCAGAAGGAATGTAAGGTATTACTTGATTGGATGAAATATCCTTACCTTCTTCCTTCGTTTTCTCCTTCTCTGGCTCCTTTTGAGTCTGAAGCTGATCACGCTTATAACCGCCTTTTGGATAGTGAATCCCGAGAACAGGTGTAGTGTCTATAGGCTGCACAGTTGGCATTGGATTCTTTTGAACATATTCCTTTTTGTTGCTAGCGGCTACACTGGAAGCTTCTTCTTTTCAGACACATTCTTCTTGGGAACACTAATGCTTTTTTGTTCCACATTCACCTTCTGCTTTGGCTTCTCACCACCTAGTGTACCATGTCTTACCTCAACAGCAGGGGTGTTTTGTATAAGCACTTGTGTATTTCTCAATTGATAACCCCCCTTGAAGTTGCATAATAGCTACATTAGTCAAGGCCTTCATGTCCTACTCAGAAGGTCTAGACTGTTTATATTTCTTTTGCATGAGGTCTCTCAAGTGCCCAAAATCATGAGCTGGCAACTGATATCTCTTTGCATTTTCATCATAATCATATTGAAAAATATGATCTTCATAGCTATCATACTCGATATCCTGACCCATCTGCTCATAATCCTCTGTGTCAAACTGATTAATTTCCTCATAATACTTAGCCACACCTTCTTCATTAGGAAATTCCTCATCTCTGCTCATTGAATGAGCAACTGCACAATTTGTTGGATCATGGGGATGGAAACAAACTTGGCACCATAGAGACTCATCTTGAAAATTGACCTGATCCTTCTTCAATGGATCAAGAGTGTCCCTTTCAGACTGTTTGAAGCTGACATGCCTGGGAGCAGCTTGTCTATCATTTTGTTGTGGTCTCTTAGACCAATCTGTATTGTAAGGTCTATTATGCAACCTTTGACCTTCATTGAAATGTGTTGCAGCACCATGAGGTGGCAACCCTTTGTCATTCCGAGCAACTTTGTAGGATAAGTCTTTCATAACCCCCATAAGCTTATCCAGTTTGTCTTCAGTAGCAAGGGGCTTAATAGTAGTCACTCTATCTGGCTGAGAGATCTTCACAACAAACCTCTTAACATGTTTGTCAGAGGCTCTCATGTTACTTTCAATGTTAATGGCCACAGCATAGGCCTCCCTCAGAATTTGAGGACTCTTATCCCTCAAGCAATAACCAATTTTAGAATCAAATGCACCACAGTACAGAACCAAACACATGGATTCATTTGGTCTCATCTGAGGAGGAACCTTTCTCATTTTCATGATGAATCTACCATTGAAATCAACAACACTTTCATTGATTCCTTTCTTGACTATGGTAAGCTCATGGATGGCAAACTTGGGGTCAATCCTATTCCCATACTGCATTCTAAACACTCTCATGAATTCTTTCCATGAGTCAATAATGTTATCAAGGAGTGCTCTGTACCATTCTTTGGCGCTTTCCTCCAATGTGTGCACAAACAGCGTCATCATCACATCTTTGTCTTTAATCTCATATCATCCGTGACATTGATGAAGTGTCTCAGGTGTTCCTCACCAGTAACTGCATTGTTACCTTGGAACCTTGGAATTTTTCCCCTAATCTCATTTGGAATAGGGTTAGGAAAGTCAGGAATGCCAAAGAAGTCAAGTTGTTTATACCTTTCAACTCCCAATGGTTGCCTCTGTGGAGGGAAACCATGTGCTTGCCTTCTCAGTGGAGGCCTAGCATTCTGTACATTGCCCTGCTGTTGATTCACTTGATTCTACAGAGGTTGATTGTGAATATTTTGGGCATGGGCATTGTTTGCACTCTATTGTCCCCTTTGTTGTTGTTTTTGATTGGCCTGCAGGTTATGGCCCTGTTGCTGCTGATGTTATCGTTGTTATCGTTGTCTCTGTTGTTGTGGTATGTTGTGGCCTTGGTGCTATGCATTTTGATTCACCTAGGCTTGTTGGGCACGCTGAGCTGCTTGTTGTTCAAGTAAGGCCTACACCTCTCTACCTATTTCTAATATGATCCAACAGGTCTAATTCGTCATAGAGAGTTGTCTCTCTTTCCTCAGCATCAGGTTGTTCCTGTTGATCTTCCTCAGTAGGAATATAATCATGCTGACCTCTTTGTGATATAGTGGGTGAAAGATGATGCTGATCATTTTGACGAGCCTCTTCATTTTCATGAAGCATACCAAATGTTCTCATGTCTACATTCTGAGACCTGTCTCTCCTTCCCCTGCCAACGACATTCTAATTTCTCTGGACATCATAGCCATCTCTATTCATCCTCCTATTAGTTCTGAGTATATTACTAGCAGAGTCCTCAGAAGTATACTGATGCTGACTTCTGCAGTCAATGAATGCATCATCTCTTCCAGAAGTGCCCACTTGGTCCTGGGCATTCAACAGTGGTACCACACTGGGATATCTTGTCGGCACCACATTGGGGTATCTTACTCTACTCCTATCTCGTTGGCTTCTTGAACTATCAGAAGAACTTTCTTGTTTTGAAAATCTTCTAGTCTTCTTCTACGATCCATTTCAATCTCTTTATGTTTGAAAACTGATTTTCTGGGTTTGACTAACAGAGTCGGCACTTCCCTGCTGGGAAGAACTACTTAGATTTTTCAATATTTTAACGGGTTGTAACAACTCGACCAGAAATAAACTATTCCCCGGCAACGGTGCCAAAAATGTTTACTCCCAAAATAACAACCCAAATCCCTAAAACATTTTATAATCACCTAGGCCAGGGGCGTCATCAGGGTGATGTAAAAGAGGTTTATCAACAAGTTCTGAGCGATTTTGAACAACCTACAGGTGTGGGTAGACTCCTTTGCACTTCAAGTTCAGCTAGACCTAAGAGGGATATTCCTAGAGGCGTTAAATATGGCACAAACACATAAATACAGGCATACCCAATGTACACTTGACCCCAAATTTGTCACTAGGTCAAGACAAACTCACTGTACAGGCCTCTAATTAAGCCGATAAAGCAATCCTACAGAATGTGGATGTTCGTGAAACTATACTGTGACTAAAACGTGATGTATTGTTGTGATTTTCAATAAAGTGTGGATGATCGTGAGCCTCTTAAACCGGTGCCTATCCAATGGGCTACAGAGTTTCAAGTTCAACAAAGAAAAACATTAAAAGGGGGTGTATGAATGCCTATTTGGATATTCAAATGCATGAAAACCAATATCAAACCATAAGAATACTTAGTAATCCAACGTCATACAACATTCTTTCATATGTAATATTGAAATGACCATTTACAAAGCTTGAAAATGGATTAAGAACTATCACATTCATTCAAATCAAATTTTACAATCATACCACGAAGTGTGGCAAGGGAAAACCCTAACTGCGATAGAGATTTCCTGAAAGAACACTTACAGGAAAGGAGAAAAATAATGAATTGGTATCAATATTACAATATAGTTCACATACACTTCTGATGAATGCTTCCTGAAGAACTAAAACTAAACAACAGATGAATCCCTAACTGCCTTGGACGCACAACACCTGTAGAGAGAAATTTTGCTCAGAATGATCAACCCTTGAAATGAGTTCAGATTTTGCCTTTATAGCCTTCACGTGCGGATCTAAGAATGAATTGGGCGAGAAAATCCTCAACAACCCCACCAACTACAGTAAAAACATTAATTTTGGCCACCCATTTCGCATTAATGGCATCATCGAAAGTAGTTCGCATACACTTCTGATGAATGCTTCCTGAAGAACTAAAAATAAACAGATGAAGCCCTAACTACCTTGGACGCACAACACCTGTAGAGAGAAATTTTGCCCAGAATGATCAACCCTTGAAATGAGTTCAGATTTTGCCTTTATAGCCTTCATGTGCGGATCTGAGAATGAATTGGGCGGGAAAATCCTCAACAACCCCACCAATTGCAGTAAAAACATTAATTTTGGCCACCCATTTCGCATTAATGGCATCATTGGAAGTAGTTGGCGCAATCCCAGGCGGTTTGGAGGAGTCTAGAAGGCTAGGAAGCCAACCTCCGAAAAATCGGACTTTCGAACTTCGGACTTTCGGCCTTCAGCCCTTTGCCTTTGTTTTTTACCTTTGTCTCTTTATCTCCCTTTACCAAATCAGACTTCAACCTTCGAGCCTTCGTTGTTTCGCCTTCCAAAAGGAAGAAGAGAGAACACCACAACTCCGACCCCCAAAGTCCGCCTCATACTTAGAAAATACTTTAGACCTTAGGCAAACTTCGGCCTTCAAGCCTTTCGCCTTGCGCTTTTCCTGAATAAGAGGGAAAGCCGAAGCCCCGACTCCCGCCCTCCGAAACACTTAGTCAAATTTGTAAACGTTGGGGGTCGGCCGCCGGACCTTCTTTCTTCTTCCTTCCAAAAGAAAGAAGAGAAAAGAAGCAACTCCCACCGTCCGCCAAAACTGCCACCCGTCCTCTTTCTGCCATTCCGCAAGCCAGCTTGCAAGCCCACCAAAAGGCTCCCAAAATGGCGGAATTGCTTGAGAAACTTTACTTGTCGGGGGTCGGGCGTCAAGCCTTCCTCCTTCCGTCTTCCAAAAGGAAGAAGGCAAAAGGGAGAAAGCCCAAACTCCAACCTCCGCTATACATAGAAAAACAACCCCGTCGCATTTCGACCTTCGTCCTGTTGTGACCTAATCACACATTGCCCCATTGCAAATGGGGACCCCCTTTTTTTAAGCTTTTGTGCTTTGCTTTAGTCTTGGATGATGTCTCAACACTTTTTAATGATGAAGTTAGTAGTGTTTGAGTTTATAGCTTTGTGGTAGATACCATAGTCCCCTGATGTCCTGAAAATGACTAAGTCTGATATCTTGAAAATCCTTAAAATTGGCTAAGTCTGAAATCTGGTGGATCCTCAAAAATCTAGAATCTGCGTGTTAAATCTGGTGGATCCAAGACCTATCTCAAACATCCTGAAAGGTATACTTAAATATATTTTTCAATATACCTAACCCCTAAGGTACTTTGTTTCTAGGCGCTAATTCGCTCTGTTGTTCCAAGCGCATTTCCTTGCCATTTCCAACCAAAGTTGCGCCCAGCTCAAGGCGCAAGTTTTGACATTCTCAACCTAAAATTGGCGCCCTATAAGAAATGCGCCTTAAGGGGAAAAGTGATTCAATTAGTCAATAATGACCGCCCTGGAAAGTTAAGACTCCAAGATGTTTCTAAGTGCTTAAATTTAACTCATCTAACCATTTCAAGCCAAGGCGCATTTATACATATGCACGACCTCATTTTGGAGCCTTTGGAAGAAGATTGAACATCTTGGAGGTAAGGCGCATTTTTTCACCAAAACCACCTTATTTTGGCACCTACGAGATAAAAGACTAAGAATCTTAAGTTATAATGTCACCTTGGAATGAGAAGTCATCAACCAACAATATCTTGACTTGAGATCATTAGAATGCCTAAAGAAGTTAAGCCAAGGAGTGTAGGCGCATGTCCACCATTGAGGAGTTCGTCTAAGAAGGAATCATGTTAAAATCATCACTCTTGAAGTTATTGAAATAAGGCAAGTTCATAAGAGTCTTTGCAAGTCCTGAAAATCATGAAATTTGGAAGTAAACACCACATTAAGGCTAGGCGCCTAGACATGTTCAAATGATTATCAAAGAGTGCCTTAAGTTGAAATGAACATCTCTTAAAGCTTAGGCGCCATTTCTAGCTGTTTTAACCCAAATCAGCACCTAGGAGGTAGGAATAAGTTTGTGCGCCTAACATCAAAGGACATTTCATCATGTAACTTGAAGAAGTTTAAGACTCAAGATACTTCCATTAAACCATAAAGGAGTTTAAATGCATGAAAATGGAGTAAGTATCCTCCTTCAAGTTTAGGCGCCTTTCCTTGTCACATTCATCCAATTTCAGCGCCTAAGCAAGAGGAGGTCTTCAATCATGAGGTCTGGTTTTATCACATCATTTGATAAGCTGAGTGATGAAGATTTTCCTTAGCATTTGAGAGTAAAGCTGAAGTCAATGAAGGTTATGACAATCTAGAAGGATAGGCACTTATTTCAAACTGTATACATCCAAATCAATGCCTTAATGGACTTTCCCATTCATCCCAAGCATTGTGAGTCTAGGCGCACATGATCACATATACAATCCTAAATGGGCGCTTAAGATGAGGCCTTGAGAAATCATCAATGTTATTGGCAAAGCTGCACTTGAAGACATCAAAATTGTACTTGGAAACATCAAAGATGATAGAAGCCAATCTATACCTTAAACAGCATGAAGATGCGCCTAGATCAAGGTGGGGGGGAAAGACAACATTCAAAGACCCTAAAGTGGCTCCTTGGCAGAGAAAGACATGAGATCATCATAAGTCCTTAAGAACATGGTCAATTTGACTTAGGCATGCTTTCACCTATTTGCAAACTCAAATCTGCACCTAGGTTGAAGAAGCCATTCCTCCAATTCAAGGCGCCACCTTACACTCATATGACTCCCAAATGGCGCCTAAGGTAATGAAGAATTTCAGAAGGGTTTAAAACATGCTTGAAATCCATTAAAGTGTCAAGAGGAAGCCTCTAGGAAGTTTAGGCGCACTTTTCCTTAGTCTATGAGTTTAACTTGATGAAACTTGATGCATGAAGCCCAAGTCCTCTAGGCGCATATTCTCACTTCCATGAATCAAAATCAGCGCCTAGACCTAGAAGGGTTGTTGAATGCCTAGCATGCTTCTTATGTTATGAAATAAAATGTATATCAAAGGATTGATGTTGTTTCTTTGTTTGTTTTGCAGGAGCATGGATGGGACTAAGGAGTCATTCAAGGAGACAAACATTTGAAATCATCAATGAGGAATGAAGCTAAAAGGTCATTATTAAGGAAGAGACATCTTGTTGCTGCTCCAAGAGGTTACATGCAAGTACACTTCATCATCAATGGTATCAACGAAGACATTCATCTATAAAGCTTCAAGTTCCATTCAACTTCGAGTGTCCGAGAGAAGTCTCCTACTCCGAGTCATGAAGGAAGCATCATCATCATCTACACTATTCTATAGAGAGAAGACATACATCCTGCAAGAAGAAGATACAGAGTTAGGCAAATGAGCAACATGTATCATACATATCCTACTTACAATGAACAAGACAAGATCAACAAAAAGCATTCCCAAACATACAAGTTCATTCAAAGCAATTACATTCGAAGACATCATACAGATGATGCAATTTGGGAATATGCTGAGATGGCACCTATGTGGCATATACATATTATTCACCAATCACAGTTAGCCACATCATTCAACAAGAAAGAAGCCAAAGAGGACGCCTATGTGGAAGATACTCTAAAAGATTCCATTTCATCCTTATCTTCTTGGAAAACGTGCCTTCATTGCCTCTATTATGTACTAAAAATAGCAAGTTGTTGTAACTACCTGCTGAGATGGCAAGATCCTGGCCCTTGGCTACTTGAATCGATCCAAGCCATTCATTGTAATTCTGGACTTCTATATAAAGGCCTTGTTGCCTCATTTGTAAAGATATCAATTAGGCAGTAGAGTAGAGTAGAGTAGAAGAGACTCTCGAAATTCTCTGAGAGTGCTTGAAGTTGTAAATATTTCTCAAGGTTAATGAAAAGACATTGGAGTTCACTTGGTGTTAAGTGTTGTCTTGTGAAGTGACATGGTTTCTTGTATCATGATGAAATGGAGAGATGTTTCTAAATAGATTAGAGGTAGATTAGTAGTTCATTGATGTAATGCATGTTGTATTGGATATTTGATCAACTCCTAGCACATGCTTTTAACATTCATCGTTGGTGAAGTGTTGTGTAAAGCTAGTCTGAGCTTCATTTGCTTAAGTTCGATTGTGGATGCTTGTTTGAGCTGCGCCGTCTAATGGGTGCTTATATGAGCTTTCGTGATTTGAAAACCTTTCGCTATCCTTAGGAGATAGTGGAGTTAGGTTGATTAAGGAGTTTGTCTATTCTTACATCATCATTGCTTCATTGACCTTAGATTAGTTTCTCTGAACTCTTATCTTTTTCCTTTTCTTTATTATTGAAGCATTGTACATATGTCATCCATACTGAAAGGAGAAACACACTGAATGGAGTAAGAAGTCTGCGTAAGTCCCTTTGTGATTATCAGCAAGATCACATCAAATCACTGAGTCTATCCAATGCAAATCATGAATAAGGAACCTTGAAGTTGTCTCACTAGATCACATAGCTTAGCCTTTGAGAGACTTTACTCAAGAGAGTGGGATACTTAGTGTTTTACTCTATTGTTGAGTTGTCTAAAAACAATCATCAACACATCCCTCCACCATAACACTGAAGAAGGCTGAACCGCACAACTACGAAGTCCGATGCTCCACAACATTTCTCCATACTTAGAATAATTTTTCATTTCTTTGAGCAGACTTCAGTCTCCACAACATTTCTCCATACTTAGAATAATTTCTCATTTCTTTGAGTGGACTTCAGTCTTCGGGCCTTCTCCACAACACTTTCCATGAGGAAGATGGAAGGGAAGAACTCCGACCTCTGAAATTCCGCCGAACACTTAGAATTTCAACACTTATACAATTTTCGAGACCAAAAGGGGAAGCGCAATGGAAGAAGGAAGCCCGAAACTCTGACCTCCGACAAAAGGAGAAAACACAAGGGAACACTTTGAAATTTTTTAACTTAGTCATTTTTGGACTTTTCCCTTGTATTTTTCAAAAGGCAAACACATGAAAACCTATGAAAGATGTCTCAGATCGGTTATAAACTATAGATTCAAATGGGATTGAAATGGAACTTGGCAGCAAAATGTGGCATTTTGGAGACTGATTTTTCAGGTGTCAGCATATTGATTACAGGGAGCGTTCTTTGAGGAGGACCATCAGAGAGTACCTAGTGAAGTGGAGGAATTTGCTAGTGGAGGATGCTACTTGGGAGAGTGATCAGATACTACAACATCCATATTTGCAATTGCTTGGGGACAAGCAATTCTTGGGAGGGAGGACTGTAATGTCCCCTTCTGAGGCTTAGGCAGTTTGGCGACACAGCCTATTCACCGAGTTCCCGTAGGCTAATTGGTGTGGTAGGGGGGCTCTTGGATTTTTTGGAGAATACCAGTTGTCGTTTGGTGCGGCATGTCCAATTGCAGTTTCTGATGCCGTGGTGGCGATTTTCTGCAGCTGGTTTGAGTATCATGATTATACACTTAAGTTCTAAGAGTTAATATTTTATTATTGACTTAAGTTTTTTTATGACCTCTCAAATGGCTTTAGCAAGTGAGCGAGAAAAAGAAATAATTAAATAATATTAATTAATTTCTCAAAAAAGGACTTTGGGGAATATTTAATATTATTTTTAAAAGTCCTTACTTTGGAGAATATTTAATCTATGTTACCAGGTTCTTTGCCCAGAGGCACCGGTTCGGTTGGGAGTGGGAGCGGGAGTGGTTTAAGGTCTTATTTGCACATTACCGAAGATTTTTATTTTGCAAGGTTATGTTGTCGGAATGAACCTGCGTGTTCTCCAACAATCGTTTGAGGACGGAAACCCTTATTTGATTCCTAGCTTCAGATTTGAGAGATAATTCCTAGCTAGTTTGGTATGGTTCTACTCAGGAATCACCATTGCAATTCACAATTTTTACCATTTTTGGAGGTTTGCATTCAAAAGGTTTTTTAAGACCAAATTTATTGAAGATTTTTCAAATAATAAATTTAGAAGTTTTTTTTTCCAATGCTTGTATGCGAGACTGAAAAATACAGATCACATTATATATTTGTTAGGTGCAGTGTGTGGAGGTGACAAAAAATACAAAATTAAAGAGGAATAGGGAATTGTGGTTATTCCAGCTGCTCCAATATTGGATGCCTAGAAGTGGGCCGTTCTTTTCAGAAGGGAATCTTTTTTTTATTAGAGACTAGCCGTAGCCCTCTCTATATTAGCTGCCACAGCCAAAGTAAGATAAAAGAAATATATTTAATCCTTGCCACAGACTTTATGATGGAGTTGCTACTTCATATGGGGGTCGCATCAATTATTGGATGGTGGGAAGAAACCCACGTAAGCACTAAGGAGTGCTACGTGAGCATCCTAAAGTGAGGCACCTTCTTGTAAAGGCTTTCATATCACTAAGAGGCTGTGTTAAAGAATTTGGGTGGCTAACGTGAGTTTTGTGAGGAGAGGTGTTGCCTCTAAATTCCTTGTTTTGCATTAAAATTGAATCTATTAGTATGTTTTTCTATGTCGGCCTGATTTTGTTTTAGTTAATGCTCATCTATGTCGGCAATTTTCTATTTTTAGAAAACTTGCCTCTTGTACTTTGTATATATTGAGCGTTCTCGCTCATTTGTAAATACATCAATTCATCAACCAATTCATTTGCATTTTCAAAATCTTTATGGTATCAGAGCAATTCGATTTTGGGCGCCAAAAATTGTGAGTTCGAGTTTTTTGTGGTTCCTGGTCGCGTGGCTCCTAGTCGCTGTTTGTGAGGATTTCGGTGGCATTTCTCTGAGAATCGCGACGGATTTCTGTGCGGGCATCACAGTTGGAACGGAATCATCATTGGATACACACTTGGAACGGCCTCTTCCAATCGCGGCTCCTGTTGGTTTGGCCACGCGTGCCCTATCCTCTGGTTTTTCGCGGGTGTTTCTTCGGGCGTCAATCTTTCTTCCTTTTGCCCTCCGTTTTCCTCTTTGCAGACCCCATCAGCGCCATTGCCTGTCGCGGCTCCTAGTTTGGCCGCGCGAGTCATTTCGTGGGCTCTTTCTGCCAGTCGCGTCCAACTCCGGCGTCGCTATTTTTTTGCGCGGGTTCTTCATTTTCCGCGGTTTGTTCAAGGCTTGCAGCTTAAATTCTTCAGCGACTTAGACTTCTTTGTTGGCGGTGGCAGATTCCCTCCTGTTCGGCGTGGCCTCTAAGTCCCTCGCATTTTTTTCTCTGCACATTGCAATGGCGGTTTAAATTTCTGGGTCGACGCTTGAAGTTTAATCCTTGCTAAAGGGTTTCAGAGGTTTTATTTTAACTGGCCTAAGGTCCATGTTTTGTTCGCGACAGGGCCGTGAACCTTCTAAATCACTTCGAAATTTGTTTTGAGTATCTGCATTTTTTTCGAAAATTTCTGAGTGCCTAAGGCACGGAAATTTTTCGTCTAGGGTTTTGCACCCTCAGCATTTGACGAAAAAAAATTTTGAACATATATTCCTTCTGGGTTTTTCGAGACTTTTCGTGGGTACCTGACAGATTTTTTTCCGTACTTCGAAGTTTGTGCCTCGTTTTCCGTGCAACCGTACCTGTCTCTTGTACCTAATCCTGCTCTGCTCCTCAGTTAAATGCTGTTCAGATTTTTGTCGTTTTCCTGCATTGGGAAACGTGCAAATGGCGTCTTTGACCAACTTGATGCTAGAGGGCAGTCAGCTCTTTAATGGCAGAAACTATAATATTTGGAAGCAGCGTATGATGACTGTTTTTGAGTATCGCCGCCTTCATGAATTGGTTTTGGAAAAAGAAACTCGTCCTCCCACCGCTGGTGCTGATCAGGACAAGTTTGATGATCGTAACAGAGAGGCTGTCATGCTTCTAAAGCTTTCTGTTACAGATGACCAGTTGCCACAGATTCCTTCAGGCAAGACAGCTGCTGAGATTTGGAAGCACCTGAAGGAGCTTCATGAGACCTCTGATAAAAGCCAGGCTTTCTTTTTGAAGAATCAGTTGTTCTCCATCATGATGGACGAACGTATGTCCTTACAGGAGCATCTCACGAAGATTAAGGACATTCGAGATCAGCTTGAGAATATTGGTCGAAAAATGGAGGAAGAGGATATGGTAGTCATCACCCTCAAAAGTCTACCTAAATCCTATGAGCACTTTGTCGAGACTCTCAACATTACGTCTACGAATGTTGATCTGAAGTTTCCTGAATTATACAACAAACTCCTACAACAGGATCGCTGGAAACAACAGTTTGGTAGCAAATGGGTGTACAAGGTGAAGAAACCCATTAGCTGCAAATGGGTGTACAAGGTGAAATACAAAGCTGACGGAACCCTCGACAAGTATAAGGCTCGTCTTGTTGCTCGTGGGTTCTCACAAACAGAAGGCATTAACTATGAGGAGACCTTTGCTCCTACAGCCAAAATGAGTACCATCCGGCTTGTTCTTGCCTTAGCAGCCTAGTTTGGTTGGAAAGTCCATCAGATAGACGTAAAGAGTGCTTTTCTGAACGGTGACTTGCAGGAAGAAGTCTACATGACGCAACCTCCAAGCTTTAAGGTTGCTGGTCAAGGACACAAGGTCTGTAGACTCGTCAAAGCTCTCTATGGTCTGAAACAAGCCCCTCGGGCTTGGTACATGAAAATAGATAAGTACCTGACAGATCATGGTTTTCAGCGAAGTCCATCTGATTCAAATCTGTATATCAAACTTTCTGGTGATGACATATTGTTTGTGGTTGTCTATGTGGATGACTTAATCATTACTGGCAGTTCCGCACATTTGATTGCTGAGATCAAACAGGATTTGTGCCGTACTTTTGATATGACAGATTTGGGCTTATTGCATTATTGCCTAGGAGTTGAGGTTTGGCAGACTGAGCACAGTATCTTTCTTTCCCAATCCAAGTATGCTCGCAGCCTGCTGGACAGGTTCAGAATGCAGGATTGCAAACCTGCCTCTACTCCTATGGAATCCGGGCTTAAATTGTCAGCTCAGTCCACCTCACCAGTGGTAGATGAATCTTTGTTCAGGCAACTAGTAGGCAGCCTCATTTATCTTACTGCTACTAGACCTGACATTAGTTTTGCAGTGAGCTACATATCACGCTTCATGACAGCCCCCAAGGCTGATCATTGGACAGCAGCAAAGCGTGTGCTGCATTATGTGAGTGGCACTCCTGATTATGGACTTCTGTACACTCAGAGTTCTGATCCTATACTCAGAGGTTACACAGATTCCGACTAGGCAGGTTTTGTTGATGACCATAAGTCTACAGCTGGGTATGTGTTTAGTTTGGGATCTGGTGCTGTCACATGGACTAGTAAGAAGCAGTAGGCAGTGGCTCTCTCCTCGACAGAAGCAGAGTATCAGGGAGCAGTTAAAGCAGGTTGTGAGGCAGTTTGGCTTCGACGGATGCTTGCGGATATGCATGTTCCTCAGGCAAGTCCGACTCCCTTGTTCTGTGATAATCAGGGAGTGCTCAAACTGGCCAAGAATCCGGTCTTCCATGAACGAACCAAGCATGTGGAAACTCATTGCCATTACATACGATAGCTGGTTGAAGACGGATCTATTCAGTTGCTGTATGTTCCTACCTCAGAGCAGCCAGCAGATATCTTCACCAAGCCCCTCGGTTCTGATAAATTTGTACACTTCAGGGGGTCTATAGGTGTTGTTGATAGATTGAGCATTAAGGGAGGGTATTAGTATGTTTTTCTATGTTGGCCTGATTTTGTTTTAGTTAATGCTCATCTATGTCGGCAGTTTTGTATTTTTAGAAAACTTGCCTCTTCTACTTTGTATATATTGAGCGTTCTCGCTCATTTGTAAATACATCAATTCATCAACCAATTCATTTGCATTTTCAAAATCTTTAGAATCGCCATTTCTTGTGAAGTTTCCAATATCTCTTAAGAGTGAGAAGGGGGTCTTACTTGGACGAATAAGGAGTATTTGTTGCTGCAGTTTCATCGGGGGTCTGAAAATATCATTTGCATGAAGCTGGTCATATTTGGAGCATACACAATCAGCACAGCTGTAGATTTCAAGAGCATTCAGACTTTACACAGCAATTTATCAAGCCTTGTTAGCTTCCCTTCTGAGGTTAGAGCTAACTTTATCATCATTGTAATTCTGATTTTATAACAGCAATCTGTATTATTCCTATTTAGTATTTATCAAATTTCTATCATATAGAAGGCTGCAAACTGTTCGTCAAAATGTCTATGCTTTGTAAGTGAACTTTGTGATGCAATATTTAACGATATATGCTCAAATCTGTATGATATGTTGATCTATGGCCATACATTTTGAAAACACTGTGAGATAAACAAAATACAAACTGTTTGATGAAATGCCTACACAGTAGAAAGTCAGAAAATTCTGGTTTTTTTGGGAAAAAAATTTGAGAGTGGTTATTACAAACATTGATTAAATCATTTCGTTTAAGATAAAATTCCATTTTATAAATTATGTGGGAATATTTGATTGATCGTATTTTTTGTGATGCAGCTAATAGTTTATTTTCCTGCTGTTTCACACTTCATGTGGCTTTTTTGAAAATTTTATCCCAAAGCTTCTTCCATTTCCTGACATAGCAATCCCTCGTCCTGCTGATAACATTTCCGGAGCTCCCATGCACCAAAACTAAACACATATCTAAATCTGTAATCATAACCCAAAGTTAATTATAATTTGTTACTCATAATAGCGGGCTTTGGTTTAAGTCTCTAGGATCCCTCACATGCTGATATCATGCACAATAGACTTCAATCGTTTATGACTTCTTGATGATTATTTACACAGGATTTCCTTTTCAGAAGGTATGTCTGGATACAGCTGTGTTTGATCTACTTTAATACACCAATGTTTCGGGTTTAACTCTTAGACCCCTTTTGATGGAAAAACTGGATCATGTTTTATAATAGGTGTACTGATCTTTAATTAATATTCAAGGACTAATCTAGTACTAACAGTACTTCTTGCTCTTTGGCAAATTATTATTGCTCATAGAGACAGAATCGTCCCAAAATTTAAGCTCAAGAGAACTCCAGATCCCAGTATTTGATTTTAATGCCAAACAATGTTCAAAAATCTTATCTAAAGGATAAAGATTAGCAAGTAATACTGCCGAACAGATAATGAAAACACACACTCTTTATAAATAGAAATAGAGAATAAGTCATATATGATACTAGTGTGTTAGCTTTCTCAAGATAAAATTAAAAACTCGAAAGAAGAAGAAATTTAACAAATTGTGGCAAAATATAAAATTCAGTCCATGAAAAAATAATTTCATCCTTGGAATATATACTAAGGCATATTCAAAGTCATATGTACTAAATTGCATGTTTGAAGCATAAAAGGAACATTATAATCTGGTGAACTGCTTCAAACCTGCATTATCTGATCTGAAACTGAGGGAAGATACTTGCGACGCCGTATGCCCAAGAGCATCTCCAACTGCTTTTGCCGCGTGCTATCAACTATCACATTCTGATATCTTCTTTGCAGAGTGATCTTCATATTTTGAGCTGCAGAAAACTGTTTGTATTTTGTAGTCTCATCATTGAATATGTGAATGACATGACTGTGCATTGCCTTGGAACCTGTATAAAGTGTTGCATGAATATCACCAGCCAATTGGAAGAGATCGGCTAATGCCAAAATGGGAGCTAGCTTTGTTGTTCTTTTGATTTGCTCCAAAGTCATACCAAACCTCTTCCATGGTTTATCAGGACATGGATGAGTCCAGGTTGTTGTTCGTGTGTTGTGATCAATGTAATATGCCTTTCCAGTTACTGCATCAGAACGTTGTTCCCAGCCTGGTGGTAAAGGTCCAGAATAGCCATTTGAACTGTCTGTGTCCAGTAATGAACTCAAGCTAAGATCTAAGTCAATTGAATGCCCTATTCGCTGACATTGCTCAGCTAAAACCTGGACAGCTACAAAGTAACTAGCTGCGTTTGTCCTATCCAGTGAATCCGCACAATTGAATCGCAGAATTCCTTTTTGAAATGAGTATAAGCTGAATGCTCCTCTTCCTCCTCTGCACTTATTGTGAATAATTAACCCCTCTTGATTCCTAATTTTTTCCAACGAAGGAATGTATTCTCCCAAAACAAACCCTATACCAATGGTTGGTGCCCTTAACAAAGACCAAAGTCCTTCAACTGTCCTAGCCTCTCCTTTAAGTTTTACACTTCCATGCCAATCATAGTTGATTAGATGAATTGCTGCATCAGGAAGCTTTCCCCTTGACATAACTTCGTCTATTGATTCCTGAAAATGCTGAAGCAATCCTGTTTCTGCTTTACCTTCACTGCTTCTGAGTAAATTAACACATACAATTGGAACTTTAGAACTCTTTATTTTTTTTTGACCATTTTCAATTTCCTTTCTACTTCTGTACCTCTGGCTCAACCTATTGTAGTAACATGCAGCTCCTCTGTAAGGATCTTGGGATGATATATAAATTTCTGCCTCAGCAGCAGTCAGCTTTAATTCTGCTCCCCACCAGATCGGCACTGTCCCCCGTCGCCAAAGATACATACTGAAAGGAATAGGCCTGCCAGCTGGTATCCTCAGCACCCAAACAAGTTGCTCACACTCCACTTCATTTCCTGTCAGAGCATATGAATTTTATTATAGTGTTCAAGTGCAAAAAAAAAAAAAAAAAATTCAAGTCATTCTCAGTATGAGAGTATGCAAGGCAGTTTGATGCTAGAAAAATAATTCCTACATAATATAAATAAAGATATAAAAGGTATCTATCACTAAGAAAATTAAAATCCAACTCTATAAATAATTTCAATTGTACCTTAAAACCACTAAATATGATAAAGTGAAGATTGCATGCCTGTAAGTTCCAAGTCAAAGCAATGATATTACACAAGTACTAGAATGTCCAAACATCTCGCAGAACATCCAAACAAATTACACTCAAAGTTCTTGGTTACTTTTACCATTTCAATTTCTACCATCCTTCTATGTGCAGCCATAAGAAACACACTGTGTCCAGTGGTTTGCAAAAAGCAGCTCTAGTAATTACACCTCCAAGAAAGTCCAAACAAGTGCAGTAACATCCAAACATTCCCCTCTTCTACACAAGTCACAGAATCTCAAAAAAAAAAATTGATTTGAGGATATAGTTGAAGAAAAAGGAAGCAAACTGAGTGCTTCATTCCTAGAATTACATATGGAAGACATGTAGCATGCTATTGTGCATTTATCCTCAATTTTTTCAGCTATACAACAAGTAGAAAGACAGATAAACCAGTAAAATATTAAATCTTAGTAATCTAAGCATTCTATAACCTACCTACCAGCCATCAGATAGTAATCTCTCTTTTAATCTTGCAAGGGTTTTAATTCCCAACACATGTGAGAACAGGTGTGGAGAAAGATTAAACCCAGCTTTATAAAACATCCCAACTAAAGCAAGATGAGTACCCCTGTAACAGCTTGATTGTTTTCAGTGCCAAACATCATCATGATTTCCAAATAATTTTTCTTAAGTCCTCTCTTGGGAAAACTATGTTCACAGTATTGGTCCAAATGTCTCTCCAGTACCCATCCAATTTTAATTCTTCCTAAACGTCAATTTCTTATCTTAAAACACATCAGAGAAAATTTACCTGTGCTACATGCTGCATTCAAACCTCGGGCCAAATAGCGGGTTCCAGGATGAATTCTACTCCGTCGAGCAGTAAGAGAAACGGCAATTTCTTGTTGATTCGAATCTTCAAATGTTCTATACTCTGCAAAACCCTGTGACAAGAAGGAAAACAATTACTCTATCAAGCTTAACAAGGTAGGAAAATGTATTACCACTCCAACTACAGTGTTTACAAATGCTCCTGTCCACCTTTGAAAAAGAGTCTTAGATATTCTTATATGGAAGAATAAGAATTAAGGATATTTGATACCATCGAGGCTGGTGCAGATGATGGCACATTGCCCTAACCCCTCTAAGCTACAAGAGGACCCCAACATGGTCGTTTCTCATCTATCTGATGTAGTCTCTCATGTAATCATTTTTCTAATAATGCATACTTTACTAAAGAAATTATTTTCATTAAATTAAATTGAAATTTATAACCATAATAAAATGAAAAAAGAAATATAAGATGGTTAATAGATTTAGAACAACGGCAAGAATAAAGCCTGCATATAATATTGGATATTGTGACGTTTGACATAACTATTTACTACCCCCATCATATGAATACTAGGAAAATGGCAATGGAGCAATGAATGTTCGGTAGAACTCCAGATACCAAACAAGGAAAAAAACAATTATATTTAAGTCTGTTAATGACCAAATGCAATCAATTTGGCATGTGAAGCCAAGCAAGCATAAATCCATCAAAGAGGGTGCACAGACTACCTCTCACCTAAACTTATTCAATGATTACATATACATAAACACAAACAATGAACATGATGGTAGCCTTTTAACATAGACAAAATGACAAAAAAAGGTTCAAATGTTGAGGTTAAATAGCAATATGAGAAGAAAGAATGTATTATAACTAATAAAGAAAACCAGAACAACAACACCAAAGGATTTATGTAATCCAAGAGGACCAGAAAGAATTAAAAAAAGATGCTTCTATCTCTACTATTTCTACCAAACATTGGGTGAGGAAATTAGTTGATGTATGGGAAACATAGGGAAAGAATGATATACAGAGAGGGATTAGAAGATGAAAGATGCAGACAATACTATAAACAAGACCAGAAGAAGAAAAGCGCAGTAACATAGCAAACAAAATGGCAGCTAGAATGACAAATAATTGCAGAATACAGTATAACAGATACAATTTGATTGAACAGGAAAAAAAGAACAATATTTGCACAACATTATATTTAGGGAGAAGCATTTAAAGAGCAACCTTGCTCTAACCACTTGAGATAATCTCCATGGATATGATAACCATCTATAATTCATGTTGATTGATATGGTCAACAGTACAATGTAGAAGGGTATCAAGGTAGAGACATGTTACCCTGTTATAACAATTTATTATCCATGTATATCTTTAATTTATTATGTTTGTATATCTTTCAAGTTTTATCAGTATCTGGAAAAGAAGTTACACTGAGAACATTGTACGAGGGATAAATGCAAAAAATAAAAGAGTATGGTTCTGTTTTCCATTGCAATAGTGGAGGTCAACCATTATATGGACACAGATCACCTTATCCGAAAATGATGTATAAGATGCATTCAACAGACAAGATTAAAATATATAAGCACATATTATCGAATGTTGGTGTGTAAAATCTATAATTTGTAAGAATCATTCTACCTCGGAGTTTTATAACCACCTCCAACACTTCATATATAGATGTTGAAATAAGGTGAACATACCTTTATAGACAGCAACATGGGCATTGAATTGACCATAGCAAGTGCATAGACCTATGATAGATAATTGAGAGGCAAAGGAGGAGTTTCAAGCTATCATTATAAGATATAAATGATTTTCAGGGCATGGTGAATCTAAGACACCTTCAACACGATAGATGTGATTGGATGGTTTATTGGACATAACCATAAAAATTCCATTTGAAAGGATGTGTGGAGATGGAGTTCAAAATATCTAACTACTAATCATTCAGTCATTGATTACTAGTTCTCCCTATTCTTAGAAGAAATAGTCTACTACAACTGCATTAAATTTATTAATAAGAACAGGCTTTCAGGTTTTCATTTAAGAGAATAGATGTAATGTCCCCTTTTTCTTGAGGGTGTTAGTCTATACTTGGTTCCCGTAGACTAACCAATGTGGATAGGGCACAGAGAGTTCGTTTGGCCGTTTTCGGACACCTTGGTTGGGACTTACTATTTTTAGTAAGTTAGGGTTTGTGCCGGTTGGGGAAATTCAGAGTTGGAGGTGGAGCATTTTGATGAGATATTTCCAACAATCTATTGTTCATGGGATTCTGGGTCCAATTGCTATTCCATTTTAAAGTCCGTAAGTTATAATTTATATTTAATAATGGGACTTTATATTATTAAGTCAGTGACTACGGAAAAGATGTAAAATGCAAACAATAAGTCACTAAGGACTTGGACGCCACCTTATGGGAAATAAAAGTAAATTTAAATGTTTTATTTTCCCCCCAAAAAGGGATCGACCCTCATGAGGAGATATAAGAGTTAAGTAAAAGGGAAAAAAGGCATCCATTCATAACATTACATTTCACTATGTTTTTGCTCTGCAAGTTGAGGGTTTGGAGAAAATTTCCAGCCATGGCTTTTCGTGACAAAAACCACCATTAGTTTGTGTCTTTTGTAGGTGTGAAAGATCACCCAAGGGGACTCTTGGGGCAGCCATACATAGTGGTTGCAAGTGTGCTACAGTTTGATCATATTGTTGGAGATTTGAAGAGGTTAAGAACTTATCATTTTCAGATTGTTTGTGCAGCTGAGAACACCAACAGCAGTGACAGATTTATGCAGGTTTAAGGTGCATATTGTACAGTTTTCTCTACTCCTTGCTAGCCATACATCTCTACTTGCTGACCGTACATGTTGCAAACCTGGCCGTACATCTTGGAGGCTTCATTTGGGGGTTTGTGGGAGTTTCAGTCCATGAGCATTTGGAGATTTGGTCCTAAGAGGCCTTGTCATTGTTTGTAGATGAGATTTTTTCATATTGTTGATGCTTTGAATGCAAAAACCTATGTTCATGTTGTTGGTGCAGCTACAGCAGAAGTATGAAGATGAATATTTTAACATGGGTATGTGATGATAATTCATTTTATGTCATTTTATGAACTGGGTCTTAATTATATTGCTCATATCTATCATAGATTTTCTAGGTTTCATTTGCATGCTTATGTATCTGTGTTACAATGAAAAAACATTACATGCAAAACCAAAAAACTCCTTCTGCATCTTCCGTCTAGTTCTCAAAGATCACATATCTAATAAAAATAACACAAATACAAAATAAATAAAAAATACAAACAGAGGTGGCCTATTTCAGTAGTATCAAAGCTGGTTTTCCTGCCAGCCTGTTGGATTAAAACTTGTGCACAGTTATAGGACAGTTTGAGACTACCCATTTACTTGCATGTTGACTTCCATGGCCAGACAGTGATTGCATGTAATATTCTATGAGAGGCAGTGCAAGAGAACAGAGATACCTCGAGAGATTGCGGAAAAAGGAAGCTGAACAGGAACAGTGGGAAGAGTAGCCTTCAAGGTCTGAAGAGCAACCATCATTTCTATACAATGAACCTGAGGAACAACAGATAGTGTTATATAGGGAAAAAGAACCCATCGCAGTAAACATAGTGCTTTACAAGGAAGAAGAACCCATTGTAGAAAACATGGGTGATCGAGAGGGTACGTCCAGTAGAGACCAATATGACGAAGGGAGAGCATATTTGACCAGTATGATGCATGCATTGAATGATCTAGCTAGAGGGCAGCGTGATATGGTAAACACAATGGAAAGATCAAAAATAGAACAGGCACAGATCCTTGCCCATTTAATACCTAGTAATGGTGGGAACAATGGCAATAACAATGACAATAACAATGGTGGTGTTGATTAGCCTGCGGGTGGAAATAATGGAAACAACAATAACAATGCAAACAATGGCAACAATGGAGAGTGTTCAGTAAATAATCGGACTACCCCACAACGTACCTTTGCTGGATCAGCTAGCACGAGGCCTTTAATGCCTCAGTTTATACAGGAGAACAATCCACTAGAGGAGGTTCATGAGCCTACTGAAACAATTTGTCATGCATAGTACTGGCGGGACTGGAGAGCTATGGATGCAAGTTTCCGTGTTGACATGCCTTTTCAAGATTACCTGACATTCAGGGAACGGAGTAGACAACAAGGGGAAGCAGGAGTGAGGGAACATAACCAGAATTTACAAAAGAAGAAGGGGAAGATGAGCATTCCTAACTATGATGGTTTAGGGAAGACTTCAACCAAAGCGTGGGTTCAGAAAGTGGACACTTATTTGCGTCTCAATCCCTCTACTGAGCGGGATGCCATCGAGTATGCGACTTTGCACTTGGATGGTGAGGTTTACTAATGGTGGTACCATGGGTTAGTTACGTTGGGCCATGACCATATTGATTCTTATGCAGAGTTTACCGAAAGGTTGATCAACAGATTTGACAAAGCGGATTCTATGTTACACTTTAAGGAACTAGCTCAACTCAGACAATTTGGTGGCGTAGATGCATATATTTTTGAATTCTAGAGGCTGTCAGTCAAGGTCACAGACATTTCAAACGTAGGCTCATTGTATTGTTCATTGACAGATTATCCGAGCCATTGAGGGGATGGATCAAGGGGTTTAATCCGCCCACACTTCAGGAGGCCATCAAAAGAGCCAAAGACATGGAGTACTCTTCCTACAGGAGCAAGTTTCAATCAAAGAGTTTTTTGCATAAGGAGAAGGACAAGAGGTTCCCACCTCGTGATATAGGGCAGCAAAAGAAACTTTTTCCTAAACTTGACGATGATGCTCTAAACGAATACACAAGGAAGAAATTATGTTTCAAATGCAAAGGCCCATGGGATCCCAATCATAAGTGCCCAATGCAAGGGCAAGTTAAGCAAGTGGAGTACTATTCTACCGAAGAGACTGCTTCAGAGCATTCAGATCAGCAGAGTGATCGGGAGGATAGTGATGTGGAGAGTGCAGCAGAACAGGTGTAGTATGCTCAGGATGATGACCCATCGACAACACATCTTTCTACCATTCAGAGAGAGGGTTCCTTCAGGATGCGAGGTGTATTGGAAGGACAGAGAGTGACCACCTTGCTAGATACAGGAGCCACTCATAACTTCATCGACAAGGGATTAGTTGCACAGAGGGGACTCAAGACTGGGGAGTTCGAGGGATTTAAGGTTAGAGTTGCGGACACTTTTGTCATCACCTGCAAACAGAGGATCCCCAACTTAACCATCCAGTTGAATAACTATGAGTTCCAGACCAAGTATTATGTGGTCGGTATGGGTGATATGGATATAGTCCTCGGTATGAAGTGGTTACATATGATCGGAGAATTCTCCCTCAACTTGAGGACCATGGAGATGAAGTTTGAAGTAAATGGTCGAAAGCATATTTTGAGGGGAATGTCAGATGGTGGATTGAGAGCAGTATCTATTCAAAGGATGGAGAGAATATTGCGGCATGATCAGGTACAGCTGAGATACCGGTGATGCTAGAGGCACCTAAGTAGCAAAAGCAAGAGTTTTTGACTGCAATCCAGTCCTTGTTAACTAAACACACCAAAGTGTTTAGTGACATACCACCAGGTAGACCTCCTAATAGGGGGTTTGAGCATGTCATAGAGCTCAAGCAGGGTGCCAAGCCAGTCATTACGATACCCTATAGACATCCTAAGTGGTACAAGGATGAGATTGAGAAGGCTATTCAGAAGCTTCTCAATATGGGGCATATCAGGCCTAGTAAGAGCCCTTTTGCTTCTTCTATTGTTCTAGTGAAGGACGATACACTCAGGATGTGCATAGACTACAAGGAGTTGAATAAAAAAACTATAAAAAACAAATATCCCATCCCTAGGATTGACAAGCTCATAGATGAACTATATGGTGCATGCTTCTCTAAAATAGACTTGAGATCAGGATACCATCAAATACGGGTACGGGAGGAGGATGTAGAGATGACAGCATTTAGGTGCCATTATGGGCACTTTGAGTTTCTAGTTATGCATTTCGGCTTAACCAATGCTCCCGCCACATTCCAGTCTTGTAAGAATAAGGTTTTCCGAGAGCAGTTGAGGAAATTTGTACTTATCTTCTTTGATGACATATTGATATTCAGCAAGACTTGGGAGGAGCACCTGAGTCACCTTGATATTGTGTTGGGTATTCTTGAGCAGGAGTCTCTTTATGCCAAAATGTCCAAGTGCGAGATTAGCATGACAGAGTTATTGTATTTGGGACATATCATCAGTGCCGAGGGTGTTCGCATGGATCCGGAAAAGGTCCGGGCAATCTTAGATTGGCTACCACCCAAGAATCTCTCTCAGTTCAAGGGATTCTTCGGCCTCTGTGGATTCTATCGCCTCTTTGTTAAGGGGTTTTCTCAGATAGCTGCCCCCCTTATAGATTTATCTCGGAAGGGTGCTTTCGAATGGCCTATGAGTGCTCAACAGTGTATTGACATATTTAAAGAGGTGATAAGCACATGTCTTGTCTTGGCAATTCCAGACTTCACAAAACCTTTCGAGCTACAGTGTGATGCCTCAAGAGAAGGCATTGGAGGGGTGCTGATGCAGGATAAACACCCCATCACATTTGAGAGCAGGAAGTTATGAGGTGCTGAGAGGAGTTACAGCATTTATGATAAGGAGATGTTAGCCATTATGCATGCATTGACTAAGTTCAGGCAGTACCTTGTTGGAGGAAAATATGTTGTCAAATCTCATCATAACAGCCTGAAACACTTCCTTAGTCAAAAGGATCTGAATGACCGGCAGCAAAAGTTGGTCAGCAAACTTCAGGCATATGACTTTGACATAGTCTTTGTCAAAGGGAAAAAGAATATAGTTGTTGATGCCCTATCTAGGAGACCTCACTTGTGTGCTTCGGGGGAGATTGCAGAGGATTGGAGAGATATGATTGTTGCAGAGTATGCAAAAGAAAAGTGGGCTTCTGGGATTGTTGATGGCACTACCCAGGATGACAAGTACACAGTTGTAAATGACTTGATCATTTACAAGGGGAGAATCTTTTTGGTGCCAGGGTCTACTGTGAAGCAAAAGATCTTGAGGGCTTTCATGACTTGCCTATGGCAGAACATCCTGGTTACTTCAAAACTTATAGCAAGATTAGGGAGCGCTTTACTTGGAAAGGCCTCAAGACTAAAGTTCAAAAGTATGTGAGGGAGTGCCCGATATGTCAACAGAACAAGCATGAGCACTCTTTCCCAAGAGGTTTGTTGCGGCCCTTACCCATTCCTGAGAGGAAGTGGGAGTGCATCTCAATGGATTTCATTACGAGTTTGCCCAAAGCCTAGGGCAGGGACTACATTTTTGTGTTGGTTGACAGGTTAACGAAATTTGCACACTTTTTTGCCATTTCAGCCACCTATATAACTTAGGTTGTTGAATTATTCTTCAGAGAGGTATTTCGACTACATGGGTTGCCACGGAGTATAATGAGTGACAGGGACAGCAGGTTCCTGAGTAATTTTTGGCAGGAGCTCTTCAAGTTGAGTGGGAATGAGCTCACTCCTAGTACGAGTTACCACCCCCAGACGGATGGGCAGACAGAGATAGTCAATAAGTGGGTGGAAGGGTACCTCACAAATTATATAGCAAGGCAGCAGAAGGCATGGGTGAAGTGGCTTCATTTGGGTGAGTATTGTTACAATACCACTTTCCATATGTCAATTCAGATGTCGCCATTCATGGCACTTTATGGGTGCGAGGCTCCGAGTTTCCTAGACTTGTTGTTTGGAGATAGCAAAGTACCTAAGGCTAAAGACCTCTTGCAGGAGAGTTTGGATATTATGAGGTCTTTAAGAGAGAACATCCAGAAGGCGCAAAACCAACAAAGACAGTATGCAGATGAGCACAGGATTGAGTGTTCTTTTGAGGTTGGTGATATGGTGTATCTTATGTTGCAGCCTTAGAGACAGTCCACTCTTAAGAAGAGTGATGCAGAAAAATTGAAGCCACGATATTATGGACCATTCAGGATCTCCAAGACGGTTGGAGAGGTGGCTTATGAGTTAGAACTGCCGACAAACAACAGGGTTCACAATGTCTTTCATGTGTCTCGCCTCAAAAAGGCACTGGGGCACAATGTGATACCTTCTACAGAGTTGCCTCCTCTTGATGAAGAGGGGAAGTTAGTTTTGGTACCTGAGGCCATCATTGACACCAAGGAGAGAACATTGAGGAAGAGGGTTATCAGAGAACATTTGGTGAAATGGAAGAACCTACCGGTGGAGGATGCAACTTGGGAAAATGAGCAAATTCTAATGCATCTAGATCTGAGATTGCTTGAGGCAAGTAATCATGGGTAGGGTGGACTGTAATGTCCCCTTTTTCTTGAGGGTGTTAGTCTATACTTGGTTCCCGTAGACTAACCAATGTGGTTAGGGAACTCTGGGAGTTCGTTTGGCCGTTTTCGAACACCTTGGTTGGGACTTACTATTTTTAGTAAGTTAAGGTTTGTGCCGGTTGGGGAAATTCAGAGTTGGAGGTGGAGTGTTTTGATGAGACCTTTCCAACGGTCTATTGTTCATGGGATTCCGAGTCCGATTGCTATTCCATTTTAAAGTCCGTAAGCTATAATTTATATTTAATAATGGGACTTTATATTATTAAGTCACTGTCTAAGGAAAAGATGTAAAATGCAAAAAATAAGTCACTAAGGATTTGGACGCCACCTTATGGGAAATAAAAGTAAATTTAAATGTTTTATTCTCCCCCCAAAAAGGGATCGACCCTCATGAGGAGATATAAAAGTTAAAAGGGAAAAAAGGCATCCATTCATAACATTACATTTCACTATGTTTTTGCTCTGCAAGTTGAGGGTTTGGCGAAGATTTCCAGCCATGGCTTTTGGTGACGAAACCTACCGTTAGTTTTAGTCTTCTGCAGATGTGAAAGATCACCCAAGGGGACTCAAGGGGCAGCCATACACAATGGTTGCAAGTGTGCTACAGTTTGATCATATTGTTCGAGCTTTGAAGAGGTTAAGAACTTATCATTTTCAGATTGTTTGTGCAGCTGAGAACACCTACAGCAGTGACAGATTTATGTAGATTTAAGGTGCATATTGGACAATTTTCTCTACTCCTTGTTGGTCATACATGTTGCAGACCTGGTCATACATCTTGGAGGCTTCATTTGGGGGTTTGTGAGAGTTGCAGTCCACAAGCATTTGGGGATTTGGTCCTAGGAGGCCTTGTCATTGTTTGTAGATGAGAATTTTTCATACTGTTGATGCTTTGAATGCAAAAACCTATGTTCATGTTGCTGGTGCAGCTACAACAGAAGTATGAAGATGAATATTTTGACATATGCGTATGTGATGATAATTCATTTTATGAACTAGGTCTTGATTATATTGTTCATATCTATCATAGATTTTCTGCGTTTCATTTACATACTTATATATCTATGTTACAATGAAAAAACATTACATGCAAAACCAAAAAACCCCTTCTGCATCTTCCGTCTAGTTCTAATGCTAGCACTTATATATGATTGGTTTCTTCAACTAGTTTTCTTATTATGTTTAAATCTTTAATTTAAACATGTATTCTTTTTTTGCTCTTCATCGGACAACTCTTTATATCAGGCCACTCTTATTTGCTTTGACATTAAGGACCCCATTTATGACTCCGTCTCTTTTGACATCAATCTCATTCATACTTCTTTGACAACACCAATGACAATCTCCGACAATCTCATACATACATCTTGTACAATCAATCCAATCAATCTCCACAACATCTCTTAGACATTAATCTTGCCAACAATCTTGGTCTTATGTCTTTGACATTAGTGACACAACTTCTTGTTCATGCACCTTCTTGACATCAATGATAACATGTTCTTATACTATCGTCTGTTCATGACTATCTTCTTAATCTCAATGACAACATGTGTATGCACCTTTGACATCAATGACAACATTGCCAACAGTTACAACCACCTACAGAACTACCAACACAACCTCCATACAAGAAACACCTCTCGCTTAACTACTAACATTATTAAACACTAACAAAAGCTAATGGGATTATTATTTTATAAACTATACAACCTAATCTATACTAAAGTGAAATAACCCACCCCCTTTGCATTTTCTGATGTTAAGTTGTCACCTAGTACGTTTTAGGGTTTTGCATTTGACATAATACACATGCATACATATATTTTTGCAAACAGCATAAAATGGAAATACCCAGATGCTCTATATTAATGGAAATGCATTACAATGCATATATAAACAATACCTAGAAGATAGAAAGCCAAAAATATGAAGTCTTTCACATACCCATTTCGCTGTCCATACAAAATGAAGTTTATTATGAAGGTACAGCAACATATATCAATGGATCCTCCTCCAAAGGCAATGTAAACTCAGTTTATTTTCAGTCTAGTGAAAGTACATCAACAATGAGCAAATAACACTAAATGTAGTGCTCCAAAGGCTATCATATGTGCATGGAAGAAGACCCAATGAAGACCCTGACCCTATATGGTATAGTATGTCCCCCAGCAGAGCTATAGAGAACTGAAATCACAATCACAAACCCTTATTTCTGTTCTGAGATTGTTTGCCTTCTTTTTACAGCCTTTCAAACACCCTACCTAAATAAATAACTATGGAAGGAAGACTTGTAACAACTTCCAAACTCTCTAAATGCTGGTACAGCTAGACACAGACTGGTATTGCCTGCTGAGCAGAAGAAATCAGTGAAGTATACCCTCAAATGGCCTCCAAAATCCCTCTACTGTGGTCGCCTGCCTCTTGCAACACAAGGCATGTGATTTCCCAAGAATATCAGCAAATAGAAACACTCCAAAATCAAATCTATTCCTCAATATGGTACAGCCAGGTTCAAGGAGGTACTGCCTGGTTGTAGCTTTGCAAACACCATCAAATCTGCCCCAAACTCCAAGCCATAACTTCTAAAATGTTCATTGATATGCCCTTCGAATTACTATGACAACAAACCATGAATATCTTCAATGAAAGCTCTTCGTGACAATGTTGGTTTGTTCCAATGAAGCACTAAAATAACCCACCCCCTTATGTGTTTTTATTGTTCGCTGATATGGGTCTGTTTTCATTCACTGTTTGAAGGGTTTTTGTGGTTAAGTTGAAACCTACTTGCAGTTTTGATGTTGTTTCCATAAAATTGAACACATGCATGCAATATATTTCGCAAATACAAAGGAAATGGAAATACCCACAACCTCTATTTCATTTATAATGCATTATAAATGAAAAATATGCAATACCCACATGAAGGAATGAAAAAAATATCAAAAAGCCAACATACCCATTTCGCTGTCCAAGTTTACAAGGCTGGAAGAGACTGTTACAACAGTTATAGGTGATCAAACCCTCTACAAATCACTCATACACAGTATGTTCTTTGCTTATATAGTATTGCAGTCACAAAGGAAGAATATATAGCCAATATAGGAGAGAGAATGAGCCCAAAATGCATACGCTGGCCCTCTAACAATACCCACGCCCTTCTCAGGGTAGTATGGCATTCACAACAGCAAATGGATGCCTTGGTCACAATGTTTATCACTGTATTCTGCTCATAACAGGATCTAAATTGTATGCAGCAAAGCTCCAAGAAGATAGTCTGTAGAAACCATGAAATATGCTACACAAAGATCCCCAAATGTCTTCTTGCTGGCACGGCTGGCCCTAGAGGTGGTACGGGCAGAATACGAGGATAATACCTCCTAAAATCTGCACCAAAATCCCGGCAAATACTTGTAATCTGTTTGTCAATGTCTTCCACTAATTATAAAGCCAAATATCGGCAGATTCAACTATGAAAATGGTTCCGGGACAAGCTCCAAAACCTCAAAACTGAATAAAGTGAAGCACAGTTGCAACCACTGGATATGGCTGCCCAAGAGCCTCCTTAGGTGGTCTCACACACCCGCAGAAAACTAATACTAATGGTGGTTTCCGTCACCAAAAGCCATGGCTGGATAATTTCTCCAAACCCTCATTTGCAAAGCAAATAGCAAAGTAAAATATATTGTCATGAATGAGCTCTTTTTTTTAATTTTTGCTTTTATATTTCCCAAGTGAGGGTCGATCCATAAGGAGAGAGGAATATAATATAATAAAATTCACTTTATTTCCTCCTTTGAGGCATCCAAGTCCAAAGTGACCTTTTATTTGCATTTTAATATTTTACTTAGTCACAAACCTTACATTATAAAGTCCAAATATTAAATGTGCATTATCAACTTACGGACTTTAAATTGAATGACCAAATGGACTTGGAATTCAACGAGTAATAGACTGTTAGAAAGGTCTCATCAAAACGCTCCACCTCCAATCTTAAATTTCCCAAAATGGTCGAAACCCTAATTTACTAAAAATAGTAAGTTCTCTAAAACCATCCAATGAAACTCCTAGAGTTCTCTGACCATATTGGTTAGTCTACGAGAACCAACTATAGACTAACACTACCTAGGAAAGGGGACATTACAGTCCGCCCTCCCCAAGATTGTTTGCCTCAAGCAATCTCAAATCTGGATGCATTAGAATTTGTTCACTCTCCCAAGTAGCATCCTCAGCCGAGAGGTTCTTCCATTTCATCAAATACTCCCTGATGACCCTCTTCCTCAATGTACGCTCCCCAGTGTCAATGATGGCCTCAGGTACCAAAACCAACTTCCCCTCTTCATGAAGAGGAGACAACTCTGTAGAAAGTATGACATTGTGCCCTAGTACCTTTTTGAGGCGAGACACATGAAAAACATTGTGAACTCTGCTATCTGTCGGCAACTCCAACTCATAAGCCACCTCTCCAACCCTCCTGGAGATCCTGAATGGTCCATAATATCATGGCTTAAGCTTTTCTACACCACTCTTCTTAAGAGTGGACTGTCTATAGGGTTGGAGCATAAGATATACCATATCACCAACCTCAAAAGAATGCTCAACCCTGTGCTGATTTGCGTACTGCTTCTGCTAGTTTTGCGCCTTCTGGATGTTTTCTCTCAAAGACCTCATAATATCCTGACTCTCCTGCAAGAGGTCTCTAGCCTTAGGTACTCTGCTATCTCCAAACAACAAATCCAAGAAACTCGGAGCCTCGTACCCATAAAGTGCCATAAATGGTGACATTTGAATAGACATGTGGAAAGTGGTATTGTTACAATACTCACGCAAGTGAAGTCACTTCACCCATGCCTTCTGCTGCCCTGCAATATAATTCCTGAGGTACCCTTCCACCCACTTATTGACTATCTCAGTCTGCCCATCCGTCTAGGTATGGTAACTCATACTAGGTGTGAGCTCTGTCCCACTCAACCTGAAGAGCTCCTGCCACAAGTTACTCAGGAACCTCCTGTCCCTGTCACTCACTATACTCCGTGGCAACCCATGAAGTCGGAATACCTCTCTAAAGAATAATTCAGCAACTTGAGATGTTGTATAGGTGGCTGAAATAGCAAAAAACTGTGCAAACTTCATCAACTTGTCAACCACCACAAAGATGCAGTCCCTGCCTTGGGCTTCGAGCAAGCCCGTAATAAAATCCATCGAGATACAATCCCACTTCCTCTCGGGAATGGGTAAGGGCCACAATAAACCACTTGGGAAAGAGTGCTCACGCTTGTTCTGCTAACACACCGGGCACTCTCTCACATACTTTTGCACCTCGGTCTTGAGGCCTTTCCAAGTAAAGTGCTCTCTAACCTACCTATATGTTTTGAAGAACCCTGGATGTCCCGCCAGAGGCAAGTCATGAAAAGCCCTCAAGATCTTCTGCTTCATAGCAAACCCTGGCACCAAAAAGATCCTCCCCTTGTAAATGATCAAGTCATTTAACTCTGTGTACCTGTCATCACTGGTAGTGCCATCAACAATCCTAGAAGCCCACTTATCCTTTGCATACTCTACAGCAATCAGATCTCTCCAATCCTCTACAATCTCAACCAAGGCGCACAAGTGAGGTCTCCTAGATAAGGCATCAACAACTACATTCTTCTTTCCTTTGACAAAAACTGTCAAAGTCATATGCCTGTAGTTTACTGACCCATTTCTGTTGCCGATCATTCAGATCCTTCTAACTAAGGAAATGCTTCAGGCTACTATGATCAAAATTGACAACAAATTTACCCCCAACTCGATGTTGCCTGAGCTTAGCGAATGCATGCATAATAGCTAACATCTCCTTACCATATATACTATAGCTCCTCTTAGCACCCCTCAACTTTTTGCTCTCGAATGCAATGGGGTGTTTGTCCTGCATTAGTACCACTCCAATGCCTTCCCCTAAGGCATCACACTGAAGCTCGAAAGGTTTTGTGAAGTTTGGAATGGCCAAGAATGGACAAAAACTCATCACCTCCTTAAATTTGTCAAAGCACTATTGAGCACTAGTAGACCATTCGAAAGCACTCTTCTGAGTCAAATCTATAAGTGGGGCAGCTATCTGAGAAAATCCCCTCACAAAGCGGAGATAGAACCCACAAAGGCCGAAGAATCCCTTGAGCTGAGAGAGATTCTTGGGTGGCGGCCAGTCTAAGATAGCTCGAATCTTCTTCGGATCCACACAAACACCCTCCGCACTGATGATGTGTCCCAAATATAACAACTTTGTCATGCCAAACTCGCACTTAGACATTTTGGCATAAAGGGACTCCTGCTCAAGTATCTCTAGCACAATATCAAGGTGTCTCAGGTGCTCTTCCCATGTCCTGTTGTAAATAAGTATGTCATCGAAGAAGATGAGCACAAACTTCCTTAGCTGCTCACAGAAACCTTATTCATACAAGACTGGAATGTCGTTGTTGCATTGGTTAAACCAAAAGGCATAACCAGAAACTCAAAGTGCCCATAGTGACACCTAAATGCAGTCTTCTCTACATCCTCCTCCCGTACCCGTATCTGATGGTACCCAGATCTCAAATCTATCTTTGAGAAGAAGCATGCACCGTGCAACTCATCTATGAGATTGTCAATTCGAGGGATAGGATATCTGTTCTTGATAGTCTTCTTGTTCAACTCTCCATAGTCTATGCACATCCTGAGTGTACCATCCATCTTCTTCACCAGAACAACAAAAGAAGCAAAGGGGCTCTTACTTGGCCTGATATGCACCATCTTGAGAAGCTCATGAATAGCCTTCTCAATTTCATCCTTGTACTGCTTAGGATGTCCGTAGGGTACCGTTATAATTGGCTTGTCACCCTGCTCAAGCTCTATGGCGTGCTCGAAACCCCTGTCAGGAGGTCTACCTGGTGGTATATCACTAAACACTTTGGTGTGTTTAGTCAGCAAAGACTGAATCTCAACTGGATACTCCCGCTTCTGCTGCTTAGGAACCTCAAGCATCATTAATATCTCTGCTGCCCACTGAACTTGATCATGCCGTAGTATCCTCTCCATTCTCGAATCTGGGCTATCTGACTGTTCGGATCTCCTGTTCCTGTCCCCCATATCACCAGTTATGCTGTCACTGCCATTAGAGGAACTTCTGATTATGCTTAAAATCCCTAAAACTGTTTCACCCTCTGGAATCTCAGGTAGCTGCCACTGAAGTGTATCTCTGGTATAAAACTGGTTCTTGTCACTCGTGAACTCTGATCACACAGGCGGCAAGATGCACCAGCTCTGAAACCACTTAAATAACCCACCCCCTTATGTGTTTTATTGTTCGCTGATATGGATTTGTTTTCATTCACTATTTGAAGGGTTTCTGTGGTTAAGTTGAAACCTGCTTGCATTTTGATGTTGTTTCCATAACATTGAACACATGCATGCAATATATTTTGCAAATACAAAGGAAATGGAAATACCCACAAGCTCTATTTCGTTTATAATGCATTATAAAGTTTAAATATGCAATACCCACATGAAAGAATGATGAAAATATCAAAAAGCCAACATACCTATTTCGCTGTCCAAGTTTACAAGGCTGGAAGAGACTGTTACAACAGTTCTGGGTGATCAAACCCTCTACAAATCACTCATACACAGTATGTTCTTTGCTGATACAGTATTGCAGTCACAAAGGAAGAATATACAGCCAATATAGGAGAGAGAATGAGCCCAAAATGCATACGTTGGCCCTCTAACAATACCCACGCCCTTCTCAGGGTAGTACGGCCTTCACAACAGCAAATGAATGCCTTGGTCACAATGTTTATCACTGTATTCTGCTCACAACAGGATCTGAATTGTATGCAACAAAGCTCCAAGAAGATAGTCTGTAGAAACCATGAAATATGCTACATAAAGATCCCCAAATGTCTTCTTGTTGGTACGGCTGGCCTTAGAGGTGGTATGGCTGGAATATGATAGTACCTCCTAAAATCTGCACCAAAATCTCAACAAATACTTGCAATCTGTTTGTCAATGTCTTCCACTAATTATCAAACCAAATACCGGCAGATTCAACTATGAAAATGGTTCCGCGACAAGCTCCAAAACCTCAAAACTGAATAAAGTGAAGCACAGTTGTAACCACTGGATATGGCTGCCCAAGAGCCTCCTTAGGTGGTCTCTCACACCTACGGAAAGCTGATACTAATGGTTGTTTCCGTCACCAAAAGCCATGGCTGGATAATTTCTCCAAACCCTCATTTGCAGAGCAAATAGCAAAGTAAAATGTATTGTCGTGAATGAGCTCTTTTTTTTTAATTTTTGCTTTTATATTTCCCAAGTGAGGGTCGATCCATAAGGAGAGAGGAATATAATATAATATAATTCACTTTATTTCCTCCTTTGAGGCATCCAAGTCCAAAGTGGCCTTTTATTTGCATTTTAACACTTTACTTAGTCACCAATCTTACATTATAAAGTCGAAATATTAAATATGCATTATCAACTTACGGACTTTAAATTGAATGACCAAATGGACTTGGAATTCAACAAGCAATAGACCGTTGGAAAGGTCTCATCGAAACGCTCCACCTCCAATCTTGAATTTCCCAAAATGGTCAAAACCCTAACTTACTAAAATAGTAAGTTCTCTGAAACCATCCAACGAAACTCCCAGAGTTCCCTAACCACATTGGTTAGTATATGGGAACCAAGTATAGACTAACACCGCCTAGGAAAGGGAACATTACAAGCACCAATACAACCACTAAATATGGCTGCTCAGAAGCACCCTTGGGTGGTCTCTCACACCTACGGAATGCTGCCACTAATGGAAGATTTCGTCTCCAAAAGCCATGGATGGTTTTCTTCAAACCCTTGTTCTCTTTGCAGAGCAAATATCTTAAAATGTAATTGTCAAGAATGCAAATTAAACTTCATTATTTTCTTTTATTCCCCTTTCCTCAACGCCACTTTTGAGAAATAATAATATTTTATCATTTCTTTTTGTTTCCCAAGTTTGGGCACCCAAACATAAGGTGACTTTATTAATTTTAAATATTTCATAAGGTCTCCCACTATAATAGTCACTTAGAATATTTAAATAATGATAAAGTTAAATATTCTATTTAACTTTAATAATTAATGTTATTTAAAATAAACGTCTCGTACTATATCAATTGCTAAGGCATTGCCATCAATGCATCCAACCGACATTCCCGACATAGAAATACTGTCAACTGACCAAGTCGGTGACCACCGTTTGACTTACTAAAAATAGTAAGTATGAGCAAAGGGTCCAAAAACGCTTTGGAAAGCGTCATCACAGACTCCAGATAATATTGAGCTTAATTCAACACCTGGAAAGGCCTCGAGATGGCTGAATTGCCATGTCACCAAAACAGTGTCTAGACTAACACTTACTATAAATAGTAGCATTCTCTGAGGACTAAAGAGAACAAACCCAGAAAAACCCAGAAAGATTGTCACCATGCAAGCACTTACTATAAATAGTAAGTACAGATAAGTTCTCTGAAATCCCTCTGGAAAGTGTCATACGTCTCCACTGGAACACCCGAACACACTGGTGACATCAAAATACTCCTCTGATCAGGCTGTCACAAACCCAGAAAGTCAGCTCCAACTGCGCTACAAGAGGACCCGAAAATGGGGACATTACATAAATATGTAATACAACTCCAACATAAAGCTTGTTGTAGTAAATGTAGACCCTCTTTGAGGATTGTATCTCACATACCAATATGTAAACCTCTTGTCATGCAGCTTCAGGATGGAAAGGCACCACAGGGAATATGGTAAAGATTGCTGAGAAGATTCTGATGGTGGAGATGAATGAAGAGGTGAGGAAGAAAGCAATGCATTATGGAGATTTGGCACTAATTTGCAGACTCAATATTGTCTACCCTTGTTGGAAACCTTTGTTATCTGGTAATATGCAGATTTTCCCTTGTGGACAAAGGACTTTTTATAGTAATTTTCTCTTCCAAAGTAGACAAAGATGTTATTTTGGCTAAGGGTTCAAGGGTATGGGGCAATACCTCTCTTTTTGTGAAACCCTGGTTTTCTGATTTCAATCCTTCAAAAAAAAATTTCAAAATTTTGTCAGTCTAGGTAAGACTTCCAAATCTTCCATTACACTTTTGGATACCTTCTACATTGGAAAGCATAGATAATACCTTTAGTAAATTAGTTTCTATAGGCCCTGAAACGAAAAAATCTTTCTCATTCAACTTTTGCTCATATATTGGTAGAGATAGATTTGTCCAAGGGATTGCTAGCAGATATGTGGTTGAAATTAGACAATAATATTTGGAAGCGGCACCTTGACTATGAAAAACTGACATTTAGATGTAGGAACTGTTTTGGGATAGGGCATATGTCTGTGGCTTGTCCAAGTACAATTAGAAGATCCTTTGGAAAGGCGTCCTGGTGGCATAATGAAGTAAAGCTGCAAAGAATGGTGGAGCAGAAAATGTGGGCTGCGCCAAAGGATACCAGGGGTAGTACTGAGAACATGAAATCTGATGGTGACTCTAGTAATATTCTGGTTGAAAATCTAGTGGATACCTCTCCAAAGGATAAAGATTTGCCTTTCAAAGCTTCAAAAAAGGTAAATACAGTGGAGAGCTCAATAGAATTATAGAGGGGAAAGGTATCCCATATAGGTTTGTTGATGTTGTTGATGTTGATTGTATAGCTCCAGATAAGCAGCAATTGCAGTCCTCGTCAAAGGATAAGTTTGAGGATTGCACTAAAGAAAATATGCAGCCAGTAATGAAGGTTTGGGAAGGATCTAAGTCCAGAGAATGGGAAAAGGTTATAAAATCTCCTGAAGTTAGGAATCAGCAGGATGCCTCCCAAAAGAGAATGGTGAACAAAAAATCAAAGATTAAGGAGAAGGAAATATTAAATAAGCTCCCATCTGTGGGCACTGTTTGGGAAGGTTCAAAAATTAGAGAATGGCCAAGAGATTCAATCGAATATTCTATGGAAGATGATAGCATGTGGCAAAACATAGAAAACATAAATATTATAATAGGTAGTATTCCTATGTTGACAGGATAAGTAGTTGGATGTTCTATAGGTGGATGATGTTTAGTTGATATTTGCATCTTATTGTACTGAGCTTTTAATTTCAAGGGCAGGGGCACCTATATAACCCCTACTAATTTGTCTAATATATATATATATATATATATATAAACATATTTGTTCATGAGTTCATAGGAAAGAGACAATAGAAATTCAAACTGTTTACTGCCTCACAATGTTCTAAAAATGAACATTGATGGGGCCTCTAAAGGAAACTCAAGCGAAACAAGAGCCAGTTTTGTTTTCCGGAACTTGGATAGCATTATGATCATGGCAGGTTCTAAGCATTTAGGGAAGAAAACCAATAATGAAGCAGAACTAGAAGCTCTCTTAGCAAGATTAAAAGCGGCATATGTACAAGATATCAGAAGAATTGAGATAGAAGGGGCCTCGAAGATGGTGGTGCAAGCTGTACAAAATAAATATTGCCCCAACTGCAAACTAAGAGGGATCCTAAAGAGATATTGAGGTGATTCGACAAATTTGATTGGATGTCAACTAGACATTGCTATAGAGAACGAAATAAGGTAGCTGTGCTTCAAAATGATTTCACCTCAATAGAAAGCAAAGATGTAAATGTTTGGAAGAATTTAACAAATATGCTAAATCTCAATAGGCCCCCATTAGGTTATGAGGACTAGTGATCGACATGCATTGTTTTAATTAAAAGGCAACTTGGAGGTATAAAGGAATAGAGATGATATGACTCCTTAAACGTGTTATGGCAATCATTAAATGTATTCCCTATGCCCAGTTTGGCAATTGGTACTTGTGCGCAGCAAGATGCATGTTGAATGGATGGTGGTGCTATGTAGTTTGATTGCCATTTGGAGTGTTTGTAGCTTGCTTCAAGTCATATGTTTAAGGACAAGTGTTTTAATCGCCTATGGTGTGATGGCTGGGAGAGTCTTTACAAGAGATTCACTCAGGTATGGGCATTTATCAGATCATAGGCTCAAGATAATATTTAACTGCTCCTCTCCTCAGTCACTCTAGGTGATAAAGATTGTCCTAGGCCTAGACAGAACTAATGACAATGGCACTGTAAGGTCTAGGGTTTCAGTAGTGGTGGATTTTCGACAAAATCTGAAAGAGGCCATGGAAAATCAAGAGATTAGGGCTTGTTTGGAGGAACTCCTTATAAATGTAGAATGGGATGATGAAAAGGTTGCAGAGGAGATAATGTCGTCTCAACACAGGTGCACATGGAGGGTGTCAAGGCATGAAGTGGTGGATACCCAACTTCTCAATACACATGTTTTAGCCCTAATGGAGCATTTAAGATCTCTGAACGCCTATTGTAAAGACTTAAACCTGGTGCTAAAGAATTTGGTGGCCACTCATTGTAATGTGGTCCTTGACGTTGTTAGCATCTATCCGCTATTGGCTCTAGAAGATGAAAGAGTTGTTTGTGCCTTGTGATGCGCAGAGCTATCGAAAGGTTTAAAATTCTGTGGCTTGAACAAGGCACGTGGTCCTGAAATGCTACTATGGAATCTCTCAATGTGTTTGGCTCAAGTGTAATATCGCACATGCAAGATAGATGGATGCCCCTCCATCAAGGTCTAGTCTTATTACGTGGGGGGGAGTCTAAATGTCTTAATGTTGTGATGGTTTGTATTTTCTCTTGCCAGTTTTGTTTTATTATAGCATTTGTATCTAGTTTGTTATGTACTCTTGAGTCCCATTGAACTACTTTTGGTCGTCCATGGTCCATGGACATTAATATAATTTCTTTCTTTCTTTCTCAAGCACAACTACACCCCACTATAGGGGTTGTTTATGTCGGTAGCCTTCTTTAGTTTCTATGGTAGGCTTGTTGCTTAGATAGTTGGTTAATATGGTACAGGTGTTTCTGGTTATATCTTTGTTGTTGAATCTCTGATATGCAGCATTTTCTTTTTATAGTTTGTATCTTCTTATATGAAGGGATGGGGCCTCATAGTAGAACCCTGATATTATATCTAAAAAAATTATATTACCATATCCCCATTAAAGGGTTAAGAGGCTTACATTTGGAAAGAAAAAAAAATTCTTCTTGTCCTTTAGGTAATAGGTTGCAAGATGAAAATGTGAAGGAGGCTTGGAGTCCTCCCCCACCTAGGTTTGCCAAAGTAAACTTTGATGGGGTTTCTCGGACTAACCCAGGAAGCATTGATGTGGGTGCCATTTTTTGTAAGGAATATGGCAGTTTGATTATGGGTGGCTCTCTTCCTAGGACACTGCACCAATAGTGAAGCAAAGTGGGAAGGTGTGGTTAGAACTTAGGGAAATTGCGCTAGCATCCTCTTTAGGTGTGTAGTAGTTAGTTCTAGAGGGGAATTCCCTCGTGGTGATTAATGCATTGAGAAAAGGTTTTCTTGGCAAATTGTGTGGTGAACCACGAGCCCCCCTTACTGCGCTTTATATCAGTCTTCCCTAGTCTTGGAAGGGGCCTGAAAATTATTTAAATTTTTAGCCCCCTTAAAGGTTTTCCCTTCTTTCCAGGACCATTTGGTCCTCTAACCATAAACTAGCATGTGTTAATAAATGTGAGAATGATTATCTAAGGTGGCAGAGAAGTGTTTTTTTATTTCGTGCGGTTTATGTGGTGGATGCCAGCAGATTGGCTCTAGGCTGCTTGGTGTGTTCATTGGGTGTTGGTTGGGTGCTTGTTGAGTTTCACCATGGCATGTCGAAGGCACTCACATAAGGCTAGGAACCCTTATAAAGTTATGGGTGCAATAGAGTGTCTAATAAACATCTGAGTGCAATCTTCAACTCTCAAGAAATGGCCACTCTAGGATTTGTTAAATCGATGCTCAGCAAGAATGGGTTTGGAGTTCCAGGCCCCCTGTGCTCCAAAGCCACCATACAAGAGGATTTTGTCTCAAAATTGGCAGAGGTTGTCCACTCTAAGATTTGTTAAATCGATGCTCAGCAAAAATGGGTTAGGATTTTCAGGTCCCTTGTGCTCCAAACCCATCATACAGGAGGATTTTGTCCCAAAATTGGCAGAGGTTGTCCCCAGCGCAGTGCAGCATCTATGGCTTTTATGACTCTTGTTACCAGCTCATTTTGGGGATATGGAGGTTCCTAATGCTGGTCTAGAAGCCAGGGAAGGAGGATGTTGAGGGAACACCTATGGGTGGGAATCCTAGGCATGGGAAGGATTCTCCACCTGTGACAACCATCGAAGATAATGAGTTGCTGCTGGTACACATAGAATTGCTGGTGCTCAAGGCTTACTGTGAGGACCTAGGAAAAGTGATGGGTAGCCTTATGATGACCCATAATAAAGGGCACCTAAAGGTTTCAAGCACGTATACAGTTCCTACCTTCAGTGCTGGATGTGACAGCGCCTGGTTCATCTTCTTCTGCAGATCAGCAGCAGAATGCAGCAGTTGTGGAAGATCTTGCTGGTTGGTGTGTGGCAGATGATGAAGATCTTTGTAGGTGGGGGTGTCTACTAAGTTTCTGGGCAACTTTTGTTGATTCTGGTCAAGCCTGTTTTGGCTGCAGGGTGATGCTTTGTTCTTGTCTGTACCTTGTTAGTTGTTTTTTGTAGGCTGGAAGTTGGTTTCAGAGTTTAGATGGTTTTTGGTTTGTGCTTTTAACTGTCGGCCATTATTGTTGTTTATCGTAATTATGTTATGTTCTATATGTTCTTATTCCAAGTCAGGGGCCCCAATAGAATCCCCCAATAATTAATCTTTAAATAAATTTTATCAACATAATTTTCTTAAAAATCTAAATTAAAGTTAAATATTTTTATTTTTAAAATCCTAAATTTAAGTTAAATATTTCTAAAACGCAAACAGTACGTGAACGTGAAGTCAAACGCATGTTTAGTGAAATAGGTGGGAGAGGGGAGCTGCAAGCAGTAGCACTAAGCAGAGCAGATCTGTGAGCTCTAAAGGAGAATGGAAGATAAATAAACAACAAACAAACAATGAATCCGCAGGAAACAGCACAACAAAAGTATGAAGAAATGGCGATGGCATCATTGTACACCAAAAGATATGAATGGTCATTTGATGGCAGACGAATGGGGGTTTGCAGTCACCCTAAACATAGCAAATCACAAAACAGCCTTTAGCAGTCACCTTCATCCTGAAAACAAAAAGAATAAAAATAGCAATGTATGTTATGCCCGGAATACAGAAAAGGCCCTAAGTTTTTTGTTATTTTTTAAATTAAAACTAAAATCTGATTTTTATCTGTCCAGACAATTTTTTGGGCGAATTTTAACATTTTTGGGGGTATTTTTAATGAATTTCGAATTTTTTGGTTCGAAATCACCAAATCTGTGAAACTGCCTTAAAGTATAGAAATAAATTTTAATGAAATCAAAGATTAATTAAATTGATATTTGATAATCATAATCATGCAATAAATAGTTGAAGCTTAAACAGTAATCACCTAGAGGCAGTAAATCAGAACTGGGGTCAGACATGCCATTATTTATAAACATGGTACGGGGGTACTCAGAGATCAGTATATTTTCAATCAATTGATGAAAATTCAGTGCACATGGACATCTAAGTTCTTAGCCCTTAAATTGGTTTTTATTTTTATTTTTTAGATCTGCTAGTAAAAAAATGTACATTTTCATGTAAAAAACAGAATGTTATAGATTTCTTTAATTCTTTTCACTCTTATCAACCAATTATCAGCACTTGAGGAAAATAATCAATGTAATTTATATCATATATCTAAGAAACTTATATAGGAAGTTTACCAAATTTCAAATGAAATGTCTAGGAGATGTATAGAGATATGAAGAAACTTTATCAGAAGTTTCCTAAAATTCAGAGATGTTCCCATATGTGTCTCCAAAACAGGACGTGTTTCAGATACAGGGGACAAGTACTAGGAGTTAGGGAACAAATCTCTGGGTAACTATGATTCTTGCTCAGATGTTCGCCTTTCTCCCATTTATCAAGTTGGAGGGCAAATTGAGATGCAGAAAAGCAATGACCGAGGTTCAGTAAAACCTCTGATACACATGGTAAATAGAAAGGGAGAAATACATATTATAGCAAAACAGGGACAATATAATGTATATTACACAGATGAGAAATGCCAAACCCACATCTCGGTAAAACAGAATTTTCAACATTAACTTGGAAAGAATAAAGAATACTAGCTGGATATCGCCTTGTTAAAATTATGAAGCAATTTCTTTGCTATGAACACTTAGGAAATATCCCTCAAGTGAATAATGCACATCCCATCCAAAAACCTACTAGTATTCCATGATATCATTTATATGCCATACATTTGCATAATGTTCTGATCAAATGAAACTCCCAGAAGATAACTATTCAGTACCGTGTTAGAAGCAATAACTTAGAGATGAGAAATATACCTGCAAAAGAATAACACAATGTTGCGGGAGTCCTATATCCTTAAATGGTGATGATAACCACTGGTTCCAAACGAACTCTTCATCTGGATCCAAAATTAATGATTCACTTGGAAAAGGCCTTGTAATATCCCTTGTTTCACAAAAATAGTACTTCCCGTCAATATCAATATCTGCAAACTCCTGAATATTTTTTAATTCCCCTTTATACTGAATTTGAGGATTTTGAAGTTGAATTTTAAAACACTGACTCTCTGCTACAGTGTAAACACATCCACCCCCTGGAAGTTCTGGAATTGAAGCCGCAAGCTTTGTGGCAACTATGAGCAAAGCAGTGCTACCCAATGCTGCATAGCCCAAAATTGCTCTAGCATGTACAGTATTTTTACACATCCAATGTGATCCAGCAGTCACAAAATCCAATGCTTCAGTCTCGGAAGAGAAAATGTCAAACCCCTCTCGTGCTGTATACTGCAGTGCCCCAGTTGTTGGATCAATGTATATAACTTGGGTGTCTTTCCTTGTTGATAAACTCACAATTATATAGTATTCACTGGATTCCAACTCCACAATAATCACAGAGGTGTCCCTCACAGCATAAACTGCATTAAAGTAAAAAAGTTGAATCAGAAGATAAAATACATTGTAGAAGTTACCTGAAACCTGACATCAAGGATCTAAGCCAATGAAAGCCAAAAGGAACATGATATATGATAAGATAAAGTATGAAATTAGAAATTTAGCAACAAAATTATGTCTATTTGCTGATTATTAGACAATAACATTAGTTAATAGAGTATAACATTATGCCGGGGAGATTTGTTTGAGCTTTTTAGCTTCCAAAAGATTCCTCATCATATAAATGTTTCAAGATTTAACACGAGATGATTACACCTTGGCAGGGATTTCTGAGATTTTCTAGGGCGGTACCATGGTCTTAGGTAAGACCTAAGTCACAACATTCATGTTTGTGTTTGAGTTGGTTTTGGAAAAAGTTCAGAACAAGTTCACCAACTAATAAAATTCAGCAAAAAAATTGTGATAAGTTTGAATAATTAGTTTTTTTTTAAATCTAAAAGTATAAAGTGTAATAAAAAATAAATATTAATAATTTCAAGTTAATCATAAAGCTTAATAAAAACTAAAATTTATCATAAGATATAGTAAAACTAAAATTGATCATAAAACTTAATAAAAATATATGAACTATTACTATTTTTCAATCATAAAGTAATAATATTATCATAAAAATTATACAAATACTTGGATGGCATGATGGCGGCAGCTTCCTTCCACTGCTTCTCTCTTGCTAACTCTAAATCTGCATCCTCATGCAGGCTCTTTGTTTTCTGCTGCAGTGGGAATTGGTGATGTGGCTCCAGTTATACCTGGCGGAGTACGTTCTCCTGGTGGTTCCTCTGTTCATGGCCGTGCATCTGGTAAGTCCCGTGTCATGTCCCTCTTTTCCAGCGATGCATAATTCTATTATTATTAATTAAAAAAAGTGTTTTTAACACTAACTTAATGTAATAAATAAAATAAAATAAATGTAAAATAAAGCCAATTTCAAAATTGGGCGCCAAATTTAGGTCCCATGGGCTCTAAGTAAACAAGGTACATGTTCAAGCACTGGTGGTTCATTTGAGGCATCCAATTCTGATTTTTGCATGGTCAATTTTTAAACTCCAAGAGAACAAGGACTCAGGGACGAAAACCCCCAAGTCTGCAATCTTGAGGTTTGGACGAAACCCCATTCCTCTCCTTGGCGACTCCAGTCAGGAGTAGCAGGCAGAACTAATTGGTGAAATTGTTTGTTTTCAGGACAAGGCCTGGCAGCTGTGAATGAATTAAGCAAACTACATCAGAAGCTGTCTATAATCTTATTGCTAAATCCTTGAAGGCCATTTACACAACAAACCCAAGCACATCATCTTTCGAGATCCAACTCAGTTTCGGGGCCAAGGTCAAGTGTTCGCCAGCTCAAGTGGTAGTATTTGCGCAGAAAATCCCATAATCATTGCTATCTGTTTATAATTGCTGGGATCTTTGCCAGAATAAGAATTTTGCGCCAACCATAATACCATTTAGAAGGGAATTTCATACGTTGGTGATCACTCCAGCCACTCTAGCGCACTTATCATACAGTCTGCAGGCCATCAGCAATTGTCACAGCACCTTCACCTAATCATATACCACTCAACCTTGGGCTCACTGGGGATCAATCAACGGATAAATCCAGACATCATAATACCAAGCCTGGACATTCAGTGAGGGTTTCTGGATCTGCGCATAACCATTGAGAGTCTAGGGAGTTAAGCTCGCATCTACAAGTGAAGGCTCCAGTTCGAGCTCAGTGGGTGAACCCTGTAATGTCCCATCTTAAAATTAACCCATCACCCCTCATACATCTCCCATGGGTCTTAGGGATTGACATGGATACTCACCAATATGACCATTTGACTGTCAATGACAATGATGTGCGTAATATTGTGCTCGCTACCTGATGCACAATTGTTTCAAAGAGACTGCAGAAACATTCATCTCTTGCATTGGTATGAAACAGCCAGCCAACTGTCCCATTGACATTGACAAAAGAAAACCCTACTTATTCTTTGTGAGCAAATTCCGTTCGTCCAGGGAGTTTGCAAGAGCTAATTGTCTTTATTGTTTAAGGTGTAAAGGCGAACTAAGCAGCAGCAATCATAAATCCCTGGCACCATTCTAATCCAGTCTGGAGCGCACTAGAATTGTAATAACCACCCTAGTTTTTTTTATATTTTAATTGGAAATAAGATGCAATCATGCAATCTCCTCAACTTTCTAATCACCAAGGTCCCAGTGAGGGCAAGGTCAGAGCATATGGTGCTTTGGACCACACACAGCTACTCTGATGAATGCAAACATTGAATGCTCAACGATGGCACACAAGGTCACAAACCGGCCTTATCTTCACTTCTTCAGCAGGAGTGTGCCAATGCAATACAATAAGAACACACATGGCAACTTGGTCGTCCTTATCAACGCTTATTCAACAGACGTGTGTTTGATGCAATTACAGAATGAGCACACAAGGCTGAGCCGACCTTATCAACGCTTATTTAGCGGATGTGTGAATTCATGCAAGCCACTGGCAAAATGTCTAAGCTGATTCAGACCAAAGTGATCGATAACATCAAACTTGTTCAATGCCAAACGAGCTAGAAATGAATGCTATAAACCATCCAGTTTTACAATATGTAAATGCATGCAATAAAGACCATTGGTGGTACTACCATCCAAGGTATTACAAAATGTGATTATTGCAACTAAAATAAAACATAACAATGAGTAATGGCTGCAATAATAATCTTTATATTCTGATTTCAGACTGAAATATACTGCTGCAACAATTAATCACTATGTAGGGGCCCATAAATCCATTCCGAACATTATTAGGAGCATACCCATTAAAAATTTGATGTTGTAGATGAAGGAGGATGTTGAATCACAACTCAAAACACTCAAGATACCTTTGAATTCACTAAGGACAGGTCTGATATGAATTTGCAGCAGCATGAGGGTTTGTAGATGACACAATGAAACCCTAACCAGCAAGAATAGTCCACAAATCTCATTTATTCAACCCAAAACAACACTGATTTCAGACTTGTGACTGAAATATATTGTTTATCAGGTCTGAACAGCAAAAGAAACACTCCAAAACTTCACACTGATAGCTGATATGAAGTACCCAAATGATGCAAATTGACCCACACTGATTTTCTACTGAAAACACTAACATGCCATTGAGCGTTGACATGCAACCATTAGAACTGACATGCAAGTGTTGATCACTAACATGCAATATGAAAATTAAATCTCCAAATTATCAGAAAAAACTGGAAGAGCTCCACACAAATAACAATGGCACAAACCATTCAACACGATGGCAACCTCTGAATGAAATTGCTCCAATGGATATGAGGATTTTCATCCCCAAACCTAATAGCTTCCTGCATTCGGCACAAATGTGATTTCTGTATGAAACCACCAAGTCCAACTATGAGGGTTTCATCCCCGAAATTGGTATCTTCAAGAGGGTTTTCGTCCTCAAGAAAAAATGAGAACACAAGTTCTCACTCAAAACAGAAGCAATTGAAATATTATGTCTAACCTCAAAAATGAGCTCCAACTCCCTTTTATAACTTTTTGGAGCTATTTTAGGAAAAAGCATTTTTTGCTTTTTCGGAAAAATAAAACATTTTTTCATTGCTTTTCTGAAAAAGCGTTTTTTTTTTTGCTTTTTAAGCACTTTTTTCTTTTTCGTTGCTTTTTCGAAAAGGCACTTTTCCCTCCCAAACTTGATATTTTAAAAAGTTACTTTTGAATCCTAATTTTTCAATGTCACTTTTATAATAACCTTTATGTGCACATGAATATCCTTTAAGCCTAGCACCACATAACTGCACAACTTAAAGTCACTTTTTATTAAATAATCAAAATATAAGTTGCCTTCATAAATGTTTTACTTTTCGACAACTTAAGTATTTAATTATTTAATAACTTCAAAGTTTAAATATTTTTGCACAACTATTGAAGTTGTGAAAACTATTAATATGACTTCAATTTTGGATTCTAACCATACCATAATGATCATTATCTCTCCGAACGATGATTGTATGCAGATTGATGCTTTCTAAAAATAACAGTCTCCTCCAAGAAGTTTGGAATGCACTCAAAAAGTCAGAACTGCATCCGAAAAGCACCATAGAGCTCATCTCAATCTCCCAAACTTATTGTCACTATCAAAAACTCAAAATGATCAGCCCAACGCTCTCCAGGAAAGTTGGAGTTTTCCAATGATGTTCGAAATGTCCCAAAAAAGGACATTACAAATCCTCCCTCCCAAAAAATTGCTTGCCCTCAAGCAATTCTGATTTTGTTTACCAATACCAAGATCCCAAATAAATCTGAAGAATGCTTCCCCATGTTTTTGCTACACTACACTAATGAACTAAAGATTGCAAATCTAGCATTCTTAATTTCACTATGAGGCAATCCCCCAATCTCACAAATTCCTAGATTCCAAACCTTTGTATCACCATATAACCTGAAAGTGAGGGAGTGAGCATACCTCAACAAGTCATCCACACAAATTATCCATCTCAAAATTAATCTTGTGGGAAAAAATCTAAATTGTTCCTCCATGAAAGAACACAAATCAGCTTGTGTGCAAGCTGAAAACAGATTATAACAGTCATAAGTCACCTGATTTTCACCCAAAACAGACTTATGATGGCTGAAGTATTCAATTTTTCCAACTAAAACCACTTTCCAACATTCTCGAATAGTCTAATGGTCCCAAAATACTCAATCTTCAAGTTGTTCAAGCATAGAAACTGCAACTCATAGTCTAATTTTATCAAAATCAGCAACCTGAAAATGGGACAGCTACTACAAAATTGGAATCTCCTTGCAAAAATAGGAATGATGAGCATCTTAATGATTGAAAAAACTTCTGCAAAGGCCGAAAATCCCGCCTCAACAGCCACCAACTAAAAAATGCTCCATCTTTTGTCTAAAAAATCTTGCCAACCCACTTGTATGTATGCAACCAAAGTCACGTGTTGGCTGATCCAACTAATGACAGCAGCACCAAGTATGAAAATTTGACTTACAATCCTCCACTACACAATCTTACTATCATCACAATCTCCCAACGAAGTTTGTTGGCAATCACTTGCATGAATACTAAGCAATGAAGTGATCCCATCACACTTATGTTGCGCTACTCTGGTTTTCATGTGAACCTCATCAAGGGATCTCCTAGTGGTGTTTAATACATCTTCACTACTAAAAATGCTACCACCAATCTCTAAATCATGATCGTGTTCAACTTCTTGTGGCAATCCCGTAAAGACTAACATCATGTCATCATGATCCAAAGTAGAAAGCTTACGATCAAGAGAAGATTGCTCTTCTAGTCCCATATGTTTACACTCTTGATGCTCCTCCTCATTGTTTTCAATAGGCATCACAAAAAAAAGGATTATCAAATGTCAAGTCAGCATCCATATCAAAGAGTGGATTATCAAATAGCTGAAAATCATTTATGGAACCCTCGCTTGCAATTTTAGATCTTCTTGGACAGTGTTCTAAGTCAAACTCCTCATGTAGTTCATCAAGCTCATCAATAACTTATTTTTCACTCGTCCATGCTTCATTTTCTTGCACCTTAAGATCATTTACAGCCTCGAGTTGATCTTCTGCCTCCAAAAATGCCATTTGAGCATTTTCTAACGAATTATTTTTTGACTTGAGCTCATCAACCTTTCTCTCTTTTCTTTGAATGCCCTAAAGACCTCTTTTGCAAACTCAATGGCATGATCTCAATCTCTAATCAAATGCAAGTATTCTACTTTCATTGTCTCCAATGAATCTTTAATAGTTTGCAAGTTTGAAGAACTCTACCCTCAATGCCTTTTTGCATGAGATCTTCAAGGAACTTGTGTGTGTTGTCCAAACTTACAAGAGCTTGTATCTCTTTCTCATTTGAGACCTAGAGTTGGTCCCTCAATTCATGCAACTCTTGTAATGTGCCGTACCTGTTTGTATTTGTAATGATCCTTTATGTGTGATTTTTATTAATTTTGTGTGATCTTTGAGACTAGACAGAAGAGTGCAGAAGGGGTTTTCAGTTTTCCTACAGATGTGTTGCCGTAGCATACAATATAAAGCATATATAGAAAACCCAGAAAAAGTACAATGAATTTGCACAAACAAACAATGACCCAGATCATCAAATCCACAAATATTAATTATCATTACATACCCATGTCAAGTTTTGCACTCTGATATTTCTGCTGTAGTCGGACCAGCAAATGGTATGGCTGGAAATCACTCAATACCTTCCAACAAATGATATGGAATGCCAATACAATGTTATCAGCAAGTGATAAGGCTCTAGACGCCTCAATGAGACCTCATACAAGGTTGCAAATGAAAGGTAAGAGCCATCTGTAAATCCCACGTCCTCTATACCAAGTGTACGGCCATGGCTAATCATGAACAGCAATCAAACACTTCCCAAAACCTCTGTATTTTGATAGTAAACTTGTTGCAGACTGATGTAAGAGTTGGGCAACCAAGAATAGAAGTAAACAGCGCCAAAAACACCCACAAATACCACCCAATATGGTACGGCCTGCTCAAAGGGGTACAGCCAGCCAAGATAAGAGTGCGGCTGCTCCAAGAAACTCACATAAACACCCAAATCAATAGCTGAAAATATGCCTTTGCTACCCTTCAATATATCTGCAAAAGATATGCTCAGTAAACCTCAACAAATCTCATCCGTCGGACTCCATTTCAGCACAACTGTGAACACTGGATGCATTCACCATAGAAGGCACCGTTGGGTGATCTTTCACACCTGTGGGATACCGCTACTTAGGGAGGTTTTCATCTCGAAGAGCCTTTGGTTTGAATCCTCAAACCCTAGAGCCAAGCTCCAAAACCCTAACAAGGGAAATCTCAAAAAGAGAAGAAAATAATAATCCAAGTATATCCAAATGAAAGCACTTTTCCTCCTTTTATACTTTTCCAACTGAGAGACTCTAAAATCCTCTTGCATATGGGATAAAACATGAGGGAAAATACATTTTAAAATATTATAATTCTCTTTAATTCTTTTCTCAACATCACCCTTAAAGTCTCCTCTTTAAAACAACATTAAGTTGTTGAGCCTAGGCACCAAGGTCCAATATTAAATAATAATGTTTAATTTACGGACTTTAAAATGGAGGCCAAGATGATGTCGGAAACCAATGATCTATAGCTCGTTGGAAAGGTCTTGACAAGACGAATCCAACCCCACTCTCAAAATCCCATTCCGGTGCCAATCCCGAACTTACTAAAAATAGTAACGGCCATAAGCAAACTGAGCCAACTCAGAGGATGCCAACTAGATCCACAAACCATCTGATAACTCCGAGCTCAGTGCAATGTCTATGAGAGCCAACAACCGACTGCCAAGTCGCCCAAACAACACCAAACTGCCACTTACTAAAAATAGCAGTGACCACCGGGGACCAAAGTGAACAAACTAAGAAAGATTAATGACATCCAAGCACTTACTATAAATAGTAAGTACAGACAAGTTGTCTGAAATCCCTCTGGAAAGTGTCAACCATCTCCATTGGATCACCCAAACACCCTGGTGACATCGAAATATTCCTTTGATTATGCTGTCACCAACCCAGAAAATCAGCTCTGACTGAACTGCAAGAGAACCTGACAATGGGGACATTACAACTCTCTGGGTCCTTGTTCTGTAACATGACTTTGATCTCCATAAAGCCAAGATTCAAAAATACCTTCATTTGCAGGGGCAACATGATCTTCAAGGTCAGCCTCCTCCTTACTAACTCCTTGATCAGAAGTTATGGCAGTAGTATGCTCAAACAATGAACCACTAATAGATGTTGATTTTTAAAAAAATCAGTAAGTTCCAAATCAACATGCCCTTCAACTGAATTTCTGGGAAGTCAAACGGGTGCACTCCTTGCATGGAAAATTTCCACTCAAAATCTGACTAATCATCACTAGAGTGATGTATGTACTCATCACTATTTGTTGTTATGAAATCTTCAATATTCTCAAAATCAGCATGCTCTTCCATTGGAACCTCTGGATAATCTTCCAGTCTTCTTGTTTAGGAACATTCTCCTCATTATTGGAGAAGATCATGCTTTCATCTGCCTTAGACTCAACACCTTCAAGACAACTCCAATACTCTTGTTCCTCTTGTTCCATTTTCTCCCATTTGGCCTCCACTTCTGCAACTTCGAATTCTTCCTTAAATACAAGCTCAATTTGAAAAAATTCAGCTGTGATCTTTTCTTCTTCTTCCTCATGTTCTACTGATAGGTATGGCCTCAGTTTCTGCTCACATTGTTTGACAACATTGTTAACCAACACATGTGCAACTAAAGAAGTATTCTACCCTTGCCTTAAAACAGCCAATATAGAAGATAAGAGTGGTTCAAAGTTATCATCACTCTCATTAATGATCAGGGACATAATGGACTGCATATTAGCTAGAACAATTTATTCAAGACACTCACTAACAGCAGCAAAGAAATGTTGAAATATTCTGAGAATTAGATCTTCACAATCTAAATCTATCATAAGAACACGTGATCTAATAACACTTGCCACAAGTTTTAGAATATTTAACCTCTTAGCAAAAGAAGGATTTCTTGTACCTCCAAACCTTCGAAACTTTCCACAATCAACTGAAATACCTCCCTCATTATGTCATCATTGTGCGGAATTTCAGGAGCTATGATTCTTGTGATTTCACAAAAACAAAGATGATTGCAAGTTTCACATCTTCATCAACGTGTCTTATGAACTTGAGTTGGATCAAAGCATCCATTGATGGTTTCAAAGCCCATTTCAAAAATTCAGCATCAAATTGGTCAACCAAAGATAAATAAATTTCTACTACCTCTACATTTTTGAGCAAATCATCTTTTGTCAAATGTTGACCCTCAAGAAGCTTTCCCACTACATAAAGCTTGTTTCCAACTTGTCTCCTTTCCTTTTGACTTGATTTAGCAAATTTCTTTTCTCTATCTACCATATCCTCTCACTGAATAATGTCATAAAACTGCTGAAATTCTGATTTGTAATTGAAGATCTGCAACAAGGTGATAACTTCCAATAGATTCGCAAGATCACTAGCTCTGATACCGCTGCAATAACCACCCTAGTTTTTTTTTTTAATATTTTAACTGGAAATAAAATGCAATCATGCACAATCTCCTCAACACTTTCTGATCACCAAGATTCCAATGAGGGCAAGGTGAGAGCATATCGTGCTTTGGACCACCCATCTACTCTGATGAATGCAAACACTGAATGCTCCACGATGGCACACAATGCGGCAAGCCAGCCTTATCTTATTTAGCGGAGTGTGCCAATACAATACAATATGAACACACAAGGCGGTTGGGCCGTCCTTATCAACACTTAATTAGCGGATGTGTGTTTGATGCAATTACAGAATGAGCACACAAGGCGGCTGAGCCGACCTTATCAACGCTTATTCAGTTGATGTGTGCATGCATGGAAGCCACTAGCAAAATGTCTAAGCTGATTCAGACCAAAGTGGCCGATAGCATCAAACTTGTTCAATGCCAAACGGGCCAGAAATGAATGCTATACTAACTAGCGATAAACCATTCAGTTTTACAATATGTAAATGCATGCAATAAAGACCACTGGCGGTACTACCATCCAGGGTATTACATAATGTGATTATTGCAACTAAAATAAAATATAACAATGAGTAATGGCTGCAATAATAATCTTAATATTCTGATTTCAGACTGAAATATACTGCTGCAACAATTAATCACTATGTAGGGGTACATAAATCCATTTCAAACATTATTAGGAGCATACCCATTGAAGATTCGATGTTGTAGATGTAGGAGGATGCTGAATCACAACTCAAAACACTCAAGATAACTCTGAATTCACTAAGGACAAGTCTGATATGAATTTGCAGCAGCACGAGGGTTTGCAGATGACACAGTGAAACCCTAACCAGCAATAATAGTCTACAAATCTGATTTATTCAAACCACAACAACATTGATTTCAGACTTGTGACTGAAATATATTGTTTATCAGGTCTGAACAGCAAAGAAAACACTCCATAACTTCACACTGATAGCTGATATGAAGTACCTAGATGATGCAAATTGACCCACACTGATCTTCTACTGAAAACTCTGACATGCAACCATTAGAACTGACATGCAATCACCAAAACTAACATGCAATGATTGATACCACACATGCAACCATCGAGCGTTGACATGCAACCATTAGAATTGTCATGCAAGTGTTGATCAATAACATGCAATATGAAAACTAAATCTCCAAATTACCAGAAAAAACTGGAAGAGCTTCACACAAATAACAATGGCACAAACCGTTCAACACAATGCCAACCTCTGAATGAAATTGCTCCAATGGATATGAGGGTTTTCATCCCCAAACCCAATATCTTCCTGAATTCAGCACAAATGTGATTTCTGTATGAAACCACCAAGTCCATCTAGGAGCGTTTTCGTCCCCAAAACTGGTAGCTTCAAGAGGGTTTTCATTCTCAAGAAAATATGAAAACACAAGTTCTCACTCAAAGCAGAAGCAAATGAAATATCATGTCTAACCTCAACAATGAGCTCCAACTCCCTTTTATAACTTTTTGGAGCTATTTTAGGAAAAAGCGTTCTTTGCTTTTTTGCTATTTTTTCGAAAAAGTGCTTTTTTGTTGCTTTTTGTTTTTTAAGCACTTTTTGCTTTTTCGCTACTTTTTTCGAAAAAGCACTTTTCCCTCCCAAGCTTAATATTTTAAAAAGTGACTTTTGAATCCTACTTTTTCAATGTCACTTTTATAATAACCTTTATGTGCACATGAATACCCTTTAAGCCTAGCGCCACATAACTACACAACTTAGAGTCACTTTTTATTAAATAATCAAATATAAGTTGTCTTTATAAATGTTTTACTTTTCGACAACTTAAGTATTTAATTATTTAATAACTTTAAATATTTTCGCACAACTACTAAAGTTGGGGAAACTATTAAAATGACTTCAATTTTGGATTTTGACCATACCATAATGATCCTTAGCTCTCCAGACGATGAATTGTAAGCAGATTGATGCTTTCTAAAAATAGCATTCTCCTTCAAGTAGTTTGGAATGCACTCAGAAAGTTGGAATTGCATCCGAAAAGCGCCATAGAGCTCATCTCGATCTCCCAAACTTACTATCACTGTCAGAAACTCAACATGATCAACCCAACACTCTCCAAAAAAGTTGGAGTTTTCCCATGATGTTGGAGATGTCCCCAAAAAAAGACATTATAGGCGAGTCAAGATCTAAGCATATCAGTCCAATGTCATAAGGAAAACGATTTGAGGTTTGGCGGACTAGCATATCAGAAGAGGTGAAATCATTACTAACCTCCATAGTGATACTTAGAGCTTATGTTTCCAATAAATTATAAGGTGGGGCACGCATAGGGGATATTTGCCTCGCAAATCCCAATCGCTCAAATCGATCCTCGAGAAATCCACCCCGCGAGTTGCAGTCACAACGCCATAATAGGCATATTACATCATACCCTATGGCCTGCAAGGAATCTCAGAGCGCACCATTCATTTGGTGAGACACAGGGTCAGGAAAGGACAAGAATTAAACCAAAGACCATAGTTGGAAAACTCAGACTCGGCAAAAACTCGTCGGGCCCAAAAAACTCAACTTGGCAAAAACTCGGCAACTTAAAAAATTGCTTAAATTTCATTAGAAATACATGTTTTTTGCAAAATTCAATGACAAGATGTATCCAATGAGTCCATAAATGAGTACAAAAGTGTTTTCTATTAAATTTGATTGATTTGAATGCAAATTGAGTACAAAATCATATCCTCATGCGGAATCCTGATGGCTGATAGCTTGATACAATAGATAGCTGATAAAATGAAAATAGTAAAACTAAAAGTAAATACAACATTTTACATCTTCCTCTTCCCTAATCTACTGAAAACTAGGGGAGAGGTAGAGGTTCTAGTCCTTGGAGTCCGTTGTGGCTCCTCGCTTGGCATGGAAGGCAGTGGCTCGACCTCCATCCTGGTAGTAGATGGCAATGACTACTCCTCAGTGTCATCAATATCATCCAATCCTAGATGTCCTCCTGCACCACCTCCTCCAATGTCTGCCTCTCAAAATGAAGCAATAGTATTTTTAGAATATCATGACTCCACCTACATTGTTAGGTTATAGAAAGGAGTTAGAAATTTTGCATGTTTTGTCGGCTTTGCTCAAGTTTTTTGAGATCGATGAAGGATTGTTGACTGAGGAAGAGAATATTTAATACTAGATACAAGTGCAATAACACCAATATGTCATATATTGTTTGAATAATATGAGGGTATGCAAGTATCCAAAGATCAAATAGGTCTTCTAGTTCCTATTGGTGTGCAAGAAGACCATGACTACATAAGGGATGATGATGAGTCAAATTACTTTTTCTATTCATTTGAGGAGCTATTTGGAGAACCTTCTCACAACAAGGCTAAAGAATTTCAGTGCGCTCAAGAATCTTAGTCTATATCTTCTATGGAGATGGAATGTCTAATGCAAGAGGTTTAAGGTTTTCTTCAAAACCTAACAATGCAAGGGGAGTCTGCGCCAGAAATTCACCGAGTTTTTGGTGAGTACTCGCCAGTAAACACCAAGAAAACTCGTGAATTTTTCAAGACTCGGAGAGTCGTCCATCCATGGCTAGAGACATCCAATTTGTTCGGCGATCCTCTCCTCAGTAGTCAACCTGTAGCATGAGTTAATTATCAACTTGAGTGTGTTGTGAAGGACAAGTATTAATTGCTTATACTACGACTCCATTATAACAAGGATTAATATATAATAAAAGGATGCCATCAAGATCATAGGATTTGGTCATATGCCTACAATTTCCTTAACGAAAGGATAAGTAATAATAAACTAAAATTATAATTAAAGTTTACAAATCAAGAGGCATGTGAAGAATCATGACTGTTGAAGGAGAAAGATATAAAAGATAAATCAATCAAGAAGGAAGAACCATCAAATATCAATTATGAAAACATAATATATATTTCCTTGTGGAATACAAGCTATGGATTCAAAAATTAAGGACGGAAACCCTTAACTTCTACTATCAAAGTTAGTGGACGAAAACCCCTAACTTAGGCAGAAATTAGAGACATTCATATAAAAGAGTAATAGCTGCATATTGGAAGAAGAATTACAAGAGAACATAAAGGATAAGTTTTATATTTTCAGATATACATCATAAGCTTTAAATCTGAATATTATAATCAAAATTACAATTTTTAGATAAATTAATATTTATAATTAATGATGCAAATATTACTGTGAGTTAGGGTTATTGATGTAAGGAAAAATAAGGAAGTCTAGAACAGGACATTACAAACCCTACCTCAACATATTTCCAGATCTACTTCACAGATTCGTGAGTATGTGATGAATAGTTCCAATGATGTTGGGAAACCTCAAGCCGTGGAACCAATGACATTGGAGATAGAGAGGGTGATGAATAAAACCATACAACATATGTAAGAAATGGTTTAAATATGATATTTGTAGATGTCATCTCTAACAATTCTAGTGAGGACATCCTTCATGGGAAGGAGCCAAGGGGAGGGGGGGGGGGGGGGGTTGTATCTAGGGAGTACATGAAAGGGGGTAACCTATCAATAGAGATGCCAATAGAAAGCAGAAGCAAACCTTTACCAAGGATGAGAGATTTCCTAACCTCTCCAAAACTTCCAAAGGAGGAGAAAGATCTTGAAGCAACATACCATCATCATCTAAAAACAAAGGCGTGGCATTAAGTGACAAACTCAAATCAGCTTTCTTCTTTTTAACTCACCCACTGATCCCCAAAGCCCTACAGTGCAACCTCTTCACAAACAAGTTTGGAGGAGACACAAGCCAAATCAATAGCATCCCCCACAATCTCTTTGGGAAATAGCTTGAGCAAGGGTAACCAAGCCTTCCTCCTGAAGCTGCCATAAAGAATCTATTGTTTCTCCACACAAAGTCTTCATCTAGTTTTCCAACATTTAAAACCTATTTCCGCATTAGGATTGAATCAGAACCTAACATCTTTGCAAAAGGGCACTCTACAATCCTATGTCCAATTTGATTACATTGAAAGCATCTAAAAGGTAAACCTTTGAAATCCACAAACTGTAGCCCAAAACAAAAAAAATGAATGGAATGACTAACAGGTTTACAAATGTCAATAAAACTAGTGACTCTAAGAAAACTATGCAATGTCCCATCCATCTCTAGATCAATCTTCACAAACTCTCCAACCTTTTAAGCCATCAACTTAATCATATTAGCATTTCTCAAAACCATTGGAAGCTTGTAAAAATGGGAAAGCTAGCAATTTTTTCAACCTTAGGATCAAAGAAGGGCTTCCAAGGGCACATTTACAAAATGACTCTACCACAAAACCAAGGGCCATTGTTTCAAGCATAATCTTACTCCTTTAAATGAAATTAAACATGGAAAAAAACCCTTGGAAAGCAAAGACAAGGTAGGCCACCCAAAGTCCCTCCAAGTTTGCCCCATCAATTGTTGAATCTCTGCTATTTTTGGTCTTTGACCCAAAAATCTACACCAAAGATCTAATACCCAACTTCTTAGAAAGCTGGTCAACACTTTCTTCAAGAAGGATCACATCCAAAGGTTTTCTTGCCAATATGAATGGGATGCCCACCAAGGAAAGGGACATTGATCCAAGTGTTCCTCTTCCATTGAAGATAGGAGATTCTTAGGAATCACCTTAGGTTCTCTAGTAACTAGCATATAATATCCCAAATGGGGATATTTTGGACAAGTTTGGATTTACGGGCTTTCCAAATTTCTGATTTCTGATTTTCTACTTAAACCCTAATTTTCTGAACTTGTACCTTTCAAATCAAACTTAAACATATACTTACAACATCTCATGAATCATACTAAATCATCATATAATCATTGCCAACATGAAAGCCAATAACATACTTGAATTCCACAATGAAATTCAAATGCACAATAAATCCACTTCAAACCACAACAACAATGACTGAAAAATGAATGTAGAAGTCTGCTGCTATAAATCAGAATTTATGTAGTTTTCAATTACATAGAATGGCTAGGGCAAACAACCAAACATGCCCAGCTACAAATCAGAAATAAACCAAAGGTTTTACATACCAAATACATGGACAAAATGACCTCAAATGGTGGCGCTCCACAAGTAGGGTTGAGAACCCTAAGTAATGTCACAAAATCGCCAACAAGAAGTCCTCCAAGGTGGGCGAATTGGATCTGCAGGTCTGCTGCTACAGAAATCTGATCTAACTCCAAATCCTAGCAGCCAACAACTCCACAAAATCGCCTCAATATGCAAGTCGCTCCTCCTCCAAGATGAATCGCTCCAACCATAGGGTAAAACCCTAGTCAATGTGCCATGGAGAAGCCCTCATGAATGATCTCAAATGTGATATACAATCTGCCCTAGAAGAAATGAAGCACAAGTAGAACCCCGTCACGGAATTCTCCAAAGAAGAAGCTAGGTTTTTGTCCAACTCCTCATAGGATGCTTGAGGTTTTCGTCCCAAGATCCTCTCCAAGAGATAAACTCCCAAGTGTGTATGAATGAATGCTTGAATGATGATTTTGCAAATGCCAAATCCACTTTGTATTTATACACAACTTCCCTCTTTTCCTTCATGGCCGACCTAGGTAGTGTTATTCTTTTATTTTAATGAAATCATCCCTCTAAGATGGCCGACCCGCATCCATGTCTCTAGGCGCCCATAAAAGTCAAATTAAAGATATGATTTTATTGTTCTCTCCCTTATTTTCTCACACCATCTCCAAGCGCCAGGGGTGAGGAATATTATTAATTGTTTTAGGCGCTCAATCCTAAAATAGACCCTCCTAGTGAAGGCTATACAATGCTCCCTTATACTTCTCTTGGCATGAATGAAAGCATCCCATATGTCAAAATGGCATCCACACAAAATAAATATTACCTCTTGGCATGATTATGACAAGTCTCCATAATAACAATTCTCCATATTTGTGACTCCTCCAAGTGGTTCGCTCCAAGGTAGAATTATGATAGTAAATGAAAGAGTCATATCATCAACATTAGGAGAATACCTCAATATGCCCTCCAAATCCTCCTGAGTGTGTAGACAAGTCCTCCAATCCTCCGGTAGTGATCACTCTGAAAATATGATAAGTCATCTCCAAACCTCGATTCTCCTTCCAAAGCTCCCAAAGTATGAAAACCAATCTCTCTGCCCTCCAATGGCGACCATTCCAAAAATGGGGACATTACATAGCATATTCCCTCCCTCCACAACAATCGAACAAACATCATGATTATCATTACCCTACAACCAAACACATTCCTCAACAAGAAGCAGTACCATTAGAAGAAAAGACAAAATGCCTTGCTCTAAGGAAAATATGTTGCAAAAGGCCCACAAATGAAAGTGATTAGGAAAATTAATGTATTCCTTAAAAATCTTAGCCTCTACAAACCCTCCTCCGAGTAGCAACACCTGAACCTCAACGATGGGAGACCGAAGGAATCCCAGCTAAAGGAGAGAAAGTTTACCTTTTTCTTCAATGAGTTAGCAGCCACACCCATTGGACTACAATGGCTCCTCTCTTGATGCCTTGCACCTAAAGAATACCCCTTAGAAAACTTTGAATCGCTTTGCTTGTTTATGCTCTTGTTCCAACAAGGGTTCCTACAACACTGCACCAAAGTTGAAGCCCTATTGCCTTCCTCTATTGTGTCTTCTTCCTTTGTGTCATCCCCATCAACCCCTCCATGTACACTCGTCGTCATATGTTTATCTATATATCATAAAAATTAAATTTCAAATGAAAAATTTTATTTAAAACAAAACTAATAAAAAATTCCCCCTATTAATGGGGTAATTGGTAAGCAAGAAGCAAGAAATTTGTCATGGAAAAAAACCCCTCTTGAGTTTTTTAAGCTCAACTTTGATGGAACATCTAGGGGTTATAAGGGATTTTTTAGGCCTCTTTGTGAAATGTGGTACTCTTTTTCTTGGTGTGAGATCTAACAACCAAGAGGAATGGGAAGCTATTGTGATGGACCTCTCTTTGGCCTCCACTCTAGAATGCAAGCATCTTAGTGTCGAAGGGGACTCCTTAGTGGTTTTTCAAGGTTTGAGTGAAATGGAGTGCTCAAATTGGGAAAACAAGAGTCTCTTGGATGAGGTCTTGGGTCTTTGAAAGGGCTTTGAGGATATCATTTTTACCCACTATTACCAGGAATGCAACAAAGTAGTTGATGTTGGGACTTGGGTGATGTTTACTTGTAGAGAGTCCTTGTACAAAAAGTTTGTCAACAAAATATGCAATGAGTTTTCTTGCATTGAGGTATAGCAATTATGTTGACAAACAGGTGGTGATGTTGGAGCAGATAGGTGCAGTGCAACATACATGGTTTATCTACATGTGGTAGTGTTGTGGCAGCAACTGCAAGGCATCTGGAAGAACTCACAACCGCATATTTGGTTAGTATTTGCTAGAAGCATGAACAGTGATGTAGGGGCACGTGCTATAGAACTGGAGTTCATTTGGCACAATCTAAAAGTAGGATAATGTTTTGGAAGATGGCACAAGGTACTTCAAGCAATCAGCAGTAATGTTATGTTGGTGTGAGCTATTGCAAGCAAGGAGTTGCTAGTGGTGGCTATACCGAAAAACATGAATGTATACCAATAGTGTTAAGGTTGTACTATTGATTCATAGTCTGTGGCAATAGCAAAGTGTACAAGGTAATTATCTTGTGGAGACATCATACTTGGTGATTTGTCCGTTATGCTTAAGTCATGTATGGTTGAATTATAGTTGCATGACTCTTGGTGTCCCTTGGGTTGGTTGGCTAGTTCGATGATTGGTACTCCCATGAATACGTCGACATATATATCACCTCATGTAAACGCATCAAGGTTGAATAGATAGTATACACATTGAACATTGTCTAGGGAATGGACCAAGGTTGAATAGACAGTAGAGACAATCAATATTGTCTAGTGTAATTAGAGCAATTGCAAAAGAAGTATGTTGTAGATTAAGACTCTATAAGAAGTCCAAAGACCTTGTTGTATTGAATCATTTTCTAATTCTAGATAATATAATTCTGAACATCTTTTGGTGGTGGGTCTTCTCCCAAAATGGTTTCCCATGTAGATCTTTGAGTCTTGTGTATACTCTTGTGGATGCATACAATTCCATTTACTTTTATAAATGTTGTTAGATAGATTTTGCAAGTGCTTTTGACCATTGTCTTAAGTTTCTTCATCGCAGTCTACAAGGTGAAATTCCTAACAATTGATTTATTAGCTAATGAGGGGATCAACCAATCCGCTTTCTCAACTTTAATTAGCGATCATTTGGATTCCTGGCATGATTTGGACTTGCTCTTGTTCAATCATCTACCTTTAGGGGTATGAAGCTCCACTGTGGGTCTTGCATTTAGTGTTTTGTTGTTTGTTGGTTCGGTCGGTAAGACTGGTTATGCTTGTACCTGATGTTTTTAGTTTCAACATGGGCAAGGGCCTCAATAGAACCCTCAATGCAAAAATATGAACAATCTATACTAGTTTTTTTCTTTTTGAAAATTACTATAATGGGGAAGAGACACTGATCCCTTATCAAAATATAAATAGAAAAGTAAAAATTTAAATATATACATATATATATATACAACCATTCAAGGGCATTTTTGGGGTTGAACTTCCAAAGTCATGAGAAAGGATGCATCTTGATCCCCCCAACAAAAGGAAATTTTAAAAATCAACTTCGGTCTTGCCTTGTGAGGCAATCCTGGCAAATCCAGAGTAGGTTGTTTCATCAATAACTACAAAGGCAACTTCCATGTGCCAATAGTCAAAAAACTACAAGATGGTATAAATAATGAGGACAAAGCAATGGCCGCCACCTTGGCAATCCAGGTGGCAATCACACTAGGTGCACAAAATATAGTCCTAGAGGGGGATTCCCTCATTGTAATAAATGTGCTATTAAAAAGGAAATGCTAGAATCGAAAACTAGGGAATGTCCTACAACAAGTTTGATCCAAATTAGATGTCTTTGATGAGGTAGTCTTCCACCATTGCTACAGGGAAATTAATCTTCCAGCAAACTACCTTGCTAATTGGGCCATAGACAACACTAATTCGGAGTTCATTTCAGATGATATCCTAATATGGGGAGGATATCCCACATGTATGAAGCAAGGTACGAAAAAACATACCAATAATGGCAAACGATCCTTTGATACCAACTCCCTAAGATGATAAGACTTCTCACATGAGAAGAGTAGTACATCACATTCCCTATGCATATCACATCCTACATGGCATGGGCCAATGATCCCACCATCCCAAATTCCCCACTAATTGTAATAATCACAACGATAAAAATCATTAATTCAATTGTTGATTGCACAATTCAATGCCCCTTAAATATTTTCATGGAGTCAACTCTCCATTGCATTCTCGTCGATTGTGCCCTAGCTCTTTGAAATGGAGCCATTGTTCTTCTTGTACTCCTTGTGGCGAGAAATGGCTCTTAGGGGGGCACATTCATAGTAGCAAGTTAAGCATAATTTTCGACACCAACACTCCATAGGGTTCGAAAGCCATCAAGGAGGTGATTGGAGTAGACTACTAGGAAATGGATGTCAAAAGTCATGTCCTATCTTCTCAAATATCCTAAGGCTCACTCACTCCACAACAACCATGGTCTAAGTTGGTGAGCAGTTCGTGCACGAGAAATATAGGCTTGGTCTCCACATGACAATGGTGGTGGACTTGCAGTTTTAAGAGGAGATTCTCCTAGTTGCAGGAGTAGAATTTAGAGGTGTTGCCTCACTAGCAATGGTGGCTGAATTGGAAAGAAGACTTTCTTTGAGCGGCGGAAAAGCTTCAAGTGGTATGGAAAGTTCTAAAGATTAAAGACCTAGAGGTCATGGCAAGTCTAGATATGAATATCCTAGCAGAACTAAGCAAACCTATTGTGGCCTTCCATCCCTTTGCAGACCAAGCCAAGTTAAAATGAGCCAAGGCAGCAACATTTCTCTTGGTGAGGGAGGTTGCCAACAACATGTAATTCACTACAGTCATTACATAGTCTATAATTGGAATATTTTTTTGGCCGAGGTCTGACTACCAAAGTTATATTATATAGAATATTATAAATGTTAAATGTCAATATAAAGTTATAGTAATCCCCTTGTTAATGGGGTTATTGCTATTTCATGTAAACATAATGCTACTTTTTGAAACTCGCCTTATGTGTAGCTTTTACAAATTGAATTTTGATGGAGCTGCTAGAGGTATCCCAAGATTGGCTGGGGTTAGTGTGATGTTCCAATCCTCTACTTGCCTTTTTATGAAAGGTGCTTCTTTCTTTTTGGGTTCAAAGACAAATAATGAAGCAAAAGCTTTGGCAGTTTCAGGTCTTAAGTTCGTTGTTTCATTGGGTTATAGAAATCTAGAAGTGGAAATGGGCTCACTTACTTTGATAATGACGGATTGGAGGCTGAACAATATATATCAAGGAAGCTTGCCTTTTAAGTTTCAACAAGATTTTGTTTGGTCATTATTTTAGGGAAAGCAATATGGTTGTTGACCATCTCGCTAATGTCAAGGTTGATCCATTTCCTTTTGATATGAAGGACAACATTCTTCTAAGAGATTGGAATTTTATGTCTCCACTTATAGAGGATTCCCTCCCTTTTCAAGAAAATATCAACCCTTCTTCACCCCCGTGCGGCACCAGCTATTTAGCACAAACGCGCCTAAGAGAAACGCGCTGCACCAAACCCTGGACTATGCCTTCACTAATGCGGAATAAAACATACACAGAATAGTATAGCAAATCACAATGCAAGTTAACTAATAACACAAAGCATCCGGGAAAGATTCAAGTTCCATTTCAAATCATTGTAAAGCATTACAAAAACTCTTAACAGTTATCCCAAGAATCTCATGAAGTGACACAGGCTCAGACTCTGCTGAAAATCACCTGCTCACAACACTATGCCCAGCAATATCCCGATAAGAGAGAAACCCACCCAGCAGATAAAAACTCTCAAGCTCATAATTCCAAGGCGCTCTCAACAATACAGTATGCACCGTCAAGAACAGCAAACTCAGAATACAAATCTAACTCGCATCAAATTATCTTCCTCTGCCCACCTCCAGGATACCTCCAGGAGATATATAGCTGCACCAACCGTCGAACCGTTTTCGCTAGCCCAGATCCGTCGACACGCGTCTGAAGATCCTTGCCACGAACTCCAGTTCGGTTGTGACAACTCGGCCGAGCAGTTGGGCGAACAGCTCACGAATCCAAGTCGGCATCTACGCCTAACGGCTCCGACCCGACAAGGCTCCGTGAAATGCGCGCCCCTGTTCCTGCTCAGGAACCCGAGCTCAAACCTTCTCCAGCGGTGCAACAATAGCGCAACTCGTTTTGGCATTGCTACCAAAGTGTCATAGTTACCATATGCAGACTAGGACGAAATGCAAAGTAACACCAAGTGTTCGGCAAAGGCTAACTCGCCTCATCACATCCGGATATCCGCTTACTAGCTCGGCAACCTACAAGCTCAACATCAGCATCCCCTTACATCCTCCTCCACCTTAACAATGGCGTCGCCCTCGGCGCCGGCGGCCAGCCCTGCTTGCGCGGGAGACACCTCAGAGATCTTAGAGCTGCACTCTTGGGTTCTTCTGCAAGAACTCCAAGACCTGTTCTTCATAGCGCCACAATGCTTCAGCGCGTTCCCAAGTAGCTTCATCCTTGGGGCGGCCTCGCCACACAACAAGAAACTCTTGTCTTTTGAATTCACCATATCCGCGATTCCTCATTGCAATTACCTCCTGTACCACGTGCTCAGGCTCAATGATATTCGCCGGACCTCTCTCTGGTATATTTCTCAAGGCGTCCTCAGGATCTGCATTATGTTTCCGAAGCTGGCTAATATGAAAGACTGGATGCACTTTTATATGCGGAGGCAGCCTTAGGCGGTAAGCCACTTTACCGATCTTAGCAGCAATTTCAAACGGACCATCAAATCGGCGCACCATGGACGAACTAAGTCCCTTTGGTGGCCTGAACTGGTTCAGATCCATCCGGAGTAATACTCTGTCACCTATGTCAAATTCGGCAGGCCTCCTCTCTACATCTGCAAACTTCTTCATCCGATCCGCGGCCTTGGTGAGGTGGTACCGGGCCAAATCAACTCGGTCGTTCCATTCACTGAGATATTCTGCTGCTCCAGCATTCCCACCGAGGTATCCACGAAGAACCGTGTGCGGAGTGAGGGGCTGCTGTCCAGTAGCCAACTGGAATGGAGAGAACTGACTCGCAGAAGACTTCTGCAAATTATAGCTAAACTGGGCGGCGTCAAGAAGGCGAGGCCAGTTCGCCTGATCTGACCAAACAAAGTGCCGGAGATAATCCTCTAGTAGAGCGTTGATCCGCTCGGTCTGGCCGTCGGTCTGAGGGTGATGGCTCGTGGACATCAAGATTTTCGTTCCCATCATCTTGAACAGTTCAGCCCAAAAGTTACTGGTGAACCGGGGGTCTCTGTCAGAAATGACGCTAAGAGGCACACCCCAGTACTTGACCACATACCGGAAGAAATAATCCGCGGCATCTTCAGCTCGGCATGGCGACTTGCATGCCACAAACGTCGCATATTTGGAAAAACGGTCGATTACAACCATGATGCTTGACACCTCGCTGACCTGAGGGAGCTGCGTGATGAAATCCATGCTGACAGAGGCCCAAGGTCGCACCGGCACCGGGAGGGGTTGGAGGAGGCCGCCTGGCAACTTCGTTTCCACCTTATCCTGTTGACATATCAAACAGGTTCGGACATACTCATCAACATCCTCTCGTAGCTTCGGCCAATAGACACCTCGCTCAAGCAGAGCTAGTGTTCTCTTCTGACCCGGATGACCAGCCCATGCCGTGTCATGGCACTCATGCATCAGTTCCTTCCTTAGGTCTTTCCACTTAGGAATGTAAATTCGGTCTTTGGTGAAGAAAAGGAGACCATCCCGGATGGAGAAGCTCCTAGTCCTTCCTGCCTTAACCTGTCTCACCACCTGAAAAGCCTGTGAGTCAGCTTCCAAGCCCTCTCGGATCCGGTTCAGCACCTCATCTGACAATCTGACCTGTGTCAATCCGGTTCCAGTCTCGGCGTGGTGCAGCTGCAGAGCGGCTAACTGAGCCTTCCTGCTCAGAGCATCCGCGACTACATTGGCCTTCCCAGGGTTGTGCACCAACTCCATATCAAACTCTGCTAAGAACTCGGCCCAGCGAGCCTGCTTCGGGGTGAGCTTGGCTTGTGTCTTGATGTATGTACTTGATATATTATCAGTCTTCACAATGAACGGGACCCCAAGCAGATAGTGTCTCCAGACTCTCAGACAGTGTACAATGCCTGTCATTTCTTTTTCATGCGCCGGATATCTCCTTTCCCGATCATTTAGCTTCCGGCTCTCAAAAGCTACCGGGTGGCCCTCCTGCATGAGGACTCCTCCCACCGCAAAATCGGAGGCATCGGTCTGCACCTCGAAGAGCTTACTAAAATCTGGCAGAGCGAGGACTGGCTCGACCACGAGCCGCTGTTTCAACTGTTCGAAAGCTTCCTGATGCTTTTCCTTCCAGGTCCATGCTCTGTCTTTTTTGAGCAGCTCCGTCAGTGGAGTCGCGATCTTGGAGTAACCCGCGACAAACTTCCGGTAATAATTGGCGAGGCCAAGAAACTGCCGCACCTCATGTACTGAACTTGGCGCCTCCCAATCCTCTATAGCCCTCAGTTTCTCTGGGTCGGGCTTCAGCTTGCCGTGTCCAACGACATGACCAAGAAACTGTATCTCAGTCTGTGCGAATGCACATTTTTCCTTCTTTACAAATAACTGATGTTCCCTGAGCAGTTCAAATACTTGTGCCAAGTGGGCTTTGTGTTCTTCCAGGGTCTTGCTAAAAATGAGGATATCATCTAGATATACCACCACGCACTTATCCAACATGGGGCGGAAGACATCATTCATTAGCGTACAAAAAGTAGCCGGGGCATTGCAAAGCCCAAACGGCATTACCAGAAACTCAAAGGAACCATACCTTGTGCAAATAGCCGTCTTCTCTTCGTCACCGGCTGCAATTCAGATTTGGTAGTATCCCTGCTTCAAGTCTAACTTGGTGAAATACCTTGCCTCCGTGAGGCGATCAAAACAATCAGCAATCAGCGGCAGGGGATACTTATTCTTAATTGTCTGCTTGTTCAGCGCTCTATAGTCAACACATAGCCTCAGCGTACCATCTTTCTTCCGCTGGAACAGCACCGGGGCAGCATAGGGTGATCGAGACAGTTGCAGATAACCAGCCTCAAGTAGCTCCGCGAGCTGCTTCTTCAGTTCTACCATTTCGGGCCCAGACAGCCGGTATGGACTCTTGGCCGTAGGCCTGGCTCCAACATCTAATTCTATCCGGTGGTCGACATGTCTTCTGGGAGGTAAGATAGCAGGCAACTTATCCGGCATCACGTCCGCATAGGCCTCTATGACATCCGCAACAGCTTCCGGATTCGAAGACTCAGCTGGCTCGTCTTCATCCCAATCACCAAGAATGGCAGCAAGAAACATTGAGTCGACATCTTTTCGGACTGCCTTGTTCAGGCTGAGAGCGGACACCACACTCTTTTCAACCTTTTCCTTAACAATTTTGACCATGCTCGAATTATTTGGATCCATGAACAGCATCATATCCAGATGGGGTATTAGACCAACTTGACCTTTGCGGAAAAACTCCTGCCCCAAGATGAGCTCGAAGTCTTCCATCTCTATAACCACCAAGTTGATCTGTCCGCGCCATGTCCCAGCTCGCACGGCCACCTCAAAAACGTTGCCCACAACTTTCTGAGCAGGCGAGTTGACTGCTTTAAATGAACTGGAGGTCTGCCTGATCTTTAGCCCGAGGGACTTGGCCTTCTTGGCCTGAATATAATTATGGGTTGCACCGGTGTCTAGCATGGCGCGAACCCTCTTGTTCCCAAACTGCACATCAGCAAAACACAGCTCGTGCATCGCACCCAGCTCGCCTGATTCCGTCACTGCATTCAGAACCCTGAGAGCTCCCATCTCTGGCATCACTTCTTTGTCTTTCTTGACGGTATTCAGTTTTGGTCTGTCGGGACAGTCTCTTGCCCAGTGATCCGCTTTACCACAGACGAAGCAAGTCTTTGCTTTACGGCGGGCTGCTGTGGATTCGGCATCATTACTTTTGTGGGTAGCGGATTCCCAAGATCACATTTTATTGTGAAAAGACTTTACCTGCATGGTGTTTCATTCCCCATCACACTTTGCCAACAGTGCTACTCATTCATTCTCTTCTCAACTTTTGTCTTCTTGGTTATTCCACTACAAGTTTCTCTAGAAAAGCTTCTTAGTGGTCTTCTCTGCTAGGTGGAAATTTTCTCAACTCAACAAACATAAAAAGGGGATATTCAGTCTGAGACTTTCCTTACAACGATGCAATTTCAAACCACCGCTTAAGGAAGAATTTCTATATACATGGCATCTTAGAGTTTAAATTCGCACCTTTCGGTGTGACGCTAAACAGACCAGCGTGTACAGTAGGACTGTTCTTCAAATTAGGAGGGGAAACTCCCTCAGACAAAGAAATTAAATAGACAAAACAAGATAACCTATCTTTTTGTTTCTCAGAGCACGAGCACAAGGCATTTGAAGCTCTTTTGCAATGCTATAAGATTTTCTAGAGTATTGCAAAAGAAAATAACTAAACTTTATCAAAATACACTTCTAATTTCTTTAAGTAAATCCAGAGCATAAAGAAATTGAAGGAACAACTTGGAGATTTCAACACAAGGGAACAATGAAGATCTAACAACAATCATTCACGCACAAAGTCATGAACAATTCTTTCACCCTTTGATAACAAGAGAGATCTCAGAAACCATGATGCATATTCTCATTAACAAAGAAATAATAACAAATAACACTGCTTTGAACAATAAAATGCGAGCAAAAAAAATAGTCTCAGCATTTACCATTAAGAAGTTTAAGTGTGTAGAATACACTTATTTATACCCTAAAAAGCAAAGATGCAAGGAAATAAAAGGAAGAGTTAACTAACACTCTCCACTCTAGTCCTAATGCTGCATAGGAAGCATGCAAGCTTATTAGCAATTTAAAAATAAAAATATCTTTTCGTACAATTCAGTTAACTGAACTTGCATGTTATTACACAATGAGTTCCACTCAAAGAAAATTTGCATGATCTCCAAAAGCAAAATCCAAAAATAGATTTAACTCTAGAAAGCGAAGTCAATTCTTAAAATAGAAACTGCTTTGGAAATCTCTCTTACCGCCAAAAATAGATTCCTCCTACATTGGCTAAGCTGAGAATTGAGATTTCTCTCGAATTCATCAACTCTGGCCTCATTGGGTATATTGATAGAATCAAGATGAACTGTCCTCATCTGCAAGTCAATGGCAGCATCCTCAGTGATCTTTGCTAAACCTTCAAACTCTTTTTCAACCTTGTCAAACTTTGACGCAATTTCAACCAAGAGATACATCTTGTCTACGTGGGGATCACCACAAAACCTTCCGCGGATCAGCGATATGAACTCCTCCTGCAAATTATGAACAAGGCAATTTACACCTTTGTCGTTGAAATACCTGCAAGGAATGTTTTGGACAAAATCAATAGCATACTTCTCAATGTTAAAATATTTTTCTTTCCACGTAGCCAACTCCATGGCTATATCCTTCGACGTGTATTTCTTCTTTCCTTTAGCCATTTGCAGGCTATCTTTTGACATTATCAGTACTTGAGCTCCATACTCCGTCACTTTCTTCAAGGTCAAGGCTGAGTGATTCTTTGAATGGCGGGATGCCGAGGGCATACTCTATATCATCAGGTTTTAAGTTGGCAATCAATCTTCCATCCACTGACCTGATCTCTCTAGACTCGGGGTCATAACGTTTTATGCATGAAAGTATGAATTCAAGACTATGAGCAGCTATGGGAAATGAACCGGCTTGAATGAGCCCTGAATTCTTCAAGTTTCTCGCTGCCATACTGCCTGCACTTACCAAGGGCTCCAAGTCGAAACCTTCGGGTGAAACCTGGCACAAATCTGTCTCTCTAATTTTGGAATATTCATGTTTGAGCAGAGATTTGGCCTCAACGGTGACCGAGGAATATTGCATGATGGCTTTTAGGCTTCAAGAAAAGCCTTTCTTCTTCACTGTTCTGCTTCAAAAAGATCAAACTAGGCCTCTGTATGCTCGTTGTTCGAGAAAATCAGGGCTTTATTCTCACTGTCCAAAATCTGATTTTTGTGAAAAAATGTATTTTTGCCCTTGGAAAATGAAAATATGAGGCTGAATCCTCAAAAAAATGCCGGATTTGAGCTCTAGACAGTTAGGAATGATGTAAAACGCCTTTTCCTGAGGTGGGTAGGCGATAGAAATGAGAAAATTTGGACATAATGGCCTCAAAAATCACTTTTCTTTTGGCTGTAGGTGGTGATTTTAGGCATGAACAGTCATAACCAGCAAAAGGAAAACTTGAAAATGTCCAAAAATGGCTCCTTAGACTAGGGCGATGCCTTCTATGCGTGAAAATGTGCCTTGGGATGAAGGAGAATGAAGAAAATGGTGCCTTGAAGTCACAGATCTGCCCATTAGATGCTTTGCTGGTCCGAAAAGTGTCTTTAACCTGCAATAATAAGCTTTGAAACCCTCATCAATGGCCGCCAATGCAAAGAAATAGTCTCCCCGTGAACAAATATGCTTTGGAATGCAAGAGGAAGGTATAGAATGATGCAAGAATGTGTAGGCTTTGCCTCGTATGCGAAAATCCACTCCTTAAAGCCTTTGAATCTGCCCTTTGCAAGCTTTCAATCCTCCATTAATGGCCGCCATATGTGAAATGCAACCTTTAGACCCTTCTCTTGCCTTTGGAAAGTGACAATAACAATGCATGAGGCCTCCTTTATAGTGAATGCCACCTTCTTAGGGTTTTCCAATGTGCCCTTCTCTAAAAATAAAATGCTCTTATTTTGGCTCCATGCACAAATGAAAGGTGAAGAGTGAAGCCCTATTTATAACCTTCAATCATCTCTCTCCTAGGCGCCCACCTTTCTCTCTCCTCAACGCCCACCTTGTGCAAATTTTGGGGTTTTTTGAAAGGTTAAAAAGGAGTGCAAATGGCCCAATTTGAGCGCCTTTTTGAGAGGTCAAAAAGGCGTGTGAATAGGCAAAAAGAGGCGCCTTTGTTGGTGTTTGAAAAGGAGTGCAATACCCTCGAAATGAGCACCTTTTCAAGATGCATGAAAGGAGTGCAAAACCATGTAATAGAGTGCCTTTTGAGGATGTGAAAAAGGAGTGTGTTTTGCCCATTTTGAGCGCCTTTTGGAGAGACCAAAAAGGCATGGGTTTTGGTCAAAAAGGGCGCCTTTTGGAGAAGCCAAAAAGGCGTGTCTTTTGCCCAATATGAGCACCTTTCCTCTAGCACTTTGCCTTATACGATTTCTCATACTTGGCCCTTTGAAAATCTTGATCCTTCACCTTGAGATTTTTACAAAAACCTCGTGATTGTTTCATCATTCTTCATGCTCTTGCATCATGACTTTTGACCACGGAAATTTTGAATTTTGCTTTAGCTCTTTTTGATGGAGATTGCCTAGATCACTATCGTTTACCTCTGCCTGGGAAGCTTCTTTTTGCCGTAACTTCTTCATCTAATGACGGAAAGTCTTGAAGTTTGGAAATCAGGCTCATAACGCTTGAAGCTCTCATTGAAGCCTCTTCTCCATGAAGCATGCTCCGAGGTGAAGCACACTTAGCCAAAAATGCTCAAAAAATGCCTTAGAAAATTTTTCAAAATTTTCAAAATTGAATTTTGATTTTGCTAGATGTGTTTGCATTGCTTTCCTTGGTTCCTTTATGTCATTTTGGTCCTCGCTTCATCACTTTGGCCTCTGCTTCTAGGTGTTCTTTTACAGCTCCAGGCCTGATTGGCTTGCCAAAATCTCCCTCCATCTGAGCCTTGGATCGCTATCTTTTGATATGTCTTGTACCTGCAGGGTTAGCGCAATAATAACAAGGCTACATGGTGCTTGGAGGTGTGTTTGGGCAATCTTTTTATGACATTCATATACATATACGAAAAAATTTCGTATGGGTACAACATGGCATTATTACTAGCATGTCGAGCCTCAACGATTTATACCATATTGGGAGTAGAGGTGCAAAAATCACCAACATGAGTGGGTGAAGTAGCGGTGGTTATGCGGCCAAATGCAGGAAATATTTAAAAATGTGAGGAAAAAATACCAAAAACATGTCTGATTCAAAGCAGCAACAAAAAAACACAAGGAAATTCGTCACAAATTCACTCGTCGTCGTACCAATCGAACCCACAGAGCCTTTTTCGAACCTTGTCCAAACCCCCACAAGAACTGAACACGAATCCGGATCCGGGACGGATCGAACCTGCACCAACAGGTCTATAGGGCCGAACCGGTAACTTAGTCCGCAGGTTATCATTTGTGAGGGGTGTTTGGAAACACCTGGTGTGTATAATTTACCAACCATTTCTAAGAGAGGTGTTACTTGAGCTACTCGCAAATCCTTCTTAAAACCTGGTGTACATATATCAATTAAGAAGTCTGCACTACACCCCTCTTGTTTATTTGGCACATTGGTAAGGGTTGTTTATTAGTTGTAGTTTTCGATGCCTTCCTAGGACCAAGTTGATTGGCTTGGATTTTGTGTTGTAGTGTAAGATTTGGCCTTTCTGACTCTTTCTGGTTTTACTGGCCCATATTGTATAAGTACTTTTCATTTCTGGGAGAGGGCCCTATATATAAAGTATTATTTTAGGTCCCCATTCATACAATTAGTGATAAGCAGATTGTTCATTTAAATCATAAATGGTTGAAAACTCCTGTCGAGCTTCTCAATTTAAATTTTGATGGTGCTTCAAGGAGAATCCTAGTCTAGAATGGGCTAGTCGTCTCTTACAAGATTCTACAGGGAGGCTTATCAAAGGGGGATCTTTTCTTGGTTCTAAGACCAATAATGAAGTGGAATGGGTTGCCAGGGTGAAGGTTTGTCTTGTTTGTTTCGATGGGATGCAACAAGGTAGATTGTGGAAAGCGACTCCTCTCTGGTTATTTTAGGTTTGCACACAAAAATGGACTGCCCCAATTGGAAATGCAAAGGTCTCCTAGAAGAGTCTCTCAAATTATGTAAAGGCTTAAAAGACATTTTTTTCATACTACTTCTGGGAATACAACAAAGTCTCCTAGCCAATGAGGGATCAACCAAGCTCCTTTCTATACTTTGATTAGCAATCAAGGTGAAACTTGGAGGGATCTAGGCCCTACCTATTCTATGATCTAATCGTCCCCTTAACAGTTCTCCTCCTCCCCGTAGATGGTTTAATGATTTGATTATATTAAATCCAAACATTTTTTGGAGATTGGAATATTATTTTATTTTGGTGTGAAATCTATCCCACCTCCCTAGATGGGTACAGGAGAAGGATTCATCATTGCCATCACATATGTGGCATATTGGGCATTACTTTTATTGCCATGCATTGGCATTATTTCTAAAAAATGTTTCTTGCTTGCAAGTTTCTTGTTTTCATTTGTTGCTTGCACAAGTGTTGTAGTGTGTTACATTGGGCCCCATTTGCGAGTATGGCAAAGTGTAGAGCCAAAGGAAAAATGAGGGATCCTCTATATGGGGGGACCAGTCTTTGATAGCCATTTATGCAGTATTTTTTCTTGCTTAAACTCTAAATCCTTGAAAGTGCTTAAAATTGTTCTCTGCCCTACAAGTTTCAATAATATTAGATTGTTTTAGTCCCGGATGACCACAACAATGGAATTTTTGAAGAAACTTGAGGAGTTGTGTCATCTAAGCCATTGAGGGAGTGGATTACCCATGTCCTACTCCTAGAACTTGGTGTCCCTTCTCCTCCTTCCATCGCAAGTTCCAATGTAAAGTCTTGGTGAGAGGCTTCACCGTCCCAATAGTAGTCTTAGCTTAGGGACTTTGATGTTCTGCACAAGAATTTGTTAGCCATTTTCCAACATCACAAGGAGCTAGCAGACTTCTATAAAGATCTTGCCATGGTGGTAAAACATTTGGTCATTACTCATAAGAACAACAAGTTGAAATTTACAAGCCTATCTCTACCTTCCTTTGTAGACAAGGTGTTGTTTCAAGCAACAAAGAAAATAGAGTTGTTTCTTGTGGTGCAATTCCACTAGTTGGATGACTACTCTTCAAAATTCATTCATGGTCTTGGCTCAAGGGTCAATTCTTATGCAGGCCCGAGAAGGAATTTTCTCAATGGTGGTGGCAGCACTAAGAGCCAAGGTAATAAAGCCCCAATGACTATGGGTTGAAGTTTTTCGTGTCGTTATTAGGTTTTCATTGTGTCGCATTTGTATTTTACAACTTCTAAGCATTTTGTGTTTGAATGCATCATGGCCCAATGATCCAATTAACATTTGGGGGCACATCGAGATGGTAATTACATCCCTAAATCTAGGATATTGAAAATTTTATTTTTAGTATTTTTTTGCATTTCCAAAATTTGCATTATTAGAGGGCTTTAGAGCAAAATTGAGCCCCGAGACTTTCAATGGTTACTTAGGAGGACGATCAAAGGCTACCCTTTAAAGCAACTCAAATTAGGTCTCTTCAAGATCTTTCCAATGCATCATATTAGTTCAATTTTTGCCCAACAAGCCAACAATTATGACCTTGCCAAGTTGTGGTACCAAATTAAATAACTCTCATAATAAATTTTTAATTTGTCGTTAATTTATCCTCATCCAATTGTCCATTCAACTTCCAAGGAGGACACAAGTCATCACCAAGTATGGTGACTCTTCAATTTCTGTTGGGAACCCTAGTTTACTATCCTTAGTAAGTTTTCTAGTTTGGCATTGAAAATCTATAAATTGACTGAATTCGAATCAATGTAACAGAGTAGAAGACATGCATCTCTCGCATAGAGTTTACCAATATTGTATGAGCTCTCAATTCTAATAAAGCTATCTTGTTCAACTTCAATAATTGTCAATTTATATTTTGCTTGCTTTGTCAGTTATTGATTACAATACATTGGTCCATCACAAGTGTATTGTCCTACAAATTCACAACATAATTTGGATCAATGGTACCAGACCTATTTGCTCCTATATGTCCCATCAAATGCAGTCAAGATATCAAAAATTTCAATTGAAGACAAGAGATCTATCAAATTCACAAACGGCAAACATGCCCTTGATTACTACTTGCATTATGAAATTCTCTATCACATGGCACCCATCTGTGTCCCTACTAGGGAACAACAGAAGATGATTTGGGAAGCACACTATAGCCAACATTGCAGGACACTTTGAGGCAAAGAAGACAATTATTGTAGTACAAAAGTACTTCTACTAGCCAAAACTGCATCATGATGTCATCATGTACATTTGATCTTGCACATCCTATGCCATTCAAAAGCCTACAAATTGAAAACAAGGATTGTACACACCTCTCCCAGTTTTCTTGACAAGCCCTGGCACTCTATCTCCATGGATTTCATGTCAGCCCTTCCTACGACCAAACATCACCATGACTATGTGTATGTGGTAGTTGACAAATTCTCAAAGATGGCCATCATGGTCGCTTGCAAGTAGTGGGTTTCTTCAGAAGACACTGCCAAGTTTTTCTTTAAGAATGTTTGGGTCCATTTCACTCTACCCCGAAATATCATTTCTGACAAGGATAGTAGGTTCCTCAACAAATTTTGGTCAGCAATATGGGCCATGACAGACACTAGGTTGACGAAATCCACTGCATTCCACCCTCAAACAAATGGACAAACTAAGGCAGTTAATCACATGATCATTCGCATTCTGCAAATGTATTATATACAACATCCCCACACATGGGATGAGAGTTTGTCCAACATAGCTACAATCATGCACTACATAGCTCCACAGGGCATAGTCCATTTGAAATTTGCCTTGGGTAGCAATCATTGGCACCCATTGATGTAACCTTGCTTGTCATGTTGAATGAGCATCCCCACATGCCTAGAAGAAGGTGGATAAGGTATCCAGGTTTGTTGAGAAGATCCGCCACATCCAACAACAAGTTTATGAAATACAACATACCAACTAGAAGTACAAGGAACAACATGATCGACATTGTACATCTCACCAATTTCAAGTTGGTAACAAAATTGAGCTTCATCTCCAGAAAGAGCAGTTTCAAGTGCCACAAAAGAAACTTTGACCCCTTCGATATGGAACCTCCACCATCCTCAAACAAATCGTGAGAATGCTTTTGAGCTCAATCTACCCCCTTTTCTCAAAGTATATCTAGTTTTCAATGCAGAGTTGTTGCATCTATATTTCCCACCATTGTTGGACATCTCAGATGTTGTTGAACACCTTCAAAGTGCAGAACTAAATCCAAACACCATTATTCCACTAAACACAAAACGAGTCACTAATGTCTACGTCAAGACACTAAAAGATTATTAGATTCCTCCCTACATGTGTTACACGCTGTACAATTTCCTCATCAGGGCAAGTGGTTCACCAAGGTCCAAATTGTAAAAAAGTTTCTTCATTGGTTGCAAAATCTTGGAGCAATAGGGCTCATTGCTTCTCAAGAGGGGACAATTGATCTGACTGACATCCGGGGGCATTTAGATGGCAATGCATGGTCAAATCTAGGAAATATCGAAAATATAACTTTTTGGTATTTTCTATGTTTCCAAAATTACATTTTATGAGGCCTTTAGAGAGGAATTGCCCCCAAGACTTTCAACAATTGCCTAGGAGGAGAGACGAAGGCTCTCCTTCAAAGCAACTCAAACTAGGTCTTTTTCAAACCTTTCGAATGCATCAAACTAGTTCAATTTTCACCCAACAAGTTAGGAGTTATGATCATACCAAGTTGGGGTGCCAAAATTAAATAACTCTCATAAAATTTGTATTTGTAGTTAATGTGTCCTCATTTGATTGTCCATTTCAACTTCCAAGGAGGGGCACAAGTCATCACCATGTATAATGACTCTTTGGTTTCTGTTGGGAACCCTACCTTACTATCTTTAGTAAGTTTTCTATATTGGCATTGAAAATCTATAAATTAGCTGAATTCAAAGCAATGTAACAAAGTAGAAAGCATCCATCTCTTCCATAGAGTTTGCCAATTTTGTACGAGCTCTCAATTCTAATAAAGCTATATTGTTCAACTTTAGTAATTGTCAATTTATATTATGCTTGCTTTGTTAATTATTGTTACAATACATTCAGTCCCTCACCAGTGTTTTGTCCTCTAAATTCACAACATAATTCCTAGGTACCCAAGGATGTGTCCCCTACATTTTTTGAACAATTCCTATAGGGGACGTTTTGGGACATAGGGAGAGTTCAGAAACATCCCCATCCTATACCCAATTCTCAAAAAAATCAGAAATTTTTCCAAAACATCAAAATTTGCTCAAGAAACAACAAAGCACGGCTAGTTATCCCCTACAGCCTAGCCAACATAAAAAGTATTTTTTTCAAAACACAAAAAAAGGCAGGTGGGATGGGGGACCCACAAGAACTCCTACTAACAACTAAAGATAAAAAACAAACGCATCTTGCAATTTTCCAAATTGTGAAGAAAACAAAGAAAGAGAATAGTTGTGAGAAGAGAAGAGAAGAGAACAACAGTGAGAATAAGGCAAGAGAGCATCAAATCTACATCATTTGAGGTAAATATCCATTGTTCATTTGCAAAAATTCTTTTGCATTTTTTTTTTTCAAAGTTTCAAACACTTAGGGAGGATTTTTTTGGTTTGTTTTTTGTTTAATGTTTGCACTTGTAGTTGTGTTTTGAATTTTCAACAAAAAGAAAAGCAATAGTGAGGGTAGTGAGAGTGAAGAGGTTCAAATAAGCAATAGTGAGGGTAGTAAGAATGAAGAGATTCAAATTCAACAAAGAGGTTGTAGAAGTACTATTGGGGGTTCTTCTGGGAGTGGGAGTATTGCAGGGAGTATGAGTTCAAATAAGCCATTTGAATGCCCTTTTGAACTCCTCAAATTTTATGCAAAACGCCCATTTAATCTAAAAAAACTTATTTTACAATTTGCAACAACAATAGACAAAGACGAAAAAAAATTATGGGTGAGGAGAGTGTGCCTATGTCATTTGTACAATAAGAACTATAGGCATAGATATACAAGGGTTTACTCCCATCTTTTGTGCATAAAAAGACAAGGGCTAAAAGGTTGTGAAAAAAAAAAACCCTAGCTGAGAAGGCTGAGGTGACTAGGTTGTACATGGAGGTTGGGACAAGAAATAAAAGAATGCCAATAAAGACTATGCAGCCTAGTATGTCATTGCCTACACAAACAATAGATGTTGAGACTCAAAGGGGAGAGGATCCTACCAAGCGAAAGAGAAGGGCTATTGGTGTTGTAGGGATGTTTAATATGCAATCACAAGAAGTGGCTCGGTTTGTATTGCCAATTTTTTCTTTGCCATGCCTACCATTTGATGTAGCATGTTCTCCCTATTTCAAACAAATGTTCAAAGATGCAATTGTTGTTGGTCCCTCATTTGCCACACCTAGCTCGAATATAAGCTACACACCACCCTCCTTGATAGAGAGTATTCTAAGGTGAGTGTAATGATGGAAGAAATGTGGCAAACTTAGATAAAGGATGGCTTCTCTATCATCATGGATGGGTGGACCGATATTAGACATCGACTGCTCATCAATATCATTGTCACATGTTCAACTAGCTCTTATTTTCTTAGAGCTATTGATTGTTCAAGAAAGAGGAAGGATGCAAGCTTCCAATTTCAATTTTTGAAGGACGTCATAGAAGAGGTTGGGCCCTCTAATGTTGTACAAGTGGTGACCAATTCAGCCCATGTATGTTAACTAGCTGGCTTGATGGTGATTTTCTGAACCCCGTGTTGTGTTCATGCATTGAACAACATATTACAAGACATTGAGAAGATAGATTGGGTAAAGCAATGGCGGTAGAAGCTAGAGACGTATAGATGTTCATTTGCAACCATCACTTGCTTTGTTCAAAACTTTTTCAAGGAAAGAATTCCTCAAGCCCATGGATACTAGATGTGCCAATTACTACATTTTGTTAGAGAGGATGCTTGAGGTGCAAAAGCCTCTACAATTAATGATGATTAATCCAAAGTGGGGTAGATGGCTAGAGGCAAGCAAAATTGAAGGAAAAAATGTGAAACAGAAGATCCTTGATGATTCGTGGTCCATAGTGAGGTAAGAAATTGTGGCTTTTATTATTAAATTGTTAATTTATTAATGTTTCTAACTTGTAAATTATTTTCATTCTATGTAATAGCATTCACTCTATCATTCGAGTTTTAATCTTTTTTGAAATTTTAGTTTTTGTAAATTGCTTGCAAATATGTTTGCTCCTTCATCTCACCTGTTGTGCAAGTCATAAGATATGTTGATACAAAATCAACTAGCCTTGGATAGATTTATGAGACATTTGACAACATGCTTGGGTAGATGAAGCAAGCCATTTATAGTTAATGCAGTCATGGATGGAGGATCCAACGAAGGATTATCCAACCATGCAGCTAAATGAACAAGCACACAACGAAACTCAATGAAACAACAATATGATCTTTTATCAATTCACAGTCATAATTGGGTTTGCAATCTACCACAAGGACTTACAATAAGAGGCCTCAGCATTCAAAGATATATGGGCACAACCAACTGCAAATTACAAAAGCCCAAAATGATATTATAATACAATGCTTTTCAATTAGCAGCTAACTCAGAGCCAAAACAAAAGCTGAACTAAGACTCAAAGCTAATGGCCTTCGAATGATCACAAGCAATGCTTATATACTATGTAGTGAGCCTTAGTCTTAGGAATGATCATTGTTGGCCACAAGGAAGTGCAAATATCGATGTCAAGTGTAACGTGTAGTCAAACAAACGTTTAGAGGGAACCTTCTGGAATGAATTCAGTGATGGTGGTTCAATGAATCTTGATGCAGTTCATAGCATAAGCTCTCCTAGGACCAATGAGTCTAGAAATGTGTTCCTTTGTTGCGCACACTTCGGAAAGGTGCCACAAGCTTCGAACAATAAAACTAGTTTTTACCTTGTTATGCCTCGTAGTGAGTCTAGAACTGAAATATGCCTTTGCAAGGATCAAAATCTCCTATAAATTGGATGAGACATTGCCAACACATAGTAGAACATGTGTTCCCAACCGCGATGTGAAATGTGCAACTACAATGAAATTGTAGTGCTTGTATGATGACTAGAATGTTATTGAAAACCTAAAAATAAAGCAAAGTGAAAGAAAATATTTTTGGGTGATGCAAGATTGCACTTACACCCAAGATGCTCATGCATCAATAACAAATATCCTAATTTGAGATTTTATGAGGAGCACATTAGGCCCATTGTGACACAACGCTTTAACACCATGAACACCCCACTTCATATGGCAACCTATGCTCTAAATCTCAAATGGTATGTAGCAAGTCCTCAGAGAGTGCCTCCATCTCATAATGAAGAGGTGAAAAAAGGGCTCATGAAGGCCCTTAAAAAGATGTATACTGATAAGGAGTCTACTTTACTTCGAACATAGTTGCTAGCCTTTGTCAATCTTTGTGGTCCAACATTCAACAAACTAAAGGCGAGGACAAATAGAACAACATTAGCTCAAACCAACCCTATTAGATGGTGGATGTGACATGGCAAATATACTACAATTGAAGATACTTGTCACTCACCTCCTTCCACAGCTTGCCAATTCCTCTACTACAAAGAGGAATCGATCCACATATAGCTTCATCCAGTCAATCAAAAGGAATAGGCATACCTCTCCATAAGTGGAGAAGTTGGTGGCCGTGCATAGTGCCTTGCAGCTTCAAGTCAACATACTCCTAAGAATCGTCAAACTCCAGCCGCACATTGGGATGTTGATCTTGAAGATGCCACACAAGTTGATGAAGAGGAGGCGTAGGAGGAATCAGTTGGTGTTCCATTGGATGAGGCAGCCCCTCATAGTGGCAATTACTCAAATCCATACTCCGATTTTGATACAATGTAAGCAAATGTTCTTAAGAGGAAGTGGCAGATTTTCTATGTTTTTGTCATTTTGCAGTTGAAACTTGCAGCCTTTGGGCATTTTGTTGTAATTTTTATATAACATATATGCATATTGATGAAAGCAATTAAATATTGTTAATTTGTTTGTTGACTCTCGTGTGAAATCTCAATTCAACTCTAGTGTTATGTATTAAGGTTCTATAATATATTTGATGAATACCTTATCAATGTTATCATATGAATATTTGAAATTACCTATATTTTTAAATTTTCCCTTTTTTTAATGATCGTCCCCTAAAGAATGGCTTCCAAAAAATCCGTCTCAAAATCGCATCCCCCCATCCCCTACCTTCCCCATCCTAGAAACTTGGTGTAGCATAGCATAATTCAAATCACTTGGTGGTTTGGGTAGTGTATGTTTGTTGGATCAGAAGATTTTGTGCCACTTTTGTTTGTAATAGATGAGTTTATTGGTTATCTTCAAGCAAGCGTCCCTATAGAACCCTCACTTACCTATCAAAAAAATATATATATTAAGTTAGTATTATAAATTCACTTTTAATTTTTCAAAAACCACACTAGTAATATATAAATGTTAATATAAAGTTATATCGTACTCTCATATTCAAACGCAACCATGCAGCCGTGTAGCCATGTAGACTCTAGGAAAATTGGAAATACCTATTTGATCAAGATGTGATTTATCTCACCACAACTGGAAGCAATATTGAGACCACAGATATCCATCCCAAAAGCAATTTCCGGAAATCTCATTACTACAACCTCATTACAAAATGAATATTGGTGAATCAAATCTTTCTCACATGAATAGACTAGTGCCTTTTCATAAAATGGGGTGGTTTGACCAACAGTTCCTCGTCCACTTTCATCTACTCTGCTTAGGAGTACCAAATCATACAGCACAGTCACAACTTTTATAAAAGAGGGCAAGTGCACACTGCTGCAGAGTAGCATGAGACAAGAAGTGGACAGTGAACAACCAGCAAACAGAAAAGAAACCCCTAAAAAAAATTAGAGTCACCAGTATAGATGAATTTAATAGGCAAACGATTTTTTTAGACTGAAATTAAACTCGCCACATTTTGAATTTCTTTCATAATAATCAGCAAACTCTGTGACTTAGTGTATGACTGCCAGGCTGATGAATAGAAAAACTAGCATTCATGGTTTGGCTGGGACATTTCCTTGGAGATATGCATTCTAGTTCACATGGGTTATGTTCTCGCACATAATGAGATAATAACAACAAAAGAAGAATTATAAAAGAAGATCTGTTTGTTTATGGCAAGTTCTTGAGGGCAAAAATAATTGTTTCAAACCAATCTAACATTAATATAATTAAGGAAGCTAGTTTTGGACCTGAAATTTTACAGGTATTTTTTATAACTCGAATAAAAATCCAATATGAGAAAGCGAATCACATGCAGACAAGCACTGGTAAAACTCTAAATTAAGACCTTGATCTATGGCATCTAATTTTTTCTCAAGTTCATATAAAAGGAAATGAGGTCAAGCTAAGAGACAGATTCTAAAGGAGAATTGGCTGTTAGATCAAACACCTCTAAAACAAATGACAAAATATGGGGTAATGCCATAAGCAACTGTAGACTCGTGCAGCATCAATGGCAACATATTCAATGTATTGATTAGTTAGGTAGTTAACTTTAGGGTTAGTTAAATGCAGTACCCACTAATGTACGGAAAGTGAATTCAGATATGAAACCTTATATGACAAAGTTTGATTTCAAACTCTGGCATTTATTAGAATGAACCTCTCAAAATGCATGGAAGATAAAACCTTGATTGGATAGCTGTTGTTGGGCACTTCAAGTGTCAGACCTGGTTGGATCCATTTGTTTTTTTCCTTCCTGTTAGTACGAGAAAAATGGATTTATATTGCTGTCATAATAGAGAAAAGGGTTCAAAGTTAAAAACGTGATTCTGTTATTTTGTTTGATTGTAGTGCTTAAAATGAATAAGTTCTCAAATGTGGAATGCATGTATGTGATGCTTTTGTTGCAGAGTCAACTTGGAATCCTCACTGACTGATGTGAGAAGTTATTGGCAGCAAGATCCTTTAATTTGCCCAATTTTAAGAAGTTATTTCAATAAATATTTATTGTTGTGAGACTTTTAACTAATACTTGAGTCATCCTTCGATGAACTATTTGAAATAGGTAATTTTTTCCGCGACCTTTCCTTCATGTACATTAGGAAATAATCACTATCACAGAAATAACCCTACACTGTCTTGTAATTAATATCAATGTTGCATAATGCATTAGATAATCACAAGGGATAGGAATCCAAATCTTTAAATATAATTACTTATGTCCTACCAAATTAGGGGGAGAGGATCTATACAAAGGTACTTGCTAAAAGGAGAGAAAAGTGTGCACTTCAATTCCTAAAATATACTTCCAAATGGAAGAATAATTGAATGTTTAAATAAGCTATCACCAATTGCAGGAGCAACTTGAACATTAATTAGAGCCTTCTAATAAGAACATGATTTATTAAGTGTTTGTAATTAGCAAGGGCATATTGCTAAGCATAAATCAATTTCATGCTTATGCTTCTACAACACCAAGATGCCATTTAAATACAGATTGTAGAAAGCTAATACAGTTCAAACACCATTGAAAGCTAAGAAAAGGAAAGAAAGTTGACAATGAAGTTGACTAAATTTGACAGAAACTTAGCTAGTAGCCTAGTAGATGTCTAATTTAAGTAAATATAAAAAATAAACCCTCACCATTTATGTCTGCCATTTCTCTTTATCAAAAAGTAAATCAGCAACTTTCTACTGTTCATTGACTCATCACTCCCGTGGCCAAGAAGAACACTAGATTGGAGCTAGATTTCAAAACGATCTCATCACTTATTTCAATGCAAAGCAAGCATCAACATAAACTATATCAAAGACTACCAGACATGTCTTTGTTTTGTAGAACCAATCTGCATTTGAACAACTGCATTGAATTTCCATTGGCTACCTTCTGCCTCTGTCATTGTTTCTCTATAATTTTATAAACGATCTCAACCTGCACCGAACATACAAACTAATTCAGGTAATCTACTTGCCCATCTGGTGATGACATATAACCAAATGCAAGGAAGCCACGAGAAAGTTTAATGGAGGTCAAATGGATTAAAGCATGAAAATGTGAATTTAGTTTTCAAATGCAAATCAATACTTTAAGCAGAAAAGATTAGACCTTGGATAATTTAAAAGAATGATGCAGAAAATCTCCCACCTCAAACTAGAATCTTGAAAAACATCAAATAACTTATAATTTTCCACACATCAATCTAGGTAGCATAAAAATGTGTGTAAGAAACAAAACTGTTTCTCCTCACCTTAACTTGACATCAGTTTTCAACAATTAGACTCATTGCCTAACACATATAATATTTGTTATCATGAGCTTTAAAAGGATCACTATAAATGGTTAAAAACTTAAGACACGGTTAGAAAAACATAAAATGCTTCTACACGTTAAGATGGTTGTTATCTCAAAAAGGAATGGATGTTACAACACTAGTCATATAGACTGGTAAGCTTAAGATGTCTCCCTTAGGCCCTTGCTTACCATTGGCTCACAAGTCAAATTTTAAGTAAAAAAAAGATGGATCAAATTGCATTAAGCCTTGTAATGTCCCCTTTCCAAGCCTAGTCATTGGTGGGTCCTATAGCCTATTTCCGAATCCCGATAGGCTATGAGGTATGGTAAGGGGTTCCCCTTTTATGAAGGACTTCTGGTTCAATTGTTTTGTTGTATACTGATGATGGATTTGAGCTCTGTGATGTGTTAGGATGACTATGCCACTTTTAGAAGTTTGTTCGAGCTCCTGGATAGTTCTCCAAGATTCTTGGAGGAGCTGCCTATTTTTAAAAAGTCTTCCGGAAGGCATCTTTACTCATTCCAAAACATATGGAGCATTTTGGTTCAATTTAATTATCAAATTGATGGAGATTGGGTTTTTCAGCAAAAGTGATAATTAAATAAGTTATTTTAATATTATTTGCACTTAAGTTCCCTAAGGTTGGAAATATTAAAAAGTGACTTAAGTGTTATAGCTTTTTGGAATGGGAAAATGTCTTATTAATTGTTTAGGCACATAAAGGTGAGCACCGTTTCTTGGAAAAAGGGAATTATTCTAAGTTTGAGGAAAAAAGTAATTATTTCCAAGAAAGAATTATATTCTTGTGCAACTCTCAAGTGCCTATAAAAGTGAAGTGAGAGCTCATTGTTGGGTTTATGCTTATCGATTTTGTACTGAAATGCTGCTGGAATGAACTTGGAATTCTTCCTGCCTTCTTGAGGACAGAAACCCTCTAGAGGAAGATCAGTTTCGGTGGTGGAATATCCACCCTAGCTGGTAATGGTGATTTCACACAGAAATCACATTTGTGCTTTCATGGAGTTTGGGTATGTGTTTGTTTTGTTGATCAGATGAAATTTTGTATTGGATTTTGGGAGTGTTGTGAGCAGATATTAATATATTTTTCTGAGTTTTATGCTTTCCTCATGCTGGTCCGTATCACACAGGGCCGTACGTGTCTGGGAGGGCAATTTTGTTTAAGAATAAATTATATATGAGTGGAGTTTAATAAAGCTGGGACATTGTTGGTGTTGTGTAGGCGCCTCTTCCTATTGTTTTGGATGTGAGTTTATTGCTGGTTTAACCTTATTCTGGGCAGGCCGTACAGGTTTCATGGCGCCGTACCATGCAATTTGGGATGACTCTGTATGGAATCAATGCTAATATATATGATGCAAATGTACTTGGGTCTTCATTGTGATGTGTAGGCGCTTATTTTCAGTGATATTGTGAAGGGTTTGGAGCTGTATATAGCCCACAATAAGCAGACTGTACTTGCAGGCAGCACCGTACAGGTGCATGGATGGTGTGATTTTCTGTGTTAGATCAGCTGGTCTTTGAAGATGAGTTATATTCCATAAAGGGGCGACCATAACAGACTTGCATTGTTAGAGTTGGGTGATGGATTGAGTTTAACTTGTGCATGTTCTTTGGAGGCCAGACCTTGCTGGGCCGTCCGTACAGCAGGAGACATTAATGGTTTTCTGAGTTGAATCCTTTATCAGCTGTGATCTTCTGTGCATATATTCAGTTGGACAACATGATGAGTTTCCTTGGATTGCTAATGTTTATGCAGGTGGCTCCAATATGCTAATCCATCCTTGAATGTTGAGATGTTGAATTAGTTTATTTTCTGAGTGTATTGCAGCTCATATACTTTATTGTATACATTATATTTATGTTGCAAAACACTATAACCCCTGGATGGTTCAACCGCCAGTGTGGAGAGATTGCAATGTTTACCCTTCTTATTCATTCACCCACTAAATAAGTGAAGTATCCCCACTGAATAAGTGGATGCCTGCTGAAAAGCAGATGCCTGCTATTTAGCGGATGATTGTATTAGTTTATTTGCACAAACTTTAATTTGTAAGCCAAAACACTGTATGCTCTCACCTCGCCCATCATGGGAACTTGGAGATCAGAAGTGTGGAGGTGATTTAGTTGGTTGCATTCATTTCTCTAACCCTGTTGTGTTAGATTGTTCAACTTCAAAAAAAAAATCGAGGTATCATATTACAAGCCTATAGTCAAAAAGATGGCTCTAGGAATCAAGGAACGAACCAGTATTTCTCCAAGTTTCAAGGAAAGGGTGATGAGGGTTGGTTTACAGACAAGGTGAAAAAAAATCCAGATTTTGAGGATGGTAAGCAAGGGCAACAGATATTAAGATAATATATAAAAATTAATATTTGAATTTTAAAATACAAATTAACTAAAAAATTTAAAATACAAATTAAGCAAACTAAACGAAACTGAAATTTTTAAAAGTATATATAAAATTTGCATGTTGATTTATATGAATATCTTAAAAGTACAAGAAACTGAAAATTCTAAAAGTAAATACAAAGTTTGAATGTTGATTTGCATGTTTGCTTGCTGATTCTTTTATATTTCATTCAATTAAATAAATGCAGATTTCTGGATATTTTCATTCTCATTTGCATATATACAAGGAATGAAACATATATAATTCAAGAAGCGGGAAGAAACAAAATGACAACCATTCATCTTCCTATTTGTGATTTGTAATGCATTCATGTTTTGAATTCTTATTTCACTGGAGCGTTATGTCTGGGATAATTGACCTACCCATTTGAGAAGAGATTTGACATTCATGTAGCGTGTTTTTTGTGTGTAGTCACTAAAATACCTAAACATATATATAGAGTAAGCATATTTTCATTAGACCAGCTAGAGAGGGCTGTCTGCAATGGACAATGTCTATGTCCATTACTCTGCAGTAGTATTTTCTCTTTGAGATACAAGGACCAGACTTGGATATTGATAGTGAGATAATAATAACAAGTACAGTAAGGTATGATCATTTTAGGAAATCTATAGCATCTATATTGTCCCTTAAAAGACCTATCTGCAATGATGTTTATGGGCCAAAAAACCCGTATAGCATGAGAATTGTTAGGAATTGACCCAAAGAATAACATTTTAATATTGAAAAAGTATACTCAAATGGATTGAAAGGTCAAAGACCAACCATTTCTCCCATGAATGAAGTTGTAAAGTTATGTACTATATATATATATATATATGAAATTAGCATGGATGCTTGGTTGTACTGCTTAATCTTTTGTTCATTTTTTGTCTATCTTTTCTACTTGTAAATCTAACATGTGGCATCAAAGCCTCGCAAGCAAATTCATGGAGCTATTAGATGCTTTATGATGAAGGAATTTATTGCAACAATGTGGATGAAGAAGAAATGAATGACTGGGTGTTGGTTCGGTATTCATGAATGGTGATGTTCAAAGAGAAGTTAGAAATTTCATTGGATAAAGGTTAGAGAAAAACAAGTTCCTTGCAAGTGACTTGGACAGTTTGAGAGGCAATCTACGGCCTGCATATTGTTTGCATCATGGAAGAGCTAAAGGCAGCTTGAAACCTTGTGATGCAGGAGCATTCCAGGCCAACCTGCAATCTAGTATCAACCAAATAGAATTTTGTGTTCTTTTCTTTGTTTCTCTATTTTGTAGGTTCTTTTTGTGCGTCTGGAGATAGAGTTTGTGCTTTCTCCTATGTGTTCCTAAAGGCTTAGAGATGATACTGTGTTAACACAAAGGGTTTTAATTGTGGTTTTCTTCTCACCCTTATTAACAGAAGGGTCCTATCAAATCTTCCCACATATTGATGTTCAGAGTTGTGCAGTAGCAGCATGATCATATCTTACAATCCGCAGTTGTAGAGACCTTTCCCATTCTTCGATCTATTGTCATATCATTCAAATTCACTAGCCATTGAATTTTCATGAGTATTGAAGGTCTTCATCTAGAGGATGGAATACTTGTTTGCCCTATCTACAAGTTCAATTTTCAAAATCCTTCTATTTTACCGTTTCACAACCGGAGCTTTGGATTGTTAGTTCGCGTTGGGTTCCAGAATTTCTGCAAGCCAGTTGGACCAATCAGAAGACAGTACATGACTAGCACCAACAACAACTAGTGTGTCCCAAAAGATCCTACACCTAAATTGATGCATCTTGAGCAAGTAAGTTAAAATTCTAATGCCACACCAATTTTAGAGGGTTGTCCTGATCCATGGGAGATTGTAAAATCATCTCTGGATCCTTGAATTTTCTATCTTTCACATTGAAAGGAGATGAATCTACAATAAATAAAAGAATTGTTGTTTCCATCCCATCTTCGCGTGTTGAATTGTTGTTTGATTGTGTGATTGTACCAAGCTACTTGGTTTGAAAGTTCTTATTTGGATTCTCAGACCTTGCCCTGCATCAATTGCTACCAAAGTGAGGTATGCCTCTAGCAAAGTGTTAAATCTAATGAAGATTCCTAAGGTTCCATGAAACTCAATCTGTGCATGGTGTGACCCGTAGTCACGCTCACAGATTTGTCTAACCCATAGTCAACAATGACACCCAGAAAAGTTGTTGTTAGAGGTCGACCCAAATTAGCCAATGTGGTTGAGAGATTGGATGAAATTAAAAAACTGTTGTGTATGATGCAACGGAGGATGGATGCAATAGAAGAAGATTGTCGTAGAAGGTATGTTCAATGGGAAGACCCTAGTACTTAGAGAAGCAGCAAAGTGAGGAAGAGCAAGGGCAAGCCAATACATTAAATGTGGACGCAAGAGAGATGTTGCAATCCATCTCAATGATTGATAGTGGTGTGCAAATGGAGGTGTTGAGTTTTGTTGGACCACTAAATCCAAAGGAGCTGATCAATTGGATCACCAAAATTGAGGAGTATTTCGAGTTTGACAGTATTTTGAACCCACAAAGGGTGAAGATCACACAAATTAGGTTGAAAGGTCATGTCGCATTGTGGTGGAAGGAGTCGCAACTTAGAGAATGAAGCGCAACAAGGAGAAGACCACCCATTGGGAGAGAATGGTTGCCAAGTTGAGAAGTTCGTTCTTCCCAGGGGACTACCAGTTGTATCTTCTAACGAAGTTTAAGATTTTGTGCCAACACAAGGGCAGTGTGAAGGAGTACATGGAAGAGTTTTATAAACTCACCATTCAATTTGGACACTACAATCCAAAAATTGTGTTACATCAACAAGCTACAACTTACCATCCAAGAAGAGATGAGTATGTTGAGGCTCCATACTGTCGAGGAGGCTTACCAATTTGCCCTGAACATCAAGGAGAAGCTCAATAGAAGGCAACTGAAGAATGCCAAAAGGAAAGGAGTAACCAATGGCAGTAGAGGTGGAAAGAACATTGAGAAAACTCGACAAGGTTGAGGACAAAGGAAAGCAAGCACTTCTCAACCGATCAACAGCAAGCACAATAGCATAAGCCCAAGGAAAAGCCAAAGAGGGACTGAAAACCATGGAAGAGGATTTCACAATGTTGGTGTGAATAGGGTAATTACCTATCTGATTTCCCCTTTGTAGTGTGAACAAGGCACATTATCTAACTAGTTATTAGTTAGAACCTATTCACACATGTTCACATATTAACTTAGGGCTCTAGGAATCTTTCTAGATGTTTCTAGTACACATGTGATCTTATCCTCCAGTTGTCTCATGTCATAGGATTAAGACACTTGTCATCATCCTAGTTAGTCCCACCTCTCAACCTTGCCTTTATAAGCAAGGTCTCTCTTGTACATTTTGTATGGAGTGTGTAATAATATCATTATTCATTGTTGCACCACAATCTAGCAATTATTCTCTTGCAACTCTCTTGTGGAAGGCTAATATTGGTTTTGCAGGTGATCCTGGGAGCTTGAGTCCATTGGAACCTCTTCCATGGTATCAGAGCTTCAGATCTGCAAGCCCCTTCTCAAATTTGGGAGATAATCAAACTCAAGCTTTTGTTGGGTGCATTTCTAGCCAAAAAGGACCCTGCCATTGAGTCCAGAAGGCCGAACAAACAAATTTTGATATATAACACTTCATATTTTGGCGTCAGAAAAAATTTTACCATTTCTGCTAGGGTTTGAGAATATTTTGTACCATCGTACAGCGTCTGCGCTTGATCAGCGTCAACAGAATCTTTGGTTGTTTGTTGGGTAAATCCATCGATCGCTGGTAAATAAATTTATTTTCGGAATTATTTTATTGTCCTATAGTTTTTTTTAAATAATAAAAAGGGGGATCATAGGGTACAGGGCTGTAGACCTATCCCCTATACCCCTACGCAGCAGACAAGGGGCGCCTATAAGGCACGGGCCCCCTGCCACCTACTAGCAATCCATAGAAACCAACCAACGGCAAATTTTCCCACCCAACGGCCCTCCAAAACTGCCTATTGATACTCCAAACAAAGGCCGGAAAATCACAAGCAGCCCCCATAACGACAACTTCAAAAAGTCACCTTTTTTTCAATTTAAAAAACAAATGATACTAGCGCCCATGGCCCTAACCCTAATTGCTAATGGGCCCTACCCCCACCCCCAAGGCCTCACAAAAACTTATAAAAACACATTTCAGCCTCATTCCAAATCACAAAAGAAGTTCATTGAGTGAAGAAGAAAGCTAGAAGTAGAGGCAGCAAGCCAAGAGTGAGAAGATTGCAAGGGTGAGAGAGCATTAGGAAAGGGAAAATGAGATCAAGAAGACTTACAAGAGTAAAAGCATTTGCTAGACTTAATGCATCATTTGAGCCGCAAGGTAGGCATTTGAATTTCTGATTTTCATTTCTTCATTTCTCATTTGTGATTCATTTTTAATTTTTAAATTTTTAATGTTTATTCCATTCTTAATTTTTAAATCTTAATTCTTAATAAATTACTTAATAGTTAATGTAATAACCTTGTAGGGTTTTACCCTTGTTAAATCAGTTTCCTTGCTGCTGACAAAATGCATACATTTAATCACAGTTACACCAGGGTTTGAGATGACCGGCTAATATAACCAAAAGATAACACTAACTACTTAGTTTTCAATCAATTAAATGCATATCACCATGCTGCTACATTCACATCGAATCATCATACATATAGAGTAGAAAACAAAAGTATATAAATTTTCAGATCTGAGTTATTCAATAGTCTTAAGTCACCCAGTTACAATTTTATAACAAAATGAGCAAGGCTAACCCGTGGCAAACTGGCGCCCTTTGCTGGAAATGCAAATATATATGCTGCCCTAATGAATGTAATTCTCCTCCCTTCAACTGAGTGTAGATTGAACTGGTTACAGATAGGGTGCTTGTTGATTTGCAAACAAATATATGCAACTTGGTGCGTGTCACGTTGCCATAGGGACAAATAAGTTTTGTTCCAGGGTGACACACTCAGGAAACTCACTCCAGGCGACCACAATTTCTGACTACTCCTGATGACTTAGTGCTGGCGCATTCCCATTAGTGATTTCAGTCCCTTGAGGTGATTTGCTTCAGTGGTAACAGTCTGATCTATAGATAAAAACCTGGGGTTGGGGTTGGGGGCAATTGAAGATATTCCTTGATTCACCTTGCAGCTTTTTCAACACCCAGATATGTTAAGCAACAGTTCAGCACTCCTGCAACTCACGAGTTTGAATTGCAATCAAACGAGGAGGGTAGGGGCTACGTCCTAACCTCACTAGTGCACTAAGGGGTTTCGTCCATCTACACAAAAGAGAAAATTTCGATCCAAAATTCATAACTCGTCTGCCCTAATGGAAATAAAAAATCTTTCATATATACCTGATCCGATTTCGTTCTAAGGGCCCAAGTCAGCACCTAGAAACACAAGGTCGGCTCCCAAAAACAAATGTTTTTATTATTATAATTATTAATATTATAGTTATTTTATTAATAATCTTAATTTTATTATTTTAATATATATATATAGTGTCGAAAGACACTTTTATTTATATGAAAATTGGTCTCAGCTAGGAGACGTTGGAGGAACATGAAGGTTAACTGAAATTCTGAAATTTATTTTAGTTTGTAGCTTTGTTTTCAATTTCAAAATTAGAAGTCAAATTACGATTTCGTCTTGTGTATCCTCTGCTCTTGTGCTTCGTGCGACCTGGAGTAAGAAAAACGAAGTGAAATCCTTGTTTGACCCTTTAAGTATTTAACTATTTACAATTGTCAATTTATGACAGCAATATTTGGGTTTTTTACTTTAATTTTTTTATCATTTTTTAAGTTATTTTTGTAAATTAATGCATAAATATTTGATTAAATTTTTAAATCAATCATAAAATTTGAAAATCAAATTAGGATTTTAACTTTTGGCTATCCTTTGCTTCTGCACTTCATGCAACCTGAAGTAAGAAAAACAAAAGTGAAATCCTTGTTTGACAAAGTTTAAGATCAAGGGTTCCTATTTGTGTATCCTCTACTTCTACGCTTCGTGTAACCTAAAGTAAGAAAAACAAAAAGAAAATACTTGTGTCTTAATCCCTTGCATTATGCATGGTTTAAATTTTTATTTTTAAATTATAAACTTATAAATTTTATTATCATTTCTTGCATTGTAACTATGAGTTCTCACAGCATGAGTGAGGATGAGAGTGAGCCTTAAGAGGTTGAAGTTGAAATTGAAATTGAATCTGATTATGTACCTAGTGATCCCAGTACATAAACACAAAGGGTGAAACAACTAGTTCTATTGGGAGTGCAAATTATAGTTGCCCTTCCAAAATGCTGCAAAAATATGCTAAGGGTCCCTTCAATCCGAAGCCCACTTTAAGACAATTTGCAACTAAGTTACCAACAAAGCCTAGGGCATTTAGGGGAACTAGGTTGTGAAAGTGCCACTTTTGTAAACTTGAATGGTTTGGCAGCATTACAAAAGTTAATGCCCACCTCTTTCATATCCGAGGCAAAGGTGTAGATGTATGTGCGAAGTTGGGAAAAAACCAGAAATATAGGGCTGAAATAAGTAGATTATGGGGTGCTAGTGAAGAAAATGCACCTACATCTGCTACTTGCCACTAGGGAGGGAGGGGGGGGGGGGAGGGGTCTTCAGAGTTCTACTTCTACTACTTTGCAAAGGCCATAGACACATAGTCAAATTCCATCTAGTTCGGGGTCAGCAAAGCCTAAAGGGAAATGTCGGGTGACTAGTGATGCTCCAAACCCACTAGTAGAATTATTCAATGTGCAAGCAAAGGATGAGGCAGATGATGTCATTGAAAAACTCTTCTTTGTCAATGGCATTCCATTCTATGCGGCTCGCTCTCCTTATTATAAGGAGGTTGTGGCAAAGATAATAAGAGCGGTACCATCATATGTGCCACCAAGGGAGACTAAATTGAGGACAACAATCTTGGATATGACCTATTCCAAGATTAATATTTTAATGGATAAAATGAAGGATACCTAGGTCACAAGTGGATGCAACATAGTCAAGGATGGGTAGATGAACATGAGGCATCGTCCGCTCATCAATATCATGGTTACATGTACAGAGGGCCCTTATTTCCTTAGAGCTGTTGATTGTTTAAGGCATCGCAAAGATGCTGATTTTCAGTTCCAGATCCTTAAAGATGCTATAAAGATTGGGCCACATAATATGATGCAAGTAGTGACAGATGCAGCCCATGTGTGCAAAGCTGAAAGGAAATTAATGGAGGCATCCTATAGACATACTTGGTGGACTCCTTGTTGTGTGCATGTCATGAATAATGCACTCAAGGGCATGGGAAAAATTAGTTGGATCAAAGCAGTTGTTAGTGATACTAGAGATGTGCAAATGTTTATCTGCAACCACCACACTTCACATGCACTCTTCAGGACCTTCTCCAAGAAGGAATTCTTGGAACCTGTAGAGACTAGATATACATCATAGTTCATTCTCTTGGAGAGGATGCTTGAGTTGCGAGAGGCATTGCAACTAATGGTTATGACAGCGGAATGGAATCAATGGCCTGAATCTAAGACAAAGCAGGGGAAGAGAGTGAAGGAGGTGAAGAGTGATTTTTTTGGGTTGATGCCAATACATTGTCTCCATCAATACTCCAGTCTTCAAAGTGATTAGATATGGGGATGCTAATGCACCTACCCTTGGAGAGGTGTATGAGAGCATTGATACAATGTTTGACCAAATGAAGATTGCGGTACGACAAAAAGACCCCACATTGCAATTCTACATCAGCAATATTCAGCCAATCATTCATCGCGGATGGGAGAAGCTCAACACTCCCTTGCACATGGCTGCCTATGCACTAAACCCGAAGTGGTATGTTAAAAGGCCTAGTAGAGTTACACCTATACAGGATGTTGAGGTGAAGGCAAGGTATATGAAGGCTATTCCAAAGATGTATGATGCTACAGATGCCAACATAATTCATACAAAGTGGACAAAATTTGCCACTCTTAGGAGATATTTAGAGGAGGCCAAGATAGATAGGGAGAATATGGTACAGGAGGACCCAATTTTGTGGTGAACTATGCATGGGCCTAATTCTTTGACTACCAATCTAGCCATTCGTTTGTTGTCCCAAGTTTCTAGTTCTTCTAGTGCTGAGAGGAACCAATCTACTTATAGCTTCATCCACTTCATTAAGAGGAACAAGCTTACCTCTAAGAGGGCAAAGAAGCTTGTGGTTGTACATAGTGCCTTGTGTCTCATTGACCACCAACCACCACACACTTACGTACAAGGAGAGTCTAGCAGCCCAATGGGATGTAGAGCCAGAGGAGCTAGCACAGGGTGATGATGATGCTACATGGACAAGGTTGGTTGGTATTGGTTTGGAGGAGCTTGAACTTGTGAAGTCCAACAATTCTAGTGATGAAGAGTTTGACAAGAACTTTGTGGATGATTAGAGGCATCATGCCATTAGTCATTGGCTCATTTTTAATTTGTCTTTGAGCATTGTAATCATGAATCATCGTTATGAAATTTTAAAAATTCGACATTTTCATTGTTAATGTTCAATGCAATCATTGCAATGTGTTTATTGCTTAGTAGTTTACTTAGTATGCCAAAGTTTCATTTGTAATTCTTATATATCTTTTTATAACTAATTTTTCAAGTAATATATGCATTTGCACTGCCTCCACCCCCCTCCCCTACCATCCCCAAACTTAGGCCCTTGGTCCCCCATCCTCGAAACTCATCCCCCTATCAAGAAACTACATGGAACTATCCTATTAGCTCATCATTATGAAATTGTTATACATATACCAACATTTTGGTGTACAGGAGTAAATGATATTCTAAAATCCGAGAGGCAGCCAGTTCCATTCTTAAAGAGTCAATACACATGTATACGAACTTAAACCTAACATGTGTACATAATTGTTTTTCAGAACTAGGACACTCAAAGCATAAAATTGATGAAAAAACTAATTTTGCTTCAAATTTGCTTTGCAAAAATTAAGGATAATTTGATATCCTTTATCAATTTAAACTTTTACTGTGAGCTATTGAGTCAAACAAGAAGAAACGGAGAGAAAAAGGCTATTGAAAACCATGAGCTTACTTTCAGGCAAAGAAGATTCTCTCCTTTCATCATCTTTATCAGCAACCTACCCACAGAATTGAACTTAATAAGTCAGTCGCGGAATTAGTCTGTTGCTGCAGTGATTCAGAATCTTAATTGAAGATACCCAGGTGCAAAAAGTCAGAATCCCTAGTTGAAATCAGAGAGAAAGTCGCTAATCAAAACTCATCCGGTCCAATGTCAGAAAAACTGAGATTAATATCGTTAGCTCTGCAAACTTTCTTCTCGCAGACGCTTTGCAACAGAATACTTCCCTACGATCTTAAATTATGTGGTTTAAGCACTGCATCTCCTTCAAGCTTCAATCAACTCAGAACTCAGAACCAAATACTAGTGAATTTGAGTCCACGCCAAAAGATCAAGCATTACTCATTGACAACTTTGATAAAACTTTGCGGTTTTTAATAGCTCCTGGTTTTTCTAGGATCAAAGTCCTCCCTCAAAGTGGCCTAATAGATAACCTGCGCTTGGTATATCTTTCTAGAGATACCCTACTAACTTAATATTTGGCAACAATATAATTTCAAGCTGGTATAAAGAGAACCCATGATAATTGATCTATTTAACGATAAATGATTAAGGTTAACAAAATCTATTGATAACCAAATACCCATGCATCGACCGAACCCAAAACCCTCAGAGAATGCCATTGTCTTCGAAATGTTAATAAACGCAATCAGAGTTCAAATCGTTAGTATGACATGCTTCAAAGCTGCCAAAAAACAAATTTTTGTGCTTTAAAATATAAAGATTTTCAGCTTCACAGGGTTCTAACATAGAAATCAACGGATTCATTCATCTGATTGTGATAAACCAAAACTTCTAGAATGTGGAATTCCAATAATATTACATCATATACGTATCCACATCTTTCATCGGACGGGATCGCCATAATTATACGGAAATTTGTATAACCAATCCACCAGATTAGATCCCGATACTTCAAGCATAAATTATCTTTAAAAAAAACAGAAAACATCTGCCACTTAATTAACATAATTACCTCATTTGAGTAGCAGAATTTGTTGTACAGCGATCCGATCGGAGGACTTCTTCTGTGTGAATTGAATAAAGTAGCTCTTCCTTTGATCTGCAATCTTCAGTTTTACAATTCTCTTGCGAAGAGCTCTTACCCCTAAAACGATGCCTCCCGCAAATACATAACAATGCTATACTTTTAAAACGAGGGTAAAATAAAATAAATATCTTTAATACTAATTGGCTTTACTTTGTGCAGAAAAGTAAACAATCAAATTTTTATTTTTATTTTTAAATTTAAATTTTTAAGTATTTTGATCCGCTACAAATGGCTGGAAGAAGAGCATATCATGGTAAAGAGGATTGTCATGGAGAACATGTGGGTGGGTGGCATTTGGGTGCATATTAAACAAACACCCAAACTTAAATGATTTAAAAGTGAGATCATTATAGAAAAGTTTTTTTATTTTGTTTGAGATGATTCAAATTTGTGGAAAGTTGTTTTTTTTTAATTTTGATGATGGATCACAAAGCGTGATTTGAAATTTTGATGTAACAAAATTATCTAACAATTACATCAAAAATACTTTCAATTATGAACAAAATTTGTTTTTACCTTTTACTATTCTTATATGCTCATCTTTTAAGTTGAAAAAATGATTATTTTATTTTTGCTACCCTATTCAATTAGAGAATTGCTTAAAGTGGTGCAAATTTCCATACATATTAGGTGCAGATTCGTTCCAGAGAGGTTGGAGTTCATTCCATAGACCTTGGAGTACATGTACACCTTAGTATGTATAGAGGTGTAGAGGAAAAAAGTTCATACTTTCACTTTTTTTTTGCTCATTTTATGTTGACTTTAATTTTGTCTTAAGATAGCCTATTTTAGTATTCAATTTGAGTTATTTATGTGTACAAGTCAACAAAATTCAAAAAACACTTATATCTATTCACTTGAGCCTTCCTTCATTCATATATTTCATACTTCACTCTTTCTCCTACATGCTTTATGCTACTTTGCATGTGTATCGTTAATGCATTATTCTAGCACCTAACTTGGCTCTTTTGGTGCATTCACTAACTCCAAACCTAAACCACTATGCTAAATCATCCACCTAAGACCAACACTAATCTAAGTCCCATGAAATTCCCCAATTTTAACCACATTGTTTTCCACACATTTTCTACAACTACCGAAGGACAAAATCTTTATTGGATGAAATTACACCACTTGGATAGAATTGCATCATATAGACCAAATTATGGCATGATTGTGTCCCAACATCCAGAAATCTTAAGATTCATTCATCTTAGGTCTTTAGTACAATAATCAATTCCAATTTTTATGAAGTCTTAGCATTTAAAGTCAACATCATTGGAATACATGTAAGCCCTAATCTCTCTCATTTTTGCTTATCATCCATTGTCTATCTCAATGTCTCGAATCTTAAGTACTTATTTAATTAAAGGTACGAATTACTTTAATCGATTTATCATCCCCATTTAGACTTTCTAAATTGATGCAAGGTGCTTTTTATTTCCCTACATTTTTGTGAACTCATAACTTCTACACTTATCCTTTAGGGTATAATTTTCTAATTTTTCAAATCTAATCTTTTGAATTAATTTGTTTTTAATTTTAAAAATCTCAACTTTCTATTGATCCCTCATTGTCTTGATTCATGATGGATGAACAAAATGTGATTCATGATGATACTTAGGCCTCTTTGTATGTCATCTACCATGATAGTCTTGTTTCAACCAAATCACGGTCATATAATGATATGTCTCATGATTAATTTGGTAAAGATTGTGTGTGTGATGCTTTACAGCTTATTGATGTGCCTCTTCCCCTACTTTGTTAAGTGTGCACGTTCTTTATGATACATAAATCTCACAAAACCTTGAAGGATTTGTTGGAGTAGCTAAGATCTAAATACAAAATCCAAGATAACTTCCACAAATGAATTATGAGCACAAAAGCTAAATATCTATCATAAAACAAAATAAAAAATGTACAATAAACTTGTATAATAGGACAAGGAGGAAGTAGGAAGGTAGGAGTAAACCACTAACTAACCTTTCAAAAAGGTGACACATGTTAGGACACTTGAGACAAGTGTGAGGACATGTGTAAAGTCCCTATGAAGTGAGACAAAAATGTAAAAGTCCCTAAGTGTGGACTTAACTAGTGTGATTTGGACTATCCTAGATGAGCTAGAAGCTAACTAGTTATGTAATGTCCTTATTTACACTAACACCTCCCTTAAATGTAACTTAGGGAGAATATATAGATAAAGATGGGTCCCAACTACGAGGCCATGTTAGGTACCCATGTACGAACAATTTTTTCATAAACAGAGTAAAGGAGAAAACCTAGTAGAACATAAAGTCTATGCCCTCCCAAAAAGTGAGAAGGAAAGAACTCTGTGTGAAGAAATGCTCCCTCCCAAAACTGATATGAGAAGAGAAACCATGCAACCTCCCCTCAAATTGCCTCCCACAGTGTTAGTAGATACTCGACACCAAATGTTGAAGATGATCCATGATAGCTTAACAACATTTCTCCCCTTGGGAAGAAACATAACTACCTAGATGTATGTAAGATATCTTCCCATTCCGGATAGGAATATGAAGGAAGAAGGATGAATGTCTCTAAATTCTGCACATGATCCAAAGACCTAGATGATGTCCAAAATGATGTCTTTGAATGTTTCTCAAAGACCTCAAATTCACTGTCAAACTATGTTGAAAGAATAGGAGGATGAAGAATAATCATATATAAAGAAGATGACAGTGATGCAACTTCATCGAAGATATCATCAAATAGAAAACATGTCTTCAATGTTGTCTTCCATATCTATAATGTGACACTACAAACAAGGATAATATGTATGTAGAAATGTGTTCTAATGATGTGGGTCTAAAAAATTGAAATCAATATCCTACTACAAAGAATCAATGGAAGTAGATGAATCAACATGGGATTCAGATATAGCAACAGGTGATGATAGAGGACATGCAATTACTGTAGATCTCTACGCCATTTGAGAGATAGAAACTTCGACAGTTAGAAGATTGTGATCATTGGTTGCCTATGAGCTTAAACCCTAAGCTTCACAATGGCAGAAAGAAATGTTTAAGCATCATCTAGAGTAAACTCCTAGTGTGAATAAAGCAACAACATGAAACCTTTGTAATTTATGTCAAAACAACACCCAAAATCAAACCCACGATGCAGATTTAAGGTCACATGGTGCAAGGAGTTGAGTCGAGCGTGTAACTTGAGCTGCTATGCCAATGAACCAAAGATTTAAACCTATTGAATGTGCTTAAAAATGGCATTAACTAGAAAAAATTACCCCGATCAAACAAAAGACCAAATCCACCAATCAAGCGATGAAATGTCACCCAAATCAAACTAAAATCATGTCAAAAATGCCCAAATCAAACCAAAAATATCTTGCAAAGGGCAGTAGAGCCAAGGGACCCCTCTACAAAAAAATGCCTTTTTTAACAAATTTCATATAGCGTACAATTGTATGGTTATATAATATAGGAGCTAAAAACATTGCAAAAATTGAATGTTACCAAATTTGACAAAATGAAAGGATATCTTTCATTTCTCAAGCCTTCCAAACTCAATGGCGATGTTCATTTGGCTCCACGACACTTCATTGATAGGGATGAGTGTAGGATTCATCAAAATTTCAGAAGGGACTTGCTATTCATAGCTCTGATACCATGTTGGAGTAGCCAAGATCTGAATGCAAAATCCAAGATAATTTCAACAAATGAATTATGAGCACAAAAGCCAAATATCTATCATAAAAGAAAATGAAAAATGTACAATAAGTTCCTTGTATAAGTACGACAAGGAGGAAGTGGGAAGGTAGGAGTAAACCACTAACTAACCTTCCAAAAAGGTGACACATGTTAGGACACTTGAGACAAGTGTGAGGACATGTGTAAAGTCTATATGAAGTGAGACAAAAAGATAAAAGTCCCCAAGTGTGGACTTAACTAGTGTGAATAGGACTATCCTAGATGAGCTAGAATCTAACTAGTTATGTAATGTCTCTATTTACACTAACAAATTTACCTATCCAAATATAGATTGGTTATCTTAAGAAATCTTATGATTCACCTCCATCACAATTCAAGGTGCCTTGGATAGGTAGGATATCCTTGAGTAGAAGGGACGACCAACCCTACCAATTAGACAAACTTTTTAATGATGAAATAATTAAGAATTGATCTATCCTAAAGGCTAGACAAAAGGTGATCCTTTCAATGCATTTGCAATAGCAGTGTTGGAATGACATTTTCTTGAATATGAGAAGTATGGATCAAGCCTCTATTTAGCAATTTTGCCTTTCTTCGTTGCACTAATTATTACCATTACAAATATAGATGAACTCCTTCCTTTTATTTCATAGCTTGAATCAAAAGTACATACTTTAAAAATAACAAAGTCTTGGTCTTTTCTTTCTTTCAACAAAAATCTATATATTCTACCTGTTTAGTGGAAAAAATGGGAAAGTGATAGTTTGCCTAAACCAAATCAAGCTCCTCCTTCACTTACTAAACATTGGGACATGGGAACCGATCTTGCTCACTATGAATGATCAAACTATTGATCCCTATGACCCTTTTATGCTGGTTGTAACTGATTAGATGTCGCAATTAGGTTTTGACAAGCTTTAAACACTCATAAAGCATGAAACCCTAATTGCTAAGTATGCTATAACAGACTGATACCCAACACAGACACTGAAAAATAGCTTACAAAAATGCAGAGTAGGGATCACAGAGAGTATGTACCCAGAAATTGAGGACCTGTTAGACTCGGGTGCCCGCCCTAGTGTCCCAAAAGTTTTCGACAATTGAAATCTCCCGCACTTGGTGTCAGAGTGTCCTCAGAGGGTTTTAGATCCAGAATTAAATGCCCAATTAGACTAGGGTACTCGCCTCAGTGCCCCAATTATTTCACGATGTTGAAACTCAAAGTTATGTGATGACTGTATTTGTAATATCTATCCTTCCTCCGCTCCTTTTCGTCAGATCTTTTCGAATACGATCTGCACATACAAAAGGAGGGGAAAGATAGTTGTGTCTATATAGGAGTTTGCCTCAGTCAAACCCTGTCTTTAGTATTTCTACCTCAACAATACCCAATGATAAAGATCTGCATATGTGTGTGCTCATAGATCATATGTGCAATATGCAGAAAATGTAAAACCCTAGATGACTCAAGCATCAAGGAAAGATCAACACATCGCTTCACTCAAGGAAACAACAACAACATCACCTCAAGGAGATAATTGCAATGAAGACTTAAAGAACAAGAAGGTGGGGCAGCCGTTATCCACAGAGGATTCCCAAGCTCAAGTTGGAGGCTTCAACACTTCTCCCTATCGTACAAAGAGCTTGACAAAACCCTAGGAAGAGCAAGATAGACTCAAGATCGTGATTCCTAATCTCCACCAAATATCTCCATGATAGCAAATTCAATGACTTCTAAGAGCTTTAACAAAGAACTAATCTTTAATGGCAAAAGCGACAAAATTTTGGCATAGTAAGCTTGCATATAGATTGTGTGTGATAAAATGATTTGCAATTCTCTTTAAATACCTAACTTTAGAAATTCAAATATTTGAAATAACATGTTGACATCACGCAAAAAACAAAACTTGAAATCAGAATCCCGAGGTGCATGACACAAACCAACACCTCACCAAAACTCAAAACTCAAAAAAATAGGGCTAGACTAGGGCGCGAGTGCCCATGTCCAGACTCTAGTTTTTCCCTCAAGTCTTCTTTAACGAGGTCCAGAATGTCCAAAATCCAAACTCAGTTCCCAGGTTCAGTTAATAGTTGCTTCAGAATAGGACATTTCTTCAATAGGGTATAGGTCAATCAGGGTTTAGGTAAGCTAGAAACAAAAAGGGCAAGAGGACACCAAAGGAGAGGAGCTAAACTATGTGAAATTGTGTCATTCAATGTAGGAGGACAATTTCTAACATAACATTTAGCCCCCACTTTAGTAGCCATATGACACTATGTGCATGCAACTAAAGGAAAGTAAATACATCAATTGTGAAAAGGATACCCAAAAGGATATTGTAGAGGAAGCCAAAGTGTTGTCACGCGAGAGGAAGAAGCCCCTAGTCTGTAATCCTGCAAGACCACAAAGTTAGGAACCACATCCTGCAAAGGAACACTTGTCAAATAATCAAAATCAAATCAACCCTGCAACCAACACATAAATAGGTCAGTCATAAAAACTAAGGGGTTAAGTGATGGGACATGATGAGGGAAGAAATCGAGGGAGATATATGCCCCCCTTCTTTATGCTTGCTTAGTCCAAAAAGGAGAAACAAGGTGGTTATCTACGTGCACATATTTCAAGGAAAGGTGATGAGAAATGCATCATGAGGGTTGTTTTTGCAAACAACACAGAAGCACAAAGCATTAGGTTGGATGGAGGGCTGAACCAGGATTCCAATGCACAAACGGTGTGCAAATCTAAGTTCAACAACCCTAGATAGAGGTTCATGAGTAAAGATGCATAGTTTAGCACCTAGATAGTGATAGGAATTCTCATCCATTTACTATAAGTAAAGGGAGTTTTCACCTTTTCACCATTCATTCTTGTTTTCATTGTGTAAAGAAGAGAAGGAGAAGGAGAAAGAGACCCACCTATGTCGATGCAACGTCCATACCAGCTTTCGAGACTGGAGATACTCCGATCCCGAATCGCAGACCGACGCATCAAGGCAGAGGTAGGGTCTTAAACTTCACTTCTGTCGACTTTCTTTCTTGTTTTTGTTATTTTCATCTTTTTGCATGCCATTTAGAATGTTCTAGATAAGGGTACACAAACGGGGCACCCAAGTCCAACCTGGGTGCCTAGGTCCTCTTGAGGCGCCCAGGTCTTCCTCGGGCGCCCAAGTCCAAAAAGGACAAGGGCCACAAGGATAGGGCACTAAATGTTTAGTTAGATGTTGTTTGATGTTTTGATGAAGTGGACTGATTTCAATTTGAATGTTTGATGCACAAGATATCCCTAAGACACGGGAGCACACAAGTGATCGCCTTATGTCACTACTATGGGAGCACGTCAGTATTATCGTTGAGGAGCGGGGTTGGCATATGGTGGGTGTTTAGGATGCCCACGATGAGATTACATTGTAGCATGCTAATAGAACTCATGGAGAGGTGGGATGTAGATACGTCTACATTCCATCTACCCACAGGTGAGATGACAATTACTCTGGAGGATGTGTATCGCATCTTGCGACTGCCTGTCTAAGGAGAGACAGTGAGGATCATAGAGCATCACTCAGAGGAGTACACCAAAGAGAGCCATTTATACTATTTAGGTCGTGTCGTCACTCAGGCAGGAGGACATATTACACTCCGATGGCTAGAGCAGGGATGTGCTGACATTCCCTTAGTACGACAGATCATGATCGCTACCATTGCCTTGGCGGTCGCACAGGATGGACAAGGCACTCACCTTCACAGGGGTCTTATTCGCACTATCAGATCGATGGAGTAGTATAGGACAGTGTATGCGTGGGGGCGTAGTATGCTTGCGCACCTCTAACACAATTTAGGATGATACGTCCATTATGAGTCACAGAGCCTGATGGTGTGCACCTTATTGTAGGTATGGATGTTTGAGCACATTAGGTGTACACTACCTACAAGTTTTCCCATAGAGCCAACATGGACATATCCACGTGTGCATGCTTATCCACTCATGAAATGTTGGAGACATGGTGACTTGTTATACTAGAGAGTGGTATTTGATAGGTTACAACGTGGTGACATCGTTTGGAGGCCATGGACGCAGCAGCACAGACAACTAATTACGATGCAGAGGGATTAGTTGATGGCTAGTCGCCTTGATCATATAGTTGTTTGGTTTTACTTTGATAAAGTAGCACGATAGTTCAGATGCAAATAGGATGTTCCTATGATGTGTCTAAGCTACACACTCTTAGCATGCAGCGCAGGCAAGGCGAATGTCACCTGACAGTTGATGATAGCTGAGGTGGTGGTGAGTGATGATGATGGTATAGAGGATGTAGAGCAACTATCTGATGCAAACAATGTTAGTGTTACCTAAGCATATCAGACTTGGTGGCAGATAGCATAGATTGCTCCTATCTTCCCTACCGGTCACCCCACAGGTGATCCACGACCATGGGCATGTCACGGGAGTGACATAGGAGTAGAGGATGATGTCAGTGATTCACTAGATACTATGATCTTGATGAGGATGAGGATGAGGATGATGAGGAGGAGGAGGAGGAGATCCCAGCGCAATACATCTTCAGAGCGAGACCACGGTGAGATCATCAGGAGGTAGACAATGACGAGGAGATCGAGGCGAGGCCATGGTCAAGAGCTCGTGGTCCAACCTGTGCCAATGTTAGGAGATCAAGCCATCATGAGCAAAGGGAGACTAGTAGTCATGTGCCCCCAGTTGTAGAGTTGACTACAAAGTTCATTATACCAGCAGTAGTTCGAGATCCATCTTGGCAGGATGGAGATCTAGGCAAGACATTATTTATGTTGATGTACTATTTTGATGATTACCTATGATGTTATGATGAGATATTGATATCGACTATCTTTCTTTTTGCAGTTGGTATTGATTCATGGCATGACTTTGTGAGTCACGTTATAACAGAGATAGTTCCTACTGATGCGGTCAAGCAACGAGTGCAGACAGGGTATTCGCAACAGTACTCCGTAGGGCGACATACAGAGAATTTTATGTCATTTATGAGATACAGAGTGGCTATGGAGTCCACTTTAGATCGTGCTATAGAGGATATAGATTAGGTGATCCAGAGAGTTGAGCGCAAGTAGGTTGAGCTCTAAGAGCTGCGAGGTCAAATTGTAGCAGTATCTTCATTCGAGAGAGATCACGTCGTGACTCAGGTCTTACTTCCCGAGTTACATCAAGCAAGAGCTGATAAGGACAGAGCTTAGTTAGAGAGAGACCAGTACTACCAGATGTACACAGAGTTGCAAGGTGAGGTGATGGGTCTAAGAGGTGAGCTCAGGGGACTACGGTCGCGAAGTGTCTCTAGGAGTCATTCGTGGTTCGTGGCCACACATGGGCAACCCTTCGTCACATGCACACCACCATGTCCTGAGGGAACTGGTGATTGAGGTTTAGCTATGTGATGTATCTTATGTCCTAAGACATCCCATTTTGATGTACGGGATAGTTCACTGTGATGTATATTCAAACTAATATATATATGATGTTTTCTATTAATGCTTGTAATGTTATTGATTTATCACATGTGATTTATAGAAAATGCAACTAGTGATAAATGTTAATGATTATATATATATGATGTTTTCTATTAATGCTTGTAATGTTATTGATTTATCACATGTGATTTATAGAAAATGCAACTAGTGATAAATGTTAATGATTATGTGGAAATGTAATTAATGCTAATGTGATATATACTCAACAATTCTTTGTAAAATATATAGTAAAAACCCACAATGACTAATGAATTTCACACATAAGTAAAATACTATGCTATATTCAGTTAATACAAAGGTGATCTTAATAAAGCATGTTTAAACAAGATACAACAATGATTAATTGAAAAAGATGCTATGTTAAATGAATTAAGACAAAATAATCTTTCTTTCTGAAATTGAAGCTAAACTAACAAATTTGCTTTATGAAATAATATCTAACATATGATCTCAAACATAGAATTTCTTGAGGTGCGCAACATTAATAGATTCTTTAAGTGACATACCTTGTTCATCAGCTAATTTATACGCTCCTGATCCAAAGGCTTCAGTAACAACATATGGTCCAAGACAATTAGGGATGAACTTACCTTTTTTCTCCAAGAAGTGCATTCACATTACGTTGATTCTCATATAAAACCAAACCTCCAACGTCAGATGAACAATGTATGACATGCTCATTGTACGATTGCTGGATACTCTTCTAATGGGCCTTAAGGTTCTCGAGAGCATTGATACACTACTCATCAAGCATCTCAAGTTCTTGTAATGTCTTCTCTTGTTCCATGTTGTCATCAATAATGTCCTATAGGGAAACTCGCAATGAAGGAATTTCTAGCTCTAAAGACATTATCGCGTTAGTGCCATAGACAAGATTATATGGTGTAGTTCCAGTAGCCGTACAAATGCTTGTTCTATAAGTCCAGAACACATTTGAGAGTTGAGTATGCCAATCTTTTTGATGTTTATTAATAGTTTTTTTGTAGAATTTGTCCGATAACGTTATTTGAAGCTTCCTCTTGGTCGTTCGATTGAGGATAGTTAGGCATAGAGAAGCGATGTTGAATATGATATTTTTCAAGGAATTTCTTCATGTCCTTGTTCCTAAATGGTGTACCATTATCAGAAACTAAGGATGAAGGTCTACTAAATCAAGAGATGATATTATCCTGTATAAAATGACAAGTTACTTCAGCAGTTGTGGATCGCAGTGGAACAACTTCAACCCACTTCGCAAAGTAATCAATAGCAGTGATGATGAAAGTATGTCCTTGAGACAAAGGTGGAGAGATTTTACCAATTAGATCCAAGGCCCAAACAGAAAATGGCCAAGGTGAAACTTGGGCACGAAGTTCCTGGGCAGGTGCTTGGATTAGATGTTTATGTTGTTGACAGTGTGGGCATTTCTTGACACGAGCGAAGGAATTTTGTTCCATGCGTTTCCAATAATACCCCATATGTAATAACTATTGTACCAATGATTTTCCTCCAAGGTGCCCTGCACAAGCACCGAAGTGAGCTTCTTCTAAAGCTATCAGAATCTCTGAATTACTAAGACATCAGAGAAGAATACCATTATAGCTTCATCTATATAAGACATTAGATAGAATGATATAACACGTCGTGAGTTTGCGTAGGCTAACTCGTGCGTTTTTAGATTTTGAGTTAGGAATGGTATCATCACACAAATAATAGAATATATGGGAGAACCATTCATCTGAATTCGTGTTACAACAGAGGTCAGTACTCGAAGGTGTGGCCTCATCTAGGGCAGGTGTTTTGAGATTATGAATTATAAAGAGATATTCATCAGGCAAATCGACAAGGGATATAAGGGAAGTTGTGCTTGCCATTGCAACCGCATGTTGAATATATTTCCTTGGAATAGTATTAATTGAAAATGATGTAAGCTATTTTAAGAAAGATATGGCGAGATCACAATATTGAGATAATTTATCTTGTTTAGCTTGGTATGGTCCTATTATTTGTCACACAATTAATTGTGAATCACCATATATAGTGATGTTTTTAATGTTGAGAGACAAAGCGACTTGAAGTCCTACAATAAGAGCTTCATACTCAACAATTTTGTTTGTGCATGAGAAGTTCAAATAGTAAGACATAGGAATCGACTTACCAGAAAGAGGTACTAGTATGATATCAACACCGAAGCTAGTTTGACATCGTGAATCGTCGAAATACAATTCCCATTTATCATATGTGTTTATATTTAGAATTTGATCATCAAAAAATGTCTCCTAGTTTTGTATAGAAAATGGTGAAGGTGCTTCAGCTAAATGGTCAATTAACACTTGTCCTTCAATCACTTTTTAAGAGATAAATTTGAGATCAAATTTTGTTAATAACATCACCCATTTAGCAAGGCGACCTGCAAGGTTTATTTTAGTGAAAAGATGTTTCAAAGGATCAAATTTCACCATGACATGGACTTCAACATTTAAGAGATAATGCCTGAGCTTTTATATTGCAAATACAAGAGCTAAGCATTGCTTCTCGATAATAGTATATCACTCTTCATAATCGAGCAAAGTTTGACTAATGTAATATACAACGCGTTCTTTGCCTTTAGTATCACGTTGTGTCAATAAAGTTGCGAGACCATTATTAGATGCTAAGGTGTAAAGAAGAAAAGGTTTATCAAGAGTAGCAGGCTGTAAAACAAGAGGATTAGCTAGATAATTTTTCAAGTCTTCAAAAGCCTTTTGACATTTATAATTCCATTGAAATTTTGAATCCTTCTTCAGTAGCTGAGTAAAAGGGTGAGTCCTATCCGTGAGTTGTGAGACAAATGGTGAATGGCCTGTATCTTCCCTTACAAACTATGAAGTTGAGACATGTTCTTAGGTGCTGGCATATTTACAATCGCGTTAATTTTCTTCTTGTCTACTTCAATACCATGATGTGAGACTATAAATCCCAACAATTTTCCACTATCTACGTCGAAGATGCATTTATGAGGATTCAAGCATATGTTGTATTTCCTTATTCACTCAAAGATTTGACAGAGGATTGTGATGTGATCCTGGCAATAAATAGACTTCGCAAGAATGTCATCAACATAATCCTCTAAGATGTCATGCATGTAATCATGAAAGATAAGAGTCACAGCCTATTGGTAAGTTGCTCCAGCATTCTGTAATCCAAATGGCATGACGACCCAACAAAATTTTCCCCACAAGGTTATAAAAGTTGTCTTATATTGATCTTAAGGGTTAATGAAGATTTGATTATATCCCAAAAAACCATCCATGAAGGAAAGTAATGCATGGCTAGCTATTGAATCAACAATCATATCAATATTTAGCAAATGGAAATCATCTTTAATGAAGCAAGATTTAAATCCTTGAAATTGGTACACATCCAAATATGGTTATCAGGTTTAGCAACAACCACAATTTTTGAAATCTAAGGTGAGTAATCAATAGGGTGGATAAAACCATCTTGTAGAAGCTTTTTTATCCCAGCCTTAACTAGCAATGCAACCTTGGGATTCATCTTATGGATCATTTGTTTAAACGGATTAGCATTAGGTTGTGATACAATATTATGTGTTACAATATGAGGATCAATACCAAACATATCTGAATAATTCCAAGCAAATAATTTAGAAAATTCATGTAAAAGCTTGGTCATATCTTCTTTTTCTTCAGTACTTAAACAATCATCTATAGGAATAACTTTTTCAGTATTATCTTTGCCCATAGAAACTTCCATAATATTTCCACTGAGTAAAGTACTAGGGTCTATGAGATTGGGTAATTGTGATGATTCTTTAGACTCTTCATTAGCAATGTTTATCAAATCAGTAGATTTTCCAAAATATGCACCAACACTTAAGCAATAAGACAATCTCTGCTTGTGATGATAATGAGGAACACTGTCATAAGCTCCCAAGAATTTGAGTATTGCTTCATCTTGTGAAAAGGTATCTAAAGGAATATCTCTTGGAGGACAATTCATGTCTAACATCTCAGGAAATATCATATTGAGTGTTCATATTGTGTTCACATTAAGATTAGGATGTTTACGAGCTTTGATTTTCTTGAAAGGATTATATCCAATGCCACTCGAGTAATGTCATGAAGCAGCTTCTATAGGCACTCAAATTCCTTGTTGTTTAATACCGCAACCATTACCTATATAGTCACAATTCTTATAAAGAATATGAAATCCTCAACCATAAAGAGAGGCCATTTCTCTAGAAGAAGTTGGAGCCTCATAGGTCTCATAATCTGTAGTATAGGTAAGAGTGTTATATGTGTTTGTTACCAAAGAAACTTTAGGTTTCTGGATAGAGTTCTTAGATGAAATTGATGCAACATTTGAAGTTTTAGGATTAGGGTTGTTAAGAGTGTATTCTTCCATAGAGGCAGGAGTAAAGTCTAATGAACCCCAATCATCACCAAGGAATGCATTCGATTGTTGAGAATCTTTCATAACATTAGCTGTGGAAGGAGGAATTGATGGATCAACCTTCGAGTTATTTAGAATCTTATGATGAATAACTTGTTTTTGCATTTCAATATGTAAACAATTATCTAGTTCAGGATCAACTTCAACAGTATGAAGTTTATTTTTATAAATAAACTTGATTGAACGATGAATGGTAGATGGCATTGCCTCCAATGCATGAATCCAATGTCTACCAAGAATCATGTTGTATGATAATGAACCAGGCATGACATGAATCAAGGTAGATAAAGTCACAGGCCCAACTTATACAGGTAAAGTTATAGTGTCTATAGATTGTCTTCCAACATTATCAAAGCCACGAATGTTAATTCTATTGGGTTTAATCAAAGAAGTATCAATCTTAATCTTATGTAACAAATTAATACCAAAAACATTAAGAGTCGATCCATTATCAATCATAACTCATTTGATCAATTCCTTGTTTATTATGATGAAGATAAGTAAGGGATCATATTGATTTTGAATTTCAGTAGAAGGCAACTCATGTTGTTGAAACATAATGTTTGTTTTTGTCACATGCATACAGTCTAAAAGAGCTGCTACATCATTCAGCTTGACAACAGGTGGTACAATCACCTTTTGTAAAGCTTGGAGTATTCCATGGAATGTAGGTGAAGTTTGTATAAGTTCCCAAAGAGAAATCTTAGCAGGTAGTAGAAGTAGCACGGAGCTGCTCAACAAGATCATAATCTTGACCAACTTTATATATTAAATGAGTTGCTTAAGGAAGCATAGGTTGACAAGCTGGTAAAGATATCAGAATGCTCAATTGCTGTTTACTTTGTTTGTTACTCCATGTATTATATGTATGAGCAACCATAGTATGACTAGGTTGTTGTGATCTTTCTTGTCAGCTTTGATGTGTTATTTGTTTAGCATAGTTATGTAGAAAAGGGAAAGACAACTGAGAGTGGGGGGTGAATTAGTTGTAGCCAATATTTCAAAACCATTAAAGCATCATCCACTTAAATACTTTTATTGCATTTTAACTATAAAGGCATGAGATCAGAAACTTAACACATTCACACATTTAACACATGAGACACCAGAATTTTTACGTGGAAAACACTATAAGGGAAAAACCACGATGAGTGTTAGCTCACAATAATATATGTAATAATAATATCAAAAATCAGAGGCTCACTGCCCAAAATGCTCACTGCAAAAAGAAGGCTCACTGCCAGATTTGGTGAACTGAGATACTAGCATCTATAATATGCCAGGGTTCAGTTCCATTGAAGCACAGTAATTCTCTTCTACTCTACTCTTCCTTTTCACTTCACACTTATCTTTACATTTTCGTACTTGGATACATTTTCACAACTCAATTACAAGTATTTATACAATTAATCAACCTTAGAATGATCATCAAGGTTGGCATTACAATCATCAACCATTGGAACAATCTCCAAGGTCGACATTACAAACATTACAATCATACATTAGAATAGGTTTGGACCTAAATAGATTTGTGGAGGAACAAAAGGAATGTGGATCACATAACTCCTTAGCTAGGACTCAAATGCATTCTTTCACGCAACTACACGCTTCCACAATCTTCAAAATATAACCGCAGGTAGTGAGAACAACCAAGTCGACTAAAATTGGTGTTAACACTAAAACCTTTAAGAACACGCTTCATGCACGATCCAGATTATACTTTGTGGACCAATCAAAAGATTGGAACATGATCTAGAGACATCCACAAGCACGTTATAATCATCAGGAACATCCACACAACCTCTAAACACTTTATCCATAAGATTCTTCAAACCAGAGCACTTGAACATAATTGTCGACCACTGTCATAAAGGAAAGATCACTTGCGGAGCACCAAATCATGAACCATTTGAATTGAAGGCACATAACATCATCACAAATTTAATTCCAGAACCGCAAACTATAAAACTTAAATGTAGAGCAAAATACATTATCCCAGACACCACTGAATGCACAGAAAAACAATTTTTACTCTGGTGAACAGAACTCTCTCAAATCTTCATATCAGAGGCTCAAACTTGGATTATAGCATCTAAAGACTTCCCTTTAAATAACTTCCAAACCGCAGACAAAGATATCCAATCTATAGTATATGCAGAGCAAATTACTGAACTATTCTTCAGTGAACTAGAATACTCTGCTTTCACTAGGAGAGCAAATTTTCTCAAAAGCACTTGGAAACTTAATAACAAAAGCATTTTCTCATTCCCTTCAATACTTATGTAAACCATTACAGACCAATTATCTCAACACAAGCAAGCATCAAAACAAGAACATAGTTAACATCAATGACACCATCGGTAAGCACATACTTGCAACAAGTTATAGATGTAATTAGGACATTGAGAAGAAGGCAGAAGACCTCTAACAGTGAGCACCAATATAGATTGTGGTTGAACCACATCTGAACTTAGGTTGACCACTATTTTTCAGCTTCACAGGTTCTTCTTGAGGTTTAGAAACATAGATTACATTTACTATTCTTTGAAACAATGACAGTTTAGGAGTCGTAGTGGAATATTCAATCAAGATAAATTCCTCAAGGAGTCATCACAACTAAATGGCTCATCATACACATTAAAGTCTTGTAAAAAGTAATTTGACATAATAACATGTTCTAATTAATCTAAGACTTAAATGTAAAGCAAGATAGCATAAACTTTGTAAAAATAAAACAAGATATCACTATGCAAGTCACAAAGTTGTAATTTCAAATTATTTTAATGAAAAGCTAAAGCTATCAATCAAAATTCAATGCATACACTTTTCATAAAAGAGGGTTTCCAATCTAAATGTTATTTAGGATAGCAAACTATTTCATATTTGATGTTAAAAAGGATGCAAATTATTTAAAGCACAGGTTCACCCAAATGTTTAGTGGATAAAGTGTGAAAGTGATAGTTTGCCTAAACCAAATCAAGCTCCTCTTTCACTCACTAAACATTGGGACATGGGAACTAAGCTTGCTCACTATGAATGATCAGGCTGCTAATCCCTATGACCCTTTTATGTTGGTTGTGACTAATTAGATGCCACAATTAGGTTTTCCCAAGCTTCAAACACTCATAAAGCATGAAACCCTAATTGCTAAGTATGTTGTAATAGATTGATTTTTGACACAGACACTTACAAACAGATTGCAAAAATGCAGAGAAGGGATCACAAAGAGTATGTACCCAAAAATTGAGGCATGTTAGACTCAGGTGTCTGCCCCAGTGTCCTAAAAGTTTCTGAAAGTTGAAATCTCCTACACCTGGTGTCAGAGTGTCCTCAGAGGGTTACAGATCCAGAATTAAATGCCCAGTTAGACTAGGGCACCCACCCCAGTGTCCCAATTATTTTGTGATGCTGAAACTCAAAGTTCTACGATGATTGTATCTGCGATACCTGTCCTTCCTCCACTCCTTTTTGCTGAATCTTTTTGAATATGACCTAGACATACAAAAGGAGGGGAAAGATGGTTGTGGCTATGTAGGAGTTTGCCTCAATCAAACCCCATCTTTGGAATTTATACCTCAACAATAGCCAATGATAAAGATTTGCATATGTGTGTGCTCATAGATCATACGTGTATGCAGAAAATGTTAAACCCTAGATGAATCAAGCATCGAGAAAAGATCAACACATTGCTTCACTCAAGGAAACAACAACATCACCTCAAAGAGATGATTGAAATGAAGACTTGTAGAACAAGAAGGCGAGGCAGCCGTTATCCGTGGAGGATTCCCAAGCTCAAGTTGGAGGCTTCAACCCTTCTCCCGATCATACAAAGGGCTTGACAAAAACCTAGGAAGAGCAATATAGACCCAAGATCTTGATTCCTAATCTCCACCGAATATCTCCATAATAGCAAAGTCAATGACTTCTAAGAGCTTCAACAAAGTACTAATCTTCAATGGTAGAATCGACAGAATTTTGGCATAGTAAGGTTGCATATAGATTGTGTGTGATAAAATGATTTGCAATTCTCTTTAAATACCTAACCTTAGAAATTCAAATATTTGAAATAACGTGTCGACATCACGCGAAAACCAAAATTTGAAATCAAAATCTCGAGGTGTATAACACAAGTTGACACCCTGCTAAAACTCAAAACCTGGAAAAATAGGGCTAGACTAGGGCGCGACCACCTGTGTCTAGACCCTACTTTTTCCCTCAAGTCTACTTTAAGGAGGTCCAAAATGTCCAAAATCTAAACTCAGTTCCCATGTTCAGTTAACAGTTGCTTCAGAATACGACATTTCTTCAGTAGGGTATAGGTCAATTAGGGTTTTGTTAGGCTAGAAACAAAAAGGGCAAGAGGACACCAAAGGAGAGGAGCTAAACTATGTGAAATTGTGCCATTCCATGCAGGACGACAATTTCTGACATAACACTACCTATGCCACAGTTCTATATATATCATCTATTTTCTAACTGAGAGATATAACTATTGTTATTACATATTAACTAAGAGTCTCTGTAAAAATAGAGGATTTATTTGTTCAGTCTAATGATTACACATTTGCTAACTATAATATAAATCATGCAATTCTCTCAAGAGAGACATGCAATGGCACTGATTATGCAGTTCTTTACAATGAACTACAAGTTTAGTAGTCATCTACAGTTGAGCAACAATGAAAGTTGGCTTTAGTGGAGAAGAGGTGACATGGAACAAGAGATGGCAATATGTCTTTGGCGCCTTTGCATGGAACTATTGTTTAGTGTTTCCTCCATCCCCGTTGGATCAATTAATTTAGGAGCAATTAATAGTTAGTTCAATATGCAAAAATCCCAGTGTTTATTGGTCGAAAGAATCTTCTATATCCTTCAAAATATTTATATGGAGTTTTGTGAAACTCTACTGTAGGTGTCTCCAGAGCCTTGTTTTGATAAAAAAATATATTTCTACATAGCCAAATGTTAGTTCAATAATACTACCTAAAACTCTTTATCCTAGAAATTCCTTTAAGCATTACACTTATATCTTAACATAATCAAGCAAGATTTCTCAACAATTTATGCACAAATCTTTGGCTAAGTGGGAGTTAGGCAAGGAAAGGAAGGTACATTTGCAAAATTAGATTAGTCATTTCTGGAGCTCATCAAGAAGTACCCCCAAATATTTCAAGACCCTCTTATCTGTATCCCAATGATCTTATTTAAGATTAGCTTGCATATGCATGTAGTTGCATACGCTTGCTAAAGTGGGGGCTAAATGTAGCATTGTAAATTGTGCTTGCACACAATTTCATGATCTACTTGGTGTTCGCTTTGGCATTCCCTTACCTTTAACCTCTGTGTTGACCTATTTCTACTTATCCAAACCCAAATCTACAAAAAGTGCCTTAATCCTAGCATTGTCCCAAGCCAGGACGACCTTTTAAGATCCAAAGTTGCCCAGACTGGAGCACTAGGCGCAAACGTCTATGCTAAGTGTTGGCATCCCGATAGCATCTTCCAATTTGTGAACGCATTTTAGAAGGTATGTTTTTTCTTGTGCAACATTCCTTCTTTTTATGCATGCCTATCCGCGCCCAAATGACTCAGCCCAACTTTTTGTTCTCCTTCCTCTTCTATAATACCCTTCTGATTCCCCATTTGAGAGAGAGATCTTTCACACTAGTGAAGCTCTGTTGAATTATTCACTCACTATCACACTCTTTGCGATATCATTGTTATTTGCTAATCCTTTATTGTAGGTTATGAAATTGATGTGATTCCCTTTGCCTCTCTTGGTATCTCACTTGTGATAGCTATCCTCACAAACAAAACCTCTTTTGTTCCTTGAAGCAGTAGACTTCTAGCGAGACCTTTTGTAATCTTTTTCCCATATTTTATGTATATCTATTCTAGAGCATAGAGTAGATTTCATTTTGATATAGCATTCAATTACTTTTTCACTACTCACCACTATTCTAGATGCACATAGAGTACAAGGGCATACACACACTTTTTATCCATTATAATATTTGGTTGTTGTTGAGGTAGAAATACCATTAATGGGGTTTGACTGAGGCAAACCTCTATATAGCCCAACCCTCTCTCCTCTATTTTGCAGGTTACATATTGTGCAAAAAAGGATTGCAAATGCTCGGGAGCTTGCATATCTCTTTCTCTCTCTCGTCCACTTTATTATTTCTCTTTCATTTCTAATTATTTCTATTAACACTTGACTTCGATGTCCTAACTTCTACATATTGTCAACAAGATTCACTGAAAATAACGCAAAGGTAGTACACATACGGATTGCAATTTTCAAGTCATACAAATGATAATGCCTAGTGCAGACGTTCGCACCAAGTGCTAGTTTCCCTGGCATTGGGCTCAAAAGTTTGATGCCAGGTTCCTCATCATATGTTAATTCAACCTCTAAACTTGTTTTATGTGAATTTATCTCTTGGTTTCTATATTTTTCCTACTTTTGTTGTACTTAGTTAGTTCTATTAGTTTAATTAGTCATTTAGCACTTCAATTACAACAAAAGAATCCAACCCAGATCATCTCACTCTTCCGCAAGACAACAACGGGATATACATCTTCATTGGCTAGGATTCTAATGTTTGATAGAAGTTTGCTCTAATTAGCAGTAGTTCAGTTAGAAGTAAATTTTCCATCTTATAGATAGAAAAAAAATGTATGTAAATGCATTAACTCTCGAGAGAAGTCAATTTAAATATGACATTAAGTATAAATTATCTTCCAATGTTTATTTTCAATTTCTTTATGAAGGATTCCAAAATAAAACTTTAAATGTACATCTAAATGATTGACTTGATTCCTAAATGTTAGGAAGGAATGACCTTATGTATTATAAATGAAGACTATGTATTCCTGCTTTTCCTAATATTAAGCAAAAAATATTAAAATACTCTTGACATACCTATATTAGGCCATATAGGGTTTCATAAAACATATATTTCAATTAAAAAAGAAATATTTTTCGTTTAAGATGAAACTAGATATTCACACATATGTACAATATTATTTAAATTTCCAAAAAGGTTAAGGCTAAACAATGTAAACAACTTGGTCAACTACAACCCTTGTCTATTCTCGACTGCATTTGGGAATTGATTAGCATGGATTTATTATTGGCTAACATTGTACACACAAAAGTCATGACTCTATGTTAGTCATGGTTGATAGGTTGACTAAAATGGCACACTTTTTGCCAACAAAATTGAATCATCTAATTTTGACACATTTGTTTCTTAAGTAATTCAATTAATGGACTTCCTAAGAACATAGTATTCGATAAAGATTAAAGATTTACCTCTTCTTTTTAGTAGTCATTTTTTGTTGGGCTTGGTACCAATTTAAGTTTTAGTACTACATATAATCCCAAATTGGATGAATAAATTGAAATAATTAATAGAATCCTTGAAGATATGTTACATATGTATACTACAAATAAACTTGAAACTTGGAAAAATTATTTGCATTTATTTGAATTTACATACAATCAAGGATCATATCATTCCATATAATTAAGATGACATCTTTTGAGGCTATTTATAGAGGAAATTGTAATACACTTATATCTTGGTTAGACCCTATACATCACGCTTGGTACGAAAATTAAAATTTACAAATAATAGAGGAAATTATTAATAAAGCTAAACACAACATAAAAATTGCCCAAGATAGATATAAAATTTGGATCGATGCTATCAGGTTGGTTTGGACCTTAAAAATAGTGATTGAGTACTTCCTTGAGTTAAACCTAAAATAAGTTCATTAAAACTTGGTCCATTTGAAATTTTGGAAAAAGGTAGAATATTTAGCATATAAGCTTGCATTACCTCCACAATTACAAAAGATACTTAATGTATTTCATATTAGTTTACTAAAAAAACTATGTCTAGAATTTTAATCATGTTATTGATTGGCAAAGCATATTTGTTGAACCTAATTGTGAACACTAAATTGAATGTGAAGTTATTCTTAAGAAGTAGAAATTTGAGAAATAAATTATAGATGAAGTAAGAATCAAATGGACTCATTGGGATTCTGATAGTGCTAAATGGTGTAGCGACCGACATATTGAGAACATGAAACCAACAATAGTACTTGATGTAGAACAATTTTTTTTTGAATTTATTAAAGTAATTAGGTGTTAAGATTTTGCAATTAGCAATGATGGTTTTAATCCTCACATAATCCTGGTACCTAAGTACTGGGACCATACTTCGTTTCCCAGATTGCCTACATTCCTTGTATCCACGAGATCAAGGTACATAAAGATTCATTATTTAGTGATATGTAGTTCTGGTTGTTCTATGTTTATGAAATTGTTTGAGAGGGTACGCAACCATTTCTAGGGTCCAGTTTCCCCAGATAGTTTTTTTGTTGATTGCCACCCACTCAGGTAGAACATGGATGAAATTAATAAAAAGAAAAGCAAACACCTAAAGTGGGTGTTTACCGTTAATTTTTGTTTATATGATAAGGTTTACCTAAGTTTTGCTTATCCAAGAAATAATTCTTGTTTGCTTGGACTTAATGGTTTGGTTTGGAAGAACTCTTACTATTTTCTGTATTTCCAAGATCTTTGAAGGTGAGGCGAAAGTATACGTCAGGAATATTCTTGATCCTATTGCTCCCAAACACTTTGATCTTAAAAATATAGTTACCACGGTCAATAATGTCCCTTCAATTACCAAGAATATAAATACTACTCGTAATAAAGATCTGCTAGAAATTTCTCTATTTACTAACATTTAACTATGATAGAATATAACTAGATCTTAGATATCTTTTCCATAAGTGCTAATTATATCCCTTTATTAATCCCAAGATTTAATCATTTTACATACACACACATGCCCAAATTTGACCAACTAACAAGAAGCATTGGAAGGCATGGTTAAGTGTGTTATGATTGATGGAATCCTCTATAAATCACCAGAGCTATATTGGTGAGTTTCTCCTATTTATGATAGTACCACTTCGATGTCTTATATAGCCAACATTTATAAACCACAACCCCATCTATCAAGGGACAAAGCCTTCATCAATGTACTAGAAGATGTATAATCATAACTTAGAACATGCAATGTTACCTAGAAATTAATTGATTCTATTATCCCCCTTTTGATTTTCAAGAAGGAGGTTTTTAAAAGCAATAAAACTACAAGGTGAATCCAATATTCCTTATAAAACCAAATGATGGGAGGTATTTTCTAAATCAGATTAATTTGATTAATCTTATTAGTTCAATGTCAGAGGGAGATTACCTATCCCCTGGACTTAACAACATGATGATCCTTATTGCTCCCTGGTGTTTTATAGGGACAATGCCACATACGTCATCATTGCAGCTATGTTAGGCGACTGTTGTTATATGAAGCCTAATCAAACTCAAAGATTAAATTTTCCCCACTTTTATCGGCACAGTTTCCCCCCAAATTATTTAACGGGGGTTTGGGGGCAGCGCCCCTAAGACGGGGTCAAGGGGTAGCACCCCTTGCGGGGTCCAGGGGTAGCGAGTTATTTTTATAAAAGCGGTGTCAAATGACTTTTATTATTTTATAAAAGCATCGGGAGTTATTTTTTTTCTATTGGCCAACATAAAAAAACCCTATTTTGTAACTGACATAAGTCTTGATAAAAATGGCTAAGGGTTAGGATTTCCATTGATATTGTATTGTAGCATTTGCAGCGGTATTGAGTTGCAAGGATTGCTGGTTGTAATCAGTTTGATTTGCTGGATAATAATATTGGACTCTCTATTGGTGGATGTATCTCAAGTTTGGGTGAACCATGTTAAAAATTGTCTCTCATTGTTACTATTTCTATGTATTTTTCATTCATCTGTTTAACCTTTATTTGCATTTAATTGATATCTTCTACATACAATTCCTAACAAGTGGTATTAGAGCAGGTTGTGTTTGATTATCGTCTGCAAGGTCTCATGGTTGAGTGGGAGTCTCACGGTTAAGTGGGAGCAATGGCAGACAAGTGTAAATTGAAGGTAGATAAATTCAATGGGCAGAACTATCAGTTATGGAAGATGCAGATGGAGGATTATCTCTATCAGAAGGATTTATGAAGGCCATTGGAAGGAATAGCTAAGAAACTGACAACAATGACTAATGAGGATTGGGAACTTCTGGACAGAAAGGCACTGGGAACCATTCTGTTGTGCCTGGCACCATCTGTGGCATTCAATATAACAGAAGTGAAGACAACAAATGAACTGATAAAAGTTTTGGCTAAATTGTATGAAAAACCCTCAGCCTCAAATAAGGTATTTCTCATGAAGCGTTTGTTTAATATGAAAATAATTGAAGGTGGATCTGTGACAGATCATTTAAATGAGTTTAATACGATTACCAGTCAGTTAACGTCTATAAAAGTGAAATTTGATTAAGACGTAAGGGCTCTCTTGGTTTTATGTTTTTTACTAGAAAGCTGGAATAGCTTGGTAATGGTTGTAAGTAACTCTGTCTCTGGTTCAAATACTTTGAAATTTGATGATGTTGTTGGTGTTATCCTTAGCAAGGAAATGCAAAAAAAAGATCAGGAGGGTCTACATTAGGTAGTGTTTTGAATGTAGAAAGTAGGGGCAGATCAAATGAGAGAGGAAGAGGTTCTGGAGGTCATGGGAAGTCATGAGAAAAATCAAAGGACAAGAGGTCCCAATCCAGGGGATAGAAGGATTGCTGGTACTATGGGAAACTAGGTCATCTAAAGAAAGATTGTTGGTCTCAGAAGAATAAAGGAGACAAACAAGAAGGCAATAAGGAGGCAAATGTGGTAAGTAATAAATCTAAAGATGATGCTTTGATTCTTTCCCTAGATAATGCTGATGATTCATGGGTTTTAGATTTAGGGGCCTTATTTCATGCTGCGCCCCATAGAAGTTAGTTTCTTGATTATGTCTAAGGGGATTTTAGGCTGGTTTATTTGGGAGATAACGAACCCTATCAGATTGTTGGAAAGGGAAGAATTAAGATTAAATTGGAGAATGGGAATCATTGGCTATTACGAAAGGTAAGGCATGTTCCAAGGCTAAGTAGGAATTTAATTTTAGTAGGGCAACTAGGTGATGAAGGTTGCACAGTTACTTTTAATGATAAAAATTGGAAGGTTTCAAGAGGTGCCTTAATACTAGAAAAAGGTGTGAAAGTAGGCACCTTATATGTTTGTATAGGTCATAATATTCCTTCTACTTTAGTTGTTGCAAAGAAAAAATAAACAGATTCAGGAACAGTTGCTGCGGGTTCGCAAGAAGAGACTGAAATAGTTGCTATAGGTTCTAAGACAACACTATGACACAACAGACTTGGGCATATGAGAGAAAAAAGGTATGAAGGTACTTCATTCTAAGAAAGTTTTATCAGGTTTGAAATGTATTAATATGGATTTCTGTGAAAGTTGTGTGTATGGCAAACAAAAGAGAGTTAGTTTTCTCAAGGATGGGAAACAAAAGAAAGATGAAAAGTTGGAGCTTGTGCATACAGATGTATGGGGACCAACTCAGGTATCTTCTCTCGGTGGCTCTCAGTATTATGTTACATTCATAGATGATGCAACTAGGAAGGTTTGGATTTATTTCCTTAGGCAAAAATCTGATGTATTTGAAACATTTAAGAAATGGAGAAGCTTGGCTGAGAATGAGATGGGTAAAAGATTAAAATGTCTCAGATATGATAATGGTGGTGAGTATTGAAGCAAAGAATTTAAGGATTATTATTCCTTTAATGGAATTCGTAGGCAGAAAATGGTCCCAGGGACTCCATAAGAAAATGGAGTAGCTGAGCGCATGAATAGGACAATAATGGAGCGTGCAACGAGCATGAGATTGCATGTTGAGATACCTTTAAACATGTGGGCAGAGGTTGTCAATACCGTTGTACATTTGATTAATAGAGGTCCTTTAGTTCCTTTGGGCTACAGTATTCCAGAGGAAGCATGGACATGTAAGAAGGTGAGTTGTTCTTTTCTAAAAACCTTCAGATGTGAAGCATTTGCACATGTAGATTCTGAAAATAGAACCAAGCTGGCTATAAAATCAAAAAGGTGTATCTTCGTTGGATATGACATTGATGAATTTGGTTATAGGCTTTGGGATGTTAAAAATCTAAAAATTGTGAGAAGCAGGGATGTTGTATTCAATGAGAAGGTGTGTACAAAGATCAGTTGCAACAACATGAGAAAAAAGAAAAAGATTATGTGGTGCTGGATGATACTCCAGATAATGATGTTCTAGTGGTTCCTTATGCTCCGCAATAGCAACAGGAAATACCACAAACTCCAGTGAATGTTAGACGGTCAACAAGGCTAAGTAGACCTCTTGAAAGGTTTTATCCATCTTTGTATTCTATTTTGTTAATAGATGCTAGTGAACTAGAAGGGTATGATGAAGCTATGCAGGTGGATACAAAGGTTCAGTGGGAGCTTGCAATGAAAGAAGAAATGGACTCTTTGCTAAAAAATTAGACTTGGAAATTATGTAGGTTGCGTGTAGGTAAAAAGGCTTTACCAAACAAATGGGTTTATAGGCTAAAAGAATAGGATAGAGGTAAAAAAAGATTTAAAGGCAGGTTAGTTGTAAAAGGATTTGCACAGAAAAAAGGTATTGATTTTGATGAAATTTTTTCCTTCGGTTGTTAAGATGACTTCTATTCGTACTATTTTAAGTATTGTGGCTGCTGAAGATTTGCATTTGGAACAGCTAAATGTGAAAACTGCCATTCTCCATGGTGATTTGGAGGAGGAGATATATATGGAACAACCAGAGGGATTTGAGGTCAAAGGTAAGGAGAAATTGGTGTGTAGATTGAAGAAGAGTTTATATGACTTGAAACAAGCACCTCAATAATGGTATTAGAAATTTGATAGTTTCTTGGCTGAGTAAGGCTACAGTTGGTGTAATTCTGACCATTGTGTTTATTTTAAGAGGTTGGATAATGACAGATACATTATTTTATGTTTATATGTTGATGACATGCTTGTAGTAAGGTCTAACATAGATCAGATAAGAGAGTTAAAACAACAATTAGCACAATCATTTGCTATGAAGGATTTGGGGGCAGTAAAACAAATCCTTGGTATGAAAATTTGCAGAGATAGGAAGAACAAAAAATTGACTCTATCTCAGGATGATTATGTTGAAAAGGTGTTGCAGAGATTCCATATAGAGAATGCAAAAGTTGTCAGCACAAATTTTCCTAGTCATTTGAAATTGACTAAGGAGATGTGTCCAAAGACACAAGAGGAGGAAGACAAAATGCCCAAGGTACCATATGCTTTAGTTGTAGGAAGTTTAATGTACGCCATGGTATGCATGAGACTGAATATTGCACATGTTGTAGGAGTCATAAGCAGGTATATGAGTAATCCCAGATTGGAGCATTGAAATGCGGTAAAATGGATTCTCAGATATTTGAGAGGTACATCCACTAAACACTTATGTTTTGGGGGCTCTAATACTGATTTAGTAGACTATGTGACTCAAATTTGGCAGGGGATATTGATACCAGGTGGAGTACTATAGGTTATGTCTTTACTGTAGGTTGGACAATGGTGAGTTGGATCTCCAAGTTGCAAAAGGTGGTTGCTTTATCCACCACAAAAGCTGAGTATGTAGCTGCAACATAGGCAAGCAAGGAGATGATATGACCGCAATCTTTCATGGAAGAAATGGGCAAACAACAGGCTAATAGTTATTTGTTTACAAATAGTCAGAGTGCCATACATCCTGTAAAGAATTTTTCCATGCATTCAAAGACCAAACACATACAACTAAGGTATCACTTCATCAGGTCGGTGTTGGATGATGGATAGTTACGGCTGGAAAAGATGCATACAGATGAAAATCCAGCGGATATGTTTATGAAGGCAGTGACAAGGTAGAAGCTGAGCTCCTCTTCATCTTCGGTTGATCTTCAAGACTAAAAACAATAAAATCAGAACAACAGGGTCTAGGGTGTTTATTTCCAGTGGGAGCTTCAGGGTCAGCATTGTTATGATCAGTCTCCAAGTGGGAGATGATATGTTGTGGAGTCTGATCAGTCTCCAAGTGGGAGATTGTTGTTATATGGAGCCTAATCAGACTCGAAGGTTAAATTTTCCCTATTTTTATCGACGTGGTTTTCCCCCAAATTATTTAACGGGGGTTTTGGGGTAGCGCCCCTTGCTGGATCCAGGGGCAGCAAGTTATTTTTATAAAGGCGAGGTCAAACGACTTTTATTATTTTATAAAGGCGTCGAGAGTTATTTTTTTCTATTGGCCGACATTAAAAAACCCTATTTTGTAACCGACATAAGTATTGATAAAAACAACTAAGGGGTAGGGTTTCCATTGATGTTGTATTGTAGCATTTGTAGCAATATTGAGTTGCAACGATTGCTGGTTGTAATTGGTTTGATTTGCTAGATAATAATATTGGACTCTCTATTGGTGGATGTAGCCCGAGTTTGGGTGAACCACATTAAAAATTGTCTCTCACTGTTATTATTTATGTGTATTTTCATTCCTCTATTTGATCTTTATTTGCATTTAATTGATATCTTCTGCATACAATTCCTAACAGCGACAGGTGTAGTAGTTCAAATGTGACGACATTACCCATAAACATGAACTAGAGGCACTGTAAAAATTGAACACTACGATTTAGTATTTGGGTTTCCTCTTGATTAAGTTGTTTATCTAAAACAAGAAAATGACTAGAATCTAGTTACGCAAACTTATTGAAATCAAATATCCCTTATGTTAAATCCATTCCATCAAATGCTACTAGAATGATTGTTTGTAAACTATTTGCAAAAATTAATTATATTGCTCACATCAAATAAATTTTCTAAGTAAAGCTAACTATGTAAATAACTTAATGATTTCAACCAAGAGAATTTAAGTTTAATAAATGACTTAGTATTTTGTAGATTGAATTAACATTTTAAATGAGTTCCTTTTCATAGGTGGCTTTGTTGTATCTATATGCTTATGTCTATCTACCTTAATTTGATTGTAATCAACTTTATTCTAACATGTCAAATTCATCCTTAATTACCTTCAAAACCTCATCATCAAGTTTATGATAGATGAACATCTAATAATTTTCATCAATGAAAGTAATTTAAAAATGATTACTCGGTAACCCTAATTAATAGAAAAGGTACGTTAATTACTTCTATCTCATATTCAACTAACCTATTATAATATCTCTCATTAATTGAACCATTTCAAAATTTATTGGTCTAACTTGTTTGTTTAGCCATATTGTATATTACTTACTTGATTAAAGGAAATATCTATTTATTTAAACAACGAACACTAAGTTAAGACTCCTTTCTAACAATTTAGAATTGACTATCTTTTTTAGAAGTAACCATTAATTATCTATTCTACAATTCAGGAATAGCCAACTAACTATGATACTAATTACAAATTGATCCATTAACCGATTACTTATATATCTATTAAATTGACTATTCTAATATAATTTACTTACCAATTTGAGTAATTCAACAATTTGTAAATTAACGAATACAATTCAATTTAACTAACCACGTTGAAATAAATTCAAAAGGAATAACTAACTAATTGATCATATTATAACCCAAGAAATAACTAATTAATAGACAAATCATAGATCTAATTGAATTGTTTTCAAAATGACTAAATTAACATTTATAAATTATTTTAAATACTTCCATCTATTAAACCCCCTTATAAATTCTAAGCAACTAACTAATTAAATTACTTAATTACGAACCTAATTATATGTAATTCTAATTGCCCCTAAAGAATTTTATTTATAATTTCAATATCAATTCCAAAGAAACAAAATTAACTTTCATATATATATATATATATAAATAAATTTTAACTAAAATAAATTTAGAAATTGTAACAATGTTAAAAACCCTAAAAGAATAAAAATTGAATAACATATATATATATATATATATATATATATATATTGATTTCAAAACCCTAAAAAAATTAGGTTGAAAGCGAAAATAAGAAAAATCATGTTGGGTTGGGGCCGAAGTCCCTGGCGGCTTGTGTATGCAGGCGCCAAGAGGTGGCTTGCATATGTAGGTCGCCAAGGGCTCTGGCTTGCAGGCAGATTGTGGCCCCTCTAAAGGGGGGGGCCTGCATGCGCAAGTCGAGCTTGCCTTGCAGGCCACCAACAATTTGAATATATTTTTTTGTTGGTTTTTTTTATATCTATTTTTTTAAAGCTTTTAAAAAGGAAATAATATATATATATATATATTATATGTATATATATTATGTATATGTATGAGTGCATATATATATATATTCTCTCTTCTACATATCGTAGATTTGAATCCTAAAATCTACAAGTATGTATATATACATACATACATACATATACATATATATATATACATACATATACATATACATATACATATACGTACTCATACATGCAACAAATATAAATATGATTTTTAAAATCCAAACCCTACAGGAATGGAGATTTGCCTTTGCCCAGTGATCTCGTGCACCCTTCCAAAGATTGATCAGAATAGATTGGAGAGAAAAGATGTAATATAAACAAAAGAAAACAAAATTGATTACATAAAACCAAATGATACCACTTGAAATCTTCTACCAATGGAGAGCTTCTAGGCAGATCTCCCAATGGTCCCGTGGTTTCCAAAAGAATAAAAATAAATCCAATCCCCCCTTTTTCCTTTCTTCCTTCTCAATTATCTATACATTACTGTTATCACCCAGATTTGTACCCTTGCTGAGTTTGTGAAAACTTGGCAATCTGGAGAAACATGGGATCTTTCCAAGGTCTGTGGGTCACCTGTGTCTGGAAAGAACCTCCGGAGAAGGCCGACTTCCTTAACTGGTTATCACCTAAAATCTACTGAATTTGCAGAGGAAAAGGGAGGAGGAATGCATTTAAAATAAAAGATGAAACAGGAAAACTTGAAAATAAAGGGTGATTCACCAAGTTGAATAAAAGAATCTTCACTGAACTGAGAAAATGCACAACACAACTAGATATAGCAAGTAGATGTACACAGATTTAGATGATTCTAGTAGAGTTAAGAAACAAAATGATTGAGAGGAACACAGATGTTCACAGACAATCACATGCAGATTTACACTAAACTAAAAATCAGTAAAAAGGTCAAAATAACTTGCATATATTCAATAAGAAGGCATAGTTACACTAGAGGAAAGTTCTATTTGGAAACAGAAAGATAGAATGCTAAAAAATTTCCAACCCTTGCCACATCTCAAGCTTATGCATATATAGCATTTACAATTTGACCTAAGGCGGCTACAATAAATTCGCCCCATGGGCTACATTAGGAAAATATCTGCATCTGAAGGGATGTCAGTTTGCAAGAATTCATGGTATAAAAATATCTGGAATAGGGGCAGATGGAAGATATTTTGAGTCTTTAATGTAAGCTGCTGAATCATCAGTCTGCACCCATAAATGCCACAAATATCTGCATCTCAAATTGGTTGTTGAAATGTCCAGTTGATCAAACATGCTAATCCAAATCCAAAATTTGAAAGTGAAAATATTTCCCTCAAAAGCCTGCCAAATGAAAGAGGAGACAAAAATAGGCACTTTTGCCTTTTGCAACATGTTGAAATTCGCCAGGATGCGCAAGATATTCATGGTCAAAGTTATGGTCAAACCACATCTGTATCTGCATATCGCTCTACATATGCAAACTATTTTGTATGCATCAGGTTGTTGGGGTGACCTCTAGCTGAGCTGCCGATGCATTAAGTCTTGCCGAAATGTTCATTGCATGTGCACTTGCATTCGACATCTAAATCAGCCTCTGAAATCACCTTTGTATATCATTTGTATATGCATTTGCATATACAATACAATGACTACATACAAGAGCAGGCCCCTTTTGAATCAACCTTTGAATCAACATTGACACGTGACACTATTTGATTTACCCCTGGGTTGAAATTGGGACCCACCATTGCATATCGCATCTTCCCTATCGGCCTTTGGAAAGACCTCAAACTAAGCCACCGATGTTCATTGTCATGCCAAAAATCCCCTTACATGTGCCTTTGTATATGCTTGTATATGAGATACAATTGACCATGCATACAATGTGGAACTCAAAGGAGACTATCAACCATATTGGAACTTTGCAACAGGTCCGGCTTATATCTTTTTTTCTTTGTATTTCGGCATATACAATGCACTTAACATACAAACTGCGGACCCCACCTTTGAATTTGCCAAATTTGACTTCCCAGTCGGGTCTGGCTTGTATGTTTTCCCTTTGTATATCAGTTTTGTATAATGCATATACAATGAGAATATACAAGCAAAACATACATACAATCGGACTTCTACCTTTATCAACTAGAATGTATATTGGTTTTGGGTCCGGGCTTTGCATCTCAGATTGCATATTCCCTTGTATGTGCAATTGTATATGCAAACATACAATTGTATATACATGCAATTGGTGGCCCCCAACCTTTGTATCTCTCCTTGCATATTGACTTTGCACATGCATTTTCCCCTTGTATGTTGACTTGCATGTGCGCTTTGTATAATTGCAACTTGTATATTTGTGACTTGTATATGAAATACAGTCGCCTTTGTATCTACAGACCCCACCTTCCCTTGGATACTCCGCTTTGTATCTTTGCATATTGGCCGATCAGAGAAACCTTGGACTTGGCTACCGATGAGGCTTGGTCTCGGCGATATACTTTTTGCATATACAATCATCCCCTTTGTATCATTACTTTGTATATTACATCAGCCATCGGGGGAAACTTTAGCTGAGTTGTCGATATGGGAAGTCTAGCCGATGACCCTTTGAAACTGCCTTGTATATTCATTGATATACATTCACCTTTGTATATGGCCCTTGTATGTTGACTTGCATTTGCATCGGTCTATCGGAGTGATCTTTAGCTTGGCCGCTGATGGTTGTTGTCACACCGATAAAACCTTTGTATGTCTGCCTTTGCATATTCAAAATACATACAACAATACATACAAAGGACCCGATGTACATTCACCCTTGCACATGGCCAAGATACGACATATAATTGTATTTAAGATACAATTCGACCAAAAGACAGAAAACCCAAAACAAATATGACGTCATCATAATATACATGTAAAAAATGGCTAAGTATAAAACTGAGAAATCTCTGCAATAGAAGGCACTTGAAGGCAAAAAATTTATAGGTTTTTCTACAAGGATTCTCAAGGTGAGATTTTGGGAGTTTTTGGAAATGCATAGTATGAATATTTGAACGATTTAAGCTTTGTAGGGTTATTTTTTGAAGGATTTTCAAGGAAAATACAAGGTGAGCTATTTAACTTTGGATAGAGGAAAAATAGGTCAACAATTTGGCGACTTCTAAGAGATGTTTGCCTGCTAAACAATTAGACCAGTGGCCTCAAGCATCCATTGGGCATGGAGTCACACTGAGACTCAAAATATACCTTTGACAAGCAATCCTAACCTTAGTAACTCAACATATCAACAATGAAGAACTCATGAAAGATCAAAAACAGAACAAAAACTGGAGAAAGCCATCAAACTGTGCTTAGACAACACTTAGGGAAAACAAAAGATCTAAACTATTGTGCATCAGCACTTATTGAAAGTAAAAAACCTACTCTACTGGTTTACAAGGCAACTCATACCTCAAAAACACCTCTTCAAATGTATCCCATTGACTGGGATAGGCAAATTTTCTCCATCCATGTTTGATAACTGAAATGCATTGTGCTCCTTGCATTCAGTAATGATAAATGGACCACTCCACATGTTGTCCAACTTGGAGTGCTTCCCTGGCCCGCTTTTCAACTCATCCCATTTGAGTACCAAATCACCCTCCCTGAAAATTTTGGAAGTGGCTCTCTTATAAAAACTCTTTTTGTCTGAAGCTAATGATACTCCATAGCTTTCATAGCTTTATTTCTGATCTCTTCAAACTCCATAAGTTGAGCATATCTGACAGCCATGGGGTCTTCTTCTTCAAACATCTCCAGTTGATTCATGATATCCAGTGCTGACAACTCCACAGATATAGGTAATCTTGCCTCTTTCCCATAAACTAACATGTATGGGGAGTTTCCAATAGACCTCTTGGGAGCTATTCTATCTGCCCATAAAGCAGATTTCAAATTGGTGTGTCAGGCTCTCTAGTTGTCCTCCATGGATCTTTTGATAATCCTTATGAGATTCTTATTTGTAGATTCAGCCAAACCATTACCCTGTGGGTAATAATTTGATGAAGTGTTCAAATAGATTCCATTCTTCATAGCCCAGTCAATTATCTTCAATCCAACAAAGGCTAAAGCATTGTCTGAGATAATTGACTCAGGTACTCCAAATCTAGATATCAAATCACAATAAAAGTTCAAAACAACACTCTCATTAGATTCCTTCAGAGCCACTGCTTCAGTCCACTTTGTAAAGTAGTCTGTTGCTGTAAGTACCCACCTGTGGCTTGCACTTGATGGTGGGTTAATGGAACCTATAAAATCAATGCGCCATCTCATGAAGGGTTGTTCTACTTGAATTGGCTGCAGAGGTAAAGCTGGTAGCCTTTCTTTGCCTGCAAAAATGGCACATTTTACACATTTTCTAGCCCATGCATGGGCATCCTTGAATAAGCTAGGCTAGTAATATCTAGCCCTCATTATTTTCCAAGCAGTAGTCCTTGGGGCAAAATGACCCCCTACTGTTCCATCATGAAACTCATGCAGCACCTTGTCAGTTTGATCATTATCAATGCATCTTAACAACACACTATTAAAATCTTTTCTGAAAAGGATGTCATTTATTAAAACATATTGAACAGACTACAGTCTAAAATATCTTCTCTTGGTTCTATCTAAACATGCTGGACATTCACCAGTTTGTAGAAATTGAGTCATATCATTAACCCAACCTATTCCAATTACTGTTGTATCATCCTGATGTTCATCTTCAATGGTCAGAAGCACTTCTTTATCTGTTTCATTTTCACAACTAGTAGCAAGCTGTTCACTGAGTCCTCTACCTCTGATGAGCTTGGTTATCTTGACATCTACATCATACTCCATGACTTTGGTAATCCAACCAGCCCTTTTCTCATTAACATCCTTACCTAACAGGAACTCCTTCACGCTAGGGTGAGCAACCATCAAATGTATCTTATTGTTAGAAATAAGATGCCTAAATTTCTTGAGACTTCTTACCACTACAAGAACATGTTTTTCAATGAAACTATACCTCTGTTCATACTCTTCTAGTCCTTGGCTAAAGAAAGCAATTAGCTGCTCAAAGCCTTCATTTTGCTGCTGTACCAGAATTGTAGAAGTTGTATCCAGACCGCCATAAGCATACAACATAAAATCTTTTGAGAAATCAGGATTTACCAGAGTTGGTGCAGTCGATAACACTTCTTTTATGGACTAAAAGCTAAGTTTAGCCTCTTTTGTCCAACTGAAAACTGTATTTTTCTTTAGCATAAAGGTCAATGGCTTTAATAAATTTGCAATATCAGGTATAAATCTTCGCAGAAAATTAATTCTGCTAATAAAACTTTGTAGTCCCTTCTTGTGACTAGGTAAAGGCAGCTCAAGAATAGCTCTTACTCTTTCTGTATCAATGGTAACTCCCTCTTTTGACACAATGTGTCCTAAAATCTCACCTTCGTGCACAATGAAAATGCATTTCTTGGGATTGAGAGATATCCCAAACTCTTTACATCTCTCAAATACTTGCCTCAAGTGGAATAAATGTTCAGATGCATCTTTGGAGAAAACTGTTATGTCATCAAGGTACACCAGCACTAATTTATAAAGCAAACCCTTAAAAGCCATATCCATAGCTCTCTAAAAAGTAGAGCCAGCATTTGATAGACCAAAAGGCATCCTTTTGTAGGCCATGGTGCCCTATTTGGTAGTAAAAGCAATTTTAAACTGATCTTCCTCCTTGACTAACACTTGATTATAACTTGAATATCCATCAAGTAAGGAGAATCTTTTTGAACCAGCCACTACTTGCAAAATTTGCTCCATTGAGGGCAGTGGGTAGTGGTCTTTCAGGGAGGCTCTATTAAGGTCCCTAAAATCAACGCACAACCTGATCTCTCCATTCTTTTTTCTCACAGGAACAAGGTTCGAGACCCAAAACGTGTGCTTGATTAGAAAAATGTTGTTTCCCTTGATCAGCTTGGTTAATTCTTTAATCATCAGGGGCTCAAGCTTTGGGTTTAAAGGTCTTTGTTTCTGCCTCACAGGTTTCTCACCTGGTTCTAACTCTATAGTATGCTGGGCAATATGAGGGTCAAACCCTTTTAGGTCTGAGTAATCCCAAGCAAACACAACCTCAAATTCTTGACAAAGAGCAATAAAAGCCTTCCTATCCTCGGGCGAATAGATTTTACCAATTTTGAGAAGCTTACCTTTAAAAATTTCTAGCTCCTCGTAATGTTCCTCTTTGACCTGCATACTATTTTTGCTCTTCTTCAGCTGATCATCAGTACCAAAAATGGATTCCAAGGTTACCAATCCTCTGGGTAACTTATTAGTCCTTAACTGTACAACTTGATCATCATCATATTGCTATTTGAGTTTATCCTGATTCATCACAGAAAACTCATCCTCTTCTAACAGAAAATGTAGAATCTGCTCATCACTCTCAAAAACCTGCCAATGAATGTAATTGTCAGGGATAGAGGGCCTACCAACTATTTTTACATGGGGCTGTACCTTCTCTCTTTAAATATCACTGGGGATATCGAACTAAGCCCCAATTGCAGCTAACCTATCTGCATGATAATTCTAATTTATTAGAATAGAGATTAGATTGAAAGCATCAAACTCTTCAATCATATCCATACCCTATGTTTATAGCATTTCAAAACATCATTCTTTGTAATGTGCAGTCCCCTCACTTGATTCACAATAAGTTCACTATCCCCGTACACCTGCAAACAACCAATTTTCCTCTTTCTTGCCCACTGCAAACCTTGAATCAACCCTTCATATTCAACAGTGTTATTTGTACATGAAAAAGCAAAATGGAAAGCAGAATAATAGCTGTCACCTTGTGGAGACACAAGCATTGCACCACCTCCAGATCCATTCCTATTCCTAGAGCTATCGAAGTACATTTTCCATACTTCATCTTGCTGTTCTATCTGCTGTTCTGCATTCTTTACCAGATTTGGAATTTTTGTTTCAGGTTCGTACAGTCTATAAACCCCCATACTAGTTTCTTGAATGTGTCCCTCAGGATCATCAACAACATTTTCCAAGGCCCAATCCTTTAACAATACTTCTGGTATACTTTCAGCTTGCAGTTCTTGAGCAACAACAAACTCAAGATCATCAGAAATAATGCAATTTGCATTAACAACACTTGGAACATAAGGCTCTATGTGATATTTGGCAAACAATTCAGATTTTAGGGTCACTTTTGTGCCATATCGGGTCTTGAAGAACATGTGGGACCAGTCTGAGGATAAATATCCTCCTATCTTCGCTGTGAACTCTCTTGACAAACACATAGTAAAATGAGGAGGTAAATCTATGATGAACACCTCTAGAGAAATGGAAACATTGGGATAGGTATACGGAGTGAGACCTAGGTCTTTATCACACCTACAATGTTAACAACTGTGCCATCTAGCTAGAGTATGCCCTTCTCAAGGGGTTGGTATTTCAATCCCAATTGGTCTGCAATCTGTTTTGGCATTACATAACTACTTGCACCACTATCCACCATGCAGTTATGTACCAACTTGTCTTCTATTATTAATGACACATAAAATGGAAGTGGTTTAGCATTCTTATTTGGTTGTTTATTGTTGGCCTGGGATGAATTGGTAAGGACAACTCTAGCTGGGTCAACATTTGCATCATTGGACACTTTTAAATCAGACAAAACAGATTGTAACATGTACTTTTGACCTGTGATAGCTAAGGAATCCCACATAGATATTGTCACATTCATTTTTTTCATATTTTCAATGATATTAAAAGGTGGAGAAACATGTACCTTCTAATTTGATTTTGCAGCAGCAATATCAGCTTGCAAATGAGGCTGTTCCCTAGCAGTTGCTTGAGTATTCCTTTGTAAAATATGGGGAATATGGGATGCAGAAGGATCAACAAGCCCTTTTCCTTTATTTGCTACTTGATCTATCTCATAACCCCTCTTTTTAGCTCTGGTATTTGTTGCAAATGAGGTATCATCTCTATTTATGCCACAAAATTCATCTCCCTGCCAATTTATGAAGGCAGTATCATTCTGAGGCTGTTCTTGCTACTGTACAGCCCCATCATTTGGTGTGTTTGGTTGTGAAACTTCAACATTTTGCACCATTAGAGCCTAATTTATCATGGCATTTGAACAGGCTGCCTGACTGTGTGGCTGAATGCACAGAAAACACCATTCATACTCAGCTGCAAGATTATTCTGAATAGAGACAAGGTCCCTAACTACATTAATAGGTGCCGAATTGTAAGGCTGGAAAGGCCTCTGGTTCACATTCGGTCTGGTACCCTGGTAGTTGCTTTGATAAGGTGGCCTATTAGCCTGGTATGACTAATTTTGTCCTTGATAAGGCTGATTCTGACCTTGGTTGGGTTACTGATAAGCTGTCTATTCTGGGACTATTGCTTTTTGATGTTTACCATCTCATTCCCAAAAGTTTACAGGATGTTCTCTATTTTTTGTTGGCTATTTTTAATCTCTCTTAACTCTTGTGATGAGCTAGGAGCAGCAATTTCCGAATTGGCAGTACTTGGCAATGTTGTAGTAGTAGGTAAAGGGGCAAAATATGGGATTGGCAAGGGCATTGAAGCTTGAATCTCAGAGAAGATGGGCATTGGTGGTCTAGGTGCTATTTTCCCTGCCTGGATTAGGCTATTTTCTGCTCTAATGGCTATTTCATATGCATCAGGTAGACTTGTACCTCCCAATGATTGTATCATTACTGAAATATCACTATTTAGAGCTTTCAAAAAATACAAAAAAGCATATTCTGATTCCTACCTTACCATGGCAGGAATTCTATCCCATGTCTTCTAAAATTAGAAGTTGAAATCCATCATTTACTCTTGGGGAGCTCTCTTTATTGTAGTCATCTGTTCAACCAACGATAAGTTATCTGACTTATCTTAGAATTGTTTATTTAACTTATCACCCAGATCATCCCATGTTCCAATGGTTTGCACTAGTAAACTTCTATACCACTGTAATGCTTTTCCTTTGAATGAGGCAGCCAACAGCTTGATGGCTACATTTTCTTGGGTTACATAATGAACTCCACATAGAGAAGCTACATCTCTAATGTGCTTAATTGGGGTAGTTTGATCCTCCTTTGTGAAATAGGGCAGGCTCTTCAAAGCTGCCATGGGTATGTTGTCATGTACTGTCAAATTCAATGGACCGCCCCCATCAAAAGCCACAAATGGTTGATTTCTTGCTATTGGAACAACTAGAAGTAGGTTTGCTTGAACCGGTACAGGAATTGCAGGTACTGCTGGCCTGAAACTTGGTGGGGTTGATTGTATTCTTTTAGAAATTAGAGTCCTTACCACAGCTCCACTCTATCTTCTAGGTGGAGACAACTGCAAGTAATCAAATGAATTCAAACTCCGAGTTTGTATTTTTCTCATACAATGTAACAACAACACTGACCTACTTGTCTTTCCTCAGTATGAGTCACTAGATATGTAGGTTTTAACCTCTTACAAGTCTGAAAATCATTGGTTGCACATCAAAACCAGCAATAAAAGGTAGCATTTGATTATTTTCTAATTCCATGGTCCCACCAGGCGTGCCAAAGTTGTTATCACCCAGATTTGCACCCTTGCTGAGTTTGTGAAAACTTGGCAATCTAGAGAAACATGGGATCTTTCCAAGGTCTGTGGGTCACCTGTGTCTGGAAAGAACCTCTGGAGAAGGCCGACTTCCTTAACTGGTTATCACCTAAAATCTACTGAATTTGCAGAGGAAAAGGGAGGAGGAATGCATTTAAAATAAAAGATGGAACAGAAAAACTTGAAAATAAAGGGTGATTCACCAAGTTGAATAAAAAAATTTTCACAGAATTGAGAAAATGCACAACACAACTAGATATAGCAAGTAGATGTACATAGATTTAGATGATTCTAGTAGAGGTAAGAAATAAAATGATTGAGAGGAACACAAATGTTCACATACAATCACATGCAGATTTACACTAAACTAAAAATCAGTAAAAGAAGTCAAAATAACTTGCATATATTCAATAAGAAGGCATAGTTACAGTAGAGGAAAGTTCTGTTTGGAAACAGAAAGACAGAATGCTAAAAAATTTCAAACCCTTGCCACATCTCAAGCTTATGCATATATAGCATTTACAATTTGACCTAAGGCGGCTACAATAAATTCGCCCCATGGGCTACATCAAGAAAATATCTGCATCTGAAGGGACATCAGTTTGCAAGAATTCATGGCATAAAAATATCTGGAATAGGGGTAGATGGAAGATATTTTGAGTCTTTAATGTAAGTTGTTGAATCATCAATCTGCACCCATAAATGCCACAAATATCTGCATCTACATATCTCAAATTGGTTGCTGAAACATCCAGTCGATCAAGCATGCTAATCCAGATCCAAATTTTGAAAGTGAAAATATTTCCCTCAAAAGCCTACCAAATGAAAGAGGAGGCAAAAATAGGCACTTTTGCCTTTTGGAGCATGTTGAAATTCGCGAGGATGCACAATATATTCATGGTCAAAGTTATGGTCAAACTACATATGTATCTGCATATCGCTCTGCATATGCAAACTGTTTTGTATGCATCGGGTTGTCGGGGCAACCTCCAGTTGAGCTGCCGATGCATTAAGTCTTACCGAAATGTTCATTGCATGTGCGCTTGCATTCGACATCTAAATTGGCCTATAAAATCGCCTTTGTATATCATTTGTATATGCATTTGCATATACAATACAACGGCTACATACAAGAGCAGGCCCCTTTTGAATCAGCCTTTAAATCGACATTGACATGTGACACTATCTAATTTACCGCTGGGTTGAAACTGGGACCCATTGTTGCATATCACATCTTCCCTATCGGCCTTTGGAAAGACCTCAAACTAAGCCACCGATGTTCATTGTCACACCGAAAATCCCCTTACATGTGCCTTTGTATATGCTTGTATTTGAGATACAATCAACCATGCATACAATGCGGAACTCAAAGGAGACTATTAACCATATTGGAACTTTGCAACAGGTCCGGCTTGTATCTCTTTTTCTTTGTATTTCGACATATACAATGCACTTAACATACAAACTGTGGACCCCACCTTTGAATTTGCCAAATTTGACTTCCCAGTTAGATCCGACTTGTATGTTTTCCCTTTGTATATCGGCTTTGTATATCACATATATAATGCAAATATACAAGCAAAGCATACACACAATCAGACTTCTGCCTTTATCAACCAGAATGTATATTGGTTTTAGGTCCGGGCTTTGCATCTCAGGATTGCATATTCCCTTGTATGTTCAATTGTATATGCAAACATACAATTGTATATACATGCAATTGGTGGGCCCCAAACTTTGTATCTCTCCTTGCATATTGACTTTGGACATGCATTTTGCCCTTGTATCTTGACTTGCATGTGCGGTTTGTATATTTGCGACTTGTATATGAAATACAGTCGCCTTTGTATCTGCGGACCCCACCTTCCCTTGGATACTCCGCTTTGTATCTTTGCATATTGGCCGATCGGAGAAACCTTGGACTTGGCTACCGATGAGGCTTGGTCTCGGCGATATACTTTTTGCATATACAATCATCCCCTTTGTATCATTACTTTGTATATTGCATCAGCCGTCGGGGGAAATTTTAGCTGAGTTGCCGATATGGGAAGTCTAGCTAATGACCCTTTGAAACTGCCTTGTATATTCGTCAATATACATTCACCTTTGTATATGGCCCTTGTATGTTGACTTGCATCTGCATCGGTCTATCGAAGTGATCTTTAGCTTGGTCGCTGATGGTTGTTGTCACGTCGATAAAACCTTTGTATGTCTGCCTTTGCATATTCAAAATACATACAACAATACATACAAAGGACCCGATGTACATTCACCCTTGCACATGGCCAAGATACGACATACAATTGTATCTAAGATACAATTCGACCAAAAGATAGAAAACCCAAAACAAAGATGACGTCATCATCATGTAAAACATGGCTAAGTATAAAACTGAGAAATCTCTGCAATAGAAGGCACTTGAAGACAAAAGATTTCTGGGTTTTTCTGGGTTTTCTGCAAGGATTCTCAAGGTGAGATTTTGGGATTTGTTGGCAAGGCATAGCATGAGTATTTGAAGGATTTAAGCCTTGTAGGGTTATTTTCTGAAGGATTTTCAAGGAAAATACAAGGTGAGCTATTTAACTCTAGACAGAGGAAAAATAGGTCAACAATTACTTCCATTCATTCCTCCATTGATTCTGTTGCATCTTAGAGCAAGACTATGAAATCCTCCTTAATCAAAGCCACAAAAATGGAGGCTAAATAAAAGCATTCATTAACAAAACTGTCTTTCCTTAATTTACTCATCTTACTAATTAAATAATTAATTAATTCACTCAACCTAATTCATTTTAAATATGAATTGTTTAATTCTTTTCATTTGATTCCCAAAATCAATTTTAATTAGTAATTTGTTTACCTTATTTTCTTTTAATCAAAATTGACTTAATTGACTTAATGAATCTATTATTTTTTAATTATTTATTTTTTTGTTATTATTTAATATTTATCTTTTAATTTTATTATTGCTTAATTAATACCTATTATCTATTTAATCTAATTTCAAGAGTGTTTAGTCTACTTATAGGAACTAATATGCAAAACTCTATCTATATGCTATATTTATGATGTAGGAGAATCCCTAGTTCAAGAGCAATCTTGCATCAACCAAAAACATTTGCATTTTAGTTTGTTTGCATTTCAATTCGTTTCTTTTCATTTTTTAATTCAATTCAAGTAGTTCAGTCAGTAGCAGTTCTGTATTTTGGTCCGCATTCTATTGCAATTGCATCTCAGACCTTATGGAGCTGGACTTAGCATCTACATTCATTCATGCACAACATATTCAAAATTCAAAGCATTTGGATCAAGCACTGGAAAGATATCGCTATCAGAAGATTGCATGTTTTCTCAGAGCAAAGCATTCTGACAGTCTCAGTTAATCAGCTAAAGGAGAAGACCTGCGGAGCATTTCACAACCTTTTATGCTTAATGCCACATCATTCATTGATCTATGGTTAATGTTTGATCTTCCCAGAGATCCACACACCATTCCATTCATTTTCGGAGGAGTTCTTCATGTTTAGGTCCGACCTATTTGTGTACACACATTACAGCTCTTCATCGGAGTTTGTGATCTTCCTTGGCCGACGCAGAGGAATCTTATGATCCAGAGATGATATATATTGATGTAACAGATGCCTAGGAAAGCAGTTCATCACGTTAGAGACAATTGTATCAGAGCCCAGTTTCAACATTGGGATCTCTAGGGTTTGCGTGTTGTTTGGGCCGACATGGAGTGGGTTGAGTGTGGTTTGACCCTTGTCCTACTCTGTGTAGCTGCGAGAGAGTGAGGTTGTGGTTTGGTGACTAACCTTCACCTTGGAGGAATACCCATCCTCTTGTGTTGTCATCGTGATGGCCTTGTCACACGATTATCAAAGTCTTCCTCTTGTGTTATGTGATGTTTGTGATCCTCTTAGTTGATTGTTCTCTCGAGACAGTTGGTTTAGGTAGTGAGGGATTGTGTTGGACCCTTCCTCACCCTTGTGTATTTTTGTGGAGAGTAGTGATATCTTAATTCCCATTTGATTTATTCTTGCCTTGTGAACTTGATGTGTGTTTATCATAAGGTTGAATGACATTTTTTCTTGAATTCCTAACCCTTTATATCATTGGAAATTGGCATTGTCTCTTTTGGATTGATAACCCGAAAGGATTGCATGAAATGTATCTTGCTTTAAATTTTAGGAGTGTAATTTGTTACTTGTGTGATTTCATTTGATTACCTTGTAAAAATACTAAGAAAGAAAGAGGTGAAAATTAGTTTTATGTATGGCAAATTGATAAGGATTAACATATGTCTTCAAATTGTTGAATGAAGAATTTGTGTGCTTGGCGACCCTTTTTGGTAAATTACTTCTACAAAATAAAATTTTACATTTTATAACTTTGTTTTTTGAGTGAATTTGATATCATGTTATGCATACCTTGTGCGGAAAAGATGTTTAGGCTTAATATAGTAATATAGTAAAATTAGAGGATGTTGCTATTAGATTCTTCTTGTGATATGCCTCTACTTTATGAACCTTGTGTTAGACAAATGTGTGGTGGTTTCGTAGTGCATATGTAGTGTTATATGGGTTATCGTTAACTCTATGATATGTGATGCGTTGTGAGTCACCATCTTGTGAGTTGAAATAATGCTGTTTGGGTTCGATTATGATCTATCAAGCATAGCTAGTAAATTAGTGTACTTACTTGAGGGTGTTGCCTTATCTTTAAATGTGAAGTCATGGTTGGATTCCAATTTGAGTTTATGTTTGAGTAAATTTCTTAGAGAACCTTTATGGTAATTATTATGTGGCTTTGGGTATGAACGTTGTCCTTATTCACTAAGTAATGAATGACAAAGGAAAATTGTGTATGTGCTACCTTGTGAGTGTGAATATTTGTTATGAGCATGTTTGCTATGTGTTGTGATTATCCTGTACATGCTTAGTGTACTCATGAGCTTGCGATACTGGGTATCCATCCATGGGTTGAGTATATAACTACAAGTATGATGGACTCATGCTTGTGTGGATGATTGTATGTACACCCTGTAATGTCCAATCTTGGAGTTGGAGACCTTCCATGTGTGGAGTTAAGTAGTGGAGAGGAAGAACTTAGGAAGCTATGGCAACATGTTGTGGCATGGGTTTGGGATTACCCAACCAACCATACCTTCCTATGCCAGAGTACCCCCTACTTCTCCTTAGTGAATGGACCTTTGAGAGGCCCATAGTGCTTTCCTATCATGCTCTATTTCCTTGACGGTACTAATGACATCTGACATGGGATTTTGGTTATGTTTTGGTATGGGCATTTGATTTGCTCGAGGCCATGCTACTTGTGCAGGTTTATTCTTACCTTGGTATCTTATTTAAGTGGATATGTAGTATCCTAGATACATTTACATTCTAATGATGACGTGTACCTTTGAGAAGGGCACGATGTACTATATTGATGATGTGTTACCTTTGAGAAGGGCACGATTCCACGTAAGAGTACGTGAAGGTGCATTGATAATACTTACCTACATGATGTTATTGCATTGGTTGTGTTTGCATAACACATGTAGTGACCGTGTTTCCCTCCTTCCTTATTGGTGACTTAATGTTAGTCACATAGTGATGTAATGTGCACTTTCTTGGATTGCGATTATTTCTTTCGGTTGTTTGGTGATCTTTTTGTATCTTGGTTGTGTGGACCAGCCATGTTAGTTTATCTTGTCTAAAAGTAACTTAGCCACAATCTTTGATTCTTCCTTTTTTCGCGTGACTCTTATGGTTACATTGTTTAAATGTTGAAATGGTGCGCATTTATTTATTTTACTGTTGGATTTTGATACTTCTTTCTTTTGGTATATCTGTTATTTGTGGTGGCTAAGCTAGATTATTTTTGTTTGCAAGTGTTGGTCATGTGTTGTGATGTTCTTCTCGCCATGTCAATGGAGTGACCTCTGGTAGAGTGTATATAAGGAAGCAGACGTGGGAAACATATGAGGATGGGGGTAGGTGTGGACTAGTATGGGCTGGTTATTATCCACTTACCTTCCTAGTGATCTTGTTCTTATGTTGGCTATCTCTTGGAGGCTAAACCCCTTATACAAACAAGAGGTAGGCTATTGTGGGAATGTATGGCGAGGCCCCCAGGCGCGTGGCCCTGAGACCATCATTCTACCTGGTTCTTGGATCTTTGGTTACTTGGCATTGGTTGTTGGTTACTTGGTTTTAAGATGAGACTATGACATCCCCTAAACCTTTATGTGAGCCTTGTGAAGTTAATACCTATAATGTGGATGAATGAAAATATGTGTTTAGATGTAAGATCTGTAATTGATGTATCGAGTTGATGTTCTATATAAACAGGTTGTACGATGTTTGAATTCCTTGTGCATGTGTGATAATAATTGATGAACATGAAATTCCTTATGTTGATTTCAATCAGTACAGTGTGCTTTGTGAATAGGATTATGCCCTTATCACATTTAGTTATCATACTTTATAATCTTATGAGTTCCTTATTGCATATGTAACTTTTGAACTTACTTTGTCTGGTGTAAGAAAGTATGCTATCCTATAGTATTTTACTAGCACCACAGACAAAACATCTGCTGTAAGAAAATTTGTTTGATAAGCAAAGTCAACAGTCAAATCTGATCCCGAGATTTATTTTTGTTTAAAAAAAAAAAGTTGCATCATAATTTAAGGAGCCGGTTTACTGTTTTTAAAGGCTGTGTCATATGGAGGGGTGCTTTACTATTTTAAAGGCTATAACATATGCAAGGAGATATTTCAACATTTAGTACTGGATTTCCGTGCATGTTAGTAGTTGCATTCTCAATTTACTTCTTGGGTTAAAAGCTAGTCTTTTATGTGGAAATAGTTAGATTAGTAGATTCTAAGCATTTGACTCGTTTAGAAAGAATGCATGTAGGTATACAAGGAAAATTATTCGCCTGTAAAAATTTATCCACCTTGCTATGAGATAGAATTCAAACAAATATAGTAGAATAGTAAAATTAGAGGATCTTGCTATTAGATTCTTCTTGTGATATGCCTCTACTTTATGAACTTTGTGTTAGATAAATGTGGGCATGACATTTGGTCTGAGCACGCCTACGCGTGCGAGGGGGTTTTCAGAGTAGTAAGGGAAAATTTTTGATAGTTCGTATCATGACCACATGATGCATGTGGACATGACATGTGTGATGCGTGTTGTGACTGCATGGGAAATGTGGGCATGACAAATTGATAGTTTGAATTCTTGCAAATGAGCTTCAAAGCTATATCTTGTGCATATTATGATATTATGTAATCAGGCCTGTGAGCCCTAATTATAAGCCCACATGTTGCCAGCCGATTTGTACTTGAATTCTATGATATACCGAATGACTGAATCTACATTTGCTTTATATCTTTAAGTTGTTTCTGCTGTGTTTACTCTAGCTGCACGGTCTGAACAGTTCATTCTATGAACCCTCCTACCATGACCACCAAGTGGTATCATAGTGAAAGTTTGAATCTTTGGGAGTGAATTGAGTAAACTGGGTGAAGGAATTCTGTAAGATCTTGTTGTGGACAAATCGCCAAATTTGAGGCAGGTCACTTGTGTTGCATCTGATTGTGGATTGTGAGGCAGTTGTCACCTTGTAGCCTGATCACTAAATTTGAGGCAGTTTACACTTGATCCGAGGAAGATACCATCGAGGAGAATCCCTGCTATTGGAACAATGGCTAGAAGGATGGATGAGATGATGGAAATGATAGAAATAATGAGAACTTGATTAGATGTTGTTGAGGAAGATAGACAAAGAGGATTGACACCTATACCTAATGTTTGAAGTGATGATGAAGAAGAATTTCAATTTGTTGATCAAATTGGTGAAACCCTAAGAGGTGATGAAGAAGAATCAGATCAAGTGAAGATGTTGCGAGCTATTTCAAAGATTGGGAAGAGACCTAGAGTTGATGTAGCTAATTACACTGGCAATTTGAATCATGAAGAGTTGATTGACTGGGTAAACGACATGGAAGAATACTTTGAATATGAAGAAGTTGAAGATCTGGACACAGTGAAATTTGCAAAGACAAAGCTTAAAGGACATGCTGCTATATGGTGGAAAGAAGTTCAATTGGATAGAAATAGAAGAGGAAAAGAAAAGATTACAAAATGCGATAGGATGGTGAGAAAATTGAAGAACCAGTTTGTACCTACTGACTATGAGTTAGAACTATTGAAGAGATTGCAAAACCTGAGAGAAAAAGAGAAATCTGTAAAGGAGTACACTGAAGAATTTCATAAGATGATCATAAGGATAGGACATAGTGAAGAAAGCAAAGAGAAAGTGGCTAGACACATCAATGGAATGAGATTGAACATTCAAGAAGAATTGAGTTTGGTAAGGATGACAACACTGGAAGAATCATATCAGTTTGCCCTAAAAGTTGAATAAGAGGCATGATCAGAGACAGAGAGGTAGAGGAGGTAAATTTCAAAGAGTTAGAACATTTTCTGGAGGAGAGAGATCATTTGTAGTGCAAAACAGACAAGAGAATACATTCAAGAAGGAGGACAAATATAATAATGCATACCGGAGAGATGACATAATTTTCTACCGCAAAGGAAACCCTTGTCCACACCGGAGTGAAGGATACAAAAGAGAACGAAGAGGCCCTGATAGGAGAACATTCAAAGGAACATGTTTCAAGTGTGGAGGTGAAGGACATAGAGCATTTGAATGTAACCAAGGGAGTACAAGCAAGAGGATAAAGAATGGTGGAAGAGAAGCCTATGTGGAAGAAGAACATGTTGGATCACCGAGTTCAGTTGGAAAACCTGTGAAAAAAGATTGTTCAAAAACATATGCAAATTCAGAGGTAAATGTTGTAAAGTTGTAATTGATAGTGGTAGTTCTGATAACCTAGTTTTAGAGGAGATGGTGACTAAGTTGAAGCTGGAAATATTGAAACACCCTAAGCCTTATCAGATAGCATTGATTCAGGATGATCATAAGGTACTGGTGCGTGAACAATGTTTGGTGAAATTTATATTGGATCTTATCATAATGAAGTTTTGTGTGATATTATGCCTATGGATGTTTGTCATATTTTGTTGGGTAGACCTTGGCAGTATGATAGAAAAGCTATACATGATGGGAGAAAGAACACATACACTATAACATCAAATGGAAAGAGAATTACTTTGATTCCTTTAGAAGATGATCTTAAGAGTGAAGTATGTGGAAATGCTATAATTTGTTTGGTAGATGGAAGGAAATTTCTGGATGGTTTGAGACATGAGAATATGTGTTATGCTTTGATTCCTAAGAAGCCTGAAACATTGAAGAAGGAGACTGAAGAATCACAATCGAAGTAGATAACTGAGTTGCTGACAAAGTGTGAAGACATCATATCAGACAATGTACCTAAAGGATTACCACCTATTAGGAGTATTAGTCATCACATGGATCTTATACTAGGAGCTAGTTTGCCTAACAAAGCAACACATAGAATGACACCAATAGAGAATGAGGAATTGAATAGACAGATACAAGAGTTGTTGAAGAAAGGTTTGATTAGAGAGAGTTTGAGTCCTTGTGTAGTACCTATAGTGTTAGCACCTAAGAAAGATGGAGAATGAAAAATGTGTACAGACTCTAGAGCAATAAACAAGATCACAGTTAAGTATAGATTTCCTTTACCTAGGATGGATGTTATCATGGATTGTTTGAGTGAAGCAAGATATTTCACAAAGATATATTTGAAGAGTGGATACCATCAGATCAAGATTAGAGAAGGAGATGAATGAAAGATTGCTTTCAAGACAAATGAATGATCATATGAGTGGTTAGTGATGTCTTTTGGATTGACAAATGCACCTAGTATTTTCATGAGATTGATGAATGAAGTCTCGAAGAAATTCTTGGGTAAGTTTGTTATTGTATATCTGGATGACATTTTGATTTTTAGTAAGACAAAGGAAGAACATTTGTAGCACCTTAGACAAGTATTGCAGAGACTGAGAGAGGAGAAATTGTTGATAAACATCAAGAAGTGTAGTTTCATAAAGGAAGAATTGGTATATTTGGGATTTGTGATTTCTGCAGAAGGATTGAAGATGGATCCTAAGAAAGTGAGAGCAATTGTTGAGTGGGCTACACTAGAGAGCATTGGAGAAGTCAGATCATTTCATGGATTGGCTAGTTTCTACCAGAAGTTCATCAGAAATTTTAGTTCAGTATGTAGCCCTATGACAAAGACAATGAGAGGAGACATAAAAGATTTCAAGTGGACATCAAGAGCAGACAAAAGTTTTGAGTTGTTGAAGCAGAAAGTGATAGAGCAACTTGTTTTGGCATTACCAGATTTCAATAAGGTATTTCAATTAGATTGTGATGCAAGTGAGAATGCAATAGGAGCAGTGTTAAGTCAATAAGGTAGACCTATAACATATTTTAGTGAAAATTTGAATGATGCAAGGAGAAGATATTTTGTTTATGATCAGGAGTTCTATGCCATAATTCAAGCCTTAAAGAAGTGGAGACATTACTTGTTGCCTAAGGAGTTTATGTTGTATACATATAATTAAGTTTTGCAATATTTGAACATTCAAGGAAAGTTGAATCAGAGACATATGATATGGGTAAAGTTCATGCAAAGTTATACCTTTGTGTTGAAGCATAGGAGTGGAAAATCAAACAAAGTTGCAGATGCATTGAGTAGGAGAAGGAACTTGTTGACAAAGGTGAGAGTTGAAGTGTTAGGTTTTGATGAATTGAAACATATGTATGAGGGAGACACTAATTTTGTAGAACCTTGGAAAGCATGTAAGGAACCTATTGTGATAGATAGGAGTAAGTGGTTGGAATATTTGATTCAATAAGATATGTTGTTCAAGGGAAATTAGTTATGCATACATAGAAGTTCAATGAGAGATAACTTGATCAAGGAGAAACACAGTAGAGGAGTGGCAGGACATTTTAGCATTGATAAGACAATGGCTTTGGTGAGTGAAAACTACTTTTGGCCTCAGATACATAAGGATGTTAGGAAATTTGTGTAGAGTTGTAAAGTTTATCAAGTTGCAAAAGGAAGTAGTCAGAATACTGGATTGTATAAACCTTTGACAATACCAGAGAGACCTTGGGAAGACATCAGTATGGATTTTTAAATGGGATTGACGAAGAAACAAAGAGGACATGATTTAATATTTGTAGTGGTGGATAGATTTTTAAAGATGGCACATTTCATACCTTATAAGAAGACAATTGATGCAGTGCATGTAGCTGACCTATTTTTCAAAGATTGCATGGATTACCTAAGAGCATAATTTCAAATAGAGACACCAGATTTCTTGGATATTTTTGGAAGACACTTTGGAAGAAGATGAAGACAAATTTGAAGTTCAGTTCAACATTTCATCCATAGACTGATGGATAGACAAAAGTAGTAAATAGGAGTTTGGGAAACTTGTTGAGATGTTTGGTTGGAGAGAAGGCATGAAGTTGGAACTTGATTCTTTCACAAGCAGAGTTTGCATATAATAATTCAATAAATAGGAGTACTAGAAGAACACCTTTTGAGATTGTTACCGGAGTAAACCCTAGAGGAGTTTCATAATTGAGAGACATCAGCATGGAAGAAAAGAGAAGTGCAGAAGTAGAAGAATTTCCAGAACATATGGAGACAGTGCATAATTAGGTGAAGAAGCATTTGGAGGAGATGAACTGCAAGTATAAAGAGCAAGCATATAAGAACAGACATAAGGAATTTGAAGTTGGAGAGGAAGTGATGGTATACTTGAGAAAAGAAAAATTTCCAGTTGGGACATATAACAAGTTGAAGATGAAGAAGTTTGGACCTTGTAGGATACTCATGAAGTTTGATTCGAGAAATGCATATGAAGTGGAGTTACTAGAGACATTGGGCATATCACCTATTTTCAACATTGCAGACTTATATTAGTATCCTGAAGCAGAGTTCAGTGACAACATTGGAGAAGACTTGAAGAAACAGTTACCACAATACAAAGAATACCTTGTGAAGTGGAAAGGCAGACCGAAAGAAGATTCATCCTAGATTTATCAGGTTGAGGTAAACCATCTTGGTTTTCCTCTAGCCCCTTCAAAGTGAGGGACTCACTTTCAAAACAACCCTGGGTGTCTGATGCAGGAGCATCCCTGGTTCAAGAGAAATCTTGCATCAACCAAAAACATTTGCATTTCAGTTTGTTTCTTTTCATTTTCCAATTTAATTTAGGTAGTTCAGTCAGTAGCAGTTCTGTATTTTGGTCTGCATTCTACTGCAGTTGCATCTCAAACCTTGCAGAGCTGGACTTAGCATCTACATTCATTCATGCACAACATATCTAAAATTCAGAGCATTTGGATCAAGTACCGGAAAGATATCGCTATCAGAAGATCGACTGTTATCTTAGAGCAGAGCATTCTGACAGTCTCAGTTAATCAGTTGAAGGAGAAGACTTGCAGAGCATTTCACAACCTTCGAAGCTTAATGACACATCATTCAATGATCTATGGTTTGTGGCCAACCTTCCTTGAGATCCGTACACCATTCCATTCATTTGCAGAGGAGTTCTTCATGTTTAGGTCTAACCTATTCATGTACACACGTTACAACTCTTCATTAGAGTTTGTGATCTTCCATGGCCAACACAGAGGAATCTTATGATCTGGAGATGATATATATTGATGTAATAGATGCCTAGGAAAGTAGGTCACCACATTATAGACAATTGATAGTTTGAATTCTTGCGAAGGAGCTTCAAAGCTATATCCCTTGCATATTATGATATTATGTACTTAGGCCTGTGAGCCCTAATTGTAAGCCCGCATGTTGCTGGCTGATTTGTACTTGAATTCTATGATATACCAAATGACTAAATTTGCATTTGCTTTATATCTTTGAGTTGTTTCCATTGTGTTTACTCTAGTTGCATGGTCTGGATAGTTCATTCGTTGAACCCTCCTACCATGACTACACCAATTTATCAATAAATTATCGTAATTATATAAAAAATATTTTAATATTGACTAGTGATTGAATTAGGGTTATGAAAAATGGAAAATAGTTGATTCTATCAAAGCCAATATTTGTATTTGTTTTACATGTTTTGTGACCTGTGATACAAATATGCCTTGTGCTACAAAGAGCAACATCTAATTTACAAGGGGGAAAATGTTATGGGACTCTTCCCCCACATTAAAGAAATATATTATTTCCCATGTAAATAAAAGGGGTTGAAAAAGAAATAGTGTAAAAGACCTTTGAATTAAAGGGGATACAAAGTAAATGAGATATTTGTAAAGTGAAATAAGTTTTGTAAGGGGAAAGTTATTTCTAAATAACCCTCCTGTCAGAGAGAAAACCTACGAATTACCTTTTTGAAAGGAAAATCATGTATTTAATGAATGCAATCCTTTGTAAAGGGTGTATTAAAATTATAATCAGATTTGTTATAAAAGGGGTGTGATTGTTGGATGTCACCCTCAAGAAATTATATAAATCAAAGAAGAGACTTCAAAAGGCATTGAGGAACTCCAACTAAGAGAGTGGATAGGCAAGTTATGGACATTGGAGAAGGGAGCAACATAGTGTGTCCAATAAGGGATATAGACTACACTCTGGATGCTCCTAGCTAGGACATTTATGAAATCATTTAATATATTATTTCCTCTTATATTTTGGCCATAGTCTAATGGATGATTCCACAAATTCTTCCATGAGTATGTGTGGTATATTCCAAAAAGTTGTCTCATATAAGTATTCGTAAATTTTGAAATAAAATCAATGTTTCATTTGTACAATGTGGATTGTAAATTTAATGATTTCCATGATTTCCTACTTACATTTTATCATACTATAATAAATTAGTAAATACAAGTTTGGAAATTGGGAAATAGGTCAATCACATTAGGCCCAAGTATTGTGGAAGATCAAGAATAAAGGCATTATCACTAGTTGCATGCAAACTAGTGTAAAAACCATAATGTAGAGGCTTGATCTTCTAGTGTGAACATTTGAAGAATTCATGTTGAATGAAACCAAACTTTTTATTGGTCTAAAATGAGTAGGTTGTATAATGTGTGTGGAGGTGCTTTGTGTATTTTTTTTGGTTTCATGTATGTGGTGTACCTTTTGGTGCACATTTTGAATGCGTTGTAGAAACATTTGTGTCTTATGGATTTCCCAATCTTCTGTGCACAACTCTAATGTGGATGGTGCATAGTAGGATATGTCAAGGGGTGCCATTGGTTGGAACCCAAGACATGTTTGAAAAAGACTATGCCCTATAAAACTATGAAGAGCTCTATTGTAGGCATGTTGGATGTAATGTAGATTATCGTTCAATATGTGTGGGTATGTGATGTTGTAGATTCACAAAAGATGCATGTGCAATTGACCACGTCTATTTGGTTATCTATCTATGGATGGAAGGTTGTAGACTAATCTCTAGTGGTGTGCCTAACATGGTCTGCCAAGTTTTTTTTAAATGGCTAACAAATTGTGGGTTGTGGTAAAAAAAATAATGGATGTAGGTAAGCTAAAATTAATCCAAACATGGGTGAAGAAAAGGGATGTGACTTTAGTGGCACGAGGCTTTTCTTGCATGCAATCATGATAGCCATATTGGATAATCCATCTACCATAACAAACATAGAATAATGTTTGTTATTTGTTATAGGTATTCTACTTGGGTAATCCATTCAGATGGATTCCAAGGGTTGAGTCAATATTGAAAGAGGGGTATAAAGCCTAAGGTTCCTATTTGTAGATTTGGTGATGCTACAAGGAATGTAGGACTTGATGTGGCATTCAATGCCTATGCACATGTGAGGCCAATAGAAGTGTTGTTGAAGTGCTACTAGTGTCTTGGTAATGCCAAAGTATCTAGTTGTCTTAGCATAGTCTACCTCCCAAATGAGCCTCTAGAGTGGCTTGCCATCTTGATCACAAAGATGTCCAAGCTTGTAGAGAATCTTATTACACAAGTGGAGTTTTCCAATGTGTTTCCATTGCATGAGCTCAATGTAAGTCTACACGAAGTTTGTGTGTACTTAGTAGAGGTCCTCTCTGTCAAAGAAGTGGTTGTGCAAGTCCAACATTGTGATGAACATGTGATCCAACAATTGGCTGAGGTAGTCAGTTGCCTTATTATCTTTCCCATTCCTATGCTTGATCATTAGATGGAACTGCTACAAGTATGTCATCCACTTCATGTATCATGCATTTTCTAGTTTGTTTTGTGTATACAAAAACTAAAGCAGTTTATGATTAGAGTGAATGATAGTGTCCTCACCTAGGATTTAGTGGTGTCACTACTTGAGAGTTTGTACAATGATGTACATCACCTTTTTGTAGGTAGAGTAACATTGAAATGTGTCACTAAAACTCTCTAATTGATACATGGCTAAATGTCCATGTTATGTGAGTATGGCATTGAGTGCTTAGTCAAATGTGTTGATGTGAATCTTAGAGGGGTGTGCAATGTCAAGCATTATAAGAACAATAACTAATTGATCTCCTCAAAGGCATATTATTACATAGGTTTCCATGAAAATGGTGTCTTGGTGCACATGATCTAATTAAGTGACCATGAGATGTGAGAGAAACCAAGAACATGTACATGTGGTAGAAGTTGGCAAGTTCGAGGAAGCCACACAAGTTAATGAGATGATGTGGTGTTGTCCAATCTTGAATGGCCTTGAATTTGTAGGCTCTACATGTACACCAAATTGGTTGATGATGTAGTCTAGGTACTAGATTTGCATGGAGCTTGTTGGTTCCCAAAATCACTACAACACAAATCCCTAAAACACTTTGCAATCACCTAGGCCAAGGGTGTCAACAAGGTGATTAAAAGAAGTTTATCAACAGGTCAAGGGTGATCTTGGCCAACTAACAGAAGTGGATATACTCCTCTGCACTTCAGTCTCAAATAGACCTAGGAGGGATATTCCTAGAGGTAAGAAATAGAACCAAACAAATAAATATAGTCATACCCAATGTACACTTGATCCCCAAAGTTGTCACTAGGTCAAGACAAACTGGCTGCACATGCCTATGATTAAATTGATTACTGCACTATGCATTTGCACCCAATCATAACAATATTGCATTACTTGAGATGACTCCACTTAATTGTGCATACACAAAATACATAGTGCAGGTATACACGTAAATGATTCACCAATTATTAAAATAGTTTGAGTCACTTCATATTTTTCCTTGCTTATTCCACTGAATCATGTACAACATGTCGAACCTAAACTAAAACTACTCCTATTCATAAAAATAACAAGATGAGGATTTGATTTGAATGATGATTGATCCATCCCCAATATGGACCAATGCCTACTCCATTGGGCAACTGAGTCATAACAACAAATGAAAGAAACATACCCATCAAAATATCAACATAATCATGAGTTGCAGACATACAACTCTAAAAATATATTTCATATGATAGACATACTTAGTTATATACCAAATATAATTGCAACAATCCATACATAATAGAAGAAAGACCCATACAAAAGGTTTGCATGATTTAAATGTTGTGACACATTATCTAACTTCTGTTACATTTGTGCTAGCAAATGTGGCAAACGAGAATACAAAACTGCAATTAAATATACCTCTAAATCGTTACAAAGCATCCTGGAGACATACCACGACATGAGAATATTCAATGAATCCCTTCCTCCTTTCTACTGAACATTCCCCTCCATTTCCTCTTTAGACATTATCCTTTGATTGATGCCCGAAAATCTCCCTTAGGCTTTCCTGACCAGATAATTGGTTTAGCGACCAATCCATAAAACATCTCTGAATCACGTATATATAGCAATATTTTCTCTTCCGCATTTTGGGCGGGAACAAATTACCCCTCCAACTGACATTACTCCAACAATTAATTCCACCTAAGTCTTCCACCAACCTGTACATCCTCATCAATTCTGCATTCATGGTGGCCAAGGAGCAGATGGGTGTTTAAAATAAAAGCTTGCCAAAAGTGTTTGTAAAAGCTTTTACAACACTTTAAAATATTTTAGAACTTACTTTAAAATATTTTAAACCATTACATTTTTACTTCATGCTTTACACTTTCATCTTCACTCTACTTTATCGGCAAAATCTTCTATCTCAAACCTTGGAGTGTCTTTCTTTCCTTTTTCTATCTCTTTGGTGCTTTATCCATCCTTATCAGCCTTTTTGCCTTATTGACAAAGTTTGAAATTGGTGAACCTTTCAGTTTGTGAACTTCATTGTCATTTTCATTCCCTTTTGCCTTTATCGACAAACTTCCTTGCCAGTGAATTGAACTGTCGGTGAACCCTTCGGTTCGCAAACTCTCTTTTCTTCTTTTCCTCTTTCTCTATGACTTGTTCTTTTTCTCTTTCTTTTGCCCTTTGGTTGCTTTATCGATGAATCGACGAAATTGTGAACCTATGAACTGAGTCAACGAATTCGACATTTCATGAACTTGTCAATTTGTTGATGAAGCCCTTACAAACCTTTTTTTTGCCTTACCCATTATCTTTGTTTTCCTTCTTTGTCGGAGCTTTCCTCAGTCGGTGAAATGTTGTCAGTGAAACTTCTAACTGGTGAACCCAATAGTTTGCGGAGTCCTCCCTTTGCTGACAAAGACATCACCCTTCCTTTCCTTCAACACTTTTGTTCCCTTAGACAAATTTTGCACTTGCCATAGAAAATTTTACCTCTTGCAGGTGCTTTGTCACCTTATTAGCAAATTGGCGAAAACACAAACTCGTGAAACTAGTCAATGAAATCAGTAGTTCGCGAACTAGCCGATTCATTGACAAAGGGCTACAAACTTCAATCTTCTTCTTTATCCTTTTGCTTTTCCTTTGCCTCTTTTTCCGCCTTATCGACAAATCAACAAATTGGCAAAGCTATGACTTATGAACTCAGTTGGCGAAATGGATAGTTCGTGAACTCGCCCATTCGCCGACAAAGGCCTCAATTGGACAATTTTTTCTAAGGGAAGAAAAACACATTTGACTTGGGGAATTTTCACTTAGAATTTTTTTGAAAGAAACCCAATTAAATTGTTTTAGATTAGGTATATATGATGGGTTTAAGATGCAAAGGCAAAAAGTGAGAATTTCATTGAATTTGGGGCAAAATATGCATGCTTAGGAGCTAGTTTTTAGGTGCTAACACTAGCTCTAGTTGGAGATGTGTGCCAAACAATGGCACAACAAGGATTCATAACATATCTGGGAAGACCATAAGGCCAAAACAAACATGGGGAAAAAACACAAGACGTATTTACAACAAGGGCATATATACAAGAGAACATATAGTCATAAGCACGAGGGCACAAAAGGAAAAATGACTATAAGCAAAATTTTCAGGCACTTGCAGGTCAAACCTACACAAAACTATTGCAACTACTTGCCTTTGCCAAAGACAAGTTGAATGAAGGAGCTGATCTCCCTCAAACCAAATTTGTATTTCTCACCCAGCTGCAACAATTGAAAACTTTCATCTGCATGCACCAATCTGTAACATATGCTTGTGGAGCCAAGGCCAGCTTCACCAATGAAACTAATGTTGCAGGGCAACCATAAGAAATAGATGCTTGACCTATTCCATGCTACATCATGCTTGTCCTTAACAAAAGAAGGTGATAAACTAAAATTTAGGTCAACAACAAAAGACATGGATGAAAGCAAACCTCCATCACCAATTGCAAGCTTATTACACATGATGACCTCTTCATGCAAATTGAGGGAAAAAGAAAACACCTCCAATTTACAATGCAAGGAGAATTGTGCTTGAAGGCACTGTTGATCCACAAGAGAAGACACTTCATCTTGTAGAGCAAACTAGAAAGATTTCATCTTAGGTATACCTTCTAGTTGGACTGCAACATGTTGAAACTCATGCATAAACATGCCTCGTTGCTCATTCACATCAATATCCCATAAAAAGGACTCAACCTCTACTGTAGCACCAACACATTCAAGAGTTGGTGAACTTCCCACATCAAAGTGGAAACATTCATATTCACTTGCAACTCTACCAAGCTCTTGAACAAAACTTTCATATGTGCTGCTACATCTTTCAATTTCTGAATCATAAGCATGACGTAGGTTGCAATCCAAACCATCAACACATAAATTAAGATCATGAGACACTTCAAGTGAATAAATGTGTTCTTCAAATTGTCTCTCTATTTCGAGTCCACTCTAGCAATCTGTTGTGTCATATTCACTGCTACAAATAGACTGATGACACACTTCTTCTTCCTTAATTTCTATATTATTTTGTTGTGGATGATTTGAAGCATATTCTGCATGAGGAAGAGAACATACCTTACACCACACAAATAGGTTCTCATTTGCATCCACATGATCACCATCTTCACAATTTAGGACAAGCTCTTCACATTGAAACTCCATGGTTGCACCAACAACTATCTTTGATTGGTTATCATCAAGTGCAACCACCTCTGCATCATCCACATGCAAGCAAACATCAACTGACTTATCATCACAAATAGGAACAAAGGAGGGCATCAAATCAAACAAGAACAAGTCTCTTGTTCATCCCATGTTTTACCAACCTGTGTACACATTTCATATTCAGCTTCAAAAGCTAATCCATCTGACTATTCATCTATGTACACAACATCCTCATTATTCATTGAACCACATACCTCATCATTAGGTTGGAAGTCACCATTGGCTTCATCATTATCATTTCCAATTGATGAGTTGTCCAACCGAAGGTAGGTGCATATACTATCCTCATCATCTGCATCTCTATCATATGATGCACCACCTTAACCTTCTACCTTCTGGACTACATAATCATCATCATTTGATGTTGCATTCACTTGATTGCTTGTATTCACACTACTGCTATTCTGATTAGCATGTTTATTACCAGCAATGCATGCACTTGTGGATAACAAACCTTCTATATAGTTATCTCTCATTTTCTCCATGGAGTCTAGGGACAAATATGCATGCTGCATACTCGTTATTTGCAAATCTTCCTGCACATAACTTAGTCTAGTTTCATGTGCTTCAAAAAACATATCAATGCAAGCAAGAATGTTAGGTTTGAAACCTTTAGGAATATGGGAAAGAGCAACAACAAACCTGTGACCAAAATCCTTGCTTGACTCTCCCTCTCGTCTTTTAATTTTTTCTAGCTCTATAACAAGATCAACAGGGTCAAGACCTTTGGTAAATTCATTCTCAAATGCTGCCATAAGTTCATTCCACAAGGCAAAGGATTGCTTAGGAAAACTTTGGATCTATTCTCTTGCCTTTCCATGCAAGGACCTAACAAAGAACCTCATCCACATGTCTTCATCCTCAAACTGATGTTCTTCCATGAATTCTGAAAATACATCAACATAGATGTGTCCCCTTCCCAAATATTGTACCCATCAAACTTGGGAAACTGGATATAGACCTTGGTTGGCATGCCTCATGTTTTGTAGTCAACTCATGAGAGGTCTAGTTGATTGTATACTAGATCTAAGGGAGGAGCAGGGGACTGAGCATATTGACTTTTTGGGGCAACAGGGAATGCATTAGACTGCATCCTAGACTCTAACAACTTAATCTAATTCTCTGTTTCTTCTTCTTGCTGCCATAAGGACTCTAGCAATTATTTAGTCTTATCAATTTCATATTGTTGCATTGCTAAGTCATTTTGATCTTGCATGGGTGCATATTGGTTTTGGTTTGTATAACATGCAGAGCCATGACTAGAAAATGCATTGCTAGGATGGTCATGGGAATCCACTCCAATGTAGTTTCTAGGGTTTGAGACATGGGAAGACTCAGATAAAGGAGAAACCCTAGAATAATCATATTCATACCAACCTTCCATGACTAAAACATCCTATAATGCTAGGAAAAAATAAAGGAATAGAAATTTCTTCCTTCAACATGACAAGAACAACAAACTCTAAAAGTAGGAAAATAAGAAATCGTGGGTACCTTTATTTCACTAGCTATCACATACTGAGATGGGACATTTAGATCACCAACAACAACCAAGGTACAACAGTAACAAACTTTTGTTCTTTGACAATAGAGTCACCACCTCTTCTAAAGAGGAATTCCTTGAAGTCTGACTGATCTTCAAGGCCACAACTTTGTTTTGGGTTTGGATCACTAGCAAAGTCTTCAATTTATTTGAACCCTCAAATTCTCCCTGGCAACGGTGCCAAAATGTTGACGGGACGCCAACTTCAACACACAACAAACTATACCTAGCAATGGCTACAAACTACTTCAATGATTGTGTTGCAAAGGTTTTCAAATTTGAACCAAGATATTACTTCCTTGGCAATGGTGCCAAAATGTTAGTTCCCAAAATAACTACAACCCAAATCCCTAAAACACTTTGCAATCACCTAGGCCAAGGGTGTCAACAAGGTGATTAAAAGAAGTTTATCAACAAGTCAAGGGTGATCTTGGCCAACTAACAGGAGTGGATATACTCCTCTGCACTTCAGACTCAGTTAGACCTAGGAGGGATATTCCTAGAGGCATGAAATAGAACACAAACAAACAAACACAAGCATACCCAATGTACATTTGACCCCCAAAGTTGTCACTAGGTCAAGACAAACTAGTTGTATAAGTCTCTGATTAATCTAATTATTACACTATGCATTTGTACCCAATCATAACAATATTGCATTACTTGAGATGACTCCACTTAACTTTGTGTTGGTTTTTCTTCTGAATCAGCATTAGGGTTTGCCAGTTCTAATGCACAGGCAGATTCAACCAACTAATACAGGAGGTTGCGTGAGCTCCTCCCCTTCACTTTTGGTTCTACCGCACCAAGGGGGGTGTCCCTATAACTAAAGATGTGACCTTGACTTGCTCAATGACTGATAGATTTAGCTTGGCAGCAATAGGCAGAATACTCTCATGTCTGGACCAAGATCTACATGGTAGATCACAAGGTTGGCAACATTCTTGGACATATTTGTTTGGTGGGTATGAGAGCATGCAGGGGGTTCCTAATCCTACTCCTACAACTAACGGGTTGAAATTATGGAAAGGTTGGAAGTGATGTTTGGATGCAAGACAAGGGGGATGTGGATCATAACTACTAACCCAGAAGCATACCGGTGCCTATCTCAGGGCAAGGAGTCAACTAGATGTATACAAGAGATGGTTTGCAACTGGCATTCAAGTTTCATGGGGTTGGAGCTAATGCTTGCCTTATAAACATCACCCAAGAATGGGTATTTAGCTACCTATACTTACAGACATCCCAACTGACATACATTCTTCTCCATACATTGACCTAAAACAGTTTAATCCACTCCTTGAATGGAAGTTACAAATCAAGCATGTAGCATAGAAATCTATACCCTAGAATCTATGAAACCCTTAGCAACCAGATTAAGAAGAAGAATGATATGCAGCAAAGGAGATAGACAGGTAAACACATGCATTACAACATTTTTCATAGAAAACAACAATGAAACTAAACATATGTGCAAAATATATTCATCATGCAACTCATAAACTCCAAAGAGATAGAACAACCAGGATCATGCCTTGTTCTTCGTTATTTACACAAAAATGCCCAGGCCTTCAACAACCAACAAATGAGCAACATAGCCTGTTATATACAACAAGGCAAGTACTCAACATTAATCACTGGGCGACTCAAAAGTCTGCCAGATATAGTTCATTCTGAGGAAATGGCGCTCAAACATTCAATGCAGCAGGTGGAAGAGGAGACAGGGAAAGGTCTCGAGCCTTGCGCCGCCGCCTGTGGATGTACAACTTCAATCAGGTACCTGATCTGTCCATGTCTTCGCCCATACCCTGTAACATCTGCCATTAATGGTGCACCAACTTGCAGCCTTGGGAAAAACATCATACTGTGCATCGCAACCGTTTCCCGCCAAGATTTATCACCCTGATATTTCAAATCATGTAGGAACAAATTATCCCACATGCACCCCATGACGACCCACTCAACACTTTATATACTGGGCCGCGAGCATATATGATGTCGGTGCTTTTGCTCCCAATGACACTAGTATAAACCTCATCATCTTCCATCGGCCAGACCCTCCTCATCGGCAAACCACTTGCTTGTCCTCCCGACATCACATATCTTGCCGATGAACATCCTTCATCGGGAGGACCCAACATATCAGAGCGACACATTCCTAACACGCTGATAACCAAAGTCATGCCGACAACTCTCCTTGCACACATCCTCCGATATGCAAAATATCACCCCGATATTTCACATCACCCTGATATGAAATATCACCCCGCAGAAAATATCACCCTGCGGGAAAGCATATCCGGACCTCATCACCTGATAAAAATATCACCTTGATGTCGGCAACATATTGCAATATCACCCGCATGATAATTGCCTTCATCGGCATAACCTAATGCATCGGAGGAAGATCCTCCTACTTTGTCGATACCATATGTCTAGCTGATGAAAATCTTGCATGCCCACAAAAATCCTGATGACGTCAGCATCATATCTGCATACCGTGCATCTCCACATATCTGGATGATGTCAACATCATATTTACAACATTCAGGAATCTCCATAACATGACTGATGTTAAAATATGACCCCCCGGACCTTGATGACGTCACCATCACATTCATATATCAGCACCGGGTGATGAAAGAACATGAAGTGATAAAGTAACATCAGAATGATCTTAACCAAGATCACCCGATGTTCAAATATGATGACCCCCTTTGGAAAGCCAGGTCATACGGAACCTTGCAGCAACATCATCAGGATGATCTTAACTAAGATCACCCGATGTTAAAATATCACCCCGGCGAAAGATCATGCAGACAGAAAATATGATGATCCTCACAAGCAACATTAGGGTGATAACCAGAAATATGATGATGATGACCTCCTCGGAAGAAAAAATGATGTTGAAGTTAAAAAATGCTGAGGAGGCCCAAGGACTTAGAACTTTTTTGGATTTTTTGGGAAGGTGCCTGCATATACATATTCAGGTACCAACACAGGCTTTGTCTGGGGACGCATGCCTCTTGCAAACATGGCGAGAACCACAGATCTCTGGGATGCAGACCAGTCCCTTATCCATTGGGCACAGAGTCAAATATTGCACTGACCTGCATCACCAAACACACTTGATGGCCTAAGGCCACCAAGAAAAGAAATACCTGTATCTCCCCTTGTCAAATATCTTGTTTTCATCTGCATGCACTGGATCAAGCCTGGAGATACTGTCATGACCTACCCACAAACAAATCTTGTCATTTGCATATTCAACCCTCTGATTTGGCTTGTCATTGTCAGCCCTATGCAAACAACCTTCAGGATCATGTAACATGTGGGTGCAATGTTTATCAGGCAATGCGTATTCACATGGCATATAGCACTTATCATCACTATGCATTGCAAAATGATCTCCTAGCTGGACTGAAAATAGGAAACACTCAGAGTCCACCACACAACTAGGAAGATCAGGGCTCATTTCATCAGCTGGCCTATCAAAAGAAAAGCTTTCAAATTCACAATTGTGCACATCATGCACATAATCATCTGGTACACCAAGCTAGAAAAAGATCAGGCTCTGGCACCTCTATACAACAGACCTCATGATGTATGTTGGCCTCTCTTTCATCAGGATGAAAAACAGAATCCAAATCAAAAACAATGTCTAGATCCTCACCATACTCAGACAAATCCTCATCACCACATGTGTCATAAATGGGTGATCCAGGTGTCTCAGCCTCATTGTGGTATGCCACTGGTTCATATGCAGCAGAGCATGCATCTTCACCATCAATGGATTCTCTTTGTGGAGGAGTATCAGCCTGTGTGCTTATTTCTTCTCTATCTTGAGCACAATACTCACAATTATCTCCACAAACCCATTCAAACAGATGTTCATTTCTGTCCATAACCACATCATTATTTTCAGAACCAGACACCTCAACCTTGCAATGGGAGTCATCATTGATCCTTTCAATGGCATCCTCAACTGATATCTTTTCATTTTCACTTTTATCTTCACATGATGCCATGATCTCAAGGTCATACTGAGGATCAAAAGGGCTGAGAAGAGGTTTAGCCTTATGACTGGCAGACACAACAGGGCTACTGCTATTTAACTGGGCCTGCCTAGCCTCTAAGAATATCAACCTATTTTTTATTTCTTCTATTCTTTTATTCAACATATCACCCCCTTCTTGACTGAGTATGGGATAATACATATTTGGATTCATAAAAATTTCACTCTTAGACATCCTTTGTCTGCCTAAGACCTAAGGCTTCCCCTGGCATCTAACTTATGCAGTAAACAACAAATATAAAGGGGAAGAAGCTAGGTACCTTTTCTCATCCAGATGCAGAAATATGAACATCTCTCATCACATAACATACATCTACCTTTCATGTGCACTTAAATCTTTTTGCAGAGTCGCCACCTCTCCAGAGAGGATAAAATTTTCAAATATCTGAAAGCTCATCAAGCATTTGTCTAAGTTCATTCCACCAACAGAGCAACGCAAACTTCACCAGAGGATGAAAGATATCACCTTTTTAAATCAACGTCCCCAGCGGAGTCGCCACTTTGTTGGTAACTCGGATGGATAAAATATATTATGTTTTCATCAAATCTTCCCAGCAGATTCGCCATTTTGTTGGTTTTTCTTCTGAATCAGCATTAGGGTTTGCCAGTTCTAATGCACGGGCAGATTCAACCAACTAATACAGGAGGTTACGTGAGCTCCTCCCCTTCACTTCTGGTTCTGCTGCACCAAGGGGGGTGTCCCTATAACAAAAGATGTGACCTTGACTTGCTTAATGACTGATAGATTTAGCTTGACAACAATAGGCAGAATACTCTCATGTCTGGACCAAGATCTGCATGGTAGATCACAAGGTTGGCAACATTCTTGGACATATTTGTCTGGTGGGTATGAGAGCATGCAGGGGGTTCCTAATCCTACTCCTACAACTAACGGGTTAAAATTATGGAAAGGTTGGAAGTGATGTTTGGATGCAAGACAAGGGGGATGTGGATCATAACTACTAACCTAGAAGCAGACCAGTTCCTATCTCAGGGAAAGGAGTCAACTAGATGTATACAAGAGATGGTTTGCAACTGGCATTCAAGTTTCATGGGGTTGGAGCTGATGCTTGCCTTACAAACATCACCCAAGAATGGGTATTTAGCTGCCTATACTTACAGACATCCCAACTGACATACATTCTTCTCCATACATTGACCTAAAACAGTTTAATCCACTCCTTGAATGGAAGTTACAGATCAAGCATGCAACATAGAAATCTATACCCTAGAATCTATGAAACCCTTAGCAACCAGATTCAGAAGAAGAATGATATGCAGCAAAGGAGACAGACAGGTAAACACATACATTACAACATTTTTCATAGAAAACAACAATGAAACTGAACATATGTGCAAAATACATTCATCATGCAACTCATAAACTCCAAAGAGATAAAACAACCAGGATCATGCCCTGTTCTTCGTTATTTACACAAAAATGCCCCAGGCCTTCAACAACCAACAAATGAGCAACACATCCTGCTATATATAGCAAGGCAGGTACTCAGCATTAATCACTGGGCGACTCAAAAGTCTGCCAGATATAGTTCATTCTGAGGAAATGGTGCTCAAACATTCAATGCAGCAGGTGGAAGAGGAGACAGGGAAAGGTCTCGAGCCTTGCACCGCCGCCTGTGGATGTACAACTTCAATCGGGTACCTGATCTATCCACGTCTTCGCCCATACCCTGTAACATCTGCCATTAATGGCGCACCAACTCGCGGATTTGGGAAAAACATCATACTATGCATCACAACCATTTCTCGCCAAGATTTATCATCGTGATATTTCAAATCATGTAGGAATAAATTATCCCACATGCACCCCACGGCGACCCCCTCAACACTTTATATATTGGGCCACGAGCATATATGATGTCAGTGCTTTTGCTCCCAACGACACTGGTATAAACCTCATCATCTTCCATCGACAGACCCTCCTCATCGGCAAACCACTTGCTTGTCCTCCCGACATCACATATCTTGCCGATGAACATCCTTCATCGGGAGGACCAAACATATCAGAGCGACACATTCCTAACACGCCGATGACCAAAGTCATGCCAACAACTCTCCCTGCACACATCCTCCGATATGCAAAATATCACCCTGATATTTCACATCACCCTGATATGAAATATCACCCCGCATAAAATATCACCCTGCAGGAAAGCATATCCGGACCTCATCACCTGATAAAAATATCACCCTGGCATCAGCAACATATTGCAATATCACCCACATGATAATTGCCTTCATCGGCATAACCTGATGCATCGGAGGAAGATCCTCCTGCTTTGCCGATACCATATCTCTAGCCGATGAAAATCCTACATGCCCACAAAAATCCTGATGACGTCAGCATCATATCTGCATATCGCGCATCTCCACATATCCGGATGACGTCAACGTCATATTCGCAACATCGGGGAATCTCCATAAAATGACTGATGTTAAAATATGACCCCTCGGACCTTGATGACATCACCATCACATTCATTTATCGGCACCGGGCGATGAAAGAACATGAAGTGATAAAGTAACATCAGGATGATCTTAACCAAGATCACCCGATGTTTAAATATGATGACCCCCTTCAGAAAGCTAGGTCATACGGAACCTTGCAGCAACATCATCAGGATGATCTTAACTAAGATCACTCGATGTTAAAATATCACCCCGTGAAAGATCATGCAGGCAGAAAATATGGTGACCCTCACAAGCAACATTAGGGTGATAACTAGAAATATGATGATGATGACCTCCTCGGAAGAAAAAATGATGTTGAAGTTGAAAAATGTTGAGGAGGCCCAAGGACTTAGAACTTTTTTGGATTTTTTGGGAAGGTGCCTGCATGTACATATTCAGGTACCAACACTTTGCATACACAAAATAAATAGTGCAGACATGCATGTACATGATTCACCAATTATTAAAATAATATGCATCACTTCAGATTTTTCCCCGGTTATTCCACTGAATCATGTACAACATGTAGAACCTAAACTAAAACTACTCATATTCCTACAACTAATAGGACAAGGATTTGATTTGAATGATGATTGATCCATCCCCAATATGGATCGGTGCCTACTCCATTGCACAATTGAGTCATAAACAACAAATGAAAGAAACACACCCAACAAAATATCAATAGAATCATGAGTTGCAGACATTCAACTCTAAAAATATATTTCATATGATGGACATACTTTGTTATCCCAAATACAACTGTAATAATCCATACATAACATAAGAAAGAACCATACAAAAGGTTTACACGATTCAAATGTTGTCACACATTATCTAACTTCTGTTACATTCGTGCCAACAAATGTGGCAAAGGAGAATACAAAACTGTAATTAAATATCCCCCTAAATCATTACAAAGCATCCTAGAGACATACCACGACATGAGAATATTCAATGAAGCCCTTCCTCCTTTCTACTGAATTTTCCCCTCCATTTCCTTTTCAGACATTATCCTCTGTTTGATGCCCGAAAATCTCTCTTAGGCTTTCCTGACTAGACAATTGGTTCAGCGACCAACCCGTAAAACATCTCTGACTCATGTATATATAGCATTATTTTCTCTTCTCCATTCTGGGTGGGAACAAATTATCCCACCAACTTCTATTACTCCAGCATTTAATTCCACCTAACTCTGCATTCAACTTGTACATCCTCATCAATTCTGCATTCATGGTGGGCAGGGAGCAGATGGGCATTTAAAATAAAAGCCTGCCGAAAGTGTCTATAAAGCTTTTACAACACTTTAAAATGTTTTAAAACTTACTTTAAAATATTTTAAACCATCACATTTTTACTTTATGCTTTACACTTTCATCTTCACTCCGCCTTATCGGCAAAATCTTCTATTGCGAACCTTGGAGTGTCTTTCTTTCCTTTTTCTATCTCTTTGGTGCTTTATCCATCCTTGTCGGCATTTTTGCCTTATTGGCAAAGTTTGAAATCGGTGAACCTTTCAGTTTGTGAACTTTGTTGTCATCTTCTTTCCCTTTTGCCTTTATCGACAAACTTCCTTGCTGGCGAACTGAACCATTAGCGAACCCTTCAGTTCTCGAACTATCCCTTTTGCTGACGAAGGCACTTGTCTTCTCTTTTTCTTTCTTCTTTATCGAAAAAGTTTCCCTAGGGAAAACTATCTCTTTTCTTCTTTTCCTCTTTCTCTATGACTTGTTCTGTTTCTCTTTCTTTTGCCCTTTGGTCGCTTGATCAACGAATTGATGAAATTATGAACCCGCGATCTGAATTGACGAATTTGACATTTCATGAACTTGCCGATTTGCTGACGTAGCCCTTAGAAACCTTTTTTTTTACTTAGCCATTACCTTTGTTTTCCTTCTTTGTCAGAGCTTTCCTTAGTTAGCAAAATGTTGTCAACAAAACTTCTAACCGATGAACCCAACAGTTTGTGAAGTCCTCCCTTTGCCGACAAAGACATCACCCTTCTTTTCCCTCAACACTTTCATTCATTTAGACAAATTTTCCACTTGCCTTAGAAAATTTTACCTCTTGCAGCAGCTTTGTCACCTTATTGGTGAATCGGCAAAAAGACAAACTCATGAACCTGGTTGGTGAAATCGATAGTTCGCAAACTAGCTGATTCACCGACAAAAGACTACAAACTCCAACCTTCTTTATCTTTTTGCTTTTCCTTTGCCTCTTTTGCCACCTTATTCGCAAACTAGTGAAGCTATGAACTTATGAACTTAGTTGGCGAAATCGACAGTTTGTGAACTCACCGACAAAGGCCTCAACTGGACAAATTTTTTCTAAGGAAAGAAAAACACACTGACTTGGTGAATTTTTACTTAGAATTTTTTTGAAAGAAACCTAGTTAAATTGTCTCAGATTGGGTATATATGATGGGTTTAGAATGCAAAGGCAAAAAATGAGAAATTTCACTGAATTTGGGGCAAAATATGCATGTTCAGGAGCTGGTTTTTAGGTGCTAATAGAGCTAAAAGTGTATTTTTTAAAATTGACTTGTAGCTTATGTTGGCACATTGAATCTAGTACATGCAAGACCTACTCCATGTGTTACTCTTAGGTCCTACCAAAGATGAGGATGTCATCCAAGTAGATGATGACACAGGAGTTGGTGAAGGGTCTCAAAGTGCTGTTCATTAGGCCCATGAAGGTGGATGGAGCATTGGTCAAGTTGAAAGGCATAACCATCCATTCATACATTCCTTCTTGAGTTTGAAAGTTGTCTTACAAAAACCTTCAGTTTGAACTAGTACCTGATGATATCCTAGTTTGAGGTGGATCTTGGTGAAGCATTGTACATCATTAAAATTGTCTAGCGAGTTGTTGATGTCTAGTAGAGTATATTTGTTTTGCATTATTATATTCGTGAGCACACAATAGTCGATGCAAAGGCACTAGGTGTCATTTTTTTTAGGTCCAAGGACTATCAAGTAGCCTTATGGTGAAGATCTAGGTTAGATCTTGCCTTGATTGATTAATTCTTGGATTTGGTATTGAACTTCATCATTCCCACAAAAAATCTATGATATAGATATTTGGCATAGGGTATTTGAGAACCAAATCAACTTGGTGTTGTATCCAATAGTGTGTTAGAAGACCCTTGCATTCTTCGAAGCCATCTTTGTACTACCACAATACCTTGTCAAGATTTTGTCACTGTGATAGGGTTGTTTCATTCATGTGCATTTCTATCACTCACATACTTCCCTATGTATGTGCCTCTAGGTAGACTATGAGAAGCACAAAATTATACATGTGGGCAAAGATCTTACAAACCCATTTAGTAGAGACCAAAGCTAGTTTGGCCTATGATGTCAACTTGTAGAGGTTGAAGTATCATTTACTGACATGTATTGTTCACTATGGTGGCTTGAAATGGTAAATGCCATCTCAATCATACACATATGGTTTCCCAAGTTGAACATTGTAGACTTCTAAAGGCATGATTTCACAAGCAACAGAGTCCTACATAGGCTTGACTTGGAAGTAAATTATCATCTTACCTAAATGTCCTTACCATGTTGTAACCATCCCAGAGAGTAGGGGTTTGGATGCACAGTGGTAGAAAGACCCAGGCACCTGATTGTATCATGTTCAATGATGTTCTTTTGGTTGTCACTATCAATGATGATATGGATCAGTTGTTAGTTGATCCAAACTTTGTGTGGAAGAGATGCTTGCATTCCTTTTTAATGTTAGTTGTAAAAAAACTAGTGTTAAGACATTATGCCTCCTAATTAATATCCTTGTCTTGCTTAGAATCTAATGTGGCTTGTGAAAATAGTGATTGTTGTGTGTGGAATTCAATGTCATTGTGGCAGCTAGTGCGATGATGGCACCATATATAACCTTGTTATGACTTCTTACCCTTGTCCATGTTTGGTGAAGATGGTGGGGATGATCTAGGGCTTTGCAAGGTTGGTCTAGAGTACCACAACTATTTTTTTGTAGAGAAATGTTGCTACTATGCAAAAATATTGTAGCTAGTCCCTTGCGTAGGGAGAAATCTTACTTAATCTTACAATTAGCTTCAATCTTGGATGCATTGTAGAATGATTGACCCAAGGTATATGAAGTCAAGAACTACATCTTAAAGGTTGGATAGAAGATGATAGTCTGTTGATGAGCACTCTATGTTACTCAGAAAGGTTCTCATGTAAACACAAAATAATCATGCTACTCATTGGTGTAATCTCCCATTGGATTCTCTTTATGTTGGTTCAACTGCTATAACTATATGCATTTGTCCTCATAATGTTTAATGGGTTAGAATTCCTCTTGTAGAGCACTAACAAATGTGTTACAAGAACAAATGGCTTGTAATCTCTATCATGTTATGTGTTGAGTGATTGCCACCAATCAAACATGGAAATGGACTTTCAACACTATGAAGGAGCTTTCTCAATGTTAGTGAAATTGTTGACATATAAGTATGCTTCAAACTATTGAAACCAAATATCTAGTGCTGAGGCATCAAATTTTTCTTTGAACATAGGAATATCTAGATTCACTTGAACTCTAAAAGTCTTGTTGTGATAACCTATAGATTAATTTGGAAATAGATTGCATAAATAGTAAAAACATTCACACATAAGATGTAACTGAATATTTCATTCAAATATACTAGAAATTTTCAAATTACAAATTATAACCTTAAACACAAATGCAATTCCTAGGTGAAATTGCCTTAAGAAACTAGATGGTTTTTATCCTTCAATCTCCAAGAAACTAAAGGGGTTTTGTCCTTTAATCTCAAAATTCCAAGGTTTTTCGTCCCTAGATCCAATAGATGAACGCAAGTGCTCAAACTATGACAAATTAGGGGCTTGTTTGATGAAATGACAAAACATGAAAATTGATCAATCAACTTGAATTGTATAGAGATTGAAGGCCTAGCTTAGGGCCCAAAATCCCATGCCCAAATCTACCTCAAGTTGTCGGGGAGGGATAGCATGGGTCATCCGCAAATGAAACCACGCCTTTTGTGTCAGCAACCATCTACATTTGTTACATAAACCATGTCTCTAAGGGGCCCACACGTACTTATAGGCATTTGAAAGTCTTCCCTAGTCATATCACATCCATTTGAGGCCATTAATGGCATCCTAGGTCATGCAGGGTGGTAGGTGGTTTTCATTTTCAATATGGGGATCCGGGGATTCGCATGCCAAAGGGTGCAATTGCAAGAGGGACTGGGGAATCAAGAGTCAGGATGTCATTTAGATGATTTTTCAATTGGTAGGCTGGCACTAAGATTTTCAAAGGTTAGAAGTCAAGGATTTGGGTAATGGGATGCAGGGATGCTAGGATGCAAGGGAAAGCAAAGGTTTGTGGGCCTAGGAAGGAGTAATGATAGGACAATGGGGAGTAGGGATTGAGATTCTAAGATACTCGATATAGAAAGAAGTGGGGATCAAGATTCAACAATACTTGATGTAGGAAGGAGTGGGGATCAGGACTTGGAGATGCCCAATATAGGAAGGCATGAGGATCAGGTTTCAGTGATATTTGATGTAGGAAGTAGTGGGGATCGAGGTTTGGAGATACAAGGAGTGGGGATCGACATTCGGTGATACTCGATGCAAGGAGTGGGGATTGCGATTCAAGAGAAATGGGTGCCAAGTTTGAAAGGAAGCTAGGTGTGCGAAAAATGCTTCCTACACTAATCTAATGAGGAGAGGGCTATGCAAATTCAACTTTATCCTAACTATTACAGCAATGTTAAACCATTAACATGAGATATTGCGGCAAACTTAAGAACCAGAAAGTAGACAGAAGAAGAGAGACAAAGATTTACGGTGGGGAAAACCCTTATCGGGCGAAAAACCCCACACTCAGAAACCTGCACAATGTATTAACAAATCTGAAAGAATGTTTACAATACACTTGCAATGCAAGCTTCAATGGTCTTCGACACTCGTGTCTAGAGTCAATCCGGTAGCATAATAGTACCTGTAAACCTATGATACAAACTCCATCTCCAAGCACCTGTATATAAAGGAAATACAAGGCAATATTGGACCTATCTTGGAATGGGCATCCAACATGGCATCTTGGACCAAAACCCACGCCTAGGGACACTTGGTCAACATTGTAGAATGTGTCTAACACTTGTCCATAGCTCCCATCCCAAAGAGGTCGCCTATTTCCAAAATGGGCTATGATAGATGCTCTTACGACACTTACGACCATCATAGAATCTGTCATAGCGGTTACAACTTACAACTGTAAGAGAATCTGTCATACACATGCTATAAATAGCATATTCTCTTACAACATGTCATATTCCACCTTGGGGCACCCAAACATGCCTTATTCAAAGATGCTACATGACACATGTCATCACCTGTCTTACAACCTTCTATTCTCGACTCTTACATGTCATAGATTCATCGTAGGAATCCGTCATAACCGTTTCGGTCAAACATTCCTTACACAACATAGAAGATGCCGACACATGGCAGAATATTCCTACCACTAAGTTGGATGCCTATCTCCTCATGTGAGGACAAAAATACAAGTTGTCATAATCTATATAGGATTGACACATCACCGTGCCACATCCCACAACATGACAATATGGATTTTCCAAATATTTACAACATAGGCAATTAAATAATAAATATAAACATTACAAATGTAGGGAATTACCAAGGTTGAGACACCTTAATTCCCAACAAAGTTCCATCTGGGAGTGGAAAACAAAAAGGTATGAGGGTCTGCAAACAAGGGAGAAAGAGGTCGAGGATTAGAGTTTCAACATATTTGATGTTAGTAGGCATTGTGGATATGACATACTTGATACTAGAGTGATGAGGGAAAGGAAAATCAGAAAGTCTGCTAAGGTGGTGGGGTTTGGGGTTTAGAGTTCAGGGTATTGGATACCCTTTAGGTATGTAAGTTAGGAAACGTTTGGTAGCTCATGATATAGTAGAAGTTAGGACTCAGGGATACCTGATACTGCAGTGAGCACGCATCAAGGTGACTAATTCATTCAGAGGGAGGGTAAGGAGGGAAATAAAACTTTGAAATCCCATGAGAGAGAAGGGAGTGGGGCTGTGGGGGACAAAGGCAATGCATGCTAGTAGAGGAAAGTCTAAAGGTATGAAACACAAGGAACTAGGGAATCAAGGACTTGAGCGAAATGAAGGAAAAGGGATACCGACACAGGAAAGTCTAAAATTTTCACGGGTAACACTAAGTGGGGTTCTAGGAATGGTGCATCGAGGGAAAGGGTATGAAGATAAGAGAAATTTTGAAAACCTATAGAAAGCAAAGGATTATGAAAATAGGGAAGTGGGGGATGAAGGAGAGGCATGACAACACAAAAAAGCTTGAAACCCTACCCAAGGTTAGAAAGTGACCCAAACACCCTCATACTTAGAAATTGGGACTACAATTGTGATGTTGCATGAGAATGACCTATGCAAGGTGTTGTAATGTTGGTTCAAATCGATTTATGAAATTGTGGAATTATTTGAAGAGCTCTTGGCATGCATTTCTAAGGTAGAGTTGAGCATTCTTTGAATTTCTATTGAGACCTTTGGTATGCATTCTTTGATCATTTTTTTCTATTTTCAATGTTTGTATGAATTCCTAAAAATTGAACTAGATGTACCACAATCCTTTAGTTGTGTGTGCATTTGCATGGGCATGAAGAAACAAATTAGCTCCAATACAAATGATCTAAATCCTAGATAGTTTAAGAGATGATCTTGTGTATTAGTTGGTAATGAACAAGATCATAGAATATACAAATGAAAAACATGCAAATCAAAATGCACATTTGATGTGTGGAAGGCTTTTGGTAGATATGCTACTTCCATCCAAAATGAATAGGGGAAATATGTACAGAGGGTTAAGATGTGAATATATAAATTCCTTTCTAACTATACATGATGTATAATGTAGGTATTCATACACAATAGTATAGCTAGGCTACCAACTAATCTTAAAGTAGATGTTGACAAATGTCCAATGTATATGGACACATGTCATATGTGGATGGAATGATGTCAAGTGTCAAACACATGTATGGTGTCATATCCTATAGTGTGGATGCCACCAAATGTTATGCACGTATGGTACCAAATTCCATACTTGTATGGTGTCATATCTTGTGGTGCAAGGGTTTTTAGGTGATGCGCACGTATGGTGGGTGTAGATGCCCCACATGTTGCATATGTATGCTTTAACAAGGCACAAGCATATACATCCATGTGCAAGGCCACATTATGTGCCCAGCAATGTTATGCAAGGTGTCGCATGCAAGTACGTGAACACCTTGATGTGAGTGTTGTGCAATGCTAAGTGCATTGATGAAGCTAATGGAACTAGTGTTTGAGGATACACTTGGATTGAAATGAAAAACAATATTGTCTATGAAGTTTGTAACATGATCCTTAGCATTGTGACATATATGCAAAGGGCTATGGATGAGCTATATAATGTATTTTGGGCTGTGCAACATGATTCTTGGCACTTTGTATGGGTGGTCCATGGAGTAATGATTTATACAAGGCTGCTCAACATGGTTTCCAATATTATGTATGTGGTGCATGATGTAGGGAGTTGTATGTGCATGTGCAGTATGGTTCTTAACATTGTGTGTGTTACATGATGTTAGGAGTAGTGTGCAAGGTTATCCATTGTTGTGCGAGTGACCAAGGCTAGCATGCAAGCTTGTGTAATAGTGCACAAATCAAGTGAATTTTGTAGAAAGGTTGTACAAATGGAGAAAGATGTGCAAGATGAAGAGGTCTTGATGTAACATGTCTTCTCATATTACTCGAATAAACTCATGAATTTACTAGAAAGTAAATAAACATGGTAAACATGAGTGAGAAATTTTTTCTTTAAAATAAATATCATTTGCATAATCACCAAGAAATGAAAGCATATATTTTCTGAATATTTTCAACCTTGAAATTACAACATATTCAGAGATAGAATCATAGTGAAATCAATTTCACTTTATATTTACAATACATAAATTGTACTTGGCATAAATAATATTTTTTCATCATAATTTTGACTATCATAAGTCATAGCATGAAGTACATTGCATCTAGAATCTTGATATCTGTCTTTAGAAGTTTCAGTGAGTCATCTACTATAGAGGGAGAGCATCATCCAAGTGCTTTACCTCCAACCACAGACCGACTTTCTCCCGCACACCTTCCTTCTTGGAAGTGGCCCTACTCTTCACGAAGAGTATATATAATGAACCAACATGTTTTTTCCATTTGAGTCCTAGTGTTGTGTCCTACATAACCAACATGGTCATACAACTATAGCCTCTAACTATGTATGACACTACTGACTGGTTATGAAAATCTGGAACACTATGAACTGACTGATGCATGCACAAACAAATGCATCACTTTGGCCAAAGTTTCTATATAAATAGATGTTTACAATAAACATAGTCGTATGTTCACACACCTCTTAATTGACTTGGAGACTATCTCATCCTACAGTTTGACTTTCTTCCTTTAGTAATTCTAGACATAAACTTGTCTATACTGCAATCCATTCTAGTCAATCTGACTTAGAACTAATCCTTAATCTAAAATATACATGCAATATATAGGTATATAGGTAATTCTAACCTTTCAGAGAGTCCCCCTTTTGCATACTTGCAATTTCTAGGGTCTATGACCTCCTGTCATTCTACTCACTGACTCTAATATTAAACACTCCTGTGTTGAATAACAAGTTTCGACTCTATCATCGAATCACTTAATTTTATCAAAGTACTACTTAGACTCTTTCTGTCTTATTCTATGGTTTTCTTGACCATTCATTGTCGACCAATATATAAAAACAATGTCATATCCGACATAGAAGTTGTAAGTTTTCTATACCCTTCATGTTATGATTCTAGGAGTTAACTTTTCTAACCCAGTGCATGGAAATATCAATACCCTTGTTTTCCAAAGATAATAACATATATAATATAACATGGAAACAAATACCCCTAGTCTTCCCTAGACCTCTTGGCTTTGTTTGAACCCACATTCACAAAACATATATAATTCTAGTACAGACAAGATATATCTTCATTCATATAATTTCTTGATAAATGCTATCATTTTTCATAACTAGTCTTTTGACTTAGAAGTTTGATCTTTGAACCCCAATAGGTTTGAATCATAGAAGATAATAAAACACTATCGACCTCTTGGTCTACTTAAGTCTACCGACTTTCAATATAAGTTCGGTTATGAACTTATTGGTTCCCAAAATTGCAGATTACAAACCTTACGAGGATGCCAGGCTCTATGGTCAAGTTTGCAATGTTTTGGCCAACGAAATAGAGCAATCCTATGTGGTTTTGGACTCCCTACTCTTTAGGCTTTGCTAGACCTAGGTGGGTATACCTTCATAATTAATGCAAATTTAAAGGTTGTGTGACTTCTTTAACTTTAGGGATCTATCCACACTGGCATGTAAATGTGAAATAGATGCAAACTTAACAGTTACTCCTACTCCTAATGTTCGACATTTGAATGTGTGAATAAGGTTTTTATGAAGTATTATTTTTTGGTGAATATGACCAGTGCTTTCTATCTACTTTGGGCAACGGAGTCAAGATATGTATGATAAATGTGTCCTCCCTCTTGGCTTAACTCAAATTATTTGGCACTTTTCAAATGTTTATACCTTGTAAAAACATGCAAGTTTGTCAGTTATTTGTGCTCTTCTTACAAATCCTAGTGATATCTTCCCAAGTTACTATGATGTTTGAAAGGACTTTTAATTCTAGTGTGAAGGAAACCAGTTAAGATAATTAATTCAAAAAGGCCTTTAATTCTGAGCAGAAACCTATTTAAATTTGATTCCTTAAAAGGATTTTAATTCTCTCCTCACAGAAACCAATCAAGGGAATCACACAAGTGCAACAAATGTGTTTTGACAAGTTAAATATATTTTGATATACTTAATTTGAATAACAAAGAAAGACCACTACGGAGACAACACAGATAACATATATGAATAAATATCAACAAATAATTGAAGACCAAAATGTTGGACACCAGATTATAATATTCTTCTCCGTTAAATTGCTTCAAAAGATTTTGCAGTTTGTATTGGAAGTCTTCATTCACAAGTATATTCTACCTAATTTCTAATTCCTACTGATTGCTCCTCCTACTGCTGATGTTTTATCTTTGATTTTCATCTGTCATTTATACATTATATTTCTAAGGGTTATGACCTTTCAAATATCCACCAGAGGCAACCTTTCATTACATTTGATTTAATTTTTGTTTTCCCACTTCACAAATATTTGATTTTAATCTCCCTTTTATCTTCACATCTCGTGAAAATAATTTTGATGATTATTATAATCCTTCCTTTGCTGGCGATTTTCACTTTGCTTTTACTCGTATGTATTTTCACCCATAAAATGTCCTTTGGGTAAAAATAATTCCTCACTTTGTAACCCCTTCAATGAAAATGTGAAATTCATCTTACTATAGTCACAATTTTATTTAATCTTTTATGTGCACTTTACTCTATATGCTGATATTTATATATTTCACTGATGATTTTTCACGCCTTGCATATACTTTTCATGTGTTTCAGAATTTCGAATGGACTGAATAAATGGTCAGTTTGATATCAAAAGTCCCTTCGATGGATTTCTCCATGGATCTTAGACCAGAAACCCTAATTCCTTTTCTTTTTGCGTGAGTTGTGAGGTATGAATTGGCATCTGCGAAATGCATAAACATTTTAACAAATCGATTCTTTATACATACCCCATGATCATTGAAATCCATGAGATCTCATTTCCCTTGATATTCTTTGAAAAAGCTCCAAGGCTGCATCCAAACACTAGATTCGGTCATATCCCATAATCATGTGCCTTATTTATGCCTCCACATTCTGCATACATATCGCCAGAGTAATTGAAACTGTTGAGCGCCACTACATCTCTTCGAGGCATTTTCCAAATAGTTCACATTTCTTGTATATACTTCCACATTTTCAGGCTGCATATTCCACCATAGCACTAGACCAGTTTTTGGGTTTATGCGTGGCTCCTTGCAGTGATACAAGAAATATTAGGGTTACTTGCTCTTTCTTCTCACGACTTTCCTCCTACTTTCATCCAACTTTTCACTGGAAGTTCCACCTATTCTCATCATTTGATGAGTTATCTGATTCATGGACATCTCTGTCTTTTTAATCAATAATAAACTATCCACCTTAGGCAACCTATCTTTAAGCACATCTGATACTTCTATGTCCTTCACCACTAATTCCATTCGCGGCAACATTGTAGGGTTTGTTGAGACCCCATCATCTTCAATCAAAACTGAAGTAGGCAATTGATTTTCATTTTCTTATGTGATAACTCGCTCGTATTAATGATTCCATTAATTGATTTCATCCCAATTGGATCGTTCATATCAAAATGTAGAACATTTAACTGCTTAGTGGATACCAAGCCTTTCACAACCTTGTTTGTTTGGCCATCGCATACCCCTTAGATTCCTCACACATTGATTCCTGTGGCTAACAGACTGGTGTTTGCACTGCACAACACTTTTCTGTCAATGGAGATATCAGATGTGAATTCCTCTTGGCCAGTGTTAACTTATTAGGTTTTTAACATCCCAAATTACAAAGAGTGTTCAATTTTCAAAACCGCTTTGCTTATGTAATGTTAGGTTTTTGATTTAATATCGGCATATCAAAGGGACTTATATAAGCCTCCCTTGGATATAAGAAAAATCATTCCGATATTCATTTCATATTTTTTTTTTCTTGGTAATGTATATTAATATAGCTTCTGGGCCCATGTTATCTAGCAAATCAGAGAGACGATTATAACCTCCCACCAATATAGTATTTTCCTTTCGATGATTTCCAACAATGCTTTTGTATATCGGTTTGTCAAAGAGACCCATCAACTAGTCTTTTCGATGTGGTAATGTCCCTTCGATATCCAGTATTTCTTCTGTACTCTCGATTTTACTTGTCCGCTATCCATCTCAGTAGCCTTTCTCTTAAGTAGTTTGAACTGTCAAAATATATTGAAGAATCAATGCCTAGAATGATAATCTGTGTACTGCTCAATATTTCTGTATATTGTGGTGTTTGGGATATTTCCAAGAGCTACAGTATGAGGCCTTGAAACATGCGGTACCAATCTCAATATAAAAATGGCCACCGCTATGATAATACCAATTTCAATACTTCCAAAGACCACTCCCTTCATCAATGGCAAGGCCCACAAATCTTTTGTTAATAGTTTTTTGGCTAAGGAGGCCTCTAGCAACATGCCACATGGCACACAACCCGAGTTCAGGCAGAAAGAGTGTTGAGTTTTTCATGGAAAAGTAACAAGAAATGTCAAATTTGCCACATCATCTCAAATCCAATGGCCCATGATTGATTAAGAGAATATTGCAACAGTTTTCAAATGTAACAAGGCGCCCAAACAAGCTTTTGATCCTGAAGGATTTGAAAGAGGATTTAACAACTTATACAACAAACCTTCCCATACCATCCTAACCATGTGTAGTTGTAGAGAGATTGAATCAAGCGGGACTTCATGCCTTCTCCCTTGCTTTGCCACTCAACAGTCACATGAAATTCTTCCACTGCCTAGGCTTCAAGTGCTCATTAAAAATAGTTATTGTCCTATGAGTGATATAGTAATAACTGGCTATCCATCCAAGATCGGTAACTTGACAATGTCCACTATTCCGATCATATTTCACTAAATTGTTTTCGTCCAAGATATTTAGAGCCAAATGTATCAAGTCTGCTCCTCTTTCTTCCAAAGTATTGTCTTTCTCTAAAGCATTAGTAGATAGACCACATAGAATTGGGTTTTGTAGAATGCAAATGTAAAGAGAACTGTATCCCAACTATGCGCACGCCTCTATTGCATTATGAACTATACCTAGAACAATTAAATGATCTGCTAATTTTGATCAACAAATTGGCTTCCAACTGGTAATTGTTGATTTATAAGGTGTAAATAATATTGCAGTTCACTGTGACCTGTTAATATTATTCCTTCAATAATCTTGTATGGTAATGCTTTAGGTCTTACTGTTAGTGCTTCTTAACAAATCAAAGAGTAGTTTCTTGTGACACACCAAGGTACAATTCCCACTATACTTTCCATTGTTGGCTGTGATTTTCAATACCCCTACAATTGTTAAGAAAGTTTTCACAACTTTGCTAATATTTGAGGTCACAACGACTATATACAAAATCCATGGTGCCCTTTATTGGTATGACACTATAACCTTGCACCTCAATGGTGATGAATCCAAGTGCATGTATGATTTTTAAAATGACTGTCCCAAGCCTTGACTGTACTAGAACAAACAACACCACCTGTGGTATCTCTCCCATCCATTAATCCTTCTAGCTAGATTTGATGAATGGCCACAGCCCATCAAATCTCTCAAACACTCAGACATTCTCAAGACTAATTAGCTCATAGATAAACTGAGCAAAGAATAAGTAACCCACTGTAGGCATGATTACCTCCTTCATTTATAAAGCTCCTTCATTGTTAACAACCCCTTATCACCTCATATGATGAACCTCATACTTTACAGCCTATAGGCCATTGTAGCACCCTGATGGATCCAAAGATGTAGTTGAGACTATTTTATTTACTGCCATAGTTTATGTACTACCACACCATTAGTCTAGAATTTTAATCATGACTATTGCAGGTCTCAAAGCAGTGACATTTAACACCTTACCACTATATTTCTGAGTGCTAGAATTAATTTTTTCATCATGGGAACCTAAAATATTGCCCAAAATTGTAGGAAATTTTAGGTCCTAACAGAACTCATATATAACATCCTTGATATATATGCCACATAAACCTTTAACAACAATCATAAGTACAACAATCATGAATGCTTGAGTTTCAAATCTCACAACATACCCTTCTCGGAGTCGGTTATAACAATGATACCGAGCTTTTGGGATGACTATGTCTTTTGTGCACATATCACTAAAATAAGTTCTATTGAACATATACTATGAGAACTATATCTGCCCATCTCCTACTATGCATATATCCTTGAGTTGGTTTAATAGTTTCAATCTTGAAACATAGGAGAGGTTAAATATGTCTCCTATCATACTCTTTCTCGAGATGGTTTAACATAAGTATTAGTTGCTAATGAAAAGGTTAACTAGGTTCCACTTCTTTGTTCACCTATTCCCCCTGGATTTGTATTGCAATATGACAAGGAGAATTCTATTTCTCATAAGGACAACTATATTCAAGTTGTAACATAGTCGTTTTAATATTGTAATGACATTATCTCACCAAGGTCTCTATTCAGAGAACTAGTGATTATATGCTTCCAAAAGCAAGATTACATATGTGGATTATTCATAGTCTTCATTATAGCTTTATGGTTCAATTTCCATTTTGATAGGTTCCCTTTTCTTACTTAGAATCCAAGTATTAGTAATATAATAATACATCATGAGTGTAGTACCCTCTAGCCTTCTCTAGACGACTTAGGCACTATAAGAATCCTTGTTACTCATAACACGTAGAGTACGAGTACACTAAGAGTAAAATAAACATTCTAGACTTATTCAGTCTTTCCCTTGAATAAGATTGAATCTACCATAAAAATAAGATAAAATTTGACCTTAAGGCTTCCTTGAGACCACTGACTCCCAATAAAGAAAGGGTTTTGCTCTCGTAATAACTTCTTTGAAGAAAGAATGATAATACTTTTTGTTGCTATAAAAGTCAATGTGAAACTATAACCTTCTGTGTTACTGAGGACGGAGTTATCTTTAGATATCTCAAAATGAATGAATAACCAATCACATAATCTTGTGATTATAGATAATAAGTACTATACATGTAAGTCTATAAGAAAGAGAGATAACTATCTTGGTCAACTTATTCATTTTGACTCAAATCTTTATAAACACTGGATTCAAAAGATTCAGTCTCTAATTTCATGGATATAAATACATATAGCATTTAGCTGAGTTGGTTAATTTGAAGATCCAAAACAAGGTTCACTTAGCCTTTCGGTCATGTTTAAGTTTAGAATAGATAAGTCTAACAACCTACAAAGTTTGGTTTTCCTTTCTATCGGCCTTCAACGACATAGAAATGGTTATGACTACGTTTAATGGCTTTGAGTTTATATAGAGGTAAACAAGATTTCAAATATATTTCATCCTAATAACAATAATTATACTCTACTGTTGTACAGTTATGACCAAGGTATACCCTATCATGGTTTTGAGCTCACAAGTATAATGCAATATAAGTGTTGCTTCGAATTAAAACAAAGGATATACTATATCCAACCATTCTAAGCTTTCTTAGCTGCAACAATTCCAATCTCTTTGTTTGTAGATGAAGAAACTTCCATGCAAGTTAATAATGAATAGACTTTTTGCAAGAATTAATGAAATATACATTTAGATAGAAGGTCCTCCTACCTTATACGTTGTCTCTTTAAGCTCAATGGAAAAGAAGTTCACAGTTTGCACTTACAAACAATGCACACTGAGTATGGCTCCTTGCGTAAGATATCACAATCCACTCATTGAGAATGCTCCATAAACACAAAACTTTGTGTCTTTAAATCCGAGCTCTTTTCCACTCTACAACCACGAGGAATTGAGCTCCTTTATCTTTTCCATGTGCCCACTAAGAACTGTTCACTCCACCGTCGTGTTTTTAACTCCCAAGGATAATAACTCCACACTCTAAGAGAGTGTTGTGAGCGAATGAATTCACAATCCTCCTTGTGTATGCTTTCTGCATCCCTTTTCATAGTCTTAGTTCTCTCTTTTTTTCAACCGTAATGCTTTCTCTATCGCTCGGTATGGCATACCCCCGATATCTCCTTGTGTACTCTTTTAAAACTTCCCCACAATATGTAATAATTGTCTTTATCCTCTTGAGTATTCACGGTAAAACCTCCTTTGTTATGTTGACCACATAGCCTCCTTAAAGGCTTATCTTTCCACTACCTGTGGACTCTTCTTGAATAAAAGCCTACTAACTCCACGAAGGCATGCAGACTAGTGAAGATAATGGTCTTAAAGACCACTCCACAATTCGGTTTTAAAGCTCCTCCTTTATCTCCATGCTAGTTAAGGAGTTGAGCCAGCATAACCAAGAGAGTGGTCTTGTAATAAATTATGATCTCTATCATGTATTCCTAAAACCGAATACATAGTAAGAGTCTAATCTGTAAACTATATTTAAATAGATAAATATATAAGAATCAACATATTATTTACGTATACAATGTATACTCACGTTGTTTTTATCACTCAGCAAGATGTGTAAATGGGGTCGAAGTATTCTCCCCCTCGCATTCTTGAGTAAACATCAAAATCATATAGATAAGATAGCATTATGGAATTTCAACTGAAAATTACCAAAACGAGATGGTTAAACCACAAGCATATATATATATTTACTCTCTCTTGAGTGTATTTATATTCAAACATACAAGAATTAATGACTATCTACTAATCCTTATCGACAGTCAAACTTTCCTGAACACAAATTGATAACTGTCGAGTAGGAATCAACTTAGACCAAACAGGTCGAGTACCACTTACCCAACTCAACGAGGGTTCACTAAATTGTACAAGCACAAGACTAGATGGCAACAAACTGTTCTTTTCCAAATGTCTATTAACTTATCTCCAACGATGCTCTCCCTCTCTTTCTCTGAGGGCGAGGCCCTGTTTCCTGAATCAACTTGTAGTCACCAAACTGGGATTAGTGTATTTCATAATCCTTATGAAATCATAACATCATGACAACATATAATCACATGTCAATTCTAATCATGTAAACATAATCTCATGAAATCATTGATCTTTCCTGACATTTTCACTAACATCAAATCATAAATCATGCATAATTAACTACTAATTACGCACAAGTAAAAAGTAAAGTATAGTCAAAATTTGGGGTGTGACATCTTGATTAATACATCAAAGGCCTTCATAGCCAACTTCATAGGCATGTATTGCTTTCCAAATAGGTGGACATAGATGAGGCATGTGCCTGTGCTCTCTATCTTGAAGCAAATAGTCCTCCATCATCTCCAAGGATAAGTGGAGCTAAAGCCTAGAAAACGAAGGTGAATTACACAAGTACCAAGAAGAAATATGCACATTCTGATCATTGTGGCAAATATGGTCATTTAAAGTCCTCTTGTTAGAAGATACATTTAGAGAAAAACCTTCATAAGCAAGGTAAGAAGGGTAAGAAAAACTATATGCCTACTATACATGAAGAGAGTAGTAATTAATGAGTAAAGAGATTGATTGTATTTCTAAGGTGGATTCTAGAATAGTTGTACTATTAAGAAAATTAGTTTGTTGGCTCAAAAATCATTGTTTAACATCAAAATTCAAGTTAAGGGTGTTAATATTGACGCACTTTTTGATTTGTGTTCTCAAGTTAACTTAATTTCCCAAGATTTGGTTGACAAAATTGGCCTAGAAACTTATCAATACCCCAAGCCTTATGCTTTGGGTTGGATCAAGGAAGGGGCTAATTTTCTTGTGAGTACAGACAATGTAGAATGAAATTTATTGTTAATTCCAACTTTGTTGATGAAGTGGCTATAGATGTTGTTCCTTTGGATGTGTTTGGTTGCCCCTACATGTATGATCGAGAAGTAGTGTATTATCAGAGGGAAAACAAAGACAATATAATTTATGGTGGAAAGAGCTTCATATTGATAGAGACAAAAAAAAGTAGCCTAGAGGGATTTTGAATCTTAAGAGAAAGATGTTGACTGGAAACATTATAAGGGATCATTCCCTTGGAGAAAACTAGCGTTGATCAAGTTCCTTCATGTTCAAGCACTCTAACCTTATCACACCACAAGAACAATTACAAGCAAAGGTGTCCAAGTTTTGGTTAATCTTTATTCTATGGTGAAAGGAAATGTGGCAGTCATGTCATCGATTAAGGAGTTCATCCTCCCTCTCTCGTTGAGTCTTCATAGCTTTTGGGGATCAAAAGCCTCTATACTAGGGAGACATGATCCATAAATCAATCTAGTTTGTTTGAAACTCCCATGGCAAAGTGATCACATCTCAAAGGACACATTCGTATTGTAGGTCCAAAAATAGGTCTTTGGTGGCACCAAAATCTGAATATTATTGCATCTTTGGATTCCTCTAAAAAATTATGCAATATAAAAACACCTCATTGAAAAAGTTATGGCTTCTAAACAAATAGTTAAAACTATCAGAAAGTGGTGGTTTTGTCCCTATCAGCAGCGGTTTGCTCATTGCCAATGACAGTTTTGAAATTGCCCTACAAAAAAAGGGTGGTTTTCACTTTGTGTCAAAAAATGTTCCCTCGCATTCATGGTTCTTCTTTCTTTCAACTTCTAGTGACTTTTGGACTTCCATATAGGCTTGTGAAGCTACATATGCCATTCTAAATACATTTTGAACATGAATTTGAAAAAAAAATGAAGAGATCTTGAAGGGGAATTGAATGGAAATACATAGGGTTTCATAGTTCCTAGTGAATAGTTGGCTATTGTAAGCTAATTTGGCTTGTGAGAGGGTTGTGTTAGAGGTCTTAAGGTCTAAAATCACTAAGATTTAAGCTGGTTATCTGCTCAAGTTACCAAGGATTGTATTTATCATTGAAGTTGTGGATTTTAAGTGAGTTGTAGCTCACATTTTGCTAGAGTTTTCTCCCATACATGGGTTTCTCCAAGGTAAATCTTTTTTCTTCTCGATTCTACATGGTATTTGCTTTTATTCACACATTGCAAGTTAAGTTAAATGATTGGCAAGTTTAGAACACTTCATTTCTTTGTTAAATTATATGTTGATAACTATGTATGGAATATCCTTCCTAGTTTATGGATCACCATGCTTTCATTAAACTCGAATGTGCAAGTAACAAAATATCATCGTAAGGGTTATTTCAATATGGTGTTCCATTCTTATGATTCTTCATTCTCTCAAACTATCTTGCTAGCTTGTTATTTATAACTTTGTAGCATGACCACATTTTGCTATGACATCTTGCCAACACTTCCATGAAACAACACAATGCCAATGCTTGCTTTGTGAACTTCCTATCTAAGATATTGAGCTTCCATCTTATAACCTAAGTAATTTATCTTGCATAACAAAGCTTCTAGCCTCTATTATGTGTGTTGCAAGCTCTAGGGCAAACTTATTGAGGAAGAATGTCAAGGGGTTTGAATAATTAAAAATATATATTTTCATTGATTACATGGGACATGGAATTGAGATTCCAATTGTGACTAATACTCTTTAATGTTTTGTTGTATATTGAGGTTTCTAAAAATGTTTTATGCTTCCCTTATTAATGGGGTAAGTGATAAACATTCTAAGCGTCTAGTTGCTTCTTGGCAGCTGCCGCTTATGGTTTCTTTAAATTGAACTTTGACAAGGTAGCCAAAGGTAATTTGGGTTTGACTGGAGCAAGGATAGTGGTACACTCCCTTCTGGCCTCTTCCTACAAGGGGGGCTATTTCTTCTTAGGTTCCCTGACAAATAGTGAGGAAAAATTGTTAGTTGTTTTGGAGGGACTCAAGTTGGCCTATTCTTTAGGTTGTAAGAAGTTGTTGGTTTAGGGGGACTCTCAGGTTGTTGTGGTTGGTATGGCTAAAGGATCCTCACAAGATTAGAATCTCAATAATATTTGAGCAGAAGCTTGTCTATTGGGGCAAAATTTTGATGAAATTTCTTATGTTCACAGCTACAGGGAATGCTATAGGGTGGGAAATTGTTTGGCTAATGTTGGGATAGATCAATTTCCTTTCTCTATCAAAATTAGTGATCTCCCAAGGGGTTGTGACTATCTATTGGCATTGCTCCTCGTAGACATTCCTCCTCCTACTTGAGTGGATGATCCTAATTTTCACTCCCCTTCTTCTTAAGGATTGTTTGATAATTGCTTTTGGTGGATTTGGGCGACCTTCACTGATTTTAAATGTGAGTACATTTAATGGCAGATTCCCGCATGTAACTGTTATTATTCCTTATGGATTGATTCATGCACCCAAGCCATAGCATGTTTTGAAGTGTGAGTAATGTTGTGTTTAAGACTGCTTCCTCTGCCCTTTGCTTTCTTGTGGGTTTTTGTGTTTTTGTAGGTAATCCCTTGAGCGCAATGCTTCTGGTGTTTAGCACAATGCATGGTGGTTGCTCCTCCCGAGATCCTCCCTACAAGGTGGGGTTGGTATCATCTCCCCATCTCTGAAGAATATTTGTGTTTCTTGATATTCCCATGATAAATTTTATCAGGTTTATCCTAGGGGTTGACAGGCTGTGCAACACAAGGGTTCTCACCAGAGTCTCTATAATAGAAGACTTTACTTATATGTTGTGGGCCACCACCCAATTCTAAAACCAAGGAGTGACTCTGAGATGTATTCTTCTAGGGGAAGATAGTATCTTTTTGTGTGAGTTCTAAGTAAGGTTTGTGTGGAGCGGAGGCTTGTCTTGACAGTGTGCAGGCAAAGGAGATGGTGGAATTGCATCGGGAATTTTAGTCATATCAAGAAAGCATTCAGATTTGGTTTCTTATTGCCAAGATTTAGCTTTGTATATGGATGGCCTTAAGAGTCATTTTATGTAACTCTTGCCTAGAGGTTTCCCGTTTGTTCACGCTACCTTTGATTTCGAAAGTTGGCGTGTCTTCAGCCAAAAGGAGGTCTTTTTCGGAGCCAGGTGTTCAAGTGGTTGTCAAGGAGATACAGCAGTGGATCCAGGCCCATCTAATAGATAAATTGGCTTTTCTTTGTCTATTGGTGAAGTTGGTTAGGCTTTTTGTTTGGGCTAGTTCTCTCGGCTTCTTTTTTACCCCTTTATATATGTTTCCAGGGCTGTGTTGTGTGCCTACCTAGAAGGCCTACTGGTGATATTTTGTAGTCTCTTACAGTTTCTTCACAGCTTTGGTAGTCTCTATTTTAAGGGTGAGGGCCCCTATAGAACCTTCAGTTTACCTGTAACTTTTTTTTAATGTTCTATGCTTTTGACGTCTTCAGTTGTTACTTCTATGGTTTTGAATGCGGTTCACCAATGTTTCTACCACCCCAGCTAAAACATGTCAGACTAGGACAAGCAATAAAAGTAAGTCAGGCTTAATAAAACGAGTGCTTTACAAAGCAATTCAATGATATTTCTTAGAATAACGACCAGATCTTACTTTGAAAATTTATGGCCGAATAGGTTATACATGTTTTATGAATTGTGAGCTGCCATCGAATAATGCCGTGATTGAGTAGAGTAGTTAACTCAAGAATTCCTCACAAGAGCAGACTCTCTTTTTCAAATTGTGAAAAGCATTTGCATTGCAAATAAAATTTGTGGTAAGTGGCAGCTACCACATACTACAGTAGAACATTCAAGTTCAAGTAAAACCGTCACCAGTAATCTCCACAAGAACATAATCCATTCTTGAAATTGTGAAAACGGTTTGCATCCCTAACAACTATTTCACGTTCAACAATTTTGGAGATGAACTTGATGGCATGATGGCAGTCACCACACATGCGGAGGTTCTTGGTGATTAGAAGTGGTGTACCAGGGTCAGTGTTGATGAGCCCAAAGGCAATAGCTAGCTTCTCACTGTGGTAGTAGAGGAGATGTTCCTTGTCCTCGTCTTCCACCTCGTGCAGGACAAATTCTATGTCAGGTACATACCCTGCTGCCCTCATCAGTTTATCTAAGCTATCGAGCTTTGCATAGATTTCATCAGATTGTGGGTGGGATCTGTCTCCAACAAGGAAAGAATGCACTCTGTTCTTTAACTCAATCACACTGCATCCTGGTTCCTTTTTCAATCCCCTCTCATTCATCAACTTTCTTATTATTGAGGCATCATCCCACCTGCCAGCTTCTGCATAAATATTTGAAAGCAGCACATAATATCCAGGTTTTTCAGGTGCTAATGTAAAAAGATGCTCTGCTGCAAGCTCGCCTAAATTTGTGTTGCAGTAAACTCTGCACGCACTAAGCAAAGCTCCCCAAACACTCTCATTAGGTTCCACGGGCATCTGTTCAATTAAGTCCTGTGCTTCACATAGCCGTCCAGCACGGCCAAGAAGGTCTACTAGGCAGGCATAGTGTTCCACCGTGGGTGTGATACAATAATCTCGAACCATAACATCAAAATATTGCATGCCTTCATCCACCAGACCTGCATGGCTGCACGCAGACAGAACAGAAACAAAGGTAATGTAATCTGGCTGTGTGCCTTCATGTTGCATTTGGCAAAAGAGTGTGATAGCATCCTTACCATGTCCATGCATACCATAACCAGCAATCATTGCAGTCCATGAGACGACATCCCTTTGGGACATACTGTCAAACACTTGGCGTGCATCGTTTACACTCCCACATTTGGCATACATGTCTATGAGCGCATTACATAGAAACAAATGTGAGACTAACTTAATCTTTTTCATGTACTCATGGATCGCCTTGCCCTGCTGCAGAGCCGCCAAACGAGCACAAGCAGAGAGAACACTCGTAATAGTGATCGAATCTGGCTTCACACCCTCACTTTCCATTTGATAAAACAACCTCAGAGCCTCCTCCCATTCACCAGTCTGAACATACCCAGTAATCATTGCATTCCAAGAGATCACATCTTTCTGAGACATTCTGTCAAACACTGGGCGTGCATCCTTCATGCTCCTGCCTTTGCCATGCACAAAGGCAGGGAGAACACTTGCTATCGTAAGAGAATCAGGACTCGCACCTTTCACCTCCATGAGCCCAAAAACTTCTAAAGCCCGATCGAAAAGCCCACTCTGCGAATAACTCGCAATCATGGTATTCCATGAGACGTTGTCTCTCAGAGGCATTTTGTCAAACACTTCGCGCGCGTCATCCAAACTCCTGCATTTCCCATACATTGCCACAAGAACATTCTCAACAAATAAATCTAACTCATACCCGCTCCTAATTATCCAACAATGCACCTTCATCCCCTCACCCAAATCCTCCATTCCAGCGCATGCTTTAAGAACAGAGAGAACCGTATAATTATCAGGATTTATACCCGATACCTGCATTTGTGAATAGCTAAAAAGAGCCTCCTTGTAAAACCCATTGTTGGCATATCCCCTGATCATGGTATTCCACAAGAACACGCTCCTCTCCCTCGTCTTCTCAAAAACAAGACGCGCATCCACTACATTACCACATTTACAATACATCCTGACGAGCTTGGTTGCTAAAAAGGCGTTTATCGGAAAACCACTTAGCAATATCTGTGCATGGATTTCCTTGCCATCTGAAAGCGATTTCATGGAGGCACATAACTCCAATACGCAGGCATAAATTCCCGATTCAACAGGCATTTGATACAAAATATGCATGGCCTCCTTCAGTCGACCCTCCTTGCATAACGCTTCAATGTCCATAGGAACTTTGAAATTGTGCACCAATCTGTGCAGGAACCTCAGATAAATTTTCCTGTAGTGTAACCACATTCCATCGTCCACTTACCAGCTTTGTGTCATATCAATCTAAAACCATTATCGATAAAAAAAAATATATTATAGGTGGTGATATAAATTTTAAGGCTTCATTTTAACGCAAAGAGCAAAAGCAGGTAAACAGCCAGAGCAGAAGAGATGCATTTACGCACAGTGGGGTAATCAAATGCATTGCCTCTGCCCTCTCTCGCCTATGTTTGAAGGCGTTTCTAACAAGATTGGAGAAGCATAACCATTTCTTCCATAAAACAAACCCACGGAGTCTTCTACATGATCATGTAGCTGTATGTAAAAAGAATTATTAAAAAGTGTGCAAAATCATATACCTGGTCGTCCATTCATGGAAATGGAATGAATCCTTTTATAGTCCACAATGCTTGTGCTTCAATATGATGTATGACATATTGTATATGTAGGGAATCAATTGGAAACAATATGATTTAATATATTTTATATGTGTATTGAAAATTGTTAGGCGTACTTTATATTTGTTAATTTTAGTTTGTATCGGCAAAGTATGCTTTGGTTAGTTGGTATCGGCAAGTAGTTACTGCCGATCAGTATGTCATTGGCGACGGTTGGCAACTGATCCCAACCTATATATGTAGTGTCATTTTAGTGTATTGGACATGGAGTTTGGATTGCTATTGTACTTGCTGTTCTAAATTAATATATGCAGTTGAAGTTCTGAGTATCAATTATATTCTCATTCTCGTACAATGTGATGGTTCAATTTCATTTCTTGTTTATTCTGTATGAAACTAGTAGAATCATTCGGCAGTAAACAATTTGGCGTCGTTGTCAATACAGAGTCGGGTGAGGAAGGTGACAAGTACTGAATGACAAAAATAAGCGGTTGACGAGTGGTGACAAGTACTGAATGACAGAAGAAAGCGGTTGATGAGTTGAATCAATGACGATGGATGCATAATGGGTCAACCGATCCAATCAGAGGAGGAAACATACACAAGATACCAAGTAGAAAGAATAGAGGAGGAATTACAAAGAATAAGGGAGGAAAGTGACAATGAGCGAGAACCAAATGATCGGGAAGACGATCTGACACAAGATCTGGTCTTCCTGTGGGATTTAGCAGTGAGACAACACATCACGAACGAAGCCATCCGAAGAGACATTTCGGAGGAAATCATTAAAGAAAATCTAGAATTCAATTCGGATGTGAATCGTCTTCTGGATTGTATTATGAGGTTGTTGGCGAGGAATCTGTCGATCTTGCAAGACCTTCGAGAAGAAAGAGATAGAGAACGACGGAGACAACAAATTCTCTGGAGGTATGATGAACGTATGAAACAAGAGGAGGAAGAGCGCGACGAGAATCGTCGTCGCACACCACACAATTGATAACATACGAAGTGCTGATTCATGCCCATACAACTTAATAAAGATAAAAATTGAATATCGACTGGGCAAGAAACACTGGAAGAAAAGTTAAGAAGATCATTAAGATTAAGAGAACAAGAAGAATGAAGGAAGAGATTAAAACAAATTGTTGGAGAAACAAGTGAGAACCATGAAATAAACCAAGAAGCATACCAAAGCATCGTCGAAGAAGGCGAAGAAGAAAATTTTGGAACACCAGAAAAAGTTGGTGAAAATGAATTAACAAGGGAACTTGAAAACAATATACGTCAGATCAGGGAACTATCAATATCAAGAGGAGAAGAATGGAGATCTAGAGGACCCAAGACCCCCGGACAGAAGGAGTACCGAAAGGAACCCGAGAAAACTCAAAGTGCAAGGGAAGTCGACGAGGGACGTGAGAAAGACCCGCACGTGGCCGAGAGTGCAAGGAAGGCACCGAAACATCGAGGGAGATCTAGTTCAGTAATGTCAAATGCACAAGGAGGACGTCGGGGAAGGAACATGGTGACTTTGCTGGGAAGTCCGAACATGGTGACTCCATCAGGAAGTCCGAACATGGGGAGTCCTAGTACAGAGAAACAAAAATTGCCGAAATTCTTGGGCAATGGATTGGAGGATCTGGTCCGACATTGTAAAACGTATGAGACCATATGGATAGCCAATGTACAGGACAACAGGTCCTATTGGCTGAGATCATTTCCAGCCAATCTGAGGGGGATTGCAATAGATTGGAATACAGAATCAGATGCCACATCAAGAGCCAGTTGGAATGCACTGAAGAAAGCATTCCAGGAGGAGTTTAAATTACTTCAGGATGATAATGAGCTAGTGGCCGAAATATATAATATAAGACAAGGCAAACATGAAAACGTCTGAGCCTACAGTCGAAGGTTGAAAGAATTACTTGTAAAATTAGAAATAGAACCAGCCGACGGGTTGAAGAAAAGGTGGTTCATTGAGGGTTCGTTACCCTCCATAAGGAAGAAAATGAAGATAGTACCACCAGCATCATACACCGAGGCATACAATCGGGCGATGGACATTGAAAGCGAAGATAAAATGTCGTCCCGAAAGAAAAAGAAAGATAATAGTGAAAGCTCGGATGAGAGTGACGAGGAGGAATCAAAAACCATGCAAGCCTTAAGAAAAGACATGCTTAGGATGATGAGGGAATTCAAAGCCGAAAAGGAAACGATAAAGGAGAGCAACAAATTATGGTGTACAGAGTGCAACAATGAGGGCCACATCAAAGCAAACTGCCCCAGGAAGATGTTCTGTGAGATCTGCCAGGTTATGGGACATTCTATCAAGGAGTGCCCGTACAACTTAAAGATAGTGAGTACACAAGTACTGTACACTTAGGGGGAGCAATCTACCCCGCCGAATACACCGCCTAAGACAAATAATCACGATGCATCACCTGGCGGATACCGCAACCGAAGATGAGGCAATAATAGTAACAGTTATAATGGTGCAGGAAGAGGAGGTCGGATCCAATACGATGCAAAGGGACGACCAATGATTCAATGTTGGCAATGCAACGAGTGGGGGCATTTTGCAAGAGATTGCCCAAGCAATAACCAGAATAAACCAAATGCACTGTGCAAATGGTGAGGGCCCGGGGATCATGAAGACAATGATTGCCCAAAACAGAAAGGCATGGTAAACCTCATCCAAATTGAAGAAGGGGATGACGAAGTCTTTGCCGTCACCTAAGCACAAGTGAAGAAGGAACATTACCCAGATCCCTGTACAGAAAAAGAAAGACTTCGCGATGCAAGAAGGGAAGTGGAGATTGCCATGGAAACTGAATAGAGGAACTCAGCCAAAAAGGCAACCACAACCCTACGGTTGGAATCCGACAGGAACATTGCAAGCCAAGTACTGCAAGCTACCGTACCAATTAAAATAGTGGATCTTCTTGAGAGCTTGCCTCAATTAAAGGTGGCAATATCCAAAGTAGTGGAAGATAACTCGCACGAAGGCCACACCCAGGCAACAGAAGATGTTATAGTAGAATCACCGCTAACGGGTGAACAAGTACTCGACCCAAGGTTACTAGCAATTGACATGGGGAAGAAATCGGCCATAGTGCATATGGAAATCCTTGGAAGGAACTTGACGAGTACGATAGTCAACAGTGGATCCACAGTAAATGTGCTACCAGAAGAAACCTAGAAGAGCCTCGGCAAGCCTACTCTGTGGCCACAGAACTTCCAGTTAGTGGGAGCCGACTAGTACGGGATCAAAGCATTGGGAGTGCTAATGGTTCAAAAGGTAAGAATCGGTACCAAACAATTTTTGTTAAATTTTGTAGTCATAATAGCATGGAATATGTCATACAATGCATTACTCGGCTGAGGATGACTAATAGCCGCCAAGGCCAACCACAACTAGAAGAAAAACACTCTTTCCATAGAAAAAAGAGGTAAGAAGTTCATCATTAATTTGAGGACACAAACCGTCAGCGAAGAGTTGGCATCAGACTCTGACTCAGAAGGAGGGGGGTTGTCAGAAGGAGAAAGAGGGTCGATGGAACCCGATGAGGAAGTAGTACTGAAATTACATGAATGCTCAGAGGATGAGACAAATTCCTTCAGTGGGTTATTCCATTAACAGATGGAGTATTATGAGTTTTTCCAGCCATAATGCAATATGATTTCAATAAAAGAAATTGGTGAGTCCTCAGAAGCGACTGGTGAACCACTGGGCAATTTGAGGCTGATGAGTGAAAAATTTGGTAACATGAGAAAAGCTGGTGACAAGGAGGAAGTAACCCACACTTTTCCATCCGCCTATGGGGAGTACAAGGAAGGGAATGCCGAACTAGACAGCACACCGACACGTCAGTTTGAACGTGAGAAGAAGATCATGTACGAGGAACCATTAACAAAGAAAGTTAATCTCGGTGAGGAAAGTAACTCTAAGGTAATTCTCGTTGGAGACAACTGGAATCTAGTATTGGAGACAACTGGAATCTAGTATTGAAGGCAACAACGTTCAAAATCTTCTTGGAGTACAAAGATGTGTTTGCTTGGACATACAAAGACCTGAAGGGGATACCACCAGAACTATGCATCCATGGAATTCCACTCATACCAGGAGCACATCTAGTGAGGAAAAGGCCATATCACATGAACAAAAATTATGCCGCCAAACTGCAAGAAGAAATAGAGAAAATGCTGGAGGCCAGAATAATCTTTAAGGTGGAGACAAGTGAGTGGGTCTCACCAAGTGTAATATCACTCAAGAAAGAAGGGGGACAAATTAGGATCTGTGTGGATTTCAGATGTCTCAATGCAATGACAATCAAAGATCCCTTCCCCATCCCATTCACAAACTCCTTCTTGGAGGAAGTGGCCGGTCATGAGATATATTCTTTTATGGACAGATTCTCGGGATACAACCAGATCAACATTGCCGAGGAGGACAAACTGAAGACTACATTTGTGGTAGAAGATGGTGTATATGCATACAACCAGATGCCCTTTGGTCTATGCAATGCACCAGCAACATTTCAAAGGATCATTATGCACATATTTGATAAAATGTCGGTGGGAAATTTCAAAGCATTCTTGGACGACTGGTCAATTTACAGCGACCAACAGACACACCTCAAGGCTCTCACCGAGTGCATGGAGCATTGTAGGTCTGCACGGTTGGCCTTAAATCTGAAGAAGTGTCAATTTATGGTACCGTAGGGGAAACTTCTTGGCCACATTGTATGCAAGGTAGGACTAAAAGCAAACCCAGACAAGATTTAGGTGATTGTTGATATGGAAGCTCCAGGGGATGTCACTGGGGTAAAGTCCTTCCTCAGCCATGTCAGCTACTATAGGAGATTTATCAAGAACTTTGCTCAGGTTTCATACCCATTGGACATGTAGTGCCCCTCATTTTGGCTTTTGATAGTTGATAGTATTTCAGTTACACTTAGGCAATTTTGAGACATGTGGATGATAGACTTTTGGGTTATGCTTAGTTATGCTCATTATGGATTACTAATGTGGTTATTGACATTTGTTATGATTACTATAGTTACATTGTTGATATTATAGTAAATGAGGTGTTTCGGACATGATCAGTTAATGTTTGTTGATTATGTAGAGTAGTGTTATCATGCTTTATGTATACCCGATTGATAGTTAGAGATGTTTATGTTTATTGTCATGCTTTTAGAGCAGGGACAATGTAGTACTACTCATTACGAGCACCCTACTACGCTGTGACTTATTGACTCTGTGTGGTTGTTCTATATGTATATGCTCATTTGCAACATCTTGTTTTGATGCAGGTTGCAGGTACCGGGCATCGACTCCACCTGACTTAGCAGGTCTAAGCGTGCCCTTGCACCAATGGATAATGTTGATGGGACATAACATGGGGTTCCCTATGTCAGTCCTTGTCTTCAGTTGTGGTCGTGTGTCTAGATGGTACTCAGTGGTACTTGCCTCGGGTATGGTCGTCATGTGGTATGTAGTTGTTATTGTTTGAGTTTTTGGTTAATAGTCTATGTGTATTGTTGGAAATGCATTAATTGTTATAGTAATAGTAATAATAATAATAATTTTAGGTATAATAGTATTTATTTAATGTGTTAATAAATAATGTAAACTTGGAGAATATTGAATAAGTATCTTTTAATAAAAATTAAATGAATAAGTAGTAATAATGAAAAATAATCATGAGTAATTAATAATATATTAGTTGATTTAATTAGTATATGGTTTTGCTTGAAAGATATTATTATTTAATATTTTATTGTAGTTCAATTTGTTGCATTAAATTCCCTAATTAGAGAATCTTCTGGGAAGAAGAAATTTATGACTTTTAAATCTTGAAAGATAGTGGATTCTCTGTAACGGTCACGGGAGTGGGAAATTAATTGAATTTGTCTATTTTTGTAATGTGGGAGTTATTTGTGGGAGGAGGACTTCTGTGAGGAGGTAGAAAATTGGAGAGAGATTTTTCTTACAGAAGCGGAAGATTTTTGAGAAAAGAAAATATTTTGCAGAGGAGGAAGAAAGGAGAAGGTAACAAAGAGAATTCTGTAGCATACTTTCGGGTATGTTGAATTGTGTCTCTGTGAAATTCTTATCTCTAAAATCAATTGTTGTCTGGAATCTAATTTCTTGTGTTGCATAATAATAATAGGAATATTCGCCTTCAAAATTTGCTTTTCTATGGCCAAAAAAAATCTCCTGTCATCTTGTTATTTTCTGTGTCTCAAGTTAACCAGAGGCTGTAATCATTTAATTGCTGACCCTTTTGGATTCTCAAGCTTATTGTTTTTCATCTTTTAACCTCGTAAACATCATTACCTGTGAAGCAAAGCCTTAGGCAAGTCGATTGTCACAGTCTAATATGCTCATTATTGGGCGATGTTCTCTGACGCTGTTCGCATTTCTCATTTAGTGTTTCCCCAACCATGGCATAACTTTGTCTAATCTTGATATGTTGTAGTCATGTTTACCTGATGCAGCCTCCTTATAATCGACTAGCCTCTCAAACTTTATTACTAGTAAATGAAGTGTTAAGTCTGTGCATATGGTTCGATTAATCAAATGAAATTTTAATCAAGTTTTTACCTCTACCTTAGTGCCGTAGTATGACCTTTCTCAACCTTAATCCCTCTAAATCTTGCCTAGAAATGAAATTTTAAGACTGCTCAGTTGGATTGATGGAGCCAGTGATATCATTTCAAATTTTTATTTCTATTTAGGGTACCGTTGTACGACAATCTTCAAGTTTTCTTTCTTTCAAAAAACTAAACTCTTGCCTGAAACCTCCAGCATTTTTTTTCTTGGGCTCGATTCAAACAATGAAATCTTTATCAATTTCTCCTCTGCCAAAGCACGCCGCCGTACGACCTCATTCAATTGAAAACTACCAAAATTTTGCCTGAGAAAGAGATATCTTTGAGACTTGCTGTGCAAAAGAAAATTTACGAGATTCGATGATTCTACAATGGCCATCGCCGTATGGTCACCCCTCAGCCATAGCCTTTCAAAAATCGTTGCTTGAAGACTTCATTGCCATAAGTTTTGATTTGCTTCTTTTGATTTAAGAGATTTCATCATTTGATAAAGCTTTGATTTTTCCATAGGTTCATTTCTTTCTGATTTTTATCATTTAGTTCCATTTTAGTTATGAGAGTATTTAGGGGCTTCCTATTTGCATTCTTTAGTTGTAAAGTTATTAATTTAGAATGTAGTTGAGTAATTAGATATGTATACATATACTTTCATATGAAGATAGCTATTGTATGATAAACAATAACTAATTTAAACTAACTGGATGTAATAGTTCTGGAGAATTTATATTAATTTTAGCCTTATAATAATAATGCCTTGGTAGCAGAGATCTTAGAGTACGAGTTAGAAGTTTAATTGTATATAGGAATTGTATGATTGATAATAATATTATTGTTATCTTTTTGGTGTAGCAATTGTTAGATTAGAAGTGAATAAAATTAGCATTATGCTAGTGAGTGGGTTATAGTTATGATTTTTCACATAATAGGGTTTTAAATGTATGTGTTTTAGAATTAAGTAAAAATTATATCATTCTAAGTTAGCCAGTAAGGTAAGTTAGATTACCTCTTAGTTTTTAGTTTAGTGGAGTCGATATTGATAATAGGAATACTAGTGTCATGTCTTTTTAATTGATTATATACCTTGGAATATTATCATATGACTAGTTAGTCACCTTGTTGAGTAAATTTACTTGGTCGTTATAAATTCGAGGCTTAAATAGAAATATAAGATTTGGTGTTAAGTATTACATTAATGCAGTTGTTCTTCAAATTCCTTTTAGTTAATGATGTGATTGGGAGTAAATTGATTCTTTTGATTTAATGCTTTTAATTAGTATTGATAGATTAAATCTGTGTTGATTGCTTTGATTTATCTTGTATGTTGTAATTGTCGGTGTCCGATGAAGAGTCAGGATAAGCGACTTTGGTCTTCCTCTTTCATGGTTTCTATTGGTTGTGTTACTTATCCAGAGGCTTGTTTAAGTTCCTTTTTATGAGAAAGATTACCTTGAACTGATCAATGACTTTGAATCCTTGTATTCTAGAGAGAGAAAACTATTGTGGTTCATTAAATTTTGGACTTTGCATGCCTCGTGTTATTATTGGTTTGTCATAAGTGTCAAAGGTATATCATGTGTGTCATTGTATAGCACTTGATTCGGTTGGGTCAACTGAGTGCAGGTAGGGGAGTGGCTTCTGATGTGGGATCGACGCCCAAAGTGGCTGTCTGGGTAACCCATTGGAAGTGTTTAACAAGTGAAAACATAATAATTAACCTAGGTGGAAAGGGTAGAATTTCACATTAAGCAGGATAAATAGATGTCCTCCCCCACACCTGTAGTGCTAGTTTAGGCTAAGGGTGGGATGAGAGGGATGGTTTCCTCATGTGTGACCTATGGGGCCGACACCTAGAGAGAGGCTGTCAGGGTAACCATAGATGGGGGCCGACGTCTAGAGAGAGACAGTCAGGGAAACCCATGTAGAGCCAGGCGATGACAATTCTTTCTACTGCACTCCAACTTGCCATGTTCTCTTGCCTCTGGATGTTGATTGTTGAGTTCAATGTTGTCCGCATGTGAAACCTGTGGTATTCTTGTCTTCAGTTAGTCCTTCTGTATTTGCTTGCGTCAGGGGACCTCATTGTTGTCTCCTAGCTCAGGGGGTGGACCTCAGGGTTCCACATGGTTGGGTGGAAGAGCTTAATCCATTGGTTTTCTTTGGCATCTTGGTTCGTGTTCGTGGCAGATGTGTTTTCTAGTTCCAGACCTGTATTGGCATCCTCAGATTTGTATTATGCTTCTAGAATTGTATAGTCATGATTTATATTTCGATGTAATCAACCAAAAGGACTTGTAATTAGGAATCCTGTACTTGATCTCATTTGTACTTGTACTTGTCTTGTAAATGAAAAATGTATTCTTCTCATGATGTATTAAGTTTGCATATGGACATTTATAAAGTATTATGTTGTAATTACTTGATGCAGTTATGTTCCCTAGAGATGTTAGTCGGTAAAATGATTTTATTGATGTAATAAGTTGTTATTTTATCCAATGATTAATATATTTACTTGTTTTAAATTATTATTTTTGCCTGTATTTTGTTGCCAGTTAGCCTAACTCTCTAGAGTTGCATGATGGGGCATCACATTTGGTATCAGAGCTAGGTTTAAAGATTGGGTACTCTGGTTATGATTGAGCCCATTATGTGACCTAGTGCTTAAAATCTGTAGATTAAATCATATATTCATGTTGTCTTCCTCGTTATATGTAATGAACTACCCTTTGGTGTTATAGGTAGATGCCTAGAGGTAGAGGTCGAGGTCATGGCAGAGGTAGGGGTCGAGGGAGAGGTGGTGGCGGTACACCTCCCCCCAATTCTCCTCATGAGAGTGCCCATGAAGGTGGGGGTCAAAATATGGAAGGACGGGGTCAGCCTGAGGGAGCTCAGTTACATCAGTTACTTGAGGAGGCCCTTGCCCATTTAGGCCCTAGACAGGAGGTAGAGCATCCAAGAGGGGGTCAGGAGGTAGATCAGCTAGAACCTAGGGAAAGAGAGAGATCACCTAGGAGGAGAGATTTGACAACTGAGAAGGAGGCCACTTTAGCTAGTCATATGAGAGATCTTCTGAGGGCACGCCTCCCACCTTTGATGGAGCTAGTAGTGGTTTAGAGGCAGAGACCTGGTTACTTGATTTAGGCAGGTGTTTCACCATGCATCCATATGGTAGCAACACCAAGGCTAGATGTGCTATTCTGCATCTCAGAGGGTTTGCTTCTACCTGGTGGCATTTAGAGGAGCAGAAGTTGCACTTGGACATTAGTACTATTTCTTGGGAGTTGTTCTTAGAGAGATTCAGAGCTTGTTTCCTGTTGGATCATTGGAGGCAGCAACGCGCAGATGAGTTCCATGAGCTGAGGCGGATGGCCATGTCAGTAGAACAGTATGAGCGTAGATTCTATGAGCTCAAGCAATATGCGGGCATTGAAGATGATGATACTATGTTAGTGCAACATTTTATCAGGGGCTTGAACACTTGAATTAGCGTAGGGGTTCGTGTCTTCGAACCTAAGACTATGGAGGTAGCAGTGGAGAAAGCTCATATAGTGGAGAACTTGACTATGGCACTTGGAGGGCATACAGGTGTGCATATTGGTAGTGCACCTTCTGCAGGGTTCAGTTCTCGTGGTGGTCATACTCAAGCATCAGGATCTCATAGAGGTTATCAAGCACCCTCAAAGGGTGGACAATAGCAGTAGCAGTAGTCTCAGGCTAAACTGAAGAATACTTAGTCTCAGTAGGGTAATAGATTTTAGAATAGGAAAGATCAGTCTTGGCAACAAAACAGGCGTAACCGTTTTGATCAGCCAGCTCAGAGTACACAGTCTGCAGTGAGCAGAGGGAGTTTTCAGCAGTCTAATGCATTTTAGGGTGGCAGTGGTTTTGGTAGAGACACAGGTTGTTTCTCTTGCAGCCAACAAGGTCATATTGCTAGACAGTGTCCTCAGAGGGATGCTTCAGGTTTTGGACATAGGCCGGTAGCTTTAGAGCCGATGATAGGTGATGCAGGCAGATCATACAGAGTCTTTGCAGTGGTTGACAACCACTAGGCTAAGCATCAGGGAACCATGGTGGAGACTTCTGGATTTATGCAAGGTATTAGTTTTTCCATTGTCTTTGATTCTGATGTGTCTGATTCATTCATTTCTCCTTCTCTTGTGGAGCATTGTAGTTTAGTGGGAACAAAGCAGGATGATAGGTGGTAGGTTGAGCTAGCATCTGGGGCTAAGGTCGTAGTTGATTCTTTAGTGCATGATTGTGAGTTGAGGATTGGCCCTTTATCTACCACAATAGATCTTCGCATCCTACCCCTTGGTTCGAATGATATAGTATTGGGTATGGATTGGTTAGATGCCCATCAAGCGGTGATAGATTGTCAGCGTAAGTCAATCAGATGTGTGGATGATTCTGGTAGAGAAGTGGAGGTAGTTGGTATCCATAGACCTATTTCCCTACGTATGATCTCTGCCATGCAAGTTAAGAGGTGTATGCGTCGAGGTTGTCAGCTTTTTGTAGTGACAGTTAATGACTTGGAGATGGAGGAGAGTCGAGAGACATCTCTTGACGATCATCCACTTCTGAGAGAGTATGCTGATGTTTTTCCTTCTAAGATTCTAGGGATGCCACCTAAGCATGACATTGACTTTAGGATTGAACTTGTTCCTGGCGCAGAGCCTATCTCACGAGCTCCATATCAGATGACCACTCAGGAGCTTAAGGAGCTTCTATTGCAGTTGGAGGAGTTGTTGGCCAAGGGATTCATTCGACCTAGTGTCTCTCCATGGGGAGCACCTATGATCTTTGTGAAGAAGGATGGATCTCTGCGGTTGTGTATAGATTATTGATAGCTCAATAAGGTAATAGTGAAGAATAGGTATCCCTTGCCTCATATTGATGATATGTTTGACTAGATTAAGGGAGCTAAGGTGTTTTCAAAAATTGACCTTAAGTCAAGATATCATCAATTGTAGATATTCATAAGACAGCATTTCCACCCATTATGGGCATTATGAGTTTATTGTTGTACCATTCGGGTTGACGAATGCACCTTCGGTATTCATGAGCCTAATGAATGGTGTATTTTGCACTTATCTCGACAGGTTTGTCCTTGTATTTCTGGATGATATTTTGATATATTCGAGGACTATGGAGGAGCATGAGGAGCATTTGCGTCAGGTGTTGCAGTGTCTAAGAGAAAATTAGCTTTATGCTAATTTGTCAAAATGTGAATTCTTTCAGACAGAGGTGAAGTATTTGGGTCATGTCATTTCTGGAGAGGGTATTACAGTGGATCCTTCGAAGATCCAAGCCATTATGGATTGGCCTGCACCTAATAATGTTTCTGAGGTTCACAATTTTATGGGTTTGGTAGGTTATTACTATTGTTTTGTTATGGGATTTTTGAGGATTGCTCACCCTATTTCTTCTCTTCAGCGAAAAGGGAAGAAGTTGTTTGGTCAGAGCAGTGTTAGGCAGCTTTTTAGACCCTTAAGGAGTGGTTGACTAGTGCACCTATTCTAGCAGTTCCTGATCCTATTGGGGACTTTGTTGTGTGTACAGATGCTTCCTTGGAGGGTTTAGGAACAGTTCTGATGTAGGATGCTCGCGTGATTGCCTGTGAGTCTCACAAACGCAAGGATCATGAATTAAACTATCCCACGCATGATCTGGAGTTAGCTGTAGTTGTGCATGCCTTAGTGAGATGGAGGCATTTTCTTTTAGGGCATCGGTTTGAGCTGCACAGTGATCATCGTAGTTTACAGTATATTTTTACGTAGCCAAACTTGAATGCGAGGCAGAGGCGATGGATGGAGTTCTTGTGCAAGTATGACTTTGAGGTAAAGTACATTCAGGGCAAGGAGAATGTTGTGGTAGATGCTCTTAGTCATCGGAGGCATGAGATCTCAGCAGTCACTCTCGTAGTTGATTTGAGAGGTCATATGCTTGCCGCACTTCCTATTGACAGTTGGTATCAGGAGGTGAAGTCTGAGGTTGAGTTGGGTAGATCTTTGGAGGGTAGATTTGTTAGGTACTCTTTTGAGTCAGATGGTCTTTTGCAACATTTGGGTTGTATTTATGTTCCTAGCTCTGGGGGTCTTTGTACCTTAGTTATGTCTGAGGCACATCGAGCACCCTATTCTGCTCATTTGGGTGTCAAGAAGATGCTTGCAGATCTTCGTCAGCTATATTTTTGGTGTGGTATGAAGCGGGATATTCTTGATTTTGTGTCGAGATGTCTTAAGTGTCAGAGGGTGAAGGCGGAGTACCAGCACCCTGCAGGTCTTTTACAGCCCCATCTTGTTCCAGAATGGAAATGGGACATCATTTTGATATACTTCATAGTTGGATTGTTGGTATCCTCCTGTCGTCATGATGCTATTATGGTCATTGTGGACAAGTTGACGAAGGTAGCTCACTTGTCTCCTATCTGTTCATCATATAATGCCTCTACGATGGCCAGAGTATTCATGGAGGACATAGTTAGATTGCATGGGATTCATCGTAGGATCATCTCTGATAGGGATCTAGTGTTTACTTCAGCCCTTTAAACTTCTCTGCAGCATGCCTTGGGGACACAGTTGAACTTTAGTTCAACATACCATCCAGAGACTGATGGACAGACTGAGAGGGTTAATCAGGTCCTTGAGGATATGCTTAGGATGTATGTGATGGATCAACAGAGCTGTTGGGAGGACTACTTGTACTTTGTGGAGTTTGCATATAATAATGGCTATCATAGCTCTATCAGCATGTCTCCATTTCAAGCTTTGTATGGTCATCCTTGTCAGACCCCACTAAGTTGGGATTGTCTTGAGGATAGAATTCTTCTAGGACTGGAGATGCTTAGAGAGGTGGAGCAACAGGTTGAGAGGATTAGAGAGCATTTGGTGGTAGCACAGGATAGGCAGAAGAAGTATGCAGATGCTCATAGTGTCGATTGATAGTTTTCAGTTGGGGATTGAGTGTTCTTGCGTGTGCGTCCGCGAAAGAGTCTGATCCGTTACGGAAAAGGATCTAAGCTCGCACCATGCTTTGTTGGACCATTTGAGGTGTCAGAGAGGATTGGTCCTGTCGCTTATCATCTTGCTTTGCTGCCCAGTCTTTCACGCATCCATGATGTGTTTCATGTTTCTATACTTAGACCTTACTATCTAGATATTGCTTATGTTCTTGATTGGAATGCTCTATAGGTAGAGGACGGGCAGCTGGCTTTGGAGCCTGTAGGCATTCTCCAGCATAGGAGACTCACTCTTAGGGGTAGAGTGTAAAATACCCTCCTCATGCTACTAAATTTTTTTGCCAATCAGTTGTCAACCAAGATCAACATTACTATTCAATCATCAAAATATAACACATAATTGCATCAATGAAACATAGGAAAGTGGTACTTAGAACTTCAAGGTTTGTTATTGATTCGAATGAACCAAAATACAAATGTCCATATGTTGGTCTGAGACATCAACAGTGACTTATTTTTATATCAGTCATCATACAAAATGGATTTGGACCTATAACAAGCATGCAATGATATGCCAATAAAACACAATAAAGATAATCTAATATAGGTTGGAACTATGCAAGTAGATAATCTTCAATCTTCACTGTGCCTTCTCTATTGGACTGATAATTCTCTGATGTGACTTTTGATTATGAATGTGACTGCCTAGATTTGTGTAATAAGTCTCCAACGTGCCAAAATATGATTCCACAAACTAGTGATTACAGCTAGGAATGGACTGGTTAAGAGACAATAGTTAAATTTGACTTCCAACCCTTGAAATGCTTTAGATATCCTACTCCAGAGCTTTGATCAGACCTCCAACAAACTAATTCTCTGCCCAGATTGCAACAAATGGTCAAAATCAATACAAATTAAAGCTTTCCACACTAGCAGTTGAGCTAGGAATGAAATTGTATACTCTAATGATGCTCCAAAGCCATCCAACTCATAAAATTTGATGTATATAATACCTGTGATTGCAAATTCAATTCATTGTCTCAGAAATCAGAACTCAATTTTATGACAAAATTCACATAAATTAGCTCTTCCAAACAAATCGAATACCTTGGCTAAGTTATACCAAGACCAAGGGATTTAATAACACTTTATTTCACTTCAAACACTCTAAGTAACCTACAATTTGAACACCAATGGTGAATATCTGAGTGATATCACCTCTAAATTAGATATGGGGCCATCTCCATATCACAAGGGGTCATCTCCTTGTATAAAATCACCAGAAAATACAAATTTCCAGTAATACTATGAAATAGAAAAACATACCAGATTGATCATAATCTGCAAATTAGAGTTGAAATCCTCTATTTATCCTTTTCATGCTGGACGTCTTCTCTTTGGATTAATTTTAAATGAGTTACATCCATAAATGCAATCATTTAAAATCACTCTTAATTTTATTAAATGCATACATCTTCAAAGTCTCATGGATCGATCCTCAAAGCAATAGAGTTCCTCTATCTTGGGTGGCGGCTAGAAATGGTAGTGGTGTAGCATTTAAAACTGTTATTGTGCATTTAAAACTTCTTCTACTTCACAGCTGGCCGCACATACACCTCATCATTAATGCATTTCATTTAATAAAATTTCCTTGCTGGCTGGCTGATTGTTAACTAACACTTCACATGCATTTAAAATCCCTTAAACAATATTTTAAATGCTTTCCTCTTGAGCATCTGTCAAATAACCTCCATCGATTTGCATTTAAAATCTTTATTTTTGCATTTAATTTCCTTATGCGTTGGCAATAGATATAGGAAATGTAATTAAAGATTTCATTTCCCTCTTTATTCCTTGACCCAAATCGATCCAATCAAATAATTGAAAATATAATTTCAATCTTGCATTTTCCAAACAACTCAAGAATATATTAGTTGAGCCAACATTCCGGTTCTCCATGTATAGAAATAAGCTCAAACTAGAAAACATAATTTAGCTCAAAATGGGGACATTACAAGTTCTCCCACCCCAAAATTGCTTGCCCCAAGCAATCAAAGGTACCAAATGAAAATCCATGAATACCAGGATCCCAAACCCATCTAACCTGCCCATACAAACTCACACATACCATCTCAAAGATGTTGATGAAGGAGATCCTGGGACTGCTTCCACTGTCATGCAATGATGCAAACACTTCCATATCATTATCGGTGTCAAACACAAATGTATCCATTCTTCTTAATTCGCTGTTATAACTCAGACCAACATCATGCACACTGAAAATGTCATCAAAATTAGTGTAGAATGTGCCATCCAAATGTGAAGATAGACAACCATCATTAGGCCCCTCTTCAATAAAGATATACTGATTTCCTTCATTATAAACTCTCCCAACCACTGCTATACCTAAACTGAAATCACATTCTCTAATGTTCAGCAATGAAGAAAATCTATCAAACCATGGAAAATGGACTATCAAATCATCCGCATGCACCAATAAAAAACATTATCAAAATCATGAGTAGGCTGATTTATCTCTTCAATGAGAACTACGACATCATGCAACTCTGAATTACCTTCATCTCCACTCTCATACATATGCATATCAACAATAGATGGCCCATGAATGTCTACCTCATGAAAATACAAATCCATAGGACTACTATCCTCAAACAAATCAGGTATGATGTCATGTCATTCTATAGTATTTTTGCCTTCTTCAAATCCCAAATACTCTCCATCAAAAGCTGTCCCAAAACATGTCTCTCCATGAGAATCACTTATCATATATTTGGCTGTTATTTGATGAGGTAAAGTGTACTTGAGCGCTCTCATAATAATGTGCTTCCCATCATGTATGAAACTCAATTCCATTTCTTGTAAATCTTGGATGACCCTTTGTAAAGAATGTAGCCATTGCATACCAGGTACAACTTCATTGTCCTTCAAATCAAGTACATAAAAGTCATCACAAAGAGTATTCTCACCAAAGATAATGCTAAGCTTACTCACTTTCTTCTTGCAAAGAATAGTGAGTCCACTAGCTATAGTCACATCAAAGCCCTCAAAATCATCACATTGCAACCCTCTTTTGCTGACCAAACCCTCATCAATATAGTTATGCGAAGCTCCACTATCAAGAAGTACCAAAACTTTGCAACCAAACAATTTACCTTCAAAGATGAATGGATTAGGAGCCCCTGAAAGATAAGAAATCCTAGAACTTTTATTACCATCCTTTACTAGTTCTAGTGTTGGTTGTTCATGATCATTTTCATCCTCATCAAGTACCTCTATGTAATGCACCTTGCCTTTGCCAAGGCACCTATGACCAATCTCCCAAGGCTTCTTGCAAGAAAAGCATAACTTCTTTCCTCTCTTTCCTCATAACTCATCTTGGATGTAGTACTTTTGTCATTCTTTTTGGGAGTGGGTTGTTCTTGGGATTGTTGACTTTCATGCTCATCTTTGAAATTCTTCCTTTGTTGTTGAAATGGTGTGGGATAGATGTCAAGATCAAGTGCAAGATCTATAGCTTCATCCAATGTCTTAGGCTTGTGTACCTTCACCAATCCTCTCATTCTATCATTCAAACTCTCTACAAACAACATTGTAACTCTTCTTTCTAGCATTTCAGGAACCATAACAACAATCTTCTGAAATTCATTGATGTATGAGTCTACCTTTCCAACCTGTTTCAATTGAGCCAATTCCCTGTAGTAGACTTCTATGTCCTTCTTGTCAAATCTGTTGAGGAGTCTACAAGTAAACTCATCATATGAGGTAATCATGTCATGCCGTTGTGATACAAGACCATGATGCCACCAATCGTATGCCAAGCCCTCAATGCATAGTAGCAAAGTGTATGGCCTTTTCTTCACTCAAGGGTTTGAGTGTAAGAAAGGTATCAAGCTTATGAATCCATGCTCTAGCACTCACCTTACCACTGCCATCAAAATTAGGTAAAGGAACCTTATTCAATGCCTCTTTGTACTCCTTAGATTCCTTCTTTTTAGGTTTTTGCTCCTTTTTCTTATTCTTTTCACTCCTTTGGAACATGAATTGATAGAAGTTTAGGTCTCGCCTAACATCAGGTGGGAGTATACGATATTCATCATGTGCAACCATAATATCATATGTGAGATTAACATTTACCTCCTCATCCTCTGAAGATGTCTCCTCAAACACTGGCTCAAATTTTGGATGAAGTAGTCTATCATCAATTGTTGTGGTTGCTCTACCTATAAGAGTAGGAGTTGGCTCTCTATGTGTATGTCTCCTTGTGTCTCTACCTGTGTTTGAATCTGCTGTAGTTGCAATACTAGTTCTCCCACTACTTACACTTCTTGGTCTCCTAGAACGTGTATCTCTTGCCCTATCAACAAAAGTGTCCAAACTATTTTGAAATTGATGAAGCATTTGCTGCATAAACTCTTGTTGTTGTTTAGCAAAAGTAGTCAAGAAGTCCTTAACATTTAGCTGACCTTGTTCCCTTGTAGGAATTTCATTACCACTATTACCACCTCCTTCGGCCATGAGTGGTTGAGTAGCTGGATTAACTGCTCGTTGTTGGGCTTGTCTAGCTATCCTCCTTGTATTATACTTGTGTGGACCAACTTCTCTTGGATTCATAACCCAAAGGCTAGCAGAATCTTGGCTCTGATACCACTGTAAAATACCCTCCTCATGCTGCTAAATTTTTTTGCCAATCAGTTGTCAACCAATATCAACATTACTATTCAATCATCAAAATATAACACATAATTGCATCAATGAAAGATAGGAAAGTGGTACCCAGAACTTTGAGGTTTGTTATTGATTAGAATGAACCAAAATACAAATGTCCATATGTTGGTCCGAGACATCAACAGTGACTGATTTTTATATTAGTCATCATACAAAATGGATTTGGACCTATTACAAGCATGCAATGATATGCCAATGAAACACAATAAAGATAATCCAATATAGGTTGGAACTATGCAAGTAGATAATCTTTAATCCTCACCATGCCTTCTCTATTGGACTGATAATTCTCTTATGTGACTGCTGATTATGAATGTGACTACCTATATTTGTGTAATAAGTCTCCAACGTGCCAAAATATGATTCCACAAACCAGTGATTACACCTAGGAATGGACAAGTTAAGAGACAATAGTTAAATTTGACTTCCAACCCTTGAAATGCTTCAGATATCCTGCTCCAGACCTCTGATCAGACCTACAACAAACTAATTCTTTGCCCAGATTGCATCAAATGGTCAAAATTAATACAAATTGAAGCTTTCCACACTAGCGATTGAGCTAGGAATGAAATTGTATACTCTAATGATGCTCCAAAGCCATCCAACTCATAAAATTTGATGTATATAATCCCTGTGATTGCAAATTTAATTCGTTGTCGTAGAAATCAGAAATCAATTTTATGAAAAAATTCACATAAATTAGCTCTTCCAAACAAATCAAATACCTTGGCTGAGCTATACCAAGACCAAGGGATTTAATAGCACTTTTCTTCACTTCAAACACTCTAAGTAACCTACAAATTGAACATCAATGGTGAATATCTAAGTGATATCACCTCTAAATCAGATATGGGGCCATCTCCATATCACAAGGTGTCATCTCCTTGTATAAAATCACCAAAAAATACAAATTTCCAGTAATACTATGAAATAGAAAAACATACCAGATTGATCATAATCTACAAATTGGAGTTGAAATCCTCTATTTATCCTTTTCATGCTGGACGTCTTCTCTTTGGATCAATTTTAAATGAGTTACATCCATAAATGCAATCATTTAAAATCACTCTTATTTTTATTAAATGCATACAACTTCAAAGTCTCATGGATTGATCCTCAAAGCAATAGAATTCCTCTATCTTGGGCGGCGGCTGGAAATGGCAGTGGTGTAGCATTTAAAATTGTTATTGTGCATTTAAAAATTCTTCTACTTCACAGCTGGCCACACATACACCTCATCATTAATGCATTTCATTTAATAAAATTTCCTTGCTGGCTGGCTGATTGTTAACTAACACTTCACATGCATTTAAAATCCCTTAAACAATATTTTAAATACTTTCCTCTTGAGCAGTTGTCATATAATCTCCATTGATTTGCATTTAATTTCCTTATGCGTTGGCAATAGATATAGGAAATGTAATTAAAGATTTCATTTCCCTCTTTATTCCTTGACCCAAATCAATCCAATGAAATAATTGAAAATACAATTTCAATATTGCATTTTCCAAACAACTCAAGAAAATACTAGTTGAGCCAACATTCTGGTTCTCCATGTATAGAAATAAGCTCAAACTAGAAAACATAATTTAGCTCAAAATGGGGATATTACATAGAGACGTGAAGCAGGTCAGGGTCCAGTGGGATTCTAATGATGAGACTTTTGCTACCTGGGAGGATGCACCGAGGATGCGGGAGTTATATCCCTACTTATTTGCAAGCTTCCAAGAGTAAACCTGATTTCGGGTGGGGGGGGATGTAGTGTCCCTCATTTTGGCTTTTGACAGTTGATAGTATTTCAGTTACACTTAGACAGTTTTGAGACATGTGGATGATAGACTTTTTGGTTATATTTAGTTATGCTCATTATGGATTATGGATTACTGATGTGGTTATTGACATTTGTTATGATTATTATAGTGACATTGTTGATATTATAGTAAATGAGGTGTTTTGGACATGATCAGTTGATGGTTAGTTGATTATGCAAAGTAGTGTTATCATGCTTTATGTATACTTGATTGACAGTTAGAGATGTTTATGTCTATTGTCATGCTTTCAGAGTAGGGACAGTGTAGTACCAATCATTACGAGCACCCTACTACGCTGCAACTCCTTAACTCTGTGTGGTTGTTATATATGTATATGTTCATTTGCAACATCTTGTTTTGATGCAGGTTGTAGGTACCGGGCATCGACTCCACTTGACTCAGCAGGTCTGAGCGTGCCCTTGCACCAATGGATAATGTTGATGGGAGATAACATGGGGTTCCCTATGTCAGTCCTTGTCTTCAGTTGTGGTCGTGGGTCTAGATGGTACTCAGTGGTACTTGCCTCGGGTATTGGTTGTCATGTGGTATGTAGTTGTTATTGTTTGAGTTTTTGGTTAATAGTCTGTGTATTGTTGGAAATGCATTAATTGTTATAGTAATAGTAATAATAATAATAATAATAATTTTAGGTATAATAGTTTTTATTTAATTTATTAATAATAATCTAAACTTAGAGAATATTGAATAAGTATCTTTTAATAAAAATTAAATGAATAAGTAGTAATAATGAAAAAAAATCATGAGTAATTAATAATATATTAGTTGATTTAATTAGTATATGGTTTTGCTTGAAAGATATTATTATTTAATATTTTATTGTAGTGTGATTTGTCGCATTAAATTCCCTGATTAGAGAATCTTCCGAGAAGAAGAAATTTATGACTTTTAAATCTTGAAAGATAGTGGATTCTCTGTAACGGTCACGGGAGTGGGAAATTAATTGAATTTGTCTATTTTTGTAATATAGGAGTTATTTGTGGGAGGAGGTAGAAAATTGGAGAGAGATTTTTCTTACGGAAGCGGAATATTTTTGAGAAAAAGAAAGTATTTTGCAGAGGAGGAAGAAAGGAGAAGGTAACAAAGAGAGTTCTGTAGCGTACTTTCGGGTATGTTGAATGGTGTCTTTGTGAAAGTCTTATCTCTGAAATCAATTGTTGTTTGGAATCTAATTTCTTGTGTTGCATAATAATAATAGGAATATTCGCCTTCAAAATTTGCTTTTCTATGGCCAAAAAAAACTCTCCTATCATCTTGTTATTTTCTGTGTCTCAAGTTACCCAGAGGCTGCAATCATTTAATCATTGGCCCTTTTGGATTCTCAAGCTTATTGTTTTTCATCTTTTGACCTCCTTGTAAACATCATTACCTGTGAAGCAAAGCCTTAGGCAAGCTGATTGTCATAGTCTAATATGCTCATTATTGGGTGATGTTCTTTGACGCTATTCACATTTCTCATTTAGTGTTTCCCCACCATGGCATAACTTTGTCTAATCTTGATATGTTGTAGTCATGTTTACCTTATGCAACCTCCTTATAATCAATTAGCCTCAAACTTTATTACCAGTAAATGAAGTGTTAAGTCTGTGCATATGGTTCAATTAATCAAATGAAATTTTAATCAAGTTTTTACCTTTGCCCTAGTGCCATAGTACGGCCTTTCTCAACCTTAATCCTTCTAAATCTTGCCTGGAAATGAAATTTTAAGACTGCTCAGTTGGATCGATGGAGCTAGTGATATCATTTCAAAATTTTATCTCTGTTTAGGGTACCGTCGTACGACAATCTTCAAGTTTTCTTTCTTTCAAAAAACTAAACTCTTGCCTGAAACCTCCAGCATCTTTTTTTCTTGTGGTCGATTTAGACAATGAAATCTTTATCAATTTCTCCTCTGCCAAAGCATGCCGTCGTACGGCCTCATTCAACTGCAATTTCCCAAATTTTTGCCTAAGAAAGAGATATCTTTGAGACTTGTTGTGCAAAAGAAAATTTACCAGATTCGGTGATTCTACAATGGCCACCGCCATACGGTCACCCCTCAGTCATAGCCTTTCAAAAATCATTGCCTGAAGACTTCATTGCCATAAGTTTTGATTTTCTTCTTCTGATTTAAGAGATTTCATCATTTGATAAAGCTTTGATTTTTTCATAGGTTCGTTTCTTTTTCATTTTTATCATTTAGTTCCATTTTAGTTATGAGATTATTTAGGGGCTTCCTATTTGCATTCTTTATTTGTAAAGTTATTAATTTAGAATGTAGTTGAGTAATTAGATATGTATACATATACTTTCATATGAAGATAGCTATTGTATGATAAACAATAACTAATTTAAACTAACTGGATGTAATAGTTCTAGAGAATTTATATTAATTTTAGCCTTATAATAATAATGCCTTGGTAGCAGAGATCTTAGAGTACGAGTTAGAAGTTTAATTGTATATAGGAATTGTATGATTGATAATAATATTATTGTTATCTTTTTGGTGTAGCAATTGTTAAATCAGAAGTGAATAAAATTAGCATTATGCTAGTGAGTGGGTTATAGTTATGATTTTTTCACATAATAGGTTTTTAAATGTATGTGTTTTAGAATTAAGTAAAAATTATATCATTCTAAGTTAGCCAGTAAGGTAAGTTAGATTACCTCTTAGTTTTTAGTTTAGTGGAGTCGATATTGTTAATAGGAATACTAGTGTCATGTCTTTTTAATTGATTAGATACCTTAGAATATTATCATACGACTAGTTAGTCACCTTGTTGAGTAAATTTACTTGGTCGTTATAAATTTGGGGTTTAAATAGAAATATAAGATTTGGTGTTAAGTATTACATTAATGCAATTGTTCTTCAAATGCCTTTTAGTTAATGATGTGATTGGGAGTAAATTGATTCTTTTGATTTAATGCTTTTAATTAGTAATGATAGATTAATAAATCTGTGTTGATTACTTTGATTTATTTTGATTTATCTTGTATGTTGTAATTGTCGGTGTCCGATGAAGAGTTAGGATAAGAGACTTTGTCTTCCTCTTTCATGGTTTTTATTGGATGTGTTACTTATCCAGATGCTTGTTTAACTTCCTTTTTATGAGAAAGATTACCTTGAATTGATCATTGACTTTGAATCCTTGTATTCTAGAGAGAGAAAACTATTGTGGTTCATTAAATTTTGGACTTTGCATGCCTCGTGTTATTATTGGTTTGCCATAAGTGTCAAAGGTATATCATGTGTGTCCTTGTATAGCACTTGATTGGGTTGGGTCAACTGAGTGCAGGTAGGGGAGTGGCTTCCGATGTGGGGCCGACACCCAAAGTGGCTGTCTAGGTAACCCATTGGAAGTGTTTAACAAGTGAAAACATAATAATTAACCTAGGTGGAAAGGGTAGAATTTCACATTAAGCAAGATAATTAGATGTCCTCCCCTACACCTGTAGTGCTAATTTAGGCTAAGGGTGGGATGAGAGGGATGGTTTCCTCATGTGTGACCTATGGGGCCGGTGCCTAGAGAGAGGCTGTCAGGGTAACCATAGATGGGGGTCGACATCTAGAGAGAGACAGTCAGGGTAACCCATGTAGAGCCAGGTGATGACACTTCTTCCTACTGCACTCCAGCTTGCCCTGTTCTCTTGCCTCTGGATGTTGATTGTTGAGTTCAGTGTTGTCTGCATGTGAAACCTTTGGTATTCTTGTCTTCAGTTTGTCCTTTTGTATTTGCTTGTGTCAGGGGACCTCATTGTTATCTCCTAACTCGGGGGGTGGATCTTAGGGTTCCACATGGTTGGATGGAAGAGCTTAATCCATTGGTTTTCATTGGCATTTTTGTTCGTGTTCGTGGAAGATGTGTTTTCCAGTTCCAGACTTGTATTGGCATCCTCATATTTGTATTATGCTTCCAGAATTGTATAGTCATGATTTATATTTTGATGTAATCAGCCAAAATGCCTTGTAATTATGAATCTTGTACTTGATCTCATTTGTACTTGTACTTGTCTTGTAAATGAAAAATGTATTCTTCTCATGATGTATTAAGTTTGCATATGGACATTTATAAAGTATTATGTTGTAATTACTTGATGCAGTTATGTTCCCTACATATGTTAGTCGGTAAAATGATTTTATTGATGTAATAAGTTGTTATTTTATCTAATGATTAATGTATTTACTTGTTTTAAATTTTTTTTTGCCTGTATTTTGTTGCCAGTTAGCGTAACTCTCTAGGGATGCATGACGGGGCATTATAGGACATGTTGACAAGGAAGGGGGTACAATTTGTATGGTCGGACGAACAATATAAAGCATTTGAAGAATTAAAAACAAGACTCATCAGTGCACCTATTTTGGCCTATCCGAACTGGGACAAGGAATTTCATGTGCATGTCGACGCATCAAACTTTACAATTGGTGCCACTCTGGCACAGGTGGATCTCATGGTCGTGACCACCCAGTGTACTTCGCCAGTCGGCTAGTCTCGAAGGCAGAATGAAATTATAGTACACTGGAGAGGGAGGCTTTGGGATTGGTCTACTCGGTGTAGAAATTCAGGCATTATCTCTTGGCAACACCATTCACTTTTTATGTAGATCACCAAGCCCTAATGTGGCTGGTCAACAAACTGATCATTCAGGGGAGAATCAGCAGGTGGTTGTTTCTTTTACAAGAGTTCACCTTTACCATTATTGTACAATCGAGAAAAAGCCATATAATTCCTGACCAACTTTCAAGGATTAAATCAGGAGAACCGGTATACGAAGTTAATGAAGATTTTCCTAATGCCCACCTATTCCAAATAGTTGCCCTGCCGCCTTGGTACGAGAAAAGTGATGAGTACCTCTCCACATCAACGTTCCCTCCAGATATGTCCACAAGTGAAAGACGGAAGATTGCACTTAAGAGCAAGACATTTCAATTGATAAACGGGCTACTCTATAAAATGGGGTCAGATTATATTCTCTGAAGATGCATGATGGAAGAAGAGATAAGGGGTGTGTTGGCGGAAGCCCATGAGGGACTAGCAGGGGGCCATATGGGTCCTGATGCCATGGCAAGGAAAGTTCTACTCGCCAGTCTATGGTGGCCGATGTTACACATAGATGCTCGAGAGTGGGTAATTCAATGTGACACCTGCCGAAGGGTAGGAAAGCCGCTAAAAAGAGATTACATGCCACTATGGCCATCACAGACTCAAGAACTCATCGAAAGATGGGACTCAATTTTATAGGACCTTTGAAGGTTAGTTAGCTACACCGATGCCGATATATAGTGGTGGCCACTGAATATTTGACGAAGTGGGCTGAAGTGAGGGTATTGGAGGATAACACTGCATTAAGTATGATGAGGTTCATATATGAGTAGATCGTGACAAGGTATGGAATTCCAATCCAATTGACGAGTGACCGTGGGGGACATTTTGTCAACCACATCATTCAACTGATAACATCGGAGTTCAAAATCGTTCACACCCTATCAAGCCCGTACTACCCAAGGGCAAATGGATAGGCAGAACCAACAAACAAGGTGCTCATTTCAGTAATCCATAAGTCGTGCGGTATCGAAGGATCGGACTGGGAGGAGAGGTTACCAGCCGTATTATGGGCTTACTGAACCACTTACAAGGTGACAACTAGACACACTCATTTCCATTTAATGTATGGGCAAGAAGTTGTAGTACCAGTAGAGTACCTCATTCCAAGCCTGAGGATCACAGTGGAAAATAGATTAGGAGATACGAAGAGCTTAGAAGAAAGACTATTCCAGTTGAATAAGTTGGACGAGAAAAGAATTTTGGCCTAGTGGTCGACAGAAATTATGTAGAAATGCCGAAAGTATTGGCACGATAGACACCTGCAGAGAATGGAATTCCAGCCTGGGCAGTTAGTTCTCAAATATAACGGCCGCAACAAAATCAAACTCGGGAAGTTCAAAGTTCGGTGGTTGGGACCGTTTAGAATACAGGAATTGATGGACAACGGGGCCATAAAATTGGACAATCTAGATGGAAGCCCGATTAAAGACGCAGTGAATGGGTCGAAGTTGAAGATTTACAAACAAAGAAGAGGAGAAATAGTGAAAATCAATATGCTCGGATACGCAATAAGGAACAAGTGTGGGATGGAGGAAAGAGGCGAACAACCTAATGAGGCAGAAAACAAAATTGACGGGATGGTTTTTTCAAGTACCCAGTTTGAACTAGTAACTTGGTTCTTTGCACTGAGACCACTATAGATAGAAGCCCGATAGGGCCTAATTGACGAAGATTATGGGGTTAAGTGGATCAACAAGGATAGTCAAGAAGAAGATGAAGATGGCTGGAACAATTGGATAAAGGAATGCAATAAGGTACGGGATAGATTTAAGTTTCTATTACCAAAGGAAGTAAGGGACCCGCCAAAACAGAAGTATTTGGCAGAAACCATGTTCATTGTGGAAAGGTCACCCTACTGTGACAAGATTTGGGCATTAAGGATGAAAAACCGGCCAGACAGGGTATATCATACACAACTCCCAAAGAGTCAAATTTGGAAGGCAAAGTACAAAAGAAGAAATGTCAAGATGAATGATGATAGGAAAACATTTCAATGGGTCCAGGAACCAATGGGATGGAACTTGACAAACGTGAGAAATCAATCTTTGATATTCGATAGAATTTGGGAATTGGAGGAAATTGACAGATGTTGCTCAAATGATTGCTTGCGACAGAAAGGCTATATAAATTGCATCTTTCGCCAAATGTCAGAAATTGAGGTCTTAGATGAGAAAGAGGGGAACGACAAGGACAAGGAAAGAGAAATTTGGGAGAATGAATGGAGGTTGGCGGAGTTTGAAGAATTGGAAACTGCCAAGTCAGTAAAGGGAAAAAGTAAATTAAAGTAGAAAAAAAAGTGAAAAAAAAAGAAAAAAAATAAATATAAATAAATAAATAGAAAAAATAGAAGTAGAAAAAATAAAGTGACCTAAAAATCATTATAAAACCCAACCGTATCAATTCATAAACCATCTTTACACTTTAATTCCAAAATTGTAGAGAATCCTGTACGTAATTACCTCAAATCGTCGTACTAAATCTTTAATCTTTCCCACCGCCGTACACTATCCCCTTGGCCGTACGAAACTATAGTGTGAGTACATGTTTTTTTGCCATAATACTTCTTGATCCATACGAGTCTTCACCATGCAAGTGATTTTTTTTCATCCGTACGAAGATCTGGGACTTCTTCCCTGCCGTACGAGTTCTGCATTCGGTACAAGTTCACCGTATGGGTCACCTCTTCTCTGCCGTACGAGTTTTTGCAGTGTCGTACGAAATCAGTCTTGGTCTGGTCGTACGAATACTGATTCATACGAGTTGTAGAGAAGGGAGCCTCACGCTCATCAGACATTCCATTTTGGATGACAGACTATATGATTGGCCTCAGCCAGGGTGCAATGTACAACTGGGTAGCAGTCCTCTCTGAGAGAATTCATGAGTTCCTGAAGATGACCCATAAGTCATTCTACATGACTCAACAGGCCACTGTGCTATTTTTAGATGTCATTCTCACTTAGGTCCCTTCACTAGCAAGAGCCCCATTTAAGCCAGATGAACAATACGACCCAACATGGCCAACTGTCTTCAGATGGACGAACCTGAAGGCCCCTACTCAAGGTGGAAAGGGGGATGAGTCAAGAAGCAGCAAAAAGAGGAAACAACAAGAGGTGGCCAAATCATCATCAGAAGCATCATACACTGCAGAGGAGGATTACATTGAGGCCTCGTCGGCCTCAGCCACTCCTTGCACTCCTTCCAGTATTATATTGCCGATAGGAGAGAGTATGGATGTTGCACTCAGGAAGAGGCATGCACATTTACATTTGGATACCCACACACAAGAAGAGATCCCTATGAACACCCAGCCTAGCACCACTCACATTTCATGGGGTCAGATCATGAGGATGAGGGGGGACGACACGGTTCCAGTTCCCCTTCCTTCGGGACAGATTACTCCTTTTGAGACCAGGTCTCCGGAGAATTCAGCACAGGTGGATAGTTCAGTACATGTGGATACTTGGGGCACCCTCGCAGCTGGCAGACATTCCTCCTTTGAGCCTGACTAGTTAGATCTATCTTACCACCAACACTTGCACTTGAAGAGGAGACGGTAAAGTTAGCTGATGCACCACAAGATATGGTAATGATCGGTGACTAAAGCAAAGGAGGAAGGAATGACTATGGGTAGCTCAGACGAAGAAGGCACCAATACTAGCATGGTAGACAGTGCTGATGATGCAGAGGATACTTCTCACTTAGCCGAGCCAACAGACTTGATGGTACATATTGCCCAGCCAGATGAGAGTGACCCGCTTGGCACAGTGCTTAAGTATGTGCAGGACTTAGGGTCCATTGGAGCTATTATCCAGAGGGTGTCTGATATTACTACTCGAGTTGACCCCCAACACTTCTCGCCAGTAGTACTTGCAGAGGTGCAAAGGAATGAACACTTCGTCAAGAATGATGAGGCAAAATTTGTACGAGTATTTTGGAGTCGGGGATGGCCAGAAGTTAATACTGAAGAGATGCAACATGCATGGAAACTAGAGAGACTAGGTATAGGAGTTGACGGTGTGAATAGAGAGATGTTGGTAGCCCTTCACAGCATTAAAGATCATTTCAGAGCACTATATTATGCTCGGCAGGAGGACTTTAATAAGCAGGCACTGTTAACAAAATACTAAAGGAAGCTGCAGATGTATGCAAGAAACTGAGGGAAAAACCTACAACTAGCAGGTCCACTTCCAACGACAACTTGCCCAGGAAGCTGAGCTCACACAAGCAGAGAGAAACAAGGCCGATGCACTGAGAGAGGAGTTAGAGGCAACAAAGGAGTTGGCCTAATCTCAGGCAACACAGGAAAAAACCAAAAAGCAGTTGGAGGAGGCTGTCTAGATGGTACACCTGACCAGAGACAAGCATATCATTGCCATGACCCATCTAAAACAAAGGAATGAGGAGGTTTATAGGCTTAGGCGATTGGTCTTACTGCAACAGGAGACTTCGGGTTCAGCTCGGACGGCATCCACACTTCTAGGGACGTCCACTGATCCTCGTTCTTCATAGTTGTTCATGAGGTTTTTTGCTCTGTAGTTGTCTGGAAGACGACAAGTTTTTTTGGGGGGATGATTTTAGGCGTACTTTATATTTGTTAATTTTAGTTTGCATCGACAAAGTATGTTTTGGTTAGTTGGTATTGGCAAGTAGTTATTGCCGATCAGTATGTCATTGGCGACGATTGGCAACCGATCCCAACCTATATATGTAGTGTCATTTCAGTATATTGGACATGGAGTTTTTGGATTGCTATTGTACTTGTTGTTCTAAATTAATATATGCAGTTGAAGTTCTGAGTATCAATTATATTCTCATTCTCGTACAATGTAATGGTTCAATTTCATTTCTTGTTTACTCTATATGAAACTAGTAGAATCATTCAGCAGTAAGCAAAAATTAATGTTTTCCACACAATTTGCTTAGACTAAATAATTAAACAATAATAAAAGTCTAGAATTTTAGAGTGATTGATGATATAATAAATATTTTAATTAATGTGGGAATCAAATAGATAAAGAAAATTTATTGTAGTTTTTATTTTAATAAAAAAATTGTCAAGGATATTATAAATTAATTTGTCATAGTACTAAGAAATTTAGATTTGTTAAATGGTAACTTTAGGATAATAAAATCACATGTAAATTAATAGGTTTAAGACCATCTCTCTAGATTTAGTCTTCGCAGCTATGGAAGTAAACTTTACACTTGTGAAAATGAACTTAATGCATGGATCTAAATTTCACCTTTGGAAGCAACTTGACAAATTTTGATGATTGGGAAAAGAGTGCCTTGATTTGATAAATATGCATATGGGAAAATGGTGTCAAGAGACATTGTTTGGGAACTTGATAGACAAGGATTTGTTATCCTTTGGTCAAGCTCCTAGGCAAACCAATTCAATAGCAGCAAACAAAGATTGAGGATAACAAGGAGTTATGCAGTATACTCCTAGGAAGTTGATGCCATAAGATTACGCTCTTAATGCCCCTACTTGTATGTGCTAGATTCTCCTAGATGATTTAAATGAATTAGGGTTAGTCCTTAAATACACTTTCCTAGCATATAATTTGAAATAAATGCACTTTGATCTGTTCACAATAGCTAGTAAGGGAGGGGACATTGGCCCAATTTAAGAAATTTGAATTTGAAAGTTCATGGTTCAAACATGGAAGTGACCTAGGTCAAGTATACACCCATGAATCTGAACCAGGGTGGTAAAGAATGTATATAAAGTCAAATTTGGATCTTGGAGATCAAAGATGATGGGGACAAGTTAGGATAAGATTATTTGCCAACTTCCACGTAAAAATGTGTCAACTTGCACACTAGTCAATATATAAAGACTTAACTTAGTCATCACGGGTCCAAAACATAAAGTCCAAAAAATCATGGGTATGTGATTTTCACTATTACATTTTGCCCCCACTTTCACTTGCATGTGAACTACTATGAGGATGCATGTCAAAGTAAATTAAGCAATCAACATGAAAATTATAATATTTTTTATACTCAAATGATAAGTATATGGATGTTGATTGTGTGTACTCTCCTCACCATGAATGCTCCTTCTTAAGAACTTCCAAGTACAAAAGAAAAAGTTCCAATGAGTAGCATATGTCAAGCATTTAAATGTAAGTGTAATCACAACTGCCAAAAATGTCTACAAACAAAAAAGGTAAACATAGTAGAGTAAGAGATTCTGACTAAGCAAAAAATAGGACTCTAACTAAGCATAAATGTGGAAGGACTATAACCAAGAAGAAAATGATTCTAACTATGAAGAAGAAGGTGTTGAAAGACTTTACGGTGAAGAAAATAATTTCTTTGCAAAAAAAGTGATTTAAGGACTAACAATGCAAAAAAAATGATATAATCCATCTAGAAATGGTGATGAGGCTTTCTATGGTACCAAAAATGGATCATAAATCTCTTAAGTGTACCACCAAAAGCATAATCATGAAATAACGTCAAAGATATTATATTCCCCCCCAACGAATTCATTGCATGCAAAGAATTCATGGATTGGAGGTTAGAGAGAGATGAAATTGTGCAAAGCATAACAAGCTTGTAATACATGTCAATGGATAACATTGTCTAACAATCAAATAAGATATATCAAATGATAAGTAAAAGATAAACACGTAAGAACACAAAACAAAGGGCTATAAGATGCCCCTAGTGTTGTCCCCAATGGTGATGTAACACAAGCTATAACCTCTAAAGATAAATCATGCAAACATAGATAACATGTTATGTGAGATGTAAACATGTCATTACCAACATGTAAAAGAACATTCGATAAGCATATCCATTAAGATGTGAGTGTGAAGTCATGTGAGATATGTAAGAGATAAGGTCATATAGGGTGAAAAGGGGAAATAGTTAATAGGATAATGGGTTAAGGAGTCGAAAACACGCTACAGTTGCCCCTATAACACTACACCACTATAACATGCATAAATCAAGATCCACTAAAGTTGTAGTCAACCAAGCCTCTAAAGCTACAACTAAAGCCAATTAAATGAAACCATCTAGGCTAAAAGCCTTCAACATTAATAGTGGTGCAAATGCATAACATCATATAGATCTTTCATTGGTTTCCCATCCATAGTAAATACACCAAATAAACCTTTTCAAAACTAGAAAGTAATAATAAAGGGTCCCAACCAAATTTACTTCATAATTCCTCTTTAGCATTTGGGTTCTTAGGATTATCAAGAAGAACCAAGTTAATAAGCTAAAAATCTTTTGATTAATGCCCTTATTATAAATTTTCTTTAACTAACGCTAATATGACTCAAGATTGTCTAATACATTAATCATCTATCTAATCCAAATTTGTCTAAGAATTTAGGGGTCAATACCTAGTGAGGAACTGGTAGTATTGTAAAACTCACAACAAACAATATGTGAAACAGTTTTTATTTCAAATATGAAGAGTTCATACAATTTTTTATTGAATTGGTTAGCCCATCTCCAAATTAGAGAATACCAAGAGATGTGGAAACAATAGTGTGACACATAAATTTGCATACGAAGATAAATCAAGGAAAAGAAACCAAATAGTAGTTATACCTTACTTTGCAAGCATATTTTACCTCACCAATCAAGCGTATTGAAGTGCACCCAAACTCCAATGGATATGCTCCTTCGATATGTAGATATGTGGATTGCTCAGCTCAATAGCATAACTTTGATAACTGAAAATGGATTAAATGCAACAGCATAAGTTTGCAGAAAATCAGAGATGATCCTTTGGTCTAGAAGAAATTTTATTTATAGATTTCCAAAAATGAAGATCAATGGTGGATAATGATTAGAGATCTCAATGGTTGAAATTGAATGAGAGAATTAAACAGATGAGAGAGTGACAAGTGTCTTTGTCCTCTCATGAATCGGGGGAGTTAACAAGCTTGATTGGTAAGTTGATTGAATTGATTGATTAGTCAACTGAATTGATTGAATTGTTAACAGATCTAATTGAGAGTGATTGATGGAGTGATGAGAGAGAATCATGGTGAGACAAGAGTGAATCATGGTGAGAGGAAATTATGGAGGAAAATTAAATTATTTAATTTTTGGTGCACATGGATAATGTTGGAAAATAAATAAAATATTAATTTTATTTATTTGTGGTGGGGAAAATAGAAATTAATTTTTTTATTTGATTAATATTAGAAGAAAGAAAGTGGGAGGTTGGGAGGGAGTCCTTCCACACCCTTGGTTGTGGAAGGACCGACGCTCATTGGAGACAGGATGATGCAACACCCTGGACAAAAGGGTCTTCCTGTTGAGTCAGCTCTCACCCCCTTGCCAGTCAGCAAGTGAGCACACCCCCGTATGCAATGATTATTACACACCTTCGACGGCGATGTGAGGGAAGATTTGACATCACGTCTGATTAGGAGGATTGATCCATCGGGGCAAGGACATAATTCAATTTTCCCAAGCATGAGATGGGATGGTTTTAGGACAGCTTTAGTTCCCGAAGTCTAGGCATTAATAAGCATGAGTTGGTGACGCGTTTGGCAGTTAATTCCCTTCTCTGCATAATCATTAGATAACAAGGCAATTGCCATTTTATACCACTCCCTTTCTTGAGTGCTTTCTGCAGAAGCTTGCATGGTGATCCCCCCTCCTTTGATAATTATCCACCTTCTTGCGAATCGTTTGGAGTGCGGTCGAATGGAGTCTCCAGTGTGTCTCACTGCGTAGGTAAGACAGATGATCTTCAAGGGGGAAGTTTCAGAGCAAAGGCTAAGGAGAGTCCTCAGACAATATGATACCTTCACCATCAAAGCCTTGAAACTCATCCTAGGAAAGAAATTTGTTTTGGGCAGCGAGAGGTATCAAGTAGACTCAGACCTTTCCTCCAAGGTAGTGGTAGCTTTGTTAGATGTTTCAACTCCCAAGGACAAGGTTAAGGCTTTGGTGCAACATCTGTTTAAACCCATCTTTCTTGGTGGAATCGACGAGGGCTTGGTAGTGGCTAAGAGAGGCGGGCTTCCTAAGCCTAAAGATCTGCAAAAGGCCAGCCAACCTGGAGTGGTAGTAGAGTTCTTCCCTTTCATCCTGGACATCAGGGGTGCTGAACTAGAAGCCCATAGGAGTAGGGTTCGCAAAGGTAAAGATTTCCTGAAAAAATCTTTCAATATGATCCACACTGAGGGCTTTGACTGGATTCGTGAGTTTCACGACTACCTTTTTGATGAAGGAGAAGCTTAAGTCTCAGCTACTGGCGTGTGGTTGGTGGTGCTCCCTTCTTTCTTCCCGCTTTCATAGTTTTCATGTAAAAAGTTATACTGTCCATGGTTAGGGCTTCACTTCTGTCTCCAAGATGTTTTTTGTAAAATGTCTGTAGTCTGTGTCGGGGGTTAAGGTTCTTTGTTTTTAGTCCCCTTGGTTAATCTTTTGGTAATTACTATGCTCAGTGCAATCTCGACTCTGCGTGGTCATCAACTTGTTAGTTGGGTGGGTTTTTTTGCTAAAATACTTCAACAACCATGGTGGCCCTGATGTAATTTTTTACAGCTTTTAATATAATCTATAGTCTCTTACCTATAAAAAAAATTAGAAGAAAGAAAGGATTAATTAAATAATTGTAAAATTATTTAATTAATGCCAGGATATGAAAAACTTAATTAAATCATTAATAATTATTTGATTAATACGGAAGAATAAGATAGAGTGATTTTCATAACAATAGATGAAATTAATCAAATAATTAAAAATTATTTAATTAATGTGAAGGTATGGCAGATGAATAACTAAGGAAGTGAGGTTAATTTTAGGTGTCTGCAAATAGTTAACTCTTAAACTTGGCTTTATTGATTTAACCAAGTCAGAGTAAGGGCTATTGGGAGATGAGAACTCGACTATTTATTTATATTGATTGTTTTTATGTTTATAGCTGATTGATTATTTTGACAAAAGTTAGTATGATAAATAGCAAGGTCCATATGAATAGAGTTTAATGCATATTATTGATCTGAATAGAAAAAGAAATCCTAAGGTAGACATGATGATGTCATACAAGATAGAAATTGATCATATGACACTTGAGACGATGTTCGCTTTTTCTAAGTACAAGATGGTGGAAAGTTACTTACCCTGTAAGGGGATTTGTAGTGTAACAAATTGGTTAGACGATTTAACCTATTTGTGTATTAAGTTCCCTAAAGAGGAGACTAGGTAATAGTAGTGACTATGTTTCGCTTGAAAATGGTACTCACGAGTAGGGTTTGCCAGGAGATTGATATTTGACAGTTAATTTATGTGATGTTCTATACTATGTATCATTCCAAATACTTATACAGAAAATCTAGTAAGATCAACTTAGGGCAGTATGTGTTGGAAGAGTGGTAATCAACAATTTGTATAAATCTTGATCTATGCTTGTGTTATTAGATTATTTGGCTTGCTATAGATTAATAGTATTTTTATACTGAAAGTTGGTAGAACCAACTCAGAGGCAAGATGTGCCAGGAGTTTGGTGGTATTATGTTTTTGATCTTGGTGGTATTATGTCTTTGATCTTGGTGGTATTATGTTTTTGATCTTGAGTGTTGTTTTGTGCTTTGTGTTTTCATTATTATTTCATAATCATGTGGGATGAGTCAAGCAAAAGATAGTAGTGTTGCGAACAGATGACCCGTATTTATGCGACTGATAATCGAATGTTTTGGCCAAAGTGATGCAATAGTTGTGTGCATCATCAGTTCATTGTGCCACAGAGTCCATGTTAGTCAGATATCATGTTAGTTAGTGGGGATCTAGGGGTTCATGATAGGCTACATGTGATAGTGTGTACATCTTATAATTGCACTTGGTTCTTAGATTGCTTCTACTACAAGCATTGCTATTTACCACCCTCGTCGAAGGGTAGGCCACTTCTAGTAGGAAGGTGTGCGAAAGATCATCGGTTGATGGTTGGAGATAAAACACTTGGATGATGCTCTCCCTCCAATTGACAACCATATTGCTTGCACTCAAATGAGAAGATTATGACTGATGGTCAACCCTATTATAATAAATGTTCAATTTTGTATAATTACACTAATGGATTAGAAGGATAGTAGTCCTAATCCATATTTGTATCTCATTATTATTTTACTGTAAACATGTATCATGGTGTTGCTTGTAACGATGTAATGTTGATATCATTATTAGGAAATGTGAAATCTTTGTTTATTTGAAAAGTTTGTTTTTGTGTCACTTTTAGGATATTTTCAAGTATATTACCTGTTTAAATTGTATTTGTTTTGGGAAGGTCGTTACATTGGGAGGTGGTAATCTAGAATCTAGGGAATTCAACTTGGGAACTAAACCTTTACAAGGGTTACAAGGCAGCTTTATGGAGTTCTACCTGGTTGAAGAATTGTTTTAAAAAAAAAACTTCTCAAGAATACATGGTTTTGAGTGTTTTAGTTAGTTTGTTTTGTTTTAGCAGTAATCCTTAAGAGGGGGTATTAGAGGATAAGGTTTATCTTTGTAATAATGTCACTTTAGTGACTTAAGTGATTTTTCTTTATTATTATTTTTAGTTTTTTATTTTTATTTTATTTTTAGAGTCTTTGCCATACATCATTCTTATTCATTTCATCTCCAAACTCTATATAGAGAGATGATCGTCATTGTAATTGTTATCCAATATCTAATAGAATAATATTGTGTTCTATTTCTTTTTTACAACAAAGGTCATGTAACGTGGACAACGTCTTGATTGAAGGTGATCCAATGGCAATAGTTATCTACCTTGGGAAGAGACATTCAACTAATTGGAGGATAAATAACATCCATAGTGATGCTTGGAACACTTTGGACAACCTATCTTCTTTTACCACCAACCATTGTCATAGAGAGGGCAACAAAGTTGCCAATTTCCTCTCAAATCAAGGTATTGCTCACACCAAAGAACTAATCATTAGCAATGACATCGATAGATAACCTCGCCTTCACAAGATTTGGAACACTTGAAATTAGTAAACTCACAATTATGACAAAATCATGTAAAGGTCAAGTGACAAGTAGTTTGCATCACATTTCATCATTGCTTCTTTTGTTGAGACGATACTCTTCCTTAAGGCATATGATTGAGAGGGTTCATTTATCATTTCCATTTGGTAGTTCTCTCATTGCATTCTAACTCAAAAGCCTTTCCTCTCAAGTTCTCTATTCCCAAGCACATGGGGCCGATATTTCAGTTGGGAGGAAACTTGCGTCAAATGGCATTTTTAGGAGAAATAAAAGAGGCAAGGATGAGACAGATATTTTTCTTCTAATGTGGCGACGTCATGGAAGCCATTCAGGAGCATCTGGGTTCAGACTTTGTTGAAGGATCAACACAACATAGGGTAAATATTGATATTTCCCCCCACTTTCGTCAATAACATCTTCATTATCACTAGTGATAAGGAGCTTACTAAGGCACTAGGCAAATATTATATATGGCAAAAGTTCAAGGTCGGAATGAATAAAGCAATCAGCAAAGCAACCCCTATTAAGCTCTCCTCTTTCCCATGCACTAGCTCAGAATTCAATTAGAATGGTCTCATAGCTATGATCAAGGAGGTTGTTGTCATTCAAGGTGTTCTCAGGGGTGTTGCAAGGTCATACAATTCAACCATGGATATCCTAGCATTGTGCGCCCCAAATAAATCCTCATCTCTTTAGGAGAGATTCAACATGGGCACATCCACCAAGGCTATCAAGTTTCTATAGAGGGTGGAACTGATGAAAAGGGAGGACAGTTCCTATGGTTCAGAGTTTCTAAATGACTAACCACATCTTTTGCTAGAGTCGAAGGATATTTTTGGTGTATCTATAGTGGTAAATGGAAACATCTGCCACAATTCATATTTTAATCTATTTCTAGGCATATTAGTCTCTAGTTTCAATTTAGATAATGGCCTTTTTTGAATGGATATAGGAATTTTGTCTTTGTTATCTAAAAGTACGATAGATAATCACTACCATTTTGTAATGAATTCTTTTCCTTACCATCAATATAAGCAAGAACTATTGTATTTTCTTTATAATATTAATAGAATGGGAGAGGGCCCTTACCCCTCACTTGACTAATCAAAAATAAAATAAAAATAAAAAATAATCAAATGGGAAAAAATCATGTTAGGGTTAGAGTTGGAAAATTTGGAAAAAATATCATTGCAAAAAATCAAGAAATCACCATATATAGCTAAAGAAAAAAGGAAGTATCACAAAAATCACATATCCAATATCGATACATTAGGTATATAGATACATTATAGATATGTCCATATAAAAAATATATAAAAATCATAAATATATACATATTTGCAACCTAAAATCAAGAATTAAATTCAAAATACCCCATATACTTAAAATAAAAAATTGACAATTTCCATTACAAATATAGTGGAACTCGATGTCACATCAAATACACTTTTATTTATCTGTGAAGTTAGAAATGTTTAAAAAAAACTTATTATCAATCAAATCCGAATATTGTAGATATTCAATGCCAAGTTATGTTACGAATTCAATTCCCAATACGATTTCACTTAATATTATGGAGGACATAAATTGATATATAGGATTTGTTATAAGGTTTTCACTCTATATGTTTCTTTACGAATTAAGTTAGTTATAGCATACAAAGCCAAGTGAATACGATGAAAATATAAAGCATCATGAATTTTCATCCTTATAACAAAGAGCTTAGGGTTCGAATGAATGAATGATTTTTAATGACATCCACAAGACCAAGCAGTCTAAGGGACCAAGAGCCGCAACTCTAAGACATTTTCAAGCTCCTTTCGATGTCCTCTCTTCTACTATGAATCTTGACCAAGAAGCGAGTCGTGTTGTGAAGCCTCATTTCCTCAAATAGCTCGCTAAGACTGCCCACATTCAAGTTGTTTTGATGTTGCATATGTATATCCTTGTACGCATCACATTCCTTGAAGTGTCATTCCGTTTCAACCACTCTTTTGCTGTAGAAAATGCAAGTCCTATGGGAACCGTCTATCTACCAGTATCACACCTAAGATAATGTGAGCCGGTCCTCAATTGTGCAACTAAGAGCCTAGCTTTACCCTTAAGATCGACACACAAGTAGGCTTTTTCACCATGCTCCCAAGTGGGGTTGAACTCCTTCATATAATGCAATTTTTTACGCCCAATATGATTTGTCCACATGGCAGTCCTAAACTTTTTTAGCAAACTTTTATATTTCCTCTTTGGTGTTAGGACATTCTTGCAACTTAATGTCCCATTTTCCCAACCACTTGATGTTTTGCTTCATCCACGTCTTCTTTCTCCAATCTAACTCCACTGCTAGTTTGGGCCATTGATGTTTCTCCATGTTTTCAACCTTTTTTAAGTAACTTAGTAACCGAGTTATCGTTGATACCTCCTTCGGGAAAGTACCTGCTTCAGCGAAAAGAATCTCATATGGGATCGTTGCTTTGACTTTAAGACTACTAGTGATAAGATGCTTTTGAATTCTTTCTAACTATCTCCATTTGTGGTTTGACATGTTGCTCCCCCAAACCTCACAACCATAGAAGACATGTAATGTCCCCTTTTGGGATTGCCCTAAATTTTGCCCTAGAATCAAGATTTTAATATAGTTAGGGTCATATCTAACCAATTATATGCTTGAAGCCATATAAAACTTGGTTGAGGTCCTACAATCATGTTAGATAATATTAGAAATATAATTCATTTGATCAAAACATATATAATAAATGTATCTATTTAAACCATGTAAAAATACATAACTATTTCAAAACTATATAAACTACACCATATTCATAGTGCATTATGGAAGATTAGCCATAATAGGACTTGGATAAGAAACATGATAAGTCCGCCCAAAGCTATCCCTGCTAAGCCCAAGAGTGGATATACCATCCCTTTTGGCCCCAAGTGGCAGACACACGGGCAACCAACATGGGGTGGCATACTTAGTGGATAAACTTGTATCTGCTTTCCTTATCCATGCTACCTTATCCATCCTTCTTATGATTGAAACTCCTTGAATCCATCTCAACAAACAACCCATGTAGAGATTGGGGGAAAGCTACAATAGGAGGCCCGTAGATTCTAGTTTCTAAACCCGAGGGCGGACACTCACCCTCTTGGCTCCAAGTGGCAGACACACGGGTATCCATCATGGAGTGGTGTACTTAGAAGAAATCTAGTATCTGCTCACCCTACTGGTATTTTTCCCCGCTCTTCCTCATGGTTGCTTGATGAGAATTACAAACACTAAATACATCCAGATTCATAGAGATTATACAACAATCATGATAGAGCATACCACAATATTTATTAAGACATAAGTATGCTATATTCTCATAAACAAATGTATTGACTGCTTATTCTGCCCTTGTCTAATGAGGGCAAATATATTTCCCAATGTGATCTGATTCCTTGATGATCCCACTCCTTTGGAGGTGTCCCTCCTTTTATATCATATTCATTTCATAAGACACACCTCTTCATATATGGATCGTTGCCTTTGCCTTCTTTTATGGATCGCTGTAATTTATGACTTTAATCGCTGCTACTTAAAATTATACTAATCGCTCCATTTATGAGTTGTAATCACTGCCACTTAAAATACACTAATTGTTCCTTAACATCTTGGGCGATTTTAACTTCATTTTATTTGTCTTGAGAGCTAAATGTAATGAAGAGGATCAGCCAGCAATTTCCTTTTATTTATTTATTGCTCTTTACGAGGGCATGACACAACCGGCGTGACCAACAACCCAAAAAGGGTTTTCTTGGTTTTCCAATCCCAAAGCTCATCTTTCCTACACCTATTCTGGAGTAGGAAAGACGCTCTCCATCCCCCTTGTATCATTTTCATTCTACATTCTACAAGTCTCCCAGTTGAGTCTATTATGAAAATCAATACCTAGGTACTTGTATTCTTCGACAATTTCCAACGGGCTTCCTTCAAAAATAAAATTAACTTGTTGTTTCTTCCTTTTTAATGAGAAAATTATGACTTTAGTCTTGCTGATGTTAACTTGCATCCCGACCCCCTGACAAAAGAGTTCAAAACCCTTCAAATGTTCTTTCAAACCATGAGCTATTTTTGCAACTAGAATAAGGTCATATGCATATAAAAGGTAACTTCACCACAAAACCTGCTAGTTGGATAACTCCTCTGTCAGTTTTGTTTAACCATTCCTCAAGTTTGTCAATGTATAAACTAAACAAAGTGGGAGATAGAGGACACTCCTGTTTGACCCCGATGTTAATACCAAAACATTTAGACATACCCTCTCTAGTTCTGATTTTTGCTCTAACATGTTTCTAAAGCTTATGAACCATAGCTCTATACTCATTAGGAACCCCAAATTTTTCCATCCTTTTCCAAAGTATGTCCCTGCGAACCATGTCAAAGGCTTTTTTAAAATCAACAAAACAATAAAAAGCTTCCCCTCCTTGGATGTCCCAAACTTTTTCAATCAAATGCCTAAGAGTGATGCAGTGATCAACGATAGAGTGCCTTGGTCTATAGCTAGCCTACCCTTTTGCTCTTTTTCCTTTTTTTTTTTCTGCCCAACTGCTGATTCTGCGCTCTAGCAAGCTCCCGAAAAGCTTACCAAAAAGAGGATTGACCATGATAGTTCAATAATTAGAGGGATTATTGATATCTCCACTCTTGCAGAGAGGTATAACAACACTAGTTGTCCACTCCGTCGGAAAGCCCCCCAACATGACACCATTAAAAATACTTTGGATGTGTGGAGCAAGGTGTTCAACCCCCCACTTCAAAAATTCAGCTTGCAGCCCATCTATGTCTTAGGCTTTACCACTTGCCAATTTCTTTATACCCTATTTGATATCTTCCACCGAAAAGAGTTCAGTTGACGTGCTGATTATAGGAGGAGTAACTTCCTCTTGGGCTCATTCATAAAGTAGCTTCGCATAATCTAACAATTGAACCTCCTTGATATTGTTTTCTGTTTGTTTTCTCTTTTGTTGCAGCTCCCTCCAAAAAAGCCTTTGGGGTTGTGTTTACCCAAAGCTATTAACTCCTCCTTTCTTAATATTACAAAACTTTCTTTTTTGGATTTTAAAAAAGGAGTAAAACTTTCAGCCTTGTGTAGAGGTATCAAACCAAAAAAGAAAAAGAAAATGGTGAAGGACAAGGACTGCATGCCTAAACCTTGCAACTCCTGTAGAATTAAGAGCTGTTTGATCTACTATAAAGCAGACTCTGTTTATTTGCGTATGGACTGTGATTTAAAAGTGCACGTCGGGAGAGGGGTTTGGATGTGCAAGGTGTGCAAGCAGGCCACCGTGGCCATCACTTGCAAGGCCAATGCCACCATCTTCTGCCTCGCCTGTGACACTGACATATTGCTGTTGGAATCACCACGGAAACACCTCATCCAACCTGGAATCACCCAAGTACATGCATCAACAACTCCAAACGATTCTAACCTCAAAAAATGTACCCTGCCCCAATTCCACAAGCATTTTGTACCGGAATCCGATTCCAAAACAAATTGTACCTAGGTATGCAGGGTTTTTCCACCAATTCAATAACATTGTTTTGAAAATAAAATTGCAAATTTACAGTCAAACACACTTTCTATGGTCAAAATCATAGAAAACAAGTTTTTCAAAAAACCACAATTTTTCACTTCAAAAATTGGTTTTTTCCCAATTTTTGTAATTATGGGATAAAAAACATTACTCGTAACCCTTGTTCCAGACTAGAAGAGGAAACTATAACTTAGGCTGCTCAAGCTCATTGTCCATGTACATCAATATCACATTATATAAAATTTGAGCCAAATATAATTTTCACGGGGTCTTCAATAGCATAGTAACTTGCACCTTGCATATTCTAATTCGACACTATGCTCCATCATGAGTTAATGTTGCTCAAGCAATAGAATGTGGAAACTGCCAATGCATATCCCAACCATATCAAAGAAATTAATACATCAAAAACTAAAAACATCAAACATTTCGCAGCTATCATATCTTCCGTCCTCAAAACACAACCAATTGTATTCTGTTACATATGAAAATTTAGCTGAAGCATGTCCCATCATATTTATCACATTACACTTCATAAACATTTCAGAATTAGAAAGGGAAAACTTTCTTCAATTACTTTAAGGGAATCGCAAATAAATTTTATCCATACAAATCACCAAAATCATCACAAGGCATTTTGTAGCAGAAAACTTAAAACTTGAGTTACCTTAAAATTAAGTTCTTTATTAGAGAGATTACATTTGCTACTCCATCTGTCTTCTAGCCAGAAACGGAATATCTTCACATTCCTCCAGCCCTATAATGGTAGAGTTTACCAATTACATGTAAAGCAGTTACAAAGCCAATGAATCCAAGACTCATCACTAATACCACGGTAGGTGTGATTTTTAGTCCTGGAGCATCATCAGTATAAAACCTCAGCATATTGCTGCCGCTGCTGCTTCCAGCTCCGGCACCTGTCATTCTCCTCCTCCGCATCCCAGCAGCTGCAGCACTGCCTCTAGGAGGATTGTCACCACCTCTTGACACCATTTTGAATCTGGAACTTCATCAACAGCAATGTGGTTCCACACAAAATAACTGTTATGAGATACTTATACTTTTGCAATTAAAAAGATGCAAGGAAAACATCGAACTGAGTACAGAAACTGGTGTGAACACATTTCATAATTTTTTACACATTCTTTAACATGTTGAAGAAAGAAAATGGAACGGCCCTACATTCAAATTTTAAAGAGACAAACAGAGAAAATCACCCGATATGTAATTTCTGAGGATGTTGTTCTCTATTTGCTTTGATCTAGCATCCCATAAAGCCTAGGATAATTTCCAGATTTAAATTTATTGAACAGTTAACATTATGGCTGAGTTGTAACAGACTAACCTTCTCCCCATCTCCTAGCATTCTACAGTCTACCTAAACCCATACAAATTTGTGGTCTCAACCTCTATTACATGTTGGATTCTAAGCAAACATGTTGCAAACAACCAACAAATCTATTCCCCATCTCCGATCACTATCAGTCTACAGTTTGCTTAACTCTATACAAATTTGTGCTCTCAACCTTTATTCCATGTTGGAATCGATGCAAACATGTTGCAAACAAAAGTTCTCACCATCTCCTAGCATTCTACATTCTACCTAACCCTACACAAATTTGTGCTCTCAACCTCTATTCCATGTCTGAATCTATGCAAACATGTAGTCAACAACCCTTCTCCCCTGTCTACTAGAATTCTACAGTCTACCTAACCCTATACAAGTTTGTGCTGTCAATATCTATTCCATATTGAAATCTATACAAATACGTTGCAAACAAAGTGATTAGTATAAGTACTGTATAACTATCACCAGCTCTTGTGAAAAGACAATTGAAAATTCGGTGATTTTCTTTTGGCTTGGCAAGGGTTTAACAATAGTTTCAGACTTTTCTCAAGGATGATTGGAAGGGCACCCATGACCCTTAGGTTTGCAGGTTGCTCGTCCTCTCCTTAGTCCTTTGCTTTTGTTCCAAGTTGCTTGCTTCCTACTCTTTCTTAGATACTGAACCATAGGTAGATAGCATTGATTTTGAGAAAACAAGGGTTAACATCATAGTTACTAGGAGATGAGGGAGACAAGGACAGGTACCAGTATGCCATTTTTTAAAAAAAGTTGGAGACATCAAAATTTATGTCTAGAAGTCAAATTTCAAATACAAAAAATGTCATGCTACCGCAAGAAAAGCAGAAATGTAATTTTTTTTTTTCGAAATTCCATTGATGGAGATTTTTGGCACAAAGAGTACTGTGTTAGAACAGAATGGAGGTCAATTCTGAGAGGCTGGAGCCCAATCCGCAACTCAAGACCTCTTCAGAAACAAGAGGAAAGAAGACCTTGTGGAGTTCCCCAGGATAGTCCAGAAATAAAAATTCAAATCCTAGTTGAAGATATTCGCAGAAGCAAAGTTAACTTAGGGTTAACAGCAATCATTGGGAAATTTATTGGTTTCTGGCCTGCATGAACACAAACTCACAATTGGGTTAAGGAGAAATGAGGCATGCCAGCTACTAAAATTTCTTCCGAAAGGTTTCTTCATTGCTGGTTTTGCTCAGGAAGAAGACAGAGACTTTGTTCTCAATCATGGCCCTTGGATGATGGACAACGCTTGCTTGTATATGCAGAAATGGTGCCCAAACTTTGACCCAGTGTCATGCAGATTCTCCAATTCCCCTACCTGGATCAGATTGTACAATTTGCTAGAAGAATATTGGTCATTGGAAGGGCTCTCACAAATAGGTAATAGTATTGCTCATTTCCTATTAGCAGATCAAGAGGTGCTTGGTCGTGACTCCAAGATCTATGCCCGCATCTATATTCTCTCTGTCAAACAGATTCCCAAGAATATAATTCTGGAATCCAAAGATGGCTCATGGAACCAAATGGTGGAGGTCGAAGAAACCAAAAAGCTCTACTCACTCTATAAAAGCCATTCCCACATCAATTTGGAGTGTAAAGCAAAAAATAAGAAAAGATGAGTCTAGAAATTGATTGAGAAAGTTAAGCCATTGACCCCTCCTCAAACGTGCTAGCCACCTCCTTCCCCATCAACTCTGAATGTTGCAGCTATGAAAGAACCAATCGATTCCTCCTCGGATCCACAAATCACCAATCGCGAGCACCACACCACCTTTAAAAGTTATTACTAATCAAGTCCAGGAGGTCATGGGCCTCAATGATCTGGCCTTAGTGCTATATGAAAGCAAATCTCCAACCTTTGATCTTAAGGTGCTGAGGGAGATGGAAGACTTCAATTCCTGGTACGGATTGAAGAATGAAGATGAAGACACAGTGGGCATAATGGATAAAAGATGCATAAACCAATTGGCATCTAAGATCATGAAGGCAAACCTTGCCTCAGGAAAGAAGAAGGGCCGAAAAACTAACAAGCAGAAAAGGGTAGAGAATGCCATGTCGAGAGGCCAATCCTCCATTAATCAATACTTGTTGAGATCTAAGGGTGAAAAGACCTCCCTTAAAGAATAATGAAGATTGTCACATGGAATGTTAGGGGTTTAAACGCACTCTACAGGGTGATATCATCATGCTGCAAGAAACAAAACTGTGTTTGGAAGATGCAAAGTCTTTTGTCACTCACTGTAAGGGCTAGGATGGCTCTTTTGTCGACTTTGTTGGTGTTGTCAATGGAATTGGGATCATGTGGTCCTCCTGATGGGCCAAGGAGGATGTTATTTTCCAGATCCAATCTTGTATGGCTATAAATGTTCACAATCTTCACATTGGATTGGTTTTTACTTTGTTGAATGTATATGGGCTGATAAAGCCGGATGAGAAACTCTTGGTATGGAACCAAATATCTCCTTTTTTGCAATCTTCTTTGTTGATCTTTTTATCATTCACGGGGACTTCAATGCAATCCTCTCGAGGAGGAACAAAAGAGGTGAACTATCAAGAGGCAATCAGTCCCAAATTGACTTCCACAATTTTGTAAGAGAAGTTGATCTTCCGAACATTATCCCAAAGAATGAATAGTACACTTGGACCAACAAAAGAATCGGATTTACCAATAATGCTGAAAGATTGGATAGATTCATGCATAATGTCAACTGACTTCACTCTTAGCATATCGAGTTCTGTTAACCATAACGGAAGATTGTGCCCCTCTCAAGTGCCCCTTCAAGTTCGAAAGAATGTGGTTCAGATGTGATTGTCTTCTCAATTTAATTAAAAATTGGTGGACCATAACAAGCATTCAAAAAGGCTCCAAGATGTTCCGTATCGCAAAGAAACTATGCCCCCTCAAGTCCCACCTAAAATAGTGGAATATTTCCTCTTTCAAGATCATTTTTCAAGAAAAAGAAAGGATTGAAAAAGATCTAGAGGCTTTGAACCAAAAGGTGCTAGCAAATGGCATCTTTCAAGAGTACCTAAAAGAAAAAGATTTATTGGGGCAATATGAAGAAATTCTCGCAAGAGAGGAGGTCTATCGAAAATCAAAATCGTGGGAAACTTGGCTAGAGGCGAGCTATCACAACACTAGAGGCGAGCTATCACAACACTAAGTACTTCCATAATGCTACCAAAGTCCAAAGATCACATAACAACGTTGACTCAATTCGCTCAACTGAGGGAACTCTCCTCACCAAGTCTAAAGATATTCGAGAGGTTGTTTCTTTCTTCAAGGACCTACTTGCTAGCCATGATGATTCAGATCTTTGGAATCAAGAAAGGCTATTGGATAACATTTCAGCATTGGTCACAGACTCTCATGGCTCCCATTTGAAAGGAAGAGGTGAAATTGGCAGTGTTCCAACTCCACCCCGACAAAGCCCTGGGTCTGGACAGCTTTCCTACATGCTTTTACCAAAAATGTCCCATATTGTGGGCCACGATTTTGGAGAGCGGTGGAGGATTCCAAAAAGTCCAGGAAGATACTAAAGGACATTAATACCACCAACATTGCATTGATCCCCAAGAAGCTAAATGTGGATTCTTTCTCCAATATTTGCCCAATCTCCCTCTACAATATTTTCTACAAAATAATTGCTAAAGTGATTGCACAAACAGGCTCAAATCCGTTCTCCCAAGCATAATATCAGATGAGCAAAGTGGATTTACTCCTAGAAGGACGATCACAGATGGGATCATAATCACTCACAAAACAATCCATTTGATTGTTTCCACTAACCAAAAGAGCATAGCAATAAAGCTTATGACAGAGTGTGTTGGCACTTCCTAATGAAGATCCAGGGGAAGTCTAGCTTTGGTAAGGACTGGATGGAGTGGATATTTGGTTGCATTTCTATGCCCAAATTTTCCATCCTTGTCAATGGGAGTCCATGTGGTCTCTTTGAGGCTACCAAGGGTTTGTGACGAGGCGACCAATTTCCCCTTTCCTCCTTGTTTTAATGGTTGAGGCTCTAGGCAAAGCTATTGATGCTTCTGTGGTCCATGGTGTTTGGTGCAATGTTCAAGTTGCACACGGCATGCCTGCTTTGACACACCAACAATTCACAGACGATACAATTCTTTATGGCAAGGCTCTCATTGAGGAAGCAAGATCCATCAAAGACACATACAAATATGTTGTGGCCTCTGGGAAAATTATAAATCAAAGCAAATCAAACTTCTTTTTCTTCAATACTCAAAAAGCATTGCAAAGACAGATTGTGCCCTCCAAGGCTTCGATATTAGAACGATTCCCAACAAATACCTAGGGGTTCCCTTGTTTAAAGGGGCCATCAAAACAAATCTTTGGGAGGAGACAATATATGCATGCAAATCCAAATCTGAATCTTGGAAAGGTAAGTGGTTGCCTTTTGCTAGCAAGATACCGATGATAAAAGCCATTATTTCTGTCATTCCTATATACATGATGTCATGCATTCAATTAACCAAGAAGGCAAACAATAGCATAGAGGGGATTATGAAGAAGTTTCTGTGGAATGGCTCCAGCAACATCAAAAGAATTCCACTGGTTGGATGGGGCACGACCTGGAAAGCAAAGTTGAATAGTGGTGTAGGCATTCGCTCTATTAGCAAGCAAAACACTACACTAGGGGCCAAGCTAATTTGGAAGATATATGAGAATCCAGAAGCTAGGTGGAATCAGATTTTGCAAAGCAAATCATGGATTCATACGAACCTTCTAAGGTTCTATCCATTGCCAATCCACCAAGTGGCTCACATATTTGGAATTTTATGCTACATTGCCAAGCCCTCATTAAGGAACACCTATCCTAGGTCATCAACAACAGGAGTGCAAATTTTTGGGATGATTCGTGGAATGGTTACCCTCCTCTAACAAACAACCTGGATCTGATTGGCTACAAGAAGATTTTGGCAAGAGCATGGGGAGTCAAAGTGATTAACTATATGGAGATAGTAGTGAAGCCTTCCAACAGTGAGTGGGCTTAGAAAATTTTCAGTGACACAAGTCTCACAAAAGGCAAAGCTACTTGAGGAACTTAACAGGCACAAAGTTCTCATCTCCACCAATGAGGATCAAATAATATGAGCTAGTGCTAAATCAAGTACCTACTCGATGAAGTTAGGTTATTAGCTCCTCAACTTGAATAAGAATGACAAAGCTTGGCCAGCGGATCTTTGCTAGAGTTGCTTTTGTTTACCCAAGGCTAGGACCTTCACCTAGATTGCTCTTCACAAACAAATTTTCATGGGTGGTAGATTGTGAACAATCGGTATCAAAGGCTCTTCATGGTGTATTTTATGCAGACACGCTAAGGAATCCACAAATCAATTACTTGTAAACTGCAAATTTGCAAACGATTGTTGGTGTTGGCTCCGTGAATGCCTCAGTTGGTATGGTGTGCTCCCTAATGATCTCACAGTTTTGTTTAAATGTTGACCAAGAATGAAGTGGCAATTCTTTTGGGCTGGTTTGTGGCTGGATAGCTCGCCCATGGTAATATAGCACATCTAGAAAGAGCGCAATAGAAGAATTTTCAATGGAGAGGATGTCCTCAAAAAGATTGAGGTTGGAATCAATAAAGTAATAATGGCCTGAATTGTTCCAACCAAAGTTCTCTTCCGTTCACACAATGGGATGAAAAAATTATGAAAAAATGGAACATAATCAAGATTCCCCCATTCATGGGGGTGGCAGGTAGAATCATAAATCAAAAAGTGAGAGAGCTAAAAATTAAGTGGCACCCTCCTCTAAGTGGTAGGATCAAACTCAACTTTGATGGCACCTTGCAAGGCAACCTGAGGGCCTCTGGTGCTGGGTGCATTATTAGAGATGATTTTGGCCATCTTATTTGGGCCATTTCCAAGAAATTACAACACAATACAAACAATGAAACGAAGCTGCAAGCCCTCCTAACTGGACTCAAGCTTTGTGAGCAAAAACACATCAATTGCATTGACATAGAAGGGGACCTCATTATATATATTAATGCAGTTTGAAGTAGAAGCATCTCTAATTGGAAACTAAAAAGCATCATCGAGCATATATGGCTGCTTCTCAACAGATTGGTCAACTTCTCATTACAACATTGTTATTGAGAGGCGAATAAGGCAATGGATCCATTGGCAAACCATGCTATTGATCAGCCCAAGGACACAATCATAGCTAACAACATATGTGTCTAGGGTAACATCATCCTGCAAAATTAATCCACCTCAAATTTGAAAGGACCGCCGCCGATCTCTGAACTCCTACTACCAGATTTTCGAACTGTGGGCACATTGGAGCTCCATGCTATTGTGAAATCCTACGATTTCTTTTTCCTTGGTGGAGGAGATTATGATGTATCCCCCATGCACAAGAAAATCGGATATGCCATATATGGAAACTGCCTCTCGCACGGGGAGTATCCTCACATGATCTCCTCGATTACTGAAGGAACCTGCCAACAGAGATTTAAAAATAAGCTCTCTCTATTCTGAGGACTCAAAAAGATGGCACATAGAGTAATCCTAATGAATTGCGTCTGTGAATGCAATGATGAGTCTCTCTCCGCCCAACTAAACAGGCTCTTTTGCATTGGCTCGGACCCTGCGAAGAGTGTTATTGTTGCTATGATTGGTTCTAGCGAATGTGATGAAGCTGGAGGCCATAAGCATGATCATCATCTCCTTGAGCTCTTCCTGGCCAACACGATTGATATCCTTCCAAAAAGATCATGGGGGAAGCTGGCAGCAGCAAACTATATTCAGAAGAATTTTTGAAGCAAGGTCGTTGATGTTGTGGATGAGTATGATATCACAATTGGTGCATACAACTTGGGTTGAGTCTTTCCACTACAAATGCTCAAGGATAACAATTCCATGCAGGAGGTCTTCTCAAGGTCGGACTGATAAAATGCAATTTGGAGGACTACCGGAAGCTTATGGAAGACAATCCGGCTCTCTTGTCTCAAAACCAACAAGCATGAGTGACTGAACTAATCGAAGGCCTTCTCTACATCATGCATAACAATACTCAAGGGGGTTACGATTCTGACAAGAAATATGATGAGGAGTTTATTCAAGAGGATGAGGAATAGGCTAATTTTGGAAACCTTGTTTACAAGGCTATGTAAGAATCACTTTTTTCAATTTAATATATTGGGAGCTGCCCTTAGGCAGCATCTTGCGTATCAAAAAATATATATTACATAATTTAAATTATAAAAAACAAATTTTATACAATTGATATGCAACTTTCTAGAATGTAAAACATTAAAATGTTTAAAAATTAAAAATTTAACGCTTTAAAGTATTGAAATAAATGTCAACACAACCAAAAATTAATTATAATGATATTTGATAGATCTTCATAAGATAAACAATTAAGTTTTTTTATACCATAATCATCTGTAGATGGCGGATAAATAAAGGGAGGGGAATGCCATTATTCTACATGGTCCTGGATCTGCAAAGATGACTTTATTTTCAATTAATTGATTAAATTTTAATACACATCCTAAGGCTTATTGTCGTTTCTCCTTGGGATTTGATAAGAAATTTTTCCGTTACAAAAATGTTTGGGAATGCCATTATTCTACATGGTCCGGGATCTGCAAAAATGACTTTATTTTCAATTAATTGATTAAACTTTAATATATGTACACATCCTAAGCTTTATTGTGGTTTCTCCTTGGGATTTGATAAGAAATTTTGCTGCTGCAAAAAAGTTTGTAAATTTTATCTTTAAAAATAGAAAATAATAAATCTATTAGTGCATTTCTTTAATTCTTTTAACTTTTCTCAGCCACATATCAGCATGTTAGGAAAACATAGCATATCATAGGATATATCTGAGAAACATCTACAAGAAGTTTCCAAAATTTCAAGGGATGCTTTTAAAAACCAATAGAGACTCAAAAAAAAACATCATCTGAAGTCTCCTAATGACCGGGATGTCTCCAAGACAGGCCACATGTTTCAGATACAGGAAACAAGTACCAGAGATTAGGGCACAAGTCTCCAGGTAACCATGGTTAACATATACATTCAGAGAACTTTGTTCTCCTGACCAAACGAATAAGTTGGATAAAAAGGCTGGACTCTTACAAGAGAATCCGTCTCACTCTTCCTAAGGAATACTTAGTGCGCTATGTTTTTCTCTTCTGCTGAAAGAAAAGTGTTTTAATCAGAGTTGCACGGACACAGCAACGATATCAGATATGTATAGGGCTAAATATGGCAAATATACATAACTCTGCAAAAAATAGCAATTAATCACCCCACGGACCCTTTGGGCGATCTGATCTGAAATGGATTATTGGGTTTTCAATGATCCGATCTGAATTGGATATGTAAAATCCGAAGTTAAAATACCAAAACCTGGAAGAATGGCGAGGTAAGAGGGAAAAAAAAAACGCACGCATTTATTAATCTATTGTGTGGTGCAGCAAATAATTTGCACATAAAGCAGCACAAAGTGAGAAGAAATGAAAAGAACATGCCCTAAGAACGCAAATATGTGCAGACAATGTATTTACACACACAAGAAGAAGAAAAAAAGTCTTCTAAGCTTTTGTACTGAACAACAATAAACAGATATTTATAAAGAAAACACCATATAGAGCCATGATTTTCATTCCGTGTCTTAAAAATATAGTTTTCAGACATAATTTTTTGAAAGTATGATAGATTGGAAAAATATATATATCTCATACCTGATAAATAATATATTTATGTTGTGCGCGATGAGTATCCAACCAGAGAGCAGAAAAGAGAAATCTCGACGTTAACGGAAAGCAGAAAGAAAGTAATAGGGTAAAGGTACAGTTACCGGCTGTCGCAGGTTTAATCGCCCCCGCAGAAGGTTTAGTTGTGATTTAAAAGGGTGAAATTAACCGGGGTGGGCGGGGGGGAGGGATTTGTATTTCTATATTTAGGGTTTCCAAAAACTAATTATGGAAGAAAAGTGAGTAGGTATTCTAATTTAAAAATAGATCTCTACTCTTACATCCTAGTTTCAATTAAGATGTGTTCTTTTATTTTAAATATGATCCAAAAATTAATTATGGAAGAAAAGTGTGTAGGTATGCAGGTTATGGCGCATTCTAATCTAAAAATAGATCTCTACTCTTATATCCTAGTTTCAATTACTAAGATGTGTTCTTTTATTTTAAATCTGATCCAAAAACTAATTATGGAAGAAAAGTGTGTAGGTAGGCGCATTCTAATCTAAAAATAGATCTCTACACTTATATCCTAGTTTCAATTACTAAGATGTGTTCTTTTATTTTAAATCTAATTAAAAATTGTAATGTAATGGATAAAAATTGTATATATATGTATTTTTTATCATTGATTTTATGTCACTTTATATGGATGTCCTAATGAGTACTTGCACCATCAAGAGGTCTAAGGGTTACATCAATAGGAAATTGATGATATTATTGGCATAGACACATCATACAAATAGAGATGTAATACAAAATTATCACTATTTTTTTCACTTGAAAATAGATATCAAATGGTATTCACAAAGACGAAAATCTAGAGGAAAAGTATAAAGATGATGCAATTAATGGTCCAAGACTTTTTCCTTTTTGATTGAAAGACCCTCATTGGGATTTGGGAGTGTCGTTGGGATGATGGTGCAATTGCATGCGGGCTAGTTACATTAAAGCAAGAGAATGTAGGGGGTTCTAAAAATGGCTAAAAGAGGGAAATTCACCATGTGTTGACAATTTAGGATGACATGCCTAAATGGAATAAAGGATGGAGGAGTTATTGTCCTCTCTGAAAGGAAAGCATCCTTCAACAATATTATGTAATTGTACAAGTTGATGGAGAAGAAGAAGACAAGATTATGAATGATAGTGTATATGAAAACCCTAATTGCATATAACCCTAATTAGTCATTTTGTGTGGGTATGTAAATGTTGGTTTCCTCATAAGCATACTCTAGAAGCAAATATTGTTGGGAATCTTCTCAATGCCAAAAAAATGGAGCAAATCTCCCAAAGAAGGTGATGGCCTTCTAGGATTGAAATTGATACCCCAACAAAATGACAGTAGAAAGCCCAGCTAGAGCATGTAGAGTAAAAATCAGTAGCTCCACAACATTCTCCAAATAAACAACATATATAGCAGTGATGAAATCAAAGGGTGGCTTGAGTACCTAAATCTACTTCTCGTTGTTTCAATAGAGCTACGAGATTTTCATTGTTGCAGCTCAACTTACCAATAAAAAGTTGTTCCACACAAGAAAATGATAAATAAAGTTTTGCGGTCCAATACAATAAAATTTGAAATCCAATGATATTTTAATAAAACATTCACTAAAGGATCTCAAATTGCTAGATGTGTAAGGTGTAGATTCATTCAAGGTTAAAATTTATTATTTTATTTATAGTTTTCCTATATAGAATGAGATTGATATAGAGTTCTACCACTATCAATTCCATTTTCTTTTAATTTAGTGAATGTAACTTTAAACAAGGAGTTTCCTTTTGGCCTTTTTCTCACTATCTTTACATGTTTAATTAAAGTATCTTTATAAATAGGATTGTGTATATAGTCACTCAAGGAGGGGAAAGGGAGGAGATTGATAACAATCTTTCTCCATAATGTTATATGTTTCCAATTGTCGAACAATTTAATAAATAACTCTAGAAGTATTATAATTCTAGTCTCTTCTATCTTTCTTTTTTGAACGGTTTCCAATTGTATAGAGTACTTCACTAGTATTTTTTAAAATTTTGAATTGTGAACATAAATAAAAATTAGTTAGCTCTAGAATTATTATTATTTTAGTCTATTCTATCCTTCTTCCTTAATCTAGTTTCCAATTTTAAAGAATACTTCACTATTTTTTTAACTATGAACATAAATAAAAAATTATCCTCATTTTTTGATCCACCCAATCCCTTCTCATCCTATTTAGTGAGTATTGATATGTAATTCTTACATACACGTCTAAGGAGTTGAGCTTAATTGGTTAAAATGTTGGGTTATCATTGTGGAAACCCAAGTTCAAATCTCCATAGGGACATCTAATGTGGAATTCTAAGTTGTGACTTTTGGTCTTTCGTAGTTGGCTTCTAATGTGGATGTGGTTTCTAAATAAAGTGGATTTCTAAATAGTGACTCTTGGTCTTCCATAGATAATTTCTAGTGTGTTTGCTTGTAAAGAGCTTGTAAATGATATGCAATATAAAAAAATCTTACATACATTCTCTTCATCTTGATGATGGATCATGGAGTGTCACACCCCATTCTAAAGCAAGTATACTTAACATTTTATTTCAGGCAAATAGATAATTAGTCAGTGAAATTATTATGATTAAAGTAATATTGTGCTAGATTAGAAAATGCATTTGATTTATATTATTTTATATGCAATGAATATTGTATGTGACCTTGTTAATATGCACATGGTTAAATGATGTAATGGACTAACTACCGTTGTGCAATTGAGGTGGATGTAGGGACAGTGTTTTCCCCCTCCCGGAAGAGGAGGGATAGTATCACCAGGGAGAGGGTGATAGATCATGTGAATACAGTGATCATTGTGCCATATGACAACCACACACGCACTTAGTAGTTGTATTGCGTTGGTATGCCCTTTGATTTTCTCATATTCTCTTCTTTTGTCAATTTGGTGTTGATCTAAGTCATGATCATCTCTTGTCTGAGTCATGATTTTAGCTTGACGACTATTTCTCGTCACATATGTTTTGTGAGAATTGTTGAGTCGTGCATCAATGCTAATACCTCATTGTTTGACATACATCTTTTGAGCCCTGATATAATGTTTACATCTCTTGTTCTAGAGACCCTTGGACTTAAGATATAATTATTTAAAGTTATTAATATTATTAGTTATTAAATTATTATTATGACGATGTCTATTTATATTTATTATTTTATTCCCAAGTATGTGGGAGAATAAATTATTGTTTCAAGATAATTTCTTTTTCACCCAAAGTTCTGGATAGAGGGAATAGAACTTTCCCCACTACCCAACACCTCCTATATTCCTGGAGGCAAATGGGAAAACAATCACTTCCCTTAATCCCAGCATATAGGCATGGGCACGAGGAAGAGTGGAGGCAGGGAGCTTTCTATTTTTTAAAACAAAATTGAATCTTGAAACTTGAAAAGCATCGTTGGAGTTGGGAAAGAAGGGGGTGCGCAATAGCATTAGATGAAGTCTTTGAACGTCAAGAAAGAAGGAAATTAGTTCTCATACCTGCGTGGAGAAGCATTGTGGGAGTAGAGTAGAGTTCTTGAACCAAATACATCTACATAAATAGGTTCTCTTTGATTCCCAGTTAAAAAGTGTATTTGATATTCTTGTGGGATTCAACATTAAATGTTGAATGCATACGTAGGAATATTAAACTCAGATAGATGCAATGTTGATACTTTGACTCTGCATATCCTTGTGTCCATGTGAAGGCTGAAAGTCTTTGTATTGTGTTCATTGTATTATAAGGCCACATGGGTCGATTGTCATTTGAGGTTGAGAGCTTTGCTCTCAAATTTGTTTTCATTTTAGAACTAGGCCAATAGGTAGAGGCCAAAACCTTTTTATTTTGTGCTTGTTGCATGATGCTCTCATGCATTTATACTCCTTCATGGGAGATTGAGTTTTTTTTTAATCTTCCATGTGCCTGTAGAAGGCCGACAAGCATTAAATCTTACACAGGCCAAACTTCCTTATTGTTTACTAGTTATGGTTTTAGTTTAGTGAACAAATTGTCATTGTGTTGTGGAGTCTAACCAATTTTTATTCAATCATGCACAGTAGGAAGTGTGTAAGTGATTTCCTTTTAAAACAACAAACTATGTTTATATATATCTGTGTTGTAAAACTCTAAACTTGAGCCTATAAAGGCCAATAAGAAATGGTCGAGACTCTTTTAAGTTAGTATTTTTGTCTTGGGGTGAAATACATATAGTATTGCTCATACTTATGTAAGGCCAAATGATAGGAATATACTCCTGTGCCTCTATAAAGGTCGAAAGGTTGTTATCTTCCTTGGATCTATAAAAATGATAACTAATAAGCACTTGAATAAGTTGAGTGAGAAGGATAGTTGTATAGGTCGCCTGAGATAGATGTATCTCTGGGAAAATAAAAGACTGATAGATTAATGCTATCAAGTCATTTGTTAAAGACCGAGACCCTTGTCTTTTATCTGTTATCTTATATATTGTCAATATGGTTTCCATTCACGATGAAAGATCGATAGCCTGGAACTAGTGCAACTATAGTTGTTTAAGAGACATTGTTTTACCAACACTATGGAATAGTAGGTCAAGTGTGACCCAACTAGTTATATATGGCCATGAGGTCAAGAAGTATACACCACATGAGTACTAGAAACATAAAAGATAAGCTATGTCATGCTATTGTTACCTCAGACTTTAATAATCTCTATTTATGACTAAGAATAGTCAAGAGTTATCTTTGTAAGTGACTAAGTTTGGCCAATATATTGCAGTTGGTAGTATTATGACCAATTGATATATGAATATAATTTATCAATGACAATGATACCCCCATTTATTTATAAATCTCCTCTTGTAATACGAGTGTAAAAATATTAAATATGATGGTCTCGACAAGTTATAAGTCGAGTATAATCTTAGACTAAGGCAAATGCTCCTTGGTGGCAAGGACTTAGAGGCCAAGTTGACAAAGATAATTCTCTATGATAAAATCTTGCATATCTTAAAGAATGAATATCTAATTTACTCATGGGCACGAAACCGGGTTTGACTAGTCATTGAGTAGATTGACAGGTTGTCATAGACCCTAGATTGCAAGGATGCAAAGAGGGGCTCGATGCAAGTACATAAGTCACTCAAGCTCTTACCTCATACCTATCTAGTTGACCTGTAGTAGAGGGTTTACTTAATGTCAAATAGACAAATATATGGTAACATATCAAAGTATATTGATTTATTATTTATTGAAATAAAATAATGTTGTCTCCAAGTTGAGAAAAGAGTGTGTGAACATATGACTTATTTATATGAAACTTTGGCCAAAGTAATGCAAAATCACTGCTTGCATTGTCGGTTCACTGTGTTTCCAGATAGCTTGAGCAGTCAGCGGGTCATAGCTAGAGCTAGACTAGAAGTTGTAAACCCGGTTGTTTCTAGCTAGGACACTACACTAGTTCTCAGATGGCACATAGAATCAGTTGATTCTCATTATCTATACCCTCGTGAAGGGAAGAGCCACTTCCAATAGGAAGGTGTGTGGGGGACCATTGGTCTGTGGTTGGAGGAAAAGCACCAAGGTGATGCTCTCCCTCTCGTAGTTGATTGCCGAAGACTTGTAAGCAGAAGATATAATTTTATTGTACATGTAAATTTGTAAAATTTGTAAGTCGCATGTAAAGCGACCATTAGCGGATGTAATATACCATGTATTTTTGCAAATGCAAAAATACCTGCTTTACTTTGTATGATTAAAAAAAATTATGAGATTTTGGCATTTAATGTTTTGATTTGTAAGTGTTTTATTTAGCATTTCAGTTTGAGATGTTACATGGAGTGCGATCCAAAATGTCGATGTAAAAATGCTTACACATTAAAATTCAAAAGCAATCTTTCTAAAATTTATATATGTTCATGTTTCTATCTTAACTATTTTAAACATCAAATGATTCAACTATCAAAAATAATTTTATGATAAATATTTACCATTTCTACACATAAATAAGACATAAAATTACTTTTGAATGTTTAAAATAGTGCCTTCAATTGTCAAACTTTCTCTCTTCCCAAAAAATAACTTCTAATTCAAGATGAAGAAACAAATCTATTAAGAAGACTAAGGATAAACTTGGTTACTTGGGCACATGACCTAGTTCTACATTCAAGACATTTGATATTGTTGTAGTTTTAAGAGGGTTTGATGGGTGTAGGAGAAAAAACAATGTTTTTTTTAAATCACTAAGTAGATATGATTATAATTTTAAGGATATATTAAGAATAATACAAATGCTTCCCAACAATAAGAAAAAATTAAATAAACTATGAAAATATGTAAACAACTGACATTAATTTTAGATGCTTTCCAACAATACAATAGAATTAGAAATTGGAATATTTGCAGAGAAAAGAGTTATCACTATATATAGTTTGAATTTGGTTTGAAACATGTCATATATTTTTTGAAATTAAAAACCTGATGAACATTCATAGAGAGCACCTCTAATGGTGAAGATCTAACTAATTTCTTAATTTCCAATAAGAAGTCCACCCAACAAATAGAAGGTGGGGTTATTGCAAAGCCAAGGCCCCTTTTAAGAAAGTTTAGGGCATGATGGGAGAGGTTGACCATGCATTTACTTTCCCAATCTTGCACAATGTTTAAAGAAAATTTCTTGATTCTTGAAGAAGGAAGAGAATGAGGGGGGTCAATGGCTTTCACACAAAGGGGACCCTGGTTTGAATCAATGGGTGCGACGGGAGAGAAAAATTAAGAGGCATGTTATTGTGTGAATGTGAGAGAGAACTATATGACATGTCAGCAAGGGGAAGGACCATGCCATGAAGATGAAGAGAGGAACAATATCTTGAATATTTTTGGTACATGTCAGAAACATAGGCAAACTTGAAGTCATAAGTGAGGTGTGAAATGGATGATTGGCACAATAGGATTACATTAGGAAAAGGATGATTTAAGTTGGCAAAAGGGAGAGGAGGGGCTTGAGGAGCCAAGAAAGGGGATTTAGACTTCAAATCACCATTAATGAAAGCACAAGAATGCAGAGAGATGTTGAGAAACCATTTAGGGAGAACATTTACTAGGAATAGTTTAAGATGGACCGTTGGACACCATCAACTGTGTAGAAGACTCTGAGTGATCCCACAATAGTTTCTCCCATTTTTGGCCTAAGTTGGATATTGAAATCAATATTTTTAACCATATTTTCACTTGCTGTCACCTATAGCAACTAAACCATTAAGAATTTGAAGACGATGTGAACTAGTGATTTTTGAGATTTGTGAGTAATTTTTTTTTTTAATTTTTAAAAAATATTTGTCATTTTTAAGTAATTTTTAATAACTTGTTTTTATATAATTAATAGTATTTTTAATAAATGACATTTATTCCATAGCATATGACTTTTTTTACAAAAAAGATAAATTATAAATTCTTAAACATAGATTGGTAACACTAATATCTAGTGCACACATATTTTTTCATAATTTTTTGTTACATATTTTATTTATTATTATTATTTTATGTGAGATTGATTATAATTTAGACATAGTTTTATTCCATAACACAATTTTTTCTATATATATCCAAATTAATTAATTTTTTTTGTTGAAACAAGGACATCAATATGTAGTGCATTATTTTTTTTTTAAATTCTATAATTTTTATTTTTCCACATGTGGAACATAGACCTTGATTTTTGGTGAAAAACCTATGTTCACTAGAAAATAGAAAATAAATATAATAATTAAACTAAATATATTCAAAATTATACTTTTTAGAAAGCTTACTTTGAGGGATATGATCCTACAAGCTATCTTGTCATGATGAATCCATTTGCTAGTCCAACTTGAGGTTGTTAGGATTAAAGTGTCATCAACCTTGTAAATCCTATGTAATTTACTATTCCTATTATTGTTTGTAAATCATATATAAGGGATGAAAGGTTTCACCAGCAACGATCTTGTTTCAACCACATGTTTATATCTGGTACCCAACGCTAATTCGTCTGCGATGGGGGGTCGCAAGGGGTTTCCCCTTGCGAGGGGTCCAGGGGGATTATCCCCCCAATAGGGGTCCAGGGGCCGTACGCCCCAGCTGGAGTTCGGGGGCAGCGCCCCTAAAACCACATTTTATTTATATTTTATCATTGTAAATTTGGATTGTTCATCATTAGGTCATAGATCTTACGGTTGATATTATGTCAGTTTTCTTGCCCTTAGAAGCAACCCCCTTTTATAAGGATATTTGTACTACATTTTTTGGCAGAGTTGAGAGTAATAGGCACCGTTGGATTGTAGACTGAAGAAGAAGAGGAGTGCATGTATTGTAATCTCATATTTGAAGATAATACAACTTGGAGCCTCTTTTCTTGGTGGAGTTTTTTACCCGAAAGGGTTTTCTCCTTGTTACATATTGTGTTATGTGTTTAGTTCTTAATGCATGTTATTTTGTGTAGTGGGTTTTATTTCTATTGCAATATCCATTGATTCTACATTATTTAGAGGACATTAATAAGGTTTGAATCAGATTTTTGTTGTGTGGTTTGCACCTTCATTTCTAACAGAGGTTTGAAAAAGAAAATTCTAAGGAAAATTAGGTGGCATAGGGTGAACGATCTAGCCAAGCACCTTCGTTTGAAGGAATCCAAGTACCTTCATTCGAAGGTGCTTGGTCAAATTTTGAAAATATTAAAATGTTCATATACAAATACAACATTATAGATTACTTTATATCCAAAAATTAAAAATTATGCCTGCGTATTTCGCATTTTGGAAATTTTTTGAAAGGAAGAATATTTTCTAAGAGAATTCTACTCACATTTTTTGGTATTTTTGAATGGAAATTATTCAATATAAAAGAGTATTGTGATGTGTTTTTGGAGTGGAGGAGATGGAAAATAAAAGAATGAGGAAAAATAAGACTATGCATTCATATTTGACAAAAAATGACGAGAAATTAAATGAATAAAGGGTGCAAAAATATTTCAAAGAGAAAGAAAGTATGTATTTTTAAATATATATTTTAATTTAAATATCAAATAGTTTAATTAGGATATAAATTTCAAGTGTTTGTTGCATGAAGATCATTATATATAGTTAGATTCCTTAAAATTATTTTTTTAGCTTTTACAATGTACTAACCCGTGTTACATTTCTCAATATGTGTTTTCAACTTCTTCATATATGTACAAGTTCATCAATCCCACACGGGTATGTCGTATTCATACTAGTACCTTTCATGATTGAATTCTAGATGCAACAAGGTTCTAAGTTAGTGCCAACATACATCTACATTATCTTTATTCTAAATGTACACTTACCTAAAATTATCTAAGTATTTTTATACTAGGTCATAAGTATATATTGAAAACAACAATAGGTCATAGTTTTGTTTCCCAGTTCACTATCTTTGAAGTTCAAACTTAAAACCCTAGTTAGAATCTTCAAACTATTTTGTGTAACATTGCTATCCCTTGAAAGTTATATATATATATATAGGCAAGTGCTTCCAAGGGGATAACTCCCATTATATTAATTTTAAAATATCCCTCAAAGAGGGTTTACATGGATTCAAGTACATTGCATTTTAAGATGATTACAAAAAATCAATCCTTTCCCCATCTCCTTTAAGTGCTCATGCTTCTCTACTGAGATCAAATTTGGGTGCTTTGCCAATAGGGCTTTAAATTCTGCAAAGTTATAAATAACACTCCTTTTTGTAAACAACTCCAAATTTTCCTTGAGTAAGGCATTGTTCTTTAGGTCACTGCACTTAAAAACACTTTCAAGGTCTTGTGATGATCTCTTCCAGTTGTAGTTTGAGACATCCTCCTACTCCAACTTCACCCAAGTCTCCTTCCAAAAATTATGTGTCATTAGCTTCACAGACATTTTCTAGCCCATGAAATCCACACACAATGTCAATAATTCTCTATGATATCATGGTCATGCATGTGTTTCTCCATAAGCCACCTCCCTCCCACCACCTCCATTATTGCCAGTTCCATCTATGGGTCTCGAATATTGAATGTGTTGGAGCTATGAGGAAGAGTTCTCCTTGATGCATTCGCACCTCATCTTTGCTATCTTTACTCAGTCCACCATTTTGTGTGGATCCTTGTATCCACTGCATTATCTGTAATCGATGGGTCATATGGATAAGTACGAACAACCATGAGTGATTGAGTCACCATGATTTTGTAAAGACCCTCCATCGTTGCTTCATCCTTGGTATCAACTCCCACAACCATATCTACTACAATAATCAAATCAAGCCCTTCCCATTTGATCACATCTGTAGTTCCAGTCCATCACCTTATTAGATTCTCTATAAGTGTGCCAAATATAAAATCTTTGAAGTTTCCTAGTATGATATCAATCTCCTACATTTTCTTTTGTAGTTTCCAATGTGTGATCTTCCCATATTTAACTATGTTGATACAAAGCATTAAGTCACCTTCTATGTCCACATAGTCTATCTTTTTTTCCTAGCACATTATTAGCCCTTCAAGTAATGCATCCAGTTTCGCTTCATTATTAGAGTTGGGGAGCCATTTTGAAAGAGCCTAGATGAGGATTCCTAATTTATTTCTAAGGATACACCCTGCACCAAAGATCCTGGGATTACCTTGTGAGGCCCCATCAAAATTGATTTTCATTCTTCCTCTTGGAGGGGCCATCCAATTTGTGGTTTTGTATTTCTCCTTCCTCTTCACTGAATTGCTTGCAACTGGACAACTAGCGAGAATTCTCAAAATATTCTACCTCTTGGATATCTCATCATCCCATGTGTATTTTTTGAACCCTACAATCAAAATCCTTGTGTTGACAATTTTGTATATACCACTCTCAATTTTGCTAATAATACCCATGATAACTTGAGTTTTTTCATTGACAATCCTCCTAATTCTTTCTTTTTAGAGGTGCCAGATTACCATTGACAGGCTCACTATCCATATAACACCCCATGTTGAGTTTCTATGTAGTTGCGGCTAGCTATTAAAGAGATCTACTAGATCATTTGGAAGGACCCCATACCATCCAATCTTCCTAATCAACCATTGCCAACATTGTTGTGCAACCATGTAGTTTAGCAGGAGGTGGTTTGTTGATTCTTTACTCATGTTGCATAACAAGCATTGAGAGGGACTCAAAATTTTGATGGACTTCAAGCGCTCTCTTGATTGAATTCTCTTATATAGGGTTGCCTAGGCAAAAGCCCCAGCCTTGGGAAGAATCTTATTTCCCCAGCACAAATTTGAGGGCCATATTTTCATCATTTCAATTATGTCTTGCATTTCAAACCCCAACTTTGCCAAGTACTTCCAAGATTTCACCCCCATTCATACGGTCTGGTCTTCCTTTCTTGATAGGGAAATGGCCTGACTATTAAGAATCTCTGCCAATTTGTCCTTTGCACTTTATGGGATATGGGTGTTGCTGAAATATTTCCATTTCCACCTACTCCTTCCAACCAATGCTTCTACGTAGTCTGCCACCTTGTCACCTCAAATGTCTTCCATCACCTCTTGACAACTATATAGTTATGGGATAGTCTCCAAAGGAATGTCATCATTCCAAGAATCTAACTAGAAGTTGGTCATCCTTCCATTAAAAATGTTCCAAGATAGGTGTTCTATGATCAGTGGCCTACAATTCATCATGAATCACCAAATTTGGGAACTATTTGGTAGATTCACACTTGAGAGAATATGACTGGTGGCATCACAGTCTAAGTATTTCTTTTATAGTATTTGGCACCATAATACCATGGAGTTTTCAAACATCTAGACTAATTTTTCCCCAAGGGCCTTATTTTGCTTCATAATGCATCTAATGCCAACACCCCCATCCTCCTGCTTCCTATCCATATCCCAACTAATTAGTGGAATTGTTTTAGTTTCATTCGATCCTTCCCATAGGAATTTCTTCATAATTATGTTTAAATCCATTGTAGCCCTTTTCATTAGTTGTACACATGACATCATATAGATTGGAATCCTTGAAAGCATCACCTTAATCATGATGATTCTTCCTGCTAGAGAAAGCCATTTGCCTTTCCAAACCTTCACCTTCATCTTGCATATCTCCATATTATCACCCCATAGAGATGTTCTAGCCACACCTTTAAAAAGTGAGACTCCCAAATATTTTCAAGGGATGTAATTGATCTTGAAACTAAGAAGTTTGGCAATCCTATGTTAAGTCTCTCTTTGTATGTGGAAGAAAAATGTTTGATTTGTCCTCATTAATTTTCTGTCCTGAGACCTCTAAATATGAATCCAAAGTGTCCTTGACTATATTTGCAACCTCCAATCGAGCCTTCCCATACATTCATATCATCCATGAATTGTTGGTGTGTGACCGGGTCAAGGCCTTTGGCCACTTGTACTCCTTTCCATTCTCGATTCACTATGTTTTCCTTTATTACCCTACCTAATGCTTCTGCCATCAATACAAAAAGAAACAATGACAATAGATCTCCCTATATTAACCCCCTAGATGTGTCAAAAAAGCAGCATGGGGATCCATTGACCAAGATAAAAAATCTACCCAAAGAGATGCATCCAAACATCCAATCCATCCACTCTTGTCCAAACCCAAAACCTATGAGAATGTGCATCAGAAATAACCAACTAACTTGGTCACAGGCTTTGCTAATGTGAAGCTTGATAACCTTACTTTTTGCATTGATTTTTCAATGGAGTGTATCACCTCATGTGCTATGATAATTCCATTAATGATGGTCCTCCCCATAGTGAAGCCACTTTGCTCCATTGAGATGGTGTTTGGGAGGAGGATCTTAAGGCAATTTGTCATTACCTTAGATATGATATTATAAATTGTGTTGTACAATTAGGAGATAGGGCAGTAATCTACAAATGATAGACACTCTATCTTCTTGGGAATGAGTGCAATGTTTGTGTTGTTAACTTAAAGAATTTTCCTAGCCTTTTGTGAATCCTCCACCATTTCCCAAACTTCCTTTCCCAGAAAACCCTAACACTTTTGGAAGAAACATGCTAGAAATCCATCTGACCCAGGGGCCTTATCATGATGAAGCTGGAAAACAACATTCTTTACTTCCTCATCTGTGATTGGATCCATGAGCATTCTATTATCCTCTTCTAAAACTAATTCAAGAATATTTCTAGTGAAGGGGCTCATGTCAAAGACATCCGTCACTTCCTTAGGAGCAAGGATATTCTCAAAGAAGGAAATCGTGGCCCTCTAGATGTCCTCATTCTTTATTATCATGGAGCCATCTTTATCCTTTATCATGACAATTATGTTCCAACTCCTCCGAGCTTTTGCTGAATTATAAAAAAAATTGAATTTGAATCTCCCTCTACCACCCATATTTCTCTTGACTTTGAACTCCAAAATGCCTCCTCTATGGAAAGGATTTCTATATGATGTGCCATTAGATCCTTCTCCCAAAGGTAGTGATATTGAAACATACCACTCACTATTACTTCTTCATTCAAAGCCTCCAATTTTGATTCAATTTAGTCTTTTTCCATGAAGATATTTTTGAAGGATGTTCAATTTTGTTAGAAATTTAGATCTTAGGATACTAATCATTATGAACAAAATATAAAATAAATATAAATGAGAATTATACAAGCATGAGTTTAACACATTACACAAGATATGCATGGAGAAAACCCTTTCAGGTAAAAAACCCCATAAAGCATCATTTTATTAAAACACTTACAAAAAATAGTCTATTAAAAAATAAACCGAACCTGGGGTTATACTCTACATACTTCCACAAGGCCAATAATACCTCTTGTGCATAGTGATATAATTCACTATAAAACTTCAAATTCCTATATCTCTCAAATGAGAGAGAACCTCCTTAAATATAGAAGGGTAGAAAAATACTTGAAGGGGTATTAGTCACACCCATTCAAAGCAACCATTTGCAAATAATTAGTAATCTAATAGTTATTAGATTATTAATTATTAAATGGTATATGCTTTATAACATAAGGTTTTATAACCTTATATTAGAACATTATATAAATGTTATAAGGGTATGACCCCTAATAAAATTATGTTCTAACACTCCCCCTTAATGTTAATAGGGGGCATCACATGTCAATTTCTATAAAAGAAAAATGAAGTACCTTGGTAATGTAGGTCTTCTATGACTATGATAACTAACACAAATATATGCCAAAATGAAGAGCATGTATTTCAGACTACATGAAAGCCATCTTGTCACAATTTATAATTCTATTGTTTTAAAAAATGATGCTTAAGCAAGGTCTTATAATATTTTTGTTGGAGCCTGAAACTCCTAAAACCAGGCCCCCCCAAGTTTATTACATAATGCCCATAGGTCTTACATAATATAATGCTTCTACAAGTGGAAGATTTACAAAGAGAAGAGTTTTCAATATGCCCATAGGGCTTACACTTAATGCAAGGAGTTAGCCATATATAATTCCTAGAGGTATTACTTTTTGCCTTTTAGGTCTTACATAGAGTTGCCATTGTTAGACACACTCTCTCCCCCTCAATGGAAACTCCTTACATCGCAAGGCATTAAAACACCTAAGGTCTTGCATCTAGAGGTGCTATCGGCATGCACACTACCCCTCGATGGCCAAGCATTGATTTGAATTTGGAGAATTTGGTACTACACAGAGGTTTGATGCTATAATGCATATATAATTTTTTTGTGATTACTAGGAGCCTAGCCCAGATCTTCTTGACATAGTATATCTACCATCTGATAAGTAGTCTTACAGAACTAAAGAATAATATTAAGATGGAAGTAATTTCCTTTGAAGGAAGTTCCCATGAACTTCAAATGTGCTTTATTTCTGGAAATAGGAGTCTTGAGTAAGAGTAAATAGCTTTATCATATAATAAAGTGGACTTGTAATAGCACCCAAATGAAAAAACTCTTCTAGTAATCTTGTAAGCCACATTGATTCTTTTGTAGTCAACTTTTGATTAAAGAGGTATAAAAGATAGTTGTTTAAATATTACTCCATCCATGTGATAGCAGTTGCACCATATTTTGAAGACAGATTGAGGTATATGTCCTATCAATAATGTTACCAACACAGTTAGTAATATAATAATCAATAAAATTTATTTTTGGTGCAAAAATAATAAAAGCCCATAATTAAATAAGTCAACATATACTATGATATGACAATACTAAAAAATGATCTAACAATCTTATTAAGGAGATCACATGGGATTTTCATAAGTATACGTATGTATAATTTGCCATGTTTTTATAAGAAAAATAAGTAGTTATCCTACTAAACATATAGTAATGATCCAAAAAAATAAAACAACAGGTGAGCTATCCTTTCTAGGCTTTCTCCTCAGATAGTGTATAAGGTCGACAACCACCCATTACAAGTAGGTGCTTTTATACCCAATAAATTTATAGTTTTTAGATAAAATACTGACCTTTTTAGATAGTTATGAAAAATGCTTATATATTGTATCAAAATGTCATCTTGGATGTCTTTACCTATTTGGACATACCTTTTAGCTTGTAGTATTGTACCTTAATGTACCTCTCTTCTCCATGACATATAGGATAAAATTGCTTCTTGATTATAACAATATTCAAATAACTAATATCAAATTTTATCAATCACCTAGCCATGCAAACTAATCCAAAGTTTTTATCAAATTATTTCATATAAAAGATAATTTATCTAAAATTGGAGCCTTTACATATGACGATATCTTATATGCATGGCAATGCAAATTATATGACATCTCTTAATTTTAGAGGTGGTCATTCTTTTTAACATAAAAAACATCCTCTATGGTTATAACATAAATAATAATATGGTTGTCTTTTTTGGTGTTGCTTGCATATTTTAGAAAACATCAATAATATCAAGGATTTATCAACTGTTGTTGTCTATAGTAGTATATATATCTCTAAAGTTAGTTTCAATATATAAAAATGTTCAAACATAGAGCCTGATGGAGTCTGGCTTATTTAGCTTTAGTAGCTTGAATAGGAGATCTTTAGTTTTTAGGAGGTGATGATTAATTAGATGTTACCTTATAGGAAGTTAGACAATAAGTTCTACCTTCAATAGACAAGGGGATCCCATTAAGTCAGAACTCCAATCACTAAGTTGCCTCTAAATTAATTTTGTCCATAGCAAGAGTTGTAATGTAAATTGAAGAGAGAAATATAGAAACTTGTTTTAGGTTTCTTTCCTCAAGAGAGGAGATTACAATATGGTACACATATGCATGGTTTTGATATTAAAAAATTCTTGAAAAAGTGTGTTAGTTGGGGATGACAAAAAGTATTGATTTCAACTTTGAGTTATATAAGCATGTGAAATGATGTGGGGCATAGTGAAGAGTAATCATAAGAGTGTTTTCTAGGTTTAACTCTCGCTTAATGCCATAAGGCATGAATATGAAGCGGTAGTGATTAAAGGATATGTTGAAAAGTAAACCTTAAGAACTTGAAAATGGTGAAGTTAAACCTATGCCACATGAATTATCAACCAACAAAATTAAACACATATATAGTAGAATAGAATAGAATATGATTGTTAAGCTTTTAAAAATTATGTCATTGTATGAATAATCCTGATACGTTGGAGACTTAGTAGAGAGTGATATCTAAAGAGAATGACCTTTTATTGCTTTTTTAATAGGTTGACAAACTTGTGTGAAGACACATATTACTACCCACTCTCCTTCTCTCACTCTCATTAACAATTTAAAATGAATAGTGTCCACTTGTTTTGTGTACTATATTTTTTATAATATGATTTAGAATTTCCAAAACCAAGTGACTTTTACAAAATTGAATGTCCCAAAAAAACTCATGAGATGATTTCTATATTGCTTCAATAATGTCTTAACAAGGTACTAACTACACTTAATGTTCTCCTTTTGTTGATTTCAAAAATGTTTACACCTAATTACCAATGTCCTTTTATAACAAGTTTGGGAATTTAAAAGTTATAACATACCTTTGTACCAAGGTATTCAACCACCTCATCTAATATGACAATGGCTTTAATTCACCTTGAAGGGAATGATCTACCTACAAACCAATTTACTTTTCTATGACCAAGTTGAAGGCAATGAGATAGACCCAAGAGCTTTTATAGGGACTCATAATATCAAATAATTAACCTCATCTAATATGACAATGGCTTTAATTCACCTTGAAGGGAATGGTCTACCTACAAACCAATTTACTTTTCTATGACCAAGTTGAAGGCAACGAGATAGACCCAAGAGCTTTTATAGGGACTCATAATATCAAATAATTAACTGAGAATGATATATTGATATTTGAAAGAGAACATTCCATAAGGATCAAGTAGTAACTATAATGCACCTATAATAAACTTATATAACTAATTGATGCTCTTTAATTATGCACACAAGGCTTAGATCCATATACATCATATTGTTAGTGCCTATACATTTCATATGGGATTTAGTTAATTCTAAATGGTGAATTCAAGTGTGAACATAGTGATCCAAAAATCTTAACAACATACCAAGGCTTAACAAGACTATAATCCCATTATATATTTGTAATGAAACATATGGACAACCTGCATTTTAGCACCAACAAACTACTCCACTACCTTAATCAAACAATGAAATATTAAATAAAAATGTGATCGTTACAAGGTAAGAAGCAATGTTTCTCCCTTATATGATCGTTCTCAAGGATAGATCATATCAACCATAATATAATGCAATAGAAGAAAAATAATTGTTGACAACTAATTTAAATTCAATACCAAAACTGATGATTATTTTTGAGGTTAACCTAAAAAGGACTGATGAAAAACTTTTGTTTATTTATATTAGACCTATTTATACTAAATGATAGGGATGTGCTTTACAAAGAATGTGCCTTATCTATACTAAACTTTTAGAATGCCTTATCTTATAAGGAATGCGACTTCTTTAAAAATACATGATTTTATTTTAAAAAGCATTGATTCATATAATCCTATATATGTCTTTATTAAGGAAGTGGTTTTCCTTTGAAAGGAAGTGTCTTTTAGGAAGCGACTTTAATATGAGGGATACAATTTCCTTTTAAAAGATTATCATTTTTTAAAAAGTTAATGACTTTTTTTTATCGGTAAATATGTGGGATTATGGCCCACAACTAATAAATGAATAAAAATAAAGATAAAGACTGCTTCAGACCCATGAATGGGAAGCATAAAGAGGACTAAGAATTAAGAGAGACCTAAGACATACTGAGTAGATCACATTGCAATGTTAAACAAAGGAGACAAATTTGTAGCCAAACTCATCACAAGACAATAACACTACCCCCAAGAGATAGCTCAAGTGGCCTTTTTGGTCATTCCCTTCATTTTACTCCTGGTGAGGAGAGCATCCATAGTCCATTTTGTTCCATCTTCAACAGCATCTCTGCCTTCGTTACGGAGCTTTTCCGCTTCCAACTTGCATCCCTTGTTTTTGATAGGGATGTTTGGTTTGGAGATGGCACTAGCAGTTTGGGCTAATGAACACTCTTTAAAATGAACAAACAAATCATCGTCAATGTCCAAAAATTCTAAGTAATCCTCATCCAAGTCATCCATAAAGGGAAAAGAGCCCTGAGCATCAGAACCGTCACTAGCAGCCCCAGAAGAGTAGGGGTTGGAAGTGATGGGCTAAGGAGGAGGGTCCTCCCAGGGGACACTGAAGGGCGAAGATGAGGGCATCACTGCATCAGTAGAGGCCACAACTGGGGCTACAAAAGTAGGTAAAGGATCCTCCTATGCAGCAAAGAACTTCCCGTGATTATGCCAAATGAACTTAGCATCAGGAGTACCAGATTTCCTTAAAAAGTTAATGACTTAAAAAGGATACTATTTCCTTTTTGAAAATAAGCTTCAACTACCTTCATATAATGATATTTTTTAAATTACTAATTTATGATGTTTTCCTTAGAACTTGAAAGGATGTGTCTTCCTAGAAAGAAGATAACTTTGACTATAATATATCAATGGTCTTAATACATTTGTATTTGAAAGGAGACCCATTTTTAGAAATGATGTCATTTATATGCATTAGAAATAATGCATCTTACTTTAGAAAATGATGTGACTTCAACTTAACACATTCCATGTGTTCTATTTAATTTAAGATTTTGTTTGAAATTTAACCATTTTTGGAGGGTCATGAAGTAGTTGAGGCTCTTTCGACTGTTTATAAAGAATATTTCAACTTATTATAAATATTTATGTTTGAGGTAAAATTTGTAAGAGGGTTTGATTTGATGGTTTATGTGAGTCCTCCATTCACCTTAAACATTCAAGGACTTTAGGTCAAGTAGGAAATCTACTATTAGGCTTGTAGTCACTTGGAATGTAGGGAAAATTGGAATTGTGTAGATTTGTTGTTCACTTATGCCCAATTATGCTCAAAACCCTAATTATGCAAATTTGGAAGCAAACAGACAAGTCACAGAAAATACTCGCATACAGAGATACTAAATGATAATCAAATGCATACTAGATTTTGAAGTTTGGGAAGTGGAACAGTCAAGGACTAATGAGCGGGCGCCCTAGTCGAGTGCCACCATTTTTGTCTGGATCTAGAAACCTTGTTTGCAACATGTTCTTGTTGTTTTAGAGATTCTTCAGTTACGGGATCCAAAGGACTAATGAGTGGGCACCCGAGTCTAGGTCCCTATTTTCTCTTCAGATTTGCAATTCTAATAGTCTGCAATGCTCTCCTGCAACTCCACTTTTCTTGCTCCTATAACCTGTAACCTGCAATCGCAAAAAAATGGGTTGGGGGTTGTGGTGTTTAGAGGCTTGCCTTAGTCAAGCCCCAGAGAGTCATTCAAGTCTTCCGAACACCATTGTCAGAGAAAGAGTGCATATCCCTACGGGATAGAGGTAAAATCCAAATGATAAATGATTGAAAACACAATTGATATCACCTTGTAGTGAAGATATCATGGAAGGAAGAAGCTCTTCATGCCATGAGGAAATGGCTACCAAATTTGCAAATACAAACATAATAACAACACAAAGTCTGCTCTACAACACATAATGAATGCCTTGGATCACTTCTACACAAGCTCATGAATCAAAATTGCCATCTAATTTCCATATACTTTACAAATGAATGCTTAAACATGCTTATATATGCAACTACAAACATTCCTGCCAAGAATTTCGTAATTGAAACTTACCGTGTCGGCATAGGACCTAAATAACGGTCACAAATCGACATTTTGAAATTAGGACTAACCTAAAATAGGGCAGGACTAAGGCACAGGTGCCTAAGTCCACCCCCCTATTTTAGGCAGAATTTGTCACAAGTGCATCCCCTGAATCTAAATTGCCATGGAACTTTAGGGTTTTCTCATTGGGAAGTCAGATTAACACGAAAAATACTTTGAATGCATAAATAGGACCCAGGAGCTAAACCTTAAGAGGGAAAATTCCCCAAGGGGACATTTTTTGATGTAACATTTAGCCCCCAGATTAATGTATGTAAAAACATAAGGCCAATACATGCATTAAAGTATGACCAACAAACACAACAAACACTCCAAGCACGGAGAAGACACACCAATCACAGAGAAGACAGTAACAGGCATTACAGTCATGCAAAACACAAAGAAAACAATATTGAAGATAGTGAATGCAGAGAAGACAGTAATGATTTTCTTTTTCATATATATGAAATGTAGGTGCAAGTACAGGAAAGTAAACACACCACCCATAATGCAGGAGGGATTCATCGCCACTGGTCTTTAAACTACATATGGGGTAACACACATGCAATACATGCCAAACAAAACAAGCACACCATACAAATCCCAAAGCATAGGAGGGGCTCATCGCCACCGGTCTTTAAACTATGCTTGGGAACAAACATGCAATACACACACACTTGGAAGACACGGAGAAAACACGACAGACAAGCAACAGAGTGTTCCTATTTCTAGGTTCAACACCATCTCAAGCACATTACAGACACACACCGATGATTGGGCTTCGCCACAACAATCGCCAAAGACACACTTAAGGGTTGAGTTAGTCACATAACCGCTCCCCACCTCGCGATGAGGACTTTTTTTAAAATGATAGTATGTGCACTCTCTTTGAGAAATACACCATCCCCGTCTCATGATGAGGGCTTAAGATAAAAAAGGGATGTGATATCCCCGCCTCGCGATGAGGGCTTAAATGATTGCAAACAAATCTTAGAGTGCAGGAGGGACTCATCGCCACCAATCTTTAAGACTGCACCTAAGAACAAGCACATTGCTAACATCTACAACAGACATCTTACCTTATATATGCCCCCACCTTAAGGTTGTTGATATCTTGTATCGATATCAAGCACGTTAAGGTAGGAAGAAAACACACAAGGGAACATGAGCTTTCACAAAGCCCATGCCCCTTAGAGGTGACATGTACTTTACGATTGCCAAATGTTCCCACAAACACATCCCTGCAAGAAAAGTGTTAATGTCTATATAATCATGATAAACAATAGTGCATATGATCAACCACATAAAGAACTGAGGAATGCAAGGTTCAAGATAGACAAAGTGCATAGAGTAGTAGTATTGTTATGTTTTGTAAGTGTGATAAGACACCATCAAGCTCACACGACAAAGTTCACAGAGTGATTCTACTAGCCAAGAGTCGGATAATATATATCAACCCCATCGTCATATAGGAGCTAAGTTTATTTTTGATTTCTCGCTAAAGAGACGCTAGGTCCACATTAGTATAAAATGTGTTTCGTCATTCACCCGCTAGATAGAAACACTAGAGGAAGGGAAACAATAAATCAAGAGAGGAGAAACAAGTGCCTTAGGGACAGTCACGTAGGAGGGTACCCCCAAGTCCCCAACCGCAACGCTATGTCCGTAAGACACAAAACACAACAATGAAAAATAGAGGAGAAGCAATATAGAAGAATGATGATACAAATGGAAGAAGGGTCACAACAGAGGTGGTCTCCTGGTATCCTGGACCTTACAAGAGAATCAAGGGTCATCCTAAGAGGCCTAAACAACACATAATACATCATGGGGGAAACACATCACAAGAGATAAAGGGTTAGAAATACTTAACTGGTAGTACCATTAAACTAAATTTTAGAGCCTGCGAACCTCTTGGAGAGGTACTCAATCAAGTTTTGCATGAAGGTGGAGTGGTTCTTATAAGAGTCTTGTTTATTGTCATAAAGTCCATGTAATGCTTGTTTCTTGGATTCTTGTGTAAGTGAGACCTTTTGTTTCTTATGAGTAGGAGAACCTATTTCCAACTGATGATAATCGTCTTACTCTTTTATGATTTTAGAGAGTTTTTGTTGTTGATTTCATCTACCATAATAACAAGAATCATCCGTACTATCTCGCTCTTTTTCTTTGTTATAGTTGTTTGTATCAGTTGTTCTACTTATTTTTCTGATATATTTTGGTTATCTCTCGATCCTTGTAAAGATAACGGAGGAGTAACCTCAGCATAAATTCCATTTCGACATGGACGAGGTGGTTCATCCAAATTTTCCTTGTCCACTTCTATTATGCCCAAATTGTTACCATATTCCAAATAATCATCATCGTCCACTTCCACTAAGCCCTGTTCCATAATATTTATATTAGTATGCTTAGGGAAAGGATTAGTAAAGATTTGTAAATTCTGATTCGGTGTAGCAACCGACTTATTTCCATTGTCATTCACTCCTGATACCTGTATCACATTTGAGTCGATGAGGTCTTGTATTTCATGTTTAAGACACATACATCATTCGGTATCATGTCCTTGTGTCCGATGATAATGACTAAAGGCATTAGCATCGAAATAAGGTCCTTGAGTTTTGTTAGGATCCAAAGGTTTAATTGGGGGAATCTTCATAAGATTATTACTCATAGCTTGATTCATGATAGAATGGTAAGACTTAGATATCGAAGTAATTTTTTTTTGCTGATATGGTGCCTTCTTCATATTAGTAATAGTAGATACTTGAGAAAAGTTATTCAAATTCGGTCAATTAATCTTGATGAAACTCCTATTATTATTCCTCTTAAAGTTGTTTGGTGACAGTCCACCCATGGATTGACCAACTTGAGCCGATGAGTTTTGGTTTTCATACTGGCTAGACGAAAGTTGATAATCACAAATGGCAGTCCATAAATGTTGAAAGGAGTTATATTTCATTAAAAGAATCTTATCACGAATGTTAGGTTGTAGATTTGTAATAAAAACCTTCTGAACATCCTCATCTTTCACTTGATATTGAATTTGTGCATAGAGAGATCGATACCGACTAATAAACTCAGTTAACTTCTCTTTCGGACCTTGCTTGCAATGAACTAAATCAATCAAAGAAACTTGAGGTCCAATATTTGCTTGAAAATGTTGTAAAAATTGATCAACCAATTGCAAAAAGGAGTGTATTGAATTCGGAGGTAAAGAGCAAAACCATTCTAAAGCAGTGTCTTTGAGAGATCGCAGGAAAAAAATTGCTAACAAGTCCTCTTCAAAATAGAAATCACTACACATAGCCGTGAATGCCGCCACATGAGTATTAGGATCACCTTTTCCACCATATTTTTCAAAGTGAGGGGTCTCAAACCTCTCAGGCATAGGAGTTATCAAGATTGCATAGGATAGGGGATTATGAGCATGAGAAGTTGGTATATTAGGTTGTGAAGAATTTGTCAAATTTGTCACCTTTTGTTGTAAAGCAGTCATGCCCTACAGAAGTTGGTTTAAGATGACATCATTGGGAGATGCGGTTTGTTGTGAGGAATTAGAACCAAAGTGAGGAGGTGATTGAGCCTGAGTTGTGATAGGCGGAGGTTGTGAATAGGTCAATGGTGGTTGGACATGTAGTGATAGGTGGGAGGTGGTTGCAAATAGGTAATAGGTGGTTGAGAGCAATTAATCATAGAAGAGGTTCCCTTAGAAACCAAATTATGATAATTAAATCCCAAAGCTTTGTAATTTTGTGAACTTGTTCCATTAGATACTCCAATATTACTACAAGCATTTGTATGGGTTGTTAAAATTGTCAATGTGATTGTAGATATTCCAGTGGTCGGTATAGGTGCCAATACTTGTGTATGAGATGGTGACAACATGTTAATAACTTTTGCACATTTAGTCACTGGCATGACATTAGTTTGCACAATATGCGTTAAACCTCGGATAACATCAATACCATCTTGTCCTTATTTTATCAATTCTCTTACATGGTGAATCACGGGCACAACTTCTTCTGCTATTCTCTCAGTTTCCACGAATGCTTAAAATTCGGCTAAATCTTTGTCAAGTTTGTTTATTTGTTCATCGGGTACATGTGCGAACACCTCAATAGTGTCATCGACATCATGAAATACTTGATCTTCCATAGTGGTTGTAGGAGGTATAATATCTTGCAAATTTTGTGTCTCTCCTTTGTAAAGAAGGTATTCAATGGATTTTTAGAGGTAGGGATGTCAACTTCTTCAAGAGCACTAGATCCCATGTATCTTATACTTCTTCTCAAAGGGATATTTATATTAGGGCATCAATTTATACTACTCATACAGAGGCATGCAACGCTCAATGCACAAACTAATAGAATAAACCCTAAGAGAAGGATACGTTTAAGATCCAAACTGCTTGATTTCTTGACTTTTTCAATGCAAATAAGTGAAAGAAAAGGTGTTGTAAGGAAATTGATCAAGGGAAGAAAAATATATATCTAATATCGGTCCAATAAATCTATAATATCCTTCACAACGCACTTTTTATGCAAACCTAGGATAATGACAAGTCAAAACCTAGTGAAAATACACTAAAACATGTAATTTTTCACAAATGTTCAATGCAAAGACCCAAAAAATAGAGTGTTGTAAATAGTTTTAGGACATTTAGAAGATCATATAAATAATATCAATCACCTAAAGCCATAAAATCTTTCACAACACGCTTGAAGTGCAAATCTAGGTCAAATCCTAGGGCAAATATAGCTAAAATATGCAATTTTCCACCAAATTTCAATGCAAAAGAGTATGACAAAGGGTGTTGTGAGGAAAATGATGATGGAAAGCAAATTATAAAAGTAATAACAGCCACATAATGCCAAAAAATCTATTACAACACACTTGTAGTGTAACTCAAGGTCAAACCCTAGGGAAAATATAGCCAAAATATGCAATTTTTCACCAAATTTCCACTATAAGAGGCCAATAAAAAGGTGTTGTAAAAAATTTTAGGAGGAGAAGTAGATAATAACCCTGATAACAGCCAATTAGTGTAGAAAAATCCTTTACAACATGCCTATAGTGCAAATCTAGAGAGACGATAAGGCCAAATCTAGTGAAAAATCAAGGTTTTCAAACCCTAGGCATGAAATTTTGCAAGCAAACCACTATGATGCAACACTACAGTTAGAAATCAATCATAATGAGTGCTTTAAAAGGGTAGTAAAATCTGAAACAAGATTTTGACTACACACCCTAGCTAATGTAAAACTAGGTTATATGAAAAAAAATGCACAATTTCAAGCAATTTTTATCAATTTAAGCATGAAAATGCATACTAAATGAATGATGAATGAAAATTTTATGTATTTTAAATTAGATCTGATGATAATGATAGAAATTTATTGAAATTAAATGACAGTTAATCCAAATTATATGAAAATGCAAACTAAAAATGCCAATTTTTTCAAATTTTGCCAAATTTTCAAAAAAAATTGTAACTTTTCAAATGCAATAAAATGAGCAATGATATGAATGAATTAAATGAATGTAAATTTGAAACAAAACACTTATAAAGGTTCTAAATTCATTAAAAACACGGGTTCACCAAAATGTTTAAGGTGAAATTTTATGCAAGAGGATTTGTTAATGTTTAGGGTTAATTTGTATGAATCCTCCTTTCACCTCAAACATTCAAGGACTTTAGATTGAGTAGAAAATCTACTATCAGGCTTGCAGTCACTTGGAATGTAGGGAAAATTGGAATTGTGTATATTTGTTGTTCACTTATGCCCAATTATGCTCAAAACCCTAATTATGCAAATTCAAAAGCAAACAGACAAATCATAGAAAATGCTTGCACACAGAGATACTAAATGATAATCAAATGCGTACTAGATTTCAAAGTTCAGGAAGCAGAATAGTCATGGACTAATGAGTGGGTGCACTAGTTCAGTGCCACCATTTTTTTCAGGATCTAGAAACCTTGTTTTCAACATGTTCTTGCTGTTCCGAAGATTCTTCAGTTGTGGGATCTAGAGGACTACTGAGCGGGTGCCTGAGTCTAGGTCCCTATTTTCTCTTCAGATGTACAATTCTGACAATTTGTAATGCTCTCCTACAACTCCACTTTTCCTGCTCCTATAACTTGTAACCTGCAATCATAGAAAAATGGGTTGGGGGTTGTGGTGTTTAGAGGTTTGCCTTAGTCAAGCCCCGGAGAGACATTCAAGCCTTCCAAACACCGTTATTAGAGAAAGAGTGTGTATCCCTGTGGGATAGAGGCAAAATCCAAATGATTAATGATTGAAAACACAATTGATATCACCTTGTAGTGAAGATATCATGGAAGGAAGAAGCTCTTCATGCCATGAGGAAATGGCTACCAAATCTGCAAAAACAAACATAATAACAACACAAAGTCTGCTCTACAACACATAATGAATGCCTTGGAACACTTCTACACAAGCTCATGAATCAAAATTGCCATCTAATTTCCATATACTTTACAAATGAATGCTTAAACATGCTTATATATGCAACTACAAACATTCCTGCCAAGAATTTCATAATTGAAACTTACTGTGTCGGCATAGGACCTAAATAACGGTCACAAACTGACACTTTGAAATTAGGCCTGACCTAAAATATGGCAGGACTAGGGCATGGGCGCCCAAGTCCACCCCGCCTATTTCAGGCAGGATTTGTCACAAGTGCATCCCCTGAGTCTAAATTGCCATGGAACTTCAGGGTTTTCTCATCGGGAAGTCAGATTAACATGAAAAATACTCTAAATGCATAAACATGACCTGAGAGCTAAACCTTAAGAGGGAAAAGCCCCTAAGGGGACATTTTCTGATGTAACAATTTATACATATTAAAATTAAAATTTAAGTACTAGATCATTTGAAATTTGATGTTCATCTTTTATGAAATTTATGACATTTGAATTAGGGACTTGTATGGCTTAAAACATTTGAATTACTTGACCCATCTATGACCTTAGGCTTTTCTAAAGATTTTGATCTTATTAAATAGACATAGTCAAGAATTAGGGGAAAAATGCATGACAACCTCACCTTGCGACTTAACACCACATATATAGAAGAAGCCATAAGAAAACATTTTGTGAGTATGTTGGAAAAAAATTAGTATGAAAATTCTCTTAGATATCACTTATAAAAATTATTAGCATTGCTTAAATTGCTTTTAATGAATTAATTTTAAAACAATAGAATAGGGAAACCAGATGTCTTGCACAGGTGTTGATTGAACAGAAGGAGGTTTCCTATCAAGATTTACGTGTCTTCTAGTATAACCTGTAAAAATGATTAGTATAGCCCAACCTACTTTGATACCATGTTAGAAATTAGGATCTTAGGATACTAATCAATATGAACAATATACAATAAATATAAATGAGAATTATATAATCATGAGTTTAAGACATTACACAAAATATACATGGGGAAAACCTTTTTGAGTAAAAAACCCCATAAAGCATCATTTTATTAACACTTACAAAAAATAGTCTATTAAAAAGTAGACTGAACTTGGGGTTATACTCCTCTATATACTTCCACAAGGCTAATAATACTTTCTGTACATACTAATATAATTCTCTATAAAACTCCAAATTCCTATATCTCTCAAATGAGAGAGAACCTCCTTAAATATAGGAGAAGGGGTGGCAAAATACCTAGAGGGGTATTAGTCACACCCATTCAAAGCAACCATTTATAAACAAGTAATAATCTAATAGTTAGTAGATTATTAATTATTAAATGGTATATGCTTTATAACATAAGGTTTTATAACCTTATATTAGAACATTATATAAATGTTATAAGGGTAATAACCCCCAATAACATTATGTTCTAATAGATTCTACTTCTTTAGCTTCATTTTTATGTATCCCAATTTCTTAGTGAATCTAAACATCTTTGATCCATTTTTAACTTTTGCCTCTAACCACCACCCCCTAATCAGATCCACCAACTCCTCACATTGGAACCACATTTACTCAAATTTGAAAGAGGTATGAATAGGGGGCTTGTCCTCATCCATCGCCAGTTGGACTAGAAAGTGATCAGAGCCAAATATTGGTAGAATTGAGGAATCAAAAGAATGGGATAACAGAGCCAACACTCCAAAATCATGAAATGATCTAATCATTTAGCTATGTTTGTGAAGCCCTCTTGTCTATTTGTCCATGTATATTGACCACCTTTTGGAATTATGTCCACTAATACCAATTCTTTCATAAAATCTTGAAATTACACCTATGACATGGAAGCTTTCGTAATTCCCCCTCTCTTCTCATCACAAGAGAGGATGCCATTGAAATGTCCCCCATTATGAAATGGTCCTCTCCCTGAATGGGAGGGTGAAACTAGCAATTTCCTTCCAGACCCTTAATTTATCTTCTATTTTAATGGGACCATACACATCTATTAAAATGAAATTTAAATTTATGTAAGGATTTCTTACCCACACAACCATATAGTTCAGAGTGGAAAAGATATTCTCCGCAGACACCTTGTTTAGTCACCACAAGAGCCCAAGACCCCTAGAAAATCTAATCACATATTGAAAATGTCCACACCAACCTTTGCAATGGGCAACAAAAGATCTCGCATCTATCTCTTTTAACTTAGTTTGTTGAAGTATGATGACATCTGAGTGAAAACAATCAATTTGGCACTTGATCATGTTCCTTTTGTTAGGGGCGTTAAGGCCCCTAACATTCCATGTAATTATCATCATTGGTTGCTAAGGGAGGTGTTTCCCCCCTTAGATCTCATCAAGTAATTATTGATGGATGCTTAGCCCTTTGACATTACAAACTCCTCTCACTTCTACTTGTTAGTCTTCCTTCCCCTCTTTTTCTCTGATCCAATCTCATCTTTGAGGAGTCTCAAGGATGATTGGCTTATTCTATGTGGATCCATGATTCTAAATTTGTTGATATGTTCCTTCTCATAATCCATCTAGTCCTCCTCACTATTGGTCTCCAAATTTTGTTCTTCGAGAGGCCTCTAAGTAAAGAGCACCATTTCTTTGCCAACCCCCTCAGGATTTGAAGAAGGTGGTGTCCCAAAATCCCTTTCAGGAGTGCTTGAGGGACCATCCAACTTGTTCTTCGCTTTATATTCAAATTTATTTTCCTTTACCACTCATTTGATTATGTTCTTGTTTATCTTAGGGAACATTGTATCATTGTGCGTATGACTCTTTCATCTCAAGCAGTAGAATTTATTTTCCTCCACCTCAATTTTATATCTCCACTTTACATCCCTAGTTTAGAGAATGATTTACTTGGAATTTCATAGATGACCATGATCCAAATGTGTACATACACATGGGAATTCTCTTCCATAATGTCTATGTCCACTTGATCAATAATTCCCATATAATTCCTAATTTTGGTTAGCTTTTCGATATTCTAGTATTCTAGAGGTAGGTTATGTAGCATTACCCATATTAGCCCATCATGTCAAACACAAATCATCAAATTGAAATTCAGACTCCACCTATCAAGATACAACAACACATCACCTACACGCCATATTCTCTTGTTGATGATTTCCTCCCGCACTTCTTTGGAGTCAATGACTGAAACAAAGAAACCATGGGGGAAAAAGGACATTCTTAGTCTTCCAATTTGTCAAAATCCAATTTAGTGCTTGTGCCCTAGAAGAGCACTTCCCCATGAATATTCCAATTACTACTTTTTTGTGCAAGAATACTATTTCGTCATCCTCCTCGAAGCTTATTTCCAAGGTGTTGGGAGGAGGATCATCAAGCCCTCTCACACCACCCTACTTTTTTTTGTTATTCTAATTTTTTTGTTCCATTCCTCACACACACACACATATTGAAACTTCTCTCTTTTATATTGTATATGAATCTAATTAAAGAGGTTAAGTGAAAATTTTATAAGAAAAATATAGATCATTTAGTTGGAACTAATATAGAGAAATTAAAATTTTATGCTAAACAACTTGGTCAAGTTACTAAGAGGTCACTGAATAGAACTTCAAAGGAAATATTTGACAAGCATTTTAAACATTGTGATACAATTGGTAAAGCCCAACTATTATCAAGTATACTTACTTGTGATGATATGAAAGAGCCATTACAATTGTTGGGTGTAGATTTTATAGAGAAAGAGGAAAACATGCCTAGAAAAAGATGTTCAAAATGTCACAAAAGGTTTGAGTTCCATTGACAAAAAATCATGATCCATTGATAAGAGCATTTCAGGAACAATGATGTTGACTTCTATTGTAAGTCTAGAAATGTCAAGAAAGCATCAAATTTCTTCACTTTCAAGTGAAATTGGATTAAGCAGAAATACAATACTAAGATATGTGAAAAGGAAAAAAGTTTTGGATGACAATACTGTAGAAGGCAATTGGAAATTAATGTATATGTCTCCTTGATCTGACAAGATTGAAGATGGTGTTAGGACGTTGATCTTAAATTTTTAACACGATCATACTCATCCTTTAACAAATAGTAGAGATGCTCTCAAATGCAAGATTGGGCCAAATGATTATGAACTACATGCAAAACATTGGTTAGACATAACACAACATGAGATGTATGTTACACTTTGTGATGACAATCCTCATATCAAGATTGGGAAAACAATGTTTGAAATGTTAAGGCCATGGTACATGAAGCCAAATAAAGTCTTTGGAACTTGTTGTTGTCGTCACCATATTGAATTTGATCTTTACTATCAGTTGTTTTGAAAGATTAGACAAGAAAATGATGGTGTTGAAAATGCACCAACTAAATGAGTAAGTGAATTTGTAGCATCCATCTTATGTGATAAATCTAATGATGATGTAGATGGTCAAATGAAATGCATAAAAGGACTTTGTAAAACATGTGGAAATTTGGCAAAATTACCTTTGAGAAATGAAGACACTAACATGATGAAGATGGTAAATTACAAGAGGTGCAAGTACATAAAGTATCAAACAAAATTTCAAAAAGAAGCCACAAGGTTAGATTACATATAAGAGGAACTACCTATTGGAACATTTATGGAAAATATCTGTAAATTGATAGAGCCATACATACAACATGCATTTTTCGCTAAGTGGCAAGAAAAAGAGTTTAAGTTGTTGAGAGATAGTTTCCCACCTGGAACAATCTTATTGGTAGTCAACTTTGAAAAGAATTACTCTTTTACCCATGATGGAGATTCAAACACAATAGTATTATTCAAAGTAGGTGACTATTATGATGCATGTGTATTATCGACATGTACAATTGGATTTGGATGGTGTTGAGAGTACATATCTATAATGAGTCATTGGGAAAGTGCAAAAAGATGGGGGGCCAAAAAATAACAAAATCTCCAATCTCTAGCCCATGATGAGTTGACTTGAACTACATCCTCTGTTAAAAGAAGGGCATATTTTATCTGTATCAATGTTGGTATTCATAAGCTGAAGAGCATTGATGTTTCACACACCATGTTCTTTGAAATATCTTAACCTTAAAATATGACTTGGATATGTACTTGAACATGTAACAAAATCTCCAATTTCCAGCCTATGATGAGTTGACTTGAATTACATCCTCTGTTAGAAGAAGGGCATCTTTTATCTGTATCAATGTTAGTATTCATAAGCTGAAGAGCATTGATGTTTTTCACACACCATGTTCTTTGAAATATCTTAACCTTAAAATATGACTTGGATATGTACTTGAACATGTAACAAAATCTCCAATCTCCAGCCCATGATGAGTTGACTTGAACTGCATCTTCTGTTAGAAGAAGGGCATCTTTTATCTGTATCAATGTTAAGGTATTCATAAGCTGAAGAGCATTGATGTTTTTCACACACCATGTTCTTTGAAATATCTTAACCTTAAAATATGACTTGGATATGTACTTGAACATGTAACAAAATCTCCAATCTCCAACCCATGATGAGTTGACTTGAACTGCATCCTCTGTTAGAAGAAGGGCATCTTTTATCTATATCAATGTTGGTATTCATAAGCTGAAGAGCATTGATGTTTTTCACACACCCCATTCTTTGAAATATCTTAACCTTAAAATATGACTTGGATATGTACTTGAACACAACAAAATCTCTAATCTCCAGCCCATGATGATTCACAAAATTTTCCCAACCCTGCCTAAATTCCAATTTATTTATGGTACCCCCTAATTGCACATCCCACTCCTGCCCACCTGGGCCTTGCAACACCATATGTTCGTTTGTGTTGTCTATAAACTGTGAAACAAATGCATGAGGAATGCACTACCATAAACACATTACACAATTAGATTTTACAAGTTCTTAACAGTGTATAGGAAATAAAAGAATGAAAAATAATGTATAGAGTTACCAGTTTTTGTGTAAAGTCTCCAAGCATAACTTTGAAGAAGGAGGCACACCCATTAAACCAACTCATTCAACAACTTGCTGCCCATCGATTGACTTGAACTACATACTCTGTTAGAAGGACATCTTTTATCTATATCAATGTTGGTATTCATAAGCCGAAGAGCATTGATGTTTTTCACACACCCTATTCTTTGAAATATCTTAACCTTAAATTATGACTCGGATATGTACTTAAACACAACAAACTCTCCAATCTCCAGCCCATGATGATTCACAAAATTTTTCCAACCCTGCCTAAATTCTAGTTTATTTATGGTACCCCTTAATTGTACATCCCGAAACCCTAAACCCTAATCCCTAAACCATAAACCCTAATCCCTAATTATAATTTATGGTACCCTAATCCCTTATCCCTAAACCTTAAACCCTATCCCTAAATCCTCAACCCTTAACACTTAAACCTTAAATCCTAAACCCTATCCCTAAACCCTAAACCCTCAACAGTATACCTTAAACCCTAATCCCTCAACCCTAAACCCTATCCCTAATCCCTCTACCCTCAACACTCTACCTTAACTCTAATCCCTTGACCCTCAACCCTAAACGCTATCCCTAAAGCCTTAACCCTTAACCCTAATCCCTCAAGGTCCTAAACTCTATTCCCTTATCCATAAACTCTAAATCCTATCCCTAAACCCTCAACCCTCAACCTTAAACCTTAATCCCTCAACCCTCAACCCTAATCCCTCTTGACCTTAAACCCTCAACCCTTATCTGCCCCTCTCCTCCCCTATCTGTCTCACCCCCATCTCTACCCTCCTCTACCCTCGACACTATACATATACATACATACATACATATAAGTATACATACATACATGATTAATAACCTTGAACATAAAAAATTCAAGGGGGTCATAACATGAGCGCATTGTCAAACATGACAAACATTGAGCAAACTTTTGCGAAAAAGGAAAAAATGTAAAACAAAACATAATGCGAGCGCGTTATAACGCGCTTGTGTTATGTTTTGCTTTGGGAATCCCAAGCCTTAGGCTTGGGATTTGCTTTGGATTTCCAACCAAAGGCTTGGAGTGCCTTCCCAATGTCCAGAGACGTGTTTTTGCATATTCTACAGGATTTCACATAATTTCATTCATGCAAACTCTCAGATTTACATGTGTTTCAAGGTCAAACAAATCGAACACCTGGGTAATGCTAGGCTTTCTCTTAGCTATTTAACGATGTAATTTTTTTCACATTTTGACAATGTTAAGCCTTTCATCTTTAATTTCTTTTGTTTGTGTGTCCGTTTTTGGGCAAAAACCATTGTTTGGTCTTTTTTTCATTGTAAATTAACCATTCATTGAAATTCCAAAAAAAATACATATTTAGAAACTAGACTCTATTCTACACATATTAAAAAAATATTTCAATTAGTTTTAAAAATTTATAGGGGTAGCACGGCCAAAATTCTATTTTTTAGGATGTGTCCACTTTGAAAATTAGTAAAAAATTAAATATTCATAAAAAAATTATCAGAAAAATCAGGCATAAACTACATGTTGTTAGCTAATTTCTCACTGAAGTGATTTTAAAAACACCAAAAAAAAGTTGACCTTTTGAGGGAGCCACAAAACATGCTATGTTATGTTTTTGTGACAGAAACAACACCAATTTGTGTGGCTCCCTCTTTTGAACCCCTTAATCTATACCATTTAAAAAAAAAATAGTAGTTTAGAAAGTAGACTCGGAGTACTATGAACATTGTTTTGGTTGCATCTCTAAATTTTGAGTGTAACTATGCTCAATTTCTCATCCAAGGCCAACATTTCCTGATTTTAGAAAAAAAGTGGCCACTTAAGACCCCTTTTGGCCCCCCATCTTTTTGCACTTGCCCCATTAAGAAAGAATATCACATACATATCAACAATGATAAAGAGAATGACACACATTTTGTACAACATTACTTTAACAAGTTTTTTCAAGATCTGGCAACAAGGAGTGTGAAAATTGAGAAGCAATTTTTATGTTCAAATGGGTGTGTCACAATTCAAATGCACTTTGTAGATATGATCAACTTCTTGATACACCTCATGTTTGGAGTTTCTTTGATAGTGGCCATGGAAATGGTGAATATGATGGTGCAGAAGCTTGCACCAAACATGCTCTAAGAAAACATCAAATGAATTATGAGGGAGATCATATAAATGATACACATGACATCATTGAATGGTGTAAGAATGACTTCATATGTGAGGTCCACACAACTTTAGGAAGGAACCTACATCCACATAGAGTATTCTGCGAGATAGCGAGTATGTATTGTTTAAAAAAAGTTTGACTTGTTCAATATTTACTTGATAATATTTATTTTATTTTATTGTGATTACAACTATAATTTGACAAAATTATAATTGAAATTCATGCTTGATGTATATATTAAATTTGTAGGTGTGGATCAAAATGAAAGCAAGCAAGGTAGGTAGAACACACTTCCTACACCGATCTAAGGAGGAGAGTTGTACAAATTTTTATCTTTTAACAATTACAGTAATAGATACACAATACATAGAAGAAATAACATCAAATTCAAATACAAAAGCTCACAACACAAGATATACGTGGGGAAAACCCTTTCGGGTGAAAAACCCTACACTCCAAAGCATAATCCAATATATTAATCTGTAGACAGTGAAGGTTACAATATTCTTACAGAGCTAATCTCTTACAAGAGTTCACCAATGTTGATAATTTGGAGTAATTTTGGTAGCATAATGGTACTTGCAAATGAACCATACAAATTACTCTAACAAGCACCTTATTTATAGACAATAACAAGCATGAAGGAAGCTCCTAGGGGAAGATACAAGAGGTGGGCGTCCAAATCCACATGGCACATATTTCAACACCTCTTAGCATGAAAATGACACTTGTACAAGATTATCTTTCACCTCTTACAACCCTCCAAACTTGGGTGCCCCAAATTTACCTAAAATAGGTATGACAGATGTTCTTACACTGTCATAAAATCTTTTGTATATGACAACACTTACAGCTATAAGAGAATCCATTATAGCTAACTAATAATATCACATTCTCTTACAACTTGTCATGGTCAAATTTATATGCCTTATTCAATAATGCAAAGATGCTTCATGACACGTGTCATACTTGTCATAAGAATCTCTATTTGTTATAGATTCCATTATATGTCATAACCTCTTACACATTACTTAAGATGTCAACACATGGCAAATTAATGTCACCTCAAATGGGATGCCTACATTTCCTCATGTCTACATGTCCATCCAAGTCACCTTCCAAGTGGGATGACAACTCACCATGCCACCTCACACTAAATGATGAAATAGGATGTGAATAAATAAATACAATATAGGCAAATAATGAATAATTAATTAAGCACTAATGTTAAGAACTTGTAAAGGTTGAGACACCTTAGGGTCATCCCACAATAATGGGTTACACTTTTTGGCCAAACTTGACATTGAAATCAACATTTTGAACTAAATCTTCACTTTTTGACACATATAGCCACTAAACCGTTAGGAATTTGAAGATGATGCAAACTAGTGATTTGTGAAATTTTGTTTGTAGATTTTGTATATATATTTTAGATTTGGAGTTAAATTGTAAATTTTTTGTGTCTCCTTTGATAACTAGTTTTTAATACTAAACAACATTTTTTTAAAGTGATGTGTATTTTGTAGCACATAACTTTTTTTCTACAAAGGATAAAATTCTGATTCTTTTGAATTTAGATTGGTAACATCGATATATCCTGGCATGCATTTGGTTTTATAATATTTTTTTTAATTAAGTTTTGAAGTCAAACCAATTATAATTTAGACATAGGCATATTCCTTAAAACATTTAACTTTTTTTGTATGTATCAATTTTTTTTTTTTTTGTTGAAATAAAGACATCAATACCTAGGGCATAGATATTTTTTAGAATTTTTTTTTCACTAATTTACTAATTTTCCATGTGTGTAGAATAGAGAACTTGATGTTTAGTGAAAAACTTACATTCACAAGAAATAAAAAATAAATATATAATCAAATTAAATATATTTAAAATTATACTTTTTGGGAAGCTTATAATAAGAACTACATATTTACAAAACATAAATTTTAAATGAATTCATTTGATCCCCTAAAAGGTAAATCAAAAGTAGTTTTTTATCAGCATTTTGATAGGTGTAGAGGAGACTCCATTATAGGTATGGTTTAAAACTAGTAGAGTTCTATCTAAGGGGGTTTGATCAAACCCTCTTTAATTAAAATCCTTTAAATAGAATCTTTCAAGGCTTAAATCATTATATTTTCTAAAAATATGCAATTTCAGCAAAATCAGGATGTTCTAGAAAGTGTAACCCATTATTGTGGCAGCACCCCTTAATTACCAACATAAAAAAATGTGCATGGATGTAAGAGGGTAGAGAAAACAAGGTCTTTGCATTGTGTCATGAGTACTGTAGACACATAAAAATGGCCATGTCTTACAACATTGCCTTTCGACATCCCCTTGCATCCTCTTGCGATACTTAGCGACACCTTGTCCTAGGTCCCCTTTCATGAGCCCTTCCAACTAGTTAAACAAATTATATTTATTTAACTAATTTATCCTCTCTAGTCAAATTAAATAAATTCTATTTATTTAATTCCTATATTCCTCCAACTAATTTAAATAAATAAAATATTTATTTAAATTAGCTCACATGCCACTTGCCTCTCATAATTTAAATAATCTTATTATTTAAATTATCTCACTCGCATCTCTATTTTTAAACTCATTAATTGTGTGTCATAAGCATTTCCTCTCCAAAATCAATTAAAAATCCTATTTATTCTCATTCTCGTGCTTATTTTAGTTACCTGTCATCCTCATTTATGGTGCATCATGAACACTAAAATTAGCTTTCAATCCTATCCATCCACCTCATCCCTCACCCTCCTAATCTTGGCCATCCATTTGATTCCCTCTCTATCTATAAATTAAACTTTTATTTTATTTTCAAACCCTCACAATCTCTTATCAAATTTCGTATGCACGTTTATATCACATATTACCATTTTCTATCAAGGTTATGCTGGTTGTGTGAGTAGCCCATAAATCGTCCACAGGACAAATCAATGGAGCTTGGGTGCACTCCATTCTGTCCTATCAGAAGTCCGATTTTGTGCAAGGTTTGAAGGCAATGCTTTATTGTTTATCTGCATGTTTTATTTCACTTGCTTTGCATGATTTTTTGGGTTTCAAGTACAATTATCCAGACATGGACATTGTGTACTGGGGATTACTCTTGCTTTTGTTGTGACTGCATGTTGGGAAATTTTGAGAATTGCAAGAGTCAACAACACGGATATGTTAGTGAATAGAATTTGGTGCCACTAGTTGTTAGTGACACATATGGTGAAGATGAAGATGAAAGCTTTGAAGACATTCCTTTGATTTCAACTATAATTATGACCATATTTTAAGATTGATTAAAAAGATATATATCACAACTTGTAAAAATTTTAAATTTAATAATGTTGATAACATATAATTAATTTGGTTCTTAAAATTTAGAATTCTTGTTAGGTTCTAAGTTTTATATATTTCATTGTGGCAGGAGATGTTTTCCCAGTCATAGTAGAGGTTGGAAATATAGAAGGCACAAGTTATTATTTATTACATTGGACAAAACATAGGATTAAGTTGATAAAACTAGAAACAAGTGATGAAATGTTGTTTCCCATAGGTTTAGTTGTAGTGCAAGGAGCATATTTTAAATAAGTCAAAAAATTTCAAAATGGGATTCATTTATTGATTACCAACCTCACAACATGGTGAATCAGTATAGCCATCTAGTAATTGCTACTAGTGCATCTCTTTATCCTGTTCCACACATAGGTGGACATTGTAAGTGGAGACTAGATGGAGATGACCATTGCGAAAATATTACGTGTTATTGAAGAGCGAGTTGAACCAATCAATGTGGCATGAAAAATGTGGACAAGAACTTTCATTTTATTCCTTATGATCTCTAGACTAGATATATATGTTCTTGTTTAAATTGAGAATATCTAGACTTGTTTACATCAAGCATGTTTAAATGAATATTATTTAGTTACATTTATTACATATTGAAGTTCCTATAGTAAAATTAAATTATGACCATATTTTAAGATTGATTAAAAAGATGTATATCACAACTTGTAAAATTTTTAAATTTAATAATGTTGATAACATATAATTAATTTGGTTCTTAAAATTTAGAATTCTTGTTAGGTTCTAAGTTTTATATATTTCATTGTGGCACGAGATGTTTTTCTAGTCATAGTAGAGGTTGGAAATATAGAAGGCACAAGTTATTATTTATTACATTGCACAAAACATAGGATTAAGTTGATAAAACTAGAAACAAGTGATGAAATGTTGTTTCCCACAGGTTTAGTTGTAGTGCAAGGAGCATATTTTAGATAAGTCAAAAAATTTCAAAATGGGATTCATTTATTGATTACCAACCTCACAACATGGTGAATCAGTATAGCCATCTAGTAATTGCTACTAGTGCATCTCTTTATCCTGTTCCACACATAGGTGGACATTGTAAGTGGAGACTAGATGGAGATGACCATGAGAAAATATTACGTGTTATTGAAGAGCGAGTTGAACCAATCAATGTGGCATGAAAAATGTGGACAAGAACTTTCATTTTATTCCTTATGATCTCTAGACTAGATATATATGTTCTTGTTTAAATTGAGAATATCTAGACTTGTTTACATCAAGCATGTTTAAATGAATATTATTTAGTTACATTTATTACATATTGAAGTTCCTATAGTAAAATTAAATTATTTATTTATATGGCCTATATTAAAGTATTTGTCTTGATTATGTACTTAAAGTTAAGGGTATGGCTGAAGGGGACATGTACTTGTTCTTAAGGGGATGGCTTAAGGGGACAAGTAATTGTAAGTTGATTATATGTGTATTATACTTGTTTGTGTCATGTTTTTGTCCTCATTGTATATTTAAGTTGATTTCATTGAACATAATTACCTCAATTTCATTAAATATAATTAGGTCCTAATTTCACCCATAGTTTATCTAGGAGGTATTGTTTAACATTGTCCCATTAGATGAATGTTCTAATTTTTGGGAGTCCCTACTTGTATATAAGGGATGCTTGTCACGACCCTCTCTCCCTAACAAAGTTAACCTAATTAATCCTTACTTGATAAAAGAAAATATTAGGGTAATTAATTAAATATTTACAATAGTAAAGGAAAAATAAAAATAAATATTAAACAATAATTATTTTTAAATTTTGTCGAGTGGGTGTGGTCTAGTGGTTAAGACCACTTGGTCCTTATTGTGGAGACTAAGGTTCAAATCCCCCCAAAGACATCTTGGCTTCTAAGTGGTTGTGGCTCTATGTAGGTGATGCATGGCACTCCGAGGTCCTTAAGTGGAGTGTGCTCGAATTCTGGTGTTCTCTGGTCTCCGCAGCTCGACAAGTTGTGGTAGCAATGGTGTACAATGACGAATCTACCAGTGGCGATCCGTGCCACAAGCGCCTTATGACCTCCGCTGGAGTGGGCCAGTCTAAAAATCCCTCACTTACCAATAAAAAAAAAATAATAATAATAATTTTAAATTTTACCAATAAATAATACAAGTAAATTAAATTAAATTAAATCATAATTAATAAAAAGTATTAGAATTTATTTTTAATTTTTAAATGCACAAATAATTCTCTTAAATTTTGCTAATTTAAAATTATAAATGAGAGCTAATTATAGAGATAATTAATAAGTTTAAGTGGAGATCAATTTTAAATCTCTTCGTTAAATATCTACAATGTACATGCAAAAATAACTCAACTAAAATTGCTTTATTAAATTGTAATTTTCAGTTTGATTCCCAGTTAAGTGTTGCATGGCTGAGTCATACTTCTAGTTAGGATTTTCAACGATAAGTAAAATAAATAAATTAGATTTCTAGAACACTATTAAAAAAAGACCAGTGGTATATGGGGAAGGGGGAATTTGGAAGAGCAGGAGCACACGAGATCAGAGAGAAGACTGCAGGAAAGGAAATAGTGAAGGAGACGAGGAAGCCAGCGACAGGAACAGGTAGGTGATTCTATCCTGCCTGAATGTGACAGATGAATTACTTTTATTAGATCTGTTTTCTATTCTTGTTTAAAGTATTGATAGAAGTAGATAATTATTTTGGAAAATTTATTTAATTTCTATAGCAGAATTATGTTCAGAATTAATGAAAACAAAGATAACTTTTTTTTTTTGGTCAAGATTTGTTTATTGATTTTTGTAGTATGTGCTAAATAGATTCTTGCGTCTGAGATAAAATTTTATTTTGATAGATTTTAGTTTCAATTCTTTCTTCTTCCTGTAGGAATTAGATATCAAATGCATAATTTATTTACCATCCACCACAACTGAATATAGAAACAAGCTATGAAATCTTTTGTTATAGATCTATCTCCTACACAAAAGCGTGCGCCATTTCTCGGTCTTCAATATGCTTACCAGTTAAACCCCTTCACATCTGCCCGCCTCTACGCAGATGTTTGAGAGATGAACATAAGGTGTGCAACATATTTAGGAGTCCAATTCAAAAGCAGAATCGCCGTAATACTCCTAAGCCAGTTTTCGTATGTGATCTACACAATCACCGGAGGTTTAGTTGGCCTCTTAATGTTAAAGTCTAGGAGGAACGTCTTAACCAGTCGGTGCGTTGTACAGCTAGTCGACGGATTGTACGGCAGGAAAGGTCAAACCAGACTGAGGCGGTTTGGTTGCTAGGTTTGGTCGACTGCGAGATTAGACTGGCCAGCCGTACAGCCTGTCATTTACGGCTGTTTACTGCTGGCCGTCTAGGGTGCCCTCAAGAAAACCATCCCAGCCACATAATGCTCAGCTGAATTGTTTCTGAATGCTTTCAGTATTTCCTTGGGTAGAGTGCTTATTAATTGTTGGTAAAAAAATCAGCGTCGTCCTTTTGGATTTGTGACATGGCTTAACGGCCTCCCGCTGGTTCTTATCTGGGATGGTAGCGGTTTCTTGATAGGTGCATCTTTTAAGCCATCCCGCTGGTCCTTATCTGAGATGGTAGCGATTTCTTGATAGGTGCATCTTTTAAGAGAAACGGCCAACTCAACACCCTACATTACTGTCCTGCAGTTTTGGCTTTTTCTTAAGATGAAATTAACAGTGACAAGGAAACACTAGTGTTGGGTGGGGATGGGGATCATGCCCACATTCCCATACCAACATCTTCTGGTGACTATATTATATATAATATATAGCTGAATCTTTACTCATTTACTCGTGTAGTCTGATTTGAATGGTATCCCTGTCCCTGTACCCGTACCCATACCATCACATCTCCAGGTGACTATGGAATGAAATGATATACTGTTAGAACTTAGTGGTATTGGTTTTGTAGAACTTTCTGAACTATATTATGCATGTAGAATTTAGAGCATATTGTTCTCTATTGTGTGTTGTCAATGGTAAATTCATTTTGGATAATACAATGGAATCAGAGATATGCATTTTGAGGAACAGTTACAAATGCATTTGATATTTGGGAATTAGAAGTCTGTTTTTGAGGAATAAGACTTGATAAAGAAAATCAAAGTGACCTCGAAGAACAAGGAGTTTGTCCAGATTGTTTAGTCTAATACTTTATAATACTAGGGTTTGAATTTTTGCTAAGATAAGCGTCTTGCAAATATGTTTATTGCTTGTTTCAGTAAAGTGGCAATTATTCTCCATTTTTTGAAACAAATTTTCTTTAAGCAAATGTCTAGCTTTATAAATTGAACATTGGCTAGCATTCAAATCATGTCCTCTATAATATATCAGTGCTTTGGATTCTTCCCCAAACATAGTGAAGAACCATTCCTTTTAACATTATCAAATTATTAAAGGCAATGGCCTCTTTTCTCTTGTTCACTGGATACCAATTCTACCATGTACTATCTCCTACACTATCTTATACCTCTTGCCTTTTTGCAAATTCTAATCGTGGAAGTGTTGAATCAGTGGCACATTGTCTTGTCCCCATTTTCAATCCATAGCCGGGTTTGTCTTTTGGTAGTGTAGGAGAAGCAAATCTGTTTTGTGCCTACCCTGCTAGCTATCCCATTTCCTGAGATAACGTCTCTTTGAGGCATTCTGTCAGACAATTTTTTAAATTTTTCCCTTAACTTGTTAAAGAGGGAGGATACTGCTGAACAGTAATGATGCCCCTTCAGCAACCAACTTCTTTCTCGTGAACAATAACCTATTTTTTTTCTGCAATTTTCATTCTTCCTAAACCAACTAAATCTGTGCATTAATCGTTATGCCTTTGATTGTAAGTATTAAACTAATATCATATTGTTTTTTTAACTTATTTACTATATGTTAAACTAGAAATTGAGGTCAGGCCGATCGAGAATAGGCCTCATTCTTACATATTTTAAAAGCCATCTACATTTTTTTAAAAAAATTTCCCTATTGTGAGGTATGAACTCATCAACTGAAATTCTTTGGGATTGGAGAAGGAAATTCCTTTTATAGTGGGCATCTTATAAAATAGGAGGTATCCGTAATGAATTCTAAAATTCTAGATTATATTGAGTTGGAATGGTTTCCAATTTAAACAAAATAAGATCAATCTCTTAGTTAGGAAGAAATCTTAATATAAAGGAATCTTTCTAATTCTATAATAGATAAAGGGATCATTGGATATAAGTACCAGAGTAAACAATTGAATTAACTCTATCATCTTGAATTAAACACTTGTAACAACTTAGAAAAAAAAGTTAGTATAAAATTTTTGCTGAATATTATTTTTAACTCACATGAGGGCAGGGCTTAAATTTGACAGTTGTATAGCTGTATTTAGCCATTTTTGCTGTAAAATACAATCAAAATTTTTAAAAGACTGTATCATATAAAAGGAAAGATTTTGGACAAACTGTCAGAATTTATATAGGATTATGCTAATATATATATTTGGTTTTTATATAATCTACTTATACTAAGGTATGTCATAAAAATTGCTTGACAGGCAAGGTCGACTGTCAAATTTAAGCCCTGCATGAGGGGAGGTTGAAGATTGCTATTTATAGCACTTAAAATAGTAGAACAATTAGTGTTAATCTTGAAGGATAGTTTCCTCTTTGAGGATTAATAAGTGCATAAAAAGGTTGTTGTTGGAGCTAAATGTGAGCTTCATACATATAAGTAGTAAGAAAAGGGTAAATAGATGCGACAATGTGTATGGCTATCATGTGGAAGAAAGCAAGTGGTTAAGATCATGAGATTAGTTTAAACCCATTAAGGATGGATATCTTTGTACCTTTTAGTTAAGGGCAACGTGTTATGTGGATTAGCTAAGAGGCATCGTGTAATGTTTGGTTCATATTTATTGGAAGGATGAGTTAGCTTGGATTTGTTGTTATGAAGTCATGTTGTAAGTATTTTTGATCGAGGTATGGGGATGAGAGTTCCTCATCTTAGTTTTGGTAAGATTTTGGGGGCAAAAATCCTCCATATTACGGAGGTGTGATCTGAAAAATTAGGTCAAAACCTAGTAGACTAGTGGGGTTATGGTATTTTATGTTTGTCAAGATTTTCAATGAGGGTAGATGATCATGATTCATCATATTTTGGCATGTTATAGAGAATGAGGGATCGTAATGATGGCTAAGGATGATCAGGGATGGTATGTGACATCTCTAGGAGTCTTGAAAATAAGTTGGTGACCTAAAAACAACCTTGAAAACCTAAAATGGTGAATTCACCACTTCCTACAATTGGCGAATTCGTAAATGCCTTAGCATGAGTTCATAGATCCCATGACGAGTTCATGAATGACCCAACAAGTTTGTAAATGTTGCAATGAGTTGAAAAATTACTTGATAAGTTTGTAGATGTAGTAGCAAGTTTGTAAATACCTTGGTGAGTTCATAGATGCTTCTATTAGTTTGTTGAGATTATATGTATTAGTCCTTATTGCACCATTGTCATGTTGTTTTGATAACAATTAAAATTAATTGTTATTTTGTATCTAAGGGTTTTGATAAGTTAGTGAGAATTTATTGTTTAAGAACAATGCATAAGGGATACTATAGGAGTAAAAAAATGTATCTTTTAAATATGCCATAGAAAAGAGTTGTGATGGATGCATGAGAAAATCCAAATAAATGGTTGTCCTTGTGAAGTTATGAGCATTGCTAGCTTCCATAGGTGAAAGTTACTTTTCTTATTTGTCAATTTATGGATTGCCTAATGATAGTGAGGAAATATGTATAAGAATATGAAAAGATATATCATGATTGAAGATATAAAATATTTTGCTCAAGATGAATTGTTGATTGATTACATGGATATAAAATATGTGTTCCTACTTGTTTATGAGATAACTAAAATGTATTTCCTATTTTTTTTGTATTTTAAAAAAAGAAATAATAATTTACCTATGTTTGTTTTGAAAATAATTTGAATACATTTGAATATCATACAATTATCATGTTTCAGTAATTAAAATCTAAAAATTTGTCAATGAATTATACTATCACAATGAAGTAACTATGAATCTTCCTTTATGTTTGGAGCAGGGTGGATAGCTACTTTCCATGATTATAGGTCCTTAATATTTATTTTTAGGTTTATAATTTTTGGGTATGTCCCTTGTTAATTTATTATATTAATATATAACCCTATCCTATAACTCTCTTTTTCCTAAGCAAGATTCACAATATTATTTCTTGCTTTACAATTCTTTCTCTCATTATTGTTTGATCTACTAGCTCTCTTAGCACATTAAAACTTATCCATTAGAGATATTAGATCATTTAAATAGTCACCCTTAAGGCTTATTCCTTTCTCAAGTAATTAGAGTTCAAGTAAATAAATGATATCTATATACATTTAATTTGATTGTAAATATCAACAATCAAATATCAACTATTAACTCATTAAGTCATGTATCAACATAAAATAAACACATGTAAAATATAACATTTGCCCATGTCACATATAAACATCTATGTCAAATATAAACATCCATGTCAAAAATATCAAATATAAACATCCATGTCAAATATAAACGTCCATGTCAAATATATCAAGTATAAATGTCCATGTCAAATGTCAAATGTCAAATATAAACATACAATAAACAAATGTCATACAATGTAAACTAGCTTGTTTGATCATCAACTCAACTCCTAGTCAAGCGACCCTCGAAGTGAGAATCATGCTTTGATAGATTAATAGAGCCCTACAAAAATGTACATGCAGATAATTAAATTAGAATATATATGTTTCATACATACATACATGATATTTATATGCTTTAATTTGATTTTAAATTTAGAATGTATAAATAAATTATCTCACCTACCCACTACTATCAAGTGAAGCACACGTGTGTACACACCCTATGCTCGAACTAGGAACTCGAACTAGGAATATCAACTACTGCCCCAAGCTACATGCATGTAAAAAAGTAAAATTAATTTCAAGTAATAATTGTGTAGGACTTCATGCATATAATTTAAATTTTATAATGTAAATTTTAACTTAAACACTTAAAAATTATACCTACTAGGAGGAACACCATCTCCAACCAAATCTGCATATATTGACACATATGTACATGCAATCTACATAGTATCCTCTACCTCTATCGAAGATCTCTCATCCAATAACTATAACAACAATGTGTGCAAAGGACTATGAATAAGAGATGGCCTCAAACTTGAAGAAATCGACACTATGAAACCCATGCCTCTTGCAAGCTACTCTAATACATCACCCATAGAATGATCTGTAGATGGCACTGTTGAGGTACATGACTCTTTCCCACTAGAGGATTTGAGTTGATCTACATCACAAGGTTGGGAGTCAAGTGATGGAATCTCTAAATCCATAATAACATGATCTACATATGCACCAACACCTGACAAAGGGATGCCTAGCTATGATGATATCACTCAATATGCCCTGATCAAGTCCTCAGACAAAAAGTGTGTAGACCTATGAATCTAACTATCATCTATAATATGGTCAAGATAATTTAGGGATGGGATTGAAGCAACATGATAGGAATATTACTGTGATGATGACGATCCACATGATGTAGATAGCTTGTGTGGATGCCTCATCAAGTACTGTCCCACCTAATTTAAAGATATGGTATGTGTATGTACAACAATCTCAATAATACCATTAATTTATTCTCTTTGGCAAGCAATAACCACATGATCACCAATAACATTAAGGGATGGAGAGATCACAAGCATCATCTCAAAAACCAATCTCCTATACTTACAAGGCTATCGATCTACACAGTGACACACTTCCCTATCACATACCCTACCACACCCTTATCGTAAATCTAGAGGTAAATCTAAATAGTTGACATTGTGGCCTAAGTAAACCTCAACATACAACTACTATGCAAAATATAATAGAATTTGGTCGTTATTAGGATAATGACCATGGACAATAATAAATTTGGGGTATATCAATGGTGCCAAATGAGGGCACACACACTTGGTGACCTAATATCCCCTAACACTAGATTTGAGTTCATACTATGGAAAAAGATCTCTTTTAATAAGTTCTTTGGGCACATTTTGTTGGACAACGGTCAAAGAAACATCACTAGACACACCTTGCTACATTTGGGAAATAATCATTGCTAAAGTGTCACTAGAATAAGCACTAACACCACCTAAATAATTTCTAATATGAATCAAACTTTGTAATATAATATTGAAATTTGATCTATAAACCCCTGTTGTCTATGGGTCCTCTAAAATTAAATGCAATCTAACAATTTCCCTATCTGTATGTCCAAATAGTTCAGCCATGTTCACTACACAAAATAAAAAATATCTTAAGTACATGTATATACTCATACTTACAAATTATTAAAATTTAAAATTGCATATTGGGAGGGGACTTCAATGCCATTCTAAACTTGAAAAAAAAGAATGGTGGACTGAATTAGGAGAACACCACAATAAAGGAATTTAGGAAATGTGGAAACCAAAAACTAACCCTACACCTAGACAAATAGAAGAATGGGGTTCACAAATATATCAGAATGCTTGGATAGATTTATGTTATTAGCAAACTGGCTCACTTCCTCTTCACTATGGGAGGCAACCATTCTCCCATTTTCTGGTTCAGATCATTATTCAGTGGAACTCATCATCAAATATGATACAGTCCCAATGGGAAGTCTCTTCAAATTTGAACATATGAAGAAGTGATTTAATCACTTTGCTAGAAGTCTGGTGGACCTCTGTTAGAGTTAAAATTAGCACTAAAAGCTTCATGTTTTTAGATAAGCTAACTGAGATGAAATTTAAGTTGAAGGAGTGGAACAAAACCTCTTTCAAGAATATCTTTGCAGAGAAAGATAGAATTGCTGAAGAATTGGAAGCTTTAAACAGAGAGGTAATTGCAAACGGGATGACAAATTCAAAATTTCTGGAGGAGAAATGGTTGTTAGCAAAGCAGGTAGAGATCTTGGCTAGAGAGGAAATCTTTTGGAGAAGCAAATCGAGGGAGGTATGGCTAGCAGAAGGTGACCTCAACACAAAGTTTTTTCACAACACTGCAAAGGCAAAGAGGATTCATAACATAATAGATTCTATACAGTCAGCAAATGGAGACATCCTTACTACCAACTCTGATATTCAGAATGAAGGTGTGGCCTTCTTCCAACAATTATTGGTCCCTTTGGATTCAACTGATCAGGTACATATGGACCTAGATGAAGTAATTCCTAGATTAGTCACACAAGAACAAAATAATTTATTAATGCCCCCCTTCACATTGGAAGAAGTCAAAAAGGCCACCTTTGACCTCCACCCAAATAAATCTTCAGGCCCTGACGACTTCTTGGCTATATTCTTTCAAAAGTGTTGGGCCTTTATGGGGAAAGAGATTCTGGATGTTGTAGAGGATTACAGAAAAAAAGGAAGTTCTTTAAGAAGTTGAGCAATACCTTGATTGTAATCATTTTGAAGAAAGAATATTATGAGACATATGTGGACTTTAGACCCATAGCACTATGCACCACCATTTATAAAATAATTTCCAAGGCAATGGAAAACAAATTGAAGTTAATTCTTCCTAATCTCATCTCTCTAGAGTAGTTTGGTTTCACTCTAGGTAGGGATATTTTTGAGGGTATCATCGTAGCAAATGAAGCCATCCATTCTATCAAGAAAGATAGGGCAAAGGCAATGATGTTGAAATTGGACATAAGCAAAGCTTATGATAGAGTCAGTTGGCGATTCCTAATGATGGTCCTTAAAGCTTTTGGGTTTGAGAAAGCATGGCTAGAATGGATCTATGGATGCATATGAATAGTCAGGTATTCAGTCTTAGTAAATGGTACACCATGTTGTTTCTTTGAGAGTACAAGAGGTTTGTGGCAAGGAGAACCTCTGTCTCCTTTCTTCTTTGTGCTCATGGTAGAGGCTTTAAGTAGGAAGGTCAAGATGAAGCAACTATGAGGGTGGTGGAGAGGAGTACAGATTGCAAGGAATATTCCAGCACAGACTCATTAGTTGTTCCCTGATGACATGATCCTCTTTGGAGAAGTAATTTTAGAGGAAGCCAAAGTCATAAAAGAGACAATTGACTGCTATACAACCATCTTAGGCCAGGTAATCAATGTAGAAAAGTCTAAAATTTTCTTTTTTAATGTTAAAAAATATCAACAAAGCAATATTGCAAGGCTGTTTGGATTTAGTATAGGAGAAATCCCAAGTAAATACTTGGGGGTGCCTCTGCTCAATGGAGCAATAAGATTTGAACATTGGCAATCCATTGTGGACAACTGCTAAAATAAAACTCAAAGTTGGAAGGGGCGTTGGTTGACACTCTCTGGGAGAATCCTAATGATAAAGGTAGTATTGGCGACTGTTCCAACATACATGATGTCATGTATGAGGCTAACAAAAAAGATTGAGTCTGCTCTGAATAGTACAATGAAAAAATTTATGGGAAGGACCCAATGAAAATAAACAGTTTCCCCTTCTTAATTGGAATACAGTCAGTGAGCCCAAATGTAATGGGGGCAACAATCAAAGACTTAGACTTGCAGAATAAAGCCTTAGGAGCAAAATTGGTTTGGCAGATTTACTCCAAGCCAGATGTGCTTTGGTGTAGAATTTTAAGAAGTATTTGGATTGTGATGATCCTAGCAAAATTTTAATAGTGGCAGATCCACCCCCTGGCTCTCATATATGGAAGTTCATTTGTAAAAGTTGTTCGATTATCATAGAACACCTTACATGGTAGATAAATGATGGATTGATTGCAAAATTTTGGTGTGATTCCTGGAACGGATATAAACCACTAATAGAATTGGAACATCTGAAGGAATATATACTCATCACATGCAAAATTGGAGAGATAGAACTATAGGTGATTATGTGGTGGAGAGAACAGTATGGGGAAACCACAATGGAACTAGAGTCTTTTAGAAGTAGAAAAAGTCAGTGCTTTAGGTCATGAATGTTTGAAGAAGAAACTTGAGGGAAGAAAGATTGTGTTTTCTGGTAAGGCATATAGAATAATATGGTGTGGGGCAAGGTCAGGAACTTATTTAGTCAAACTGGGTTATCAAATTCAAATCTCCTAGGTGGATGGAGGATGGTCAGTTAATCTATGCTGGGGCAAATATGTACTCCCAAAAATAGGAGTTTTTCATTGGACTGCCCTTCACAAGTGAATTCTAACTGGTGATAGGTTGAAAATCATAGGAATTTTTGGCCCAAATAGATGTATTATGTGTTTGGCAAATGAAGAAAGTGCAGATCACTTGCTGCCTACTTGTCCATTTGCAAGCAAGTGTTGGGATTGGATTTGTCAGAAATTAAATTGGATGGGTCCTAGACAAGAGGATTTATTTGCATGGATCAAGAGTTGGCCAAATCTAAACAAGGAGTCACTATGGGGTGACATATGGAATGTAAGTCCTTCCCTCCTAATGTGGAAAATATGGAAGGAATGAAATCGAAGAATATTCTAGAATGAGGAAAGAAGTATCAATCAAGTTTTAACAAAGATAGAAAATGGGGTAATTGAAATACCGAATTCGAGAGCCCTATGACAGGTTGTATAAGGTCCTAACACTTTAGTTGAAAATATGTCAGTTATGTCGACCGGGTAGTGTCCAAGGTTGTATGCAATAGGGAATATTTTTGGACATCTCACTTAGTAACAATTTTTCTGGATTTTTGAAAAGCTTAAAACAAAATCTAAACTAGAAAGCATAAAAACTTTATGCTAGAAAGCATTGCAATCTCTTTAATCTAAAAAGCATATAAACTCTAATCTAGAAATTCACACAAGCAATTTTAACTATGAATTTGAAAAGATGGCTAACTTGTTTACTGAAAACATATTTGAAATTTTAAACTAATGACTGACAACAGATTTATGATTGAAGTGGATGCTCCAGAAATTTCAAATGAACAAGATTTCAAAGATCATTATCTTAAATACTGCAACCTGTAGGAACACATAACAAAGCTAAACATGAAGTGAAATTAATCTAAACAGAACATTCACAAAATAGAAATATCAACACCAATTCATAATAATGAAAATACTTATCTATTCTATAATTCCTCAAGTGGCCAGCTCTTGGGAGATCCTATATCGATTCAAATCACATCCAGTACTTCAATAGCTCCAAGGTAAATTCCATTCATATTACTTCCATTGCTCATAAAAGATTACTTAGAATAGAACTGGCAATATTCATTCATAAAAGTATCATAAAATATAGCTACAAATGATCACTTCAAAAGAGATTGTATTCATTCATAACACAACATAACATATCCTTGTTTTGAGAAACTACATATATATTATATTGCTCCAAAATCCTAAATTTCAGATGGTGGGTAAATTCCATTGAAAAAGTCTTTTTAAAAAAATAGAATTAAAAACTAATTGGATGTCTATGAAATTAAACACATTAAAGGCTCTAAGTGGAGCAGTAAAGTTTTAAGTATGCCCAACAGAAAATAACAGAATTGCTAACAAAGTCTATGATGATGTATGCCTAAATTTTTGGCGCCCTCAAATTTCGACGCTCTGACTTCAGCTACTTTGAAGTTCACTCCTTCCATTAGGCCATACACAAAACCCTACATAATTACATAAGCTCTACACGTAATTATGTCAACATTAGTGGCTAATTTTAATCAATTGGGAAATACAGATTTATACATCATTTTATCAAAAATAGATAAATATTGCTTCTAAAAATAAACAAATTGGCACATGGTTAAGGTGATTGGGCAAGACAAAAAGGGTTATATGGCTTGTTATAAAAATGAGGTTGTTTATACCTCATCACCCTACAAGTTGAATCCCGAGCCTTCACTATTGGAGACAATGAGCTTATAAAGAACTGGAAAGGTCTAAGAGTGCTTCAAACTACAATGGAGAAATTTCAAATTCAAAAAGGAGGAGGGAAGCAAAGTGGTCTCTGCCACCATAAGGAAGGTTGAAGTTCAATTTTGATGGGGCCTTGAAGGGGAACCCCAGGACCTCGGGAGCAGGATGCATAGTGAGAGATCATGAGGGGAAATTAGTTTGGGCTTTGTCTCAAAAATTAGTTGATGGGACAAATAATGAAGCAAAAATTTTTGCACTAGAAGTAGGCCTTAATCTTTGTTTGGAAAAAGGTATCATGGATATAGACATAGAGGGAGATTCCCTCTTTTGTATTAGAGCAATTAAGAACAGAGATTGTACTTTTTGGGCTCTCGAAGGGATGATATTAGTCATATGGTCTAAACTCAACTAATTCCATAGCTTCTCCATTAAGCATGTATACAGAGAAGCTAATGCGATGGTGGATTTATTGGAAAATTTAGGTACAAAAGGGAGAAGTACAATTGTGTCTACAGATGAGGAGGTGCCAAAATTCTGAAGCAAATCCTCCTTCATGATATGGGAAGTCAAAACGAAAGCAATTTTTAGAACTCCAATGCCTTCTATGGTGGTCTCTTCACTGACACCATCATAAGGAAGTCATGGACTAGAAAGACACTGAGAATGTCACAGGTTTGAAGAGATTGATGTGGGATTCCCAAAGTAGAAAGGAGGGAAAGTGGTGGTGGAGAGGACGAAATATTTAGTAGGAAGATTGAAAGTAGAGATTTGGAGTACACATATCTCTATTTGAAAGGAAGGTTTTGTGGAGATAAAATTAACAATTTCCTCTATAAATATCAAATGTTGCTTGAAATTAAGGCATGTGCTCTGATGGCCTCTAGAATGCATTATCCTTGCAAATGCATTTGCGAGTCTTCTGAAGAGGAGGAGGAGGATGCCTCTTCAAAAGGTAGTGACGACAACAGTGGAGAGGAGAGTTTAGGAGAGGAGAATGAGGAACATGCCGAGGAGGAGGTGGAACCTGAGATTGTAGATGATCAAATCAGGAGGATCTTCATGGCTCGATCAAACGAAACAGTGTTAACAATAAGGAAGGTGATTGGGAATGAGATGTTGGGTGGTGGTCACGTTTGTGATGAAACTCTATATGTGGAGTTCCTCATGAACACCACTCTAATCTTTGGCAGAAAATAGAATGGTAAAATCCTTGCTTTCAATTATCTCCCTCATTGTTAGGAATTTACAAGTCCAATAAAACTAAATCTACATAACCCAATAGGAGAATAAGATGCAAAAATTAACCATAATGCAAAGATCAAATGACAAACACAAGATAACACAAGATATACCCTGGGAAAAACCTCAAGAGGGAAAAACCCAGCCTCCAAAAGCATCCATACTCATATGTATTATTCAACAATAAGATATTACAATACATGCCATGAGTCTCCATGAATACCCCTGAACCATCAAGCACCTCCATTGCATCCTCCATGTGTCCAAGTATGAATCCACACATCCCTTGCCATGCTTCACAAATGCACTCACAGGAGAGAGCTCAATACAACCTCTCACAAACCTCTAATCCACCTATAATGAAAAAGCCAACCCACCCAACTAATGACCACGTGCTTGCTTTTATAATTCAAGCCAACACAAATATAACTTGTGGTATTGGATAGAACCATGTGTTCCAAAACCATGGATACACAAAACCATTGACCCACTTATTTAATGTTAGTACTCCATTTTTTTCTCAACAATAAAATAATACAAATAATAACCCAATGTTACATACAACTTTTACAAGTGGCCTCCAAATAAATATCTAATGTGGTTAAACACATCAATTAAGATGTACCACAAATAAATATTTATTTTACATGAATAAAATAATCCAATATTATGCAAGGTGTACAACACTTATTTCCCAACATTCCTCAACAACAAGCAATGGCAAACACTGCTATTTTAGCCTTCAATAAAAGGCCACAGTACGAGATGATGGATGAAATTTTTGATGCAACAACAGTAAGGAGGAATGGAGTTGTGGCACATGCATGGTATGTGTTCCAAGAAGGAATCAAAAATAACATGCAGACCTTCAATTACATTCTCAATCAATATGGAGACCTCCTGTCTCCAGCATAGATCGATAGAGCTTTTGAAGTGGCTGAGGGTCTTTGTTACTTATGGCACCATTGAATTTTTAGTTTATGTATGTAATTTGGCCAACCGTTTAAGCAGTAGCCCTATATGTAATTTTCTTATTATTAATATAATATATGGGAACTACCCCCTAGGTAGTGCTTTTTGATATATATATATATATATATATATATATATATATATATATATATATATATATATATATATATATATATACAAACATATAAACCAATTCTTGATTTTAAATCATAGGTTTAAAAAATAGATTAAATCTTATCAAATATTATAATGGAGGAATAACTCACAAAGATATATGAAATAACATCCAATTCCATTATATTCCTTTATGTCTATAAATCTTGACAATATTTTCTTATAATATTCATCACTAGTGATTATATTGTACAGAGGTATATATTCAAAGATAGAGTACAAGAGGCTTATACCATGAAATATGTGAACAATTTTGGATTTTTACATTATATACACATTCATCATTGATTGATCATGTAGTTCAAAATATATCGAGCATTGAGTACATGATGAATTTGCATGAGGGCTCATCTTAATCAAGTGCTATTTCATGTGTGATCATATAAGTAATAATTTTTATTTACAATTTAAACACTAATATGTTAGTAAAAATTGGGGTATTAATGTAAAATAGGTCTCAATAATAAGAGCATACATATTGGTAAAATTAAAAAATAGGTAGAATATTCAAAGATTGTTGATCATACGTTGTATGAATTTTTTTTGCAAATTGATAACCTTGTGGATGAATGTGTACACTTATAATATATATTACAATTTTCTCACTATTTGCTTATATTTTGTTTACTATTTATTCATATCATACTTTTTACAATAGGAATCCTCCATCAAATTGGATCTCTAAGTAAAAATAACTTTGAATTTTTAGGTTCCTAAACCTCACAAGTACAACAATTATCTATCTTTTACATAACTCTTAGAGCTTTATGTAATGCACACAATTCCAATCATGGACAAAACCTCACAAAAATGTAACCAATTTTTTTAAAACAAAATCACTACGTAATGTTAATGTGCCACACACACATAGGTGTCATTGCCATGTGCAAAACCACCTAATACCAAAACACGCATGTGGATTTTTTTTTTTAGTAAGGCCCAGGGGAATGGAGGGAGTATAATGAGCATGATAACTGATTGGGTGGTGCACATCCCCATGTGAAACAACCCGCATAATGATGGAAGAAATATGGAGATGGTGAGACATTAATTCCTTTAATGCAATAAGAGAGTGGAATACCTATGATGAACACTCCTCCAAGGTCTTCAGTGAGATGGAGAAAGTCCACACATTTCCCCAATTCTAACCAATACAAATGTATATGAATGTCTAGTTTAAGTAATGATTGGAGTTACACTTTTCTAACATAAATGAAGAAACATGATAAGCCATCACATGCATCTACTAACCAATTATCTCATTCATTTAAATGATGTTACAATGTATGCCTACACTAACCTTCAAATTCATTTCCCTTAAGCCTTAAATAAAATAGCATAAGCATATACTTCTATATAGATTAAACATGAGATGGGGTTAGAGTGTGCATGAAACAATAAATATTTCCTAATATCTCATTATTAATAACATTAGAATATTCAATAGGAAAGAATGTGCAATTAACTATAATTTATATAAACAAGGACCATTTTTTTCATTCCAAGCATGCCAACTAAGACAATAGAGAGATAATTTAATTTAATCATTAATGCCCTTAATGCCATAAGAGAGTGGCATCACTATGATGAACACTCCTCCAAGGTCCTAAGTGAGACATGGAAGGGTCACACCTATCTCCAATACTAACCAATACAAATGTATATGAATGTCTAGATTAAGTAATGATTGGAGATACACTTTCCTAAAATATAAAGAAACATGATAAGAAATTACATGCATTTGCTAACCAATTCTTCCATTCATTTAAATGATGTTACAATGATTGCCTACATTAACCTTCAAATTCCTTTCCATTAATCCATAAATAAAATAGAAAAAGAACATGTTTCTATTTCAATTAAACATTAGACGGGGTTAGAGCTTGCATAAAACAATAAATAACAATAGAAGATTCAAAAGGAAGGAATGTGCAATTGACTATAACTTATAAACAATGATGATTTTCTTCATTCTAAGCATGCCAACCAAGATGAGAGAGATATATTTTCATTTAATTATTTCATTAATAAATAAAATAGAGCATTCTAAGGTATAAAATTTAATCTTAAATAAAAGTCATTCAAGATTTGACTAACTATATCAAGATTGCATATCCTTATGATCAAATTTGATACAAGCATAATAAGACATTAACTATCATAGAATTTCTCAAAAAGCTATTTCCTCCCCTTATTTAACTCCCACATGCATAAAAAATCTAACATAACATAAATTTAAATAACAACATTAGGAATAAAACCTAATTTTGAAGACTTATATGATGAGTTCACCACTTAGCCACACGAGGCAACCACTTAGATATTGCAATGAACAATTTTTTTTAATCCAAAAGGTTGATCATTGTGGCAAACACATGTTCATTATGGTTATCATGGCAAACTTTGAGTTTATTGCAAAGAACATCCGAATGCCATGATGAACTCTCATTCATCGATTCCATGACTCTAGTCTCCATAAAAAATTCATGTTCATCATGGAGAATACTTTAGCTATTGTGGTGAACACACATTTGTTGCCTATGGTAGTGGTGGATTCATCACTATCATAAGGCTAAGAATGTGCAAAAAGGGTAATTTTTACATTTTTGAACTCACATTTAAATTTAGAAAATTTTGAAAAATAATCTTTTGCCAAAATTTAATCCTACACATGCCTAACACCCTAAAATTGATAGAACAATGATCTATAAGAACATTTTAAAATAGTTTAGGGTTTTATTTTTTTATTTCAAGGTTTAGGGTTTCAGTTTTAGGTTTTAGGTTTTAGGGTTTAAATTTACAGATCAAGTTTTAAATTTTCAAATTCAATACAAAATCACATAAGTACAATTTTTTTGCTAAAACCTAAATTACCCTAAACCCCAAATAAACCCTAATTTATACATTCATTTACATATCATGTCAATTATTTATGTTTTATGTTTTAGGTTTTTAATTTTAATGTTTAGGGTTTTAGTTTTAGGTTTTAGGGTTTTGGTCTTAGGTTTTAGGGTTTTGGTCTTAGGTTATTGGGTTTCAAGTTTAGGGTTAAATCTATAATTTATCAATTTTTAAGTTTTCAAACTCAATAAAAAATCATGTAAGTAAAAATTTTAGGTTTTAAGTTTTAGGGTTTAGGGTTTTAGGATTCTATTTTAGGGTTTAGGGTTTTAGGTTTTAGGGGTTATTTATTTACAGATCAGGTTTTAAGTTTTTAAATTCATATGCAAATTCAAATACAAATCAAATTTTAAATTTTCAAATTTGATATGCAAATTTAAATACAAATTAGGTTTATTTAGGGTTTGAGAAATACCTGGCCTATCCATGTCACCAAATCTCTTGCTCACAACCTCTATTTGAAGGCCATGTTGTAGTATGGGATGATATGTTGTCCTCATCCAAGAAATATTTCTAGGGTGGGAAGCTTGTCATTGTCATTGTCATTGGGTTTAGGGTTTTGGGAGCTATGTGAAAATGAAGGTTTGGTAATGAAAAGCCAAACCTTCATCTTTATATAATTGAAAAAGCCATGAAACAAATACCTTCATTCACATGTAACCTTTGAGTGAAGGTGCCTAGCCATCACAAAGAAAATAATCAAAAACATCTTCTAACAAAGATTACCTTTGAATGAAGGATGGCCTTCATTTGAAGGTGTTTTGCAATTTTTTTGCCACTCACCATTGAAACTTCCCATGTCCCACAACTAGGACACACTATTGTGTGTTCACCCCTCCTCATTCTCAAGTGACTCCAAAAATGATGTGATTTTTTGGTTGTTCCTCGAATGTTGTATAAAATGGAAATTATTGGATGGGTGACCAAGATGAGGACAAGGAAATCATAGATTCTAGTGAGAGACCTCATGTCCCATCTATTGAGAAAGAATAATAGTTGCTAACAAAGATTTCAAACAATCCAAGCAAGCAATATGATTATCTATCATAGAAGGGCATGTACAAGAGTGTCATAGAGATGACTCAAATATGTGTGTCTATGCTCGTACATTTATTTCTAGTGCATGGGTGAACAATCTCCAATTGAAATCTGTCTAGGAAAATATGGATTTGTAAGCATAGTGGGTCTTGATGGGCTTGATGTGTTCCTTAGAAATATCTTTGCAAGATTTGTATCTTTGTAATTTATTTGAGTTAAAGTCTTATTTTTGGCAGTGAGTAAAGACTGACAACAAAAAAATATTATCAGTGGATTTTCTTACCATGGGATAATCTTTTGATGACTTGAAAATTGTTTTCAAGCATGCGATAAGCTTTCAAGGATCTTTTTAGACTTGCAAGTCCACTTAAAAATACTATTGGCTAGATATTTGATTTAGAGTTGTTAGTGTAGGAATATTAACACTATTACTTATTATTTAAGATTCAAGTTCATTTACCATAGGCTCTCAATGTGAAATATAAACCGATGTGAATCTGTTGCAAGATTATGGATCGTTTACCATAGGATCTCAAAAAATGTTTGAAGGATCATTCGATCCACCTATTTCTAAATGAAGGATCATTCGATCCACTTGTTTCTCAACCAAGGATCATTTGATCCACCTTCTTTTAGCTGCAACCTCATTAAGTTAATTTAGGTGACATAATCCTTTATAGTATTTAGAGTTATATTTATGAGGTGACTTATTTTGTTCGATGACCTTCCCTAGGGTGTTTTCAAGATCACAATGTGAACAAAGATTCTTTGTTGAAGTCAATCACACATATATAAAACTATGTAGATGATTTGTAATTGCAAACTTAGAATTACTGAAAGAGACAATAGAGAAACTAACTCAATGATACCCCCCTTTACTTTGATCCCCCCTACTTTGCGACACTTTATAATTTAGTGCATATACATGGACTTTCCAATTTGGGAACCAAAAAATGCACTTTACAAAGTTTAAAAGTTCAAAGGAACCTACCCAAAGTCTAAATTTGCACCTAAATTATGAAGACCCCCCCAAAATTGTATTTTATTTCCTTAGTGCTAGTAGCATAATGTGAAATGCCTATTCTAACACTAACAAAGCATAATTTTAAATGCTTTTGGAAAGAAAAAAATTACCCCCCTCATTGTGACACTTTATTTTTAGTGCATATACATTTTCAATGGAACTTACCAAAAAAAGCATTACCACTAAAAAATTAATACAAATGCCACTTAATTCTAAAAAGAACAAATATTATGAGAAATTTTAGAAATTTTGCCATAAAAAATGAGAGGACTTAGGGTTAGCGCAAATTTGGGGAATTTTTTTTTATTGAGGCTCCCAATGCTCAAAATTAGGGCAAGAGGGTGGCCAAACAATGGAGAGAGACAACAAAGAAACCCAACAAACAGGGTTGAATAGGCGCACGCTGGTTGCAGTCCACTGGTGCCATAGAAGATAATCGACCACAGAGTTGTGAGAATGGTGGTTTTCAACCTGAATCATGTGCCAACACTTGTGGATTCTTTGGAAATTCTGTAATGAGAAATCTCTGTTCAAAGTGAAACAAAGATCTCATTTTGAAGGAAGCGCAGACGACCTTTGCCATGGCCACCATCGAGAAATCCTTTGCTGTAGGCTCTGTAGCAACCGATGCGCCCCATATGAGGCCGCATATAGAAGAACAAAGTCATTCATAGATTTATGTGGTCGTCTCTTTAGGCTTGTGGCCTGCTATGTGGACATGGCCTTCTAAAAGACCTAGCACATATGTCGCAGGCCTTAATGCAGGTCGATGCGCCTTCTAATGAGCTGTTCAACCTCACTAGCTAACCTGTCCAGCATGGAGCCTCAAGAATCCTATGGGGGCATGAAATCTACCCCAGTATATCTCCCCCAGTCCTGCATGGGCAGGATCTCAGCTTCCAACATGGGAATACACCCTATCTACACAGGTCTAGAGAGCAGGGTATGGCTTCAGGCCTCACGTGGATCACAGAGGTGCTATTTGAAGATGCAGTGCCCTATTTTTGGTCTCAACATTCATGGCTTGGTCTCCACCTTCACGCCCAGATGTGAGATTTGACATGAGCACAGGTGGGAGGCATCCCTCTATGAGCTCAGACACGACCTCTATAAGATGTGTTGCATGCTGTGAGCAGGCTGGATGCAACTTCATCTTTATGTGAGCTTGGATATGCCTTACTCAGTTCTGAAAAGGCGTGTGAGGCATGCAAAGCTGTGGTGTATGTAAATAGACCCTTGCATGGGGTATGGAGAATACATAGTCAAAATGTCCACAATGCCCTACATCGAACCATAGGCAGGCTTCTGTGTAGTGCTCTGAGAGCATCAACAAGCTAAACACCTTGCGTTGAACCACAAAGCCCAATGTCATAGCATGGGCAGGGTGAAAGCAAGGGTAATGCCTTAGCTTGCGGCCTCCTTGGTCAACTTAAACATGACCAGGTATGGGCACGGCTTCATAAACTTTCCTCTCGCCTTGGTGTCTACTTTCCACGAATCCTTCCACTTGCCTAAAACACAGAGAACACACAAAAAAACACATACAACACTCGAACCAAAACAACACAAAACAGATTAATGCAACCAAATCAAACTAGCCAATGACTTAGTTTGACTTGATACCATATTAAAACACAAAATCTACTAAGCAATGGTTGATTACAACATGGAGTGAAAGAAATTGTGAATTTCAATTGATTAACAATGAACAAGAGGTGTGCATATAGTGTTGAGAGTTTGTGTCACTTCAGGAGTCAATTCAAAAACTCAAGGAGTGGTGGAAAATGAGTGTCGACAAGTGGCTTGGAGAGTTGTATTGGACTCTCCAACTAGACACCTAAACACCTAAGGTGGCTTAAAGCCATGTGGGGAATATACACATAATTACTTAATTAAATAATAAGTAATAGTGTTAATATTCCTACACTAACACCCCCCCTTAAGCACAACTTAGGTGGGCACAAAAGAGATGGGTCCTAGATACAAGTCCTGGTGTGGTACCCATCTACACTAAAGAGAAATGGGCCCTGGCTACTAGCCTGGTGAGGTACCCATTTACAGATAAATCTCTCAAAAAATGGAGTAAGATAGAAAACCAAGTGGGAAAAAACTATCCTCCAAAAAGAGAGAAAAGATAATGCATGAATCTGGAAGCTACTTGTGTATCGATGTCGATGCTGAACTCAACTGATGAATCCATATATGTTAGTATCATGAGTATTCAGGGACATTAACCAAATTTGAGATGTGATCCGATGCAAGATTTAGGTTCATTTACCATAGGCTCTCAATGTGAGATATGAACCAATGTGAATCTGTTGCAAGATTATGGATCATTTACCATAGGCTCTCAAAAAATGTTTGAAGGATCATTCGATCCACCTGTTTCTCAATGAAGGATCATTCGATCCACTTGTTTCTCAACCAAGGATCATTCGATCCACCTTCTTTTAGTTGCAACCTTATTAACTTAATTTAGGTGACATAATCTTCTATAGTAATTAGAGTTGTACTTGTGAGGTGAATTCTTTTGTGGTCGTCTCTTTAGGCTCGTGGCCTGCTATGTGGATGTGGTCTTCTAAAAGACCTAGCACATATGTCGCAGGGCTTAATGTAGGTCAGTGCACCTTCTAATGAGTTGTTCAATCTCACCAGCAAACCCGTCTAGTGTGGAGCCTCACCAGTCCTATGGGAGCATGAAATCTACCCCAGCGTGTCTCCCCTAGTCCTGCATGGGTAGGATCTTAGCCTCCAACATGGGAATACGCCCTGTCTGCACAGGTCTAGAGAGTAGGATATGGCTTCAGGCCTCATGTGGATCATAGAGGGGCTATTTGAAGATGCAGTGCCCTATTTTAGGTCTCAACATTCACAGCTTGGTCTCCACATTCACGCCCAGATGTGAGCTTTGATGTGAGCATAGGTGGGAGGTATCCTTCTATGAGCTCAGTCACGACCTCTACAAGATGTGTCACATGCTGTGAGCAAGTTGTATGCAGGTTCATCTTTCTGTGAGCTTGGATGTGCCTTGCTTAGGTCTGAAAAGGTGTGTGAGGCATGTAAAGCCATGGTGTATATAAATAGACCCTTGCATGGGGTATGGAGAATACATAGTCAGAATGTCCACAATGCCCTACATCGAACCATGGGTAGGATTCTGTGATAGTGCCGTGAGAGCATCAACAAGCTAAATGCCCTGCGTTGAATCACAAAGCCCAACGTCACAACATGGGCAGGGTGAAATCTAGGGTAATGCCTTGGCTTGCGGTCTCCTTGGTCAACTTAAATGTGACCAGGTATGGGCATGGCTTCACGAAATTTCCTCTCACCTTGGCGTCTGCTTTCCATGAATCCTTCCACTTCCCTGAAACACAAAGAACACACAAAAAAACACATACAACTCTCGAACCAAAACAACACAAAACAAATTAATGCAACCAAATCAAACCAACCAACGACTTAGTTTGGCTTTGATACCATATTAGAACACAAAAGCTACTAAGTAATGGCTGATTACAACATGGAGTGAAAACAATTGTGAATTGCAATTGATTAACAATGAACAAGAGGTGTACATATAGTGTTGAGAGTTTGAGTCACTTCAGGAGTCGACTCAAACACTCAAGGAGTGGTGGCAAATGAGTGTCAACAAGTGGCTTGGAGAGTTGTATTGGATTCTCCAAGTAGACACCTAACCACCTAAGGTGGATTAAAGCCATGTGGGGATATACACATCATTACTTAATTAAATAATTAATAATAGTTTTAATACTCCTACACTAACACCCTTGCTTAAGAACAACGTAGGTGGGTACAAAAGAGATGGGTCCCAGATACAAGTCCTGGTGAGGTACCCATGTACACTAAAGAGAAATGGGTCCAAACTACTAGCCTGGTGAGGTACCCATTTACAAAGAAATCTCTCAAAACATGGAGTAAGATAGAAAACCCAGTGGGAAAAAACTATCCTCCAAAAAGAGAGAAAAGATGCATGAATCTGGAAGCTACTTGTGTATCGATGTTGATGCTGAACTGTGACTGATGATTCCATATATGTTAGTATCATGAGTATTTAGGAACATTAACCAAATTTGAGATGTCATCCAATGCAAGATTCAAGTTCATTTACCATAGGCTCTCAATGTGAGATATGAACCGATGTAAATCTGTTGCAAGATTATGGATCATTTACCATAGGCTCTCAAAAAATGTTGAAGGATCATTTGATCCACTTGTTTCTCAATGAAGGATCATTCAATCCACTTGTTTCTCAACCAAGGATCGTTTGATCCACCTTCTTTTAGTTGCAACCTTATTAAGTTAATTTAGGTGACATAATCTTCTATAGTATTTAGAGTTTTACTTATGAGGTGACTTCTTTTGTTCGATGACCTTCCCTTGGGTATTTTCAAGGTCACAATGTGAACAAAGATTCTTTGTTGAAGTCGATCGCACTTATAAAACTATGTAGATGAGTTGTAATTGCAAACTTAGAAGTACAAAAAGAGAAAATAGAGAAACTAACTCGATGATAGCCCTCCTTTACGTTGATCCCCCTACTTTGTGACACTTTATAATTTAATGCATATACATGGACTATCCAATTTTGGAACCAAAAAATGCACTTTACAAAATTCAAAAGTTCAAAGGAACCTACCCAAAGTCTAAATTTGCCCCAAAATTGTGAAGACCCCCCCAAAATTGTATTTTATTTCCTTAGTGCTAGTAGCATAATGTGAAATGTCTATTCTAACACTAACAAAGCATAATTTTAAATGCTTTTCGAAAGAAAAAAAATTACCCCCCTCATAGTGGCACTCTATTTTTAGTGCATATACATTTTCAATGGAACTTACCAAAAAAAGCATTACCACTAAAAAATTAATACAAATGCCAATTAATTCTAAAAAGAAAAAATATTATGAGAAATTTTAGAAAATTCCCCATAAAAAATGTGAGGACTTAGGGTTAGGGCAAATTTAGGGCAATTTTTTTTTTGACTGAGGCTCCCAACGCCCAAAATTAGGGCAAGAGGGCAGCCAAACAATGGAGAGAGATGGCCAAGAAACTCAACAAATAGGGTTGAACAGGGGCACACTGACTGTAGTCCACTGGGGCCATAGAAGTTAATCTACCACAGAGTTGTAAGAATGGTGGTTTTCAACTTGAACCATGTGCCAACACCTGTGGATTTTTTGGAAATTCTGCAATGAGAAATCTCTTTTCAAAGTGAAACAGAGATCTCATTTTGAAGGAAGCGCAGGTGACCTCTACCATGGCCGCCATCAAGAAATCCTTTACTGTAGGCTCTGTAGCAACCAATGCACCCCATATGAGGTTGCATATAGAAGAGTAAAGCCATTTAGAGCTTTCTGTGGCCGTCTCTTTAGGCTTGTGGCCTGCTGTGAGGGTAAAATGTCGAATCAATCAAATGAATTAAATAAGACCCAAACATCAACAGAATAGAGAAACAAAGAAGATTCAAATGAACAAAGCAATGAACAAACACAGCAAACCTCTTCCGTTTCAAAACTTCTGTTGTTCGCCTATCACGAATCGTCCTTTCGCAGATGAGATAAGCCCTCAGAGAGTGCAATCTTTTAAAGCTGTTTGAGGAAGTCGATGGTGAACGGCTATGGTGTGATATGCAATGAAGGTGAGCTCCAATGCAACAATGGTGATCTCAAGCTTGTAGATGACAAGTGGGTGCCAAAGGCGCGCTGGTGATATTTCTGCAGAGTAACGATGTCAAAAGCCTGGATGATTAGAATGGAAGAATGTAGCTTCATTTATAGACTTGGAAGAATGGGAATCAACGGTTGAGAGGAGATATGAAGATCAATGGCTGAGGATGGTTGAGGAATGTGCAACCAGTGGAAACGTGCCAAGTGTCCCAGCTCCATCATGAAAGGTGGGATGTGACAAAACTGATTGGAGAGTTAACTCCATTGATTGGTTTGTTAACAGAATTGACTGATCAGTTAGAAGAGTGGATTGTGGAACTGACTGGATTGATTGAGGATTTGACTCAACTGACAGGTTAGTTAACAGATTTGATTGATTGGTTAACTGACCTATGATTGGAGAAGAAATAGGCCATGTGGGTGAGGGAAAATAAGGCAATTAAATATAAAATATATTTAATTACATGTGCAACCTGATGAGGTGGACAAGGTGAGGTGGAAAAGGTGAGGTGTAAAGGTGATGTGGAATTTTGAATTTAGAACTTTAGGATAGAGGAATTGGGCTTAATTAAATAATTTATGATTATTTAATTGTGAAGGACAAATAGAAGAATTTTAATTAAATAAATGGAATTTATTTAATTGTGAGATAGTGAATTGATTAAATAAATTTAGAATATTTATTTAATTGGTAGAAGAATGGAATAAATATTTAGAATATTTATTTAGGATGATTTGTGTCATTTTTAGGCGTATACATTTTGCCCCTCTTTGATGCGATGCAGTTTACAGCGTTGCTTCAAAGAAATTGATAGTCTGAACGATGATACATGCCCCAGTTTTGCCCCTGGTACAGGTTAAATGACGATAGGATGCCCCCTCGGGAGATTGGACGGGGAAAAACGGCGAAAGTTTTGGAGACGGACGATCTCACGACGAAGGAGGGGTCAGGATAGGTTGGAGGAAAAGGGACGCGGTCGGGGGTGCGGGAAGAAAACGGGAGGAAAAACGGACACGGGAAGTAGTCACAGTCATCATCTAGCCAGAATTAGGGTTTGGAGGCTATAAATAGGAGCTGGGTCCACAAGAATAGTCATTTGCACACTTGGTTGATCTGGAGTGGAGGAAGAGAGCTCAGAGCAAACTTGGAGCAGCATGGCAGCCAGAGCAGCAGATATACCACGCGAGGAGCACCGATTCGAGCGAGTCCGACGATTCGGGCGGCCAGCAGAGGCAGGACCCCCGGTATGTGCTTCAAAAAATTTCTCCTAGGGTCAAGTTTAGGTGTCATAAATGCATGTAGAAAATAGGTGAAATGAATGCGCCGAAACGCAGAACAGCGCATATGCCTCGTGAAGCTGCGCTTTTGTATTTTCGTGGTGCATATGTCAGTTTCAGCGGCGCATGCGTCAAAGCTGCGCTTTTGTGAATTTTAGCTGCGCATGCATAATTTGGCGGCGCTTTGGTATTTCCGCAGTGCATATGTGAAATGTAGCAGTGCATTTGTTAGAGTTGCGCATATGTGGATTCTTGCGGCGCATGCGTAATTTTGCGGCGCATGCGTGGATTTCTGCGGCACATGTGTTAGAACAGCGCATACGTGCACTGTAGCGGCGCATATGCATTTTTGCGGCGCATATGTTGATTATTGCAGCGCATATACCAGAAACGGCACTTTCACCACCTGTAGTGGCAGATTTGCTGGGATGGTGAATTACTTAGCCAAATTGATTCGATTAGCGTCCTGTTTGACGCAGGGATCGATGAGCTATCTCTGAGATTGCAGGAATCTAGTCAAGAGATGTAGTGTGCTATTTTGATCAATTTGAAATGCTAAGTTTAGTTGATATAGTGCAGTAGATATGTTGAGTATGGTATATGCGGCTTGAGACTGACGCCTGGCTTTGCATGCTTGCAGGAGGAGATACAAGAGATGCTGCAGTCGAGGGAGACGTTCCCTATGCCGTTATTGCAGAGATATATGCTGACAGAGGCTGACAGAGTGGCGCTTGGTGCCATGGGCTTGGATTATGTTTGCTTTATGCCCGAGGTGCGGGCGAACAGAGGACTACTGACAGCGGCCGTGGAGAGATTCCACAGCGAGGATGGGACCTTCCACTTTCCTACTGGAGAGATGACCGTGACGCTGGAGGATGTCTACAGGATACTACACTTGCCCGTAGTAGGCGAGTTAGTGGAGTATGATGCACAGCGGGACGCGGGACTCGCCGAGTGTCAGCGAGTATTTGACGATCCCGAGCTGGTGGGACAGGTCATCCCTTGGCAGGACATATATGACTGTTACGACTACTTCCCTGGGATTGTGGCTGGACTGATTGGGGGCATTGTATGCCCGGATAGGAGATCGCATGGGTTCCCCATTGGATGGGGCAGGATCATGGAGCGGATGCTGACTGAGGGCACTCGATATGCGTGGGGACCCTGCGTGCTGGCCCACCTTTATCATGACATGCACCAGGTGGTGTACCACCGCAGCACGAGTCTATCGGCTGGGGTGTTGCTGTTACAGTTCTGGCTGTGGGAGCACATAGCGGTGACCAGGCCGATGTGCATCTTTGCTAGGCAGCGAGGAGAGCCATACAGCTATGGCTATGCAGGAGTGATTTCCCAGCACAGGCTGGGGAAGGTAGAGTACTGGCGGCATACTTTGGATGGGGTAGATGTGGTCGTCTGGCGGCCATATCTGGATTGCGAACCCTGGGATGACGAGGGAGATGAGCTACCCTATTGCTTCCAAACCAGGTGGTTGATAGGCCGGACACGGCACATACTGGAGAGGCAGATGGTGGGCTGAGTGCTGAGACAGTTCGGCAGGAGACAGGGCATGCCGCAGGGACAGGCCATGTTTGCACGGACACATGCAGAGAGGGTCCGATGGGGGCCGATGGCTTCTTATGAGGAGGCCCTGGCAGAGTTCCAGCAGTTGCCTTACGTGGCATGGGACATGAGGCGAGAGATAGCAGATGCGGGGGTTACACAGGAGTATGAGGATTGGATTACTGCACATCCATTCCTGAGATATTCAGGACCTGGCATGCTGGTGCCTCGTATTGATGAGGCGGACTCAGAGGAGGAGGGAGAGGCTGGCCCAGGGCGGAGGGGTGCTAGAGGAGGACAACGGGGTGGCCGAGCTGCAGAGAGGCCGAGGCAGCGGAGGAGGATAGATCGGGCTGGGCAGGCAGTGCCAGGACAGGGAGAGGCACAGCAGCAGGCACAGATGCCACCACCCCAGCAGGTACCACAGCAGCAGGTACTATAGCAGCAGGTGCCGCAGCAGCAGGTGCCACAGCAGCAGGTGCCTACAGTATTGAGTTCGATAGTGAAGCCAGCTTTATGATCTCCTTTTGGTAAGTGATCTCGAAGTCCCATATAGTCAATGTAGGCATCATCGTTCTGGAACATATCTAATTGGGGGGTTCCTTGTAGATCCCAGTCAATAAGCTCAGGATGCAAGAGGGGAAGGGAGTCGGATGAAAGACCTGATTCGTTGATAGTGTGGATGGAAATACTAGGAGCACAGGTGGGGGTAGTGTTCTGGGTGGTACTTTCCTCCAAGTTGTTTATCGCAATGGAATCGAAACTTTCCTCGAAAGCCATACTCTCAGGGAGGGGCAAATCAGACTCCAGTGGTCTGTCCTGTTGCGTTTGTCTCTCATGGTAAGGGCTAAGAGTTTGGATGGTGTCAATCTCCTTATCATCGTAGGAGTGCTCTGTTAGCTCGTCCCACTCATACTCATTCGACTCATCTGAATCTGTGTCACTGTCCACTTGGAGTGTTTTGATTGTCTCCACAAGACAGGCATTTTCCTTGGCTTTACCCTTGCCTTTGTATCCCAAGCCAGTGGTGTTTCTAGTCGAAGAGAAGGAAGAAGGTTGTATGGGTTCAATGATCCCTTCTTTTCTGAGGCCTATGGGGCCTTGTCCCTCATATCCCATCCTATGCAAGATGGTCTCACCTCGCCCATAGAGCTCTGTAGGGAGTCTGGGTGGATCTTGGGGTGTGTTTTCTTCTTCGGCATAAAGCCATTGCAAGAGATCTCGCTCCTCTGATTCATCGGATAAGGTCCCCCATTTTACAAAGGGGTTTGCGGGAGTTATAGGAGGAGCAGAGGGCTTTGGAAAATGCCTGGGTTGATGCTTGGTCTGGCCAAAGGAGCAAGGAGACAAGGGCATTTTTGCAAGGTTGAGGCTGTGCTCAATCTGGTATTCCCCCACGCCATTTTCTTTTATGGTGATTTTCATTGGTTTAGGCCGTGAGGAGGAGGCTTCAGCGGAATGGTCTTGTGGCGGAGTAGGGGAAATGTAGGCTCTATTGTTGGGAATGATGCATTCAGGTTTTGCTCAGAAAGAGTTGCAATGTTGGTAGGGGTCGGGGTCGCCTTGTATGGTGACCTGCTTGCCATCGTGTGGGAACTTTATGCATTGATGGTAGGTGGAGGGGACAGCCTTCATGGCGTGGATCCATGGTCTCCCTAGTAGAATATTGTAAGCAAGCTCCCGATCAAGGACTTGGCACACCACATCTTTAATTACCGGTCCCACTTGAATGGGTAGGACAACCGTGCCTTTTGTGGTTCTCTCTTCCTCGTCATAGGCCTTTATGGTAATCTTCCTCCGTGGATCAACTGCCTATTCGGAGAACCCCAATGCAAGGACTAGCTTCAAAGTGCAAATATTCAAACCGGCACCCCCATCAATGAGAACCCTCTTGATGCGGTGCTTGTGTACGAATGCGACAATGTGTAGGGGAGTGTTGTGGGGTTGAGATACGGAAAGGTCATCTTGCTCAGTGAATGATATGGAAGGGGAGGATGTCAGATTACCCACCATGGTTTGAAACTTTTCTTGGGCTAAGTTAGTGGGGACAGTAGTTTCCACTAAGGCTTTCTCAAGAATCTCCTTATGAGAAGGAGATAGACGCAAGAGCTCCAATATAGAAATGTGAGCCGGAGTTTTTTGCAATTGGTCGATGACATTATATGGGCGGGAGTTGGACGGAGAAGGTGACGACCTTGGAGGAGTGGTGTTGATCGTGACTCTACCACTGCGGGTAATTATACTACAACCAGTTCTGTTAGGTCCTGGTTGTTGGTTGGGGGATATGACGTTGACTTGCGGAACATGCTCAGAAATGCAGTTAATGGTGTACTCAAAGGGAACGCTTGCATAGTTAGCATTACTCGACCCACTGTTCTGGTTTGGCCTGTTGCGATTGTTGTCATTATTGTTATGGCCGTTGGAGTTGTTGCCGTTGTCACAACTCCAACGGCCATAACAATAATGACAACAATCGCAACAGGCCAAACCAGAACAGTGGGTCGAGTAATGCTAACTATGCAAGCGTTCCCTTTGAGTACACCATTAACTGCATTTCTGAGCATGTTCCGCAAGTCAACGTCATATCCCCCAACCAACAACCAGGACCTAACAGAACTGGTTGTAGTATAATTACCCGCAGTGGTAGAGTCACGATCAACACCACTCCTCCAAGGTCGTCACCTTCTCCGTCCAACTCCCGCCCATATAATGTCATCGACCAATTGCAAAAAACTCTGGCTCACATTTCTATATTGGAGCTCTTGCGTCTATCTCCTTCTCATAAGGAGATTCTTGAGAAAGCCTTAGTGGAAACTACTGTCCCCACTAACTTAGCCCAAGAAAAGTTTCAAACCATGGTGGGTAATCTGACATCCTCCCCTTCCATATCATTCACTGAGCAAGATGACCTTTCCGTATCTCAACCCCACAACACTCCCCTACACATTGTCGCATTCATACACAAGCACCGCATCAAGAGGGTTCTCATTGATGGGGGTGCCGGTTTGAATATTTGCACTTTGAAGCTAGTCCTTGCATTGGGGTTCTCCGAACATGCAGTTGATCCACGGAGGAAGATTACCATAAAGGCCTATGACAAGGAAGAGAGAACCACAAAAGGCACAGTTGTCCTACCCATTCAAGTGGGACCGGTAATTAAAGATGTGGTGTGCCAAGTCCTTGATCGGGAGCTTGCTTATAATATTCTACTAGGGAGACCATGGATCCACGCCATGAAGGCTATCCCCTCCACCTACCATCAATGCATAAAGTTCCCACACGATGGCAAGCAGGTCACCATACAAGGCGACCCCGACCCCTACCAACATTGCAACTCTTTCCGAGCAAAACCTGAATGCGTCATTCCCAACAATAGAGCCTACATTTCCCCTACTCCGCCACAAGACCATTCCGCTGAAGCCTCCTCCTCACGGCCTAAACCAATGAAAATCACCATAAAAGAAAATGGCGTGGGGGAATACCAGATTGAGCACAGCCTCAACCTTGCAAAAATGCCCTTGTCTCCTCGCTCCTTTGGCCAGCCCAAGCATCAACCCAGGCATTTTTCAAAGCCCTCTGCTCCTCCTATAACTCCCGCAAACCCCTTTGTAAAATGGGGGACCTTATCCGATGAATCAGAGGAGCGAGATCTCTTGCAATGGCTTTATGCCGAAGAAGAAAACACACCCCAAGATCCACCTAGACTCCCTACAAAGCTCTATGGGCGAGGTGAGACCATCTTGCATAGGATGGGATATGAGGGACAAGGCCCCATAGGCCTCAGAAAAGAAGGGATCATTGAACCCATACAACCTTCTTCCTCCTCTTCGGCTAGAAACACCACTGGCTTGGGATACAAAGGCAAGGGTAAAGCCAAGGAAAATGCCTATCTTGTGGAGACAATCAAAACACTCCAAGTGGACAGTGACACAGATTCAGATGAGTCGAATGAGTATGAGTGGGACGAGCTAACAGAGCACTCCTACGATGACAAGGAGATTGACACCATCCAAACTCTTAGCCCTTACCATGAGAGACAAACGCAACGGGACAGACCACTGGAGTCTGATTTGCCCCTCCCTGAGAGTATGGCTTTCGAGGAAAGTTTCGATTCCATTGCGATAAATAACTTGGAGGAAAGTACCACCCATAACACTACCCCCACCTGTGCTCCTAGTATTTCCATCCACACTATCAACGAATCAGGTCTTTCATCCGACTCCCTTCCCCTCTTGCATCTTGAGCTTATTGACTTGGATCTGCAAGGAACCCCCCAATTAGATATGTTCCAGAATGATGATGCCTACATTGACTATATGGGACTTCGAGATCACTTACCAAAAGGAGATCATAAAGCCGGCTTCGCTATCAAACTCAATACTGTAGCTTACTTCGGGGAGGGTGCCAAGCCTTCTAGTCGCAAAAATGTAAAGATCAAAAAGGGATCTGATGGTGAAAACTGCCATGCGGCAGTGTCAGATCATAAAACAGTAAAAAGAAAGGACGTATCTGAAGGTGAAAACCCAACTGTGGCACCTGACGATGGATTGCTTGACACCCTCCCAAGTGATATGTATCAAGAAAGGTCACAGATCGTGGTAGAGCCAACAGAGCCAGTGAACATTGGAACCGAAGAGCAGCCTCAGATTATCCACTTTGCAAAATCTCTCACACCGCCTGAGAAAACCAAGTTTGTACCATTCTTTAAAAAGAAGAGAGGCAGCTTTGCTTGGTCATATGCTGACATGCCAGGTTTGGACCCAAACCTGATCCTACATCACTTGCCATTGGATCCAGGGGTGAAGCCCGTAAAGCAAAAACTGAGAAAGATGCATCCCCATATAGCCCTTCTGGTCAAGGAAGAACTCAAGAAATTGCTAGACGTGGGGTTCATCAGGGCCATAGATTACCCCGAATGGATATCAAACATCGTGCTAGTGTCTAAACTAGATGGCAGGGTTCGACTATGCAATGATTTTCGAGACTTAAACAAAGCATTCCGCAAGGATGACTTTCCCTTGCCTAACATCGATATCATAGTCGACCTCACGACAGGACATACAATACTGTCACTCATGGATGGATTCTTAGGGTACAACCAGATCAAAATAGCACCAGAGGATCAGCACAAAACCGCTTTCACTTGTCCATGGGGTACCTTTTGCTGGAATGTCATGCCATTTGGGTTGAAAAATGTAGGTGCTACATATCAGCGGGCCATGACAACCATATTCCACGACATGATGCATGTGACCATGGAAGATTATGTTGACGATATCTTGGCAAAATCACTCACCAGGGACTCACACCTGGACACATTAGAAAAAGTCTTCCAACAGTTGGACCAATTCCAAGTAAAACTGAACCTGAAGAAATGTGTGTTTGGGGTCACATCAGGCAAGCTGCTAGGCTTCATCGTGTCAGCAAACGGCATAGAAGTAGACCCGGCCAAGGTCAAAGCAATCATGGACATGCCTCTGCCCAAAACTCTAACATAGTTGAGATCCTTACAGGGCAAGCTACAGGCCATCCGCAGGTTCATCTCACAGCTGGCAGACAAGTGCCATCCTTTCAGCCATCTCCTACATAAGAACATTCCATTTAAATGGGATGAGCAGTGCGAAGAGGCATTCAACAAGCTCAAGGAGTACCTCATGAATCCTCCTATACTCATGCCTCCGATCCAAGGAAAACCTTTGATTCTCTACATATCTGCTACACCTACTGCCCTTGGGGCTCTCCTAGCGCAGCAAGACTATGAGAACAAGGAAAGAGCTGTGTACTACATCAGTCGAACCTTAGTGGGCTACGAGTTGCAGTACTCGCAGGTGGAACGTTCATGCCTTGCGGTGGTTTTTGCCTCACAAAAACTCTGACACTACATGTTGGCACATCCTGTCAAACTCATTGCCAAGATCGACCCACTAAAATATCTTCTCAGCAAAGCAGCTCTCATGGGGTCGACTAGCCAAATGGGTCATGCTTCTTAGCGAATATGATATAGAGTATGTGGATAGAAAAGCCATCAAGGGGCAAATCATCGCTGACCAACTAGCTGAGGCACCATTACAGGACACTTCACCAATGCAGTTTGAGTTTCCTGATGAGTCTTTGTTTACTCTGTCAGCATCTCCTTGGAAACTCTACTTCGACGGGTCTTACACCAACCATGGATCGGGGGCAGGTATCTTGTTTATCACTGCCCAAGGAGACACAATTCCAAAGTCCTACAGGTTGTTATTTCCATGCACTAACAATATAGCGGAGTATGAGGCCTTGGTAATTGGTCTCAAGATGGCCACTGAGTGGAAAATCCAAGCACTATGTGTCTACAGTGATTCTCAGCTTGTCATAAACCAGGTCAACGACGAGTATCAGACCAAAGATGAGAAGCTCATCCCATACAAACGGATGGTCGATGACCTCAAAGCACACTTTGGGACCATCTCGTTTGAGCAAATATCCAGGATAGAGAACAAAGCAGCCGATGCAATGGCGACCATAGCCTCTCTTCTTGAGATACCTGAACATGAGTCACAGTATGAGTTCTTAGTAGAAACAATTCGACAACCGGCTTATGATCTCCTCGACACCCATTCCATTTGCCACCTAGTAGGATCTGATTCGCCTTGGTACGGTAAGACCTACACTTACCTCAAGGACAATATCCTTCCTTTGGACCTCTCTTCCAACCAAAAATGAACCTTCATCTGACAAGCCTCCCGTTACACCATTATCGCCAATACCCTTTACCGACGTGGTCTGGATGGTACTTTACTCCGTTGTCTAGAACCAGAAGAATCTGTAACTGCCTTGCGAGACGTGCACGAAGGGATCTGCAGAACACACTCCAGCGGTCCTTCTTTAGCTAAGAAACTCATGCGTTTGGGTTATTACTGGCCCAACATGGAAATGGATTCATATCAGTTCGTCAAAAAGTGCAAACAGTGCCAGATACATGGGAACCTGATTCATGCACCTGCTTAGGAGTTGAGACCTCTAACGACACCCTGGCCCTTTTGCCAGTGGGGACTTGACCTCGTGGGAAAGATTCATCCGCCTTCCTCCAACGGCCATAAATTCATCATAACCGCCACTAAGTACTTTACAAAGTGGATTGAAGCCGTTCCCTTATCAACCGTCACAGGAAAGCAAATTTCCTCTTTCATTCTGAATTACATTATTTGCCGATATGGCATCCCTTCATCCATCATAACGGATAACGGGAGACCCTTCAAAAATCAGGATGTCCAGGAACTTTGTGAGCGTTTTAAAATCCAACATCATTTCTCCACTCCATACTATCCCCAAGGTAACGGCCAAGCTGAGGCATCGAACAAAACCATTCTGAAAATCCTAAAGAAGACTGCCAATGACGCTGGTCGCGATTGGCACGTCCAACTCAATCCCGCTCTGTGGGCCTATAGAACCAGCATACGCACTCCCACAGGTGCTACACCCTACGCCCTCGTCTATGGATCCGAAGCCATCCTTCCCATTGAGGTCGAACTCCCATCCCTTCGGGTGTCGTTGAAAGGTCTCATATCAGACGAAGAGTACAGAGTCTCCAGACTACAAGAGCTAGAACTGCTAGAGGAAAGGCGCCAAAAAGCTTTTGACCATCTCAAAGCCTATCAACAGATGATGTCAAGAAGCTACAACCACAAGGTTAGACCAAGATGCTTCAAGGTTGGGGACCTCGTCCTAAGAGAGAACCCTCGCAATCAGCAGGACAGAGAAAAGAAAGGTAAGTTCGAGCCTAACTGGCTCGGGCCGTATGTCATTGTAGCTGTTTACGGATCGGGGGCATATCAGTTGGCCACATCAGAAGGTGAGTTGTTTGATGATCCAATCAACAGCATGCACCTTCGCCGGTTCTATACCTAGGAGAACCCCAATGCAAGGGGGGCACAATAAAGTCAAAAAATCAAAAAAGTCAAAAAAAGTTACAAAGAGAAAATACAAAAAAAAAAAAAAATCAGAAAAAAATAGAAAGCATACAAAAAAAATTGTCCTTTGGTGAAAACCTGGCAAACAGGCGCCTTGGATAGGTACCATGAGGAAAACCTGGAAATCAGGCGTCATTTTACTTTCTGGCTTCTCGTGCAAATAAAAGCAAGTGATGAAAACTTGGTAAACAGGCGTTACTTGTGACAAACCGCATTCTCCATCTTTGGGAATCCAATCACTTTGAGCCCATTCTCCCTCTATTTTCCTCATTCGACCCATATCCATCCCACAAATAAACGCTTGACAGTTACCTATCATGGCTTGATACTCACCTTGTGGCCTTGTCAACCAAGGTTTTGTCCCATACCGTCCCCTCAATGTAAGCCTAGTGTAGTGTCTCTCGTCGGTGTCTATGGTCCGAGTCCGTGAACTACGTTGCCTCTGCGCCGTCACGTAGGCAAGGCCATTATTCTAATGCACCCCCGAGGCTTCCATCTCTCCCAAGGTCCCATTCGTCTCCTTTCTTGTCTTCATTCTTGTCGTCTTTCTTCTAGTCCATTAGGGTTTACCCCGAACTACGTTGCCTCTGCGTCGTCACGTAGGTAAGGCCATTTAGCAATGAGCCCCCGAGGCACTAGGTCAGTCCCTTAGGGTCCGTCTTCTCAATAAGGATTGTGCAACCTTCTCATCAAGCAAGCAAATGCAAGCAAACCCCGTGCTTCAAGCAGAAATCTTGACAATAGGCATCTTAACCGCAAATACCCAAGGTCTTCTAAATGATTTTATGCAAATTCAGGCAAGAAATAAACACATATCAACGCAAATATGCTTTGTAGATTGGAACCTAGGGTTAAGTCACAGAGTCTTGATTTTTGCTATCATACCTTCCTATGCTACTCAAGGATGCCAAAAGCTAGAGATGCTATGATGGGGGCATGAATACTTTCTTTGTTTGTTGTTTGTGGATTACACTTTAGTAATGTGAAGCCTTGTCTAAGGATATGATCGGCAAAAGATCATCGAGGACATCAAAGGTCTTACAGGAACGGGGGCAATCCTTGCTTGTTGAAGTGCAAGAAGTACTCAGGTCATCTAGATTCAATTTTGACTAGATGCTTGTATTAACTTGCTAAATCACACTCCATGTAAGCGATACTCAGGTCATCTCGGTTCAATTATACCTCGATGCTTGTATTCACTTACAACATTTCAAAAAAGTACCACAAAAAAAAAAAAGCCCAATGATGAAATAAAGCACTCCAATAGCAAAGCATCCATCCTATATCCATTTATACATCCATACCATACCCCATGCAATAAAGATCCAACAATGCAGAGTATCAATACAAATAAAAGCTTGTGAATCTTTCTATCGAGTATTTCTTCTATCAATCAGATTTCTATCTATCATCATATCTTTCATCCTTGTCCAGTCAATCTGAGCAATGATCCAAATGCAAGGTCCATCCTTAATCCATACCAATCAAGTCAAGTCAATCTTGCACAAATGATCCACTCACAATCAGTGGTCTTGATCCTTGTCTGGTCGTAAACCAACTCGATCAGTTAATCAATCAATTGTCTTATACAGGATGTTGCATTGTCGAAATCAGACCAATACACGCGTCTTACACGACATGCTTCATTTCCTGAAACCAGACACTATCCTTCATGTTGCTCTAGGGATCTATCATTCCCCGCCATGACAACACGCCTGCCGTGTTGGTCTAGGGATACATCGTTCCCCGCCATGACAACATTGTCGTATATCATTATCAGTATATCATTGGTTTACCGCTTGACAGGGGCAATACCTTGTTTGTTCTTGTGTCATTTGTGTATACTTGCTCGCTTGCTTGCTTGTGTGTGTCATCATTCCATCTTGCATCGTGTATCATTTGACACTTTCTTCACCCATTTTCTTCATACTCAACCTTCTTCATCGTGAGATTGTCCGTCTCACGCCTTTTGCCTTCTTCTCGTCCAATCTCCCGAGGGGGCATCCTATCGTCATTTAACCTGTACCAGGGGCAAAACTGGGGCATGTATCATCGTTCAGACTATCAATTTCTTTGAAGCAATGCTGTAAACTGCATCGCATCAAAGAGGGGCAAAATGTATACGCCTAAAAATGACACAAATCATCCTAAATAAATATTCTAAATATTTATTCCATTCTTCTACCAATTAAATAAATATTCTAAATTTATTTAATCAATTCACTATCTCATAATTAAATAAATTCTATTTATTTAATTAAAATTCTTCTATTTGTCCTTCGTAATTAAATAATCAAAAATTATTTAATTAAGCCCAATTCCTCTATCCTAAAGTTCTAAATTCAAAAATCCACATCACCTTTACACCTCACCTTTTCCACCTCACCTTGTCCACCTCATCAGGTTGCACATGTAATTAAATATATTTAATATTTAATTACCTTATTTTCCCTCACCCACATGGCCTATTTCTTCTCCAATCAGAGGTCAGTTAACCAATCAATCAAATCTATTAACTAACCTGTCAGTTGAGTCAAATCCTCAATCAATCCAGTCAGTTCCACAATCCACTCTTCTAACTGATCAGTCAATTCTGTTAACAAACCAATCAATGGAGTTAACTCTCCAATCAGTTTTGTCACATCCCACCTTTCATGATGGAGCTAGGACACTTGGCACGTTTCCACTGGTTGCACATTCCTCAACCATCCTCAGCCATTGATCTTCATATCTCCTCTCAACCGTTGATTCCCATTCTTCCAAGTCTATAAATGAAGCTACATTCTTCCATTCTAATCATCCAGGCTTTTGACATCGTTACTCTGTAGAAATATCACCAGCGCGCCTTTGGCACCCACTTGTCATCTACAAGCTTGAGATCACCATTGTTGCATTGGAGCTCACCTTCATTGCATATCACACCATAGCCGTTCACCATCGACTTCCTCAAACAACTTTAAAAGATTGCACTCTCTGAGGGCTTATCTCATCTGCGAAAGGACGATTCGTGATAGGCGAACAACAGAAGTTTCGAAACGGAAGAGGTTTGCTGTGTTTGTTCATTGCTTTGTTCATTTGAATCTTCTTTGTTTCTCTATTCTGTTGATGTTTGGGTCTTATTTAATTCATTTGATTGATTTGACATTTTACCCTCACATTTTAGACCTTGGGAGAGATGGAAGCCTCGGGGGCGCATTAGAATAATGGCCTTGCCTACATGATGGCGCAGAGGCAACATAGTTCACGGACTCAGACCATAGACACCGACGAGAGACACTACACTAGGCTTACATTGAGGGGACGGTATGGGACAAAACCTTGGTTGACAAGGCCACAAGGTGAGTATCAAGCCATGATAGGTAACTGTCAAGCGTTTATTTGTGGGATGGATATGGGTCGAATGAGGAAAATAGAGGGAGAATGGGCTCAAAGTGATTGGATTCCCAAAGATGGAGAATGCGGTTTGTCACAAGTAACCCTCTCAGGCGTAACCCTTTGAGGCTGGGAGACTCCATAACGGAGAGTAGCGCCGCCGCACGTGTAACCACTTGAACGGTTGCCTGAATTAGATACCTCTTGTTTTAGTGGCCCAAATCCCTTATAATCCATTTCTCGCCTTGGATTTTCCACTCAGTGGCCATCTTGAGACCAATTACCAAGGCCTCATACTCCGCTATATTGTTAGTGCATGGAAATAACAACCTGTAGGACTTTGGAATTGTGTCACCTTGGGCAGTGATAAACAAGATACCTGCCCCCGATCCATGGTTGGTGTAAGACCCGTCGAAGTAGAGTTTCCAAGGAGATGTGGACAGAGTGAATAAAGACTCATCGGGGAACTCAAACTGCATTGGTGAAGTGTCCTGTAACGGTGCCTCAGCTAGTTGGTCAGCGATGATTTGCCCCTTGATGGCTTTTCTGTCCACATACTCTATATCATATTCGCTAAGAAGCATAACCCATTTGGCTAGTCGACCCGTGAGAGCTGCTTTGCTGAGAAGATATTTTAGTGGGTCGATCTTGGCAATGAGTTTGACAGGATGTGCCAACATGTAGTGTCAGAGTTTTTGTGAGGTAAAAACCACCGCAAGGCACGAACGTTCCACCTGTGAGTATTGCAACTCGTAGCCCACTAAGGTTCGACTGATGTAGTACACAGCTCTTTCCTTGTTCTCATAGTCTTGCTGCGCTAGGAGAGCCCCAAGAGTAGTAGGTGTAGCAGATATGTAGAGAATCAAAGGTTTTCCTTGGATCGGAGGCATGAGTATAGGAGGATTCATGAGGTACTCCTTGAGTTTGTTGAATGCCTCTTCGCACTTCTCATCCCATTTGAATGGAACGTTCTTATGTAGGAGATGGCTGAAAGGATGGCACTTGTCTGCCAGCTGTGAGATGAACCTGCGGATGGCCTGTAGCTTGCCCTGTAAGGATCTCAACTGTGTTAGAGTTTTGGGTGGAGGCATGTCCATGATTGCTTTGACCTTGGCCGGGTCTACCTCTATGCTGTTTGCTGACACGATGAAGCCTAGCAGCTTGCCTGATGTGACCCCAAACACACATTTCTTCGAGTTCAATTTTACTTGGAATTGATCCAATCGTTGGAAGACTTTTTCTAATGTGTCCAGGTGTGAGTCCCTGGTGAGTGATTTTGCCAAGATATCGTCAACATAGTCTTCCATAGTCACATGCATCATGTCATGGAATATTGTTGTCATGGCCCGCTGATATGTAGCACCTGCATTTTTCAGCCCAAAAGGCATGACATTCCAGCAAAAGGTACCCCATGGACAAGTGAAAGCGGTTTTGTGCTGATCCTCTGGTGCTATTTTGATCTGGTTGTACCCTGAGAATCCATCCATGAGTGACAGCATTGTATGTCCTGCCGTGAGGTCGACTATGATATCGATGTTAGGCAAGGGAAAGTCATCCTTGCGGCATGCTTTGTTTAAGTCTCTAAAATCGTTGCATAGTCGAACCCTGCCATCTGGTTTAGACACTGGCACGATGTTTGATATCCATTCGGGGTAATCTATGGCCCTGATGAACCCTACGTCTAGCAATTTCTTGAGTTCTTCCTTGACCAGAAGGGCTATATGGGGATGCATCTTTCTCAGTTTTTGCTTTACGGGCTTCACCCCTGGATCCAATGGCAAGTGATGTAGGATCAGGTTTGGGTCCAAACCTGGCATGTCGGCATATGACCAAGCAAAGCTGCCTCTCTTCTTTTTAAAGAATGGTACAAACCTGGTTTTCTCAGGCGGCGTGAGAGATTTTGCAAAGTGGATAATCTGAGGCTGCTCTTTGGTTCCAATGTTCACTGGCTCTATTGGCTCTACCACGATCTGTGACCTTTCTTGATACATATCACTTGGGAGGGTGTCAAGCAATCCATCGTCAGGAAAATGTATACGCCTAAAAATGACACAAATCATCCTAAATAAATATTCTAAATATTTATTCCATTCTTCTACCAATTAAATAAATATTCTAAATTTATTTAATCAATTCACTATCTCACAATTAAATAAATTCCATTTATTTAATTAAAATTCTTCTATTTGTCCTTCACAATTAAATAATCATAAATTATTTAATTAAGCCCAATTCCTCTATCCTAAAGTTCTAAATTCAAAATTCCACATCACCTTTACACCTCACCTTTTCCACCTCACCTTGTCCACCTCATCAGGTTGCACATGTAATTAAATATATTTTATATCTAATTGCCTTATTTTCCCTCACCCACATGGCCTATTTCTTCTCCAATCAGAGGTCAGTTAACCAATCAATCAAATCTGTTAACTAACCTGTCAGTTGAGTCAAATCCTCAATCAATCCAGTCAGTTCCACAATCCACTCTTCTAACTGATCAGTCAATTCTGTTAACAAACCAATCAATGGAGTTAACTCTCCAATCAGTTTTGTCACATCCCACCTTTCATGATGGAGCTGGGACACTTGGCACATTTCCACTGGTTGCACATTCCTCAACCATCCTCAGCCATTGATCTTCATATCTCCTCTCAACCGTTGATTCCCATTCTTCCAAGTCTATAAATGAAGCTACATTCTTCCATTCTAATCATCCAGGCTTTTGACATCGTTACTCTGTAGAAATATCACCAGCGCGCCTTTGGCACCCACTTGTCATCTACAAGCTTGAGATCACCATTGTTGCATTGGAGCTCACCTTCATTGCATATCACACCATAGCCATTCACCATCGACTTCCTCAAACAGCTTTAAAAGATTGCACTCTCTGAGGGCTTATCTCATCTGCGAAAGGACGATTTGTGATAGGCGAACAACAGAAGTTTTGAAACGGAAGAGGTTTGTTGTGTTTGTTCATTGCTTTGTTCATTTGAATCTTCTTTGTTTCTCTATTCTGTTGATGTTTGGGTCTTATTTAATTCATTTGATTGATTCGACATTTTACCCTCACATTTTTGGCACCCACCGTGGGGCCGTTGCCCCTTTATTTCACCATTTTTGAGCTTTTTTGAAGGCAGGTTCCGTACAGGTCCCGCAGAGTCACGCATAGATTAGTTCGGCGCATCTGTTCATTTTTACGGCGCTTTTGAAGACTGTTACGGCGCTTTTGAAAATCCTGCGCATCTGTGTATTCTTGCTGCGCTTTTACAGACTGTTACAGCGCTTTTGTTAAAACTGCGCATTTGTTGACTGTTACTGCACTTTCATAGACTGTTGCTGCGCATCTGTTATAATTGCGCATCTGTTGACTGTTACGGCGCTTCTAAAAATTGTTGCTGCGCATACATTAAAACTGCGTATTTATTCATTTTAACGGCGCATACGTTCAAAACTACGACGCATTCGTTAATGCTGCGCTTCTGTTGATCACTTCTGCGCATCTGATCATTGAAGCTGTGCATTTGTAACTGGCTCAGGTTTTAGTACTTTTCTAGAGGATTTTGCTAACGCTAACCCTTTTGCAGGTGTTTACTGGAGCGGTTTTGCAGGATAGGCTCAGGTTTAGTTACATGTAGTTGCATCTAACTAGCTCACATTTCATTTTCTGGGAAAGAGTAAAATGGTTGTTCATTACAAATCTTCATCTAGTCTTAATTAGGGAGGAAGTAACCGGTTTATTTCATGCTTGCATTGCAAACAACTTCCAAGTTATTGCTATCTAAGATTTAAAATTGAACTCATCACTGATCTTGCAGTTAAAATGAACCATTGCTATATCGTGAGACCTGAATTTCAAAGTTAACAATCTCGTGCAACGTGGATTTAAAATTGAACTCACAACTGCTTTCTGAAGTTAAAATGAACCATTGCTATATTGTGAGACCTGAATTTCAAAGTTAACAATCTTGTGCAACGTGGATTTAAAATTGAACTCACAACTACTTTCTGGGATTTAAAATTGAACCACTGCAATATTGTTGAAATCACTTCAAAGTTCTGTTTGAGTAGCTTAGCCCATTTAGTTTTTATCTTTTAACTAGGGTGGATTAATCAGTGTATTCTGTGCTTGCGAATGACAATAGGCTTATGCTCTTCCCTCTTCTGGGTGATCAGAGTGCCAGACTTGTCATTTTATTTGTTTAACCTTTAGGAGGGGCCTGCCCCTTGGATGCATGCTTGTCCAAGCGGGAACGACCCTGAGTGGTAACAGGTAATGCCAAGCCCTACCGAGCCACTTAAAATAAATTGTGCTTGAGGTGAAAACCTCCTGCAACGAGTGCTGTTATGTTACACCGACGGCCAACCTCCCCCAAAACCTCTCAGGCGTAACCCTTTGAGGCTGGGAGACTCCATAATGGAGAGTAGCGCCGCCGCACGTGTAACCACTTGAACGGTTGCCCGAATTAGATACCTCTTGTTTTAGTGGCCCAAATCCCTTATAATCCATTTCTCGCCTCGGATTTTGTGCTTGCTTTTGTCCAAAATAGAGTCGAAAAACTACAAAAACAATGGAAAACTACAAAACATTCTTTGTGCTTGCCATGTTTTCTTGCTAAATTAATTCATAAGATCAGGAAGACCTTTTCCAGCCAAAGAATACCAATAACAGAGAAAAAATCCTAAAAATTTGCAAAAAATACCAGAACTGTGCATATACACTTTTCTGCCGCGCATATACAGCGACTTGCTGCGCTTTTGCACCGACTGGCTGCGCATATATACCTTTCTGCTGCGCATATACACTGTTCTGCTGCGCTTTTACAGCGACTTGCCGCGCATATACACCGACTTGCTGCGCATTTACTTTTCTGCTGCGCATTTACACACTGTTACTGCGCATACGTGCTTCACCAGAGCCGCGCTTTTACAACGACTTACGGCGCATTTACCCATTCTTGCTGCGCATCTGTTTCTGCGCATGTGTGACAGTGAGCATCTGCCCTATTTTTGAGAAATTTTTGTCAGCTGTTCAGAATACCCATTTCAGCCTAGTTTCATTTTCCGAGGTTAGAATCAACCTTGTAGTCAATTTTCATCCATTTCACCCAATTCTCTCTCTTTCGTCGGTCATCCCAGTCACCTTCTATCCTAGTCACTCTTGACCCAACGTCATTCTGTCCCATACCGATTTGACATAGGTCCTTCTTCGTTTCATTAGTGAATTCACGTAAGCCTAGTAGGTCACAGTACCTTTTGCTAGTAGTCTTGTTGAACGACTAAGCCCTACACAGTGAGACAGGTATCGACTACCCTTGCTAGTGGCTAGAGTCTTGTGTCAACCGTCTTACCTGAAGTCATTGAGCAAGAGAACCCTTTGTCCAAATCTTGTCCTAGATACCCCATTCATTACAGTCTTAGTCGGCACCTTGCCAAAATTTCTAATCCAAGTCCACTTCATCCCACCCCACCTTGCATGGTTCTTACTCGATCCCAGTACAACGAGCTAATCGAAATGGCCGACTCATCCGATCACATCGCCCCACCACGCAATGATGATGAAGAAATTTCTCGTGAAGAATTAGTGGCACACATGCAAGATAGCAAATTCCAACGCCTAGTGGAGAAAGTGCTCCTTGAGGACCCCACCAAATACTTCCATCATCTTGCTAGTCTCGGAATCAAACTCCCCCGCAGACTTTGACATTAGCTCCATTAGGGAAAATGCAGACAATGAACGTGAGAGGGACACAAATGACACGGTCCCCCAGGCCAATGAGAGAGGAAAACAACCCATAGATCAAAATGCTCCTATGGCGGATGTGAGGCAACAAATTGAGAGTCTAAAGCTAGAAATCTCCAACCTTAAGATCGGCACAAGTTCCAAGAACTACTCCTTGGAAGATATAGCACCATACCCCTTTGACAGAAGTTTGGTCATGAAACCATTCCCCTTTCAGTTCGGAATCCTGAAATTTGACAAATACAAAGGGAAGGGGGACCCTAGAGATCATATCCGGGAATTCACTGCAGCATGTTTAGAAGTAGCTCACAACGAGACCTACTTAATGAGACTGTTCTCAAGATCTTTAGGAGGTCAAGCTATGGAGTGGTTCTCGCGTCTCCCACCAGGAATCAAAACTTTTGATGAACTTGTCAATAAATTCATAACGCACTTCTCTTACAACATAGAACATGAAGTATCTATGCTAGACCTATGCAACACCAAACAAAAAGGTGGTGAGTCTTTCGCCACCTTCTTACAACGATGGAGACAGCTAGCTAGTAAGTGTTCTTACGACATGCCTGAGAAACAACTATTGGAAATGTTTGTCCACAATTTGAATCCCGATCTTAGCTATCAGATTCAGATACAATGCTCTACCTCATTCACCAAAGTCATTGAAATGGGGCTATTCATTGAGAAAGCTATGATCGCTAAAGGAACTCTCAAGCTCTACAAGGACACACCTCCTTCCAATTACACAACTGACAAGTCAAAGTTTTGGACCAAGAACAAGAATGTGGTCAACGATGGAGTAGTGGATGCCAAGGCGGCAGCCCCTAAACAACAACCCATATTCACTCTTAAGGAAGAAGCAAATAACGGTGCACTCAACAAGCCACCCCCTTGGGAACCTAGACCTTGGTTCAATTCAAATCCAAGGAGAAAATTCACGCCGTTGGGAGAATCTCAAGAGTCTGCTCTCAGGAAGTTGTTGGCTAACAATGAAATTTCTTTACCGCCAACAAGTGACTATGAGCCTATCGTCAAACCTCCCTATTGGAAGGACACAGACTACTGTGAGTATCATCGAGGAAGGGGGCACATGACTAACAATTGTATCTGCCTCAAGAATGTCATACAAGATATATTGGATCAGAATCAGGGAGGGACACAACAGCATACCTCCAATGAATCTCATGTGGCCTACCGGGATCCTCTCCTAAACCACAACCGGCCGTATAACAACAATCACAATAGCGGTCACAACAACAACAATGGTTACAACCACAACAATGGTCACAACGGCAACAACTCCAACGGCCATAACAATAATGACAACAATCGCAACAGGCCAAACCAGAACAGTTATAGGCAAATCATCGCTGACCAACTAGCTGAGGCACCGTTACAGGACACTTCACCAATGCAGTTTGAGTTCCCCGATGAGTCTTTATTCACTCTGTCCACATCTCCTTGGAAACTCTACTTCGACGGGTCTTACACCAACCATGGATCGGGGGCAGGTATCTTGTTTATCACTGCCCAAGGTGACACAATTCCAAAGTCCTACAGGTTGTTATTTCCATGCACTAACAATATAGCGGAGTATGAGGCCTTGGTAATTGGTCTCAAGATGGCCACTAAGTGGAAAATCCAAGCACTATGTGTCTACGGTGATTCTTAGCTTGTCATAAACCAGGTCAACGACGAGTATCAGACCAAAGATGAGAAGCTCATCCCATACAAACGGATGGTCGACGACCTCAAAGCACATTTTGGGACCATCTCGTTTGAGCAAATACCCAGGATAGAGAACAAAGCAACCGATGCAATGGCGACCATAGCCTCTCTTCTGGAGATACCTGAACATGAGTCATGGTATGAGTTCTTAGTAGAAACAATTCGACAACCGGCTTATGATCTCCTCGAAACCCATTCCATTTGCCACCTAGTAGGATCTGATTCGCCTTGGTACGATAAGACCTACACTTACCTCAAGGACAATATCCTTCCTTTGGACCTCTCTTCCAAAAGACCATTAGAAGAAGACCTCATAATTCCAAGCTCATTAGAAGAAGCTCATAATTCCAAGGCGCTCTCAACAATACAAAATGCACCGTCAAGAATAGCTAACTCAGAATACAAATCTAACTCGCATCAAATTATCTTCCTCTGTACACCTCCAGGATACCTCCAGGAGATATATGGCTGCACCAACCGTCGAACCGTTTTCGCCAGCCCAGATCCATCGACACGCGTCTGAAGATCCTTGCCACGAACTCCAGTTCGGTTGTGACAACTCGACCGAGCAGTTGGACGAACAGCTCACGAATCCAAGTCGGCATCTACGCCTAACGGCTCCGACCCGACATGGCCCCGTGAAATGCGCATCCCTGTTCCTACTCAGGAACCCGAGCTCAAACCTTCTCCAGCGGTGCAACAATAGCGCAACTCGTTTTGGCATTGCTACCAAAGTGTCATAGTTACCATATGTAGACTAGGACGAAATGCAAAGTAACACCAAGTGTTCGGCAAAGGCGAACTCGCCTCATCACATCCAGATATCCGCGTACTTGCTCGGCAACCTACAAGCTCAACATTAGCATCCCCTTACATCCTCCCCCACCTTAACAATGGCGTCGCCTTCGGCGCCGGCGGCCAGCCCTGCTTGCGCGGGAGACACCTCAGAGATCTTAGAGCTGCACTCTTGGGTTCTTCTGCAAGAACTCCAAGACCTGTTCTTCATAGCGCCACAATGCTTCAGCGCGTTCCCAAGTAGCTTCATCCTTGGGGCGGCCTTGCCACACAACAAGAAACTCTTGTCTTTTGAATTCACCATATCCGCGATTCCTCATTGCATCTACCTCCTGTACCACATGCTCAGGCTCAATGATATTCGCCGGACCTCTCTCTGGTATATTTCTCAAGGCGTCATCAGGATCTGCATTATGTTTCCGAAGCTGGCTAACATGAAACACTGGATGCACTTTTATATGCAGAGGCAGCCTTAGGCGGTAAGCCACTTTACCGATCTTAGCAGCAATTTCAAACAGACCATCAAATCGGTGCACCATGGATGAGCTAAGTCCCTTTGGTGGCCTGAACTGGTTCAAATCCATCCGGAGTAATACTCTGTCACCTATGTCAAATTCGGCAGGCCTCCTCTCTACATCTGCAAACTTTTTCATCCGATCTGCGGCCTTGGTGAGGTGGTACTGGGCCAAGTCGACTCGGTCGTTCCATTCACTGAGATATTCTGCTGCTCCAGCATTCCCACCGAGGTATCCACGAAGAACCGTGTGCGGAGTGAGGGGCTTCACATAGCCGTGCGGCACCAGCTATTTAGCACAATCGCGCCTATGAGAAACGTGCTGCACCAAACCCTGGACTACGCCTTCACTAATGCGGAATAAAGCATACATAGAATAGTATAGCAAATCACAATGCAAGCTAACTAATAACACAAAGCATCCGAGAAAGATTCAAGCTCCATTTCAAATCATTGTAAAGCATTACAAAAACTCTTAACAGTTATCCCAAGAATCTCATGAAGCGACACAGGCTCAGACTCTGCTGAAAATCACCCGCTCACAACACTATGCCCAGCAATATCCTGATAAGAGAGAAACCCACCCAGTAGATAAAAACTCTCAAGCTCATAATTCCAAGGCGCTCTCAACAATACAGAATGCACCGTCAAGAACAGCTAACTCAGAATACAAATCTAACTCGCATCAAATTATCTTCCTCTGCACACCTCCAGGATACCTCCAGGAGATATATGGCTGCACCAACCGTCGAACTGTTTTCGCCAGCCCAGATCCATTGACACGCGTCTGAAGATCCTTGCCACGAACTCCAGTTCAGTTGTGACAACTCGACCGAGCAGTTGGACGAACAGCTCACGAATCCAAGTCGGCATCTACGCCTAACGGCTCCGACCCGACATGGCCCCGTGAAATGCGCATCCCTGTTCCTGCTCAGGAACCCGAGCTCAAACCTTCTCCAGCGGTGCAACAATAGCGCAACTCGTTTTGGCATTGCTACCAAAGTGTCATAGTTACCATATGCAGACTAGGACGAAATGCAAAGTAACACCAAGTGTTCGGCAAAGGCGAACTCGCCTCATCACAACCGGATATCCGCTTACTTGCTCGACAACCTACAAGCTCAACATTAGCATCCCCTTACATCCTCCCCCACCTTAACAATGGCATCGCCCTCGGCGCCGGCGGCCAGCCCTGCTTGCGGGGGAGACACCTCAGAGATCTTAGAGCTGCACTCTTGGGTTCTTCTGCAAGAACTCCAAGACCTGTTCTTCATAGCGCCACAATGCTTCAACGCGTTCCCAAGTAGCTTCATCCTTGGGGCGGCCTTGCCACACAACAAGGAACTCTTGTCTTTTGAATTCACCATATCCGTGATTCCTCATTGCAATTACCTCCTGTACCACATGCTCAGGCTCAATGATATTCGCCGGACCTCTCTCTGGTATATTTCTCAAGGCGTCATCAGGATCTGCATTATGTTTCCGAAGCTGGCTAACATGAAACACTGGATGCACTTTTATATGCGGAGGCAGCCTTAGGCGGTAAGCCACTTTACTGATCTTAGCAGCAATTTCAAACAGACCATCAAATCGACGCACCATGGACGAGCTAAGTCCCTTTGGTGGCCTGAACTGGTTCAAATCCATCCGGAGTAATACTCTGTCACCTATGTCAAATTTGGCAGGCCTCCTCTCTACATCTGCAAACTTCTTCATCCGATCCGCGGCCTTGGTGAGATGGTACCGGGCCAAGTCGACTCGGTCGTTCCATTCACTAAGATATTCTGCTGCTCCAGCATTCCCACCGAGGTATCCACGAAGAACCGTGTGCGGAGTGAGGGGCTGCTGTCCAATAGCCAACTGGAATGGAGAAAACTGACTCGCAAAAGACTTCTGCAAATTATAGCTAAACTGGGCGGCGTCAAGAAGGCGAGGCCAATTTGCCTGATCTGACCAAACAAAGTGCCGGAGATAATCCTCTAGTAGAGCGTTGATCCGCTCGGTCTGGCCGTCGGTCTGAGGGTGATGGCTCGTGGACATCAAAATTTTCGTGCCCATCATCTTGAACAGTTCGGCCCAAAAGTTACTGGTGAACCGGGGGTCTCTGTCAGAAATGACGCTAAGAGGCACACCCCAGTACTTGACCACATAACGGAAGAAATAATCCGTGGCATCTTCAGCTTGGCATGGCGACTTGCATGCCACAAACATCGCATATTTGGAAAAACGGTCGACTACGACCATGATACTTGACACTTCGCTGACCTGAGGGAGCTGCGTGATGAAATCCATGCTGACAGAGGCCCAAGGTCGCACCGGCACCGGGAGGGGTTGGAGGAGGCCGCCTGGCAACTTCGTTTCAACCTTATCCTGTTGACATATCAAACAGGTTCGAACATACTCGTCGACATCCTCTCGTAGCTTCGGCCAATAGACACCTCGCTCAAGCAGAGCTAGTGTTCTCTTCTGACCCGGATGACCAGCCCATGCCGTGTCATGGCACTCATGCATCAGTTCCTTCCTTAGGTCTTTCCACTTAGGAATGTAAATTCGGTCCTTGGTGAAGAAAAGGAGACCATCCCGGATGGAGAAGCTCCTAGTCCTTCCTGCCTTAACCTGTCTCACCACCTGAAAACCCTGTGAGTCGGCTTCCAAGCCCTCTCGGATTCGGTTCAGCACCTCATCTGACAATCTGACCTGTGTCAATCCGGTTCTAGTCTCGGCGTGGTGCAGCTGCAGAGCGGCTAACTGAGCCTTCCTGCTCAGAGCATCCACGACTACATTGGCCTTACCAGGGTTGTGCACCAACTCTATATCAAACTCTGCTAAGAACTCGGCCCAGCGAGCCTGCTTCGGGGTGAGCTTGGCTTGTGTCTTGATGTATGTACTTGATATATTATCAGTCTTCACAATGAACGGGACCCCAAGCAGATAGTGTCTCCAGACTCTTAGACAGTGTACAATGCCTGTCATTTCTTTTTCATGCGCCGGATATCTCCTTTCCTGATCATTTAGCTTCTGGCTCTCAAAAGCTACCGGGTGGCCCTCCTGCATGAGGACTCCTCCCACCGCAAAATCAGAGGCATCGGTCTGCACCTCGAAGAGCTTACTAAAATCTGGCAGAGCGAGGACTGGCTTGACCACGAGCCGCTGTTTCAACTGTTCGAAAGCTTCCTGATGCTTTTCCTTCCAGGTCCATGCTTTGTCTTTTTTGAGCAGCTCCGTCAGTGGAGTCATGATCTTGGAGTAACCCGCGACAAACTTCCTGTAATAATTGGCGAGGCCAAGAAACTGCCGCACCTCATGTACTGAACTTGGCGCCTCCCAATCCTCTATAGCCCTCAGTTTCTCTGGGTCGGGCTTCAACTTGCCGTGTCCAACGACATGACCAAGAAACTGTATCTCAGTCTGTGCGAATGCACATTTTTCCTTCTTTACAAATAACTGATGCTCCCTGAGCAGTTCAAATACTTGTGCCAAGTGGGCTTTGTGTTCTTCCAGGGTCTTGCTAAAAATGAGGATATCATCTAGATATACCACCACGCACTTATCCAACATGGGGCGGAAGACATCATTCATTAGCGTACAAAAAGTAGCCGGGGCATTGCAAAGCCCAAACGGCATAACAAGAAACTCAAAGGAACCATACCTTGTGCAAATAGCCGTCTTCTCTTCGTCACCGGCTGCAATTCAGATTTGGTAGTATTCCTGCTTCAAGTCTAACTTGGTGAAATACCTTGCCTCCGTGAGGCGATCAAAACAATCAGCAATCAGCGGCAGGGGATACTTATTCTTAATTGTCTGCTTGTTCAGCGCTCTATAGTCAACACATAGCCTCAGTGTACCATCTTTCTTCCGCTGGAACAGCACCGGGGCAGTATAGGGTGATCGAGACGGTTGCAGATAACCAGCCTCAAGTAGCTCCGCGAGATGCTTCTTCAGCTCTACCATTTCGGGCCCAGACAGCCGGTATGGACTCTTGGCCGTAGGCCTGGCTCCAACATCTAATTCTATCCGGTGGTCGACATGTCTTCTGGGAGGTAAGACAATAGGCAACTTATCCGGCATCACGTCCGCATAGGCCTCTATGACATCCGCAACGGCTTCCGGATTCGAAGACTCAACTGGCTCGTCTTCATCCCAATCTCCAAGAATGGCAGCAAGAAACATTGAGTCGACATCTTTTCGGACTGCCTTGTTCAGGCTGAGAGCGGACACCACACTCTTTTCAACCTTTTCCTTAACAATTTTGACCATGCTCTGATACCAACTGTCACGGGGTCAGAGTTTACCCCCGTGCGGCACCAGCTATTTAGCACAATCGCACCTATGAGAAATGCGCTGCACCAAACCCTGGACTACGCCTTCACTAATGCGGAATAAAGCATACACATAATAGTATAGCAAATCACAATGCAACCTAACTAATAACACAAAGCATCCGGGAAAGATTCAAGCTCCATTTCAAATCATTGTAAAGCATTACAAAAACTCTTAACAGTTATCCCAAGAATCTCATGAAGCGACACAGGCTCAGACTCTGCTAAAAATCACCCGCTCACAACACTATGCCCAGCAATATCCCGATAAGAGAGAAACCCACCCAGTAGATAAAAACTCTCATGCTCATTAGAAGAAGCCCATATAGTGGCCTGCTATGTGGTTGTGGTCTTCTAAAAGACCTAGCACATATGTCGCAAGCCTTAATGCAGGTCGATGCACCTTCTAATGAGCCATTCAACCTTACTAGCTAACCCGTCTAGTGTGGAGCCTCACCAATCCTGTGGGAGCATGAAATCTACCCCAACGTGTCTCCCCCAATCCTGCATGGACATAATCTCAGCCTCCAACATGGGAATACACCATGTCTGCACAGGTCTAGAGAGCAGGGTATGGCTTCAGGCCTCATATAGATCACATAGGGGCTATTTGTAGATGTATTGCCCTATTTTGGGTCTCAACATTCATGACCTAGTCTCTAGCTTCATGCCCAGATGTGAGCTTTGATGTAAGCATGGCTGAGAGGCATCCCTCTATGAACTCAGGCATAGCCTCTACAAGATGTGTCGCATGCTGTGAGTAGGCTACGTGCAGCTTCATCTTTCTGTGAGCTTGGATGTGCCTTGCTCAGGTTTGAAAAGGCGTTTGAGGCATACAAAACCATGGTGTATGCAAATAGACCCCTGCATGGGGTATGGAGAATACATAGTCAGAATGTCCACAATGCCCTACATCGAGCCATGGGCGGGCTTTTGTGATAGTGCTGTGAGAGCATCAACAAGCTAAATGCCCTGCGTTGAACCCCAAAGCCCAATGTTGCAACACGGACAGGGTGAAAGCCAATCAAACTCATGGGGTTTTAGCCCTTAGTCTTGCACAACCCAAGGGGGCTTAAATTTCCTCCAAAAAAATTTTTCTCACAATTTTTGCATGCAAATTTTATTTTCTAAAAATCAATTTTTTTTTTGCTCAAGAAGGTTTTTTTGTAATTACATAAATTTTGCAACTTCAATAACTTTTGCAAATCAACTCAGAATCGAGTGCTTCTTTTTGCAAAAAAGAATATTTTTTGTCACGGATCCAACTAGCATAAAATTGCATTGAAATTATAAAGTGCTTGTTTATGCTCTTTTTGGGTGACCTAAAGCACTTCTTCTATAAAGTGCCAAATTTGGGGGGGAACACATAATTAAGGGGGGGTCTTGTGCATTCATTTTTCACAAGACACTAACTTTATCAAGTGTCACTTTAAGGGGGGAAAATAAGCAAACAGTAATCACACACTCAACTTATAAAGTGCAACTTTACATAAAGTTCAATTAGGGATTCAATTCGCAAATTGGGGAACATATCTTCAAGAAGGTAAAAAGATAAATCCATGGCACCTTCAAAATCAGAAGTCAACAAATGGATTCTCAGTTCATGTGCAATTGAACACATGTCACCTTACAAAGAGGTGTTTGTGACAATCCTTCCATGCAACACCTTCAAAATACTGATAGATGATATCTATTATAATGTTTGTGGTAAGGGAACTGTAAAATTAGGTAATGGATATGTACATAATGTGCTTTTCATTCCCAAATTATATAGGAATCATCTCTCTGTGTATCAACTCACCTGTTCCAACAAAATAGTTGAGTTCATTGCCACAACAACCCTAATTCAAGAATCACAAAGTCAAAATGTTGTCGCAGTAGCGAAGATTTGTCACTTCGACTGCAGCTTCATTTTTTTTGCACTTTACTTCAGGTGAAGAGGACGCTACACTAGCAACTTCATATCCTAATGTTACTTCTCATCTCAACTCAGTTGGTTCTGTATAGCAGGTTGTTGAACTCCAAAAACATATATGTTGTAAATGCACTCATAAAGTGTCATATAATTGAATGTGTGTAACACATAAAGGGAAATTGGGAAAATTGTACTCACACTGATATATAAAGTGTAATGGGGGGTTGTAACAATCACAACAATGAATCTTTTAGATTCTCTTCTCATTTGGATGTGCCATTAATGCACATCCTTTTTTTAGGACATTGTACATTTTCTGGACCAAATTCCTTGCCACTACAAATTTCAATTAGTTTGCTAATTTCTCTTAGAATTAAGGGAAGGGCAGAATTTACAACTGTTTCATGCTTTAAGAGTCCTTGATCTCTACATCAGCATCATCATCATTTTGGGGGGGTTTTCTAGCCTTTTTTCTTTTTCTCTCTTTTGGAGGATAGTTTTTTCCCACTGGGTTTTCTATCTTTCTCCATTTTTTAGAGAGTTTGTATTGTACTTGAGTACCTTATCAGGCTTCATGGCTAGGACTCATTTTTCTTTTGCATTGTACATGGGTACCTCACCAGGCTTATAGTCGGGACCCATTTTTCATAATAGTCATCTAAGCTATGCTTAAGGGGGGGTGTTGGTGTATACCTTTAATCTATAAGCATACACATTTGTAATTAATCATACTTAGGTGTATTGACACATGTTCTTTTGAACTGGTCAAAGTAGTTGAGACGTTTTAAGAGGTGTCTAATTGCATCGACATCTCGCACTATGTTTGTGGGAGGTTACTCACCACAACTCCATGTAGAGGAGTTCTATCCTCTTTTCATGGAGATTTGAGTACCTACACTTCTCTATTTATACTCACCTCATTTGATAATGCCTACAGTTTGTATTATCAAATGAGGCGAGTATAAATAGAGAAGTGTTGGTACCCAAATCTCCATGAAAAGAGGATAGGACTCCTCTACATGGAGTTGTGGTGAGTAACCTCCCACAAACATAGCGTGAGGTGTGGATGCAAGTTGATGCCTCTCAAAACATCTCATCTACTTTAACCAGTTCAAAATAACATGTATCAATACGCCAAAGTATGATTAATTACAAATATGTATGCTTATAGATTAAAGGTATACACCAACACCCCCCCTTAAGCATAGCTTAGGTGAGTATTATGAAAAATGGGTCCCATCTATAAGCCTGGTGAGGTACCCATGTACAATGCAAAAGAAAAATGAGTCCCGACCATGAAGCCTGATAAGGTACTCAAGTACAATGCAAACTCTCTAAAAACCGAAGAAAGATAGAAAACCCAGTGGGAAGAAACTATCCTCCAAAAGAGAGAAGAAGGAAAGGCTAGAAATCCCCCCCAAAGATGATGCTGATGTTGAAGTAGAGATCAAGAACTCTTAGAGCATGAAACAATTGTAAATTCTTCCCTTCCCTTAATTCTAAGAGAAATTAGCAAACTAATTGAAATTTGTAGTGTGAAAGGAATTTGGTCCAGGAAATGTACAATGTCCTAAAAAAAGGATGTACATTAATGGCACATACGAATGAGAAGAGAATCTAAAAGATTCATTGCTGTGATTGTTACAACCCCCCATTACACTTTATATATTAGTGTGATTACAATTTTCCCAATTTCCCTTTATGTGTTACACATATTCAATTATATGACACTTTATGAGTGCATTTACAACATATATGCTTTTGGAGTTCAACAACCCACTATACAAAACCAACTAAGCTGAGATGAGAAGTAACACTAGGCTCTGAAGTTGCTAGTGTAGTGTACATTAATGGCACATACGAATGAGAAGAGAATCTAAAAGATTCATTGCTGTGATTGTTACAACTCCCCATTACACTTTATATATTAGTGTGATTACAATTTTCCCAATTTCCCTTTATGTGTTACACATATTCAATTATATGAAACTTTATGAGTGCATTTACAACATATATGCTTTTGGAGTTCAACAACCCACTATACAAAACCAACTAAGCTGAGATGAGAAGTAACACTAGGCTCTGAAGTTGCTAGTATAGTGTCCTCTTCACTTGAAGTAAGTGCAAAAAAATGAAGCTGCAGTCGAAGTGACAAATCTTCGCCACTACGACAACATTTCAACTTTGTGATTCTCGAATTAGGGTTGTTGTGGTAGTGAACTCAACTATTTTGTCAGAATAGGCGAGTTGATACATAGAGAGATGATTCCTATATAATTTGGGAATGAGAAGCACATTGTGTACGTATCCATTACCTAATTTTATAGTTCCCTTACCACAAACATTATAATAGATATCATCTATCAGTATTTTGAAGGTGTTGCATGGAAGGATTGTCACAAACACCTCTTTGTAAGGTGACATGTGTTCAATTGCACATGAACCGAGAATCCATTTGTTGACTTCTAATTTTGAAGGTGCCATGGATTTATCTTTTTACCTTCTTGAAGATATGTTCCCCAATTTGCAAATTGAATCCCTAATTGAACTTTATGTAAAGTGGCACTTTATAAGTTGAGTGCATGATTACTCTTTGCTTATTTTCCCCCCTTAAAGTGACACTTGATAAAGTTAGTGTCTTGTGAAAAATGAGCACACAAGATCCTTCCTTAATTATGTGTTTTCCCCACAAATTTGGCACTTTATAGGAGTGCTTTAGGTCACCCAAAAAGAGCATAAATAGGCATTTTATAATTTTAGTGTGATTTTATGCTAGTTGGATCCATGACAAAAAAACATTCACTTTTGCAAAAGGAAGAGCTCGATTCCAAGTTGATTTGCAAAATTTATTGAAGTTGCAAAGTTTATGCAATTACAAAAAAAAACCTTCTTGAGAAATTTTTTTTTTTAGATTTTTAGAAAATAAAATTTGCATGCAAAAATTGTGAGAGAGAAAAAAATTTGGAGGAAATTTAAGCCCCCTTGGGCTGTGTACGACTAGGGGCTAAAACCCCATGTGACAAGGGGCTACAATTTTCAAACGATCTGCCCTCCTCTTTGCTGACATCACCCCCTAGTTTCTTACCTCAGCAATTTCACCTCTTTTTTGGATGAATAGTGACCTCGTTTGCTGCAAACAAATTGATGACCATCTCTCTTTGTTTATTGTGGCAAACAAGGCAAAATGAGGCTGAGTAACAGAGGTGAACAAGGGCGTTGATGAGGCCCATTGTGGGTAATTACAGGCGACGTCACTGGCCACTTTATACCGGCCCGTGTATGGGCATTATAGAGCATTCAACCAAGCCCTTGTGAGGGTGTTTGTAGGTGCAGGTGAAGACGCCTTTCCCTGCCTCAAGTCACCATGTCTGGCATGGGAAATGGGACGCTAGGCGTGTGGTGGAGCGACCTTCACCAAGGGCAGGGTGGTGTTCAGATGGGGTCGTGGGTCAGCCTTTGTGTAGACCCCAATTCCAATACAAGTGTTGGGCCTTTTTAACAAGTTTCTTTCATCCTCTTTGAAGCCCAAGAAAAAACTCACACAATTAATAAAAAACAATCAAACCAACAGAAAATAATGCCTCACAATATGAAGCTCGGCATGAACGGGGGTGAGTAGCACAACAAGAAAATGATGACTCAAAAAACTAATCCACAAAGCTCTGATACCATATTAGAACACAAAATCTACTAAGTAATGGCTGATTACAACATGGAGTGAAGGCAATTGTGAATTGCAATAGATTAACAATGAACAAGAGGTGTGCATATAGTGTTGAGAGTTTGAGTCACTTCAAGAGTCAACTCAAACTCTCAAGGAGTGGTGGCAAAAGAGTGTCAACAAGTGGCTTGGAGAGTTGTACTGGACTCTCCAAGTAGACATCTAACCACCTAAGGTGGTTTAAAGCCATGTGGTGAATATTAACACTATTACTTATTATTTAATTAAGTAATTATGTGTATATTCTCCACATGGCTTTAAGGCACCTTAGGTAGTTAGGTGTCTACTTGGAGAGTCCAATACAACTCTCCAAGCCACTTGTTGACACTCTTTTGCCACCACTCCTTGAGTGTTTGAGTCGACTCCTGAAGTGACTCAAACTCTCAACACTATATGTACACATCTTGTTCATTGTTAATCTATTGCAATTCACAATTGCTTTCACTCCATGTTGTAATCAGCCATTGCTTAGTAGATTTTGTGTTCTAATATGGTATTAGAGCCAAACTAAGTCATTTGCTGGTTCGATTTGGTTGCATTAATATGTTTTGTGGATTTCTGGTTCGAGTGTTGTATGTGTTTTTCTGTGTGTTCTCTGTGTTTCAGGCAAGTGGAAAGATTCATGGAAAGCATACGCCAAGCTGAGAGGAAAGTTCACAAAGCCATGCCCATACTTGGTCACATTTAAGTTGACCAAGGAGGCCGCAAGCCAAGGCATTACCCTAGATTTCATCCTGCCCGTGCTGTGACGTTGGGCTTTGTGGTTCAATACAGGGCGTTTAGCTTGTTGATGTTCTCACAACATTATCACGAAAGCTTGCCCACGGTTTGATGTAGGGCATTGTGGACATTTTGGCCATGTATTATCCATACCCCATGTAAGGGTCTATTTGCATACACCACAACTTTGCATGCCTCACACGCCTTTTCAAACTTGAGCAAGGCACATCCAAGCTCACAGAAAGACGAAGCTGCATCCAACCTGCTCACAACATGCGACACATCTTGTAGAGGCCATTCTTGAGCTCATAGTGGGATGCCTCCCACCTGTGCTCATGTCAAATCTCACATCTGGGTGTGAAGGTGTAGACCAGGCCATGAATATTGAGACCCAAAATAGGGCACTGCATCTTCAAATAGCCCCTCTGTGATTCGTGTGAGGCATGAAGCCATACCCTGCTCTCTAGACCTATGTAGACAGGGTGTATTCCCATGTTAGAGGCTGAGATCCTACCCATGCAGAATTGGGGGAGACACACTGGGGTAAAGTTCATGCTCCCACAAGATTGGTGAGGCTCCATGTTGGACGGGTTTGCTGGCGAGGATGAATGACGCATTAGAAGACACATCGACCTGCATTAAGGCCTGCAACATATGTGCTAGGTTTTTTAGAAGACCACATCCACATAGCAGGCCACGAGCCTAAAGAGATGACCACAGAAAGCTCTAAATGGATTTGCTCTTCTATATGCAGCCTCATATGGGGTGCATCAGTTGCTACATAGCCTATAGCAAAGGATTTCTCGATGGCGGCCATGGCAAAGGTCACTTGCGCTTTCTTCAAAATGAGATCTCTATTTCACTTTGAACAAAGATTTCTCATTGTAGAATTTATGAAGAATCCACAAGTGTTGGTCCATGGTTCAAGTTGAAAACCACCATTCTCACAACTCTATGGTCAATTATCTTCTATGGCACTAGTGGACTACAACCAGCGTGCCCCTATTCAACCCTGTTTATTGAGTTTCTTGGCTGCCTCTCTCCATTGTTTGGCCGCCCTCTTGCCCTAATTTTGGGTGTTGGGAGCCTTAGTAAAAAAAAATTTGCCATAAATTTGCCCTAACCCTAAGTCCTCTCATTTTTTATGGGGAATTTTCTAAAATTTTTCATAATATATATTTTTTAGAATTAATTGGCATTTGTATTAATTTTTTAGTGGTAATTCTTTTTTTGGTAAGTTCCATTGAAAATGTATGTGCACTAAAAATAAAGTGCCACAATGAGGGGGCTAATTTTCTTTCTTTCCAAAAGCATTTAAAATTATGCTTTGTTAGTGTTAGAATATGCATTTCACATTATGCTACTAGCACTAAGGAAATAAAATACAATTTTGGGGGGGTCTTCACAATTTAGGGGCAAATTTGGACTTTGGGTAGGTTCCTTTGAACTTTTGAACTTTGTAAAGTGCATTTTTTGGTTCCAAAATTGGATAGTCCATGTATATGCACTAAATTATAAAGTACCGCAAAGTAGGGGGGATCAAAGTAAAGGGGGGGTATCATCGAGTTAGTTTCTCTATTGTCGCTTTCCGTACTTCTAAGTTTGAAATTACAAATCATTTACATAGTTTTATATGTGTTATCAACTTCAACAAAGAATCTTTGTTCACATTGTGACATTGAAAACACCCAAGGGAAGGTCATCAAACAAAAGAAGTCACCTCATAAGTATAATTCTAAACACTATAGAGGATTATGTCACCTTAATTAACTTAATGAGGTTGCAACTAAAAGAAGGTGGATCGAATGATCCTTGGTTGAGAAACAGGTGGATTGAATGATCCTTCATTGAGAAATAGGTGGATCGAATGATCCTTCAAACATTTTTTGAGAACCTATGGTAAATGATCCATAATCTTGCAACATATTCACATCGGTTCATATCTCACATTGAGAGGCTATGGTAAATGAACTAGAATCTTGCATCCGATCACATCTCAAATTTGGTTAATGTTCTTGAATACTCATGATACTAGCATATAGGGAGTCATCAGTTACAATTTAGCATCGACATCGGTACACAATCAGCTTCTAGATTCATGCATCTTTTCTCTCTTTTTGGAGGATAGTTTTTTCCCACTTGGTTTTCTATCTTACTCCATTTTTTGAGAGATTTCTTTGTAAATGGGTACCTCACTAGGCTAGTAGCCGGGACCCATTTCTCTTTAGTGTACATGGGTACCTCACCAGGACTTGTATCCAGGACTCATCTCTTTTGTGCCCACCTAAGTTGTGCTTAAGAGGGGGTGTTAGTGTAGGAATATTAACACTCTTATTATTTAATTAAGTAATTATGTGTATATTCCCCACATGGCTTTAAGCCACCTTAGGTGGTTAGGTGTCTAGTTGGAGAGTCCAATACAACTCTCCAAGCCACTTGTCGACACTCTTTTGCCACCACTCCTTGAGTGTTTGAGTCGACTCCTGAAGTGACTCAAATTCTCAACACTATATGTACATGTCTTGTTCATTGTTAATCTATTGCAATTCATAATTGCTTTCACTCCATGTTGTAATCAGCCATTGCTTAGTAGATTTTGTGTTCTAATAAGAGTATGATGTTAATTAATTTGGCATCTCTTTTTATTTAAATTTCCAAACAATCATTAGGATCTGAACCAAATCAACTCTAAGATATTTTTTAGCTCTCAAATTATATATTCCTCTCCTTGGTTCATTTTTGCATTTGCATATTTAACCCTAGTCAGATTCATAATTCATACATCTAACCTAGATATTTAAAAATTCAAAATTTATTTTAGAAAACTAACTCATTTCTAATTAGCTATTATGTGTCGACTCTCATGCCAAAACTTTAAAATTATGATTCTAAGACAAATTTAAAAAGATATCACCCCTTCATTTGCATCTGACATTCATCTTTTTCCATCTCCCATCTATTACCTTTTTAATTTTAGTAACATTCCAACATATCAACTACCAGTATAATCTTATGGAGGGATCTATATCTAGATTCATCAACTTTCAAAATTATTCTTGATTTCATCACCTCTACACATTTTAAAACCCTATTTACATGCAAGGTCTTATCACATTCCAAATTCCAAGTATCACATTCCAAATTTCTAGATTCTAGATTGTCTCTCCTTTAGGGCAATTCTAGATTCATCACATATTGTTTACCAATATTTTTATCAAGTTATTGACTAGGTATCTAATGGGTTTGACACAAGGAAAAGATCCTCACTTTTCAAGCTCCTCAAATGTGTTTGTTAACAGTGCCATTTTCATTGTAGATCTAGACATCCAAATGCATCTATATTTATAGGTACAAGTGAATCTCAGTTAGTAGTTTTAGATCCATGGATCAAAGTTCATTTCTGTGTAGGGTTCAAATCTATTATTGGTGGATCTGATCTAGGTCATTTTCATAATTCACATATTTGACCTAGCCAAATCTTGAAAATAACCTAATTTATATTTCATCATTCTACTTCCAAGCATCCAAGAATAAATGATTCTAAGATGTGTTTCAAAATTTATGATCAAAATAGTGTATAATTATTTTTGGTCGCCAAAATTAGTTGTGTTTTCATTTATATTATTTTTTTAGTTTTCTAATTTCTGACATAGCTCTAAATTAGGTTAATTGAATTATATTGATCGTCATATTTATAAAACGTGATTTTATTAAAGAATTTTGTGAACTCAACGCTCGAACCCTTGTATATTTATTTCAGGGTTTTGACCTTCTTTATTTTTCAAATTTGTATACCTAGTATTTATTAATTTTAATGCTTCTTTTTAGATTTGATTAGGGTTTGGAGCTATGATGATAATTTGAAGAACAACAGTAAAAAATTAAGTTACCACAAAACTCTAAATTTCTACTCAAGCCAAAATCACCAATGAAACTAATAGAAAAACACAAAATTTGAAGCAAACACTAATTTATACCTTCAAACACAGGTTTCTCCTTTATGTCCCATTGTGTCCTATCTTCTTGAGATCTTGATTTTGCTGGTTGTAATTATGCTCTCAGAGTGCACTTCTTTGTTTCAAGATGAATCTAAGATGAATGGACTTGTGGTGGATTTTGTGTAAAGTAAATGATTCTTTAATGCTAAATTAAGATAAGGATTGGATGAAGTTAATGAAGCTAATAATAATAGTGAAATGAAGATAATGTTATGAATCTAAGATACTATGAGGCAACTACAATGCAACAATGTAGATTGCTAATGCTAATGATATGCTAATGGAGATTGCTAATTGATAATGCTATGCAAATAAAAGACAAAGGCACACTTTTGATATTTCATATGATTTCAACAACATGAAAGTATGATCTCTCTTGTGTTGTCCCCAAAATGAGGTTGAGAGGCTTCCTTTTATAGGAAAAGGATGGCTTAGATCCAAGTGGCAAAAGATCAATGGTTGAGGAGTTGGTATTATGACATGGAGGGTCAAGATTGAATTGGTTGGATGAGGGGAGATAAAGAAGGAGGATATTCCTACTACATTGACAAGATAGAGAGATATGTGGGACAAGGAGCCACATGGTGAGATGCTCTCAAAGACCGTGAGAGAAAGTTGGAAGAAAGAGTCTATGTTTGTTGGGATGTTGGAGGGAATATAGGGCTCATGAGACAAGTGTCTCATAGTCAACTTTGACCATGATGATGTGGAGAAACCAACTTCTACAAAAGTAGGGATGGTTGCGAGGAAATAGGACATGTGTTGAGGATAAATGTTTAATTAAATATTAGTAATATTTAATTTATGGTGCAACATGGAGGTGAGGTGTCAAACGATGTGTAGGGTGATGTGGACGAATGATGTAGATTTTAGGAATATGACTGTCTTAGAAGAATAATTAAATAATTAGGATCATTTAATTTGAGATAACTTTAGAAGAATTAAGATATTTAATTAAATAAATTAAATTTTATTTAATTATTGGAAGAAGAGAATAAATGTGAATCAACTATATTTATTTATTGATAGAGGAAATAAGAATAAAATAAATATAAAATATTTATTTAATTTATCTTGAGCTATTTTTAGGTGTATACATTTTGCCCCTCTTTGAGATGGTGTTTCAAAGTAACATCATTTCAAAGAAATTTAAAACATAGTGTTTGATTTGATAGAAGAAAATTGATTTAGAAGAAAATGATTGGAAGAAAATGATTGGATGGAGATGGTGATGCCCCAGTCACTCAAGAGTGAGGGTGACGAGGAAACATACTTGTAAGTTAATGAATAATATGAATGATGACGACGACGATGATTTAAAAACAAACAAGGTATTGCCCGTGTCAAGTTGTAAACCAATGATTAATTGATGATGATTGATAAGGATAATGTTGTTATTATGGGGAATGATACTGTTAGAGGAAATATGAACAACAATATTAAACTACTTACTATCCAATAACTCAATGAAATTGATGCAAATACAATAAACAAAGATATTACCTTTGTAGAGTGATTCACCTTGTAGCTTCCATAGTTGCCTATCTCATATTGATCTTATGAATGAGTTGAGCTCTCAGAAGTATGTACTTCCTTGCTGTTGAAGATGACAATAGGAGAATGGCTATAGATGGATAATGCAATGAAGATTAAACTTTAATGTAACTCTATGAAGATGGATAATGGAGATATGAAGACATGGTTGGATGATTGTGATGATGATAAATTATGCAAGTGCAATAAGGATACTTTGCCAAAGGCATGCTGGTAGAATTTCTACAGAGTAAGATTACAAAAGCTCTTGAATTGTTGAAATGAGGGAATGAGGGTTCCTTTTATAGGTCAAGGAGGGGCCAATTCCAAGTGTTACGATCTCAACGGTGGAGAAGAAGTCTTGTGATGTGTACGGTGGAGATCAAATTAGTTGGGATGAGGGAGAAGAATATGGAAGATGTTCCTCTCACCTTGACAAGGTGGAGAGAAAGGTGTGACATGAGGCCACATGTCACAAGGCTCACCAAGACTATAGAGTGAAGGTCAAAGGAAACCTTGTTTGTAGGATGGTTGGAAGGAATATAGGGAATCATGGGACAAGTGTCTCAAGGTGTCTTTTGACCAAGATGACATGGAGAGACCATATCCATGTGAATAGGGATAGCTGGAGGAATAATAGGACATGTGGGTGAGGATAAATTAGATAATTAAATATTAAAATAGTTAATTAAGTGTGCAACATGATGAGGTGGACTGTGATGTGAAATTATGGACTTTTGACTTTGGGATATGATGATTGATTAAATAATTTAGAATTATTTAATTAGGGATGACATTAGAAGAATTGATAAATTGATTTGCTGTAGAATTATGATGATGTGAATCACATAAATAAATTATTGAATTTGTTCATTGATAGAGGAATCTAGGAATTAAAATAAATAAGAAATATTTATTTAATTCGACTTAGCCATTCTTAGGTGTATACATTTTGCCCCTCTTTGAGACAATGTGTTTTATCACATTGTTTCAAAGAATAAAAATTTTCTGCAACTGATTTTGATATATGCCCCAGTTTGCCCTTGGTACAGGTTTAATGATGATAGGATGCCCCCTTTGGAGATTGGTCGGGATTAAATTTTGCAAAAGGATGACGAATGATCTCACGATGAACAAGAATGATAAAGGATGGCTAAGAAAATGGAGGATGCAAGATAAGGGATGGATGAAAGAGCTGAATGATATGTTATGCAAGATAAAATGATAACACACACAAGCAAGCAAGCAAGTATGCACAAATGATACAAGAACAAACAAGGTACTGCCCTTGTCAAGCTGTAAACCAATGATTAATTGATAATGATTGATGATAGTGTTTTTCATTGCAGGGAACGATATATCCCTAGATCAACACAAAGATGTATGAAAGACATATCCCACTAATGATGACAATTGATTGATTAATTGAGTTGGTTTACAACAAGATTAGGATCAAGATCATTGATTGTGATTGGATAATTTGACAAGATTGATTTAATCGATTGGTATGGATTAAGGATGGACTTGCATTTGGATCATTGCTTGGATTGATGATTGGTGAGGCCCCAGTCACTCAAGAGTGAGGGTGACAAGGAAATATAATGTTAAGTTAGCAAAGAAGATGAATGATGATGTTGATGCCCCCTCGGGAGGACAATTGGTGCGCTCTCAAAACAAAGAGAGAGAAAAGGGTGAGTAGATAAAGAGATGTAGATAAAGAAAGGACTTGGATCTTAAGCCACTTGGAAAATGATATGTATGAAATGCTTATAAATGAAATGAAATGCAATTTGGTATGTATGATAGTGGATTTTGTCATCTTCTTGTACAAGTTTTTGAAGTACTTTGTTTCATCATTGAGATTTTAAAATGTTGTAAGAAAACACAAGCATCTAGGTATAATTAAACCATGATGACCTAAGTATTACTTACATGGATTTTGATTTAGCAAGTTAATACAAGCATCTAAGTATAATTGAATCAAGATGACCTAAGTATTGCTTGCATATCAACAGACAAGGATTATACCTGTTTCATGTTTAGACCATTCATATCCTCGAGGATCATTATGTTGATCATGTCTTTAGACAAGGCTTCACATTGCTAAAGATAAACCCACAAACAATAAACAAATAAAAATAATTATGCCCCCATCATAGCTCCTCTAGTTTTTGACATCCTTGAGTAGCATAGGAAACATAATAACAAAAATCAAGATATAATAATTAAACAACCATTAAACCTTCTTGCCATAGATATATTTTTCTTGCAATAACTGATAGAGTCATGTTTGATAGTTTTAGGTAGGTTGGTATTGTCAGGTTTAGTTTAATGTCTCTTTGTCAAGATGATGTTTAAAGCTTGCTTGTTGTGCTGCTTACCGTCTAGTGATAAAACCATGATCTGATTTGTTATCCTCTGAGTTGTAGCATTCAAAAATCTAATTCACTAACTAGGTCAAGGATTTGCCCCCAGTCAAGTAAAGGATTGATTTATTACGGATGAACTGATGATAGACATGAAGAAACGGGCCCTAAGGGACTGACCTAGTGCCTCAGGGGCTCATTGATAAATGGCCTTGCCTACATGACGACATAGAGGCAACGTAGTTCTCTTTAGGTGGACTATGTGGACCTAAGACCTAGGGTTGGGAAGCCTTGGGGGCTCATCGATGATGGCCTTGCCTATGTAATAGCTCAGAGGCGACGTAGTTCGACCTTGAAGGCTGACACTGGTAAATGGATATATGGAAGATATGAAACGGTTTACGATAGGATTATGGATACAGATGGAAGGGAAAGCCTCGGGGGCCCATCAATGATGGCCTTGCCTATGTGATAATGCAGAGGCAACGTAGTTTAGGATACTGGTGATATTGACAATGGACTTGTGATAGAATGATAGGATGGATGATGAGATTGGATGACCTTATTGGATAAGGTGATAAGGGTGACAGAGCACCAAGCTATGATATGTTACCATTAGGTGGTTGCAAATGGATGCAGTTATTTGATGGATATGGTAGGAAAGATGGATGTGGGTTGGGTTTTTCTAAAAGATGGAGGAAGCGGTTTTACTATAAATAGCGTCTGTTTCTAGGTTTTCACCACTTGCTTTTTATTGCATACATTTTTTTTACATCCCTTGCATTGGGGTTTATTTAGGTTTAGAACCTTCAAAGGTGCATATTATTGATGGGGTCATCAAACAGTTTGCCTTCTAATGTTGATAGTTGATAAGCACTTGATCCATAAGTAGCAACCATGACATAGGGACCCAACCAATTGGGTTCAAATTTCCCCTTTTTCTCTCTATCTTGCTGATTTCTTGGATTCTCTCTTAGAACCAAGTCACCCACCTAGAAGGCTTGTGGTTTGACCCTATGATTATAACTTCTTGACATTCTTTGCTGGTATGCCTTAAGATGGTTAAAGGCATGTTGTCTTCGTTCTTCTAGTAGTTCTAGCTCCTAGAGCCTAGATATTCTATATTCCTCATCATTTATGAGACCCTTTATTGACACCCTGAGGGATGATAACTCAACTTCTATAGGCAAGATGGCTTCAGAGCCATAGACGGGGGCATATGGTGTCGCACCTGTGGGAGTGCGCATACTGCTTTTGTAGGCCCATAGAGCGGGGTTCAATTGCATGTGCCAGTCACGGCCAGCATCATCGACAGTCTTTTTGAGTATCTTCAGGATAGTTTTGTTCGATGCCTCAGCTCGGACATTACCTTGCAAGTAGTATGGAGTGGAGAAGCGATGCTGAATGTGGAATTTATCACAGATTTCTTTGACATCCAGATTCTTGAAAGGTTATCCATTATCCATGACAATGGATAATGGAATACCATATCTTCATATGATGTAGTTGAGGATGAAAGAGGATATTTGTTTCCCTATGATGTTGGTTAATGGAATGGCCTCAATCCACTTCGTAAAATACTCAGTAGCTGTGATAATGAATTTGTGGCCATTAGAGGACGAAGGGTGAATCTTGCCTACTAGATCAAGTCCCCATTGGCAGAAGGGCCAAGGTGTCATTAAGGGTTGCAACTCTTGAGTGGGTGCGTGTATCAGATTACCATGAATCTAACATTTCTTGCACCATTTGACAAAATGATAGGAGTTAGATTCCATGCTCGGCCAATAGTACTTGAGATGCATTAGTTTCTTCGCTAAGGTAGGACCACTAGACCGCGTCCCGCATATTCCTTCATGTACTTCACTCAGAGCGGTCTGATATTCCTCACTATCCAAACACCTAAGGAGAGTACCATCTAAACCTCGTCGATACAGGGTGTCTGCAATAATGGTATATTGGGATGCTTGGCATATGAATGTTCATTTCTGTTTGTTTGATAAGTCTGGTGGTAGGATATTCTCTTTTAGATAGGTGTATACCTTTCTGTATAAGGGAGAATCAAACCCTACAATGTGGTAAATGGTGCTGGTTTCTAGGATTTCATAAGCAGGATAGGAGATAAGCTCCACCAAGAACTCATAACGTAAATGATTTTTAGGTGTGTCAAGGAGAGATGTGATAGTAGCCATTGCATCTGCTGCTTTGTTTTCTAATCTTAGTATCTGCTCGAAGGATATCATAACAAAATATTCCTTGAAATCATCCACCAGACGCTTGTATGGTATCAACTTCTTGTCCTTAGTTTGATAATTGTCATTTACTTGATTAATGACAAGTTGTGAGTCCCCGTACACATGAAGTTCCCTAACCTGATGAATATTGTCCTTGCCATCCTTAGGATTTTACTTGTTTGTTTTATATTTATAAAAAAATATATCAAATAACCATGGAAACTTCTTGTTTACTGTGTTCTTTGGCAATAACTTGAGTAAAGACAATACCACAAAATTTAGAGCAACTTAGGAAAACATGCAAAACAAGCCAAACTGACAAACTGAGACAAAAAGCAAAATTTTTGCAGTTCTGCGCATGCACCGAATCTTGCTGCGCATATACCAAATCATGCTGCACATTTATTGCTGCTGCGTATTTACACAATATTGTTGCACATTTACATCATATTACTGTGCAAACAGAAAACCACATTTGAACCACAGAACTACGCATTTGAAACACAGTGCTATGCATATAGATCTGTGCATCTGTCAGGCAAAGCTGTGCATTTACCATTTCTTCCTACGCATTTGACGCTGCACATTCACAACAGAGAGTTGTTCCATACAATTTGAGACTGTTACAGGAAAATGTGCATGAATATCAATAATATCAACAATACCTAATAACTCAATGAAATAAGAAACAAATAAGATCAAACAAACAAAGAACTCAAACCTTGCAAACCTCTTTACTTCGTGGCTTCCATTGGTCGCCTATCTCAAATGATCTTGTGTATGAATATGGCCCTCAGAAGGTGCACTTCCTTGCTATTTTCCAAGATGTCAAGTGGGAATGTCTATGATAGGTATGCAATGAAGAGATTATTCAACACAAGTGCAATGATAAAAGGGTGATCGCAAGCTATGGAATGATTTGGTGCCAAAGGCGCGCTGTAATTCCTACAGAGTAAGTTTACTAAAAGCTTAGATGATAGAAATGGAGGAATAGGGTGTTGTTATATGGAGCCTAATTAGACTCGGAGGTTAAATTTACCCCACTTTTATCTGTGTTGTTTCCCCCCAAATTCCTACGGGGTCAAGGGGCAGTGCCCCTTGTGGGGGTTTGGGGGCAGCACCCCCAAGACGGGGTCAAGGCACAGCGCCCCTTGCGGGGTCCAGGTTACATGCAATTTAGATGGGAGTTATTTATTATTTATTATTTATTATTTATTATTAGTAGAGCCCCCGAAAACTCACACGGTTTTTTATTATTTTATAAAGGCACCGGGAGTTATTTTTCATTGGCCGACATAAAAAAACCCTATTTTTGTAACCGACAAAAAGCTTGATAAAAGTGGCTAAGGGTTAGGGTTTCCATTGATATTGTATTGTAGCATTTGCAGTGGTATTGAGTTGTAGGGATTGCTGGTTGTAATCGGTTTGATTTACTGGATAATAATATTAGACTCTCTGTTGGTGGATGTAGCCCGAGTTTGGGTGAACCATGTTAAAACTTGTCTCTCACTATTATTATTTCTGTGCATTTTCATTCCTTTGTTTAATCTTTATTTGCATTTAATTGATATCTTCTATTGGCTAACCCTAACAAGTGGTATCAGAGCGGGTTGTGTTATATTATCGTCTACAGGAAGGTCTCACGGTTGAGAGGGAGTCTCACAGTTGAGTGGGAGCAATGGCAGATGAGGGTAAATTGAAGGTCAATAATGGGAAGAGCTATCAGTTATGGAAGATGCAGATGGAGGATTACCTCTATTAGAAGGATTTATGGAGGCCATTGGAAGGAGTATCTAAGAAACTGATAGGAATGATGGATGAGGATTGGGAACTTCTGGATAGAAAGGCACTGGGAACCATTCGGTTGTGCTTGGCACCATTTGTGGCATTTAATATAACAGAAGCGAAGACAAGTGAACTAATGAAAGCTTTGGCTAAATTGTATGAAAAACCCTTAGCCTCAAATAAGGTATTTCTCATGAAGCGTTTGTTTAATCTGAAAATGGTTGAAGGTGGATCTATGACAAATCATTTAAATGAGTTTAATATGATTGTCAGTCAGTTAACTTCTATAAAAGTGAAATTTGATAAAGAGGTGAGGGCTCTCTTGGTTTTATACTCTTTGCCAGAAAACTGGAATAGCTTGGTAATGGTTGTAGGTAACTCTGTCTCTAGTTCAAACACTTTACAATTTGATGATGTTGTTGGTGTTATCCTTAGCGAGGAAATGCGACGGAAAAGCTTAGGAAGGTCCACATCAGGTAGTGTTTTGAATGCAGAAAGCAGGGGCAGATCAAAGAAGAGAGGAAAAGGTTTTGGAGGTCATGGGAAGTCATGAGAAAAATCAAAGGATAAGAGATCCCAATCCAGAGGATAGAAAGATTGTTGGTATTGTGGGAAACTAGGTCATCTAAAGAAAGATTGCTGGTCTCGAAAGAATAAAGGAGACAAACAAGAAGGCAATAAGGAGGCAAATGTGGTAAGTAATAAGTCTGAAGATGATGCTTTGATTCTTTCCCTAGATAATGCTGATGATTCATGGGTTTTAGATTTAGGGGCCTCATTTCATGCTACGCCCTATAGAAGTTATTTTCTTGATTATGTCCAAGGGGATTTTAGGTTGGTTTATTTGGGAGATAACGAACCCTGTCAGATTGTTGGAAAGGGAAGAATTAAGATTAAGTTACAGACTGTGAATCATTGGCTACTACAAGAGGTAAGGCACGTTCCAAGGCTCAGTAGGAATTTAATTTCAGTAGGGCAACTAGCTGAAGAAGGTTGCATTGTTACATTTACTGATAAAAATTGGAAGGTTTCAAAAGGTGCCTTAATAGTAGAAAAAGGTGTGAAGGTAGGCACCTTATATCTTTGTACAGGTCATACTGTTCCTTCTACTTTAGCTGTTGTAGAGAAAAAACAAACAGGTTCAGGAATAGTTGGTGCAGGTTCGCAAGAAGAGACTAAAACAATTGTTGCAGGTTCTGAGACAACACTGTGGCATAACAAACTTGGGCATATGAGTGAAAAAGGTATGAAGTTACTTCATTCTACGAAAGTTTTACTAGGTCTGAAATGTATTAATATGGATTTATGTGAAAGTTATGTGTATGGCAATCAAAAGAGAGTCAGTTTTCTCAAGGATGGGAAGCAAAAGAAAGATGAAAAGTTGGAGCTTGTGCATACAGATGTATGGGGACCAGCTCAAGTATCTTCTCTCGGTGGCTCTTGGTATTATATTACATTCATAGATGATGCAACTAGGAAGATATGGATTTATTTCCTTAGGCAGAAATCTAATGTATTTGAAACATTTAAGAAATGGAGAAGCTTGGTTGAGAATGAGACAGGTAAAAGATTAAAATGTTTCAGATCTGATAATGGTGGTGAGTATTGCAGCAAAGAATTTGATGATTATTGTTCCTTTAATAGAATTTGTAGGTAGAAAATGGTTCCAGGGACTCCACAGGAAAATGGAGTGGCTGAATGCATGAATAGGAGAATAATGGAGCATGCAAGGACCATGAGATTGCATACTGGTTTGCCTTTAAACATGTGGGTAGAGGCTGTCAACACTGCTGTATATTTAATTAGTAGAGGTCCTTCAGTTCCTTTGGGTTGTGGTATTCCAGAGGAAGCATGGACAGGAAAGAAGGTGAGTTATTCTTTTCTCAAAACCTTTGGATGTGAAGCATTTGCACACGTAGATTTTCAAAATAGAACCAAGCTCGATGCAAAATTAAAAAAATGTACTTTCGTTGGATACGGCATTGATGAATTTGGTTATAGGCTTTGAGATTTTGAAAATCAAAAAATTGTGAGAAGTAGGGATGTTGTATTCAATGAGAAGGTGTTGTACAAAGATTAGTTGTAGCAGCATGAGAAGAAAGAAAATGATTATGTGGTGCTAGATGATACTCCAAATAGTGATGTTCTAGTGGTTCCTCATGCTCCACAACAACAACCAGAAATACCACAAACTCCAATGAATGTTAGACGGTCAATAAGGCTAAGTAGACCTCCTGAAAGGTTCTCTTCCTCTTTGTATTCTATTTTGTTAATAGATGCTGGTGAACCAGAAGGGTATGATGAAGCTATGTAGGTGGTTATACAGGGTCAGTGGGAGCTTGCAATGAAAGAAGAAATGAACTCCTTGCTAAAAAATTAGACTTGAGAATTATGTAAGTTGCCTGTAGGTAAAAAAGCTTTACCAAACAAATGGGTTTATCGGCTGAAAGAGGAAGATGGAGGTAAGAAAAGATTTAAAGCCAGATTAGTTGTAAAAGGATTTGCACAGAAAAAAGGTATTGATTTTGATGAGATTTTTTCTCCGGTTGTTAAGATGACTTCTATTCGCACTGTTTTAAGTATTGTGACTGTTGAAGATTTGCATTTGGAACAGCTAGATGTGAAAACTGCCTTTCTCCATGGTGATTTGGAGGAGGAGATATACATGGAACAACCCTAAGGATTTGAGGTCACAAGTAAGGAGAAACTGGTGTACAGATTGAAGAAGAGTTTGTATGGCCTGAAACAAGCACCTCGGCAATGGTATTTAAAATTTGATAGTTTTATGGCTGAGCAAGGCTACAGCTGGTGTAATTCTGACCATTTTGTTTATTTTAAGAGGTTGCATAATGATAGATATATTATTTTATGTTTATATGTTGATGACATGCTTGTAGCTGGGTCTAACATGGATCACATAAGAGAGTTAAAAAAACAGTTAGCACAGTCATATGCTATGAAGGATTTGGGGGCAGCAAAACAAATCTTTGGTATTAAAATTTGCAGAGATAGGAAGAATAGAAAATTGACTCTATCTTAGGCTGATTATGTTGAAAAGGTGTTGCAGAGATTCCATATGGAGAATGCAAAAGCTGTCAGCACACCTTTGCCTAGTCATTTGAAATTGACTAAGGAGGTGTGTCCTAAGACACTAGAGGAGGAAGAAAAAATGTCCAAGGTACCATATGTTTCAGCTGTAGGAAGTTTAATGTATTCCATAGTATGCACGAGACCAGATATTGCACATGCTATAGGAGTCGTAAGCAGGTATATGAGTCATCCTAGATTGGAGCATTGGAATGCAGTAAAATAGATTCTTAGATATTTGTGAGGTACATCCAATAAACACTTATGTTTTGGGGGTTGTAATATTGATTTAGCAGGTTATGTAGACTCAGATTTGGCAGGGGATATTGATACTAGGTAGAGTACTACAGGTTATGTCTTTACTGTAGGTGGGACAACGGTGAGTTGGATCTCATGGTTGCTTTATCCACCACAGAGGTAGAGTATGTAGTTGCAACAGAGGCAAGCAAGGAGATGATATGACTGTAATCTTTCATGGAAAAATTGGGCAAACAACAGGCTAACAATTATTTGTTTACAGACAGTTAGAGTGCCATACATCTTGCAAAGAATTCTGCCTTGCATTCAAAGACCAAACACATACAGTTGAGGTATCACTTCATTCGGTCAGTGTTGGATGATGGACAGTTAAGGCTGGACAAGATAGATACAGATGAAATTCTATCGGATATGTTTACAAAGGCAGTGACAAGGGAGAAGTTGAGCTCCTCTTCAGCTTCAGTTGGTCTTCAAGACCGAAAACAATAAAAATAGAACAACAGAGTCCAAGGTACTTATTTCCAGTGGGAGCTACAGGGTCAGCAGTGTTATGATCAATCTCCAAGTGGGAGATTGTTGTTATATAGAGCCTAATCAAACTGAAAGGTTAAATTTACCCCTTTTATCAGTGCGGTTTCCCCCCAATTCCTACGGGGTCAAGGGGCAGTGCCCCTTGCAGGGGTTTGGGGGCAGCGCCCCTTGTGAGGTCCAGGTTATAGGGAATTTAGATGGGAGTTATTTATTATTAGTAGAGCCCCGAAACCTCACACAATTTTTTATTATTTTATAAAGGCACTGGGAGTTATTTTTCATTGGCCGACATAAAAAAACCTTATTTTTGTAACTGACAAAAAGCTTGATAAAAGCGGCTAAGGGTTAGGGTTTCCGTTGATATTGTATTGTAGCATTTGCAACGGTATTGAGTTGCAGGGATTGTTGGTTGTAATCGATTTGTTTTACTGGATAATAATATTGGACTCTCTATTGGTGGATGTAGCTTGAGTTTGGGCGAACCACGTTAAAACTTGTCTCTCACTGTTATTATTTCTATGTATTTTCATTCCTCTATTTAATCTTTATTTGCATTTAATTGATATCTTATGTCGGCTAACCCTAACATAGGGTTGTACTTATAGACTTGTGAGAGAGAAGATCAATGGTATAGAATGAATGAGAATATCAACAGTAGAGAATACTTGAGAGGATGTGCGTGAACATGAAGAAGACATGTGTCCTACTCTATCATGCATGAGAGGAATTAATAAAATAGAAGAATGAGTTAACTGAAGAGATTAATCAATTAATAGAATAGATTAATCAGTTAAGTGAAGGATGGAAATTGCATGAGGATGAGAAGATATTTTAGCTCAATTAAATATTTGGAATATTCAATTGCATGTGCACAAGGATTGAATTATATTTAGATAATTTAATTTTTAGAAGAAATGGACAACTTAAATAAATATTTGGATTTATTTAAATTTATAGAAGATATTACTGGAAGAAGCAATTAAATAATTGGTTTTATTTAATTTAGAATGATTTTGGAAGAACTAATTAAATAATTGGTATTATTTAATATGTTGGAAGACATTAGAAGAATTTAAGGATTTAATTAAATAAATTGATTTTATTTAACTATTGGAAGAATATGAATCAAATAAATAAATTTGTTTATTTATTTATTGATAGAGGAATTTAGATGAAATAAATATTATAAATATTTATTTAGATATAGTCGTGTCAATTTAAGGTGTATACATTTTTCCCCTCTTTGATGTAATGTGTTTTATCACGTTTTTTCAAAGAATAGTTTTTTCTGATAATGATACATGCCCCAGTTTAATGACGGTAGGATGTCCCCTCGGGATATTGGATGGGAAGGAGAATCGAGGGATGTGAGACGGACAATCTCACGATAAAGAAGGTGAAAAATAGGTTAGGGTACAAAAATTGTTTATTGCGGAAGAAAAACGGGATGAAGAAAGAGTTGAATGTTACGTGATGCAAGATAAAATGATACCACACACAAGCAAGTATGCACAAATGATACAAGAACAAACAAGATATTGCCCCTGTCCAGCTGTAAACCAATGATTAATCGATAAAGATTGACAATAGTGTTGTCATTGCGGGGAATGATATATCCCTAGAGCAACACGATAGGCGTGGGAAAGATATATCCCATCGATAAATATGATTGATTGAGTTGGTTACGACAAGATTGGGATCAAGACCACTTATTGCGATTGGATAATTTGATAAGATTGACTTTACTTGATTGGTATGGATTAAGGATGGACTAGCACTTTGATCATTATTCAGACTGAATGGATTGGGATGAGAGATACAATTATAGATAGACATTTGATTGATAGAAGAATGACTTGATAGAAGGACTCACAAGCTTTTGTAAACATTGACACTGCGAACCAAATCTTTATTGATGGATGGTATGCGAAATATAAATGGATGTATTATGGATGAAGATATATGTCATCTTGATATTGCAAGTATTTTGAAGTGCTTGTTTCATCATTGGGCGCTTTTTATTTTTTTTGTGTTTTTGAAATGTTGTAAGAAAATACAAGCATCTAGGTATAATTAAACCATGATGACTTGAGTATCACTTACATGGAGTTTGATTTAGCAAATTAATACAAGCATCTAGGTATAATTGAACTGAGATGACCTGAGTATTTCTTGCATATCAACAGACAAGGATTACACCTGTTTCATGTTAGTCCTTTGATGTCCTCGATGATCATTTGAGTTGATCATGTCCTTAGACAAGGCTTCACATTACTAAAGATAAACCCACAAGCAACAAACAAAGAAAATAATCATGCCCCCATCATAGCATCTCTAGCTTTTGGCATCCTTGAGTAACACGAGAACAAAAGTTTAAAACCTTAAGAAACAACCAATCGAAATGAAAATTTTCTTGCAATAGATGTATCTTTCTTGCCATAATTTAGATATAATCATTTGGATCATTTTGCTCTTGTTTTTTTTTGCTTTGTTTTGGATAGGTTGATGTCTTGCGTCAAAAAACTTCTGTTTGAAAGTGGGTTTTTGTTGCACTTGCTTGTGTCTGGTGAAAGGTACCACAATCCTCATTTGGTGAAACAGACCCTAAGGGACTGACCTAGTGCCTCGGGGGCGCATTGACAATGGCCTTGCCTAGGTGACTATGTAGAGGCAACATAGTTCAGGAGTTTGGACCACGTGGACCTAAGACCTATGTGAGGGGAGACTGTGTGGATGCGGATGGACTAGAGGATAGACGACAAGAAACAGGATGGATGGGAAGCCTTGGGGGTGCATTGATAATGGCCTTGCCTACGTGATGATGCAGAGGCAACGTAGTACAGGGTGACCCTATGATACTGACGATGGACGCTATGATAGGATGACACTATGGATAGGATACTGGATAAGACCTTAGTTAATAAGGTGATAAAAAGAGATAGGGTACCAAGCCATGATAGGTTATCGTTAGGTTTTATTGTGAGCTAGTTATGGATCGGATGAGAAACGATGGTAGGAGGAATGGACACAAGGTGATTGGTTTCCCAAAGATGAAGGAAGCAGTTCACATCGCAGAGAGCACTTGTTTTCCAGATTTTCACTACTTTTCTTTTATTGTAACGTTCTTTTTTCTCTTTTCTCATTTTTTTGATTTTTTTAATTTTTTTGATTTTTTTGCTTTTTTCCAATTTTTTGATTTTTTTTGATTTTTTGCCCCCTTACATTGGGGTTCTCTTAGGTATAGAACCAATGAAGATGCATACTATTGATTGGGTCATCGAACAAATCACCTTCTGATGTTGCTAACTGATACGCTCCTAATCCATAGGCAACAATGATTACATAAGGACCAAGCCAATTGGGTTCAAACTTACCTTTCTTTTCTAGATCCTGCTGATTGCGGGGGTTTTCCCTAAGTACTAGATCACCAATGTTGAAGACCCTTGGATGGACCCTGTGATTGTAGCTTTGTGACATTCTCTATTGATAGGCTTTGAGATGATTGAAAGTGTTCTGTCTCTTCTCCTCCAACAGCTCTAACTCTTGCAGTCTGGTAACTCTGTAGTCTTCATCAGTGATAAGACCTTTTAACAACACCCTTAAAGATGGTAACTTGACCTCGATGGGTAAAATGGCTTCTAATCCATAGACAAGGGCATAAGGGGTAGCACCTGTGGGAGTGCGTACACTGGTCCGATAGGCCCATAGAGCGGGATTCAGTTGTATGTGCCAATCACGGTTGGCATTGTTGACAATTTTCTTGAGGATTTTCAAGATTGTTTTGTTGGATTCCTCTGCTTGGCCATTACTTTGTGGATAGTAGGGGGTGGAGAAATGGTGTTGGATTTTGAATTTGTCACAAAGCTCTTGTACATCCTGGTTCTTGAAGGGTCTTCTGTTATCCATGACTATGGATGAGGGAATTCTGTATCTGCAAATGAGGTAATTGAGGATGGAGGAAATCTGTTTGCCTGTGACATTGGTTAGTGGAACAACTTCAATCCACTTGGTAAAATATTCAGTGGCGGTTATTATGAACTTGTGGCCATTGGATGACGAAGGGTGGATTTTGCCCACAAGGTCGAGTCCCCATTGGCAAAAGGCCCAAGGTGTCGTTAAAGGTCATAGCTCCTGAGCTGGTGCATGGATGAGGTTACCATGTATCTGACACTGCTTGCATTTCTTCACAAACTGATATGAATCAGTTTCCATGTTCGGTCAATAGTATCCCAAACGCATGAGTTTCATAGCTAAAGAAGGACTGCTAGATTGTGTTCCACAAATTCCTTTGTGCATGTCTCGTAAGGTGGTTTGAGATTCTTCATGTTCTAAACATCAAAGTAAAGTACCGTCTAGACCTCGTCGGTATAGGGTGTCGACAATAATGGTGTAACAGGAGGTTTGGCAAATGAAGGTTCAACATTGGTTGGTAGACAAGTTAGGTGGTAGGGTGTTATCCTTGAGGTAAGTGTAGATCTTACCATACAAGGGTGAATCAGATCTGACTAAGAGGCAAATCGAGTGTGTTTCAGGGATATCATAAGCTGGTTGCATAACTGACTCCACCAAGAACTCATACCATGACTCATTCTCTGGGATCTCGAGGAGCCAGGCAATGGTTGCCATGGCATCTGCTAATTTGTTTTAAATGTGAGGTATCTACTCAAAGGAGATGATCACAAAGTACTCTTTAAAGTCATCTACCATACGCTTGTATGGTATTAACTTATCATCTTTGGTCTAATAGTCGTCATTGACCTGATTGATTACTAGTTGGGAGTCACCATAGATATATAGCTCCTTTATTTTCCACTCTGCTGCCATTTTGAGACCAATGACCAAGGCCCCATACTTTGCTATATTGTTTGTGCATGGGAATAGCAGACGATAAGACTTAGGTATGGTGTCACCTTGAGTAGTGACCGACAATATTCCTACCCTCGATCCATGGTTTGTACAGGATCCATCAAAGTAGAGTTTCCATGATTGTGTTTTGACATTGAATATGGATTCATCTAGAAACTCAAATGTCATTGGTGTGGTATCCTGCAATGGTGCTTCTATTAACTGATCGACAATGATTTGACCTTTGATAGCCTTCCTTTCTACATACTCGATGTCCTATTCACTTACCATCATTACCCACTTGCCTAGGCGGCCTATTAGAGTTGCTTTGCTTAATAGGTATTTTAGTGGATCTATCTTTGTAATAAGCTTGATTGAATGTGCTAGCATGTAATGTCATAGTTTTTGGGAAGCAAAAACCATAGCAAGACATGATCTTTCTATTTGAGAATATTGCAGTTTGTAGCCCACCAATGTGCGACTGATGTAGTAGATAGCCCTTTCTTTGCCTTCATAATCCTGTTGTGCTAATAGGGCTCCAAGAGCTATTGGCATAGCAGATATATATAGATACAGTGGCTTACCTTGGATAAGTGGCATTAGAATAGGTAGGTCATGAGGTATTCCTTCAGTTTGCGAAATCCTTCCTCACACTTTTCAATCCATCTAAATGGTATGTTTTTATGCAATAGGTGAGTAAAAGGTTGACACTTATCTACCAGTTGTGAGATGAACTGACGAATTGCCTATAACTTGCCTTGTAGAGACCGTAGTTGAGTGATGTTCTTTGGTGGTGGCATTTCCATGATAGATTTGACTTTTGCAGGATCCAATTCGATCCCATTTACTGATACAATGAAGCCCAAGAGCTTGTCGGAGGTGACTCTAAACACACATTTTTTTGGATTCAACCTGACTTTGAAGTGTTCCAGTCTCTAAAAGACCTTCTCTAGTACATCTAGGTGGGATTCTCTTGTTAGTGACTTTGAAAGGATGTCATCTACATAGTCCTCCATTGTGACGTGTGTCATATCGTGGAAGATAGTGGTCATAGCACGTTGGTATGTTGCCCCTGTGTTCTTTAACGCAAATGGCATGACATTCCAATAGAAGGTTCCCCATGGACAAGTGAAAGCTATTTTATGTTGGTCTTCTGGTGCTATCCTGATTTGATTGTACCCGGAGAAGCCATCCATAAGAGAAAGCATGGTGTGTCCTGTTGTTAAGTTGACTATGATGTCAATGTTAGGTAATGGGAAATCATCCTTGTGAAAAGCCTTGTTTAGATCTTAGAAACCATTGCACAATTTGACTCTGCCATTAGGTTTTAATACTAGCACTATGTTGGATACCCACTCTGGATAGTCGATTGCCTTGATGAACCCTACATCTAGCAGCTTCTTGAGTTCCTCTTTTACTAGTAATGCAATGTTGGGATGCATCTTCCTGATCTTCTTTTTGACTGGTTTAACTCCTGGATCTAGTGGAAGATGATGTAGAATCAAATATGGATCTAAACTAGGCATATCTGCATATGGCCAAGCAAAGTTGACTTGCTTCTTCTTGAAGAAAAATACAAATTTTGTCTTTTCTGGTGGAGATAGAGACTTTGCAAAGTGAATGATCTTAGGCTTACCCTTTGTTCCAATGTCGATAGGTTCTGTAGGTTCCACCACAATTTGAGACTTCTCTTGGTACATGTCATTGTGGAGAGTGTCAAGCCTTCCATCATCTGGTGCCTCAGAGAGATTTTCACCATTCGATGCGTCATTTCTTTTTACTATTTTGGGATTTGACACTGCCACAGAGCAGTTTTCACCATCAAATCCATTTTTTATTTTTATGTTTTTTCGACTGGAAGTCTTGGCACCCTGTCCAAAATAAGCCACAGTGTTGAGTTCAATGGAGAAGCTAGCTTTATGATCTCCTATAGGTAGGTGGTCCCTAGTTTCCATGTAGTCAATATAGGCATCATCATTTTGGAACATGTCTAGTTTTGGGGTTCCTCGTAAGTCCCAGTCGATAAGTTTAGGATGCATAAGGGGGAGGAGATCAGAAGGTAGATCTGATTCATTGGGTGTGATGGTTTGAATGGATATATGGTTGTGATTCAGATTGATAGGGATAGGATCCAGAATGGTACTTTCCTCCAGATTATTTATCGCGTTGGAACTCTGACCTTCCTCGTAAGTCGTACTTTCAGGAGTGGGTGAATCACACTCTAATGGTCTATGCATTTGTGTTTTTCCCTCACGGTAGGGGCTATAGGTTCGAACGGTGTCAATTCCTTTTTCTTCATAGGAGTGCTCTGAGAGTTCATACCACTCATACTCGTTATAGTCTGTGTCACTGTCTTCTTGTAGGTTATGGATCTGTTCCACAAAACAAGCATTGGACTTAGCTTTGCCTTTGTCCTTGTATCCTAACTCTCTTGTATTTCTTGCCAATGAGGATGAGGAGGGTTGGATGGGTTCTATTATTCCTTTTTTTCTTAGGCCAATGGGACATTGTCCTTCATAACCCATTTTGTGTAAGATAGACTCACCACGCCCATAGATTTCTGTTGGGAGCTTAGGTGGTTCTTGTTGTGTGTTATCTTCCTCTGTGTAGAGCCATTGCAAGACATCTCTTTCCTCACTCTCATCTGATAGGGTCCCCCATTTGATAAAGGGTGCTTTAGAAGGTTGAGGAGGAGCTGATGGTTTTGGAATGTACTTAGGTTGCCCAGAGGTCTTTGGGGATATAGGCATCTTGGCTAAGTTGAAGGAGTGCTCAATGGAGTATTCTCCTACCCCTGTTTCTTTGATTTTGACTTTCTGCTCTTTGGGTTTGGACAAGGAAGCTTGGGAGCTAGAATCATGTTGGGGGGTTGGACATGTGGAAGCTCTATTGTTGGGAATGATGTAGTCAGGCTTTGAGCGGATAGAGTTACAATACTAAAAAGGGTCAGGATCACCTTGGATGGTGATCTGTCAACGGTTATGGGGGAATTTGATGCATTGATGGTAGGTAGAAGGTACAACTTTCATGGCATGAATCCAAGGTCTACCTAGGAGAATGTTATAGGCTAGCTCGTTGTCTAGGACTTGGCAAAATACTTCCACTACTGGTTCAACTTGTATTGGTAAGACCACTGTTCCTTTAGTAGTCCTTTCTTCTTCATCACAGGCCTTTATAGTGATCTTTTTTCTTGGATCCACTACATTTTCTAAGAACCCCAATGTAAGGACTAGCTTGAGCGTGCAAATATTTAAACCTGCTCCTCCATCAATGTGAACTCTTTTGATGTGATGTTTATGAATGAAGGCTACAATATGCAAGGGTGTGTTGTGGGGCTGAGACACTGAAAGGTCATCCTGTTCGGTGAATGATAGGGTGTTAGTGGAGGTTAGATGACCTACCATGGCTTGGAACCTCTCTTGGGCCAAGTTCATGGGCACAATTTTTTCCACTAGGGCTTTATCAAGAATCTCCTTATGGGAGGGAGACTGAAGCAACAACTCTAAGATGGATATATGGGCAGGAGTTTTCTGAAGTTGGTCTATGACAATGTACTTAGGGGAAGCAGACAGAGGAGATGACGACCTTGGAGAAAGTATGTGTAATGTGACCTTACCATTACGGGTGGTGATGTTGCAATCAGATTTGTTGGGTTCTGATTGTTGGTTGAATGTGACTACATTGATTTGTGGGATGTGTTCCACTATGCAGTTAATGGTATAATCGAACGACACGTTCGCATAGTTAGCATTGTTGTTCTCATTATTTTGGTTTTGCATATTGTTGTTGTTGCTGTTGTTATTGTTGTTATTGTATGGCCTGTTGTGGTTGAGGAGTGGATCTTTGTATGCCACATGCAACTCATTGGAGGTATGCTCTTTTGTGCCTATACGATTTTGGTTGAGTAGGTCTTGAATGACATTTTTCAGATGAATATAGTCATTAGTCTTATGGCCTTTTCCCCAATGATAGTCACAAAAATAGGTCTCTTTCTACCAAGGAGGTTTTACTTGGGGTTCATAGTCGCTCGTAGCGGGAAGAGTGATCTCATTGTTGGATTTTATCTTTCTCAACGCGAATTCATAGGACTCCCCCAGTTGTGTGAATTTTTGTCTAGGTGTGGAGTTGTACCATTATCTTGGTGCCCTAGATGAAGGTTGCTTGGCATAGCATCTTTTAACTCTCCTTAAAAAGTAAAGATTGGTTGTTATTGTTTAGGAGCCGCTACTTTGGCATCAACTACCCCATCATTGACGATATTTTTGTTCTTTGTCCAAAATTTTGACTTGTTTGTGGTATAGTTATAGTTAGGGGTGTCCTTGAACAACTTTATTTTCCCCTTGGCGATCATAGCTTTCTCGATAAATAATCCCATCTCAATGACTTTTGTAAATGAGGTAGGGCATTGAATTTGGATTTGGTAGCTTAGATCGGGGTTAAGGTTGTGGACAAACATCTCTGTCATTTGCTTCTCAGGAACGTGATACGAACATTTGCTTGCACATTGTCTCCACCTTTGTAAGAAAGCGGCGAAGGATTCACCACTCTTTTTCTTTGTATTACATAGGTCAAGCATGGAAACTTTGTGTTCAATGTTATATGAGAAGTGTGTGATGAACTTGTTTACTAACTCATCAAAAGTTTTGATACCTGGGGGCAGTCATGAGAACCATTCCATGGATTGTCTACCTAGAGATCTAGGGAATAGTCTCATTAGGAAGGTTTCGTTGTGAGCCACTTCTAGACACGCGGTGCTAAATTTCCTAATATGATCCCTTGGATCACCTTTTCCTCTATACTTGTTAAATTTTGGTACTTCAAATCTAAAGGGGAAAGGGATCATTTTTAAGCTCATATCAAAGGGATATGGTGAGATGTCCTCCAACGAATAATGTATAGTGGATGTCCTCATTTGGAGATCCTTAAATTTCTGCGTTAGGCTCTTAACATGTTTCGTTAATGCGTCTAGAGGTGCATTTGAGTTTGTGGCTTGTTTACCTTTATCTTCACTAGTGCGTTCCTCATGATTTTTTCCTCTACAGATTCTCTTAATTTGTTGAGATCAAAGTGCGGGGGGACTTTTAAGTCCTTGGGTTGCAAGATGAAGAAAGTACTTTTGAGGGTCTTCGTTGAGCACTTTGTCCATCATGCGTTGAAATTTTTAGTCTTGGAGGGCTCCTTGGAAGTCCTCATTGGAGATTTCCTCATCACTATTGTGAGGGGATATAATTCTGTCATTTGTTCTGGCTATTTCAAGTTGCTTTTGTGTTTGGAATCTAGTTAAGACCGTAGAAGGCGATGTGGAAAGGAGTGGGGTGAAACTAGAGATTTTGGTAAGGTGTTGGTGTAGATTGTTGAGAAGAGGATACTTGTGGTGACAAGATTTGAATAAGGGTTTCTTTTGATCAATGATTCCAAGAAAGTTGGTCGATACAAGATGATAGCCATAAGTAAGGATAGTTGATACCCATTTACTATGTAGAGACTAGTCTTGCACCAAGACCAATAGCGAAGTTCCAAGAGAGAAGGATGATTGATCCTTAATAGTGGAGACTTACTAGGGTTACTTGAATCTGAAATGATCTGAAAAAGGCCTTGTACTAACTTGATTTGGATAGTTTGACTCGATTATGGGAAGATTTTGTAAAAAGGTGGATGAGACGATTGACGAGAAAGAGGGTACGCTATGGAAACAAATGGAAGAGGTGACTGCATGGTAAATCTGATCTCACAAACTAGAACAAGGCCGAAATGAGTATCCAGAAAGGTTGAAAATTTTCTCTCAAAAGACCAGGAAATGCTCACTATGATATACGCGCAGCAATAAATACGCAGTTACAGAAGTAAATGCGCAGCAAGTCAAAATATATGCGCAACTTTGGTGAAGGATAAAAGCGCAGGAACAGACCATAGTTGCACAGCAAATCAAACTGTATGCACATGTCTACATAAGAAATGTGCAGCTCTGTGTTTTTGATTGATTTTGCAATGTTTTTGGCAGATTTTTCAATGTTTTTGGTTTCTTAGCTAAAAGTTGGTCTTTTTGATCTAATTTTTCAATTTATGGCAAGTAAGACACAGCAAACACAAAGAATATTTTCATGATTTTTGATATTTTTAAGATTTTTTTTGACTTTTTTTGGCTAAAAATAGGTACAAATCCTAGGATGGTAGGGGCAATATAAACTGAATTCTCACTTGGTTTTTACACTAGCTACGCTATTCAAAGTGGATAACTTAGGAACTTGGGATGCGGGCTCCCCCTTACAAGTGCACAAACTTCTCTGGTACACCAAGTTCCAGGTTCCCAAGGCTCGTAAACCTTGAGATTTCCCTGTTATCTCTACTATTGAATCGTAAGTAGGTGAGTCGTCTTAGGAAGATGATAATCACTCTTTCTGGCACCGGTTTATAGGGGATTTTGGCTTCTAAAACAATGGATAAGTAGTAAGGGCAACCGTTCGAGTGGTTATACGTGCGGCAGTGCTACTCTCCATTATGGAGTCTCCTAGCCTTCAAGGGTTGTGCCTTGGAGGGTTTTCGGGGAGGTTGGCTATCGGTATAACTAATTAGCACTCATTGCATGAAGCTTTCTCTCCAAGCACAATATATTTATAGTGGCTAGGCAGAGCTTGTCTTTAGCTTGTTACCACTTAAGGTCATTCCCACTTGGATGGAAGAATAACCAAGGGCAGACCTCTCTAAAGGAAAAACATGTGAAGTGATATGTTTGGCATTTTGGTCACCCAAGATAGGGGAGAGTATAGGCCTAGTATCATTCCAAAAGCATGATAAACAATGGTTCTTTTCCCCTATTTAAAATGAAAAAGACTAAATGAGTTAAGGTACTTGGGCACACACGCGATTTGTTAATTTTGAAAGAAGCAAGATAGCAATGGTTTAATTTTATATCCTTTTAGTAGGGACTATGTTTGAGTTGTTGATGCAACAAGATCAAATTACAATCCTCCTAGTTAGAGATAAATGAGATTTGCATGAATAATCCAATTACTTTCCTTGCTAATTAGATCTAGAGATGAGTTAACAAATGCAACAATATGAGTAAACCAACCCCTAACCTGCAAGCAGATATGAGAGTATTCTTGTGAGAAATGTTAGTGTTAGCAAAATCACAAGGAACAACTCCTAAATCACTATCAGAATAAATGCACAGCTACAAAGTATATATGCGCAAAAGCAGAACACAGATGCGCAAAATTTATGAATGCGCAGTTACATAGTATAAAAGCGCTGAATCAGAGAACATATGCATAGTTTGAATAAATGTGCTGATTCAGACCACCACAGATGCATTAATTCACTAAGTAAATGCGTCGTTACAAAGAATATATGCATGTTAGAAATGAATAGATGCACAAAATCCTCCTGTGTACGGAACCTAACACTTTTTTTGATCTTATTTCTGTACACAGGTGGATTTTGTGCATTTGTTCATTTCTAGCATGCATCTGTTCTTTGTAATGATGCATCTATTCAATCGGTGCATTGACTTAGTGAATCAACGCATCTGTGCTCTAAATCAGCGCATTTATTCAAACTGCGCATATGTTCTCTGATTCAACACTTTTATACTTTGTAACTGTGTATTCATAAATTCTGCGCATCTCTATTCTACTTCTGTGCATATATACTATGTAGCTGCACATTTGCTCTAACAGTGATTTAGGAGTTGTTTCTTGTGATTTTGCTAACGCTAACATTTCTCGTAGGAATACTCTCAGATCTGCTTGCAGGTTAGGGGCTTGTTTAGTCATATAGTTGCATTTGTTAACTCATCTCTAGATCTAATTAGCAAGGAAAGTAATTGGATTGTTCATGCAAATCTCATTTAGCTCTAACTAGGAGGATTGTAATTTGATCTTGTTGCATCAACAAATCAAACATAGTCCCTACTAGAAGGATATAAAATTGAACCATTGCTATCTTGCTTCTTTCAAAGTTAACAAATCGAGTGTGTGCCCAAGTAGCTTAACTCATTTAGTCTTTTTGATTTTAACTAGGGGAAAAGAACCATTGTTTATCGTGCTTTTGGAATGATACTAGGCCTATGCTCTCCCCTATCTTTGGTGACCAAAATGCCAAACATATCATTTCACATGTTTTTCCTTTAGAGAGGCCTGCCCTTGGATATACTTCCATCCAAGTGGGAAAGACCTTAAGTGGTAACAAGCTAAAGCCAAGCTCTGCCTAGCCACTATAAATAAATTGTGCTTGGAGTAAAACCTTCATGCAATGAGTATTGATTAGTTATACCAACAGCCAACCTCCCCCAAAACCCTCCAAGGCACAACCCTTGAAGGCTGGGAGACTCCATAACAGAGAGTAGCACTGTCGCACGTATAACCACTTGAACGGTTGCCCTTACTACTTATCCATTGTTTTAGAAGCCCAAATCCCCTATAAACTGGTGCGAAAAGAGCGATTATCATCTTTCTAAGATGACTCATGTACTTACGATTCAATAGTAGAGATAACAGGGAAATCTCAAGGTTTGCGAGCCTTGGGAACCTGGAACTTGGTGTACCAGAGAAGTTTGTGCACTTGTAAGGGGGATCCCGTGTCCAAAGTTACTAAGTTATCCGCTTTCAATAGTGTAGCTGGTGTAAAAACCAAGTGAGAATTCAATTTATATTGCCCCTACCATCCTAGGTTTGTACCTATTTTTAGTCAAAAAAGTAAAAAAAAAATCTAAAAAAGATCAAAAATCATGAAAATATTCTTTGTGTTTGCTGTGTCTTACTTGCCATAAATTGAAAAATCAGATCAAAAGACCAAATTTTAGCCAAGAAACCAAAAACATTGAAAAACATGCCAAAAACATTGCAAAATCAGTCAAAGACACAGAGCTTTGCATTTGTTATGTAGACCTGTGCATACATTTTGACCTGCTGTGCATCTGTGGTCTGTTCCTGCACTTTTATCCTTCACTAGAGCTGCACATATATTTCGACTTGCTGCTCATTTACCTTCTGTAACTGCACATTTATTGCTGCACATATATCACAGTGAGCATTTCCTGGTCTTTTGAGAGAAAATTTTCAACCTTTCTGGGTACCCATTTCAGCCTTATTCTAGTTTTTGAGATCAAATTTACCATGCAGTTACCTCTTCCATCTGTTTCCATAGCGTACCCTCTTTCTCGTCGGTCGTCTCATCCACCTTTATAAAAAATCTTTCCATAATCAAGTTAAAGTATCCAAATTAGGTTAGTACAAGGCCTTTTTTAGATAATTTCATATTCAAGTAACCCTAGTAAGTCTCCACTATCAAGGATCAATCATCCTTTTCTCTCGAAACTTTGCTAGTGGTCTTGGTGCAAGACTAGTCTCTACATAGTAAATAGGTATCAACTACCCTTACTTGTGGCTATCATCTTGCATCGATCAACTTGCTTGGAATCATTGATCAAAATAAACCCTTGTTCGAATCTTGTCACCACAAGTATCCTCTTCTCAACAATCTACACCAACACCTTACCAAAATCTCTAGTTTCACCCCACTCCTTTCTGCATCACCTTGCATGTTCTTAACTAGATCCCAAACACAAAAGCAACATGAAATGGCTAGAACATCTGATAGAATTGTATCCCCTCACGATAGAGATGAGGAAATCTCCCATGAGGACTTCCAAGGAGCCCTTCAAGACTAGAAATTTCAACTCATGATGGACAAATTGCTCAACAAAGACCCTCAAAAGTACTTTCTTCATTTTGCAACCCAAGGACTTAAACTCCCCCCGGACTTTGATCTCAACAAATTAAGAGAATCCATAGAGGAAGAAACTCATGAGGACCGCACCAGTAAACAAGCCATAGACTCAAATGCACCTCTAGACGCATTAACGAAACAAGTTGAGAGCCTAACGCATAAATTTGTTGATCTCCAAACGGGGACATCCACTAAACATTATTCCTTGGAGGAAATCTCACCATATCCATTTGATAAGAGTTAAAAATGATCCCCTTCCCCTTTAGATTTAAGTACCAAAATTTGACAAGTATAGAGGAAAAGGTGATCCAAGGGATCATATTAGGGAATTTAGCAATGTGTGTCTAGAAGTGGCTTACAATGACACCTTCCTAATGAGACTATTCCCTAGATCTCTAGGTGGACAAGCCATGGAATGGTTCTCATGACTTCCCCTGGGTATCAAACCTTTTGATGAGTTAGTAAACAAGTTCATCACACACTTCTCATATAACATTGAACATGAAGTTTCCATGCTTGACCTATGCAACACAAAGAAAAAGAGTGGTGAATCCTTTGCCGCTTTCTTACAAAGGTGGAGACAACTCGCGAGAAAATGCTCGTATCACGTGCCTAAGAAGCAAATGACAGAGATGTTTTTCCACAACCTTAACCCCAATCTAAGCTACCTAATCCAAATTTAATGCCCTACCTCATTTACGAAAGTCATTGAGATGGGATTATTTATAGAGAAAGCTATGATTGCCAAGGGGCAAATAAAGTTGTTCAAGGACACCCGTAACTCTAACTATACCACAGACAAGTCAAAATTTTAGACAAAGAACAAAAATATCGTCAATGATGGAGTAGTTGATGCCAAAGTAGTGGCTCCTAAACAACAACCAATCTTTACGTTTTAAGGAGCCTTAAACAATGCTACGCCAAGCAAACCTTCATCTAGCACACCAAGACAATGGTACAACTTGGCACCTAGATGAAAATTCACACAATTAGTGGAGTCCTATGAGTCCAAATTGAGAAAGCTAATATCCAACAATGAGATCACTCTTCCTGCTATGAGCAACTATGAACCCCAAGTAAAACCTCCTTGGTGGAAAGAGACCGATTTCTGTGAGTATCATAGGGGAAAAGGCCATAAGACTAATGACTGTATTCATCTGAAAAACATCATTCAAGACCTACTTGACCAAAATCGTATAGGCAAAAAAGAAAATACCTCATTTGAGTCACATGTGGCATACAAGGATCCACTCCTCAACCACGACAGGCCATACAATAACAACAACAACAATAACAATAGGCAGAACCAAAATAACAAGAACAACAATACTAACTACACAAACGTGCCATTCGATTATACCATTAACTTCATAGAGGAACACATCCCACAAATCAATGTAGTCGCATTCAACTAACAATCATAACCCAACAAATCTAATTGTAACATCACCACCCACAGTGGTAAGGTCACATTACACACACTTCCTCCAAGGTCTTCACCTCCTTCGTTTGCTTCCCCTAAGTACAGTGTCATAGACCAACTTCAGAAAACTCCTGCCCATATATACATCTTAGAGTTGTTGCATCTGTCTCCCTTCCACAAGGAGATTCTCGATAAAGCCCTAGTGGAAACAATTGTGCCCATGAACATGGCCCAAGAGAAGTTCCATGCCATGGTAGGTCATCTAACCTCCAATAACACCCTATTGTTCACCAAATAGGATGACCTTTCAGTGTCTCAGCCCCATAACACACCCTTGCTTATCATAGCCTTCATTCATAAACATCGTATCAAAAGAGTTCTAATTGATGGAGGAGCAGGTTTAAATATTTGCACGCTCAAGCTAGTCCTTACATTGGGGTTCTCAGAAAATGCAGTGGATCCAAGAAAAAAGATCAGTATAAAGACCTATGATGAAGAAGAAAGGACTATAAAGGAATAATGGTCTTACCAATACAAGTTGGACTAGTAGTGGACATTGTTTGCCAAGTCTTAGATAGGGAGCTAGCCTATAACATTCTCCTAGGTAGACCTTGGATTCATGCCATGAAAGTTGTACCTTCTACCTACCATCAATGCATCAAATTCCCCCATAACGGCTAATAGATCACCATCCAAGGTGATCCTGACCCTTTTCAACATTGTAACTCTATCTTCTCAAAGCCTGACTACATCATTCCCAATAATAGAGCTTCCACATCTCCAACCCCCCAGCATGATTCTAGCTCCCAAGCTTCCTTGTCCAAACCCAAAGAGCAGAAAGTCAAAATCAAAGAAATAGGGGTAGGGGAATACTCCATTGAGCACTCCTTCAACTTAGCCAAGATGCCTATATCCCCAAAGACTTTTGGACAACTTAAGTACATTCCAAAACCATCTACTCCTCCTCAACCTCCTAAAGCACCCTTTGTCAAATGGGGGACCCTATCAGATGAAAGTGAGGAAAGAGATGTCTTCTAATGGCTCTACACAGAGGAAGATAACACATAACAAGAACCACCTAAGCTGCCAATGGAAATCTATGGGCATGGTGAGTCTATCTTACACAGAATGGGTTATGACGGACAATGTCCCATTGGCCTAAGAAAAGAAGGAATAATAGAACCCATCCAACCCTCCTCATCCTCATTGGCAAGAAATACAAGAGGGCTAGGATACAAGGACAAAGACAAAGCTAAGGCCAATGCTTGTTTTGTGGAACAAATCCATAACCTACAAGAAGACAGTGACACAGACTGTAACAAGTATGAGTGGGATGAACTCTCAGAGCACTCCTATGAAGACAAAGGAATTGACACCGTTTGAACCTATAGCCCCTACCATGAGGGACAAACGCTAATGCATAGACCATTAGAGTGTGATTTGGCTACTCCTAAAAGTATGACTTACGAGGAAGGTCAGAGTTCTAATGTAATAAACAATCTAGAGGAACGTACCATTTCTGATATTATCCCTATCAATCTAAATCCTAACCATGTATCCATTCAAACCATCACACACAATGAATTAGATCTACCTTCTGATCCCCTCCCCCTTGTGTATCCTGAACTTATCAACTAGGATTTATGAGGAACCCCACAACTAGACATGTTCCAAAATGATGTTGTCTATATTGACTACATCGAACTTATGGACTACCTACCTATAGGAGATCATAAAGCTGGCTTCGCCATTGAACTCAATACCGTGGCTTATTTTGGAGAGGGTGCCAAGCCTTCAAGTCGAAAAAACATAAAAATAAAAAATGGATTTGATGGTGAAAACTACTCTGCGGCAGTGTCAGATCCCAAAATAGTAAAAAGAAATGACACATCGAATGGTGAAAACCTCTCTAAGGCACTAGACGATGGAAGGATTGACACTCTCCCCAATGACATGTACTAAGAGAAGTCTCAAATTGTGGTGGAACCTACAGAAGATGTCGACATTGGAATAGAGGGTAAAGCTAAGGTCATTCACTTTGCAAAGTCTCTATCTTCATCAGAAAAGACAAAATTTGTACCTTTCTTCAAGAAGAAGCAATTCAAGTTTTCTTGGTCATATGCAGATATGCCCGATTTAGATCCAGATTTGATTCTGCATCATCTTCCACTAGATCCAAGAGTTAAACCAGTCAAACAAAAGCTCGGGAAGATGTATCCCTACATTGCATTACTAGTAAAAGAGGAACTCAAGAAGCTGCTGGATGTAGGGTTCATCAGGGCAATCGACTATCCAGAGTGGGTATCCAACATAGTGCTAGTATCAAAACCTGATGCCAGAGTCAGATTGTGCAATGATTTCTGAGATCTAAACAAGGCTTGTCGCAAGGATGATTTCCCATTACCCAACATTGACATCATAGTCGACTTGACAACAAGACACACCGTGCTATCTCTCATGGATGGCTTGTCTGGGTACAATCAAATCAGGATAGCACCAGAAGACCAACATAAAACAAATTTCACTTTGTCCATGGGGAACCTTCTGCTAGAATGTCATGCCATTTGGGTTAAAGAACGCAGAGGCAACATACCAACGTGCTATGACCAGTAGCTTCCATGATATGATGCACGTCACAATGGAGGACTATGTAGATGACATCCTTGCAGAGTCACTAACAAGAGAATCCCACCTAGATGTACTAGAGAAGGTCTTTCAGAGATTGGAAAACTTCAAAGTTAGGTTGAATCCAAAAAATGTGTGTTTGGAGTCACCTCCAGCAAGCTCTTGGGCTTCATTGTATCAACAAATCAAATCGAAGTGGATCCTGCCAAAGTCAAAGCTATCATGGAAATGCCACTGCCAAAGAACATCACTCAACTGCGGTCTCTACAAGGCAAGTTACAATTCATCGGTTCATCTTACAACTGGCAAACAAGTGTCAACCTTTTACTCGCCTATTGCATAAAACATACCATTCAAATGGGATGAAAAGTGTGAGGAAGGATTTCACAAACTGAAGGAATACCTCATGAACCTGCCTATTCTAATGCCACCTATCCAAGGTAAGCCTCTGTATCTATATATATCTACTATGCCAACAGCTCTCGGAGCCCTATTAGCACAATAAGATTATGAAGGCAAAGAAAGGGCTATCTACTACATCACTCGCACATTGGTGGGCTACAAACTTCAATATTCTCAAATAGAAAGATCATGTCTTGCTGTGGTTTTTGCTTCCCAAAAACTATGACATTACATGCTAGCACATTCAATCAAACTTATTGCAAAGATAGATCCACTAAAATACCTATTAAGCAAAGCAGCTCTAACATGCCGCCTAGCCAAGTGGGTAATGTTGTTACATGAATATGACATCGAGTATGTAGAAAGGAAGGCTATCAAAGGTCAAATAATTGCTGATTAGTTAGCAGAAGAACCATTGCACGATACCACACCAATGACATTTAAGTTTCCAGATGAATCTATATTCAGTATCACAACACAATCATGGAAACTCTACTTTGATGGATCCTATACAAACCATGGATCGGGGGCATGAATCTTGTTGGTCACTCCTCAAGGTGACACCATACCTAAGTCTTCTCGTCTGCTATTCCCATGCACAAACAATATAACAGAGTATGAGGCCTTGGTCATTGGTCTCAAAATGGTAACAGAGTGGAAAGTAAAAGAGCTATATATCTATGGCGACTCCCAATTGGTAATCAATCAAGTCAATGATGACTATCAGACCAAAGATGACAAGTTAATACCATACAAGCGTATGGTAGATGACTTTAAAGATTACTTTGTGATCATCTCCTTTGAGCAGATACCTCACATTAAAAACAAAGCAGTAGATGCCATGGCAACCATTGCCTCGCTCCTCGAGATCCCAGAGAATGAGTCACGATATGAGTTCTTGGTGGAGTCAGTTATGCAACCAGGTTATGATATCCCTGAAACATACTCCATTTGCCTCTTAGTCAGATCTGATTCACCCTTGTATGGTAAGATTTACACTTACCTCAAGGATAACACCCTACCACCTTACTTGTCTACCAACCAACGCTGAACCTTCATTCGCCAAACCTCCCATTACACCATTATCACTGACACCCTATACCGATGAGGTGTGGATGGTACTTTACTCTGATGTTTAGAACATGAAGAATCTCAAACCGTCTTACGAGACATGCACGAAGGAATTTGTGGAACACACTCTAGGGGTCCTTCTTTAGCTAAGAAACTCATGTGTTTGGGATACTATTAGCCGAACATGGAAACAGATTCATTGCAGTTTGTGAAGAAATGCAAGTAGTGCTAGATACATGGTAACCTTGTCCATGCACCAACTCAGGAGCTACGCCTTTTAACAACACCTTGGCCCTTTTGTGAATGGGGACTCGACCTTGTGGGCAAAATCCACCCTCCGTCATCCAATGGCCACAAGTTCATAATAACCGCCACTGAATATTTTACCAAGTGGATTGAAGCCGTTGCACTCACCAATGTCATAGGCAAACAGATTGCCTCCTTCACCCTCAATTACCTCATTTTCAGATATGGAATTCCCTCATCCATAGTCACAGATAACAAAAGACCTTTCAAAAACCTAGATGTACAAGAGCTTTGTGATAAATTCAAAATCTAACACCATTTCTCCACCCCGTATTATCCACAAAGCAACAACCAAGTAGAGGCATCCAACAAAACAATATTGAAAATCCTCAAGAAAACTATCAACAATGCCGGTCGTGATTGACACATACAACTGAATCCCGCTCTGTGGGCCTTTTGAACCAATATACGCACTCCCACAGGTGCTACCTCTTATGCCCTTATCTATGGATCAAAAGCCATTTTGCCCATCGGGGTTGAGTTATGATCTTTAAGGGTGTCATTAAAAGGTATTATCACTGATGAAGACTACAGAGTTACCAGACTGCAAGAGTTAGAGTTGTTGGAGGAGAAGAGACAAAATGCTTTCAATCATCACAAAGCCTATCAACAGAGAATGTCACGAAGCTACAATCACAAGGTCCATCCAAGGGTCTTCAACGTTGGTAATCTAGTCCTCAAGGAAAACCCTCACAATCAGCAGGATCACAAAAAGAAAGGTAAGTTTGAACCCAACTGGCTTGGTCCTTATGTAATCATTGCTGCCTATGGATCAGGAGCGTATCAGTTAGCAACATCAAAAGGTGAGTTGTTTGATGACTCAATCAACATTATGCATCTTTGCCAGTTCTATACCTAAGAGAACCCTAATGTAAGGTGGGCAAAAAATCAAAAATCAAAAATAATAATGATAAAAGACAAAAAAGAGCATTGCAATAAAAGCAAAGTAGTGAAAACTTGGTAAACAGGTGCTCTCTGCAATGCGAATCGCTTCCTCCAGCTTTGGGAAACCAATCACCTTGTGTCCATTCCTCCTACCATCATTTCTCATCCGATCCATATCTAGTTCACAAGAAAACCTAACGATAACCTATCATGGCTTGGTACTCTATGTCTTTTTATCACCTTATTAACTAAGGTCTTATCCAATATCCTATCCATAGTGTCATCCTGTCATAGCGTCCATTGTCAGTATCATAAGGTCACCCTGAACTATGCTGCCTCTGCGTCATCACGTAGGCAAGGCCATTATCAATACACCCCCAAGGCTTCCTGTTTGTCCCGTTTCTTATCGTCTATCCTCTAGTCCATCCGCATCAACACAATCTCCCCTCGCATGGGTCTTAGGTTGACATGGTCCAAAGTCCTGAACTACGTTGCCTCTGCGTTGTCACGTAGGCAAGGCCATTGTCAATGTGCCCCCGAGGCATTAGGTCAGTCCCTTAGGGTCTGTTTTGCCAAATGAAGATTGTGGTACCTTTCACCAGACACAAGCAAGTGCAATAAAAACCCACTTTCAAACAGAAGTTTTTTTGACGTAAGACGTCAACCTATCCAGAACAAAGAAAAAAAAACAAGAGAAAAATGATCCAAATGATTATATCTAAATTATGGCAAGAAAGATACATCTAATGCAAGAAAATTTTTGTTTCGATTGGTTGTGTCTTAAGGTTTTAAACTTTTATTCTTATGTTTCCTATGCTACTCAAGGATGCCAAAAGCTAGAGATGCTATGATGGGGGCATGATTATTTTCTTTCTTTGTTGCTTGTGGATTTATCTTTAGTAATGTGAAGCCTTGTCTAAGGACATGATCAACTCAAATGATCATCGAAGACATTAGAGGACTAACATGAAACATGTGTAATCCTTGTCTGTTGATACACAAGAAATACTCAGGTCATCTCGGTTCAATTATACCTAGATGCTTGTATTAACTTGCTAAATCAAAATCCATGTAAGCGATACTCAGGTCATCATGGTTTAATTATACCTAGATGCTTGTTTTTTCTTACAACATTTCAAAAACACAAAAAAAGACAAAAAACACCCAATGATGAAACAAGCACTTCAAAATACTTGCAATATCAAGATGACATATATCCGCATCCATAATACATCCATAAATACATCCATTTACATTTTGTATACCATCCATCAATAAAGATTTGGTTCGTAGTGTCAGCGTTTACAAAAGCTTGTGAGTCCTTCTGTCGAGTCATTCTTCTATCAATCAAATATCTATCTATAATTGTATCTTTCATACTAATCCGGTCAGTCCGAGGAATGATCCAAGTACCAGTCCATCCTTAATCCATACCAATCGAGTAAAGTCAATCTTGTCAAATTATCCAATCGCAATCAGTGGTCTTGATCCTAATCTTGTCGTAAACCAACTCAATCAATCATAATTATCAGTGGGATATATCTTTCCCACGCCTATCGTGTTGCTTTAGGGATATATCATTCCCTGCAATGATAACACTATCGTCAATCATTATTGATTAATAATTGGTTTACAGCTGGACATGGGCAATACCTTGTTTGTTCTTGTATCATTTGTGCATACTTGCTTACTTGCTTGTGTGTGTTATCATTTTATCTTGCATCACGTATCATTCAACTCTTTCTTCATCCTGTTTTTCTTCTGCGTCAAACAATTTCTTTACCCTAACCTATTTTTCACCTTCTTCATCATGAGATTGTCTGTCTCACGTCCCTCGATTCTCCTTCTCGTTTAATCTCTTGAGGGGGCATCCTACCGTTGTTAAACCTATACCAAGGGCAAACTGGGGCATGTATCATTATCAGAAAAAACTATTCTTTGAAACAACGTGATAAAACACATTGCATCAAAGAGGGGAAAAATGTATACACCTGAAATTGACACGACTCTATCTAAATAAATATTTATAATATTTATTTCATCTAAATTCCTCTATCAATAAACAAATAAACAAATATATTTATTTGATTCATATTCTTCCAATAATTAAATAAAATCAATTTATTTAATTAAATCCTTAAATTCTTCTATTGTCTCCCAACAAATTAAATAATACCAATTATTTAATTAGTTCTTCGAAAATCATTCTAAATTAAATAAAACCAATTATTTAATTGCTTCTTCCAATAATATCTTCTCTAAATTTAAATAAATCCAAATATTTATTTAAGTTGTCCATTTCTTCTAAAAATTGAGTTATCTCTAAATATAATTCAATCCTTGTGCACATGCAATTGAATATTCCAAATATTTAATTGAGCTAAAATATCTTCTCATCCTCATGCAATTTCCAACCTTCACTTAACCGATTAATCTATTCTATTAATTGATTAATCTATTCAGTTAACTCATTCTTCTATTTTATTAATTCCTCTCATGCATGATATAGTAGGACACATGTCCTCTATCATTGATCTTCTCATTCATTCTATACCGTTGATCATTCTATCTCACAAGTCTATAAGTACAACCCTATTCCTCCATTTCAATCATCCAAGCTTTTAGTAAACTTACTCTATAGGAATTACAACGCGGATTTGGCACCAAATCATTCCATAGTTTGTGATCACCCTTTTATCCTTGCAATTGTGTTGAAGAATCTCTTCATTCCAAACCTATCATAGCCATTCCCACTTGACATATTGGAAAATAGCAAGGAAGTGCACCTTCTGAGGGCCATATTCATACACAAAATCATTTTTGGCACCCACCGTGGGGCCTTGCCACAATTTAACCTCAAAACTAAGTTTTTGTAAGTTAGGTTTCGTACATAGGAGGATTTTGTGCATCTATTCATTTCTAACATGCATCTGTCCTCTGTAACAATGGATCTATTCAATCAACGCATTTACTTAGTGAATCAATGCATCTGTGCTGTGAATCAACACATTTATTCAAATTGCGCATATGTTCTCTGATTCAATGCTTTTATACTCTGTAACTGCACATTCATAAATTCTGCACATCTGTGTTCTGCTTCTACGCATATATACTTTGTAGATGTGCATTTGTTCTAACAGTGATTTAGGAGTTGTTCCTTGTGATTTCGCTAACACTAACATTTCTCGCAGGAATACTCTCAGATCTGCTTGCAGGTTAGGGGTTGGTTTAGTCATATAGCTGGATTTGTTAACTCATCTCTAGATCTAATTAGCAAGGAAAGTAATTGGATTGTTCATGCAAATCTCATTTAGTTCTAACTAGGAGGATTGTAATTTGATCTTGTTACATCAACAACTCAAACATAGTCCCTACTAGAAGGATATAAAATTGGACCATTGCTATCCTGCTTCTTTCAAAGTTAACAAATTGCCTGTGTGCCCAAGTAGCTTAACTCATTTAGTCTTTTTCATTTTAACTAGGGGAAAAGAACCATTGTTTATCGTGCTTTTGGAATGATATTAGGCCTATGCTTTCCCCTATCTTGGGTGACTAAAATGCCAAACATATCATTTCACATGTTTTTCCATTAGAGAGGCCTGCCCTTGGATATCCTTCCATCCAAGTGGGAATGACCTTAAGCGGTAAGAAGCTAAAGCCAAGCTCTGCCTAGCCACCAGAAATATATTGTGCTTGGAGTGAAAGCTTCATGCAATGAGTGCTGATTAGTTATACCGATAGCCAACCTCCCCAAAACTCTCCAAGATGCAACCCTTGAAGGCTGGGAGACTCCATAACAGAGAGTAGCGCTACCGCACGTATAACCACTTGAACGGTTGCCCTTACTACTTATCCATTGTTTTAGAAGCCAAAATCCCCTATAAACCAGTGCCGGAAAGAGCGATTATCATCTTTCTAAGATGACTCACGTACTTACGATTCAATAGTAGAGATAACAGGGAAATATCAAGGTTTGCGAGCCTTAGGAACCTAGAACTTGGTGTACCAAAGAAGTTTGTACACTTGTAAGGGGGAGCCCGCATCCTGAGTTCCTAAGTTATCTGCTTTGAATGGCGTAGATGGTGTAAAAACCAAGTGAGAATTTGGTTTATATTGCCCATGCCATCCTAGGATTTGTACCTATTTTTAGTCAAAAAAGTCAAAAAATCTAAAAAAGATCAAAAATAATGAAAATATTCTGTGTTTTCTGTGTCTTACTTGCCATAATTGAAAAATCAGATAAAAAAGACTAGCTTTTAGCCAAGAAACCAAAAAACATCAAAAAACGTACCAAAAACATTGCAAAATCAGTCAAAAAACCTAGAACTGCGCATTTGTTATGTAGAGCTATGCATACATTTTGACTTATTGCGCATCTGTGGTCTATTCCTGTGCTTTTATCCTTCACCAGAGTTGCGCATATATTTTGACTTGCTGCGCATTTGCGTTTTGTAACTGTGCATTTATTGCTGCGCATATATCACAGTGAGCATTTCCTGGTCTTTTGAGAAAATTTTCAACCTTTTTGGGTACCCATTTCAGCCTTGTTCCAGTTTCTAAGATCAGATTTACCATGTAGTCACCTTTTCCATCTGTTTCCATAGTGTACCCTCTTTCTCGTTGGTCGTCTCATCCACCTTTTTACAAAATCTTGCCATAATCAAGTCAAAGTATCCAAATCAGGTTAGTACAAGGCCTTTTTCAGATCATTTCAGATTCAAGTAACCCTAGTAAGTCTCCACTATCAAGGATCAATTATCCTTCTCTCTCGGAACTTCACTAGTGGTCCTGGTGCAAGACTAGTCTCTACATAGTAAACGGGTATCAACTATCCTTACTTGTGGCTATCATCTTGTATCGACCAACTTTCTTGGAATCAATGATCAAAAGAAACCCTTGTTTGAATCTCATCACTGCAAGTATCCTCTTGTCAAGAATCTACACCAACACCTTACCAAAATCTCTAGTTTCACCCCACTCCTTTCTGCATCGCCTTGCATGGTCTTAACTAGATCCCAAGCACAAAAGAAACTTGAAATGGCTAGAACATCTGACAAAATTGTATCCCCTCACGACAACGATGAGGAAATCTCCCATGAGGACTTCCAAGGAGCCCTCCAAGACCAGAAATTTCAATGCATGATGGAAGTGCTCAACGAAGACCCTCAAAAGTACTTTCTTCATCTTGCAACCCAAGGACTTAAACTCTGATGGAGATTGATTGTCATTGATGTCAAAAGAGAAGTATGCAGATCAAGTACAAGATGCTATGTGTGTTGTGTTATTGATCAAGTACATGTTTGGTAAGCTATGTTTGAGTTTGATTATCTTGTCATCTTGATGTTTTCATACAGTGGTAGAGGTTCATGATCATGTGTTCCATATGGCTTCATATATCTTCATGGTAAGGTATTCTCAGTTGATGTTGTTTGTTCTCAGTGGTTAGTGGTTGCTTGAGACCTATTTGGTAAAGTTGTACATCATTAGGAGTTTGTTTCAGTTCATCAATCAGGATAAGTATGATGCAATGCATTTATCAATCGGGATAAGTATGATGCAATGCATATGTCTTGTGATCAATCTTGGAATGCAGTGGTTTTCATCTTCTTTCATAAAGTTGACAATAGTTTGAAGCTTGTGTTCAAAGAGGCTATTTATTTCATACTTATGGTAGATGGTCTAATAAATGCAAGATGTAAGTGATGATACAAGGTTAGACACAAGAAGGTTTGAGGTTTGTTGAATTGATGATAAGACTTGTTATAGTTTCATTAATTCATGGTCAGGAATGATAGGATGCAGATCATGGTCAGTTTGGTATAATAAGATCATTTTTTTAAAAGGCTCAAGGTTTATTAAAGGTCTAAAATCTCAAAGTCTAAAACCCTTTACTTTTTGTTTTAATTTTAAAGTGACCTGCACTCACAGGTAATGTCACTTAAATGACCTGCAGAAGGGGTTTTATAAGCATGAGCACCAAAAAGGAAAATCAAAGATTGCATTTAAAGATAAGATTTTATAAGACTATTTTTAGTCTTTTTAAAAGGAGATTTTTAAGGAGATTCTTATGGCCCACATTTAAACTACAAATTCTCCTCTTAGTGCATAAAGATTAATGTGCAATCAATTGTCTTTTTGATATGACTAAAGATGAGTTTTTATAGGCTATTTTTAGCCTTCCAAAAAGGGGAGTTTTTAAATGCTCAGATTTTTATAAGTTAAAAAAAAAAAATAGATTTTTGGTGGGGAACGTGAATAAGCCATATTAATGGCTTTGTTTTAAATTTAGAATTTTTTTTTTTAAATTCTAATTTGTGGGCCCTCAAAATATCATATCTTTATGACATCAAATAAAGTGTTTTTTATAAGATATTTGTAAGGAGAATTTTTTGGATTTTAAAAGGAGATATAAGGCAGATTTTTTGTGAGATATTTTTGGAAGATTATTTTTGTTCTCCTAACTTGTGGGGGAGAATATTAAGAAAGAGATATTTATTGCATTTTTAAATTGGATTTTTTTTTAAAGGCCATGTTATGTGGAGAAAATGTAGGGTCTTCTATGGGAAGGATAAAAGAGCAAATTGAGACATTTTTTTATGAAGATTATATTTTTTTGCAGATGGATTTTAAAATGAGGAAGTTGATTTTTGCAGAGAAGATGAATTTTTTTTTAAGAGGATGAAGAAATGTTTTATTTTTCAAAGGCAGATTGAGAGATTGTTTTCTATAGGGAAGAAGAAGCATTGAAGCCATGAAAAATATTTTTTTATTTCCTCTCACAAAGAGTGTTTAATAAAAAAATATATTATTGAAGTTTCTTTTTACAAGAGGAATATGAAAAGTATTTTTGTAGGTGAATTAATTTTATTCTTGAAGATATTATTATTAAAGATTGAATTTATGAAGAAGAAGAAGAAATTGAAAGGGTATTTGAAGTGCATAGAGGGAAATGAAAGATTTTTTATTTATAACAATTTTGCAGAGAAGAGGAACATCAAGGGTCTTTTCATTCATAATAATATCTCAGGTGCATTGAATGGGTGTGTGTGAATTAATATATGCAGTGTAAAAGACATATTTTGTGAGATGTTCTTCATAGAGGAATTATGGGTGTATTAGAGTCAATAAAGGCACTTGCAGAGGCTTCTAATGTTTTGATTGCAAGGAATTATCAAGCATTGATTGCAGAATATTGTAAATAAGTTGCATATGATTGGTGAAGGATTGCTTTGCAGTGATTGATGAAAGATTGTTTACATAGATTGATAGAGACAATTTGTAGAGATAAGAGTTGTAAATTTGTTTACAGAGATTTGTAAAAAGAGCTTGTTTGTAGAGGAGTGTAAAAGGAGATATGGTCTTGACTTGAAAATCAAATAGGATATATAATGATGTATGATGAAACACAGATTGTATATTGGTGCAAATCAGATTGAGGTGCAATCATTTCTTACACACTAAGTTTTATATTTTTGATGATGGTGATTGTTTATGCTAGTGAGGCCTTGTATTAGCCAATGAGGCACAATGTATGCCAGTGAGGCATCTTGTAGAGCTAGTGAAGCTTCTTTGGTCAGTGAGACCTTCATGTAACTAGTGAGGTTTTGAATAAGCTAGTGAGGTAGTTTCAGAGTGGTTTTTATTCCCCTTGAGGGTTTTCCACTCATCATATCTTGTGTTATATTTCTTATGTGTCTTCATGATTTGTGTTTAATGTCCTGATTCATGCCTTCAATATTATAATTGTACATCTGTGTGTTAATAAATAACTTTGTCTTTCTCTCTCTTTATCCTGTAAGTCAAAAGGATTAAAAATTGTAAAAAAATTATACAACACCGATTCACCCCCCCTCTTAGTGTTGTCCTGTACTCCTACAATTGGTATCAGAGCGTAGGTTCCCTTTTGAAGCTTAATCAGCTTGGGTAGGTCTTGTGTATGGAGTTCAATAGGTAAGTGCAAAATAAGTAAGAACATGAGAAATGTCAAGTCTCATTCTGATCAAAAGGTGCAGTTTGTATCAAATTTAGATGTTGATGTTCAATTAGTTGATAAATGCTTCACAAGTTGAATCAGGTATTAAAATAGAGAAAGAGTTTTCTAGAGTCCCTCTCTTTGATGGTTCAAACTTTTCTATTTGGTATGTTAGAATGCAGATTTATTTATCCTCTTTAGGATATGGTGTTTTGATGTCAGTTGAGAATGGGTATTGTGTTACTGCAAATAACAAAGAAGCTATTGAATGTAATCATATTGCAAAGAAGGCCATATTATTTGCTCTATCTAATGATATTTCTTGTAAAGTTATGCATTGTGTAATAGCTCCGGATATGTGGAAGAAATTGATAAGAATCTATCAAGATGATGGTGAAGAAGAGGATAATTTGGTGTCTAAAGAAAGTGACCATGAAAGAAGACAATCACATGAAGAAGTTGAGACCTAATCAGATTCAGAATGAACAAGAATATGAAATTGACATAGAAGGAGAGCTCATATGTGCTTTGAGTGAACTCAAGAGATATAAAAAGGAGAATTGCAGCTGCAACAAGAAAAAGACTTAAAAGACAAAGTGCTTTTAGACCTTGAAGATGCTAGACGTGTGATTATAGATTTGAGAAATGAAATAAGTGAATTAGATAAATTAATCATCAATTTGAAGACAGAGGTTGAGGAAGTTAAGAAGATAGTTGATGCAACAAAATATGAATTGGAAGCTAAATCAGTTGAATGTCAAAAACTTGAAGGAGAAATAGTTTCTTTGAGAAAAGATCTTGAGGATGTTAAAAATCAATTAGAAAAGAATCTAAAATTTGAAGAGAGCACAAGCAAGTTACACCAGATGTTGGGTAAACAAAAACAACATGGGGATACTTCTGGACTTGGTTATGAAAAAGGAGAGTCTTCTAAAGCTAGAGAGACTCCTAGAAGAAAAAATGATCTTCATCATGCTGCTCCTGAAAGAAAAATGCACAATCAAAGGAAAAATTTCAAAAGAACTACTTTAGTTAAACAAGCTTACATGTACAGGTATAATTATTCATTTAATGGTTATTGTTACACATGTAATCACTTTGGACACAAAGCAATTAATTGTAGAAGAAATCAATTTGCCTCAATATGGAATACTAATGTTGTATGTTTCAAGTGTAATTCTCCTAGTCATAAAGCATATAGTTGCAAAAAGTTGTGAAGAATTGCATCACTTGATTTGAAAGGTTGGGAAAAGAAAAAGGTTGAAAAGGTTTGGATAAAGAAATCTAAACAAAAGCAAGAACTTGCTAAAATTTGGAAGTAGAAACAAAAATAAGAGAAGATAGATCACAAGCTTGTGCATCTTGCACAAGTCACTTCATCAGTTGCATAACATATAGCATGAAGTAAGGGTGAGTTATTCATGTCCTATCAATTTTCCCCAAGAAAGTTTTAGGAAGGAGATCATTTGATATGGTGATCTTGTCATGTTTTTTAGATTCTTGCCAATCTTATGAAATAAAATTTCTTGAAGTTGATGATGGTGTTGCTAACATTGTTGATATTTAGTATGTGACATTGATTCAGGTGATCTTTGGTTCACTATGCTTACAAGATGTTGAGAGGATGTTCAGGGGTACAATATACAAAGAGTTTGATGATGTTAAGTGTTTTGGTTTTCTTTGTCATATCATGTTGGTACTTACAAAGATTGAGTTGTCATGGTGTTACAGTTCAAAGTGATCTTGAGTTTGTGAAGTATTAGTTGTCATGGCAAAGAGATTAAGATGTTTCCAAAAGGCTCTTATCAAATATTAGCATGTGTTGGCTAAGGTGGCTGAAAATAAAAAAATTCAATTCAGAGCATTTAACTCTGCATTTGATTTTGCAAAAGTGCTCTTGCAGGAAGAACTTGATGGGCTGATTTGTTTGATAAATTCAAGAAGCAACAAGTCTTGTTGATTGATGTATGTTTCAGATGTGGTTTTGTATATATATCAGATTTGATATTGTGTTGCAACAAGGTGTCATGTGCAAGAATATAAGGATAGTCTTCATCTTCATTTCTTATAAGATGATCTTCATTCTTTATAATATCAAGGAGTGTGTGCAAGAGTAAAGTGATAGCAGATTGTTGAAGATTGATTGTTCATCTTGTAGTCATTATCATGGATGTCTTGGCAAGGTCTTCTCAAGAGTGGTCATCATGTTATCATGAATTGTGAATTTTGTGATAAGTAGTCTTCATGTTGTTATCATCAGAATTTTTCTTATTGAACCTCCATTATCATGGATGTCGAAGTGATTATGATATCTTTGCATGGAGTTCAAGTTTATGCGAGTCATGTCACAGAAGTCAATTTATGCCTTCATAATCATTCATCTTTGTTTATACTTTTGGAGATCTTGGAAATATGTCATTTGAGTCAAAAAGGAGTTTGTTATCAGATATGTCCTATGCTTTGTGATGTCTTATATCTCACAAGTTGAAAAGTTGTGCAATATGTAGATATACAAGGACATAACTTTCAAGACAAGTTTTAGAACATCAAATTGCATAAGTGTTCAGTGCCTTCAATCTTTTGAAAGATTAGTGGTATCAAAGATTTTGGGGGAGCAAATAGTTTTTAGCTTTTGTCATCAAATGTCAAAAAGGGAGAGAGAGAAAGAATGCATCATGTAGTTTTGCCATCAATGACAAAGGGGGAGATTGATTGTCATTGATGTCAAAAGAGAAGTATGCAGATCAAGTACAAGATGCTATGTGTGTTGTGTTGTTGATCAAGTACATGTTTGGTAAGCTATGTTTGAGTTTGATCATCTTGTCATCTTGATGTTTTCATATAGTGGTAGAGGTTCATGATCATGTGTTCCATATGGCTTCATATATCTTCATGGTAAGGTATTCTCAGTTGATGTTGTTTGTTCTTAGTGGTTAGTGGTTGCTTGAGACCTATTTGGTAAAGTTGTTCATCATTAGGAGTTTGTTTCAATTCATCAATCATGATAAGTATGATGCAATGCATATATCAATCAGGATAAGTATGATGCTATGCATATGTCTTGTGATCAATCTTGGAATGCAGTGGTTTTCATCTTCTTTCATAAAGTTGACAATAGTTTGAAGCTTATGTTCAAAGAAGCTATTTATTTCATACTTATGGTAGATGGTCTAAGAAATGCAGGATGTAAGTGATGATACAAGGTTGGACACAAGAAGGTTTGAGGTTTGTTGAGTTGATGATAAGACTTGTTATAGTTTCATTAATTCATGGTCAGGACTGATATGATGCAGATCATGGTCAGTTTGGTATATTAAAGGTCTAAAATCTCAAAGTCTAAAACCCTTTACTTTTTGTTTTAATTTTAAAGTGACCTGCACTCACAGGTAATGTCACTTAAATGACCTATAGAAGGGGTTTTATAAGCATGAGCACCAGAAAGGAAAATCGAGGATTGCATTTAAAGATAAGATTTTATAAGACTATTTTTAGTCGTTTTAAAAGGAGATTATTATGGCCCACATTTAAACTACAAATTCTTCTCTTAGTGCATAAAGATTAATGTGCAATCAATTGTCTTTTTGATATGAATAAAGATGAGTTTTTATAGGCTATTTTTAGCCTCCAAAAAGGGGAGTTTTTTTAGTGTTTTTAAATGCTCAGATTTTTATAAGTTTTAAAAAAATAGTTTTTGGGTGGGGAACGTGAATAAGCCATATTAATGGCTTTGTTTTAAATTTAGAATTTTTTTTTTAAATTCTAATTTGTGGGCCCTCAAAATGTCATATCTTTATGACATCAAATAAAGTGTTTTTTATAAGATATTTGTAAGGAGAATTTTTTGGATTTTAAAAGGAGATATAAGGCAGATTTTTTGTGAGATATTTTTGGAAGATTATTTTTGTTCTCCTAACTTGTGGGGGAAAATATTAAGAAAGAGATATTTATTGCATTTTTAAATTGGAAATTTTTTTAAGGCCATGTTATGTGGACAAAATGTAGGGTCTTCTATAGGAAGGATAAAAGAGCAAATTGAGACATTTTTTTATGAAGATTATATTTTTTTGCAGATGGATTTTAAAATGAGGAAGTTGATTTTTGCAGAGAAGATGAATTTTTTTTTAAGAGGATGAAGAAATGTTTTATTTTTCAAAGGCAAATTGAGAGATTGTTTTATGTAGGGAAGATGAAGCATTGAAGCCATGAAAAAGATTTTTTTATTTCCTCTCACAAAGAGTGTTTAAAAAAAAAAATATTACTGAAGTTTCTTTTTGCAAGAGGAATATGAAACGTATTTTTGCAGGTGAATTAATTTTATTCTTGAAGATATTATTATTGTAGATTGAATTTATGAAGAAGAAGAAGAAATTGAAAGGGTCTTTGAAGTGCATAGAGGGAAATGAAAGATTTTTTATTTATAAAAATTTTGCAGAGAAGAGGAACATCAAGGGTCTTTTCATTCATAATAATATTTCAGGTGCATTGAATGGGTGTGTGTGAATTAATAGATGCAGTGTAAAAGATATATTTTGTGAGATGTTCTTCATAGAGGAATTATGGGTGTATCAGAGTGAATAAAGGCACTTGCAGAGGCTTCTAATGTTTTGATTGCAGGGAATTACCAAGCATTGATTGCAGAATATTGTAAATAAGTTGCATATGATTGGTGAAGGATTGTTTTGCAGTGATTGATGAAAGATTGTTTACATAGATTGATAGAGACAATTTGTAGAGATAAAAGTTGTAGATTTATTTACAGAGATTTGTAAAAAGAGCTTGTTTCAGAGGTGTGTAAAAGGAGATATGGTCTTGACTTGAAAATCAAACAGGATATATAAGGGTGTATGATGAAACACAGAGTGTATATTGGTGCAAATCAGATTGAGGTGCAATCATTTTTTGCACACTAAGTTTTATATTTTTGATGATGGTGATTGTTTATGCCAGTGAGGCCTTGTATTAGCTAGTGAGGCACAATGTATGCCAGTGAGGCATCTTGTAGAGCTAGTGAAGCTTCTTTGGTCAGTGAGACCTTCATGTAACCAGTGAGGTTTTGAATAAGCTAGTGAGGCAGTTTCAGGGTGGTTTTTATTCCCCTTGAGGGTTTTCCACTCATCATATCTTGTGTTATATTTCTTATGTGTCTTCATGATTTGTGTTTAATGTTCTGATTCATGCCTTCAATATTATAATTGTACATCTGTGTGTTAATAAATAACTTTGTCTTTCTCTCTCTTTATCCTGTAAGTCAAAAGGATTACAAATTGTAAAAAATTTATACAACACTGATTCACCCACCCTCTCAATGTTGTCCTGGACTCCTACAAACTCCCCCTGGACTTTGATCTCAACAAATTAAGAGAATCTGTAGAGGAAGAAGCTCATGAGGACAACACTAGTGAAGATAAAGGTAAACAAGCCACAGACTCAAATTCACCTCTAGATGCATTAATGAAACAAGTTGAGAGCCTAATGCAGAAATTTGTGGATCTCCAAATAGGGACATCCACTAAACATTATTCCTTGGAGGATATCTCACCATATCCCTTTTATAAGAGCTTAAAAATGATCCCCTTCCCCTTTAGATTTGAAGTACTAAAATTTGACAAGTATAGAGGAAAAGGTGATCCAAGGGGTCATATTAGGGAATTTAGCGCCACGTGTCCAGAAGTGGCTCACAACTACACCTTCTTAATGAGACTATTCCCTAGATCTCTAGGTCGACAAGCCATGGAATGGTTCTCACGACTTCCCTCAAGTATCAAAACTTTTGATGAGTTAGTAAACAAGTTTGTCACACACTTCTCATATAACATTGAACATGAAGTTTCCATGCTTGACCTATGCAATACAAAGAAAAAGAGTGGCAAATCCTTTGCCACTTTCTTACAAAGGTGGAGACAACTCGCAAGAAACTACTTGTATCATGTGCCTGAGAAGCAAATGATGGAGATGTTTGTCCACAACATTAACCCCAATCTAAGCTACCAAATCCAAATTCAATGCCCTGCCTCATTTACGAAAGTCATTAACATGGGATTATTTATCAAGAAAGCTATGATTGCCAAGGGGCAAATAAAGTTGTTCAAGGACACCCCTAACTCTAACTATACCACAGACAAGTCAAAATTTTGGACAAAGAACAAAAATATCGTCAATGATGGGGTAGTTGATGCCAAAGTAGGAGTTCCTAAACAACAAATACTAATCTTTACTTTTCAAGGAGTGTTAAACAATGCCACGCCAAGAAAACCTTCATCTAGCGCACCAAGACAGTGGTACAACTTCGCACCTAGACAAGAATTAATACAACTAGGGGAGTCCGATGAGTCCGCATTAAGAAAGCTAATATCCAACAATGAGATCACTCTTCCCTCTACGAGTGACTATGAACCCCAAGTAAAACCTCCTTGCTGGAAAGAGAACAATTTTTGTGAGTATCATAGGGGAAAAGGCCATAAGACTAATGACTGTATTCATCTGAAAAACATCATTCAAGACCTACTCGACGAAAATCATATAGGCACAAAAGCGCATACCTCCAATGAGTCACATGTGGCATACAAGGATCCACTCCTCAACCATGATAGACCATACAATAACAACAATATAAACAACAACAATAACAATAGGTAGAACCAAAATAATGGGAACAACAATGCTAACTATGCAAACGTGATGTTCGATTATACTGTTAACTGCATAGCAGAACACATCCCACAAATCAATGTAGTCACATTCAACCAACAATAAGAACCCAACAAATCTAATTGCAACATCACCACCCACACTCATTAGGTCACATTACACACACTTCCTCCAAGGTCCTCACCTCCTCCGTCTGCTTCCCCTAAGTACAGTGTCATAGACCAACTTCAAAAACTCCTGCTCATATATCCATCTTAGAGTTGTTGCATTTGTCTCCCTCCCACAAGGAGATTCTCGATAAAGCCCTAGTGGAAACAACTATGCCCAAAAACTTGGCCCAAGAGAGGTTTGAAGCCATGGTAGGTCATCTAACCTTCACTAACACCCTATCGTTCACCGAACAGGATGACTTTTCAGTGTCTCAACCCCATAACACACCCTTGCATATCATAGCCTTCATTCATAAACATTACATCGAGAGAGTTCTCATTGATGGAGGAGTAGGTTTAAGTATTAGCACGCTCAAGCTAGTCCTTACATTGGGGTTCTCAAAAAATGTAGTGGATCCAAGAGAAAAGATCACTATAAAGGTCTATGATGAAGAAGAAAGGACTACTAAAGGAACAATGTGTTACCAATAAAAGTTGGACCAGTAGTGAAGGACGTTGTTTGCCAATTCCTAGATAGGGAGCTAGCTTATAACATCCTCCTAGGTAGACCTTGGATTCATGCCGTGAAAGCTACACCTTCTACCTACCATCAATGCATCAAATTCCCTTATAACGACTGACAGATCACCATCCAAGGTGATCCTAACCCTTTTCAACATTTTAACTCTATCAGCTCAAAGCCTGACTGCATCATTCCCAACAATAGAGCTTCCATGTCTCCAACCCCCCAACATGATTCTAGCTCCCAAGCTTCCTCATCTAAACCCAAAGAGCAAAAAGTCAAAATCAAAGAAACAGGGGTAGGAGAATACTCCATTGAGCACTCCTTCAACTTAGCCAAGATTCCTTTATCCTTAAAGACCTTTGAGCAACCTAAGTACATTCCAAAACTATCTAGTCCTCCTCAACCTCCTAAAGCACCCTTTGTCAAATGGAGGATCCTATTAGACAAGAGTGAGGAAAGAGATGTCTTGCAATGGCTCTACACAGAGGAAGATAACACACAATAAGAACCACCTAAGCTCCCAATGGAAATCTATGGGCATGGTGAGTCTATCTTACACAGAATGGGTTATGAAGGACAAGGTCCCATTGGCCTAAGAAAAGAAGGAATAATAGAACCCATCCAACCCTCCTCATCCTCATTGCCAAGAAATAGAAGAGGGCTAGGATATAAGGACAAAGGAAAAGCTAAGGCCAATGCTTGTTTTGTGGAACAGATCCATAACCTACAAGAAGATAGTGACACAGACTCTAACAAGTATAAGTGGGATGAACTCTTAGAGCACTCCTATGAAGATAAATGAATTGACACCTTTTGAACCTATAGCCCCCACCGTGAGGGACAAATGCTAACGCATAGACCATTAGAGTGCGATTCGCCCACTCCTGAAAGTATGACTTATGAGGAAGGTTAGAGTTCCAACTTGATAAACAATCTGGAGGAAAGTACCATTTCAGATCCTATCCCTATCAATCTTAATCCTAACCATGTATCCATTCAAACCATCACACCCAATGAATCAAACTACCTTATGATCCCCTTCCCCTCGTGCATCCTGAACTTATCGACTGGGATTTACGAGGAACCCCACAACTAAACATGTTCCAAAATGACGATGCCTATATTGACTACATGGAACTTAGGGACCACCTACCTACATGAGATCATAAATCTGGCTTCACCATTAAACTCAACACCGTGGTCCCTTGTTGGTCCCAATTGATAAGTTCATGGTAGATAAGTGTTACAATCTGGGTGTTGGTGGTGAATGTTAAGGATGCAGATGATAGCATAAATACGGATGATTGCATGAACAAGCTCAATTACTTATTTTGCTATTTAGATCTAGATTAGAGTTAACCATGTAACTATATGCCTGACCAACTCTTAATCCGCAAGGTGGATTTGAGAATATTCCTTCAAATGATGTTAGCGTTAGAAATTTCTCAAGAAATAGCTCAAAAACCCTAGCAGAATAAATGCGGATACAATGAATGAATGCACAGTAACAGAGAATGTATGCGCCGTAACAGTGAGTGGATGCGTAGATTTGACAAATGCATAGTAACAGTGAGTAGATGTGCAATAGAATGTGACGGATGCGTAGAAACATCCTATGTACGGATTCTAACACACAAAAACTCAATCATTTCGTAGAATCATTATTTCACATGTGTGACCTTTAGAGAGGCTTGCCCTTGGAATTCCTTCCTTCCAAGTGGGATGACCTTAAGTGATAATGGCTAAAGCCAAGTTCATGGTGTAAAAACCAAGTTGGAACTCATCGAATACTGTCCTTACCAACCTTGGTATTGTGCTAGCATTGTAATACAAAAAATTAAACAATCATGAAAATATTCTTTGTGTGTGATGTGTCTTTCTTGCCATAATCGAAGAAACAAATAAAAAAAAACAACATTCAAACAAAGAACCCAAAAACATTGAAAAATGTGCCTTTACCAAGTCAAAATCAGTCAAAATCAAACAAAATAGTACAGATCTGTGCATCTACTTCATCTTGCAGTGCATTTGCTTCACCCTATTGCGCATCTATTTTCTGCCGTGCTTTTACACATTTCTATTGCACATCTACTTTTCACCATATCTATGCATACACTTCCTGAAGCTGCGCATTCATACTGTGTTCTAGCGCATTTGCTTTTCCACAAGATATGCTCTTTTGTTTCCTATGGCTGCGCATATATAGTCTTTTCCTGCGCATCTTTCATAGTGAGTACTTCTGTACAGTCTGTCAAAGAAACACCTACCTTTTTGAGCACCCATTTCAGTCTTGTATTAGTTTCTGAGTTCAAATTAACCATACAGTCAATTCTCCTATTCATTTCTGTAGCGTACCCTCTTTTCCATCAATCACCTCATCAAAATTTCACAAAAACTTCCCAAGAACAAATCAAACTATCAAAACCAAGTTACTACAAGGCAATTTTTGGATCATATCAAATTCAATGCATCACTAGTAAGTCTCCACTAATAGGATCTATCATCCTTCTATCTTAGAACTTCACTAGTTTGTTTTGGTGCAAAACTAGTCTCTACCAAATAGTCAAATTTCAACCATCCTTATTTTTGACTACCGTTTTGTATCAATTGACTTGTTTGAAACCATCGATCAAAGAAAAGCCTTGTTCAAATCTTATCACCACCAGTATCCCCTTCACTACAACCTCCAAGCACATCATACCAAAGTGTCCAATTTTACCCCACTCCATTCCAAATCACATTGTATGGTACTAACTAGATCACATAAGCAAAAACAAATTGAAATGGCTGAAATGTTTGACAAAATTGTCCCCTCCCCTCATAATGATGATGAAGAGATATCTCACAAGGACTTACAAGAAGCTCTCAAAGACAGAAAATTTCAACGAATGATGGACAAAGTGCTCCACCAAGACCCTAAAAAGTTCTTTCTCCACCTAGCAACCCAAGGAGTTAAGCTCCTCACTGACTTTGATGTCATGACGTTGAAAGAAACCGAAGAGGAAAGAACTCATGAAGACATCACACGTGAGGAAAGAACACTTGGCATAGACAAAGGCAAGAAAACCACAAACTCAACCAAACCTTTAGACATGTTGACAAAACAAGTTCAAACCCTACAACAACAATTAGTGGACGTCCAAACACGGACATCCACTAAACACTATTCGTTTGAGGATATCTCATCGTATCCCTTTGATAAGAGCTTGAACATGATCCCCTTTCCCCTTAGATTTGAAGTTCTAAAATTTGACAAGTATAGAGGAAAGGGTGACCCTAGAGACCATATTAGAGAATTCAACACCGCATGTCTAGAGGTTGCTCACAATGAAACTTTTCTCATGAGACTCTTCCCTAGATCTCCTAGAGGGAAAGCCATGGAGTGGTTCTCTCAACTCCCCCTAGGTATCCATACCTTTGATGAGTTAGTGAACAAATTTGTCATGCATTTCTCATATAATATCGAACATGAGGTATCCATGCTTGCCCTTTGCAACACAAAACAAAAGAGTGGCGAATCCTTCACTACTTTCTTACAAAGGTGGAGGAAACTTGCAAGCAAGTGCTCATATCATGCCCCTAAGAAATAGATGACAGAAATGTTTGTCCATAATCTTAATCCTGATCTAAGCTATCAAATTTAAATCCAATGCCCTACCTCATTCACAAAATTCGTTGAGATGGGGTTATTCATCAAAAAAGCTATGATTGCAAAAGAACAAATAAAATTATTCAAAGACACTCCTAATTCAAACTATACCATGGATAAATCAAAACTCTGGACCAAAAACAAGAACATCGTCAATGATGGAGTGGTTGATGCTAAAGTAGCGGCTCCTAAGCAACCAATTTTAAATCTCAAAGGAGCATCAAATAATGCAATACCGAACAAACCTTCATCAAATGAACCGATACAACCATACAATTTTCCTCCTAGATGAAAATTTACACAACTGGGGGAGTCATATGAGTTCGCTTTGAGAAAATTAGTGGCAAACAATGAGATCACCCTGTTAGACTTAGGGCACACAACTGAGAGGGGGGGTGAATTAGTTGTGTAAAACTTTCTCCAATTTACACACTTAAATCTTCTTGGTGATTGGCAGTTTATTAAACATGAAACATAATGCATTCAAATCAAAAGCAGAAACTCATCAACACATAAGACACCAAGATTTTGATGTGGAAACCCTGGTTAAGGGAAAAACCATAGGGTGATTAACCCAAGAATGCATTCTCTGTTAGAAGAATAGAAAGAACAAAATGGCACATGCCAATTAGGGCTCACTGCCCAAGCACACTGCTCACAAGAGGCTCACTGCCTACAAGAGACACACTGTCTACAAAGAAATAAGTATCACATACATGAATTGGAGAATAGCATCTTCACCATGCTTGAATCAGTTCCATTAAGCTCAATACTCCTGCTCTACCTTTCTCTCTACTCTTCGCTACCACACTCTAATCTCCACAAGACACACTTTGGAATGACTTCACAATCTCTTATTTATACAAGACATCGACTTAGGAATAATCATCTAAGTCGGTAAACACCTACAAGAACATCCACAAGACGTGTAATACATCCGGTCGGCTAGTCTCAGGAAGAACACCAACATCTGATGGTTATTCTTCAAATACAAACTTTAACTTCAATGAGGACCATCAACATGAACTGGAACCGATCCACAGATCACCACAAGCTTTCCTGAATCACCAACAACATCTGCACTTCATCTGCTTACTGGAATCCTTCTCTCCTTCATCCAGAACCTCAAGAACACAATCTGTCATCACTGTCACAAAGGAATAGGTTCTTCTAGACCTTCAAGCCCCAAACCAATCTACTTGACACTACACAAGGATGTCCTCAACACTTCCTCAAATCTGCAGAATGGGGTAATGCATTATCGGACCTCACTGGACCTATCTGTGTCACTCTGTCACCTCTGGACACCTGCCGGAGCCGGTTCTACTTGAGCGGTCATAACTTCTTCAGATCTTCATGCGGACATCTAAAAACTTGACTGGATCATCTCAAGACTCATATATACAAACCCTTTAAACCGCAACCTCTGATCCTCAACCTATCTTGGACTTTTACCTTGTTGTCATCACTGTTCTTCACTGTTCCTAATTGAGACTAATTTTGTCAATATCCTCAGCATACAGTTCATCCAATCCTTCTCATTAATGCAACATGAGTATGTTGACATCAATGACAACACCGGTTAGACCCATACTTGCAACAATCTCCCCCTTTGTCATTGATGGCAACATATGATGTGAAAAACCATCAAGACAAGAACTCCTTATTGTTACAACTCCCCCTATTAACAACAACTATTCACATGTCTTCTCTTCCTTTACTGCTCCCCCTTTGATCATCAACCACTCATTTTTCACATGTCTTCTCTCCCCCTTTGACATCAATGGCAAAGGGATCATACTTGCAACTCCAATACTTCAGAATCATACCTGTTGCTCCCCTTGAGTAGTAGCTCCCCATCATCAATCCGGATCACAAGATATGACTGTGATATCCACCGGACTGATGCACATCAGTGCATCCTAGTTGATCACCGGAGGGGCAATAACCCCTAACTTCTCCCTGAGATACTCAAAAGAGTCCTTGGGAAGAGGTTTAGTAAAGATATCTACAATCTGATCCTTGGAGGGCACAAACTCCAGTCAGACTTCATCCTTGTTCACTTGCTCTCTCAGAAAGTGAAACTTGATAGATATATGCTTAGTCTTAGAATGCAACACCGAATTCTTTGAAATATTTATTGCACTTGAATTATCACAAAAAATTGTGATAGGCTCCTCATATTCTACTTTAATATCTCTTAGCATCTGCTTCATCCATAAAACTTGAGTGCAACTACCTGCTGCTGCAATGTATTCTGCTTCAGTTGTGGACAGAGATATTGCCTCTTGTTTCTTTCTTAGCCAAGAAACCAATCTTTTTCCCAAAAAGAATGCTCCACCACTGGTACTCTTCTGGTCATCCACATCTCCTGCCCAATCTGCATCTGTATATGCATGAAGAGAGAAATCATGATCTCTAGGATACCACAAATCATAGTCAACTGTTCCTTTTAGATACCTAAAAATCCTTTTGATTGTCATGACATGAGATTCTCTGGGATCAGCCTGGAATCTCGCAACAAGACCAACAACCTGCATTATATCTAGTCTAGTTTGAGTGAGATACAATAATCCTCCAATCATTGATCTGTACTTTGTCTGGTCTGCCTTAGGAGAGTTATCATCTTTTCTCAACTTACATCCGGTTGCCATGGGAGTATTCATTGGCTTTGAATCTTCCATTCCAAATTTCCTCAACAATTCTTTCACATATTTGGTCTGAGAAATTTCTTTGTTTGAGTAATTTGCAGACCCAACAAGAAATTTATTTCACCAAGCATTGACATCTCAAACTCACTTTTCATTTGATTTGCAAAGGTTTTACACATACTGTCTCTTCCTCCAAAGATGATATCATCAACAAATACTTCAATAATCAAGATGTTTTTATGATCAATTTTGAAATATAAGTTACTGTCAGCAGTACCTTTGTTGAAACCAATCTTCAAAAGATGTTTGTCCAATCTTTCATACCAAGCTCTTAGGGCTTGCTTTAGTCCATATAGTGCCTTCTTCAACTTGCAAACCATATCACCATGCTCAGATAATTGAAATCCATCCAGTTGTTCAATGTACACTTCTTCTTCTAAGTCACCATTCAAGAAAGCATATTTGACATCCATCTGATACACCTTGAAATCCTTGAAGGAAGGAAATGCAAGAAATAATCTGACTGCTTCAATTGTTGCCACCGGAGCAAAAGTTTCTTCAAAATCAATTCCTTCTATTTGAGAGTAGCCCTTGCAAACCAATCTGGCTTTGTTTTTGATTACTTCACCAACTTCATTTAGTTTGTTTTGGAAGACCCATTTGGTTCCAATCACATTCTTGTTTCTAGGTCTGGAAATAAGATCCCAAGTGTGATTTTTCTCAATTTTCATCAACTCTTCCTCCATTGCTTTGGTCCAGTTTTCATCATTGCAGGCTTCATTTATTGTCTTAGGTTCAATCTTTGAAATCAGACAATATTCATCTGAATTTTGAGCAATTTTCCTTCTAGTTTGTACACCTTTGCTTTTGTCACCTATGATCTGATCTTCAGAGTGGTTTAGTCTTACATACCTTGGAACTTTGGGAGATTCTTGCACTTCTGCTTCTTGATCAGGCTCATTCAGACCTATCTCTTCTTCCTGATTTACCGGATCAGTTTGAATCTGACTTTCAGAAGAGGATTGAACTCCTTGAACCAGAACACCATTCTGATCATCTTCATCATATTCATAAAATCTTGAGGGTTTCTCTATTCCCTCATCAACCTTCACATTTGTACATTCTATCATCTTTCTTAGTCTCTTGTTATAACACCGGTATGCTTTGCTTTGAGTAGAGTAACCTAAGAATATTCCTTCATCACTTCTAGCATTAAACTTGCCTAGATCTTCATCTCTTTTGATGTAATATTTGCTACCAAAGACTCTAAAATATCTTATAGTAGGAGTAATGCCAAACCAGAGTTCATAAGGGGTCTTACCAGTATTGCTTCTGATTTGAACTCGATTGAGAGTATAGATTGCAATGCTGACAGCTTCTCTCCAATAGATCTGAGGAACATTTACTTCCATTATCATGGTCCTAGATGCTTTCTGGATGGTCCGGTTCTTTCTCTCTACTACTCCATTCTGTTGTGGAGTCCTCGGAGCAGACAACTATCTCTTAATTCCATGTTTCTCATAGAACTCTATGGACTCACCGGATGTGAATTCTCCACCTCTATCAGACCTCAGACATTTCAACTTTATTCTTGTTTCATTTTCTACCATAGCCTTGAATATTTTGAATTTCTCAAGAGCTTCTGATTTCTCCTTTAGAAAGGTTACCACATCATCCGGGAATAGTCATCAATTAGCAGCATGAAGTATCTATCACTTTGAATACTCCTGGTTCTTGCCAGACCACAAAGATCAGTGTGAACTAAGTCCAATAATCCGATAGAAGACAATTCCTTACTTTTGAATGTGACTTTGCTTAGCTTACCCAACTGACATTCCTTGCACAAGCTGTTAGTAGGTTTCACCAATTTTGGAAGATCTCTTACAGCCTAAGTATTGCTTATCTTGATGATATTATCAAAATTCACATGACACATCCTTCTATGCCATAACCAACTCTGATCAACTTGAACAAATAAGCAGCTTTTACCAGTACCAACCAAATGGAAGATATTACCTTTAGTTTGAGTACCGGATGCAATCTCTATTCCATAACTTTCAAAGATTTTGCATTTTTCATCCTTGAATCGGAGATCATAGCCTTTGTCCACCAACTATCCAACACTGAGAAGATTGTGCTTCAAACCTTCAACATATAGTACATTACCAGTTTTGTTTCTTCCATCAAAAGAAATAGTTCCTCTTCCTCTGATTCTACCAGTAGAATTGTCACCAAACTTTACCACTCCTCCTTCATACCTTTCCAAATCTACAAACTTATTTTTGTCACCTACAATATGGTGAGAACATCCACTGTTAATGACCCAATCATCCTTCTCTTCAATTTGGGCAGCCAGAGCTCTTTCCACAGTCTTAAGATTGACAGATACAGAGGACATTGGATCTTCTTCCTTGATGGCAATGAACACCCATTCATTTCCAGATTTGTTTCCTATCTCTAATTCATCATCTATTACTCCTTCATTATCATCATCTTCATGTACATAGTAACAGTTCTTTTGGAACCTTGGCTTGTTAGAATTTTGCCTTGAAAATCTTTCTGGACACCTTGAGGCAAAATGACCAATCTTATTGCAGTTAAAACACTTAAAAGGTAATTTTCCTTCATACTTACTGGATCCTCTTGGCAGCCTCTTTGCAATAAGGGCTTTAAGTTGAGCAATTTCTACTTCTTCTTCCAGATCTTTTTTTGCTTTTTCATTCCATCACAATTTCCTTGAAGAATTCTCTCCCGGATCAAACCTTTGTTTACCTTTAATAGAGGCACTGGCTTTGAATGCAGATTCAGTCTTGGGGGGGTCATTTCCAAACTCTGTCATTTCAAATGCAGCCAATTTCCTAGCCAATTGATCTCTTGTGATAGTTGTATGGGCTTTGAATTCTTCAATGGCAGCAGCCTTGATTTTGTAAGAAGCAGGAACGAATCTGAGAATTTTACCAACAATCTCATTTTCATCCAAGACTCCATGTCATGCCCACATTTCCCATGCAGTCACAACACGTATTCACGCGTGTCATGTCCACATGCGTCATGTGGTCATGATACGAACTACCAAAAAAATTTCCCACTCTTCCCTAGAAATCCCCTCGCACGCATAGGCGTGCTCGATGGCGTACGCTTAAGGCAAAAACAATACAGTTGTCGACGGCGTACCAAATACATGTGCACACACCCTACGCAAGGAAACACGTGGTTTCCTGACTTAGGTTAATCTCACGAATTATATTTGAACAATAGTTATTTTAGGTGATAGATCATTTTTCAGCAAAGCACGATCATCTAATTCTTCTTTCCATTTTCTAGAATTTAATATTAATTTCTCCTCCTTCAGACTTAGCATTTTCAACCAAGCCCATTTATTTGCCCTCTTCCTTTTCTTGGAATTTAATTTTGATTGTATTTCTATCACGTTCATTTTACCGTTTCTCTGAAATTTAATTTTGATTGTATTTCTATCTCATTCCCCTTCCCGTTGTGCAAGATCTTCTTATGTTATCCTTTTTTTTCTTCACGTTCTTTATCGAACAACGTTAACACTATATCCTTTACATTATTCCTAATTTCTTGGTAAACCAGATCACTTAAACAGGGTTGGCTAACTTCACTCGACTCAGTCCCCCTAGGGTTCTGTTCTAGGTTTTAGTTCAACGTTTGAATTAATTTTAATAATCAACCTGTTCTTAAACAGGATTAACGGTAGGTTAAACTTAATTCTCTTAGCCCTGTTCGGAAATGCCGCACATTTTCTCCTCTTTGTTTTCCAAGGTTAGCTGTTCTTTCTCTTTCTCTCTCTTTTTTTCAATTGGACGTTTATTCTCTAAATCTATAGTTGAGTTTAAAATGGCCACTCATGGAATGCCTGTGAGGGTTTGTTTGCATTTATTTTCAGTGTCCTTTGTAATTGAAAGGATCATATTTTCCTCTTCATTTTCCTGTTAAGTAATTTGGGATAATTGTTAAAACTTCCGAGAAACTCTTCCTTAAAATTAAAATATATTTACCTATGCTCTTTTTAAGTTGTAATTGTATAAACAATGTATTTCTGAATTGCAACTCTGAGTTTAAACATCTATTCAATTCGTATTATACATTATGCATAAATAAATCCCACTTTCCTTGATTAAAATTTCTATTTCAAGTCAAATGTTTTAAACTACATATAGTTTGCCTTCAAATGAATAGTGAAAAGTAAATAGTAAAAGTAAATAGTGAATAGTAAAAATGAATAGTGATTAGTGAAAAGTGAATAGTAAATAGTGAAATGTGAATAGTAAAAGTGAATAGTGAATAGTGAAATGGTCCCCATCCTAGGAAGAGACCTTGAAGGTGGCGGTAATTTCAAAAGCAATACTGCAACCCAAATTTCATTTCTTTCATGGTAGCAAAATTACAATTTGGCTTATAACAAAATTTAAAATTAATATTTCCACTAAGCTTACACAGAAATAATACTTTTACAAACTTAATTAAAACATCGACTAACTCACAACTTTGCAAGTAGAAGAAGAAGGAACTAGACAATTTTAATATCTTTTTAAAAACAAATTTTCTTTTCCTCTCTCATTTCTAAATGGTAAAACTTAATGAATAAGAAAATTACAACTATCAACCCAAAAATAGAGGATTTCCTCACAACTAAAAAAATAACAATTTATACAACAATAGGGAGATAATTTTCTCCTTCTGGAAAATCGACAAGGAAGGAGCTATTAAAAGATCAGGCTCTCCTTAAGACTTAAGGAAAATAAAATATTTTCAAAGATCCAATAATCTTCTCCAAGCTTCACAATAAGCTCCCATAAAACTTGCATATCACACAAGGGAAGAAACACCACACAAGCTGCTCTACTCCCTACCATAGACCCGCAAGAGGGTCACCCTTGAGCTAGGGAGATCATCCACACACCTAGGGTAGAATAGACCAAAAACCACTTCACAACAATAGAAACAAACAACACACAACACCCATGGTTTTACTCACAACACAAAAACTCAACTAAGGTGAGTTTAAAGAGGGTAGGGAAATAGACTCACTCAACTCAAGGGTGTCATTCTTCTCAACATTTTATCACAGCTTTTCTCATGGCCTCAAGCTAACCAAATAATCAAAATCCCAAGGATATCACAATTAGGCTCTCAAGCCTTATAACCATTTGCTCAAAATTCATAAAAATGCCCTCAAGGCTTCCATTTTCCAAGAACAAGAATGTACCTGAGGAGGTTCACACCTTCCCTTCCCCACACATGATGAGCATTGTCTTCCAAGTGGAAGAAGCTTTGTCAACATCCCAATAAAATTTTCCCACAATAACAAAATTTACAACACAAGCAAAATAAATAATTTTTACACATCCTTCATGCAACAAATAGAAATACAAAGGAAAAGCCATGAAATCCAACCTTAAAAAGCCCTTTAATGGATGAAGTTGATGTAGAGCTCCACTAGAATCTCCTCTCCAATTTCCTTCCTCCAAAGAAAATAACTCCCTTCTAAAAAAAAACAATCTCTCTATGATCACAAGCAAGGGACAATAAATGGAGGATATAGGATGGCTAGAATAATTTCGGCATTATGAGGCTATGAAGAGGAGAATAGAGAAGGAATTGGGCATTATGAGGATGCTAGAAGAAAATTTCCTAGAGGAAATTAGGCATGATAAGAATGCAAGAATGAAGTCCCCCTATAAGAAATGAAGTCCCCTCCTGCAAGAATGAAGTTTTCTTCCCCCTAATTGCTTAGAGAGGGGTCTTATTTATAGATTTTCTGAAAAGGGAATAGAGGGTGAGGATCAAAAGATGAGATCAAGGGCTCTCATTATTTGTGAATTTTAAATTCATAGTGGAGGACAAAAATGAATTAAAGATTCATTTTTGGGAAGAGTGGATTATGACAAGTTGAATTAAAAATAACCCCACTCCTTTTTCCACTATCCCAAGTGGGATTAAAAAATATCCCCACTATCCCAAGTGGAATTAAAAAATATCCCCACTATCCCAAGTGGGATTAAAAAAATATCCCACTATCCCAAGTGGAATTAAAAAAATATCCCCACCCATGAAGGACCACACCACTTCATGGGAACTCTCACCAAAAGTGAGGGAACAAAAAGACAAACCCCTCCATTATTGGTGGATCATGGAATCATTTCATGACTTGGAAGTGGGCTTGAGTGTTGATTCCACTCATCCTATCCTTCCCATACCTCCAAATTCGTCACTTAACTTCACTGTGAAGTTAAGATGACCATACAGAGGTTAACCAAAGGTTATCCTAGTCAAAAGTGACCCTAGACCTATGGGGTATAACCCAGGGTTAATTTAAACTTAGTTAGGACACCCAGGGTCAAGTTAAGACACAAGAAAAGGGTCTCAAAAATTTAAATTTTAAAAAAAAGAAATTCAAATACAATTCTTACAACACAAATCATACTTTAATTTTACAAGAGGGTAGACCTAACCCATTCAACCTCATGTAAGACAACATTACAACATTAAATCAAACACAGAGTTGATCTCGGTTCCTTGTGGAACTAGATCGGCTTCACAAGGGATACAACATAGGGTGTGGAATGATCTCTAGTATCTGTGGTTTTGTTAGAAATACCTACACACTGAATCTCAAAGTTAACTCCACATATACATATCATAGCCGAAGCAAATTTAACATATTAATGAGGATGTATAACCAATCACTACCTATATCCATCTGGAAACCATATTATATAATAATCAATCATTTTATCATTTTAATCTAGAGCTAGGTGAATAATAGGATACACACCAGTTGGACAAGGGCGGGCCTTACAGATCATTTTTTAACAAAGCACGATCATCTGTTCATTTGCCCTCTCTTCCTTTTCTTGGAATTTAATTTTGATTGTATTTCTATCACGTTCATTTTACCATATCTCTGAAGTTTATATAATTTGTTAAAACATATTACTATCCAATAATTCATTAAAAATAGAGCAATGAGTTAATTTGTTTTTTGCAAATATAAACATTATATTTCTGAATTGCAACTTTGAGTTTAAGCATCTATTCAATTCGTATTATACAATATGCATAAATAAATCCCACTTTCCTTGATTTAAAATTTCTATTTCAAGTCAAATGTTTTAAACTACATATAGTTTGCCTTCAAATGAATAGTGAAAGGGTCTCAAAAATTTAAATTTTTAAAAAATAAAATTCAAATACAATTCTTACAATACAAATCATAATTTAATTTTACAAGAGGGTAGACCTAACCCATTCAACCTCATGCAAGACAACATTACAACATTAAATCAAACACAGAGTTGATCTCGGTTCCTCGTGGAACTAGATCGGTTTCACAAGGGATACAACATAGGGTGTGGAATGATCTCCAGTATCTATGGTTTTGTTAGAAATACCTGCACACTCAATCTCAAAGTTAATTCCACATATACATATCATCGCTGAAGCAAATTTAACATATTAATGAGGATGTATAACCAATCACTACCTATATCCATTTGGCAACCTTATTATATAATAATCAATCATTTTATCATTTTAATCTAGAGCTAGGTGAATAATAGGATACACACCAGTTGGACAAGGGCAGGCCTTACATACTACCCCCCTAGGAAATGACTTACTCCCGGAAGTCATCAAGAGGAGGTTGGAAGCATTTTCCTGAATTTCTTTGCACCAGACAAGGTAAGTACAAAAGATAACATATGCAATAAATAACTCTTCTCAAGAAAATAAAGCATGGTAACTAAATGTTATAAAGGCTTAATTCCTTTCACAAAATACACTCTATGGGTTGAAATTCAGCACATCTAATCTCAGGATCATCAATCTTCTATACACATGTATAGAGAATCTTCACACATCACATTACAGGTTTATAGAGAAAATACCAATTCATATGCAATTACATCAAATACAGATCTTACACAAACAAACATACACAAACAAACATAAATCAAATGGGCATTAAGATGTCACTACTCTCCACAAAAATACACAAGAGCGAGGAAGGGTCCAACACAACCCTCACCACCTAGACCAACTAACTCGAGAGGACAATCGGCCAAGAGGATCACAATCACCACAAAACACAAGCGGAAGACTTCGATAATCATGTGACAAGGTCATCACGATGACAAAACAAGAGGATGGGTATTCCTCCAAGGTGAAGGTTAGTCAACAAACCACAACCTCACTCTCTCGTAGCTATATGTAGTAGGACAAGGGTCAAACCATGCTCAACCCACTCCATGTCGGTCCAAACAACACACAAACCCCAGAGCTCCCAACATTGAAACTAGGCTCTGATACCAAAGGTCATGCCCACATTTCCCATACGGTCACAACACGTATTCATGCGTGTCATGACCACATGATGCATGTGGACATGACACGCGTGAATACATGTTGTGACCGCATGGGAAATGTGGGCATGACACTCCACCAACATTTCTAATTCCACAAACCAGCTCATTCACTCTTGGCATAAAAGTGGTAATATTTTCATCATCTCTCATCTTTAGTTTTTCAAATTTTCCTTTTAGACTCTATAACCTTGCACATTTAACATACTGGTCTCCTTCATGCAAAAGTTCCAGTTTATTCCAGATCTCAAAGGCAGTTGGTAGGTCAATAACATTTGAGAGCTCTGAGTCAGATAATGCACTTAGAAGAGCCTCTTTGGTCTGTAGATTGTTTTCAGCATCTGTGATTTCATTTAGGGTTGTCGGACCACCCTGTGGAGGTACATACGCTTTTGTAACCATGGACCAGTATGCCATTCCCATACACTGCAAGTGACATTTCATGCGACCTTTCCAAAGGGCAAAGTTGGTTCCATCAAACTTCGGACTATCCTTCTTATAAGACGACATCCTGGATCTCCTCAAGTGGTTAAGCTCCTTTTAGAGGAACTTGGCTCTGATACCAATTGTTAGACTTAGGGCACACAACTGAGAGGGGGGGTGAATCAGTTGTGTAAAACTTTCTCCAATTTACACACTTAAATCTTCTTGGTGATTAGCAGTATATTAAGCATGAAACATAATGCATTCAAATCAAAAGCAGAAACTCATCAACACATAAGACACCAAGATTTTGACGTGGAAAACCTAGTTAAGGGAAAAACCACGGGGTGATTAACCCAAGAATGTATTCTTTGTTAGAAGAATAGAAAGAACAAAATGGCACCTGCCAATTAGGGCTCACTGCCCGAGCATACTGCTCACAAGAGGCTCACTGCCTACAAGAGACACACTGTCTACAAAGAAATAAGTATCACATACATGAACTGGAGAATAACATCTTCACCATGCTTGAATCAGTTTCATTAAGCTCAATACTCCTGCTCCACCTTTCACTCTGCGCTTCGCTACCACACTCTCATCTCCACAAGACACACTTTGGAATGACTTCATAATCCCTTATTTATACAAAACATCGACTTAGGAATAATCATCTAAGTCAGCAAACACCTACAAGAACATCCATAAGACATGTAATACATCCGGTCGGCCAGTCTCAGGAAGAACACCAACATCCAGTTCTTCACTGTTCTTCACTGTTTCTGATTGAGACTAATTTTGTCAATATCCTCAGCATACAGCTCATCTAATCCTTCTCATTAATGCAACATGAGTATGTTGACATCAATGACAACACCGGTTAGACCCATATTTGCAACACACCCTTCCCACCGCAAGAGACTATGAATCTCAAGTCAAACCTTCTTGGTGGAAGGATACTGATTTCTGTGAGTACCATAGAGGCAAAGGCCATAAAACTGGTGACTGTATCCACTTGAAAAACATCATACAAGACTTACTAGATCAAAATTGTGTGGGCACAAAAGATCATCCCTCTAATGAATCACATGTGGCATTCAAGGATCTGCTCCTTAACCATGACAGGTAGAACACTCATAACAACAACAATAACAATTGACCAAATAAAAATAACGGGAACAATGATGCTAATTACACGAATGTGCCATTCGAGTACATTGTTAATTGCATATCATAGCATATCCCACAAATCAATGTGCTCGTGTTTAACAAACAATCAAATTCCAACACCAAATCTGATTGCAATATTACCACCCGCAGTGGGAAAGTCACCTTGTACACACTCCCTCCAAGGTCACCATCCTCACTATCTACCCACCACAAGTACAACATCGTTGACTAATTACGAAAGACTCTGGCCCATATATCCATATTAGAGTTGTTACATCTATCGCCATCCCACAAAGAGATTCTTGATAAAGCCCTAATGGAAACCATTGTGCCCACCAACTTGGCCCAAGAGAAATTTCAAGCCATGGTAGGTCATCTTACCTCACCTAACATCCTATCATTCACTGAACAAGATGATCTATCTGTATCTCAACCCAATAATATGTCATTACACATTAAGGCCTTCATTAATAAACATCACATCAAAAGGATTCTCATTGATGGAGGAGAAGGTTTGAACATTTGCACGCTAAAATTAATCGTTACATTGGGGTTCTTAGAAACTGCAGTAGATCCAAGAAAGAAAATCACCAGCAAACCTTACGATGAAGAGGAAAGAACTTCAAAAGGAACCATTTTTTTTCCTATAAGAGTTGGACCTGTAGTAAAGGATGTAGTCTATCAAGTGCTTGACATGGAGCTTGCATATAATATTCTCCTTGGAAGACCTTGGATACATGCAATGAAGGCAGTTGCATCAATCTATCACCAGTGTATCAAGTTTCCCCATGATGGCCAAGAAATAACCATCCAAGGCGATCCCAGTCCATTTCAATATTACAATTCCATACAATCCAAGCACGAAGTTGTAATTCCCACCAACCGTGTAGCTTCACCCTCTACAATGAATGTTGACCCAATCTCAATACCTTCTACATCAAAATTTGAGGAACAAAAATTCAAGATCAAGGATAAAGGTGTAGGAGAGTATTCCATTAAGGAAACCTTTTGTCTCACACCATTACCTCTTTCATCCAAGTCCACCCATCCATTACCTCATTCATCTACCCATGCACCTATAAAGGATGTGATCCAAAGGCTACTAGCAAGGAGTCAACCATGTCACCAAATTTCTATCCTTGAACCTACAAAAAATTCTCCCAATGCCCTGTCCCTTCTTACAATCCCATCATATAGTCCACAACCCTTTGAGCCTATTAAAGAATCTCTAGCAATGAATCCAAGTCAAGATACCTCATCCCTTCATGTTGATAACCCTCAAGAGCATATCACAGCTATCCAAGATCCTATCACTTCTATTCAAGTAACCCAAGAGGTATGTGAAGAACCTAATCCCAACCATGTGAAAACATCACATCCTAGTCCTAATCAAAATCAAATCACTTTCACTCCACCCATCCATAACATTTATATTTTCCATGATTAAGATATTACCTATGAAGCAGATATCCATGAGCAACTTGATCCTATACCTATACATGAGAAAGAAATCCAAATCCAACCCATTCATAACCTATATTTTTTCTATGATCAAGATATTATCGTTGATGAAGAACCTATGCATGAGCAAATTGACCCCATCCATGTCACACTTAATCCTATCTATTATCAAGATCCTGTCTATGATCAAGGTCCTATCTATGATCAAGCAAACCATGATGATACTCTTAGCCAACTTTATGCATTCCATGGTCACGAGCTTATTACCCCATCTATCCATAACCCCATAACCATCCATGAGCAAGAAACCTCCATTACTCCTATCCATCCTCCACCTAGCCTTATCCATGATCCAACAACACATACTTTCCTTGATGAGACACTTGCCTCTCAAGTGCACATAGATGATCAAACCAATAACGTGGATTAGGTGGATAGGTGACATGGATAGGTGATGTGAATTTATGGAATTAGGACTTAGGATAGAGGAATTTAGGATTAATTAAATAATCTAAGATTATTTAATTATATGAGACATTAGAAGAATTTAGGAAATTTAATTAAATAAAATGATTTTTATTTAATTTTGGGATAATGAACCATTTAAAGAAATTAGGATATTTATTTAATTAATAGGAGAATGAGAATTAAAATAAATGTTAAAATATTTATTTAATCCGACTTAGCCATTTTTAGGTGTATACAGGTGGCATCAATATTGGTGGATTCATCAAATATTCTTTCAAGAGTTGAAAAGATTTTTTCACACATCTTATCCCACCTAAAAGGAACATTCTTATGAAGTAGATGAGTGAAGGGATGACTTTTTTTGGCTAACTATGAGATAAACTATTAGATAGACAACTTTCCTTGTAATTATCTCAATTGATTGATATTTTTAGGAGGTGGCATTTCCATTATAGATTTCACCTTTGCAGAATCCACCTTAATTCCATTTGTTGAAACTATATATCCTAAAAGCTTGCTGGATGTGACTCCGAACACACACTTCTTTGGATTCAAATGAACATTGAATTTCTCCAGTCGCTGAAAGATGTTGTCTAATACATTTAGATGTTCTTCTTGTGTGAGTGATTTTTCTAGAATGTCATCCATATAATATTCCATAATAGTGTACATCATAGCATGGAAAATGGTGGTCATTGCTCTATGATAGGAAGCTCCTACATTTTTCAACCCAAATGGCATCACATTCCAGAAATATGTACCCCACAGACATGTAAAAGCAGTTTTGTGCTGGTCTTTTGGTGCTATTTTGATCTGATTATAACCAGAAAATCCATCCATAAGAGATAGCATAGTATGTCTTGATGTCAAATCTACAATGATGTCTATATTGGATAAAGGAAAATTATCCTTGGGGCATGTTTTATTCAAATCTCTAAAATCTGTGCAAAGTCTGATTCTCTTGTCTAGTTTAGAAACAAGAACAATGTTGGAGATCCATTAGGGATAATCAATTGATTTGATAAAACCTATGTCCAACAATTTCTTCAACTCTTCTTTGACTAAAAGTGCTATATACGGATGCATCTTTCTTAAATTTTGTTTCACTATTTTAACTCTCGGAGCTACTAATAAATAATGCATGATGAGATTTGGATCAAGACCAGGAATATCTGCATAGGACCAAGACAAATTAATCTGTCTGTCTTTAAAGAATTTGATGAATTCTTTCTTTTCTTTCTCTGATAAAGTTGCTGCTAGATGAATTATCTTTGGGCTATCCTCTGTATCAATGTTCACTAGTTTTGTTGGTTCTACTAAGACTGAATACCTCTCTTGATGTATAGGGATGGGGAGAGTGTCAAGCATTTCATCCTTTGGTGCCTTGAAGAGGTTTCCACCATCAGATACATCCTTTATTTTATTTTTTTCATGATCTAATACTGCTGCAAAGCGGTTTTTACCATTATATCCATTTTTTATTGTTATATTTATGCGACTAAAAGGCTTGGCACTCTCCAAAATAAGCCACGCTATTAAATTCTAAAGTGAATCTTGCCTTATGATATCCTAGAGGTAGATGATCCCTAAGACCCAGATAGTTGATAATAGCATCATCGTTGTGAAAGGTATTGAGTTCAAGAGCCTCTTGTTGATCCTAATCTATAAGTTTAGGATATATTAGTGGAAGAGGATCATTTGGTTGGTCTAGATCAAGGGAAATAATGGTTAGGAGGGAAAAGCTCTCTAGGTTTATGGTGGTATTTCCAAGGTCCAATTTAGTACTCTCCTCAGGATTATCTATCACATGGGATATCTGACCTTCCTCATAGGAATTACTCTTGATATTCTACGAATCTAACTCCATTGATCTAGACTTTGAACTTTGTTCCTTATGGTATGTATTGGTGAAGCTATATGATTGAACTATATCAATATGCTTATCTTCACAAGGTAACTCAGAAAAACTTTCCCATTCCCTTTCATTAGACTTTGTTTCACTTCCCTCTTGGAATTTATGGATTTGCTCCACTAGATTTGTAGTAGCCTTTTCTATGACATCTCTTTTATAACCTAGTCATTTAGTGTCTCAGGAAAAAAATAAAGAAGCTTGTATGGGTTCAATAGTTCCTTCTTTTCTTAAACCTATGGGACTATGACCATCATATCCCATTCTCTGCATAATAGTGAAACCCATGCCATATTGCTGAGTTGGTAATTGTGGTTTTTGTTCTTGTGACTTGAGTTTGCTTTCTTCTTCCTTGTATAACCATTGGAGGATGTCTTTCTCTTCACTTTCTTCTGATAGATTGCCTCGTTTGATAAAAGGACCTTCAACATGCTTCGGTGACTATTGTTTGGACATGGATGGTTTGCCATAGGATTTGGGTGAAAGGGGTAATTGTACGATACAAAAGGATTGTTCAATGGAATACTCTCCAACACCTTTGTCCTTGAGCTTGACTTTCATTTCAGCAGATTTGGATGTGGAGGCTAATGATCTTATATCAACATGGGATGTAGATTATGAGGCTGCACAGTTAGTGGATATAATGACTTCAGGTTTAGGTTTTATGATATTACAATATTGAAAGGGATCAGGATCACCTTGGATTGTAATATGTTGACCATTGTTTGGGAATTTTATGCATTGATGATAAGTAGATGGTACGACTTTAATTGTACGAATCCAAGGACATCCAAGGAGAATATTATAGGCTAAATTCATTTCAAGGACTTGACAAACCACATCTTTTTCAACTGGTCCAATTCTTATGGGAAAGACAACAGATCCTTTAGAGGCTCTTTCCTCTTCATCATATGCTTTGATAGTGATTTTCTTCTTTGAATCTACAACATTTTTAGAAAACCCCAATGCAAGGATTAATTTTACGATACATATATTTAAACCAGCTCCTTCATCTATAAGGATTCATTTGATTTTATGCTTGTGAATGAGTACTTCAATGTGGAGAGATGTATTATGAGGTTGGTTAATGGGAATATCATCATTTTCAATGAAAGATAGGAAATGAGACGTGGTGGGATGTCCCACCATGGCTTGAAACTTCTCTTGGTCTAGATTTGTCAATACGGTAGTTTCTAATAGAGCCTTTCTAATATAGCTTTGTGAGATGGTGAAAGACACAAAAGCTCTAATATGGATATGTGTGTGGATGTCTTTTTGAGTTGGTCTAAGATATTGTATTGATTTGTGATGGAAGATGGCTTGGGTAGAACTCCTTGAAGGGTAATCTTTCTTTGATGGGTAGTAACATTATAATGAGGCTTGTTGTTAATGGTAATCACATTGGCATGTGAGTCAAATTTAGATATATGATTAACAATGTACTCATAAGATACTTTCATGTAATTAGCATTATTACCATGCTTATTTCTTAGTTTTGAGGTACTTCCCTTCTCATAGTTAGGAAGTGGGTTCTTAAATGCCACATGTTCCTCATTAGGTGTATGACCATCAATTGATATATCTCCTTTCTCTATTAAGTCTTGAATTGTGTTTTTCAATCTTTGATAATCATTTGTTTTTTGTCCTTTTCTCCTATGAAATTCACAATAATCAGAATCTTTCCACCATGAGGGTTTAAATTTGGGTTCATAGTCTCTTGCTATAGGAAGCATTATGGGATTATTTGCAATGAGTTTCCTTAAGGAAGATTCAATGGATTCTCCCAATGGTGTAAATCTTCTATGGGGAGGATAGAAGCTTGTTGATCTAGATTCATTATTGGTTGGTTTGTTTGAAGAAGCATTGTTTTGTGGACTTGATAAATTTAAAATGGGTTGTGTTGGTGTAACATGTTTGGCATCTACAATTCCATTATTCACAATGTTCTTATTCTTGGTCCAAAACCTAGATTTAGTGTTGTTTGAACTAGTAACATCCTTATAGATCTTAATTTGTCCTTTGGCTACCAATGCTTTTTCTATGAGTAATCCCATCTCAATAACCTTACTAAAAGAAGTGGGACATTGAATTTGAAGTTGATAGCTTAATTCCATGTTTAAATTGTGGACAAACATTTGTATCATTTATTTTTCAGGGATGTGATATGGACATTTGCTTGCAAGCTGCCCCCATCTTTGTAAGAAAGTAGCAAAGGATTCTCCACTCTTTTGTTTATTGTTGCAAAGATCTAACATTGATATATCATGTTCAATGTTATAGGAGAAGTGAGCTACAAATTTGTTTACTAGTTCGTTAAATGTACAGATTATAGGAGGTAGACATGAGAACCATTCCATGGCTTGACCTCCTAAGCTACGTGGAAAGAGTCGCATTAGATATTTATCATTGTGAGAAACTTCTAAACATGGAACACTAAATTCCCTAATATGGTCACGAGGATCACCTTTTCCCCTATATTTGTCAAATTTGGGTACTTCAAAATTGGAAGGAAAAGGTATCATAACCAAGTGTTTATCAAAAGGATAGGGATATATGTCCTATAGTGAATATCATTTTGTTGAGGATCTATTTTGTAAATCTACAAATTGTTGTTGCAAAGATTGGATTTGTTGAGTAAGTGCATCTAATAGATTTGTGACATCCTTAGTTTCCTTGTTCTTAGGAGTTTCAGTTTCATTTGTTTGAATTGTTTCTCTCAATTTGGCAATGCCAAAATTAGGAGGTAACTTTGCTCCTTGTTGTGAAAGTATAAGGAAATATTTGTGTGGATCTATTGCTATGACTTTGTCCATTAGTTTTTGAAACTGGTCTTGTTGAGCACTAACAACTTGTTCTAGGGAGATTTCTTCTTCTTCGTCACTAGAAGGATCTTGGTTATTACTAAATGGATCCATTTCTTTTCATCTTGTCTTTTGAGCCCTAGTCTCAACCATACAAAGTTTATACGAATGATGTTGAATGTAAGATGTGTAGATATAAGTGATGGCTTTGATGAAGTGTAGTTTGGGTGAAAGATGATATGACTAGATTGAAGTATTGATGGTAAGATTTCTAAAGTGTTGTTTTGATCTTGTTTAAACAGTAATCTTGAGCTAGGGTAAATAACTATCAAAGGGTGATCCAAAGTAAGTCAATAGAGATGATGGATATCACTATGATGGAGATTAACTTAGTCAAGATTTTTAGTATAGCTCCTAGATAAAGGATGATGAATCCTAATAGAGGGGAAATAACTAAATTGTTGTTAAAATGATAAGATGTCAAAGGCACTTTGTGAAAATCCTCTTTATTTGTTTTGGGAGGCTAAGTGTGAGAGGTAAATGTGAATGTCTAAAATGAATATAAGATATCTTTGTATGGTTTGTATGACTCCTGAAATGAGATCTATGAGAAAAAGGGTATCTGAATATGTTTTGTTTGTTTGCCAAAGACCTAGGGAAGTATCCTTTGTTGTTTATTTACAGGATCCAATGTGCAGGAACAATGTTTACATGCGTAGAAATAGAGGCATATGTGTAGATGTATATGCGTAGTAACAAAGATCAAATGCACATGAATAATGATTGTATGCATAGAAACAATGATTGTATGCACAACTCTGTACTTTGTCATGATTTCTTTTGAACAAATACCTAAATTGGATAATAATGCTATAGATACCATGGAAACTATTGCCTCACTCTTGGATATACTAGAAAATTAGTCACGTTATGAGTTCTTAGTGGAGCATTTCTCTAATCCTATGTATGATAACCTTAAAACACAGATTATATATCAAATAGTAGGATCTAATTCCCCTTTATATGGAAACTTTTATATGTACCTAAAAGAAAACACATTGCCACTCGACCTATCAAATAATCAACGTAGAACCTTTATCTGTCAAGCCGCTCGTTATACCATTGTTGCCAATACCCTTTATCAACAAGGTCTTGATGGTACTCTCCTTAGGTGTCTAGAGCGTGAAGAATATCAAACCATCTTAAGGGAAGTTCATGAAGGTATTTGTAGAATGCACTCTAGTGGTCCCACCTTGGTAAAGAAACTTATGCGTATGGGATATTATTGGCCAAGTATGGAAACAAATTCTTATCATTTTATCAAAAAGTGTAAGAAATGTCAAATCCATGGAAATCTCATACATGCATTGGCATAAGAACTACAACCCTTTACTACTCCTTGGCCTTTTTGCCAATGGGGACTTGACCTTGTGGGAAAGATTCATCGCCCTTCATCCAATGGTCACAAATTCATAATAACTGCCAGTGAGTATTTCACTAAGTGGATTGAAGCCGTACCTTTAATCAATGTCATAGGCAAGCAAATTGCCACATTTATCCTGAACTATGTCATTTGTTGTTATGGAATTCTTCTATCCATTATTACTGATAATGGATAACCTTTCAAAAATTAGGATGTCTAAGAGCTCTGTGACAAGTTTCATATCCAACATCATTTCTCCACACCATACTATCCCCAAGGAAATGGTCAGGCATAGGCTTCTAATAAAACAAATTTGAAAATCTTAAAGAAGATAGTCAATGATGCCGGCCATGATTGGTATGTACAGCTGAATCCTACTTTATGGGCCTATCGCACCAGTATCTGCACACCCATAGATGCAACACCCTATGCCCTTGTCTATGGCTTAGAAGCAATCTTGCTTATTAAGGTCGAGTTACCCTCTCTATGAGTATCATTAAAGGGCTTAATAACTTATGAAGAGTATCAAGTTTCCAGGCTTCAAGAGTTAGAGTTGTTGGAGGAAATATGACAAAATGCTTTTAATCACCTCAAGGCCTATCAACAACATATGCAAAGAAGGTACAATCATAGAGTGAAGCCCAGAGTTTTTCAAGTTGGTGATTTAGTTCTGAAAGAAAACCCAAAAAATCAACATGATAGAGAAAATAAGGGTAAGTTTGAACCAAATTGGCTCTGTCCTTATGTAATAATTGCTACTTATGGATCAAGAGCATATCAGTTGGCAACATCAGAAGGTGAGCTGTTGGATGATCCTATGAATAGTATGCATCTTCAAAAATTTTACACTTAGCTTTTAGAAAAACCCCGATGCAAGGGAACCAAAAAAAATGGTGCAATAAAAGCAAATCGTGAAAACCTAGAAACTAGCACTATTTGTGATAAACTAGTCTCTTCCATCTTTTAGGATTTTAGTTTTCATACAAAATGATCTTTTCCCCCACATCCATATACGTATAAAAACACTTATCATGGCTTGTTGCTCGCTCACTTTTACCGCCTTACCAAATAAAGTATAAGTCACCTATTCACTAATAAAGTTATCCATCTAGTCCTTCATCCATTCGTTCATCTATCACACTCCATCAGTATTAGTCTACATTATCAAACTACATTGTCTCTACAACTTCACATAGGCAAGGACATCATCAATGAGCCCTCGAGGCTTTCATCCATATGTCTTGTCTTAATGTAATCCATTACACTCCATAATAAAAATTCCATCGTCAGTGTTAGTCTACATGGTCAAACTATGTTTCCTTTGCGACTTCACTTAGGCAAGGCCATCATCGATGATCCCCCGAGGCACTAGGTCAGTCCCTTAGGGCTTGTCGCATCGAGTCTTTCATCTGTTTATCCATATATTTTCATCCATAAAAAGTAGGTCCTTTACTTGACTGGGGGCCAAATCCCTGACCTAGTTATAGAACTAGATTCTTAAGTGCCACAATCTAGAGGATAACAATCTGGATCATGATACTATCTTCAGACAACAAACAACATAACAATAAGATTTTAAACAAAATCTTGACATAAGAAATTAACCTATACCAGACAACAATAACTTGCCTAAACTATCAAGATGATTATATTTGTTATGACAAGAAACCATATATATGGAAAGAGGATTTAATGGCTATTATAAGTGTAGGTCCTATGTATTAATTTTCATTATCACATTTCCTATGCTACTCAAGGATATTCAAGACTAGAGGAGCTATGATGGGGCATGATTATTTCATTTGTTTACTGTTTGTGGGTTAATCTTTAGTAATGTGAAGACTTGTCTAAAGACATGATTAGCAAAAGATCATCGAGGACATTATGGGTCTTAGCATGAAAGAGTACAATCCTTGTCTGTTGATACATGCAAGAAATACTCATGTCATCTCAGTTTAATTATACCTAGATGCTTGTATTAACTTGATAAATCAAAATCCATGTAAGTGATACTCAGGTCATCTCAGTTTAATTATACCTAGATGCTTGTATTCCCTTACAACATTTTAAAATCTCAATGATGAAAAAGCACTTCAAACATATATACAATATGACTAGGTCTCATTTGTGCATATTAAGTTTGCATTTCATTTAATTTATAAGCATTTCATAATTATCATTTTCCAGGTTATCCTTTTCTTCATGGCTTAAGATCCAAGTCCTTTGTTTAGCTACATCTCTCTATCTACTCACCCTTTTCTCTGCTTTCATTTTGAGAGCACACACATTTTCTTTGAACCCAATTGTCCTCTCGAGGGGGCATCATCATCATCATTCATCTTACCGATATACCTCATCCTTTCCATACCAATTTAGCTAATCAATCTAGCCAAATTATCCAATCACATCCTTTGGTCTTGATCCTAATCTTGTTGTAAACCAATCAATCAATCAATCATCAATCCATCATCAACGGGATATATCGTTCCCACATCCTTGTGTTGATCTAGGGATATATCGTTCTCCACAATGACAACACTATCCTTATCAATCATCATCAATTAATCATTGGTTTACAACTTGACGGGGGCAATACCTTGTTTGTTTTTGAATCATCATCATCATCATCCATCTTATTCATTAACTTACTAGTATCTTTGTCACCCTCACTCTTGAGTGACTGGGGCATCACCATCTGCAATCCAATCATTTTCTTCTAAATCAATTTTCTTCTATCAAATCAAACACTATGTTTTAAATTTCTTTGAAATGATGTTACTTTGCAACACCATCTCACAAAGGGGCAAAATGTATACACCTAAAAATGGCTTGAGATAAATTAAATAAATATTTTATATTTATTTTATTCATATTTCCTCAATCAATAAATAAATATAGTAAGTTATTTATTTGATTCACATTTATTCTATTCTTCCAATAATTAAATAAAATTTAATTTATTTAATTAACTATCTTAATTCTTCTAAAGTTATCTCTAATTAAATAATCCTAATTATCTAATTATTCTTCTAAAACAATCATATTCCTAAAATCCACATCATTCGTCCACATCACCGTACACATCATTTGACACCTCACCTCCATGTTGCACCATAAACTAAATATTAATAATATTTAATTAAACATTTATCCTCAACACATGTCCTATTTCCTCTCAACCATCCATACTTTTGTAGAAGTTGGTTTCTACACATCATGATGGTCAAAGTTGACTATGAGACACTTGTCTCATGAGCCCTATATTCCCTCCAACATCCCAACAAATATAGACTTTTTCTTCCATCTTTCTCTCATGGTCTTTGAGAGCATCTCACCATGTGGCTCCTTGTCCCACATATCTCTCCATCTAGTCAATGTAGTGGGAACATCCTCCTTCTATATCTCCCCTCATCCAACCAATTCAATCTTGACCCTCCATGTCATAAGACCAATTCCTCAACCATTGATCTTTTGCCACTTGGATCTAAGCCATCCTTTTCCTATAAAAAGAAGACTCTTATCCTCATTTTGGAGACAAGACAAGAGAGATCATACTTTCATGTTGCTGAAATCATATCAAATATCAAAAGTGTGCCTTTGGCTTTTATTTGCATAGCATTATCAATTAGCAATCTCCATTAGCATATCATTAGCATTAGCAATCTCCATTGTTTCATTGTAGTTGCCTCATAGTATCTTAGATTCATAACATTATCTTCATTTCACTATTGTCATTAGCTTCATTAGCTTCATCCAATCATTATCATAATTTAACATTGTAGAATCATTTACTTTGCACAAAATCCACCACAAGTCCATTCATATTAAAGTCATCTTGAAATAAAGAAGTGCATTCTGAGAGCATAATTACAATAAAAAAAATCAAGATCTCAAGAAGATAGGACACAATGGGACATGAAGGAGAAATCTACGTTTGAAGGTATAAATAATGTTTGCTTCAAATTCTATGTTTTTCTATTAGTTTCATTGGTGATTTTGGTTTGAGTAGAAATTTAGAGTTTTGTGGTAACTTAATAGGTTTTTACTGTTGTTCTCCAAATTATCATCACATTTTGGCACCCACCGTGGGGCCCTTGCCTTGAATTTAACATAAAAATTTGAGTTTTTGTACGTTTACAGTCGTAACAGAACATTCTAGCACATTTGTATTCTAGTCTTGTGCATCCATACCAGAGACAAATCCTACAGGAAAAATTACTCTATTTCTATACATTTAACCACCGTTTCTGCACATTTGAATAATCTTTTTGCACATTTAGCCACTGTTTCTGCACATTTGAACAATCTTTCTGCGCATTTGACCCATATTCCTATGCATTTGCTCTTTGTTTCTATGCATTCACACCAGCCACTTTTGAGTTTATGTTTTTGGACTAACCTGGTTACTAATCTGTGGTGCAATTTTTTTCGAATGTCCAATACTATACGCTAAGACTCGTAACAATTATTTTAAAGGTTTATTTCCTTTGTTAGGCCATCATTTTTTGCATTCATTTTTACATTGGTAGTTTAATAGCATTTATATTAAGTAGGCAAAAGTAATCTTACACATCCTAATTTTTGAAAGGTCTTCCATTATCAGTAATAATGGATAGAGGAATTACATAATGACAAATGATATAGTTTAGGATAAATATGGCAATTTGCTTGCCTGTGACATTGATTAAAGGTATGGCTTCAATCCACTTAGTTAAATACTCAGTGGCAATTATTATGAATTTGTGACCATTGAATGAAGGGGGATGAATCTTGACCACAAGGTCGAGTCCCCATTGATAAAAAGGCCAAGGAGTAGTTAAGGGTTGTAGTTCTTGTGCCAGTGCATGTATGAGATTTCCATGGATCTGACATTTCTTGCACTTTTTGACAAAATGATAAGAATCTGTTTCCATAATTGGCCAATAATATCCCATACGTATAATTTTCTTTGCCAAGGTGGGCCCACTAGAGTGCGTTCCGCAAATACCTTCATGAAGTTTCCCTAAGGAGGTTTGATATTCCTCACGCTCTAGACACCTGTGGAGAGTACCATCAAGACCTCATCGATAAAGGGTATTGGAAACTATGGTATAACGATTGGCTTGACGGATAAAGGTTCTACGTTGATTATTTGATAGGCCAGGTGACAATGTGTTTTATTTTAGGTAGGTATAAATGTTTCCATAGAAAGGGGAATTAGATCCTACTATTTGACATATAATCCATGTTTCAGGGTTATCATATGCAAGATTAGACAATTGCTCCACTAAGAAATCATAACGTGACTAATTTTTTGGTATATCCAAGAGTGACGCAATAGTTGTCATGACATCTACAGCTTTATTATCCAATCTAGGTATTTGTTCAAAATAAATCATGACAAAGTACTCTTTGAAGTCATCTACCATGAGCTTGTAAGGTATTAACTTCTCATCCTTAGTCTGATAATCATCATTTACCTGATTGATGACTAGTTGTGAATCTCCATAAACATGCAGCTCTTGAACATTCCACTCTACAACCATCTTTAGACCATTGACCAATGCTTCATGTTCTGCCACATTGTTAGTGAAAGGGAATAATATTCTATATGATTTTGGTATTGTATCTCCTTGTGGTGTAACCAACAAAATTCCTGCTCCTGAACCATGCTGTGTGTAAGATCCATCAAAATAAAGCTTCCATGTTTGAGTTGTTATATTGAACATGGATTCATCTAGAAACTCAAAACTTAATGGATTTTCATCATTAAGTGGTACTTTTACTAACTGATATGTAATTACTTGTCCTTTTATTGTCTTTCTATCCACATAGTCAATGTCAAATTCACTTAGGATCATGACCCACTTTGCCAATCTGCCTGTCAGAGCTACCTTACTAAGTAAATATTTCAATGGATCTATTTTGGCTACTAACTTGATCAAATGAGTTACCATATAATGTCTTAGCTTTTGAGATGCAAAGACTACAACAAGACATGCTTGCACAATAGGTGTATACTGTAGCTCATAGCCTACTAAGGTCTGATTGATGTAATAGATAGCTCGTTCTTTTCCTTCATAATCCTGCTATGCCAATAGAGCTCCTAGAGAGGTTGTTGTAGCTGAAATATAAAGCAACAATGGTTTTCCTTGCATTGGTGGTGTTATTAGAAAATGTGAACAATAGTAATAAACAACTAATCATTCAATAATGCAATGAAATTGAAACAAATAAGATCAAACACAAAGAGCACAATACCTTACAAACCTTTCTATTCCATGATTTCCATTGGTCGCCTATCTTGAATTGATCTCATGTATGAATAGAGCCCTCAGAAGGTGCACTTCCTTGGTTTTTTCCAAGATGACAATGGAGAATGGCTATTGATAGGTTTTGCAATGAAGAGGACCTTCACAATACAATGATAATGGTGATAATTGTGTGACAATTGATCTCAAGCTATGGAGTGATTTGTGCCAAAGGCACGCTGTGATTCCTGCATAGTAGGTTTATAAAAAGCTTGGATGGACGCAAATGGGTGTGAAGACCTTGCTTATATAGGCTGAGGGAAGACCAAATCCAAGTGTCATTAGATCCATGATTGGAGGAATTACCTATGAGGTGTATGGTTGAGGAAGCTTGAGGGAATGTGCGCCAGTCAGAAGAGGACAAGTTTCCAAGCCTTTTTCACGAGTTATGGGAGTTAACAGAATAGATTAAGGAGTTAACTGAGATGATTGATCAGTTAACTGGGTTGATTGGGGAGTCAACAGAATAGATTGATCAGTGAACTCAATTGACTAATTAGTTAATATATTTGTTTGGTGAGTTAACTAATTTTACAGGAGGTAGGACATGCGGGTGAGGGAATGTTAGCTAATTAAATATTGAAATATTTAATTACATGTGCAACATGGTGAGGTGGAAAGGTGACATGGATAGGTGATGTGGATTTATGGAATTAGGACTTAGGATAGAGGAATTTAGGATTAATTAAATAATGTAAGATTATTTAATTATATGAGACATTAGAAGAATTTAGGGAATTTAATTAAATAAAATGATTTTTATTTAATTTTGGGATAATGAACCATTTAAATAAATTAGGATATTTATTTAATTGATAGGAAAATAAGAATTAAAATAAATATTAAAATATTTATTTAATTCGACTTAGCCATTTTTAGGTGTATACATTTTGCCCCTCTTTGATGCAATGTGTTTTATCACATTGTTTCAAAGAATTAAATTTTTTGCAATTGATACATGCCCCAGTTTGCCCCTGGTACAGGTTATGACATTAGGATGCCACCTCAGGAGATTAGATGGGAAGAATGCGACGATAGGATGACAAAAAATCTCACGATGAGATAGGTTGATAGGATAGGGTGAAGAAATTGGCTAACGTAAGATAAGGGATGGAATGAAAGAGCTGAATGACACGTTATGCAAGATAAAATGATAACACACACAAGAAAGTATGCACAAATGATACAAGAACAAACAAGGTATTGCCCTTGTCCAGTTGTAAATCAATGATTAATCAATAATGATCATTGATAGTGTTTTTCACTGCGGGGAACGATATATCTCTAGATCAACATAAAGACACGAGAAAGATATATCCCACTGATAATTATGATTGATTGAATTGGTTACAACAAGATTAGGATCAAAACCATTGATTGCAATTGGATAATTTGACAAGATTGTTTTTGGCGCCCACCATGGGGCCCTGCCCCAATTTAACCTCAAAACTGAGTTTTTGTGTGTTAGGTTTCGTACATAGGAGGATTCTGCACATCTGTTCATTTCTAACATGCATTTATTCTCTATAACCATGCATCTATTCAATCGACACATTTACTCAGTGAATCAACTCATCTATGCTTTGAATCAGCGCATTTATTCAAACTGCGCATATGTTCTCTGATTCAGCGCTTTTATACTCTGTAATTGCGCATTCATAAATTCTGTGCATCTGTGTTATGCTTTTGCACATATATACTTTGTAGCTGTGCATTTGTTCTGATAGTGATTTAGGAGTTATTTCTTGTGATTTTGATAATGCTAACATTTCTCGCAGGAATACTCTCAGATCTACTTACAGGTTAGGGGCTAGTTTAGTCATATAGCTACATTTGTTAACTCATCTCTAGATCTAATTAGCAAGGAAAGTAATTGGATTGTTCATGCAAATCTCATTTAGCTCTAACTAGGAGGATTGCAATTTGATCTTGTTGCATTAACAAATCAAACATAGTCCCTATTAGAAGGATATAAAATTGAACCATTGCTATCTTGCTTCTTTCAAAGTTAAAAAATCGCGTGTGTGCCCAAGTAGCTTAACTCATTTAGTCTTTTTCATTTTAACTAGGGGAAAAGAACCATTGTTTATCGTGCTTTTAGAATGATACTAGGCCTATGCTCTCCCCTATCTTGGGTGACCAAAATGCCAAACATATCATTTCACATGTTTTTCCTTTAGAGAGGCCTGCCCTTGGATATCCTTCCATCCAAGTGGGAATGACCTTAAGTGGTAACAAGCTAAAGCCAAGCTCTGCCTAGCCACTATAAATAAATTGTGCTTGGAGCGAAAGCTTCATACAACAAGTGCTGATTAGTTATACTGACAGCCAACCTCCGCTAAAACCTTCCAAGGTGCAACCCTTGAAGGATGGGAGACTCCATAACGGAGAGTAGCGCTGCCACACATTTAACCACTCAAATGGTTGCCCTTACTACTTACCCATTGTTTTAGAATCCAAAATCCCCTATAAACTGGTGCCGGAAAGAGCAATTATCATCCTCCTAAGACAACTCACGTACTTACGATTCAATAGTAGAGATAATAGGGAAATCTCAAGGTTTGCGAGCCTTGGGAACCTAGAACTTAGTGTACCAGAGAAGTTTGTGCACTTGTAAGGGGGAGCTCGCATCTTGAGTTCCTAAGTTATCCACTTTGAATAGTGTAGCTGGTGCAAAAACCAAGTGAGAATTTGATTTATATTGCCCTTGCCATCCTAGGATTTGTACTTGTTTTTAGTCAAAAAAGTCAAAAAATCTAAAAAAGATAAAAATCATGAAAATATTCTTTGTGTTTGCTGTGTCTTACTTGCCATAATTGAAAAATTAGATCAAAAAGACCAACTTTTAGCCAAGAAACCAAAAAATATAAAAAAATGTGCCAAAAACATTGTAAAATTAGTCAAAAAACCTAGAGCTACGCATTTGTTATGCAGAGCTACACATACATTTTGACTTGCTGCGCATATGTGGTCTATTCCTGCACTTTTATCCTTCACCAAAGCTGTGCATATATTTCAACTTGTTACGCATTTACCTTTTGTAACTACGCATTTATTGTTGTGCATATATCACAGTGAGCATTTCTTGGTCTTTTGAGAGAAAATTTTCAACCTTTCTGGGTACCCATTTCAGCCTTGTTCCAGTTTTTGAGATTAGATTTACTGTGCAGTCACCTCTTCCATCCATTTCCATAGCGTACCCTCTTTCTTGTTAGTCGTCTCATCCACCTTTTTACAAAATCTTCCCATAATCGAGTCAAAGTATCCAAATCAGGTTAGTACAAGGCCTTTTTCAAATCATTTCAAATTCAAGTAACCCTAGTAAGGCTCCACTATCAAGGATCAATCATCCTTCTCTCTCAAAACTTCGCTAGTGGTCTTGGTGCAAGACTAGTCTCTACATAGTAAAAAGTATCAACTATCCTTACTTGTGGCTATCGTCTTGTATCGACCAACTTGCTTGGAATCATTGATCAAAAGAAACCCTTGTTCGAATCTCATCACTGCAAGTATCCTCTTGTCAAGAATCTACACCAACACCTTACCAAAATCTCTAGTTTCACCCCACTCCTTTCTGCATCGCCTTGCATGGTCTTAACTAGATCCCAAGCACAAAAGAAACTTGAAATGGCTGGAACATCTGATAGAATTGTATCCCCTCATGACAACGATGAGGAATTCTCCCATGAGGACTTCCAAGGAGCCCTCCAAGATTGAAAATTTCAACGCATGATGGACAAAGTGCTCAACGAAGACCCTCAAAAGTACTTTCTTCATTAAACTCCCCCTGAACTTTGATCTCAAAAAATTAAGAGAATCTGTATAGGAAGAAACTCATGAGGAATGTACTAGTGACGATAAAGGTAAACAAGCCACAAACTCAAATGCACCTCTAGATGCATTAAAGAAACAAGTTAAGAGCTTAACACAGAAATGTGTGGATCTTCAAATGGGGACATCCACTAAACATTATTCCTTGGAGGACATCTCACCATATCCCTTTGATAAGAGTTTAAAAATGATCCCCTTCCCCTTTAGATTTGAAGTGCCAAAATTTTACAAGTATAGAGGAAAAGGTGATCTAAGGGATCATATTAGGGAATTTAGCGCCGCGTGTCTAGAAGTGGCTCACAACGACACCTTCCTATTGAGACTATTCCCTAGATCTCTAGGTGGATAAGCCATGGAATGGTTCTGACGACTTTCCCCAGGTATCAAAACTTTTGATGAGTTAGTAAACAAGTTCATCACACACTTCTCATATAACATTGAACACAAAGTTTCCATGCTTGACCTATGCAATACAAAGTAAAGGAGTGGGGAATCCTTCGTCGCTTTCTTACAAAGGTGGAGACAACTCGTGAGCAAATGCTCATATCATGTGCTTGAGAAGCAAATGACGAAGATGTTTGTCCACAACCTTAACCCTGATCTAAGCTACCAAATCAAAATTCAATGCCCTACCTCATTTACGAAAGTCATTGAGATGGGATTATTTATCGAGAAAGCTATGATCACCAAGGGGCAATTAAAGTTGTTCAAGGACACCCCTAACTCTAACTATACCATAGACAAGTTGAAATTTTGGACAAAGAACAAAAATATCGTCAATGATGGGGTAGTTGATGCCAAAGTAGCGGCTCCTATGAAAATTCACAGAACTAGGGGAGTCCTATGAGTCTGCATTGAGAAAACTAATATCCAACAAGGAGATCACTCTTCCCACTACGAGCGACTATGAAACCCAAGTAAAACCTCTTTGGTGGAAAGAGACCAATTTATGTGAGTATCATAGAGGAAAAGGCCATAAGACTAATGATTGTATTCATCTGAAAAATGTCATTCAAGACCTACTCGACCAAAATCGTATAGGCACAAAAGAACATACCTCCAATGAGTTGCATGTAGCATACAAGGATCCACTCCTCAACCATGATAGGCCATACAATAACAACAATAACAACAGAAACAATAACAACAGGCAGAACCAAAATAACAAGAACAACAATGCTAACTACACGAACGTGCCATTCGATTATACCGTTAACTGCATAACGGAACACATCCCACAAATCAATGTAGTCACATTCAACCAACAATCAGAACCCAACAAATCTGATTGCAACATCACCACCCGCAGTGGTAAGGTCACATTACACACACTTCCTCCAAGGTCATCACCTCCTCCGTCTGCTTCCCCTATGTACAGTGTCATAGACCAACTTTGGAAAACTCCTACCCATATATCCATCTTAGAGTTGCTGCGTCTATCTCCCTCCCACAATGAGATTCTTGACAAAGCCCTAGTGGAAACAACTATGCCCACAAACTTGGCCCAAGAGAGGTTCCAAGCCATGGTAGGTCATCTAACCTCCACTAACACCCTATCGTTCATCGAACAGGATGACCTTTCAATGTCTCAGCCCCATAACACACCGTTGCATAGTGTAGCCTTCATTCATAAACATCACATCAAGAGAGTTCTCATTGATGGAGGAGTATGTTTAAATATTTGCACGCTCAAGCTAGTCCTTACATTGGGGTTCTCAGAAAATGTAGTGGATCCAAGAAAAAAGATCACTATAAAGGCCTATGATGAAGAAGAAAGGACTACTAAAGGAACAGTGGTGTTACCAATACAAGTTGGACTAATAGTGAAGGACGTTGTTTGCCAAGTCCTAGATAGGGAGCTAGCCTATAACATCCTCCTAGGTAGACCTTGGATTCATGCCATGAAAGCTGTACCTTCTACCTACCATCAATGCATCAAATTCCCCCATAACAGCCAACAGATCACCATCCAAGGTGATCCTAACCCTTTTTAGCATTGTAACTCTATCCACTCAAAGCCTGATTCCCAATAATAGAGCTTCCACATCTCCAACCCTCCAGCATGATTCTAGCTCCCAAGATTCCTCATCCAAACCCAAAGAGCAGAAAGTCAATAAAAAAAATAGGGGTAGGAGAATACTCCATTGAGCACTCCTTCAACTCAGCCAAGATGCCTTTATCCCCAAAGACCTTTGGGCAACCTAAGTACATTCCAAAATTGTCTGCTCCTCCTCAACCTCCTAAAGTGCCCTTTGTCAAATGGGGGACCCTAACCGACGAGAGTGAGGAAAGAAATGTCTTTTAATGGCTCTACATAGAGGAAGATAACACACAACAAGAACCACCTCAGCTCCCAACGAAAATCTATGGGCGTGGTGAGTCTATCTTACATAGAATGGGTTATGAAGGACAAGGTCCCATTGGCCTAAGAAAAGAAGGAATAATAGAACCTATCCAACCCTCCTCATCCTCATTGGAAAGAAATACAAGAGGGCTAGGATACAATGACAAAGGCAAAGCTAAGGCCAATGCTTGTTTTGTGGAACAGATCCATAAACTACAAGAAGATAATGACACAAATTGTAATGAGTATGAGTGGGATGAACTCTTAGAGCACTCCTATGAAGATAAATTAATTGAAACCGTTTGAACTTATAGCCCCTACCATGAGGGATAAACCCTAACACCTAGACCATTAGAGTGCGATTCACCCACTCTTGAAAGTATGACTTACGAGGAAGGTCAAAGTTCAAACGCGATAAACAATCTAGAGGAAAGTACCATTCTAGATCCTATCCCTATCAATTTGAATCCTAACCATATATCCATTCAAACCATCACACCCAATGAATCAGATCTACCTTTCGATCCCCTCCCCCTTGTGCATCCTGAACTTATCGACTGGGATTTACGAGGAACCCCACAACTAGACATGTTCCAAAGTGACGATGCCTATATTGACTACATGGAACTTAGGGACCACTGACCTATAGGAGATCATAAAGCTGGCTTCACCATTGAACTCAACACCATGGCCCCTTATTGGTCCCAATTGATAAGTTCATGGTAGACAAGTGTTACAATCTGGGTGTTGGTGGTGGATGTTAAGCATATGGATGATAGCATAAATACGGATGATTGCATGAACAAGATCAATTACTTCTTTTGCTATTTAGATCTAGATGAGAGTTAACCATGCAACTATATGCCTAACTAGCTCTTAACCTACAAGGTGGATTTGAGAATATTCCTACAAATGATGTTAGCATTAGAAATTTCTCGAGAAATAGCTTAAAAACCCTAGTAGAATAAATGCGCAGATACAGTGAATGAATGCACAAAAATAGATGCGCTATAACAGAGCATGTATGCACAGAAATAGATACGCAGTAACAGAGAATGTATGCACTGTAACAGTGAGTGGATGCACAGATTTGACAAATGCGTAGTAACAGTGAGTAGATGCACAACAGAATGTGACGGATGCGCAGAAATGTCCTATGTATAGATTCTAACACAGAAAAACTCTATCATTTCGCAGAATCATCAGTTCACATGTGTGACCTTTAGAGAGGCCTGCCCTTGGAATTCCTTCCTTCCAAGTGGGATGACCTTAAGTGATAACGGCTAAAGCCAAGTTCCTCCAAGTTAGTATAAATAAAATGTGTTTGTGACAAAAGTTGCAAGCGACAGGTGCTGTTGTATTACATCGACCAATGTTTCCCCCAAAACCCTGTGGAGCGTAACCTCTACAGGTTGGGAAGCCTTCTTATTGAAGCGAATGGCCACACGTGTAATCACCTGAACGGATGCCTTAACTAAAATCCTTTTGTTATAGTAAGCCAAAATCCCCTATTCGGTGACACAGGAGGAGGAACCTCTAGAGCTGTCCAACGTCATACACTCATTTAGTGTAGAGATAGAAAAGTTCAACTCTTTGGAGGAACTATAACTTGGTATGCGTGAGAAGTGAGTGCCATGGAGGGGAGTTGGTGCTACCAAGTTATTATTTGTCCGCCTTTATGCAAGTGGCTGGTGTAAAAGCCAAGTTGGAACTCATCGAATACTGTCCCTGCCAACCTTAGGATTATGCTTGCATTGTAATAAAAAAATCAAACAATTATGAAAAAATTCTTTGTGTGTGATGTGTCTTTCTTGCGATAATCGAAGAAATAAATAAAAAAAAGCAACATTCAAACAAAGAACCTAAAAATATTGAAAAACATGCCTTTACCAAGTAAAAACTAGTCAAAATCAAACAAAACAGTACAGATTTACGCATGTACTTCATCCTGCTGTGCATTCGCTTCACCCTGCTGCACATCTATTTCCTACTGTGCTTTTACACATTTATGCTACACATCTACTTTTTCACCATACCTGCGCATACATTTCCTAAAGCTGTGCATTCACTTTTCCACTAGATCTGCTCTTTTGTTTCCTTTTGCTGTGCATATACACTATGTTCCTGTGCATCTGTCACAATGAGTGCTTCCGTATAGTTTGTCAGAAAAACACCTACCTTTTTGAGCAGCCATTTTAGTCTTGTATCAGTTTCTGAGGTCAAATTAACCATACAGTCACTTCTCCCATTCATTTCTATAGCGTACCCTTTTTTCCATCAATCACCTTGTCAAAATTTCACAAAAACTTCCCAAGAACAAATCAAACTATCAAAACCAAGTTACTACAAGGCAATTTTTGGATCATATCAGATTTAAAGCATCACTAGTAAGTCTCCACTAATAGGATTTATCATCCTTCTATCTCAAAACTTCACTAGTTTGTTTTGGTGCAAAACTAGCCTCTACCAAATAATCGGATTTCAATCATCCTTATTTTTGACTACCATTTTGTATCGACCTACTTGTTTGAAACCATTGATCAAAGAAAACCCTTGTTGAAATCTTATCACCACTAGTATCCCCTTCACTACAACTTCCAAGCACATCTTACCAAAGTGTCCAATTTCACCCCGCTCCATTCCAAATCACATTGCATGGTACTAACTAGATCATAGAAGCAAAAACAAATTGAAATGGCTGAAATGTCATACAAAATTGTCCCCTCCCCTCACGACAGTGACGAGGAGATATCTCATGAGGACTTACAAGAAGCTCTCCAAGATAGAAAATTTTAACGAATGATGGACAAAGTACTCCACCAAGACCCTAAAAAGTTCTTTCTCCACCTAGGAACCCAAGGAGTTAATCTCCTTGCTGACTTTGATGTCACAACGTTGAAAGAAACCAAAGAGGAAAGAACTCATGAAGACAACACACGTGAGGAAAGAACCCTTGGTATAGACAAAGGCAAGAAAACCACAAACTCAACCAAACGTTTAGACGTGTGTTGACAAAACAAGTTCAAACCCTACAACAACAATTAGTGGACCTCCAAATAGGGACATCCACTAAACACTATTTATTGGAGGATATCTCATTATATCCCTTTGATAAGAGCTTGAACATGATCCCCTTTCCCCTTAGATTTGAAGTTCCAAAATTTGACAAGTATAGAGGAAAGGGTGACCCTAGAGACCATATCAGAAAATTTAGCACTGCATGTCTAGAGGTTGCTCACAATGAAACTTTTCTCATGAGACTCTTCCCTAGATCTCTAGGAGGGAAAGCCATGGAGTGGTTCTCTCGACTCCCCCTGGTTATCCGTACCTTTGATGAGTTAGTGAACAAATTTGTCACGCATTTCTTGTATAATATCAAACATGAGGTATCGATGCTTGACCTTTGCAACACAAAACAAAAGAGTGGTGAATCCTTCATTGCTTTCTTACAAAGGTGGAGGCAAATTGCAAGCAAGTGCTCATATCATGCCACTGAGAAATAGATGACAAAAATGTTTGTCCATAATCTCAATCCTGATCTAAGCTATCAAATTCAAATCCAATGCCCTACCTCATTCACAAAAGTCATTGAGATGGGTTTATTCATCGAAAAAGCTATGATCACAAAAGGACAAATAAAATTATTCAAAGACACTCCTAATTCAAACTATACCACGGATAAATCAAAATTCTGGACCAAAAACAAGAACATCGTCAACGATGGAGTGGTTGATGCTAAAGTAGCGGCTCCTAAGCAACCAATTTTAAATCTCAAAGGAGCATCAAACAACACAACATCGAACAAACCTTTGTCAAATGAACTGAGACAACCATACAATTTTCCTCCTAGATGAAAATTTACACCACTGGGGGAGTCATATGAGTCCACTTTGAGAAAATTAGTGGCAAACAATGAGATCACCCTTCCCACTGCAAGAGACTATGAATCTCAAGTCAAACCTTCTTGGTGGAAGGATACCAATTTCTGTGAGTACCATAGAGGCAAAGGCCCTAAAATTGGTGACTGTATCTGCTTGAAAAACATCATACAAGACTTACTATATCAAAATCGTGTGGGCACAAAAGATCATCCCTCTAATGAATCACATGTGGCATTCAAGGATCTGCTCCTTAACCATGATAGGTAGAACACTCATAACAACAACAATAACAACGGCCAAATAACAATAACAGAAACAATGATGCTACCTACACAAATATGTCATTCGAGTACACCATTAATTGCATATCAGAGCATATCCCACAAATCAATGTGCTGACGTTTAACAAACAGTCAGATTCCAACACCAAATCTGATTGCAATATCACCACCCGCAGTGGGAAAGTCACCTTGCACACACTCCCTCCAAGGTCACCATCCTCACCATCTACCCACCACAAGTACAATGTCATTGACCAATTACAAAAGACTCTGGCCTATATATCCATATTAAAGTTTTTACATCTATCACCATCCCACAAAGAGATTCTTGATAAAGCCCTAGTGGAAACCACTGTGCCCACCAACTTGTTCCAAGAGAAATTTCAAGCCATGGTAGGTCATCTTACCTCACCTAACATCCTATCATTCACTGAACAAGATGATATATCTGTATCTCAACTCCATAACGCATCATTATACATTGAGGCCTTCATTAATAAACATCACATCAAAAGGGTTCTCATTGATGGAGGAGCAGGTTTGAACATTTGCACGCTAAAATTAATCGTTACATTGGGGTTCTCAGAAACTGCAGAAGATCCAAGAAAGAAAATTACCACCAAAGCTTACGATGAAGAGGAAAGAACTTCAAAAGGAATTGTTGTTTTGCCTAACAGAGTTGGACCTGTAGTAAAGGATGTAGTGTGTAAGGTGCTTGACATGGAGCTTGCATATAATATTCTCCTTGGAAGACCTTGGATACATTCAATGAAGGTAGTGACATCAACCTATCACCAGTGTATCAAGTTCCCCCATGACGACCAAGAAATCACCATCCAAGGCAATCCCAATCCATTTCAATATTGCAATTCCATACAATCCAAGCCCGAAATTGTAATTCCCAACAACGGTGCAGCTTCACCCTCTACAGCCAATGTTGACCCAAGCTCAATACCTTCTACATCAAAATTTGAGGAACAAAAATTCAAGATCAAGGATAAAGGTGTAGGAGAGTATTCCATTGAGCAAAGGTTTTGTATCACACCATTACCTCTTTCACCCAAGTCCACCCATCCATTACCTCATTCATCTACCCATGCACCTATAAAGGATGTGATCCAAAGGCTACTAGCAAGGAGTCAATCATGTCACCAAATTTCTATCCTTGAACCTACAAAAAATTCTTCCAACACCCTGTCCAATCCTACAATCCCATCATATAGTCCACAACGCTTTGAGCCTATTGAAGAATCTCCAGCAATGAATCCAAGTCAAGATCCTTCATCCCTTCATGTTGATAACCCTCAAGAGCATATCATGCCTATCCAAGATCCTATCACTTCTATTCAAGTAACCCAAGAGGTATGTCAAGAACCTAATCCCAACCATGTGAAAACATCAAGTCCTAGTCCTAATCAAAATCAAATCACTTTCACTCCACCCATCGATAGCATTTATATTTTCCATGATTAAGATATTTCCTATGAAGTAGATATGCATGAGTAACTTGATCCTATACCTATACATGAGAAAGACATCCAAATCCAACCCATTCATAACCTATATCTTTTCTATGATTAAGATATTATCATTGATGAAGAACCTATACATGAGCAAATTGATCCCATCCATATCACACTTAATCCTATCCATGATCAAGATCCCGTCTATGATCAAGGTCCTATCTATGATCAAGCAAACCATGATGATCCTCTTAGCCAACTTTATGCATTCCATGGTCATGAGCTTATTACCCCATCTATCCATAATCCCATAACCATCCATGAGCAAGAAACCTCCATTACTCATATCCATCCTCCACCTAGTCCTATCCATTATCTAACAACACATACTTTCCTTAATGAGATACTTGCCTCCCAAGTGCAGATAGATGATCAAACCAATAACGTGGATCTTAGTGAGCATAATGATAATCAAGATCCTAATGATCCTCCACCATACATCATCGACCATGTTGCAAACCCAAGTTAACAGAATAGATTGAGGAGTTAACTGAGATGATTGACCAGTTAACATAATAGATTAAGGAGTTAGCTGAGATGATTGGAGAATTAAGTGAGATGACTGATTAGTTATCAAAATTGATTGAAGAGCTAACTGATTTGACTGGAGGATAAATAGGACATGTGGGTGAGGGAATATTAGCTAATTAAATATTAAAATATTTAATTACATGTGCACATGGATTAGGTGGAAAGGTGACATGGATAGGTGATGTAGATTTATGGAATTAGGACTTAGGATAGAGGAATTTAAGATTAATTAAATAATTTAAGATTATTTAATTATATGAGACATTAGAAGAATTTAGGGAATTTAATTAAATAAAATGATTTTTATTTAATTTTGGGATAATGAACCATTTAAATAAATTAGGATATTTATTTAATTGATAGGAGAATGAGAATTAAAATAAATATTAAAATATTTATTTAATTCGACTTAGCCATTTTTAGGTGTATACAGGTGACATCAATATTGGTGGATTCATCAAATATTCTTTCAAGAGTTGAAAAGCTTGTTCACACATCCCATCCCACCTAAAAGGAACATTCTTGTGAAGTAGATGAGTGAAGGGATGACTTTTTTCAGCTAACTATGAGATAAACTAGTAGATAGACTACACTTTCCTTGTAATGATCTCAATTGACTGATATTTTTAGGAGGTGGCATTTCCATTATAGATTTCACCTTTGTAGGATCCACCTTAATTCCATTTGCTAAAACTATATATCCTAAAAGCTTGCTGGATGTGACTCTGAATACACATTTCTTTGGATTCAAATGAACATTGAATTTCTCCAGTCACTGAAAGATCTTGTCTAATACATTTAGATGTTCTTCCCGTGTGAGTGATTTTACTTGAATGTCATCCACATAATCTTCCATAATAGTGTACATCATATCATGCAAAATGGTGGTCATTGCTCTCTGATAGGAAGATCCTACATTTTTCAACCCAAACGGCATCATATTCTAGCAATATGTACCCCATAGACATGTAAAGGTAGTTTTATGTTGGTCTTTTGGTGCTATTTTGATCTAATTATAACCAAAAAATCCATCCATTAGAGATAGCCTAGTATGTCCCAATGTCAAATCTACAATGATGTCTATATTGGATAAAGGAAAATCATCCTTGGGGCATGCTTTATTCAAATCTCTAAAATCTGTGCAAAGTCTGATTCTCTTGTCTAGTTTAGAAACAAGAACAATGTTGGAGATCCATTCAGGATAATTAATTGATTTGTTAAAACCTACGTCCAACAATTTCTTCAACTCTTCTTTGACTAAAAGTGCTATATGTGGATGCATCTTTCTTAACTTTTGTTTCACTATTTTAACTCTTGGAGCTACTGATAAATGATGCGTGATGAGATCTAAATCAAGGCCAGGAATATCCGCATAGGACCAAGAAAAATTAATCTGTCTATCTTTAAGTATTTTGATGAATTCTTTCTTTTCTTGCTCTGGTAAAGTTGCTGCTAGATGGATTGTCTTTGGGCTATCCGCTGTATCAATGTTCACTGGTTCTATCGGTTCTACTAAGACTGAAGATCCCTCCTGAAGTATAGGGATGGGGAGAGTGTCAAGCCTTTCATCCTTTGGTGCCTCAAAGAGGTTTTCACCATCAGATACATCCTTTATTTTATTTTTTCATGATCTAATGCTGCTGCAGAGCAGTTTTTACCATTAGATCCATTTTTTATTGTTATATTTTTGTGACTAAAGGCTTGGCACTCTCCAGAATAAGATGCATTATTAAGTTCTATAGTGAATCCTGCCTTATGATCTCCTAGAGGTAGATGATCACTAAGACCTAGATAGCTGATAATAGCATCATCATTGTGAAAGGTATCGAGTTCAGGGGCCTCTTGTTGTTCCTAATCTATAAGTTCAGGATATATTAGTGGAGGAGGATCATTTGGTTGGTCTAGATCGAGGGTAATAATGGTTAGGAGGGAAAAGTTCTCTAGGTTTATGGTTGTATTTCCAAGGTCCAAATTAGTACTCTCCTTAAGATTATCTATCACATGGGATATTCAACCTTCCTCATAGGAATCACTCTCGATATTCTACGAATCTAACTCCATTGATCTAGACCTTGAACTTTGTTCCTCATGGTATGTATTGGTGGAGCTGTAGATTAAACTATATCAATATGCTTATCTTCACAAGATAACTCATAAAAACTTTTCCATTCCCATTCATTAGAATTTGTTTCACTTCCCTCTTGGAATTTATGGATTTGCTCCACTAGATTTGTAGTAGCCTTTTCTATGACATCTCTTTTATAACCTAGTCATTTAGTGTCTCAGGAAAAAAATAAAGAAGGTTGTATGGGTTCAATAGTTCCTTCTTTTCTTAAACCTATGGGACTGTGACCATCATATCCCATTCTCTGCATAATAGTGAAACCCGTGCCATATTGCTCAGTTGGTAATTGTGGTTTTTGTTCTTGTGACTTGAGTTTTCTTTCTTCTTCCTTGTATAACCGTTGGAGGATGTCTTTCTCTTCACTTTCTTCTGATAGATTGCCTCATTTGATAAAAGGACCTTCAAGATGCTTCAGTGACTATTGTTTGGACATGGATGGTTTGCCATAGGATTTGGGTGAAAGAGGTAATTGTGCAATACAAAAGGATTTTTCAATGGAATACTATCCAACACCTTTGTCCTTGAGCATGACTTTCATTTCAGCAGATTTGGATGTAGAGGTGAATGAGCTTATATCAACATGGGATGTAGATTATGAGGCTGCACAGTTAGTGGATATAATGACTTCAGGTTTAGGTTTTATGATATTACAATATTGAAAAAGATTGGGATCACCTTGGATTGTAATCTCTTGACCATTGTTTGGAAATTTTATGCATTGATGATAAGTAGATGGTATGACTTTCATTGTATGAATCCAAGGACATCCAAGGAAAATATTATAGGCTAAATTCATGTCAAGGACTTGACAAAGCACATCCTTTTTAACTGGTCCAATTCTTATGGGCAAGACAACAATTCCTTTAGAGGCTCTTTCCTCTTCATCATATGCTTTGATAGTGATTTTCTTCTTTGAATCTACAACATTTTTAGAAAACCCCAATGCAAGGATTAATTTTATGGTACATATATTTAAACCAGCTCCTTCATCTATAAGGACTCGTTTGATTTTATACTTGTGAATGAGTACTTCAATGTGGAGAGATACATTATGAGGTTGGTTAATGGGAATATCATCATTTCTAGTGAAAGATAGGAAATGAGATGTGGTGGGATGTCCCACCATGGCTTGAAAGTGCTCTTGGTCTAGATTTGTCGGTATGGTAGTTTCTAATAGAGCCTTTTCTAATATAGCTTTGTGAGATGGTGAAAGACGGAAAATCTCTAATATGGATATGTGTGTGGGTGTCTTTTTGAGTTGGTCTAAGATATTGTATTGATTTGTGATGGAAGATGGCTTGGGTAGAACTCCTTGAAGAGTAATCTTTCTCTGACGGGTAGTAACATTACAATGAGGCTTGTTGTTAATGGTAATCACATTGACGTGTGAGTCAAATTCAGATGTATGATTAACAATGTACTCATAAGATACTTTCATGTAATTAGCATTATTACCATCCTTATTTCTTGGTTTTGAGGTACTTCCCTTCTCATAGTTAGGAAGAGGGTTCTTAAATGCCACATGTTCCTCATTAGATGTATGACCATCAATTGATATATCTCCCTTCTCTATTAAGCCTTGAATTGTGTTTTTCAATCTTTGATAATCATTTGTTTTTTGTCCTTTTCAACTATAAAATTCAAAATAATCAGAATCTTTCCACCATGAGGGTTTAAATTTGGGTTCATAGTCTCTTGCTATAGGAAGCATTATGAAATTATTTGCAATGAGTTTCCTTAAGGAAGATTCAATGGATTCTCCCAATGGTGTAAATCTTCTGTGGGGAGGATTGAAGCTTGTTGATCTAGATTCATTATTGGTTGGTTTGTTTGAAGAAGCATTGTTTTGTGGACTTGATAAATTTAAAATGGGTTGTGTTGGTGTAACATGTTTGGCATCTACAATTCCATCATTCACAATATTCTTATTCTTGGTCCAAAACCTAGATTCGTCAGTGTTGTTGTTTGAACTAGTAACATCCTTATAGATCTTAATTTGTCCTTTGGCTATAAATGCTTTTTCTATGAGTAATACCATCTCAATAACCTTACTAAAAGAAGTGGGACATTGAATTTGAAGTTGATAGCTTAATTCCATGTTTAAATTGTGGACAAACATTTCTATCATTTGTTTTTCAGGGATGTGATATAGACATTTGTTTGCAAGCTGCCTCCATCTTTGTAAGAAAGCAGCGAAGGATTCTCCACTCTTTTGTTTATTGTTGCAAAGATCTAACATTGATATATCATGTTCAATGTTATAAGAGAAGTAAGCTACAAATTTGTCTACTAGTTCGTTAAATGTACAGATTCTAGGAGTTAGACATGAGAACCATTCCATGGCTTGGCCTCCTAAGCTACGTGGAAAGAGTCGTATTAGAAATGTATCATTGTGAGCAACTTCTAAACATGCAACACTAAATTCCCTAATATGGTCATGAGGATCACGTTTTCCCCTATATTTGTCAAATTTGGGTACTTCGAAATTGGAAGGAAAAGGTATCATAACCAAGTGTTTATCAAAAGGATAGGGACATATGTCCTCTAGTGAATATCATTTTGTTGAGGATTTGGTTTGTAAATCTACAAATTGTTGTTGCAAAGATTGGATTTGTTGAGTAAGTGCATCTAATAGATTTGTGACATCCTTAGTTTCCTTGTTCTTAGGAGTTTCCGTTTCATTTGTTTGAATTATTTCTCTCAATTTGGCAATCTCAAAATTAGGAGGTAACTTTGCTCCTTATTGTGCAAGCATAAGGAAATTTTTGTGTGGATATATTGCTATGACTTTGTCCCTTAGTTTTTGAAACTGGTCTTTTTGAGCACTAACAACTTGTTCTTGGGAGATTTCTTCTTCTTCGTCACTAGAACGATCTTGGTTATCATTGAATGGATCCATTTCTTTTCATCTTTTCTTTTGAGCCCTAGTCTCAACCATACAAAGTTTATATGAATGATGTTGAATGTAATATGTGTAGATATAAGTGATGGCTTTGATAAAGTGTAGTTTGGGTGAAAGATGATATGACTAGATTGAAGTATTGATGGTAAGATTTCTAAAGTCTTGTTTTGATCTTGTTTAAACAGTAATCTTGAGCTAGGATAAATAGCTATCAAAGGGTGATCCAAAGTAAGTCAATAGAGATGATGGATATCACTATGATGGAGACTAAATTATTCATGTTTTTTAGTATAGCTCCTAGATAAAGGATGATGAATCCTGATAGAGGGGAACTAACTAAATTATTGTTGAAATGATAAGATCTCAAAAGCACTTTTTGAAAATCTTGTTTGTTTGTTTTGGGAGGCTAAGTCTGAGAGGTAAATGTGAATATCTAAAATGAATATAAGATATCTTTGTATGGTTTGTATGACTCTTGAAATGAGATCTATGAGAAAAAGGGTATCTGAATCTGTTTTGTTTGTTTGCTCAAGACCTAGGGAAGCATCCTTAGTTGTTTATGCATGGGACCAAATGCACATGAACAATGTTTACATGCACAAAAATAGAAGGCATATGTGCAGATGTATATGCATAGTAACAAAGATCAAATGCACATGAATAATGATTGTATATACAGAAATAATGATTGTATGCGCAACTCTGTGTCAATGACCATTTTTGATCAATTTCGGTTTGTTTTTGGTTCATTTTGTTGCAAGGTGTGACCCTTGGTCTTCTTGTTCAGTGTTGTGCTACGGTGGTTTGTGACAAGGGCTTAACTGCCTCCCGTGCGTGTTAAGTCAAGTGGTTGTATCGAGCATTAATAGGTCGATCTTTTGGTGCAACGACAACTAATAGTTGGTATCAGAGCTAAGGTCACGGGTTCAAACCCCGCGCTTGCGCTGGGGGGGGATTGTTGCAAGGTGTGACCCTTGGTCTTCTTGTTCAGTACCGCACTGCGGTGGTTTGTGACAAGGGCTTAACCGCCTCCTGTTCTTGTTAAGTCAAGTGGTTGTATCGGGCATTAACAGGTCGATCTTTTGGTGCAACGGCAACTAACATGTTTTCCTAAGTAAACTACTATTTTTGGGATGATTTTTCTCTGTTTTTGACAAGAAGACACAATAGACAGTAAAATATAATTGTTGTTTGTAACAATGAGTGTATGTTCAAGGCTCACAAAAAGCCCAAATTTCTACGAGTATAACACAATTTGAAGATAAATAAAACACTTTTTATACCTAAGGACACAACTTCACTGCAATACATCAGCCCATACTTGGAATCTTTGTTGACTCAAGTGTCATCACACCTAATGTGGGTGTGTACACTTTTTTGTCTTTGTGAGAGATGACAGATAGGGACCTCTAGGACTGGAAGGATAACCTAATCACCCATTCCTTGGAAAGCTACAAGTAGCTTATACTAAGCCAGGAATTTATGTCTCATCTCAAGGGAGCCTTACAGTGAGTATCTTGGGGGAAAAACCATCTATGCCCTTGCACTAAAAATTATCGCAATGTTCGGGAGGTAGATTAGGTAGTCACTAACTATGAGGTTTCTAGTTGCTTTTTGGGCGACAAACACCTTGCGAGCATCTGTAGCAAGCCACTAAAAGCTTTAACCAACTTACTAGGAGTGTAATATACCTTACACAAATATTGAAATTTCTTCACAAAAGTTTAGTACACCTCCTTTTCAAATTGGCACCATATGGAAAAGGCTAACGGTGGTTATGACTTGGCTTTTGCCTTGACCAATTTGTATAGCAGTCCAAAGGAAAGACCTGCTTAGGGTCATCCCCTCTTGGAGGAAACACACTCCAAAAGGTAGGCCCTTCTAAGAACAAAACCAAAAGATCATATCCAAAATTCATAAAGTGAAGAAAGGATACTTTCTAGGGATTTTGTTGGGGATAAACAAAAAGTAAAAAGAGATGGGTCTAGTTTTTGGTCACCCAAGTTTTGCACAAGGGGAGAGCATAGACCTATCACCTCACAAACATGTAAAACACTTGTTCAATTTAACCTCCTAGATTAAACTAAGTGCAACTAAGCTAATCACACAAGATGCAATACTAGTATGATAAAAGAAAAGAAAAGAATTAATGTCTAATTAACCCCTAGATTAAACTATGTTTGATTGTATTGAACATATGCAAAATAGATTTGTAAGATTACTTTCCCCTACTTAATCTAGATGCTACTAAACCTGTAAAACAACCATTAGTAGTCTTAGCATACAGTTCTTGGATGTTTGAAAATATTTGCACCAAAGATTAGTAACTGGGTTAGTCCAAAAACATAAGCTCAAAAGTGGTTGGTGTGAATGCACAGAAACAGAGAGCAAATGTGCAGGAATATGGGTCAAATGCACAGAAAGATCAGATGTGTAGAAAGATTGTTCAGATGCGCAGAAACATTGGCTAAATGCAGAGAAAGATTAGATGTGCACAAAGATTGTTCAAATGTGCAGAAACACAATAATTTTTCCTGTAGGATTTGTCTCTGGTATGGATGCACAAGACTGGAACACAAATGCTCTAGAACATTCTGTTACAATTGTAAACATGTAAAAACTCAAATTTTTATGTTAAATTTGGTGTAAGGGCCCCATGATGGGTGCCAAAATGTGATGATAATTTGGAGAACAATAGTAAAAACCTATTAAGTTACCACAAAACTCTAAATTTCTACTCAAATCAAAATCACCAATGAAACTAATAGAAAAACACAGAATTTGAAGCAAACATTATTTATACCTTCAAACACAGATTTCTCCTTCATGTCTCATTGTGTCCTATCTTCTTGAGAGCTTGATTTTGGTAATTGTAATTATGCTCTCAAAATTTACTTCTTTGTTTCAAGATGACTCTAAGATGAATGGACTTGTGGTGGATTTTGTGCAAAGTAAATGATTCTACAATGCTAAATTATGATAATGATTAGATGAAGCTAATAATAATAGTGAAATGAAGACAATGTTATGAATCTAAGATACTATGAGGCAACTACAATGCAATAATGGAGATTGATAATGCTAATGACATGCTAATGGAGATTGCTAATTGATAATGCTATGCAAATAAAAGCCAAAGGTACACTTTTGATATTTGATATGATTTTAGCAACATGAAAGTATGATCTCTCTTGTGTTGTCCCCAAAATGAGGATGAAAGACTTCCTTTTATAGGCAAAGGATGGCTTAGATCCAAGTGGCAAAAGATCAATGGTTGAGGAATTGGTCTTATGACATGGAGGGTCAAGTTTGAATTGGTTGGATGAGTTGAGATATGGATGGAGGATGTTCCTACTACATTGACAAGATGGAGAGATATGTGGGAAAAGGAGCCACATGGTGAGATGCTCTCAAAGACCATGAGAGAAAGAGTCTATGTTTGTTGCGATGTTGGAGGGAATATAGGGCTCATGAGACAAGTATCTCATAGTCAACTTTGACCATGATGATGTGGAGAAACCAACTTCTACAAAAGTAGGGATGATTGAGAGGAAATAGGACATGTGTTGAGGATAAATGTTTAATTAAATATTACTAATATTTAATTTATGGTGCAACACGGAGGTGAGGTGTCAAATGATGTGTAGGGTGATGTGGATTTTAGGAATATGACTTTATCTTAGAAGAATAATTAAATAATTAGGATTATTTAATTAGAGATTACTTTAGAAGAATTAAGATATTTAATTAAATAAATTAAATTTTATTTAATTATTGGAAGAAGAGAATAAATGTGAATCAAATAAATAAATTACTATATTTATTTATTGATAGGGGAAATAAGAATAAAAAAATATAAAATATTTATTTAATTGATCTCGAGCCATTTTTAGGTGTATACATGATCCACCTTTGTGTTTCATTGTTTTATTTTAATTAGGGTTTGGACCTTCTATTGGTGCTCTAATTAGTTTACTATATTTGTAAAAATGCACTTATGAGATGCTTTAGCCCTAGGGTATAGAGCCAAGCTAAAAGATCAAGTGATTCTTTATGCTCAAAATATAGGTAGATAAAACCAATTAACAAGATCAAGTACAACTCTTCTACACTTTAAGCTTTGCAAAGCTTGGGAGGATACTCATTCTTTGATCTCACTAATCAATTAAAGAAAGAGGTTATGAAACTTATTGTAGACAAATCTAAACCCCATGACATAGATTTGAATCTAATTTTACTTTGTCACTACGATCAATAAAATCCAACTTGTCACTATTGTGCATAGCTTGCATATCACACATCACATGCATTGCCACTATGCATCTGGTGAGTGGGCAAGTCACTCCTACTCACATGGAAATAACCAATGAAGCGGGGGAGTGACTAATGGACTATATCATATTCTTGATGGATAATGGTCTGATGAGCAACATAAGGGTTTAAGTGTGCAATGAGAGCTAGGACTATTGGAGTTGTGGGGTGTTGTCATGCAAACCTTTGTAGAGGTGTTGTTGTTATGATTCTAATGTGTCTATGAGGATTAATGGCTCTAATCCTATTAAGTTCATTTGATGCAAAGAGGTGGAAGGTGTTGCGACTTTGCTCTTCTAGTTTAATCAAGAGAGTGAGTTCCCTTACACATAACTCTTCCCTTATGCATCTTTGTTCGTTAGTGTTTGTATCTGCATTTTGATGCATGCTCTAACCCTTAGTATATGTCTCGTAGGCTTGTTAAAGCCCTTGTAAAACTGTAAGCCTAGTGTTTTGCTTCACTGGCCTTTATGACTGCTTGTTTTAATATGATGTTGGCTATCCGCAGCCTATTCTTGGTCACTTAAGTTGTCTCTTAAGTATCTCTCACCGTCGGGTTACTGACCCTCATGCCTAAGGCTACCCTTTATATCCCGTGACCCAAAGTATGTTGAATACCCAACCAATTTGAATAATATTCTACCTTTATATTAGATATCGGGCATGCTTTGTTTTATGTCCCTCCCCTCTCGTTCTACTTAGTGTGGCCCCACGTTAAAAAACAACTTATACGCATGTACTGAAATGAGCCTTAAGTCGTGCCTAGTCAGCGTGCTCCATGATTATTGTCACATTCTGCTAGAAGGATTTCCTTCACCTAGTCTCAAATTGGCTTCTCGCGAGGTCACGCAGACATGTGTGTCACCTAACATGTTTGATGGTACAACATATTCCACCATGGAGTTCCTTTCCACTGAGGGTCCTTTGGCTCTTTCGTGGGACAACGAGGGTGACATGGCTAGTGAGTTGGCTTCTCAATGGAGTTTCATGGGGAGAGTTTGCTTCTGTTGAGGACTTTTTGAGGCTTTCACGGGATCAAAAAATCTAGACTATTCTCTTATGTGCCAATGCGGACATGGGTTGCGTACATCCCTGAAGGGTAAAGATTGCACATGGACCCACAAGATCTGACATGATGCTTTTGGGGATGACTTGGCATTCTATAGAGGGTTTATACCTTCACAAAAAGTGCTCCAGGGTTTTAGCGGGGCATCAAAAAATGTAGTGTGGACCAAGGCATATTTATCATCCACAGTGGTGGCCATTTCTAACTTTTCTCCCAGAATAGGCACTTTGCCAGGTCTCTGAACCATTCCCAGTGAGCCCGTGAAGATGTCACCTTGACCTAAAAGGACATCAAATTGTGACGAAATATTTGGCACATTGGGGGAAATTCAAACTCCAGTGATGGCCGTTGATTTGAGAAGATCTATGACACATATTCAAAGCCAAAATGGATCTTTGGTCTCGCATATTCAACATTAATGGTGCCTAGGATGATTTGAGAGGTCTCCTTGTGTCATCATTCTACATAATTAGGCACACATTTCCTATCCTCAAGCTCTGTGTTTGTCTCCCAGTTAGAATTCTTGAAATTTCTGCCACAAACAGGTGATCAGTTGGTTGGCAAGAGGTCAAAACCATCATCTACAATATCTTCATTAACCTCTAGATGTCAAGATTAGCCAGGTTGGTAGTCCCGAATATCTTCATTAATGTCTAGATGTCAAGGCATTGGCTAAGAATTATTCCCCTGAAGACAAAGCCATATATGGTAGCAATGGCGGCACCCTGGTAAGGATGAACCATGCATATATTTTTTGGGTATTCTAGTTAAACCCCAACTTAAATGTGCCCTTGGACAAGGGGGCTTTGCTATAGGAATACCATAGGGCAGGTGCTGCTTAGAGGGTGAAGCTTCTTCCTTGTCACATGCCTAAAGTGTGTGGTAGATTATACAAGTTCTAGGATGATGAGAAAGAGCCATTTGGCTACAAAATTTTTGAAGACTATTTTTAGAAGACTTATTTTGTTGTGTGCTAGGTGATGGGGTTGGATGCTACTATGCTAATGGCCATGGCTGCTATGGTCTTGACTTCTGATATTCAGAAGTATGATAATAACACCTTATTTGATTATGCATCATTCATTGAGAAACAACTCAATGACACCATGGAAAGCATAAAAGGAAATCCCTCTACCACCCATTTCATGTATTATTCCCTATTGTGTCATATGTTGCTATATGCATGGGAGGAGAGGAAAGTATGGTCACCAATGCTGAAGATTGGAATAACAGATGAACAAGGTCATTTGTATCCTGTTCAAGAATAGACATATGTGTGGGACATCAATTGTGAGAGATCTAATTACATGGTCTTTGAAGTATACTTTGTTAGACATATTCTTAGGTCCCTTGGTCATCAGGATTACCGGTTATCTCAGGATGTTTAGAGGTTTCTGCGACTTAAGGATATGTGCCTAGAGCTTGGTATCACCCACAATTGGGGTGACTAGTTTCTTTTCAAAGAGGCCACTATCATTACGATTTATAGATTTGAAGGAACTTCTCATTTTTTACCTAGGGTAACCCCTGACAGAGTGTCATTCTAGGAGATCATGTGGCAGATGAATGAGTCTGACAAGACTCATTTTAGGAATTTCAAGAAGGCTTCTTTCCTACCTGCCACCATTGCTTTTTCTAATTTTTTAATCACATCAAAGGAGGGACTAGAGTTGATCCCAGCAAAGTTACAATATTACAAGATGCTTATGGCTAAGGCTAGAATATGTGATCTCCTAAGAAATTCATACACAATGCTAGGTTGGCAAATGAGTCTGCTAGCTATAAGCATCAAGTCCATCACCTTGAAGATGTAATTAGGAACTGCACCACTTTTGAGGAGACATAACATAAAAACAAATTATGGAGAAGGGTCTTCAAAGCATAAAAGTATAAATTGAGGAATATTCCTGGTTATAAGGGAGCCTTTAGTGACATTGTTGATACTATTGAAAGGATAAAGGTTATGGTGCAAAATTTTGATGAGTTGTGTTCCAATTTTCCTGATGTTTTTGAGAATATTCCTACCCGTGCCTTATTTAAGGAGGCTTCTAGTTCTTAGGCCCCTGTTGTTGTCATCCCACTCTATCAAGTGTCCCCAAGAAATCCCCTACCCCAGTTTCTCAATGGGAGAGACTGAAATTCCTAATCCTCCTGATGAAGTTGAATTTACGTAGCCTACAGTGATGAATACAAAGACCCCACCAATAGAGAGAATGATGATCACCTTCGAAGAGGTGGATGAGGTATTAGATGATGTGAGAGCCTTGGTAAGTCAAAAGTGTATGGATGATGACTCATTCATTCACTCTAAAGAGTTCAAGGATTTTATTATGAAGATAAAGGGGTAGGAAATACTAAAAAATGTCAAGGGGCTGACCCTTGAGAATAAGGAACAGGTTATCAAGGAGTTTTGGGCCAGAGTGCATAAAGAGATGGATGGGATGACTCCAGGGAGAGGGAAAGATATTGTCAGAGCAAGTGGTTGCATGTTATTTCCAAGATGGGATATCTCTTCTTCAATAGCATTTGATACTATCAAAAGGCATGAAAACATTGATCTAACTGAGGAATTAGCCAACAAGATATATTCTGGATCTGCCTTTAACACAGATTCCAATGCTTTGGCCATATGCTCAATTTGCCCTATTGGAAATAAGCCCTGTGTTGTTGATGACCCTAGTGTGATTACTAGGAACCTTATTGTGCACAGGTTAGATGATACCACCCCTGTCCAAGTTGCTTCTTTGACTTCCAATGCTGCCTTGTTTACAGAAGCTTGAATTAAGAAAATGCAATCAGATATGGAGAAGTTAAACAAGCATAATCTTTATTTACAAGAAAGGTTGAATGTGATTGAGGGTACATTTCCACAAATTACCCTTCCAATTCCCTCGAGGGAAGAGGGAAGGCCCAAGGAGGAGTTAAGGAAAAGAAAAACTAGGGAAGATGGTGTCTTGAGGAAAATGAAGCAGATGAAGTTAGATTTCATACAAGGTTTATTGAACAGAAAGCTAGATAGAATAATGTCTTATGTTGACAAGGTTTGGGAGTGTCATTGCACTCTAAGGAAGATGCTTGAAGAACATATGTGGTTGGAAATCAGACTTAGGTTGTGGGAAAAACAAGCAACACCTATGGTTCTTGCTTTCACTATTTTGGTTGAGAAGCTTTATTGTGATGAGGATACTAGTAAGTGCTTGACAGAGTTGATTGGCCCTCTCAGAGCTATTAAGCGGATGGTATGGAAGCATAAGGAGTTCACCAAAGAATTTGCTGATGAACTCATACATTTTCATAGGATACAAGGGTCACACTTACCAACATTGTGAAATGATTGCAAGACTCTGAAAAGTCTGGAAGGGTGGAGGAAGGAATGTTTAGAGATCACCACTCTGATCATCTTGGAGATCAATAATGATGAAGAGAAAATCATTGATAATTTGACTTCTACCTTAGATGAGCTGTCCAGAATTAAATTTGAAATGGCAACCATCACTCTCATAATTGCTCTTCCTTCCAATAAAAAATATAAAAGGCATTTGGTAGATGTGTATCAAAGTTTCCCACCTAAGTAATGGGGAGAATATTCTTTGATTCCAATTGTTCCTTCCTTGAGGATCTTCATCGATAAACTAATTTTCAAATGACACCCGGATATGATAGGCATTAACAAAGTTGAAATTCAGTTAGAGGAGTGGTCACAAGCATGCTTGTATCATCATGGAGGGATAATGCGCCTATGTTGCATATGGTTACAACGACCAAGCATGGATGGAATTTGTTTTGGAGAAATGAGTATCTTTGTGGCTTTTTGATGGTAGTCCCATGCTTTTTCCCTCTCATATGTTTTGTCCTCTCTAAGCTTAAAGGATTGTGGGGGTATATTCCCTTCCAACATGAATTGTTAGTGGCCTGAAGCTTGTCTGCTCCCATGTTTCTATAAATGGGAAATCAGGGCCATTTTGTAGAGGTTCCAAATCTGAGGTCTTAGGCAGTATTGTGCTATGTGTTTGATTTAAGGGAAATAGAAGAAAATTGTGTCAAAACTGGTGTTCAAATCTATAAGGAAGTATTACTTCTGAAATTTAATACCTACATCATACTGGTTATGGGATCCTTTTTGTATTGCATTTGATGGAGTTGATATGAATTTTAGATATCAATAATATTTTAATTCATCTTTACAGGTCTCTGTATTGTGTGTGTTTTCTCTTGCTTTCTCTCAAGGAGAGGAATCAATTGCTTGGAAAATCTACTATTAACTGTTGTTTGCAATATAATTTCAAAGGGTGTTTCTATGTTATCAAGTGCAAGAGGTGTTAATACAAGGTGTTGATACCATTAGTCTATTAGAAGAGGGCTGATATTGCCTGAATGATGCATTGGTTTTATGCAATTTGACTCTGTAACCCATTGGATAAAGCATTGGTCTCTTACTAGATTAATTCATTGATTTAGAACCATCCCAAACAAACTTAAATCATTTCTATATCTATTGTTTTGTTAAACATGTGTTTGGATAAGTATTCGTTCTCAATCAGAGTATGAATTATGTTGTCATAAGATTAAGCCAATCAAGGTGGAGTCAGTCATTTCCCTAGATGCAACATCATAGGTAGATCCTTGAGACATTTTTAGGTGTTGTAAAGGGTACATCTGCAATGGTCTTGTAGAACCAAAAGTATAGAGGATTTTTCAACTCTTTTGTTGTAATCCTATTTGTTGGCCATTGACCCAAAGCCCTCAACCATAAGAAAGTGGTTGAATCTTTAGAGGACTTTGAGATATCAGTTGGAGGAAGCAACAGATTGGTGACTCTACTAGGGAGCTAGTCTATAGTTGTCAGGAATTAGTCTAGTGGTCAGTCATGGGTGCTTAAAGTTTGCACACTGGTAGTGTATTGTCATTATTATTCCCTGTTAAAGGTGGCGACTCTGATTGAAGAAGTGAGGAATTGTTTTGTAAGGTTTCTTTGAATAAGTTGAAAGTATTATTATTCCCTATTAAGGGTGGCAACTGTAACTCTCTCATGCCAGTGCATCATTAGTTTTGAAGAAAGGAAAGATAAGAGAAAGTTGTAAGAAGCATTTGAGAATGAGAAGAACCAGAAAACAAATGAAGAATCACCTAGATCAACAACTAGAAGGAGAGTTGGCGAGAGACACTCGCCAGTCCTGGAAGAAGAAGAAAGATGATATAGGTCAGTCTAATGCCTGCCCTCCTCTTCTAGAATCTAAGCTTCATGTTGATAATAATAGTGAAAATTGTCAAAGATCATATGAATATGGAATGCCCACAATAGATGAGGACAATTACATTCTAAGGGATTTTATTGAAAAGGAACAAGCTCGTGCTAGTCCCCTTGCTAACAAACCATCTACTCCCATAGTGCCTGGTCCCTCAGATCCCACTAAATATGATTTGTTAGGCAATCTTATTAGTAGGTCACCTAGCCCTGCTTTCCAAATGAATGTTGTAAACCTCATGGATACTACTTTGGAAACTTTTGATTCAGACACCACATTTCCTACTGAAGAGGAATTGATGAAAGAAATAAATGAGTTGCATAGAGAAACTCAGAAAGTAAGGGAGATGAATATAAAAAGGGCCAAGGAAAGGGAGGAGAAAATTAGAAGTGCTATAGATGATAGGGATAGAATGAAAATAAGGCTTGAACGGTTGAAGTCAGTGAGACTGGAAGAACCTAAGCCCATGTTTGCCATAGCCACTAGCCCTATAGTTTCTCAAATACCTAGTCGGAGTAATGTAATTGTCCCTTTGAAAAATGCCTTTACAAATACTTGGACTAGTTCTGTTGTCACTACTTCTGTTCCATCCCTTCTAGTCCCTAAACCTTCTATCCTTAGTGGTGACAAGGGGAAAGGACCCTTGAAGGGAATAAGTATTAATGAAGTTGAATCACCTCAAAGATTTCCTTCATCTGAGAGGTCAAATTCATTGGACCTTAAGTTGAAGAAGGAGAACGAACAATTGCAGAAGGAATTGGAATGAGTGGATTTGTTGGCCACAAATACTGAGATGCAGAAGAAGATTCAATTTATGAAATCTTCCATTGGGAATCCTATGATTTCTGTCTCTCACAATCCATTGGCTTCTTCCCCTATTGATGTAAATATCCTAGCCTTTTGCTAACCATATGACGCCTAATCCTCGTGTACCCACCCAGCCTAGGGAGCAAAATATGAGGCAACATGGAAGTTTGGGAGCAAGGGGGAGTGGTACAAACATGAAGCATGATAATCAGAGAGATCAATTCCATAGGAGACCGCTCCAAATTGAGAGCTATCGGAAAGTATGTTTTGATGGGATACCTGGTTATCCTAATCCCTTGCCAAATGATGTTAGAGGGGTGTTAGCTAAGTTCATCAGAAACAATGCCATATCTCGAGAAAATCATTTAAGGGCATTTCTAAATTTATTGGATGACTATGAGATTGAGAATGCAGATGTTATCATGAAGTTATTTATACAGTCACTGGTTGAAGATGCTAGGGATTGGTATAGGGGATTGCCTGAGGCCAGAATTGGATCTTGGGAAGAGTTCAAGGATATTCGGCCACAAATGCCGAGATGCAGAAGAAGATTCAATTTATGAAATATTCCATTGGGAATCCTATGATTTCTGTCTCTCACAATCCATTGGCTTCTTCCCCTATTGATGTAAATATCCTAGCCTTTTGCTAACCATATGACGCCTAATCCTCGTGTACCCACCCAGCCTAGGGAGCAAAATATGAGGCAACATGGAAGTTTGGGAGCAAGGGGGAGTGGTACAAACATGAAGCATGATAATCAGAGAGATCAATTCCATAGGAGACCGCTCCAAATTGAGAGCTATCAGAAAGTATGTTTTGATGGGATACCTGGTTATCCTAATCCCCTGCCAAATGATGTTAGAGGGGTGTTAGCTAAGTTCATCAGAAACAATGCCATATCTCGAGAAAATCATTTAAGGGCATTTCTAAATTTATTGGATGACTATGAGATTGAGAATGCAGATGTTATCATGAAGTTATTTATACAGTCACTAGTTGAAGATGCTAGGGATTGGTATAGGGGATTGCCTGAGGCCAGAATTGGATCTTGGGAAGAGTTCAAAAGGATATTCAGAGAATAGTATGGTGACAAAATAGATCCCCATTTTATGTTGAATGAGTTTAACAACATTTTCAAAGAACACAATGAACCATTCTCTAATTTCAATACAAGATTCCAAAAGGTGATGCTTAGCCTTCCTATTGGTTTGAGACTAGGTGAACATGTCTACCTTGTTTTGTATTGCAATGCATTTGATTCCAAGCTTAGTTACTCTTTAAGAGATAAGGACCCTCAAACTTTGAGGGAGGCTTTAAATCTACTCTGCATTTTGAGAGTAACAAACGAGCTTCAGGGAAGGTAGGAAAGAGAGATGATGTCAAATTGCTGAAGAATCCTAGGGGACCTTAAGATAAAGTATCACCATCTAATGACAAGTTGAATAAGGTCATGAGTGCCTTAAGGCCCTGAGTTATAAGGTAACCAAGACTAAGAAAGGATTATTCAATATTAAACCTATAGGGTGAATATTTTGTCTTCAACTAACTGAAGGCAAAATGGTTATATCGACCACAGTGTAATGAGATAAATCTCTCCTCTCAGTAAGGGGAGGTTCCCTATCACTTATGACAAACTTATTTAAACTAAATATTAACTTGGGGGTGAGACCATATCATCCATTTCTCTTTTTTCAGAAATGATGCTTACAAAATGAAATAGCACTTTCTTGATAGAAATTGAATAACCAAGAAACCCACGAGAGCACAAAGTCTATCATTGCTTCTTTTACTGATTTATAACTTAGAACCCAGTAGAATAAGGCGCAGCCCAAAGTCTTCACCGAAAACTACGACAAAATAAATGATCACAAAAGATAATAGTAGTTCAAAGCCTTTCCAATATCTTTTACTTTAAAACACTAAATCATAAACTAAAGATAATTGTTGTAGCACAAAGTCTCCACAATCCACTTTAGAACATCTCCCAGATTATTCTCACTCACACTACAATTTGATCAAAAGGATAAGATAGTATTAGGAAAAAGACATAAGAACAATTTCCAATGCACCACAAGATATTCCAACACAAAGATTGAAAGATCACTTACTTTCTTATTCACTTGATAAAATTTGATTTACAATTTGAACACAAAGTCTCAAAATGATCTTCAATTTGGCAGAGTTTCGCTTCAATAACTAAAAAGATAAAAAGTACAAAAGAGGCCCTCTTTATTTATAGGGAGGAGCCTAGAGCAAAAATAGGAAATTTACAACTACTTTGACTTATTCAACAAAAGAGTCCTATTTGACTTGGGACTTCCTTTGTCTCACATGCAATTACATTTTGGAAAATTACATATGGATATGTCCACAACAAAATTCAAATGGCATGTACAAGAAAAATAAACTAAGGCACTAGCTTCCTCCATCATTCTTCTTTAGAAAATCCTGGTACATGGCCTGTATGGCTGCCATCTCACATGCATCTAGTTTAGCTATATTTTCTGAGATAGTGCAGGCCTGAAGAATTGCATCTTTTACTACCTTTATTGCCTTTTCATGTTTGTCCAAATTGTCCTTCAAGTTTTCTAAAGTTGAATGTTGATCATATAGATTATCCATGGAAAGTACTGAGGGCACCTCCTCTTTGAATTTCCTTTGAACCATCTTTTTGAAGGAACTTACCATCTCCTCTGTTGAGAGGAACTTATGGTCTTCACCTGTGAGGGTGCATGGAAGTTCTTCCAGCTTGTGTAGAAGTGTGACATCACTATCTTCACTAGTTTCTCGAGCTTGAGATAGATCTTCAAGTAAACCTTTTGTTATGTGGATACGATGAACCAGAGTCTCCTTGGTTTTAAGATATGATTCCCTGTTTGCAATGACCCCAATGGTGATCAAATTCTTTATCTTAATCTTTTTCATATCTATCCACTCCTCCAAGCTCTCTTCTTGATCTTGCAGCTCTTGTGAGAGTAAGTCAACTAGGTTGTCCAAATCAGCTTTGGCTTTATCCATCTTCTCTTTTCTTTCTACAGTAGTGTTTAGCAGGATTCCCCCTTGAGCTAACAAACGCTCCACAATATCTCCTACCATCCTTCCTCTGGCTTGTGCTCTTTCAACCTTCTAGATCAGGGGATCTTCTACAATCACTGCAATGGGTTCTACAATTTCTGATGACTTTACTATCTTTTGAAGAACCACAACAAGTTGTTCTGCTCTGGCCTTATACTATTCTTTCTCTTTTTTGACTTCATCATACTTTTCAAGCAAAGTGCTGGAAGTAGTTTAGCTTCCTGATCTCATTCTGTGTCCTGAGATCAGCCCACATATCTTTGACCATTGGTACATGGAAGGTTGACTTCCTTTTGATCTTATCTTGAACTCTTCTAAAGTCAAAATGGTCTATTTTCTTGTAAGTTCTCATAGTGACCAACTGTAATTCAGAATCAACTATTTTTGCTTTGTTAGCTGATTGAACTGAATACCTTCCAATTTCAACCGGTAACTTTATCCCCAACTTCTTCAGCTCCATTTGTTTATTGTGCACTACAATCAGCTATCTGCATAGCTCCATGAGAACAGTATGGTCATTAGGATACCGTGGAAGAATATAAGGGTAATCGGGGTAATACCCTACCCTGAGATATGTGAAAGTGGGGAATTGTAAGAACAAGCAACCAAAAGAATTCACAACATCCCAAGCTTCATCTAAGACCCTTTTCTGAACAAGTTCATTGTCCCACAAGGACATGCATACTAAAAAGAAGGCATCATTGACCCTTCGAAAATGATGAATTGATCCCTTCAGAGTAATTTGAGGGTAATACTCATATGCAGGGATCAATCTCCTATCACAAACCTGAGTCAACCTTGGAAAGCTTCTCATGCTAGCAGCAACATATACAAGATATGAGGTCATATAGAATTTGAATGTTGTGTTGACCTTCACCAGTTGCTCATGCAATGCATGACTGATCTGCTCTCCCTAGAATATTCTCTGTGTACCTCAAAGAATCACCTTGATGTAAGTGTACAAGAAGAGGGGAGTCCTCTGATGCGACTCAAAAGAGTGATCAAATCACAAATTTCCTCTACAAAGTCACTCCTAGGAAGATCCTTTGGCCATCTGGTCAAATTACTTCTAGGGATTTTCAACCATTTGTTGTTGATGTACCTTCTTGCAGCTTCCATATCTGTGTCATAATCCTTTTGACCCTGAGCAAAGTCAATCTGTCCAATGTTTACAATGGGTGGACACATGAAGATTTTGTCTAGGAATTCTACATCCAAACTCATGATCACATTCCCTTGAGAATCTGTCACAACCTAGTGTCCCTATTGTAATGGCTGGCCACCTGAAGAACGAACTCAAGATTGTGTGCAGACACTGGAAATGATGCAACCAAGTGAATATTACTGTCAATGATTTTTTGCATATGTCTGGAAGGATTTGTTTGTTTTGTTCTTTCCACAAATTCTGTAATGTCCACATGTCCTATTTCTGTATGCCTAATTTTGTCAATATTTGATTGCACTACCATCACTGGAAAGACACCTTGGTACTTGTACTTCATGATTTTGGCTTTTGACAGAGATGGCTCTGACATCATCGCTGGAGAGAACTCTGAGATAAATATCTACCACGAACACTTGTTGAGAACTGTAAAAGGCCATGATCTCGAAGTTAGGGGAAAAATGGATAAACTTGAAGCAAGGAGATAAAATAGAAAACATTTAAAAAAAACCCTAAATAGAAAAAAATAATAAAAAGGAAAGAAGACATACCCTGACATAAGGTTGACGCAAAAGCCTAACTCATGCACAATCCATGAAACATAGTCGAATCCACTGACGTCTCGATCAAATGATCTTAAAGAGGATTATCAGTCGAGTAAGAGGTTTAGTAATAAGAAATAAAGAATCAAAGTGAATTTAAAACGGTTTAAAAAGGCTTAAACCAGATGCATTAATGCCAACACGAGTGGCATTAATGCCACTGATTCGGAAAGATATGCTTAGTCGGCGAGAATGACCGACTTAGCATGTGTAGATCAACATGCGAAGGCGGGGGAAAAGACCGACCAAGCATGTCTTGAGAAAAACCTTTAACATGCATAGGCGGGGAAAAAGACCGACCTTGCATGTTAAAACAAAGACTTAATAAGATATGTGAAAGCGGCAAAAAGAGCTGACTCTACATATCTAAGAACCAAAATACATGTAAGAGCGGTTGTTTGGGCTGCCATTGCATGTAGTAAAAAAAACTTTTCTAACACCCCCAAAATGTCCAATAATTGATATTTTGGCTAGTTTACAATCACAACAAGATTCACGATTTTCAAGAAATCATGGTGAGGGGATGTCGTAAACTCTTCTAGGATGTCAAATGACTTCAATTGAGATCAAGGGTACTTGTCTCAATTTTCAAACTTAGAGTGTAGATTACGAAACAAACAAGTTTCGTAGGGGGTTGTCCACAAAAATGAGCGTAGCTGATTTTGAGAACAACAACTGGCTCTAACTGGGGAACTTCCATCGATCAAACTTTAAAATGATCGAAGGGAGGAGAATCCAGTCTCTAAATGCCTTAATCCATGCCATTGGGCTATAGAGTCAAGCTACCAAAAAGGAAGACATAAGAGACTAAACAAAAACACAAATATAAAAACACAAAACTATACAAATGTACAAATGAACTTATCTGATACTTCAAGGATTAAAGTGTTTCAGATGTTGCCCACTATGAGGCAACAAGAATGGCATCCCATCCAAATACTCCAGTAAAAAGCTATTTTCACCATAGAACTGATGAATGGTAAACAGACCTCTCCATAAGGAATCAAATTTCCCATGCATTCCTTTTGGTTCTCTCCTCTTGTCCCATAACAAGACTTGATCTCCAATTTGAAACTCACGAGCCCTTGCTTTTTTGTCAAAGAGTTTCTTCACCTGACTTTGATGTTTAATGATACGATCTACCACCATCACTCGTTGCTCCTCAAGTTTAGTTAGGTACATGATCCTTTTGTCAATAGAACTTTCAAAAGTTCTATCTTCCACTGCCTTTGCCAACCTCAGTGTCAGCAATTCCAAGGTAATTGGTATCTCCACATTCAGACCATACAGAAGATGAAATGGTGACATACCTATTGCCCTTTTAGGGGTAATCCTATCTACCCATAAAGGATCAAACAATGCTTTATTCCAAGTTCTCTGATTATCTTCCACCAGTTTCCTAATAATAGTAACCAGATTTTTGTTACTTGATTCCGCCTGACCATTTCCTTGTGGATAATAGTCTGAAGAGTGGGAAAGAATGATCCCATGCTCGTAGCAAAAGCCAGTAATCTTATGGGAAGAGAAACAAGTAGCATTGTCTACCACAATCATGTTTGGGACTCCAAACTGGGAAATAATGTTTTCCTTAAGGAAATTACATACCACTTCAGAAGTAGCATGCTTAACTGGGATGGCTTCCACCCACTTGGTAAAATAATCTATCACGGTGAGAACTTAGTTGTGTCCTGCACTCGATGGTGGGTTCACAGCACCAATGAAGTCGATGCCCCATTGCAAAAAAGGTTCTTCAATCACCATCGGCTTGAGAGGTAATGCGGCCAACTTGGGTTTCCCAACGAACTGTTGACACAACTCACACCTACGTACCCAATTGTACGCATCTTGAAACAGTGTGGGGCAATAGTATCTAGCCCGCAGAATCTTGTGAGCTGTCATGGGTGCAGAAAAATGTCCTCCACAGGCTAGATTGCGGAAGGATTCTAGAAGTCTACTTTATTGCACTTGATCCACGCAAAAGAGAAATACTCCATCAAGGCTCCTCTTGTACAAACCATTGTCCCATAGGACATAGTTAGTAGCCTCCAATTTGATAGTTCTTTTCTCCTTATAAGATAGATGAGAAGGACACTCACCATAGGTAAGAAAATGAGCAATAATTGAATACCACTCATCAGTAGTAGTGACAAAAAGAATAGTTTGCATATCTTCAACTTCTTCTTCTTCATCCCCTGTCTCCTTTGGTACATTATCAGCGATCAATTGACACAAACCTCTTCCATGCTTAAGCTTAGTAGGTTTGATATCAAGATCAAACTCTTGGATCTTAGCAATCCAATTGCCTCTTTTGGTTCTGAACTCCTATTGAGTCAGAATTGACTTTACTATTGTATCAAGCACCAAAACAACAGTGTGTGAATTCAGAATATAGAATCGGAAATGCTTTACCACTTTGACCATGGCATAAGCATGCTTTTCCATATTTGAATATTTCAATTCATGAGCCTTCAAAGGACAACTCATGAATGAAATGGGAGATTCCACACCTTCTTCATTCTGCTGAACAAGAATGGCCGAAAGTGTATGTTCTGAAGCGTAGCTGTATACTACAAAATCTTTGGTATAGTCAGGACAAACAAGGACTGGAGCATGAGCAATAGCCCTCTTGATATCCTCAAATGCTACTTTGCCTTCTACAGTCCAACGGAAAGTAGCCTTACCCTTCATCATGTTGATGATGTGATGGGTTTTCTCTGCAAATTCCGAAATGAACCTTTGCAGAAAATTCACCTTTCCAAAGAAAGAATGAACTGCAAGTCTTACTAGTAGGCAAAGTAAGACTTTGAATGGATTTGAGTCTTTCTGAGTCAATTTTAGTGCCTTCTCAGGATATAATGTGACCGAGAAGTTTACCTTTTGTAACCCCGAAAACTGATTTCTTAGGGTTAAGAGAGATACCATTTTGCCGACATCATTCCAACACTTGTCATATTGGTACGCATGATCATGATGGTGTTTGGTGAAAACAGTAAATTCATCAAGATACACCACGATGAACTTCCCCATCTCATCCTTGAAGGCAAGGTCCATTGCTCTCTGGAATGTGGTGCCAGCATTGATCAAACCAAAAGGCATCCTGTGATATGCAAATGTGCCCCAAGGTGTTGTGAAAGTAGTTTTGTACTGATATGCTTCATTAACCTCCACTTGATTATACCCCAAAAAACTATCTAAGATAGACAACATTTCTAAACTAGTTATTGTTTGCAACACTTGATCCATGATGGGTAAGGGGTAGTTATCCTTTAGAGAAGATTGGTTGAGATTCCTGAAATCAACGCAGATATGGATTTCTCTGTTCTTCTTCCTTACAGGAACTATATTCGCGATCCAGGTGGAAGGATGAATTGGAAAAATTATCCTTGCATTCAACATCTTCTAAATCTCAGAAAGGATAGTACCTAATATTTTGGGGTTGTATTGCCTTTGTTTCTGCTTGTGAGGCAATGACCCAACTTTGAGGGGAATTTCATGCTAAATTTCCTTTGGCCTGAAGGACTGCAGGTCATCATAGGAATACGCCAAGACATCAATGTAATGGCAAAGGAGTGTAATGAATTTGAACTTCTCATTGGCAGTACAACATTTCCCAATGTTGACCATTTTGAGATCTGCCTCCGAACTCAAATTTACTTGCTCAAATTCCATAGAGGAACTTGAATCCAGTTGTTGCTGCTGCTTGATATATCTGTCATGCTTATCAAATAGCTTTTCAAGGGAAACCAAACCTTTGGAATCTTATTCCCTTTCAGTTGAAGAAACTCTTCACCAGTTTGTGAATCTATTTCAGAAACATATTCCCATGGTGGAGATTCACTACCTTCAAAATAGAGCTCATCAAAGCTATCCATCTTTTCTAAGAAAGCTATGATTTGGTTATCACCATTGAACACCTGCCAATGGTCAGCATTATCAGGTACACTTGGTCGTAAGACCAGCTCAATTGTGTACTTGTTTCCTTTAAAATCCGTATGGGGAACCATAAGGGTTGCAAAGACAGCTAATGAATCTGCACGATCATTAAACTCTCTTGGCACCGTAGAAATGTTGAAAGAATCAAAACCTTCAATGCAATCCCACATGCAATTGTGATAATGTCTCAATCTTTCATTTTTGGTCTGATACAAATTTGTCACTTGACAAACCACTAATTCGGCATCTCCTTGAGCATTAATATTTTTAACACCTCTAGCATGAGCAGCTTCTAATCCGAGCAACAAGGATTCGTATTCAGCGGTGATGTTGGTATTGTCAAATTGCAACTTGTATGAGAAAGGTAAGATATCACCTTGTGGAGATATCAAAACAACTCTAACTCCAGAACTGGTAGAGGAACAACTACCATCAAATTCTAAAACCCAGACCTCGTTAGAATTTGATTTTTTGGAATTTATTTGACCAGAAGATTCTTCTTCAGCAGTGAGGGAAGAATCTGGCATTACTATACCTTCACCTGGACTTTCATCTGAGTACTCTTCTGATTCTCCATCTCAATTGTCTGAGCTCTCACCTGATGAGCTCTCATCTAATGAACTAGGAATATCTTCAGTGGATAGGAAATAATTACCCATTCTCGAAGATTCAAACAAAATTTGAGCTTTGGGATTTGTCGTTTGGGTAACAATGTATTTTGCCTCTTTCTCTGGAAGCAACTTCTGCATGACGTCTTTAATAAGTATTCTTGCTTTAGATAGATCCATGTTCAATTCCCCACCTACATCTTTACAAAAATTATGTCTAAGCAAGATGCCATAAGAGGCTAGAACATCAGCTACTAGGACGGTCATTTTAATCCTCTTGTCTGGAAAGGCTGCAAATGCAAATTGGGTAACTTTGATTTGACCCAATAATGGTACTTGTTTGTTTTCCATGGAGAAACATCTCCCAAAGGTCTTAGTTAAGGTGAGGCCAAGGGCATCTGCGAGCTTGGCGGGCATAACATTATTAGAAGCTCCAGAATCTATTATGCAATTGCACAACTTATGACCATTTTCTAATAGAGAAACATAGAAAGGTTATATTTTTCCTGGGGCAACAAGGGGAGTAGTGAAAAGATTATTTTGGGTAGATTTGTTCTTTGAGGAATCATGGGCAACTTTTGGAAAATCTTGTCCTATAGGGACAGTCTTGTTTTTGACGTATTTAGCTAACCTATCAAACTGTTCAGGATTAGCTTGTAAATACTCAACCTCAGACATTTGGATTTTGGTTTTCCTAGCATGATCTATTATATCAAATAGCTGAAATGAACTAGAGATAGGAAGGGAATCCATCATTTTGAGTTTTATTAGGGGTAGTAGTGGTCTGAGGGACAGAAGTAGAAGATATGGGATTGTTAGATGTACTTACTTGCTTATTGCCCACCAGGTCCTTTGGTTGAAAAGGCAACGGAGTTCCTCGTTTAGCAATCGAGATCATTGGTTGAGGTTCTTCTCTTGCTTTTCCTTTATCAACTTGCTAATTTGGCTGATTTTGGGACCTAGTAAAAATAGCATATGCTCTATCATACACTTCTCCTTCTTTTTTGGCTTCATCTTGATAATTCAGAAAGCCAATGGTAGAGTCGCCAGCTAATTCTTCTTCTCCTTCTGCAAAAAGATTAGCATCATTCTCCTAGTCCAACTCAGGTTGGAAAGAATGATCATGTTCTGCTTCATAATAGCCAACTATTGAGTTGATTGGTGTTGCTTCAATGGCAAGCTTCCCCTATGTAGGTGGAAGACGATTGTGTTGCCCTTGATTTTTGGCAGTATTACCTTGATATGAATTGTTGGGAAATGTCCTCCTTGGTATATCCTAATAAGAAGGATGGACAGACATACCTTGTGACATTTGCCTTTTCAGAGCTAGCAATTCATTTGCTAAGTTTTACACCATAGGGTCCGTGGTTCTTGTGGAAGAATTCTCAGCAGAAGAGGGACCTTTATTTCTGTTAGAATCTCTTCTTATCTTACCCACAAGGATAAGATCATCTTCCACTTTAGTAGCCAAAATTTGTGCTGCTGGAAGATCCGCAGGACCAGCCCATCTTAGCAGAAAACTCACTTCAGGAAGTTGTGTATTGATAAAGAAACACTTAAGATTTTCCGCTGTTGGTTGAGCAGTTGTAGGAATCCTGTTTCTCAACTTATTGAACTTAGCGATGAAGTCTCGCATGGGTTCATGAGGCTCTTTCTTCATTTATGTAAGCTGAGCCAATAAGGCATGTGCATCTTCTGAAGGTTTGAACCTAGCCTCAAACTTGGTCTTGAGAGTATTCCAATTGGTTATAGTCTAAGCTTGAAGATGGTAAAACCAATCTGTAGCAGTGCCTTGCAGTGTTTCCACAAAAATTCTTACTGCTACATCTTCATGTTCAACACCTATTACACCACAAGCTATGCAGAAAGCTACAATGTGTTCATCCGAGTGGACTTTCCCATCGCCATAGAACTTAGGAAAATTCTTCCTCGACCTACGAGGTAATTCATGGAAAGGTGAAGTTAAATTCAAAGGACCAAAAATATTACCCCGAAGGCCTTGTGCTACCATGGTGCGCTGATTAAAAGGTGGGATAACAAACCTCTGTGGAGTATGAATAGTCAAAACTCTACTAGCACTAGAACTAGAAGCTTCACCTAGTATTGGAGACCTGGCGTTGGTAGGAGGAAAACTCCTAGTTCGCTGAAGTCGAGGTCGTGGAGGCAAAAGGCCAAATTTATTTTGCTGCATCAACTCAAATACATGATCAATAATGCCTTGAGCTCTCTTGCTTCTTGTATACCGTGAATCTACTAGAATGTAGTGTACTCAACAAAATTTTCAAAAATCTTGAAACAAATGGAAAAGGACTGAAATGCTTCAACTCAAAGCACGAGGCTTCAATTTGGCGACTCTACTGGGGAAGGAACGCGCAACTTGAAGCCTCATGCTTTGAGTTTAAGCATTTCAGTCCTTTTCCATTTGTTTCGAGATTTTTGAAAATTTTGTTGAGTACACTACATTCTGGAAGATTCACTGTATACAAGAAGCAAGAGAGCTCAAGGCATTATTGATCCTATATTTGAGTTGATGCAGCAAAATAACTTTGGCCTTTTACCTCCACGACCTCGACTTCAGTGAACTAGGAGTTTTCCTCCTACCAGTGCCAGGTCTCCAATACTAGGTGAAGCTTCTAGTTCTAGTGCTAGCAGAGTTTTGACTATTTATACTCCACAGAGGTTTGTTATCCCACCTTTTAATTAGCGCACCATGGCAGCACAAGGCCTTTTTGGTCCTTTGAATTTAACTCCACCTTTACATGAATTACCTCGTAGTTCGAGGAAGAATTTTCCTGAGTTCTATGGCGATGGGAAAGTCCACCCGGATGAACACATTGTAGCTTTCTGCATAGCTTGTGGTGTAATAGGTGTTGAACATAAAGATGTAGCAATAAGACTTTTTGTGGAAACACTGCAAGGTGCTGCTGTAGATTGGTTTTACCATCTTCAAGCTCAAACTATAACCAATTGGAATACTCTTAAGACCAAGTTTGAGGCTAGGTTCAAACCTACAGAAGCTGCACATGCCTTATTGGCTCAACTTACACAAATGAAGAAAGAGCCTCATGAACCCATGCGAGACTTCATCGCTAAGTTCAATAAGCTGAGAAATAGGATTCCTGCAACTGCTCAACCAACAACGAAAATCTTAAGTGTTTCTTTATCAATACTCAGCTTCCTGAAGTGAGTTTTCTGCTAAGATGGGCTGGTCATGCGGATCTTCCAGCAGCACAAATTTTGGCTACTAAAGTGGAAGATGATCTTATCCTTGCGAGTAAGATAAGAAGAGATTCTAACAGAAATAAAGGTCCCTCTTTTGCTGAGAATTCTTCTACAAGCACCACGGACCCTATGGTGCAAAAGTTAGCAAATGAATTCCTAGCTCTGAAAAGGCAAATGTCACAAGGTATGACTACCCCTCCTTATCGGGATATACCAAGGAGGACATTTCCCAACAATTCATATCAAGGTAATGCTGCCAAAAATCAAGGGCAACACAATCGTCTTCCACCTACACAGGGGAAGCTTGCCATTGAAGTAACACTGGTCAACTTAGTAGCTGGTTATTATGAAGCAGAACATGATCATTCTTTCCAACTTGAGTTGGACCAGGAGAATTATGCTAATCTTTTTGCAGAAGGAGAAGAAGAATTAGCTGGTGACTCTACCATTGGCTTTTTGAATTACCAAGATGAAGCTGAAAAAGAAGGAGAAGTGTATGATGGAGCATATGCTATTTTTACTAGGTCCCAAAATCATCCAAATCAGCAAGTTGATAAAGGAAAAGCAAGAGAAGAACCTCAACCAGTGATCTTGATTGCTAAACGGGGAACTCTGTTGCCTTTTCAACCAAAGTACCTGGTGGGCAATAAGCAAGTAAGTACATCTAACAATCCCGTATCTTCTACTTCTGTCCCTCAGACCAGTACTACCCCTAATAAAACTTAGAATGATGGATTCCCTTCCTCTGTCTCTAGTTCATTTCAGCTATTTGATATAATAGATCATTCTAGGAAGACCAAAATCCAAATGTCTGAGGTTGACTATTTACAAGCTAATCCTGAACAGTTTGATAGGTTAGCTAAATATATCAAAAACAGGACCGTCCCTACAGGACAAGATTTTCCAAAAGTTGCCCATGATTCCTCAAAGAACAAATCTACCCAAAATAATCTTTTCACTACTCCCCTTGTTGCCCCAGGAAAAATATAACCTTTCTATGTTTCTTTATTGGTAAATGGTCATAAGTTGAGCAATTGCATAATAGATTCTGGAGCCTTTGATAATGTTATGCCCACCAAGGTTGCAAACACCCTTGGCCTCACCTTAACTAAGACCTTTGGGAGATGTTTCTCCATGGAAAATAAACAAGTACCATTATTGGGTCAAATCAAAGATGCCCAATTTGCATTTGCAACCTTTCCAGACAAGAGGATTAAAATGACCGTCCTAGTAGCTAATGTTCCAGCCTCTTATGGCATCTTGCTTGGACGTAATTTTTGTAAAGATGTAGGTGGGGAATTGAACATGGATTTATCTGAAGCAAGGATACCTGTTAAAGGCGTCATGCAGAAGTTGCTTCCAAAGAAAGAGGCAAAATACATTGTTACCCAAACGGCAAATCCCAAAGCTCAAATTTTGTTTGAATCTTCAAGAATGGGTAATTATTTCCTATCCACTGAAGATATTCCTAGTTCATCAAATGAGAGCTCATCAGGTGAGAGCTCAGACAATTGAGATGGAGAATCAGAAGAGTACTCAGATGAAAGTTCAGGTGAAGGTATAGTAATGCTAGATTCTTCCCTCACTGATGAAGAAGAATCTTCTGGTCAAATAAATTCCAAAAAATCAAATTCTAACGAGGTCTAGGTTTTAGAATTTGATGGTAGTTGTTCCTCTACCGGTTCTAGAGCTGGAGTTGTTTTGATATCTCCACAAGGTGATATCTTACCTTTCTCATACAAGTTGCAATTCGATAATACCAACAACACCGCTGAATACGAGTCATTGTTGCTCAGATTAGAAGCTGCTTATGCTAGAGGTGTTAAAAATATTCATGCTCAAGGAGATGCCGAATTAGTGGTTTGTCAAGTGAGAAATTTGTATCAAACCAAAAATGAAAGATGAGACATTATTGCAATCGCGTGTGGGATTGCATTGAAGGTTTTGATTCTTTCAACTTTTTTGCGGTGCCAAGAGAGTTTAATGATCGTGCAGATTCATTAGCTATCTTTGCAACCCTTATGGTTCCCCATAAGGATTTCAAAGGAAACAAGTACACAATTGAGCTGGTCTTACGACCAAGTGTACCTGATAATGCTGACCATTGGCAGGTGTTCAATGGTGATAACCAAATCATAGCTTTCTTAGAAAAGATGGATAGCTTTGATGAGCTCTATTTTGAAGGTAGTGAATCTCCACCACGGGAATACATTTCCAAAATAGATTCATAAATTGGTGAAGAGTTTCTTCAACTGAAAGGGAATAAGATTCCAAAAGGTTTGGTTTTCCTTGAAAAGCTATTTGATAAGCATGACAAATATATCAAGCAACAACAACAACTAGATTCAAGTTCCTCTATGGAATTTGAGCAAGTAAATTTGAGTTCAGAGGTAGATCCCAAAATAGTCAACATTGGGAAATGTTGTATTGCCGATGAGAAGTTCAAATTCATTACACTCCTTTGCCATTACATTAATGTCTTGGCGTATTCCTATGATGACCTAAAGTCCTTCAGGCCAAAGGAAATTTAGCATGAAATTCCCCTCAAAGTTGGGTCATTGCCTCACAAGTAGAAACAAAGGCAATACAACCCCAAAATATCAGGTACTATCCTTTCTGAGATTTAGAAGATGTTGAATGCAAGGATAATTTTTCCAATTCATCATTCCACTTGGATTGCAAATATAGTTCCTGTAAGGAAGAAGAACGAAGAAATCCGTATCTGCGTTGATTTCAGGAATCTCAACGAATCTTCTCTAAAGGATAACTACCCGTTACCCATCATGGATCAAGTGTTACAAACAGTAACTGGTTCAGAAATGCTGTGTATGTTAGATAGTTTTTTAGGGTATAATCAAGTAGAGGTTAATGAAGTAGATCAGTACAAAACTACTTTCACAACACCTTGGGGCACCTTTGCATATCATAGGATGCCTTTTGGTTTGATCAATGCTGGCACCACATTCCAGAGAGCAATGGACCTTTCCTTCAGGGATGAGATGGGGAAGTTCATCATGGTATATCTTGATGACTTGACTATTTTCTCCAAACACCATCATGATCATGCGTACCATTTACGACAAGTGCTGAAATGATGTCAGCAAAATGGTATCTCTCTCAACCCTAAGAAATCAATTTTCGGGGTTACAGAAGGTAAACTTCTCAGTCACATTGTATCCCGAGAAGGCACTAAAATTGACTCAGAAAGACTCAAATCCATTCAAAGTCTTACTCTGCCTACTAGTAAGACTGCAGTTCATTCTTTCTTCAGAAAGGTGAATTTTCTACGAAGGTTCATTCCAGAATTTGTAGAGAAAACTGTCACATCGTCAACATGATGAAGGATAGGGCTACTTTCCATTGGAATGCGGAAGGCAAAGTGGCATTTGAGGATATCAAGAGGGATATTTCTCATGTTCCAATCCTTGTTTGTCCTGACTATACCAAAGATTTTGTAGTATACAGCTACGCTTCAGAACATACACTTTCGGCCATTCTTGTTCAGCATAATGTAGAAGGTGTGGAATCTGCCATTTCATTTATGAGTTGTCCTTTGAAGGCTCATGAATTGAAATATTCAAATATGGAGAAGCATGCTTATGCCATGGTCAAAGTGGTAAAGCATTTCTGATTCTATATCCTGAATTCACACACTATTGTTTTGGTGCCTTATACAACAGTAAAGTTGATTCTGACTCAATAGGAGTTCAGAACCAAAAGAGGCAATTGGATTGCTAAGATCTAGGAGTTTGATCTTGCTATCAAACCTATTAAGCTTGTGCATGGAAGAGGTTTGTGTCAATTGATCGCTGATAATGTACCAAAGGAGACAGGGGATGAAGAAGAAGAAGTTGAAGATATGCCAACTATTCTTTTTGTCACTACTACTAATGAGTGGTATTCAAATATTGCTCATTTTCTTACCTATGGTGAGTGTCCTTCTCTTCTATCTTATAAGGAGAAAAGAACTATCAAATTGGAGGCTGCTAACTATGTCCTATGGGACAATGGTTTGTACAAGAGGAGCCTTGATGGAGTATTTCTCTGTTGCGTGGATAAAATGCAACAAAGTAGACTTCTGGAATCCTTCCACAATTTGGCCTATGAAGGACATTTTTCTGCACCTGTGACAGCTCACAAGATTCTGTAAGCTAGATACTATTGGCCCACACTATTTCAAGATGCGTACAATTGGGTACGTAGGTGTGAGTTGTGTCAACAGTTCGTTGGGAAGCCCAAGTTAGCCGCATTACCTCTCAAGCCGGTGGTGATTGAAGAACCTTTTCAGCAATGGGGCATCGACTTCATTGGCGCTGTGAACCCACCATCGAGTGCAGGACACAACTATGTTCTCATTGCGATAGATTATTTTACCAAGTGGGTGGAAGCCGTCCTAGTTAAGCATGCTACTTCTGAAGTGGTATGTACTTTCCTTAAGGAAAACATTATTTCCCGGTTTGGAGTCCCAAACAAGATTGTGGCAGACAATGCTACTTGTTTCTCTTCCCATGAGATTACTAGCTTTTGCTATGAGCATGGGATCATTCTTTCCCACTCTTCAGACTATTATCCACAAGGAAATGGTCAGGCGAAATCAAGTAACAAAAAATTGATTACTATTATCAGAAAACTAGTCGAAGATAATCAGAGAACTTGGCATAAAGTGTTGTTTGATGCTTTATGGGCAGATAAGATTACCCCTAAAAGGGCAATAGGTATGTCACCATTTCAGCTTCTGTATGGTCTGAATGCGGAGATACCAATTACCTTGGAATTGCCGGCACTGAGGTTGGCAAAGGTAGTGGAAGATAGAACTTTTGAAAGTTCTATTGACAAAAGGATCATGTACCTAATTGAACTTTGAGGAGCAGTGAGCGATGGTGGTAGATCGTATCATTGAACATCAAAGTTAGGTGAAGAAACTCTTTGACAAAAAAGCAAGGGCTCATGAGTTTCAAATTGGAGATCAAGTCTTGTTATGGGACAAGAGGAGAGAACCAAAAGGAATGCATGGGAAATTTGATTCCTTGTGGAGATGTCCGTTTACCATTCATCAGTTCTATGGTGAAAATAGCTTTTTGCTAGTGTATATGGATGGGACACCATTCTTGCTGCCTCATAGTGGGCAACATCTGAAACACTTCAATCCTTGAAGTATCAGATAAGTTCATTTGTACATTTGTATAGTTTTGTGTTTTTATTTTTGTGTTTTTGTTTAGTCTCTTGTGCCTTTTCCTTTTTGGTAGCTTGACTCTATAGCCCAATGGAAGTTCCCCAGTTAGAGCTAGCTGTTGTTCTCAAAATTAGCTATGCTCTTTTTTGTAGACAACCCCCTACGAAACTTATCCGTTTCGTAATCTACACTCTAAGTTCGTAAATCAAGACAAGTACCCTTGATCTCAAGCAAAGTCATCTGACATCCTAGAAGAGCTTGTGACATCCCCTCGCCTTCATTTCTCGAAAATTGTGAAGCTTGTTGTGATCGTAAACTCGCCAAAGTATCAATTATTGGACATTTTGGGGTGTTAGAAAAGTTTTTTTTTCTACATGCAATGGCAGCCCAAACAACCGCTCTTACATGTATTTTGGTTCTTAGATATGTAGAGTCGACTCTTTTCACCGCTTTCGCATATCTTACTAAGTCTTTGTTTTAACATGCAAGGTTGGTCTTTTTCCCCGCCTACGCATGTTAAGGGTTTTTCTCAAAACATGCTTGGTCGGTCTTTTCCCCTGCCTTTGCATGTTGATCTACACATGCTAAGTCAGTCATTCTCGCTGACTAAGCATATCTTTTTGAATTAGTGGCATTAATGCCACTCGTGTTGGCATTAATGCATCTGGTTTAAGCCTTTTTAAACTATTTTAAATTCATTTTGATTGTTTATTTCTTATTACTAAACCTCTTACTTGACTGATAATCCTCTTTAAGATTATTTGACCGAGACGTCCATGGATTCGACTGTGTTTCGCAGATTATGCATGAGTTAGGGTTTTGCATCAACCTTACATCAGGGTATGTCTTCTTTCCTTTTTATTGATTTTTCTATTTAGGGTTTGTTTAAATGTTTTTCATTTTATCTCCTTGCTTCAAGTTTAAAAACAAATGATAGTGATTTTTAAACCCACCCACTATGCTCTATGCGTAGTTTCTTCCGTAGCTACACATTCGTTGTGTCTCATGTCATTTTGTGAAAACCTGGTTTGTGTTTTACCCTTACGTGTCGACGGTTTTGTCATGCCTTGCTTCACTGTTGCTAAGTTGAGTATACCTCTACATGCATAGGTAGTTATTCTAACTGCTCATACATCAACCATCACCTATTCTCAACTTTGAGGCCTGTGGTAGCGATCCTTTTCACCGTCTTCTATCCTTTGAGAGTCTTTCCAAACACAATGTAAGGGCGGTTGAAACCGCCACCTTTACATGAAGAAACTTAACCCATGCACTTTCCAATGTGCAAAAGTGGTAGAAATCACCGCCTTTACACATTTGGGAGATCATAAAGAAATTTGATGTAGTAGCGGTTAAAACCACCGACTATGCATCAAATCAATTCAGCATACATGTAAAAGCGGTCCATTCAGCTAACCTTGCACATGCCTTTAAAGTTGTAAATTTACCCTGATGTAAGGGCGGTCATTTTGACCGTCCCTACATGTAAAACTTCTATCTTCCCAGAAAACACATGCAATGTCGGTATTTTCCGCCGACTTTGCACAAAAGTGAAATCCTTCCCAAACACATGCAGGAGCAGTCATTTTGACTGTTTGTGCATGTTTTCCTGAATTTTTCCTAACACTAGGAAAATTCACTGTTTAAGACCTATTAACCCCCTTCGCCCTTACCTCGATTTGCACGCACTCAAGCCCTTCAACACATGCTTTCCTGTCCATGATCATCGAATTGTGGTTATCCTAGTTTATCCATTTTTTCCCCTAACTGTGAGATCATGGCCTTTTGCAGTTCTCAACAAGTGTTTGTGGTAGATATTTCTCCTAGAGTTCTCTCTAGAGCTGATGTCAGAGCCATCTCCGTCCAAAGCCAAAATCATGAAGTACAAGTACCAAGGTGTCTTTCCGGTGACGGCAGTGCAGTCAAATATTGACAAAATCAGGGATACAGAAATAGGACATGTGGACATGACAGAATTTTTGGAAAGAACAAAACAAACAAATCCTTCCAGACATATGCAAAAAATCATTGACAATAATATTCACTTGGTTGCATCATTTCCAATTTCTGCACACAATCCTAAGTTCGTTCTTCAGGTGGCCAGCCATTACAACAGGGACACTAGGGTTGTGACATATTCTCAAGGGAATGTGATCATGAGGTTGGATGCAAAATTCCTAGACAAAATCTTCATGTGTCCACCCATTGTAAACATTGGATAGATTGACTTTGCTCAGAGTCCAAAGGATTATGACACAGATGTGGAAGCTGCAAGAAGGTACATCAACAATAAATGGTTAAAAATCCTTAGAAGTAATTTGACCAGATGGCCAAAGGATCTTCCTAGGAGTGACTTTGTAGAGGAAGTTTGTGATTTGATCACTCTTTTGAGTCGCATTAGAGGACTCCCCTCTTCTTCCAAGTTCCAAGAATGGATGTACACTTACATCAAGGTGATTCTTCGAGGTACACAGAATATTTTGGGGAGAGCAGATCAGTAATGCATTGCATGAGCAACTGGTGAAGGTCAACACAACATTCAAATTCTATATGACTTCGTATCTTTTATATGTTGTTGCTAGCATGAGAAGCTTTCCAAGGTTGACTCAGTTTGGTGACAAGAGATTGATCCTTGTATATGAGTATTACTCTCAAATTACTCTTAAGGGTTCAATTCATCATTTTTGAAGGGTCAATGATGCCTTCTTTTCAATATTCATGTGCTTGTGGGACAATGAACTTGTTCAGAAAAGGGTCTCAGATGAAGCTTGGGAGGTTGTGAGTTCTTTTGGTTGCTTGTTCTTACAATTCCCCACTTTCACATATCTTAGGGTAGGGTATTATCCTAGTTACCCTTATATTCTTCCATGGTATCCTAGTGACCGTATTGTTCTCATGGAGCTATGCAGACAACTGATTGTAGTGCACAATAAACAAATGGAGCTAAAGAAGTCAGGGATAAAGTTCCTGGTTGAAATTGGAAGGTATTCAGTTCAATCAGCTAAAAAAGCAAAAATAGTTGATTTTGAATTACAGCTCATCACTATGAGAACTTACAAGAAAAGAGACCATTTTGACTTTAGAAGAGTGTAAGATAAGATCAAAAGGAAGTCAACCTTCCATGTACCAATGGTCGAAGATATGTGGGCTGATCTCAGGACACAGAATGAGATCAGGAAGCTAGACTACTGCAGACTTCACCTGGGTCAGATTGAAGAGCTGGCCCTTGCTAATATTCCAGACGGAATGGAGGATGATGGGGATGTTCTAGACCCCAGATATAACACTGAGAATATTGAAGTCTCAGCTCTTCCAGTGGTGAAATGGTCAGTTAAAGAAGAAACATCCATAACGAAAAGATTTCAACCAATCCTGGCCAACACAAATGTGTGGTTGGAAAGTAAAGGGATTAAATTGAAATAATTTCTCATAGGATTAGAGACTGAAGCATAGGAACAGATAGGTAACAAGGTAGAGAACAGAACCAAAAATAAGAGTGACGCTCCTTCTTCCTCTAAGATACAAAAACCAAAAATTAAGTTTGTATCCAAAGGAGGGAAGAAGAAAGAAGTTGCAGAAACTTCCAATGTCACTGAATCAAGTGTTGAAGATACTAATGTTGATCAAATGGAGATTGAAGATGTTGAGGTTGAAGAACAAAATATTTAGAAGTCAAAGGATACTCAACAAACAAAAGTATCTGATAAATCTGATGAGGAAGATGAAACTGAACAGGGCAAAGATGAGGATGCAGAAGAAGAACAACTTGGTGATCCACCTCAATCCCCTGAGAAAGATCTTCCCACTGGAACACAAGTTTCTACACCTCTTCCTCATGTTCTAGTTTCTGGTAGTTTCCCAGTGATTTCAAATGTACCTCTTTCACCTATCTTTGTTGTTTCTTCTGATAATACCCCTACTTCTGTAAAAACCAGTTTTGGGACCATTTTTTATTCTTCTGGTTCCATCCCAAGTTTATCTTTTCCATCTTTTGACATTGGTGAACAATTTGTCTTAGAAAATCTTCTGGATACTTCAAAAAAGGTTGTTGATACAGGTGTGGTTTTACCAACACCAATCCTATTGTGACTATAATAGGTATAAATATGGATCCGACAAAACAAGTAGTAGACTCATCTCCGGTTGTTGGTGCTTATGTGCTTCCCCCATGGTTGTCTGCATATACTCCAAAGAGGAAGAGGCAAGCTATTTCACCTGATGAGATTGATATTGAAAAGTTGTTACCTGTAAAAGCAAAGACTGTGAAAAAGAAGCCTAAGACTGTTTCTAGGCTTATCAATGAGAAAGGAATCAGATATGTAGAGATTGCTAAACCACCAAGAGATGCCACTGTTGACAATTTTGACATGAGTGATTATGTCATTTCAAGGGTTGAGTTAGGCAAACTAACTCATGAGGGCATAAAAATAGATTTTCAAACTACTTCCAGCACTTTGCTTGAAAAGTATGATGAAGTCAAAAAAGAGAAAGAACAATATAAGGCCAAAGCAGAACAACTTGTTGTGGTTCTTCAAAAGATAGTAAAGTCATCAGAAATTGTAGAACCTATGGCAGTGACTGTAGAAGATCCCTTGATCCAGAAGGTTGAAAAAGCACAAGCCAGAGGAAGGGTGGTAGGAGATATTGTGGAGCATTTGTTAGCTCAAGGGCGAATCCTGCTAAAGACTACTGTAGAAAGAAAAGAGAAGATGGATAAAGCTAAAGCTGATCTGGACAACCTGGTTGACTTACTCTCACAAGAGCTGCAAGATCAAGAAGAAAGCATGGAGGAGTGGATAGATATGAAAAAGATTAAGATAAAGAATTTGATCACCATCGGGGTCATTGCAAATAGGGAATCATATCTTAAAACCAAGGAGACTCTGGTTCATTGTATCCACATAATAAAAGGTTTACTTGAAGATCTATGTCAAGCTCGAGAAACCAGTGAAGATAGTGATGTCACGCTTCTACATTGGATGGAAGAACTTCCATGCACCCTCATAGGTGAAGACCATAAGTTCCTCTCAGTAGAGGAGATGGTAAGTTCCTTTGAAAAGATGGTTCAAAGGAAATTTGAAGAGGAGGTGCCCTCAGTACTTTCCATGGATAATCTATATGATCAACATTCAACTTTAGAAAACTTGAAGGACAATTTGGACAAACATGAAAAGGCAATAAAGGCAGTAAAAGATGCAATTCTTCGAGCCCGCACTATCTCAGAAAATACAACTAAACCAGATGCATGCGAGATGGCAGCCATACAGGCCATGCACCAGGATTTTCTAAAGAAGAATGACAGAGGAAGCTAGTGCCTTAGTTTATTTTTCTTGTACATGTCATTTGAATTTTGTTGTGGACATATCCATATGTAATTTTCCAAAATGTAATTACATGTGAGACAAAGGAAGTCCCAAGTCAAATAGGACTCTTTTGTTGAATAAGTCAAAGTACTTGTAAATTTCCTATTTTTGGTCCAGGCTCCTCCCTATAAATAAAGAGGGCCTCTTTTGTACTTTTTATCTTGTAGTTATTGAAGTGAAACTCTACCAAACTGAAGAGCATTTTGAGACTTTGTGTTCAAATTGTAAATCAAATTTTATCAAGTGAATAAGAAAGCAAGTGATCTTTCAATCTTTGTGTTGGAATATCTTGTGGTGTATTAGAAATTGTTCTTATGTCCTTTTCCTAATACTATCTTATCCTTTTGATCAAATTGTAGTGTGAGTGAGAATAATCTAGGAGATGTTCTAAAGTTGATTGTGGAGACTTTGTGCTACAATAATTATCTTTAGTTTGTGATTTAGTGTTTTAAAGTAAAAGATATTGGAAAGGCTTTGAACTACTATTATCTTTTGTGATCATTTATTTTGTTGTAGTTTTCCGCTGTTGGGTGAATATTTTGTCTTCAACTAACTGAAGGAAAAATGGTTATATTGACCACAATGTAATGAGATAAATCTCTCCTCTCAGCAAGGGGAGGTTCCCTATCACTTATCACAAACTTATTAGAACTTATAAAAATAGGAAATTTACAACTACTTTGACTTATTCAACAAAAGAGTCCTATTTGACTTGGGACTTCCTTTGTCTCACATGTAATTACATTTTGGAAAATTACATATGGATATGTCCACAACAAAATTCAAATGACATGTACAAGAAAAATAAACTCCCTTCTGAGCCCATGGTCAGGCCAATCCAATAGTTGTTCTTACCTTCTGCAGCACCTTCCTTACAACCAGCACTAACTTGACCAGCTAGCACTGGTGAATGAAGGCCCAAACAATCAATCAGGGGTGTGGAAGGAGCTTAACCATCCTACTCTAGGGGAAGGGAGTTCAAGAAAGTGTGGGGTTGCCAAAAGAATGGATGGGGAGTCACGTTCACTCTATGGGGAAACTATTCCAGATCCCAAGGGAGTTAAACCAGGGGTGAACTATCTCCCACCCACCCACCCCAGTTTGTTTAGATAGAGGGAGAAAATTCTATTGGGCTATTCGGCTGGGCCTATTCTCTATCCAACCTAGTTTCATTCTCTTTCCTCGTATGAAGCTAACTAGTCTATAGCCCCACTGATGGGGTAGCAAAATAAACTAAGGCACTAGCTTTCTCTATCATTCTTCTTTAGAAAATCCTGGTACATGACCTGTATGGCTGCTATCTCGCATGCATCTGGTTTAGCTGTATTTTCTGAGATAGTGTGGGCCCAAAGAATTACATCTTTTACTGCCTTTATTTCCTTTTCATGTTTGTCCAGATTGTCCTTCAAGTTTTCTAAAGTTGAATGTTGATCATATAGATTATCCATGGAAAGTACTGAGGGCACCTCCTCTTCGAATTTCCTTTGAACCATCTTTTCAAAGGAACTTACCATCTCCTCTGCTAAGAGGAACTTATGGTCTTCACCTGTGAGGGTGCATGGAAGTTCTTCCAGCCTGTGTAGAAGTGTGACATCACTATCTTCACTGGCTTCTTGAGCTTGACATAGATCTTCAAGTAAACCTTTTATTATGTGGATACGATGAACTAGAGTCTCCTTGATTTTAAGATATGATTCCCTGTTTGCAATGACCCCGATGGTGATCAAATTCTTTATCTTAATCTTTTTCATATCTATCCACTCCTCCAAGCTCTCTTCTTGATCTTGCAGCTCTTGTGAGAGTAATTCAACCAGGTTGTCCAGATCAGCTTTAGCTTTATCCATCTTCTCTTTTCTTTCTACAGTAGTCTTTAGCAGGATTCGCCCCTGAGCTAACAAACGCTCCACAATATCTCCTACCACCCTTCCTCTGGCTTGTGCTTTTTCAACCTTTTGGATTAGGGGATCTTCTACAGTCACGACCATGGGTTCTATAATTTTTGATGACTTTACTATCTTTTGAAGAACCGCAGCAAGTTGTTTTGCTTTGGCCTTATACTATTCTTTCTCTTTTTTGACTTCATCATACTTTTCAAGCAAAGTGCTGGCAGTAGTTTAGCTTCCTGATCTCATTCTATGTCCTGAGATCAGCCCACATATCTTCGACCATTAGTACATGGAAGGTTGACTTCCTTTTGATCTTATCTTGAACTCTTTTGAAGTTAAAATGGTCTCTTTTCTTGTAAGTTCTCATAGTGACCAGCTGCAATTTAGAATCAACTATTTTTGCTTTGTTAGCTGATTGAACTGAATACCTTCCAATTTCAACCGGGAACTTTATCCATGACTTCTTTAGCTCCATTTGTTTATTGTGCACTACAATTAGCTATCTGCATAGCTCCATGAGAACAATACGGTCACTAGGATACCGTGGAAGAATATAAGGGTAATCGGGATAATACCCTACCCTGAGATATGTGAAAGTGGGGAATTGTAAGAACAAGCAACCAAAAGAATTCACAACCTCCCAAGCTTCATCTGAGACCCTTTTATGAACAAGTTCATTGTCCCACAAGCACATGAATACTGAAAAGAAGGCATCATTGACCCTTCGAAAATGTTGAATTGATCCCTTCAGAGTAATTTGAGGGTAATACTCATATACAGGGATCAATCTCCTGTCACCAACATGAGTCAACCCTGGAAAGCTTCTCATGCTAGCAGCAGCATATACAAGATACGAGGTCATATAGAATTTGAATGTTGTGTTGACCTTCACCAGTTGCTCATGTAATGCATTACTGATCTGTTCTCCCCAGAATATTCTCTGTGTACCTCAAAGAATCACCTTGATGTAAGTGTACATCCATTCTTGGAACTTGGAAGAAGAGGGGAGTCCTCTGATGTGACTCAAAAGAGTGATCAAATCACAAACTTCCTCTACTAAGTCACTCCTAGGAAGATCCTTTGGCCATATGGTCAAATTACTTCTAGGGATTTTCAACTATTTGTTGTTGATGTACCTTCTTGCAACTTCCTCATTTGTGTCATAATCCTTTTGACCCTGAGCAAAGTCAATCTGTCCAATGTTTACAATGGGTGGACACATGAAGATTTTGTCTAGGAATTCTACATCCAACCTCATGATCACATTCCCTTGAGAATCTGTCACAACCTTAGTGTCCCTGTTGTAATGGCTGGCCACCTAAAGAATGAACTCAGGATTGTGTGTAGACACTGGAAATGATGCAACTAAGTGAATATTACTGTCAATGATTTTTTTGCATGTCTCGAAGGATTTGTTTGTTTTGTTCTTTCCACAAATTCTATCATGTCCACATGTCCTATTTCTGTATCCCTGATTTCGTCAATATTTGACTACACTGCTGTCACCAGAAAGACACCTTGGTACTTGTACTTCATCATTTTGGCTTTTGATAGAGATGGTTCTGACATCAGCCCTAGAGAGAACTCAGATAAATATCTACCACGAACACTTGTTGAGAACTGCGGAAGGCCATGATCTCGCAGTTAGGGGAAAAATGGATAAACTGGGATAATCGCGATTCGATGATCATGGATAGAAAAGCATGCATTGAAGGACTTGAGTGTGCGCAAATCAAGGTAAGGGCGAAAGCGAGCTAACAAGCCTTGAAAGGTGAATTTTCCTAGTGTTAGGGAAAATTTAGGAAAACATGCACAAGCGGTCAAAATGACCGCTCCTGCATGTGTTTGGGAAGGATTTCACTTTTGTGCAAAGTCGGCAGAAAATATCGACATTGCATGTGTTTTCTGGGAAGATAGAAGTTTTACATGTAGGGGCAGTCAAAATGACCGCCCTTACATTAGGGTAAATTTACAACTTTAAATGCATGTGCAAGGTTGGCTGAATGGACCGCTTTTACATGTATGCTGAGTTGATTTGATGCATAGTCAGTGGTTTTAACCGCTACTATGTCAAATTTCTTTATAATCTCCCAAATGTGTAAAGGTGGTGATTTCTACCACTTTTGGATATTGAAAAGTGCATGGGTTAAGTTTATTCATGTAAGGGCGGCAGTTTCAACCACCTTTACATTGTGTTTGGGAAAACTCTCAAATGATAGAAGACGGTGAAAAGGACCGCTGCCACAGGCCTCAAAGTTGAGAATAGGTGATGGTTGATGTATGAGTGGTTAGAAACACCGCCTATGCATGTAGAGGTATACTCAACTTAACAACGGTGAAGTAGGGCACGACAAAATTGTCGATGCATAAGGGTAAAACACAAACCAGGTTTTCACAAAATGACATGAGACACAGTGAATGTGTAGCTATGAAAGAAACTATGCATAGAGCATAGTGGGTGGGTTTAAAAATCACTGTCATTTGTTTTTAAACTTGAAGCAAGGAGATAAAATGGAAAACATTTAAACAAAACCCTAAATAGAAAAAAACAATAAAAAGGAAAGAAGACATAGCCTGACGTAAGGTTGACGCAAAGCCCTAACTCATGCACAATCCATGAAACACAGTTGAATCCACTGATGTCTCAATCAAATGATCTTAAAGAGGATTATCAGTCGAGTAAGAGGTTTAGTAATAAGAAATAAACAATCAAAATGAATTTAAAATGGTTTCAAAAGGCTTAAACTAGATGCATTAATGCCAACACAAGTGGCATTAATGCCACTGATTTGGAAAGATATGCTTAGTTGGCGAGAATGACTGACTTAGCATGTGTAGATCAACATGCGAAGGCAGGGGAAAAGACCGACCAAGCATGTCTTGAGAAAAACCCTTTAACATGCGTAGGTGGGGAAAAAGACCGACCTTGCATGTTAAAACAAAGACTTAGTAAGATATGCGAAAGTGGTGAAAAGAGTCGACTCTGCATATCTAAGAACCAAAATACATGTAAGAGCAGTTGTTTGGGCTGCCATTGCATGTAGTAAAAAAAAAACTTTTCTAACACCCCAAAATGTCCAATAATTGATATTTTGGCTAGTTTACGATCACAACAAGCTTCGCAATTTTTGAGAAATCATGGCGAGGGGATGTCACAAACTCTTCTAGGATGTTAGATGACTTCACTTGAGATCAAGGGTACTTGTCTCGATTTGTGAACTTAGAGTGTAGATTACGAAACAGACAATTTTCGTAGGGGGTTGTCTACAAAAATGAGCGTAGCTGATTTTGAGAACAACAAAACCTAATTATCAAAAGCATGAGAGAATGCATAAACTGTCTGACCAACCATACAATACCACATGGCAAGATGGAAAGATGATTTACAATAATCAGAAATGAGTGCCCAATAGAGGTACCCATGACCCCCTGAAAAGGCCTAGTGCAAATGTGGTTGAAGATAATCTTTGGTGTACGAAATGTTAGTTACCTTATTCCCCATCCCAAGGTGTGGTGGCTTAGTCAATTCAAGAGCCTGACATACCTGATGATGAATATGAGGAAGATGATTACAATCAGGATCATACAATCAATATGCTCTCATCTAAACCATTTATGATAACAAAGGAGTATGCTTCCTCTAAGGAAGGGTATGCTAAGATTGATGTTGACAACTAGAGGTATAATAGAGAAAATTATCATCAAGTATTTTATGATCATAAAGATTGTGATATAGAACATGTGAGAGTGAATGCTATAGATGCAAATATAAGAAAGATTGATTTGAAAAGACCCTCAAAGGAAGAGATCAAGTCCTTAACTGTGGCTACTATTGCTCAATCCAGAAGGAGTTATAATTTGAGAAATAGAATAGTTAATGTTGATCAGGGTAAACCTGGCAGTTTGTTTATCAAAGAAACATCCGTAGAGGTCAAGAATCCTAAAGATACAAAAGGACCAAATGAAAAGGGGAAAGTACCAAGAAATCAAAATGTTCAGTTTGATATGTCAAAGACATGTCAAATGAACGCAAAGGTAGAAAATGATTCAAGTAAGCCTAGTAATCTTAGGATCCTTGCTTCTATTGAAAAGGATAAAATCAAGAAGGCAGAGGCGAGTAAGGTCATCAGTGATTTAGTAATGCCCCCCATATTTGATATGACTCAGATTTTATCCCAGATGAAGGTCTCTATTCCTTTACTTGAAATGATGAAGATAGATGAGCATAGGAACAATGCTCTGAAAATGATTATAGGTGTGTCTCAAGTATCATCTAAGGCTCCCAATGGATAACCCATTTCCTAGAAGGTGGAACAGAAGATTAATGAAAACAAATGCAGAGAGATGGGGATCCCTGAGGTATATGTGTGAGAAGAAATGACTACTTCCCCCTCTCAAACTAATCCATTTTATGTTAGCCTGCTTGTAAATAACAAAATAGTAAGAAACTACATGATAGATTCAAGAGCGTCCATTAATATTATGCCCTTGGAAGTTATGAAAGAATTGGAGTTGTGGGTTGATACAAGCTATGGCAAGTGTTATGCAATGGAAAACAAGGTTTTCCCTATTCTAGGAATAATGAAGGATGTTGACCTAAGATTTGTTGTCTTCCCTAACAAAGTGTCCAAGATGGATGTTATTGTTGTGGACATTCCACCTGAATATGGGATGCTCCTATCAAAGCAGTGGACTATAGCAGTTGGGGGAAATATATAGATGGACTTGTCTTATGCCACCATACCAATGAATGGAAAGGATGTCAGATTAGATGGGGAGCCTAGATTCTAGACTAATGCAGGAGCATCCCTGGTTCAAGAGAAATCTTGTATCAACCAAAAACATCTGCATTTCAGTTTGTTTCTTTCATTTTCTAGTTCAGTTTAGGCAGTTCAGTCATAATTAGTTTCATCTTTTGGTCCGGTATTCTACTGCAATTTCATTTCACACCTTGCAGATCTAGACTTAGTACCTACATTCATTCATCTACATCATATCCAAAATTTAGAGCATTTGGATTAGTTACCAGAAAGTTATCACTATCAGAAGATCAATTGTTTTCTCAGAACAAAGCATCCTGACAGTCTCAGAAAATTAGCTGAAGGAGAAGACTTATAGAGCATTCCTTGACTTGCAGAACCTAATGACACCACATTCAATGATCTTTGGTTCATGGCCGACCTTCCCCAAAGATCCCTACATTATTCCATTCATTTGAGGAAGTGTTCTATGCATTTAGGTCTGACCTATCTGTGTACACGTTACAACTCTTCATTGGAGTTTGTGACCTTCCTTGGCCGATGTAGAGGAATCTATTGGTCTAGAGATGATATATATTGATGTAATAGATCCTTAGGAAAGTAGTTCAGAAGTTATCAATAAGTTCATAGTTTAGCTTTTGTGCGAAGGAGCTTCAAAGCTTATCTTGCACATGTATGTAATTAGGCCCGTGAGCCCAATTGTAAGCCCACATGTTGCCAGCCAATCTGTATTTGAATTCTATGATATATTGAATGACTAAATCTACATTTGCTTTATATCTTTGAGTTGTTTCTGTTGTGTTTACTCTTGCTACATGGTTTGGATAGTTCATTCTATGAACCCTCCTACTGTGACTGCACCAAGTGGTATCAGAGCGAAAGTTCAAATCTTTGGGAGCAAATTGAGTGAAGTTGGTGAAGGAATTCCATAAGGTCTTGCTATGGACAGATCACCGAATTGAGGTAGGTTACTTGTGTTGCAATCGATCATCGATTAAGAGGCATTTGTCACTTTGTAGCTTGATCGCTGAACTTGAGGTAGTTTGCACTTGATCCTAGGAAGAATGCCACTAAGGAGAGTTACTACTATTGGAACAATGGCTAGTAGAATGGATGAGATGATGGAAATGATGAAAACAATGCGAATTCATTTAGATGTTGTTGAAGAAGATAGGCAAAGAGGATTGACACCAAGACCTAATGTTGAAAGTGATGATGAAGAAGAATTTCAATCTACTAAACAAACTTGTGAAACCCCAGGAGGTGATGATGAAGAAGAATCAGATCAAGTAAAGATGTTGCGAGCTATCTCAAAGATTGGAAATAGACCTACAGTTGATGTGCCAAACTATATTGGTAATTTGAACCCTGAAGAATTGATTGACTGGATAAATGACATGGAAGAATACTTTGAGTATGAAGAGATGGAAGATCTGGAGAAGATGAAATTTGCAAAGACAAAGTTGAAAGGACATGCTGCTATATGGTGGAAAGAAGTTCAGTTGGAAAGAAATAGAAGAGGGAAAGAAAAGATTACAAAGTGGGACTGGATGGTGAGAAAGTTGAAGAATCAATTTATACCTGTTGATTATGAGTTGGAATTGTTGAAGAGATTGCAAAACTTGAGACAAAAGGAGAAATTTGTGAAGGAGTACAATGAAGAATTTCATAAAATGATCACAAGGACAAGACATAGTGAAGTAAACAAGGAGAAAGTGGCTAGATATATCAATGGACTAAGATTGAACATTCAAGAGGAACTAAGCTTGGTGAGGATGACATCTTTGGAAGAAGCATATCAATTTACCCTGAAAGTTGAAGAGAAGATGAATAAAAGGCATGATTAGAGACAAAGAGGTAGAGGAGGTAAATTTTAGAGAAGTAGAACATTTTCTAGAGGAGATAGATCATATCCGGAGTAGAACAAGTTTGACATCCCATTTAAGAAGGAGGACAGAGATAATAATGCTTACCGGAGAGATGACAAAAATTTTTACCGGAGAGGAAACCCTAGTGCATATCTGAATGAAGGATATAGAAAAGAAGGAAGAGGATTTGATAAGAGAACACTCAGAGGTACTTGTTTCAAGTGTGGAGGTGAAGGACATAGAGCATTTGAATGTAATCAGGGTAGTACAAGCAAGAAGATAGAGAGCAGTGGAAGAGTAGACTATGTTGAAGAAGAACCTCTTGGATCACCTAGTTCTATCGGTAAACCTGAGAAAGGAGAATCACTGGTGATGAGGAGAGCACTATTTCAAGCAGAGACAAATGAGGAACCACCATAGAGGAAGAGTCTTATTTAGAACTAGATGCAAATCAGGAGGTAAATGTTGTAAAGTTGTAATTGATAGTGGTAGTTCAGATAACCTAGTTTCAGAGGAGATGGTGTCTAACCTGAAGTTGGAAAGATTGAAACACCCTAAGCCCTATCAGATAGCATGGATTTAGGATGATCATAAGGTATTGGTGAGTGAACAATGTTTGGTGAAATTTCATATTGGATCTTATCATGATGAAGTCTTGTGTGATATTATGCCTATGGGTGTTTGTCATATCTTGTTGGGTAGACCTTGGCAGTATGATAGAAAAGATATACATGATAGGAGAAAGAATACATATACTATAACAACAAATGGAAAGAGAATTACTTTGATTCCTTTGGAGGATGATCCTAAGAGTGAAGTATGTGGGAATGCTAGACTCTATTTGGTATAAGGAAGAAAATTTTTGGATGGTTTGAGACATGAGAATATGTGTTATGCCTTGATTCCTAAGAAACCTGAAGCATTGAAGAAGGAGACTAAAGAATCACAACTGAAAGAGATAAAAGAGTTGCTGATAGAGTATGAAGACATCATATTAGATAATGTACCTGAAGGATTACCACCTATAAGGAGCATCAGTCATCACATGGATCTTATACCAGGAGCAAGTTTGCCTAACAAAGCAGTGCAAGAATGACACCAATAAAGAATGAAGAATTGAATAGATAGATACAATATTTGTTGAGGAAAGGTTTGATCAGAGAAAGTTTGAGTCCTTGTGTAGTACCTATAGTTTTAGCACCGAAGAAGGATGGATAATGGAGGATGTGCATTAATTCTAGAGAAATAAACAAGATCACAGTTAAGTATATATTTCCTTTACCTAGGATGGATGATATAATGGATTGCTTGAGTGGAGCAAGATATTTCACAAAGATAGACTTGAAGAGTGGATACCATCAGATCAGAATCAAAGAAGGAGATGAGTGGAAGACTTATTTTAAGACAAATGAAGGATTGTATGAGTGGTTAGTGATGCCCTTTGGATTGACAAATGCACTGAGCACTTTCATGATATTGATGAATGAAGTTCTGAAGAAATTCTTGGGTAAGTTTGTGATTGTATACTTGGATGATAATTTGATTTTCAGTAAGACAAAGGAGGAACATTTGTGGCATATTAGACAAGTTTTGCAGAGATTGAGAGAAGAGAAATTGCTAATAAACATCAAGAAGTGTAGTTTCATGAAGGAAGAATTAGTGTATTTGGGATTTGTGATCTTTGTAGAAGGATTGAAGATGGACCTTGAGAAAGTAAGAGCAATTGTTGAATGGCCTACACCGGAGAGAATTGGAGAGGTTAGATCATTTCATTGATTGGCTAGTTTCTACTAGAAGTTCATTAGAAATTTTAGTTTAGTTTGTAACCCTACGACAGAGACAATGAGAGGTGACATAAAAGATTTCAAGTGGACATCTGGAGAAGATAAGATTTTTGAGTTGTTGGAGCAGAAAGTGACAGAGCAACCAGTTTTGGCTTTACCGGATTTCAATAAGGTATTTAAAGTTGATTGTGATGTAAGTGGAAATGTGATTGGAGCAGTATTAAGTCAAGAAGGTAGACCTATAGCTTATTTTAGTGAGAAGTTGAATGATGCAAAGAAAAGATATTCAGTTTATGATCAAGAGTTCTATGCCATAATCCAAACCTTGAAGAAGTGGAGACATTACTTGTTGCCTAAGGAGTTTGTGTTGTATACAGATCATCAATCTTTGCAATATTTAAATAGTCAAGGTAAGTTGAATCAGAGACATATGAGATGGGTAGAGTTCATGCAGAGTTATACTTTTGTGTTGAAAGATTAGAGTGGAAAATTAAACAAAGTTGCTGATGCATTGAGTAGAAGAAGAAACTTGTTGATAGAAATGAGAGTTGAAGTGTTGGGTTTTGATGAATTGAAGAACATCTATGAGGGAGACACTGATTTTGTAGAACCTTGGAAAGCATGTAAGGAACCTATTGTGATAGACATGAGTAAGTGGTTGGACTATTTCATTCAAGAAGAAATGTTGTTCAAAGGAAACTAGTTGTGCATACCTAGAAGTTCAATGCGAGATAATTTGATCAACGAGAAACATAGTGGTGGATTGGTAGGACATTTTGGCATTGATAAGATAGTGGCTTTGGTGAGTGAAAACTACTTTTGGCCTTAGATACATAAGGATGTTAGGAGATTTGTGCAGAGTTGTAGAGTTTGTCAAGTTGCAAAAGGGAGTAGTCAGAACACTGGATTGTATAAACCTTTGACAGTACCGGAGAGACATTGGGAAGACATAATCATGGATTTTTTGATGGGATTGCCTAAGACATAGAAAGGACATGATTAAATATTTGTAGTGGTGGAAATTTTTTCAAAGATGGCTCATTTCATACCTTGTAAGAAGACAACTGATGCAATGCATGTAGCTGACCTATTTTTCAAGGAGATTGTGAGATTGCATGGATTACCTAAGAGTATAGTTTCAGACAGAGATACAAAGTTTGTTGGATACTTTTGGAAGACACTTTGGAATAAGATGAAGACATATTTGAAGTTTAGTTCAACTTTTCATCCACAGATAGATGGACAGACAGAGGTAGTGAATAGGAGTTTGGGAACTTGTTGAGATGTTTGGTTGGAGAGAAGACAGGAAGTTGGGATTTGATTCTTTCACAAGCAGAGTTTGCATACAATAATTCAATAAACAATAGTATTGGAAGAACACCCTTTGAGATTGTTACCGGAGTAAACCCTAGAGGAGTTGCAGAATTAAGAGATATCATTATAGAGGAAAAGAGGAGTGTAGAAGCAGAAGAATTTGCAGATCACATGAAGATAGTGCATAATCAGGTGAAGAAGCATTTGGAGGATATAAAGAGTAAGTATAAGGAAAAGGTGGATGAGAAGAGAAGACATAAGGAATTTGAAGTTAGAGAGGAAGTGATGGTGTACTTGAGAAAAGAAAGATTTCCAGTTGGGACATATAATAAATTGAAGATGAAGAAGTTTGGACCTTGTAAGATAATCAGAAAATTTGATTCAGGAAATGCCTATGAAGTAGAGTTACCGGAGACATTGGGTATATCACTTATTTTCAACATTGTAGACTTATACCAGTATCATGAAGTAGAATTCAGTGACAACATAATAGAAGACTTGAAGAAGTAGTTACCACAACAAGCACCGGAGCAGGTTGAAGATATTTTGGATAGTAGAGTTGGGTGCAACACTAGAGGAAGAAAATACAAAGAATATCTTGTGAAGTGGAAAGGCAGACCAGAAGAATATTCATCGTGGATTTCTCAGGCTGAGGTGGACTGTCTTGGTTCTCCCCTAGCCCCAACAAAGTGAGGGACTCACTTTTTTAAAAACCCCGAATGTCTGATGCAGGAGCATCCCTGGGTCAAGAGAAATCTTGCATCAACCAAAAACATCTGCATTTCAGTTTGTTTCTTTCATTTTCCAGTTCAGTTCAGTCAGTTCAATCAAAAGTAGTTTCAGCTTTTGGTTTAGTATTCTACTACAGTTTCATTTCACACCTTGTGGATTTGGACTTAGCACCTACATTCATTCATCTACATCATATCCAGAATTCAAAGCATTTGGATCAGTTATGGAAAGTTATCGCTATTAGAAGATTAACTATTTTCTTAGATTAGAGCATCGTAACAGTCTCACACAATCAACTAAAGTAAAAGACTTGCAGAACCTAATGACACAACATTCAATGATCTTTGGTTCATGGCCGACCTTCCCCGAAGATCTGCATGTTATTCCATTCATTTGAGGAAATGTTCTATGCATTTAGGTCTGACCTATCTGTGTACACGTTACAACTCTTCATTGGAGTTTGTAACCTTCTTTAGCCAACGCGGAGGAATCTATTGGTCCAGAGATGGTATATATTGATGTAGTAGATCCTTAGGAAAGCAGTTCAGAAGTTATCAATAAGCTCATAGTTCAACTTTTGTGCGAAGTGTTAGCACTTATTTTGACCTGGGGTTGATTTGTCATGATCAGGAGGTTTCTTCATCTGAAGCCTTCATCTTCTTGCCCAATTTTTCTAAGTGTTGGACCTCCTCAGCGTTTTTCAGCTGCAGCATCATATTTTCTGAGGAGGAGGTCGTCATCATCATCTTGTCTTCGATGATGATCTTCATCAGCATGTTCTTCGTCGACTTGTTTTTCTCATCGTCATCATCATATTTCAACTGTCGAGTGATGTTTGCTTATTATCCTGATGATACCGGTGAGCTACAGTGCGCCCTCAGTTGCTTGCGAGGGTGATTTTTTCAAGTATCCGGTGATCTTCCGAATATCACCTTGCTCAAACATGATGACGATGTTGCCCCGATATCTTGAAGGGGTTATTCTCTAAGTTGTTTGACCTAACTTGTTTTTTCTTAAGGGTCGTCATCATCATGACATTTCCAGTTATCATCCTGCTGCTTGCGGAGGTCATCATATTTTCTGCCTTCATGATATTTCGCCGGGGTGATATTTCTATCATCGGGTGATCTTGGTTATGATCATCCTGATGATGTTGTTGAAGAGTTCTAAGTGCGACCCGATATTCACTAGGGTCATCATATTTTGAACGTCAGGATGATCTTAGTCAATATCATCCTGATGATGTTGTATCACTTCTTGTTCGTTGTTTTGTCATCCTGATGATGCTGACGTCATCCGTATATCAGGGTGATATCTATCTTTTTATCTGCCTATCTGCATCATGATATTCCGAAGGAGGGGGTGATATTTTCATATCACCCAGATATATGTTTTGTTCGAGCATCATGATGATGCTGATTTCAAGGAGATATCCGCCTGTTGGCTTCGCGCATTATCTCCGGGGGGTGATCTTTTCAAGCAGCATCATCATATTCAGTTATCGCCCCGATCTTATAGAGGAGCTACAGTGCAACCTGATATTTGAACATCAGGAGGATATTTCCAAATATCCGGTTGTCTTCCGAATATCATGATGATGTTAATATGATGATGACGTCATCAAGGTCCGCGGGGGTCATATTTCTGACAACTGATCATCTTGAAGAGACCTCCTGATATTTGCAAACATGATGATGACGTCATTCGGATATGAGGAGGTGCGCAGTAGGCAGATGTGATGATGACATCAGCAGTATATGATGATGATGTCATCAGGATGTTCATCGGCCAGACTTTTGTTATAAGCTCAGCAGGAGGATGTTCCTCCGATGGATCAGGTTGTGCCGATTATCATGAAGGGTATATTTCAAATATCATGATGACGTCAGGGTGATATTTCGAACAACAGGATATCATGCTGCTGGAGGATGATGATGATGAGGTTCTATACTAGTGTCGTCAGGAGCAAAAGCACCGACATGATATATGCTCATGACCTAGTATATAAAGTGTTATTGAGGTCATCGCGGGGTGCATGTGGGATATTGATATCCTGCATTTTCAAACATCATGATGATGAATCTCGGCGGGAAATGCTTGCGATAGTCTGTATGATGATCTTCCCAAGGCCGCGGGTTGGTGCGCCATTAATGGCGATTGTTGCAGAGGTATGGGCGATGGCGTGGGTCGATCTTGTACCCGACTGAGGGTGTACATCAGCGGACAGGGGCGCAGGGCTCGAGAAATCTTCCTGTCTCCTCCCCTACCTGCTGCATTCAAGTTTGGGCGCCAATCCGGTTGTGTTTGAGCGCCATTTTCATGATACTGTGTATCTGGCGAAATTTCTGGTCAACCATGTAATTAATTGCTGAGCACCTACCTGGCTGTTATAAGCAGGTGGTCTTGCTCATTTGAAGGTTGTTGAAAGTTGATGATTTTGGCTCTGTAATGCATAACAAGCTGATCTGGTTGCTCTGTACAGCTTACCTGTGAGTTTATGTATCTCTTGTTGTTTGTTTTTGGCATGAACCCACTGATTTCATGATTAAACTTATATGAGAAATGCTGTTTGGCATGTGTTGTGTTAATTCTGTCTCCAGTATTGCATGTATTCTTCTTCTGAATCTGGATGTTTGGTAATGTTTAGATTCTAGAGCATAGAATTCCTATGTTGACTGTCTGATCTTTTAACTTCTACTCAAGGGGTAGATTAAACTGTTTTCAGGTTGAACATTGGGAAGAGTATACTGCAGTAGGGATACCATAAGTAGAGATAACCTAACACTTTGTATTGGGAGATGCCTGTAAGGCAGGTATCACATATATCCCCTTGAAATCCAGTTTTAGTTGTTCATGCTGATCATTCACAGGTGTATGTCTACTGACTCCAGGCCCTGGATAGGCACCAATCATGCTTTGTTTTGTGTTATAACCATATCCAGCTTTGCATCCACACTTAAACTCCAAAGCAAAATCTAAAACCAACCATTAGGACTTTAGAGTTAGTTTAGGAACCTCAGTCCTCTGTCTACAACTGCAAATAGGCCCAAAGCTAGCCCCTTTGCCCTTATCTTTCAGTTTTGGTCTACTTACAGGAGGACTCATCTGCTTTCTGTCAGCATCCCAGCCTTGTATGCATATCCTCATGGATGTTGAGTAGGGAATACCCCCCTAGGTCTTGCAGAGCCTGAAGAAGAAGAGGAGATAAAATATAGAGTCTATCTCCTATACTGTTGACCCCCTGGCCCAGAGATCCTGTTGATCACTGATGGCTACCTTGTAGGGAAATCTGGGAATAAGCATCCAGTCTGGGAAAAAGTCAACAGAAATTGGCGACTCCGCTGGGGATTGAGAAGTAAAAGTGCTATCTAATCATCTCCAGTGATATATATGTGACCCATCTGAGTCAGCAACAGTAATCTACTCCGCTGGGGACCCTTGTGAAAGAACCCTGGTTTTCAGAAGAAAACAGTTCCTAGAAATAGGTGGCGACTCCGAAGTAATCTCCCAACCGGTCAAAGTAAAATTATATGCAGGGGAGAAGATCCCAACAAAATCCTCTATTTGAAGAGTTACCATTAACAAAAAGAATGATGTATAGAAGAAAGGGAACTGTCTCAGCTAGTCATGAGAGCTCCCCCAGAAAAAGTGATGAGGTTCAAGATAACCCTAGGCCATCAGGACAGCATGCTCCTTATTTTTCAAGTGCAGAAGCTGATATTCAAGGTGCATATGAGAGGCAACAGGGTGGTAGTATGAGAATGAGGTCAGAGGTGTTCCAAGAACGCCCTTTTCTAGACCCAAGTGAAAGGTTTGAAGAGGCAGAGTCTCTAAGGGATGATGAAGATGATGACCAAAATGGCATGAGACCATCTACCTCCAGACCTAAGGATGAACAATTGGCTGAAGAAATCAAAAGCCTAAGAGCAGAACTAGAATACCTACAAGCCATGAAAATCAGAGATGATATACAGCAGAAAGTGCAAGCCTTGAGAACTGCCCAAAATAATTCAGTTCCTACCTTAGAAAATGCAAATATGCAAAGACATCAGCAAAGATATGAAATGCAACATCAGCATCATGATGATAGACAATATGTGAATGATGCTAGGATACCACTAAACAATGCAAGAAACCAAAATGCAAATAGAAATATTAATATTAATCAGCCAAACAGACAGCCCATGCAGTTAGATAGATTCAGGCAGCTGGTGTTTGATGGTATTCCTGGGTATCCTAACCCCATTGACAAGCATCTGAGGCTGCAAGTGCCTAAATTTTTCAGGAAACAACACAGTGTCAGGAGAAGATCATCTAAAGGCCTTCCAAAACGTCATGGATAATTTTGAGGTTGAGCATGAGGACGTTTTCATGAAGTCATTCATGCAATCCTTAATAGATGAGGCAAGAGAATGGTACAGAAATCTGCCTGACCGGAGTATTTCATCATGGGATGATTTTAAAAGGATATTCAAGGAGCAATATGGTGATAAAACTGACCCTAGCTTCTTTGTAAATGAGTTCACCAGCATCACCAAAGGGTCAAATGAGCAGGTTGCAGACTTTAATGCAAGATTTACTAAAGTGTTGAACAAATTGCCACATCATATGAGGCCAAATGAACCAATGTGCATAATTTTGTACATCAATGCCTTTGATGCAAAGACTGCATATGGACTGAGAGATAAAGGTCCTGCCACTCTCAGGGATGCTTTCAGAATTGCAGTAAATATTGAAAACAATAGGAAAGCATCAGGCAAGACAAATAGAAGGGATGATGTAAAAATTCTGCAGAATCCAAATAAGCCTCAGAACACTCAAGGTAGTACATCTGCTCCTGAAGATAAGATAGACAAACTGGCAAATGTTGTTAAGGACCTGAGCTATAGATTAGCTAGAAGTGAAAAAGGGATGGGTCCTGATAGGCAAGTCTATCAAAGGCAGGAAAAGAGGCCATCATTACATGATATGCCTTATAACACCAATTGGCATGATGGTAAGCCTGTATATTCACGTAACAACACAAATCAGAGGGCTCAACATGTCAAGGAAACTCCTGATCCCCTGAAGAAAACTATAAATATTGCTGATGATGCTCCGTGGTGTATAATTTGTCAGATGCCACATTCACAGTCACAGTGCATGATTGCTCAATCCTTGTATGATAATGCTACATCTTGTAATGAATGCAATGAGCCACATCATGTGCAGGATGATGATGTTAACATGATGTCCATAGGTAATGGATACACTCTGTATGATGCTGATGACAATACAGATCATCAGGTTCAGGCCTACCAACAGTCCCCATATGATGAAGATAATGAAGATAATTATGTGTATGCTCAGAACTCACACAATTTTCTGAGTAACCTACAGCGACCTTCTGATGAGGAAATCAGAGCCTTCACAGCTGCAGCAGTTGCTCAAGTCAAGAGCAACTACAATCTCAGAGGTAGAAATCAGGTTGGCAGCCCACATCAGCTAGAAGATATTTCTGCAGGTCAGCTGGTGCATGGTCATAAAGGAACTGAACCACAAAAAAGGCAGTGGGTGAATAATAAGCAGAACTTTAGATACAGAGCAGGTCATGAATTTCAAGGACCAGAAAACAGAACCCCTCAGGCTGAAGATCAAAGTAGAGGTTCCCAAGACAGGAATGATGATCAGGGAACTATGAAAATGAAAGCTAAGTCAGCTCAGGATAAAAGCAAGATTGTGGAGCAAGCTACAACTGTTGTACAAAACTATGCTCCATTTGATATAGCCCAGATCCTCTCTCAGGTAAAGGTCTCTGTTCCACTTATGGAACTCATGAAAGTGGAAGAGATCAAGAATAGGACAATATCCCTGATCTCAGGGGTACCTTTTCAAGCTAAGCAAAATGATCAGACCCAGGGTGAGAAACAGGTCATGTGCAATGAAGAAGATGAGACTCCTGAAGTCTATTTAGGAATGACCATGACAAAGTGTCCTTCACAGGTGGAACCATTTTATGTTTCCCTGGTTATAAATGGTAAAATAATTAGAAATTGTATGCTTGACTCTGGAGCATCCACAAATGTCATGCCTTTGGCTATCATGCAACAAACTGGATTAAAGATTGACAAGGCATGTGGAAAGTGTTATGCTATGGATGCCAGAGAGGTACCAGTTATTGGAATCATGAAGGATGTAGATTTCAAACTGGCAGTATTTCCTGAAAGGAAATATAAAATGAATATAACAGTGGTTGACATCAAGCCACAGTATGGTATGTTGCTGTCAAGAAGATGGGCAGCACTGATTGGTGGAAGTATGCAGCTGGACCTATCATATGCCATGATTCCAATGAATGGCAGGGATGTCAAGTTAATCAGAGAGCAAAGATCATCAGAGACAGTGGAAGACCAAGAAGCAAATGAACAGATATGCTTTGTAGACACTGACTGTGATAACTTCAAGGTTGTCTCAGATGATGCAGAAGACAAAAAGAAGAATGCCTGCATTGATGAGCTGGATCAGCAAGGGTTATGGACCATGTTTATTGATGGAGCTTGTGCAAAAGAAGGCTCTGGAGCTGGAGTTGTTTTCCTGTCTCCAACTGGTAAGCTCCTCAAATCCTCTTTCTTGCTGAGGTTTTATTGCACAAACAATATTGCAGAATATGAGGCTTTACTCTTAGGCCTGAATATTGCTCTCAAACATGGAATTAAGATGTTAAGAGTATTTGGAGACTCTGAGCTGATTGTATCCCAGATCAGAAATAAGTATGCTGCAAAAAATAAGAGATTGAAACATTACAAGCATGCTGTTTGGGATACTATTGAACTTTTTGATGCATTTTCAATTGGCTGGGTAGAAAGGTCAAAAAATGTTATGGCTGATTTCTTAGCCAATGTTGCAATAATGCCGGATGACATCACTCTGTCAGGTGTCACAGATGTAGAAGTTAAAATTAGGCCTGCCATACCAGAAAACATATGCAGTTGGCAAGTTTTTAATGATGATAGGGATTTGCTGAAATTTTTGCACTGCATAGATGAGTATGAGAACCAACAGATTGATTTCCAAGCTTTTGTAGAAACTGTAGATGGAAAAGAGACTCTTGTGGGAAAGGAGATCATCCAGTTGAAGACTAACAAGATCCCTAGAGGGTTAGTGGCTTTGGAAAGAGCCTTTGACAGTAGAGACAAAATGATCACAAGGACATCCCCCACTAATAAGGAGGATTTAGAAGAAATCAATTTGGGGACATCTCAGGCCCCTCAGAAGGTATATATTGGCAAACAGCTCAAACCACACATAAGAAGTATGCTGATTGCATTGCTAAAAAAGTATAAACATGTTTTTGCTTGGTCATATGAGGACCTAAAAGCTTATAGAGAAGACTTATTCCAGCATGAGATCCCACTGAAGCCTGAAGCTAAGCCATTTAGACAGAGGCAAAGGCCTATAAATCCTACCTTAGCTCCTAAGATGCAAGAAGAACTCAAAAGGCTCAGGGAAGCTGGAATAATTGTGCCCATCAGACATTCAACTTGGGTGTCTAACCTTGTCCCAGTCAGGAAAAAGAATGGTGATATTAGGCTTTGTGTGGATTTTAGGAACTTGAATGTATCCTCTTTGAAGGATAACTATCCACTGCCTAATATGGAAGCTATGTTGCAGAGAGTGACTGGTTGTGAACTCCTATCCATGATGGATGGATTTTCAGGATATAATCAGGTAAAGGTGAAAGAATCAGAACAGTATAAGACTGCCTTTACCACTCCATGGGGAACGTATGTGTATGTTAGAATGCCATTTGGACTAACAAATGCAGGTGCTACATTTCAAAGAGCAATGGATGTTGCTTTTGCAGGGCTGATTGATTCAATCCTGGCAGTATATCAGGATGACCTGACTGCCTACTCAAAGAAAGAGGAGCAGCATTGTATGCATCTGGAGCAGATCTTCATAAGAGCACTAGAATATGGTATTTCTTTAAACCCAAAGAAGTGTGCCTTTGGAGTAGTTGAAGGAAAACTTCTGGGACACATTGTTTCCAAGGATGGAGTCAGGATAGATCCAGAGAGAGTGGCAGCTATTGACAGGATTCAAATGCCAAAAACTGTGAAAGGAGTTCAATCCTTCTTTGGACAGATAAACTTTGTTAGAAGATTTGTTCCCAACTTTGCAGAGATCACAAGGAACATATCCAAGATGATGAAGAAGGATGCAACTGTCAACTGGGAAAGGGAAGCAGCAGAATCATTTCAGAATATCAAAGAGGCAATCAAGATGGCCCCTGTTCTTAAATCTCCTGATTTTTCTAGGCCATTCCAAGTGTTCTCATTTGCTTCCTTTCATACTGTAGCTGCATGTTTGTTACAGAAAAATGAAGATGGTTTTGAACAGCCCATCGCTTTCTTCAGTATGTCCCTGCAGGCCTCTGAGTTGAAGTATGACATTATGGAAAAGCAGGCATATGCACTTGTTAGAGCCATCAAAAGTTTCAGACCATACCTGGTAGGGTCATATATCATTGCATATGTGCCTCATGCTGCAGTCAAAGACATATTCACTCAGCAGGAGGTGACTGGAAGAAGGTGCAGATGGATAAACAAACTGCAGGAATTCAACATAGACATACAAGTTACTAAGTTGATAAGGGGACAAGGATTAGCCAAGATGATGGCACAATCAAACTTGGAAGCATGCCAAGTTAATGCAGTCCAAGATGGGAATGTAAGTGTATCAGGATCTGAATGGTACAAGGATATTGTCTATTATTTGCAAAATCTGAATTGTCCTTCCCATTTCAGTGACAATCAAAAGAGGACTCTGAAGCTACATGCAATCAGGTATGTCATTGTTCAAGGTGAGCTGTACTGGAAAAATCCTGATGGTGTGCTGCTGAGATGTGTGGATAAGAACATGGCTAACAATATTTTGATTGACATGCATGAAGGATTGTGTGGTGGCCATTATACTGCCCAAACAACAGCTCATAAAATTCTCAGGGCATGATATTGGTGGCCCACTCTCTTTTCAGATGCACAAAAGTTAGTAAGGAAGTGTGACCCTTGCCAGAGATTCTCAGGAAAGCTGAAATATAATGGTGCTTTGCCCCTCAGAATTGTACCTGTGGATGCTCCATTCCAGCAGTGGGGAATTGACTTTATAGGGGAAATTGCAGACAAATCAAGTGGGGGACACAGTTGGATTTTGGTGGCAACTGACTACTTTACCAAATGGATTGAGGCCATTCCAACTAAAAGAGCTACAAGTAAGGTGGTGACAGATTTCATACTAGAGAACATCATCATCAGGTTTGGAGTACCATTTAAGATTATCACTGATAATGCTATGTGCTTCAGATCAGGTGAGTTTGTTGATTTTTGCAACAAGTATGGGATAAATCTGTCATATACATCACCCTATCACCCACAAGGAAATGGTCAAGCAGAATCAAGTAATAAGAGCATCATGAAAATTGTCAAGAGGATACTGGACAAGAACAAGAGAGCTTGGGACTCAAAGTTGAATTTAGCAGTATGGGCTGACAGAGTGACTGTGAAAAGGGCTATTGGGAAGTCACCTTTTGAGCTAGTGTATGGTGCATCAGCTAGACTGCCCATAAACAATCTCCTACCAGTTTACAGATTCATTCAGGAAAATGATGAGGACATTGAAGATCCCATGACAGAAAGAGTGAATCAGCTGGTTGCATTGGATGAAGACAGAAGGAAAGCCCACCAGATCAATCTCAAAAGACAACAGGATATGAAATATCAGTTTGACAGGAGAACTACAAAAAGGAAGTTTCAAGTCAATGATCTGGTGCTTATTTGGAATGCTAAAGATCAGGAAAAGGGTAAACATGGTAAATTTCAGCCCTTATGGATGGGCCCATATCAGGTTTGCAATACTCATGGGGAGGATTCTTATTTCCTCCAGGCCCTAGATGGTGAAATTCTGGAGTTGCCTGTGCATGGCCAATTCCTTAAGTTCTATTTTGCATGAATATCTGGTTGCTGTGCACATTTGTAAAATATGTATGTAGTGTAAATGCCTTGTACAGCTCGCGTTTTTTGCTTTTTGTCAGGTCTGCCCGGAGATCTGGTTCTCGCTGCAAGTTTTCACCTGCACGTCCCCATTCGGAGCCACTGTTAGCACTTATTTTGACCTGGGGTTGATTTGTCATGATTAGGAGGTTTCTTCATCTGAAGCCTTCATCTTCTTGCCCAATTTTTCTAAGTGTTGGACCTCCTCAGCGTTTTTCAGCTGCAGCATCATATTTTCTGAGGAGGAGGTCGTCATCATCATCTTGTCTTCGATGATGATCTTCATCAGCATGTTCTTCGTCGACTTGTTTTTCTCATCGTCATCATCATATTTCAACTGTCGGGTGATGTTTGCTTATTATCCTGATGATACCGGTGAGCTACAGTGCGCCCTCAGTTGCTTGCGAGGGTGATTTTTTCAAGTATCCGGTGATCTTCCGAATATCACCTTGCTCAAACATGATGACGATGTTGCCCCGATATCTTGAAGGGGTTATTCTCTAAGTTGTTCGACCTAACTTGTTTTTTCTTAAGGGTCGTCATCATCATGACATTTCCAGTTATCATCCTGCTGCTTGCGGAGGTCATCATATTTTCTGCCTTCATGATATTTCGCCGGGGTGATATTTCTATCATCGGGTGATCTTGGTTATGATCATCCTGATGATGTTGTTGAAGAGTTCTAAGTGCGACCCGATATTCACTAGGGTCATCATATTTTGAACGTCAGGATGATCTTAGTCAATATCATCCTGATGATGTTGTATCACTTCTTGTTCGTTGTTTTGTCATCCTGATGATGCTGACGTCATCCGTATATCAGGGTGATATCTATCTTTTTATCTGCCTATCTGCATCATGATATTCCGAAGGAGGGGGTGATATTTTCATATCACCCGGATATATGTTTTGTTCGAGCATCTGCTGATTTCAAGGAGATATCCGCCTGTTGGCTTCGCGCATTATCTCCGGGGGGTGATCTTTTCAAGCAGCATCATCATATTCAGTTATCGCCCCGATCTTATAGAGGAGCTACAGTGCAACCTGATATTTGAACATCAGGAGGATATTTCCAAATATCCGGTTGTCTTCCGAATATCATGATGATGTTAATATGATGATGACGTCATCAAGGTCCGCGGGGGTCATATTTCTGACAACTGATCATCTTGAAGAGACCTCCTGATATTTGCAAACATGATGATGACGTCATCCGGATATGAGGAGGTGAGCAGTAGGCAGATGTGATGATGACGTCAGCAGTATATGATGATGATGTCATCAGGATGTTCATCGGCCAGACTTTTGTTATAAGCTCAGCAGGAGGATGTTCCTCCGATGGATCAGGTTGTGCCGATTATCATGAAGGGTATATTTCAAATATCATGATGACGTCAGGGTGATATTTCGAACAACAGGATATCATGCTGCTGGAGGATGATGATGATGAGGTTCTATACTAGTGTCGTCAGGAGCAAAAGCACCGACATGATATATGCTCATGACCTAGTATATAAAGTGTTATTGAGGTCATCGCGGGGTGCATGTGGGATATTGATATCCTGCATTTTCAAACATCATGATGATGAATCTCGGCGGGAAATGCTTGCGATAGTCTGTATGATGATCTTCCCAAGGCCGCGGGTTGGTGCGCCATTAATGGCGATTGTTGCAGAGGTATGGGCGATGGCGTGGGTCGATCTTGTACCCGACTGAGGGTGTACATCAGCGGACAGGGGCGCAGGGCTCGAGAAATCTTCCTGTCTCCTCCCCTACCTGCTGCATTCAAGTTTGGGCGCCAATCCGGTTGTGTTTGAGCGCCATTTTCATGATACTGTGTATCTGGCAAAATTTCTGGTCAACCATGTAATTAATTGCTGAGCACCTACCTGGCTGTTATAAGCAGGTGGTCTTGCTCATTTGAAGGTTGTTGAAAGTTGATGATTTTGGCTCTGTAATGCATAACAAGCTGATCTGGTTGCTCTGTACAGCTTACCTGTGAGTTTATGTATCTCTTGTTGTTTGTTTTTGGCATGAACCCACTGATTTCATGATTAAACTTATATGAGAAATGCTGTTTGGCATGTGTTGTGTTAATTCTGTCTCCAGTATTGCATGTATTCTTCTTCTGAATCTGGATGTTTGGTAATGTTTAGATTCTAGAGCATAGAATTCCTATGTTGACTGTCTGATCTTTTAACTTCTACTCAAGGGGTAGATTAAACTGTTTTCAGGTTGAACATTGGGAAGAGTATACTGCAGTAGGGATACCATAAGTAGAGATAACCTAACACTTTGTATTGGGAGATGCCTGTAAGGCAGGTATCACATATATCCCCTTGAAATCTAGTTTTAGTTGTTCATGCTGATCATTCACAGGTGTATGTCTACTGACTCCAGGCCCTGGATAGGCACCAATCATGCTTTGTTTTGTGTTATAACCATATCCAGCTTTGCATCCACACTTAAACTCCAAAGCAAAATCTAAAACCAACCATTAGGACTTTAGAGTTAGTTTAGGAACCTCAGTCCTCTGTCTACAACTGCAAATAGGCCCAAAGCTAGCCCCTTTGCCCTTATCTTTCAGTTTTGGTCTACTTACAGGAGGACTCATCTGCTTTCTGTCAGCATCCCAGCCTTGTATGCATATCCTCATGGATGTTGAGTAGGGAATACCCCCCTAGGTCTTGCAGAGCCTGAAGAAGAAGAGGAGATAAAATATAGAGTCTATCTCCTATACTGTTGACCCCCTGGCCCAGAGATCCTGTTGATCACTGATGGCTACCTTGTAGGGAAATCTGGGAATAAGCATCCAGTCTGGGAAAAAGTCAACAGAAATTGGCGACTCCGCTGGGGATTGAGAAGTAAAAGTGCTATCTAATCATCTCCAGTGATATATATGTGACCCATCTGAGTCAGCAACAGTAATCTACTCCGCTGGGGACCCTTGTGAAAGAACCCTGGTTTTCAGAAGAAAACAGTTCCTAGAAATAGGTGGCGACTCCGAAGTAATCTCCCAACCGGTCAAAGTAAAATTATATGCAGGGGAGAAGATCCCAACAAAATCCTCTATTTGAAGAGTTACCATTAACAAAAAGAATGATGTATAGAAGAAAGGGAACTGTCTCAGCTAGTCATGAGAGCTCCCCCAGAAAAAGTGATGAGGTTCAAGATAACCCTAGGCCATCAGGACAGCATGCTCCTTATTTTTCAAGTGCAGAAGCTGATATTCAAGGTGCATATGAGAGGCAACAGGGTGGTAGTATGAGAATGAGGTCAGAGGTGTTCCAAGAACGCCCTTTTCTAGACCCAAGTGAAAGGTTTGAAGAGGCAGAGTCTCTAAGGGATGATGAAGATGATGACCAAAATGGCATGAGACCATCTACCTCCAGACCTAAGGATGAACAATTGGCTGAAGAAATCAAAAGCCTAAGAGCAGAACTAGAATACCTACAAGCCATGAAAATCAGAGATGATATACAGCAGAAAGTGCAAGCCTTGAGAACTGCCCAAAATAATTCAGTTCCTACCTTAGAAAATGCAAATATGCAAAGACATCAGCAAAGATATGAAATGCAACATCAGCATCATGATGATAGACAATATGTGAATGATGCTAGGATACCACTAAACAATGCAAGAAACCAAAATGCAAATAGAAATATTAATATTAATCAGCCAAACAGACAGCCCATGCAGTTAGATAGATTCAGGCAGCTGGTGTTTGATGGTATTCCTGGGTATCCTAACCCCATTGACAAGCATCTGAGGCTGCAAGTGCCTAAATTTTTCAGGAAACAACACAGTGTCAGGAGAAGATCATCTAAAGGCCTTCCAAAACGTCATGGATAATTTTGAGGTTGAGCATGAGGACGTTTTCATGAAGTCATTCATGCAATCCTTAATAGATGAGGCAAGAGAATGGTACAGAAATCTGCCTGACCGGAGTATTTCATCATGGGATGATTTTAAAAGGATATTCAAGGAGCAATATGGTGATAAAACTGACCCTAGCTTCTTTGTAAATGAGTTCACCAGCATCACCAAAGGGTCAAATGAGCAGGTTGCAGACTTTAATGCAAGATTTACTAAAGTGTTGAACAAATTGCCACATCATATGAGGCCAAATGAACCAATGTGCATAATTTTGTACATCAATGCCTTTGATGCAAAGACTGCATATGGACTGAGAGATAAAGGTCCTGCCACTCTCAGGGATGCTTTCAGAATTGCAGTAAATATTGAAAACAATAGGAAAGCATCAGGCAAGACAAATAGAAGGGATGATGTAAAAATTCTGCAGAATCCAAATAAGCCTCAGAACACTCAAGGTAGTACATCTGCTCCTGAAGATAAGATAGACAAACTGGCAAATGTTGTTAAGGACCTGAGCTATAGATTAGCTAGAAGTGAAAAAGGGATGGGTCCTGATAGGCAAGTCTATCAAAGGCAGGAAAAGAGGCCATCATTACATGATATGCCTTATAACACCAATTGGCATGATGGTAAGCCTGTATATTCACGTAACAACACAAATCAGAGGGCTCAACATGTCAAGGAAACTCCTGATCCCCTGAAGAAAACTATAAATATTGCTGATGATGCTCCGTGGTGTATAATTTGTCAGATGCCACATTCACAGTCACAGTGCATGATTGCTCAATCCTTGTATGATAATGCTACATCTTGTAATGAATGCAATGAGCCACATCATGTGCAGGATGATGATGTTAACATGATGTCCATAGGTAATGGATACACTCTGTATGATGCTGATGACAATACAGATCATCAGGTTCAGGCCTACCAACAGTCCCCATATGATGAAGATAATGAAGATAATTATGTGTATGCTCAGAACTCACACAATTTTCTGAGTAACCTACAGCGACCTTCTGATGAGGAAATCAGAGCCTTCACAGCTGCAGCAGTTGCTCAAGTCAAGAGCAACTACAATCTCAGAGGTAGAAATCAGGTTGGCAGCCCACATCAGCTAGAAGATATTTCTGCAGGTCAGCTGGTGCATGGTCATAAAGGAACTGAACCACAAAAAAGGCAGTGGGTGAATAATAAGCAGAACTTTAGATACAGAGCAGGTCATGAATTTCAAGGACCAGAAAACAGAACCCCTCAGGCTGAAGATCAAAGTAGAGGTTCCCAAGACAGGAATGATGATCAGGGAACTATGAAAATGAAAGCTAAGTCAGCTCAGGATAAAAGCAAGATTGTGGAGCAAGCTACAACTGTTGTACAAAACTATGCTCCATTTGATATAGCCCAGATCCTCTCTCAGGTAAAGGTCTCTGTTCCACTTATGGAACTCATGAAAGTGGAAGAGATCAAGAATAGGACAATATCCCTGATCTCAGGGGTACCTTTTCAAGCTAAGCAAAATGATCAGACCCAGGGTGAGAAACAGGTCATGTGCAATGAAGAAGATGAGACTCCTGAAGTCTATTTAGGAATGACCATGACAAAGTGTCCTTCACAGGTGGAACCATTTTATGTTTCCCTGGTTATAAATGGTAAAATAATTAGAAATTGTATGCTTGACTCTGGAGCATCCACAAATGTCATGCCTTTGGCTATCATGCAACAAACTGGATTAAAGATTGACAAGGCATGTGGAAAGTGTTATGCTATGGATGCCAGAGAGGTACCAGTTATTGGAATCATGAAGGATGTAGATTTCAAACTGGCAGTATTTCCTGAAAGGAAATATAAAATGAATATAACAGTGGTTGACATCAAGCCACAGTATGGTATGTTGCTGTCAAGAAGATGGGCAGCACTGATTGGTGGAAGTATGCAGCTGGACCTATCATATGCCATGATTCCAATGAATGGCAGGGATGTCAAGTTAATCAGAGAGCAAAGATCATCAGAGACAGTGGAAGACCAAGAAGCAAATGAACAGATATGCTTTGTAGACACTGACTGTGATAACTTCAAGGTTGTCTCAGATGATGCAGAAGACAAAAAGAAGAATGCCTGCATTGATGAGCTGGATCAGCAAGGGTTATGGACCATGTTTTTTGATGGAGCTTGTGCAAAAGAAGGCTCTGGAGCTGGAGTTGTTTTCCTGTCTCCAACTGGTAAGCTCCTCAAATCCTCTTTCTTGCTGAGGTTTGATTGCACAAACAATATTGCATAATATGAGGCTTTACTCTTAGGCCTGAATATTGCTCTCAAACATGGAATTAAGATGTTAAGAGTATTTGGAGACTCTGAGCTGATTGTATCCCAGATCAGAAATAAGTATGCTGCAAAAAATAAGAGATTGAAATATTACAAGCATGCTGTTTGGGATACTATTGAACTTTTTGATGCATTTTCAATTGGCTGGGTAGAAAGGTCAAAAAATGTTATGGCTGATTTCTTAGCCAATGTTGCAATAAGGCCGGATGACATCACTCTGTCAGGTGTCACAGATGTAGAAGTTAAAATTAGGCCTGCCATACCAGAAAACATATGCAGTTGGCAAGTTTTTAATGATGATAGGGATTTGCTGAAATTTTTGCACTGCATAGATGAGTATGAGAACCAACAGATTGATTTCCAAGCTTTTGTAGAAACTGTAGATGGAAAAGAGACTCTTGTGGGAAAGGAGATCATCCAGTTGAAGACTAACAAGATCCCTAGAGGGTTAGTGGCTTTGGAAAGAGCCTTTGACAGTAGAGACAAAATGATCACAAGGACATCCCCCACTAATAAGGAGGATTTAGAAGAAATCAATTTGGGGACATCTCAGGCCCCTCAGAAGGTATATATTGGCAAACAGCTCAAACCACACATAAGAAGTATGCTGATTGCATTGCTAAAAAAGTATAAACATGTTTTTGCTTGGTCATATGAGGACCTAAAAGCTTATAGAGAAGACTTATTCCAGCATGAGATCCCACTGAAGCCTGAAGCTAAGCCATTTAGACAGAGGCAAAGGCCTATAAATCCTACCTTAGCTCCTAAGATGCAAGAAGAACTCAAAAGGCTCAGGGAAGCTGGAATAATTGTGCCCATCAGACATTCAACTTGGGTGTCTAACCTTGTCCCAGTCAGGAAAAAGAATGGTGATATTAGGCTTTGTGTGGATTTTAGGAACTTGAATGTATCCTCTTTGAAGGATAACTATCCACTGCCTAATATGGAAGCTATGTTGCAGAGAGTGACTGGTTGTGAACTCCTATCCATGATGGATGGATTTTCAGGATATAATCAGGTAAAGGTGAAAGAATCAGAACAGTATAAGACTGCCTTTACCACTCCATGGGGAACGTATGTGTATGTTAGAATGCCATTTGGACTAACAAATGCAGGTGCTACATTTCAAAGAGCAATGGATGTTGCTTTTGCAGGGCTGATTGATTCAATCCTGGCAGTATATCAGGATGACCTGACTGCCTACTCAAAGAAAGAGGAGCAGCATTGTATGCATCTGGAGCAGATCTTCATAAGAGCACTAGAATATGGTATTTCTTTAAACCCAAAGAAGTGTGCCTTTGGAGTAGTTGAAGGAAAACTTCTGGGACACATTGTTTCCAAGGATGGAGTCAGGATAGATCCAGAGAGAGTGGCAGCTATTGACAGGATTCAAATGCCAAAAACTGTGAAAGGAGTTCAATCCTTCTTTGGACAGATAAACTTTGTTAGAAGATTTGTTCCCAACTTTGCAGAGATCACAAGGAACATATCCAAGATGATGAAGAAGGATGCAACTGTCAACTGGGAAAGGGAAGCAGCAGAATCATTTCAGAATATCAAAGAGGCAATCAAGATGGCCCCTGTTCTTAAATCTCCTGATTTTTCTAGGCCATTCCAAGTGTTCTCATTTGCTTCCTTTCATACTGTAGCTGCATGTTTGTTACAGAAAAATGAAGATGGTTTTGAACAGCCCATCGCTTTCTTCAGTATGTCCCTGCAGGCCTCTGAGTTGAAGTATGACATTATGGAAAAGCAGGCATATGCACTTGTTAGAGCCATCAAAAGTTTCAGACCATACCTGGTAGGGTCATATATCATTGCATATGTGCCTCATGCTGCAGTCAAAGACATATTCACTCAGCAGGAGGTGACTGGAAGAAGGTGCAGATGGATAAACAAACTGCAGGAATTCAACATAGACATACAAGTTACTAAGTTGATAAGGGGACAAGGATTAGCCAAGATGATGGCACAATCAAACTTGGAAGCATGCCAAGTTAATGCAGTCCAAGATGGGAATGTAAGTGTATCAGGATCTGAATGGTACAAGGATATTGTCTATTATTTGCAAAATCTGAATTGTCCTTCCCATTTCAGTGACAATCAAAAGAGGACTCTGAAGCTACATGCAATCAGGTATGTCATTGTTCAAGGTGAGCTGTACTGGAAAAATCCTGATGGTGTGCTGCTGAGATGTGTGGATAAGAACATGGCTAACAATATTTTGATTGACATGCATGAAGGATTGTGTGGTGGCCATTATACTGCCCAAACAACAGCTCATAAAATTCTCAGGGCAGGATATTGGTGGCCCACTCTCTTTTCAGATGCACAAAAGTTAGTAAGGAAGTGTGACCCTTGCCAGAGATTCTCAGGAAAGCTGAAATATAATGGTGCTTTGCCCCTCAGAACTGTACCTGTGGATGCTCCATTCCAGCAGTGGGGAATTGACTTTATAGGGGAAATTGCAGACAAATCAAGTGGGGGACACAGTTGGATTTTGGTGGCAACTGACTACTTTACCAAATGGATTGAGGCCATTCCAACTAAAAGAGCTACAAGTAAGGTGGTGACAGATTTCATACTAGAGAACATCATCATCAGGTTTGGAGTACCATTTAAGATTATCACTGATAATGCTATGTGCTTCAGATCAGGTGAGTTTGTTGATTTTTGCAACAAGTATGGGATAAATCTGTCATATACATCACCCTATCACCCACAAGGAAATGGTCAAGCAGAATCAAGTAATAAGAGCATCATGAAAATTGTCAAGAGGATACTGGACAAGAACAAGAGAGCTTGGGACTCAAAGTTGAATTTAGCAGTATGGGCTGACAGAGTGACTGTGAAAAGGGCTATTGGGAAGTCACCTTTTGAGCTAGTGTATGGTGCATCAGCTAGACTGCCCATAAACAATCTCCTACCAGTTTACAGATTCATTCAGGAAAATGATGAGGACATTGAAGATCCCATGACAGAAAGAGTGAATCAGCTGGTTGCATTGGATGAAGACAGAAGGAAAGCCCACCAGATCAATCTCAAAAGACAACAGGATATGAAATATCAGTTTGACAGGAGAACTACAAAAAGGAAGTTTCAAGTCAATGATCTGGTGCTTATTTGGAATGCTAAAGATCAGGAAAAGGGTAAACATGGTAAATTTCAGCCCTTATGGATGGGCCCATATCAGGTTTGCAATACTCATGGGGAGGATTCTTATTTCCTCCAGGCCCTAGATGGTGAAATTCTGGAGTTGCCTGTGCATGGCCAATTCCTTAAGTTCTATTTTGCATGAATATCTGGTTGCTGTGCACATTTGTAAAATATGTATGTAGTGTAAATGCCTTGTACAGCTCGCGTTTTTTGCTTTTTGTCAGGTCTGCCCGGAGATCTGGTTCTCGCTGCAGGTTTTCACCTGCACGTCCCCATTCGGAGCCACTGTTAGCACTTATTTTGACCTGGGGTTGATTTGTCATGATCAGGAGGTTTCTTCATCTGAAGCCTTCATCTTCTTGCCCAATTTTTCTAAGTGTTGGACCTCCTCAGCGTTTTTCAGCTGCAGCATCATATTTTCTGAGGAGGAGGTCGTCATCATCATCTTGTCTTCGATGATGATCTTCATCAGCATGTTCTTCGTCGACTTGTTTTTCTCATCGTCATCATCATATTTCAACTGTCGGGTGATGTTTGCTTATTATCCTGATGATACCGGTGAGCTACAGTGCGCCCTCAGTTGCTTGCGAGGGTGATTTTTTCAAGTATCCGGTGATCTTCCGAATATCACCTTGCTCAAACATGATGACGATGTTGCCCCGATATCTTGAAGGGGTTATTCTCTAAGTTGTTCGACCTAACTTGTTTTTTCTTAAGGGTCGTCATCATCATGACATTTCCAGTTATCATCCTGCTGCTTGCGGAGGTCATCATATTTTCTGCCTTCATGATATTTCGCCGGGGTGATATTTCTATCATCGGGTGATCTTGGTTATGATCATCCTGATGATGTTGTTGAAGAGTTCTAAGTGCGACCTGATATTCACTAGGGTCATCATATTTTGAACGTCAGGATGATCTTAGTCAATATCATCCTGATGATGTTGTATCACTTCTTGTTCGTTGTTTTGTCATCCTGATGATGCTGACGTCATCCGTATATCAGGGTGATATCTATCTTTTTATCTGCCTATCTGCATCATGATATTCCGAAGGAGGGGGTGATATTTTCATATCACCCGGATATATGTTTTGTTCGAGCATCTGCTGATTTCAAGGAGATATTCGCCTGTTGGCTTCGCGCATTATCTCCGGGGGGTGATCTTTTCAAGCAGCATCATCATATTCAGTTATCGCCCCGATCTTATAGAGGAGCTATAGTGCAACCTGATATTTGAACATCAGGAGGATATTTCCAAATATCCGGTTGTCTTCCGAATATCATGATGATGTTAATATGATGATGACGTCATCAAGGTCCGCGGGGGTCATATTTCTGACAACTGATCATCTTGAAGAGACCTCCTGATATTTGCAAACATGATGATGACGTCATCCGGATATGAGGAGGTGAGCAGTAGGCAGATGTGATGATGACGTCAGCAGTATATGATGATGATGTCATCAGGATGTTCATCGGCCAGACTTTTGTTATAAGCTCAGCAGGAGGATGTTCCTCCGATGGATCAGGTTGTGCCGATTATCATGAAGGGTATATTTCAAATATCATGATGACGTCAGGGTGATATTTCGAACAACAGGATATCATGCTGCTGGAGGATGATGATGATGAGGTTCTATACTAGTGTCGTCAGGAGCAAAAGCACCGACATGATATATGCTCATGACCTAGTATATAAAGTGTTATTGAGGTCATCGCGGGGTGCATGTGGGATATTGATATCCTGCATTTTCAAACATCATGATGATGAATCTCGGCGGGAAATGCTTGCGATAGTCTGTATGATGATCTTCCCAAGGCCGCGGGTTGGTGCGCCATTAATGGCGATTGTTGCAGAGGTATGGGCGATGGCGTGGGTCGATCTTGTACCCGACTGAGGGTGTACATCAGCGGACAGGGGCGCAGGGCTCGAGAAATCTTCCTGTCTCCTCCCCTACCTGCTGCATTCAAGTTTGGGCGCCAATCCGGTTGTGTTTGAGCGCCATTTTCATGATACTGTGTATCTGGCAAAATTTCTGGTCAACCATGTAATTAATTGCTGAGCACCTACCTGGCTGTTATAAGCAGGTGGTCTTGCTCATTTGAAGGTTGTTGAAAGTTGATGATTTTGGCTCTGTAATGCATAACAAGCTGATCTGGTTGCTCTGTACAGCTTACCTGTGAGTTTATGTATCTCTTGTTGTTTGTTTTTGGCATGAACCCACTGATTTCATGATTAAACTTATATGAGAAATGCTGTTTGGCATGTGTTGTGTTAATTTTGTCTCCAGTATTGCATGTATTCTTCTTCTGAATCTGGATGTTTGGTAATGTTTAGATTCTAGAGCATAGAATTCCTATGTTGACTGTCTGATCTTTTAACTTCTACTCAAGGGGTAGATTAAACTGTTTTCAGGTTGAACATTGGGAAGAGTATACTGCAGTAGGGATACCATAAGTAGAGATAACCTAACACTTTGTATTGGGAGATGCCTGTAAGGCAGGTATCACATATATCCCCTTGAAATCTAGTTTTAGTTGTTCATGCTGATCATTCACAGGTGTATGTCTACTGACTCCAGGCCCTGGATAGGCACCAATCATGCTTTGTTTTGTGTTATAACCATATCCAGCTTTGCATCCACACTTAAACTCCAAAGCAAAATCTAAAACCAACCATTAGGACTTTAGAGTTAGTTTAGGAACCTCAGTCCTCTGTCTACAACTGCAAATAGGCCCAAAGCTAGCCCCTTTGCCCTTATCTTTCAGTTTTGGTCTACTTACAGGAGGACTCATCTGCTTTCTGTCAGCATCCCAGCCTTGTATGCATATCCTCATGGATGTTGAGTAGGGAATACCCCCCTAGGTCTTGCAGAGCCTGAAGAAGAAGAGGAGATAAAATATAGAGTCTATCTCCTATACTGTTGACCCCCTGGCCCAGAGATCCTGTTGATCACTGATGGCTACCTTGTAGGGAAATCTGGGAATAAGCATCCAGTCTGGGAAAAAGTCAACACGAAGGAGGTTCAAAGCTTTATCTTGTGCATGCATGTAATCAGGCCTCTGAGCCCAATTGTAAGCTTGCATGTTGCCGACCAATCTGTATTTGAATTCTATGATATACTGAATGACTGAATCTGCATTTGCTTTATATCTTTGAGTTGTTTTCATTGTGTTTACTCTTGCTACACTGTCCAGACAATTCAATCTGTGAACCCTCCTACCGTGACTGCACCACAGACGGTAGTGGAACACATTAACAGGCCCAACTACCATGAGCAACAAGTCAATTTTTGCAATAGTAATATGGACAACTTTAGAGTGGAGCCTGATCAGGAGATTCCAAGCCACACTAATCCTTTATGAGCTGAGGCTCAAGCTAATCAGGTAGGTTTATGGCAAATGTATTTTGATGGTGCATGCTCTAGACCTGGGGCAGGCCCAGGTGTGATTTTCATTGCACCTAGTGGGAAAACTTTTAAACATTCAGTCATGTTAAATTTTTCTTGCACTAACAACACTGTGGAATATGAGGCATTACTCCTTGGTTTAAATATGGCAGTCAAGCTTGGTATAAAACTACTAAAAGTCTTGGGGGATTCTGAGCTAGTTGTTTCACAGGTAAGAGATAAGTATTTGACAAAGCATAGAAGGCTTAAATAGTATAAGTATGATGTGTGGGATACCATTGAACTCCTAGATGCATTTTCCATTGAATGGATAGAAAGAAGCAAGAATGTGATGACCTATTTTTTTGGAAAACATCACCTTAAGAACTAATGATATTACTTTAGCTGGAATCTCTAAGGTTGAAGTTAAGATCAGACCATATGTGCCAGACAACATATGCGATTGGCAGGTTTTTAATGATGATGCAAACTTGCTGAAATTCCTCCAATGTGAAGATAAGTACATTTCACATGAAATAGATTTTAATGCATTTGTGGAGGTTGTTGATGACAAAGAAATTGTTTTTGGGACTGAACTGATCCAATTAAAGACAAATAAAATCCTAGGAGCATTGGTAGCCTTGGAGAGAGTATTCGACAACCATGACAACAATGAACAGAAGCATGTCCGAGTCCATAGAGATGATCTAGAGGAAATCAATTTAGGGACTACTGCCTGACCAAAAAATGTATACATTGGAAAGAGGATTAGCCCCAAGGTGAGAACAATGCTTATTGTTGTGTTAAGAAAATACAAGCATGTTTTTGCTTGGTCTTATGATGGCCTAAAGGCCTATAGAGAAGACTTGTTCCAACATGAGATTCCTCTAAAACTAGATGCAAAGCCCTTCAGGCAAAAGTAGAGGCTTGTTAATCCCACATTGATCCCAAAGATGTAGCAGGAACTAGCAAAGATGAGGGATGGTGGTATCATTAAGCCAATTAGATATTCTACATGGGTCTCAAACTTGGTGCCAGTGAGGAAGAAAAATGGAGACCTAAGACTCTATGTAGATTTTAGGAATTTAAATATCTCATCATTAAAGGATAATTACCCTCTACCCAACATGGAAATAATGCTCTAAAGGGTCATAGGGACATTTGAGTTACTATCCATGATGGATGGTTTCTCAGGTTATAATCAGGTGAAAGTAAAAGAATCAGAGCAATACAAGGCAACTTTCACCACTCCTTGGGGCACATATGTTTACATCAGAATGCCATTTGGGCTAACCATTGCTGGGGCCACATTCTAGAGGGCTATGGATGTTGCTTTCTTAGATTTGATCAATGTGATCATGGTTGTGTATCAAGATGACTTGACTGCTTTTTCAAAGAAAGTGGATGATCACCGTATGCATCTGGAACAAGTTTTTAGAAGGGCTTTAGAGTACGAGATATCCCTTAATCCTAAGAAGTACATGTTTGTAGTATCAGAGGGAAAGTTGTTGGGACACATTGTGTCCAATGATGGAGTAAGGATAGACTAAGAGAGGGTGGAAGCTATTGATAAGATATCAATCCCTAAAACTGTTAAAGCAATACAGTCTTTCTTTGGGAAGATCAACTTTGTGAGAAGGTTTATTTCTAACTTTGCAGAAATTGTTAAGCCTATTGCCAAGATGCTAAAGAAAGGGGCTAAGATTATGTGGGATGATGATGCTATCAATGCTTCATGGCAATAAAGAGAGCTATCAAGGAAGCACCAGTGTTGAAATCTTCTAATTTTGGTAAGCCTTTTCAGATATTCTCTTTTGCTTAATTCCATACTATTGCGATAGTTATGTTGCAAACAAATGAAGAGAATTTTCAGCAGCCCATTGCATTTTTTGGCAAGTCCCTCTAGGTCATAGAACTAAAGTATGACATGGCAGAGAAATAGGCATATGCCTTGGTTAAAGTGGTGAGAAATCTCAGACCCTATCTGGTTGGTGCAAAAGTAGAAGCATATGTACCTAATGTAGCTATAAAAGATATATTGGTCTAGTAGGAGGTGACTGGCCAAAGGTGTAGGTGGATTAATAAGATCCAAGAATTCAACATTGATATCCAAATCATAAACTGGTTAGAGGATAGGGACTTGCCAGATTGATGGCTAAGGCCAACTTGGAGGCTACTCAAATTAATATTGTTGGAGGAGAACCAAGTGCAGTATGTAGTCTACAAATGACATCATGGTATATTGACATTATCTATTATCTGACACATCTTAGGTGTCCAAATGGGCTCACTACAAATCAACAGAGAACACTACAGCTGCAATCTATGAGATATGTATTTTTAAAGGGAGATCTATATTGGAGATGCAATGATGGTGTCCTTTTGTTTTTTTGGATAAAAATCAGACTGAGAATATGCTGATTGAGATGCCTGGAGTATGTGGGGGACATTTCATAGCCAAGATGACAACTCACAAGATTTTAAGAGCATGATATTATTGGCCTACTCTATTTTTAGATTTGAACACATTCACAAGAAAATGTGAGGCATGTTAGAAGTTTTTTGGAAAGGTCAAGTATTTGGGTACACTGCCCCTCACTCCTCTGCAAGTTAAAGCTCCTTTCCACCAATATGGCATAGATTTTATTGGTGAGATCAATGAAAAATCTAGTGGAGATCATAGATGGATCCTTGTAGCTAGAGATTACTTCACCAAATGAATAGAGGCTATCCCAACTAAAAAAGCCACAAGCAAGGTAGTGATAGTTTTCATCTTGAATCACATCATTATAAGATTTGGAGCACCAATCAAACTAGTGATGGACAATGCTATGTGCTTCAGATTTGATGAGTTCATAGGTTTTTGCAACAAGTATGGAATTGAGATGTCATATTCTACCCCCTATCATCCCTAGGGAAATGATTAAGCTAAGTCCAATAATAAGAGCCTGATAAAAATCATAAAGAGAATATTGGATAAGAAAAAAAGAGCTTGGGATTCTAAATTGAGTTTGGTAATATGGGCCGATAGGGTGACTATCAAGAAAGCCATTGACAAGTCACCATTTGAATTGTTTTATGGTACTCAGCCTAGGTTGCTAGTGAATAATCTTCTTGTCTATTTATAAGTTCACCAGGAGGAGGATTTGGATACCCCTGACCAAATGAGGGAGAGGATTGAATAACTAGTTGAACTGGATGAGGTCCGAAGGAATGCACAAAGGAACAACCTCAAAATGCAATAGAAAGCTAAGTATCTGTTTGATAAGAGAGCCACTGACAGAAAGTTTGAGATTTGTGACATGGTCTTAATGTAGAATGCTCAAGCATGAGAGAAAGGCAAACATGGGAAATTTGAGGCATTATGGCTGGGATCTTATGCCATAATAGAGCATCATGGAAAGAATTCATACTTCATTTAGACCATGAATGACAAAACCCAAGAACTACCAATGCATGGATAGTTCTTGAAGCAATTCTTTGCTTGATCATATCCATGCACATTTGTACTTTATTGTAAATAGTTGTGTTGTCTTGCTTTATTTTCTTTGTTTTTTGTTTTGTGTGGTCTGCTACCTCCCTGAGATTCTAGATCCTCATGATGACCATGTGGTCATCTGTCCCCAACTAGAGCCATTTTTTGTATATTTATTTTGATACATGCTCTAACCCTTGGTATATGTCTCCTAGGCTTATTAAAACCCTAAGCCTAGTGTTTTGCTTCACTAGCCTTTGTGATTGCTTGTTTTAATCTAATGTTGACTTCCCGTGGCCTATTCCCGGTCACTTAAGTTGTCACTTAAGTATCTCTCGCCATCGGGTTACTGACCCTCATGCCGAAGGATACCCTTTATATCCTGTGACCCAAAATATGTCGAATACCCAACCAATTTGAATAATATTCTACCTTTATATTGGATATCAAGCATTCTTTATTTTATGTCCCTCCCTTCTCGTTCTACCTAGTGAGGCCCCTCATTAAAAAACAACTTATACGCATGTGCTGAAATGAGCTTTAAGTCATGCCTAGTTAGTGTGCCCTGTGATTGTTGTCACATTCTACTGGAAGGATTGCCTTCGCCTGGTCTCAAATCAACTTCCTGCAAGGTTGCAGGGACACATGTGTCACTTGATGTGTTTGATGGTACATCATATTCTGCCATGGAGTTCCTTTCTGCTAAGGGTCCTTTGGCTCTTCCATGGGACAACAAGGGTGACATGGCTAGTGAGTTGGCTTCTCAATGGAGTTTCGTGGGGAGAGTTTGCTTCCCCTGAGGCTTTTCTGAGGCTTCTACGAGATTGTGAAATCTAGACTGTTCTCCTACGTGGCAGTGCTAATGTGGGTTGCGTATGTCCCTAAAGGGTAAAGAGTGCGCATTAAGCCACGTGATCTAACATGATGCTTCTGGGGATGACTTGGCATTCTACAGAGGGTTTATACCTTCATAGGGAGTGCTCTAGGCTTTCAGCGAGGTAGTGAAAAGTGTAGTGTGGACCAAGGCATATTTATCATTTATGGTGGAGGCTATTTCCAACTTTTTACATAGAACATGCACTTCGCTAGGTCTCCCAACCATTCCCAATGAGCTCATGAAGGTGCCACATTGACCTAAAAGGATATTAGATCGTGATGAAATATTTGGCACACTGGGGGAAATTCAAACTCCATCGATGGTCATTGATTTGAGAAGATCTACGACACATATTCAAAGCCAAAATGGATTTTTGGCCTCACGTATTCAAAATTAATGGTACCTAGGATGATTTGAGAGGTCTCCTTGTGTCATCATTCTACATAATTAAGCACGCATTTCCTATCCTCAGGCTCTATGTTTCATCTCCCAATCAGAATTCTTCAAATTGCTATGATGAACAAGTGATTAGTTGGTCAGCCTGGAGTTAAAACCATCATCTACAACTTGTAAGTGCTCTTCACTCTCTTGCATGACATACACCTTAATTCTCATTGAATTACAATCATTCTAGAGAACAGGTGTAGTTGAAATTGTTAGAGTAATTAGACCTTACCCAAAGGATTACCCAATTGCTCCAAAGTAATCATAAGAAATGCCTTAAGATTTAGAATCCTTAGGTGTTTATCATGGCTAGTTCATCTAAAAGGGTTGTAAAGAAGATATAAAGGAAAAGAGATAGGGAATTCAATGATGATGTTTTAATCCAATTACCTGGTTCGACTAAGAGGCCCCATCATTCGCCTAGCATAGTAGCAGACAAACTCTTTGATACCAATGGAACTTGTAGACATGCTATCCTTCCAATCAATGGATATGCATTATTTAGGTATCATTTCTAAAAGAGCAGGAGAGGAAGCCCCATGAGTAACCCCTAGATGTCAGGATTAGACAGGTTGGTAGTCTCAAAAATCTCCATTAATGTTGAGATAATCAAGGTACTGACCAAGAATTATTCCCTTGAAGACAAAGCCTTACATGGTAGCAATGGTGGCACCCTGGTAAGGCTAAACCATGCATATATTTGTCAGGTATTCTAGTTAAACCCCAACTTAAATGCGCCCTTGGACAAGAGGGCTTTGCTCTGGGAATACCATAGGGTAGGTACTGCTTATAGGGTGAAGCTTCTTCCTTGTCACATGCCTAAAGTGGGTGGTAGATTATACAAGTTCAAGGATGATGAGAAAGAGCCTTTTGGCTATGACATTTTCGAAGACTATTTTCAGAAAACCTATTTTGTTGTGTGTCAAGTGATGGGGTTGGATTCTACTGTGTTAATGCCCATGGATGCTATGGTATTGACTTCTAATATTCAGAAGTATGATAATAACACCCTTTATGATTATGCATCATTCATTGAGAAACAACTCAATGACGCCCTGAAAAGCATAAAAGGAAATCCCTCTGCCATCCATTTCATGTATTATTTCCTCTTGTATCATATGTTGCTATATGCAAGGGAGGAGAGGAAAGTATGGCCACCAATGATAAAGATCAAAATAAAAGATGAACAAGGTCATTTGTATCTTGTTCAGGAATGGACATATGTGTGGGATAGTAATTGTGAGAGATCTAATTACATGGTCTTTGAGGAATACTTTGTTAGACATATTCTTAGGTCCCTTGGTCATTAGGATTACCAGTTATCTCAGGAGGTTTAGAGGTTTCTAGGACCTAAGGATATGTGCCCAGAGCTTGGTATCACCCACAATTGGGGTGAATGGTTTCTTTTCAAAGAGGCCACTATCATTAGGATTTATGGATTTGAAGGAACTCCTCATTTTCTACCTAGGGTAACCCTTGACAAAGTGGTATTCTTGGAGATCATGTGGCAAATGAAAGAGTCTAACAAGATTCATTTTAGGAATTTCAAGAAGGCTTCTTTCCTACCTACCACCATTGTTTTTTCTAATTTTTTAATCACATCAAAGGAGGGGCAAGAGTTGATCCCAACAAAGTTACAGTATTACAAGATGCTTACGGCTAAGGCTAAAATATGTGATCCTGAGAAATTTATACACAACGCTAGGTTGGAAAATGAGTCTACTGGCTATAAGCATCAAGTCCATCTTCTTGAAGATGTAATCAAGAACTCTACCACTTTTGAGGAGATAAAACTCAAAAACAAATTATGGAGAAGGGTCTTCAAAGAAGAAAGGTATAAATTGAGGAATATCCTTGGTTATAAGGGAGCCTTTAGAGACATTGTTGATACTGTTGAAAGGATAAAGGTTATGGTGCAGAATGCTAATGAGTTGTGTTCCAATTTGCATGCTGGTTTTGAGAATATTCCTACCCATGCCTTATCTAAGGAGGCTTCTAGTCCTTAGGTCCCTGTTGCTGTCATCCCATTCCATCAAGTGTCCCCAAGACAATCCCTTGTCCCCAGTTTCTTAATGGGAGAGAGTGAAATTCTTGATACTCCTGATGAAGTTGAAGTTACACAGTCCCCAGTGATGAAAATAGAGACCCCACCAGCAGAGAGAATGATGATCACCTTCGAAGAGGTGGATGAGGCATCAGATGATGTGAGAGCCTTGACAAGTCAAAAGTTTATGGATGATGACTCATTAACTCACTCTAAAGAGTTGAAGGATTTTATTATGAAGATAAAGAGGCAGGAAATACTGAAAAAGGTTAAGAGGCCGACCCTTGAGAATAAGGAACATGTTATCAAGGAGTTTTGGGCCAGAGTGCATAAAGAGATGGATGGGATGACTCCATGGAGAGGGAGCTATTGTCAGAGCAAGTGGTTGCATGTTATTGGTAGGCTGGGATATCTCTTCTGCAATAGCATTTGATACTATCAAAAGACATGAAAACATTGATCTGACAGAGGAATTGGCCAACAAGATATATTCTGGATCTGCCTTTAACACAGATTCTAATGCTCTAGACATATGGTCAATTTCCCCTGCTGGAAATAAGCCTTGTGTTGTTGATGACCCTAGTGTGATTATCGGGATCCTTATTGTGCATAGGTTAGATGATACCACCCCTATCCAAGCTGCTTCTTTGACTGCCAATGTTGCCTTATTTACAGAAGCTTGAATTAAGAAAATGCAATTAGATATGGAGAAGTTAAAAAAGAATAATCTTCATTTGCAAGAAAGGTTGAATGTGATTAAGGGCACACTTTTACTGGTTACCCTTCCAATTCCCTCAAGGGAAGAGGGAAGGCTCAAGGAGGAGTTAAGCAAAAGCAAAACCAGGAAAGAGGGTGTCTTGAGGAAAATGAAATAGATGAAGTTAGATTTCACAGAAGGTTTATTGAACAGAAAGCTAGACATGATAATGTCTTATGTTGACAAGGTTTGTGAGTGTCATTGCACTCTAAGGAAGATGCTTGAAGAACATATGAGGTTGGAAATCAAACTTAGGTTGTGGGAAAAATAAGCAACACCTATGGTTCTTTCTTTCACTATTTTGGTTGAGAAGCTTTATTGTGATGAGGATACTAGTAAGTGCTTGACAGAGTTGATTGGCCCTCTCAAAGCTATTAGGAGGATGGTATGGAAGCATAGGGTGTTCACTAAAGAATTTGTTGATGAACTCATACATTTTCATAGGGTACAGGGGTCACACTTACCAACATTGAGAAATGATGACAAGACTCTGAAAAGTCTACAAGGGTGGAGGAAGGAATGTTTATAGATCACCACTTTGATCATCTTGGAGATCAGTAATGATGAAGAGAAAATCATTGATAATTTGAGTTCTACCTTAGATGAGCTATCCAGAATTGAATTTGAAATGGCAACCATCACTCTCATAATTGCTCTTCCTTCCAATCAAAAATATAAAAGGCATTTGGCAACTGTGTATCAAAGCTTCCCACCTCAACAATGAGGAGAATATTCTCTGCTTCCAATTGTTCCTTCCTTGAGGATCTTCATTGATAAACTAATTTTGAAATGACATCCGAATGTGACAGGCATTAACAAAGTTGACATTCAGTTAGAGGAGTGGTCACAAGCACACTTGTATCATCATGGATGTATAATGTGCCTATGTTGCATATGGTTACAACGGCCAATTGTGGATGGAATTTGTTTTGGAGAAATGATTATCTTCGTGGCTTTTCAATGGTAGTCCCATGTTTTTTTCCCTCTCATATGTTTTGTCCTCTTTGAGCTTAAAGGATTGTGGGGGTATATTCCCTTCCAAAATGAATTGTTAGTGGCCTAAAGCTTGTCTGCTCCCATGTTTCTATAAATGGGAAATCAGGGCCATTTTGTAGAGGTTCCGACTTTAAGGTCTTAGGCAGTATCATGCTATGTGTTTGATTTAAGGGAAATAGAAGAAAATTGTGTCAAAATTGGTGTTCAAATCTGTAAGGCAGTATTAATTCGGAAATTTAATACAAATATCATACTAGTTATGTGATCCTTTTTGTATTGCATATGATGGAGTTGATATGAATTTTAGATATCGATGATATTTTAATTCATCTTTACAATTCTCTATATTGTGTGTGTTTTCTCTTGCTTTCTCTCCAGGAGAGGAATAAATTGCTTGGAAAACTATTAATTATTGTCTGCAATATAATTTCGAAGGGTGTTTCTATGTTATCAAGTGCAAGAGGTGTTAATATAAGGTGTGGATACCATTAGTGTATTAGAAGAGGGGCGATATTGCCTAAATGATACATTGGTTTTATGCAATTTAACTCTATAACCAATTGGATTAAGCACCGGTCTCTTACTAGGTTAATTCATTGATTTAGATCTATCCCAAACAAACTTAAATAATTTCTATATCTATTATTTTGTTAAACATGTGTTTGGATAAGTATTCATTCTCAATCAAGGTATGAACTATGTTATCATAAGATTAAGCCAATCAAGGTTGAGTTAGTCATTTTCCTGGTAAACTGTCATTGAGAACCTTTTGTTCAGATACAACATCATAGGTAGATCCTTGAGACATTTTTAGGTGTTGTAAAGGGTACACCTACCTTGGTCTTGTAGAACTAAAAGTGCAGAGGAGTTTTCAACTCTTTTGTTGTAATCCTTTTCATTGGCCATTGACCCAGAGCCCTCAACCATAAGAAATTGGATGAATCTTTAGAGGACTCTGATATATCAGTTAGATGAACCAATAGTTAGCTTTCTCGATTTGTCTAAGTATTTGTGCTTGTTCTCTAGCCTACGTTCTTTAGTCAGAGTTTCTTGTATAGGCAAGTTCATTCTAATCTTATCTAAAATTTAATCTTGCTTGATTCCAGGACACATCAAGCTTGAAATGTCAAGTGAGGAAAAGAAAAATTAAGAGAGTTGTTTCAACGCTTTTGGTTTGGTTTACTTGACTAGTTTGGTGTTCGTTAGGTGCCTTTTGATGTTAGCAAAGAATTATTTTTCTTTGCTTTATGTTTTCATAATTTGATGATGAATTATCTAATTGAACTAATCTAGATGCATGCAAAAGTAAATGTGTTCTATTTTTTTGTATTTTTTGGAGACAAAATGTGATCTAATTAATCTACTTGTAATTTTTTTTGGTGAATGTAACTAAATGAAGTTTTCTATGTGATGCCCCGTCATGCAATCCTAGAGTGTTAGACTAACAAGAAAAATAACATAAATATATTTTTTTGAAGCAAGTAAATGCATTAATCATCTACACTATTAACAACATTAAATAAAATGAACAGCTAACACCTCTAGGGAACATAAGTGCATCAGAAAAACATAAAATTATAACAATACAAGTGATATACATTATAATACAACAGCAGAGGATTTACATCATTCATTTGCAAAGATAAATAATTACAAAGGTTCAAATACAAGATTACATGACCGATCGCATTGGTTTACAATATACAACAAAATAAAACAATTATGAAGGTATACTACAACTCTAAAGATGCAGAACAAATGTAGAACTAGAAACACTTCTGCAATGTCCTCGAACTAGTACATCCAAGAAAACCAATGGATTAAGCTCTTCCACCCAACCATGTGGAACCCTAAGGTCCACCCCCCAAGCTAGGAGATAACATTGAGGTTTCGCTAAGTCAAAGGTTACAAACAAGAAGAAACAAATTTGACATAAACAACTCATATCATCAAGACTACACAAATCATCAAGACAAGTCAAATCATCAAGACAAGACAGTACTCCAGAGGCAACAACAAAAGATAACAAGAAGTAACTAGACTGCATTAGGGAGAGTGTATCACATGGTCATAGCATGGGTTACCCAGGCTATCTCTCTCTAAAAACTGGCCCCCATCTATGGTTACCCTGGCAACCTCTCTCTAGGCACCGGTCCCATAGGGTGACACATGCAGAGCTGACACATCCTCTCATGAAGACAAGGAGGTTGACCTTGCCAACCAGGCCTTCTCATCCCATCCTTAGCCTATGAGAGCACTCAAGGCATGGGTGAGGCATCATACTTATCTTCTTATGCGAATTTCTACCCAACCCACCTAAATAAATTATTAAGTTATCACTTAATTACAACTTCCATGGGGTTACCCAGGCAACCACTTTAGGCATCGGCCCCACCATGAAAGCCACTCTCCTACATACAACTAGCAAACCCTAACCAATATCCAGAGCCAAAAGAAGCATGGACAAGGGATTATAAGGCATCTAACTTTTCGTAACCCAATACATTACATAGACCATTTTAAATCCAAACTCTCAACCACGAAACTTTCCCCTGTCCATTTCAAAATCCCAAATCAAATAAAACATTTAATCAACAATTTTTCAAAAACAACAATCTTTCCCAAACCACATCAAGAACTCATACCAAAAGACACATCACCAATACATCCTTTCCACAAAATCATATTGAATTTCAAGGTAACAAGCCTCTAGAGCTAAAAGATTTTAACACAAATACCAATAGACAACTATCCAAAGCATGACGCTTAGCAACCTTGACCTCCCACGAAACTAACATGATCACCATTACATTAAGCTAGACAAAACATAACAGCAAGACTCAAAACCAAATTAAATGCAATGACCCAATTGCATTGTTGATACACATTAGTTTAAAATTAGCAATAAACAACAAAGATATATATATATATATATATATATATATATATATATATATATATATATATATATATATATATATATATATATATATATATAACCAAAACCCAAGTACTACTACACTTTTTGAACTATTTTATCATGGATTCAATAAAAGACTTTAAATCTCTCTTTTTAGATTAAATCATAAACTTACTTAAGATAACAATATTCTAATCAAATCTCAAGATCTATAATTCCCTCTATGATTTATTTAATAACTTACTACTACAATTCACATCTATTCACTTTTAAAAAGAATAACTATAATCATCCCAATCTCAACTCAACTGCAAGTAAATCTATGACCCTAAAAAGATATAAAACAAAAATGATTTTTAAAACAATAAAACAATATTAAGATTCAAATCATGACATCAAGCTCCTACTATCTTACTATCAAGAATGTTAGTCATAGTCAAGATTGCATTAAAGTCCTATTCCTACTACTAAGATCCCTCAGTATAGAAGGTTACTAACAACATTTAAACTTATATTACTAACATCATCAATGCCTATGATGTTAAAACAATGTTCATATACAAGTATCAAATATTCATTACCTACATCATCAATTTTATAAGGTTTCTATTACATTAATAGACAATCCTAAGCAATTCTATTCTACTGTAACAGTTACAAGGTTACTATCCAAACATGCCAAGTAATTATATCGTAGGATAAACCTATTAAATTGTAAGGCGAAGCTTCTTCTCATCAACATTGCACAATTATACCGACCATAAAGCCATAGCATAGGTCAAGCAATCTAATAGAGTTTCAAGACACTATTCCTATATTATTCGCTAACAACAACACTATAAAATTTTAACTCTCTTTTAAATAAAATTCTAATAATAATTCTATTCTAGAATTTTAGTTTCATCTATTATTTGTTTAATCAATACCATAATAACTCAATTCACAATAAATCTCTAATTTATTATTTATTAATTAAAATCAATGCACCACAAGATAGTATATGTAAGATAAAAATAATATAACTACTACTTATCTCAATATGTTTAATTTTAGAATTATAATATTACTTATCATTTGTTTAATAACTAGCATCACCATAAAATCTACTTTACATTAAAAGAAAATTTAATTTATTTATTTAACTAACTTGCATCTACTAAAACAACTTTATTTAAATAAAATTAATTTTAAAATAATACAACTCTATCCTAATATTTTAAGATAAACTAATATTATCTTATCATTATTACCTTTTAATGAGTTTGATAAAAAAGAAAGACAAATTAACAATTTTAATAAATCAAAACTACAAAAAGCACAAAGCAAGATTTAATAAATCAAAACAAAAAAAACACAAAGCAAGATTTATGAGTTGCTCATGGAGTTACAAATAGAAATTTTATAACTAAAGATTATATTTGCATACATTCTAAAATAGTACACCATCTAACATTTAAAAAAAAAAAAACTAGTATTGTCATTATAATCTAACACACATTAATATTCTAATTTATTTATTAGCTATCTTTCATCTATAATTTTATTTATCTATAACAACCATGAATATTGCTAATTCAAAACTAAAGAAATTTTTATCTAACCAATAAAGTGAGCACAACCATTATATAACTCAATAAATTTAATAATGATAATTATAAAATATTACAGATCTATCCTAACTAATTTTAAAAGTTAAACTAATATTAGCTTGGTCACCAATATCATTATTTTTCAATGCACAATAAATCACTAATTTATTATTTATTTGCTAAATCAAAGTATAACTAAACAAATTTATTACTTCAACATCTAAACAAATTTACATATAATAAGAACCTAACTACTTTAACTCAATGTATAAATAATCATATCTAGCAAACTTATGTTGGCCAAATTAAAATGAATATAATTGATTATTATTAATTCAAAACTAAAATCACAAAGCAAGATCAAGGAGTTGTTCAAGAGTTCAAAATAGAAGTTTTCTAATTGTTATATTACCTTTGCATACATTCTAAATAAATTAAATGACAACTCCCTATTCAATTTAAATGAACTCAAATAAAATTTTCTTTGCAAAAGAAGTACAATCCAAAGTTTTTTATTTGGGAGCTTAAAGAAATCAGAGATATGAGAATGAAAAACTTCTAAGGTTTAGACAGAGAAAGATGAAAGAGCTAACAAATGGAAGCCAAGAGAGAGAAAGAGATGGCAAAATAAAATACAGAGAAAATGAATTATTTGCAAGTTGATCTATTATGTAAGTTGAAGAATTTGATTCAGAGAGAAGATATGAAAAGAAAATTTTACAGAGAGCATAAGAGAAAGAATCCATTAAATATCATCTAGCGAAGAAGTTTCAAGGTGACTCAGACAAGAATTGGATAAGATTTCTTTGGAACAAAAATACTCAGCTTACAGAGTGCCCAGACAAAGATTGAGAAACAAATTTAAAACTACTAGAAAATCTCACAAAGAAAGCACAGGAGGAGGAGGCCGTACGAAAATTGCAGATCTGAGTTGGAAGTAATACAAATTTTGATAGAGACTTTGCCAAATAAATATATTAAATATGGTATTGCAATGAGATAAAAAGTGAAGAAAAGAAGGCCATACTACAGGGTAGAATGGAATAGAGGCAAGCAGTTTAGTTTTATGCTGAAATTACCCAAAAAAAAAAAACATTACTATAATCTAGCAGAAGTCAAAGGGTAAGATTGATGAGCAAAACAAGTAGAGGTAAAAGCCATCTGATGAGATTCCAATCAAGTTTCATTTCAATGCAAGAATAGAGGATAGAGATTTCAATATATTAGAATGGGAGTCTGATAAAGGTTTGATACAGAGTGCTAACCATCAATAATTTGTTTGCTCAATCTTGTAGGTTTGCCATACACAAAAGATTCCTCAAGAAGTTTGAAACTATTTTGCCTGAAATGCTACATAAAACATAAATATACCTGACAATTTCAATCCAATCCTGAAATTCTTCAGCCACCTCCAATTTCTTCCTCAATTTTCCCCACAACCAATCTTCTCCAATTTTCTGTATATCTCCCCAACAAATCTATTCTCCCAAAAATAATAACCCAGAAGCAAAAATAGCCAAGAGTCATAAATGTCCACTATCTCCAATCCGTTACAGACAATCCCACTACTTTGAAGAAATTCAAATTTTTACTTAACATAGAGATTCCCCAAATTTGGAATCATATTCGACAACTAACAAACATTAAATTATTCACTAATATTATTCTTTAAATAAATATATACTATTTAACCATAATAAATGCTTATGACTCATATTCTATTAAAAGCATTAAAATAATTAATTTAATATTTATTAAAAATTTACTTAAATAATATTCCTAATTTCATATTGCTAAATAATGACTAATAAATAATATTGTAACTAACTTATTAACTAATAAAATCTTGCCCAGTAATAAAATAATACCATTCACTTATGACAAATGTCAATAGGATTTAATTATTAAAGCTATTACTTTAATTCATAGTTAAAATATTTTTCATTATTTCACAATTTACAATTTTAATTAATATTTACATAAATATCACTATATCAAGCCTATTATTACTATTATATCATTCATTAATGTGCTACCAAAATACACATAGGCTTAACTAAACAAAACCCAACAATAACTCCACATACCACATGACGACCAACATCCTGAAGCAAGGACCAAAGGGTGACACCTCAACTCACGGTCACAAACTGAAGACTGAAACTGACCTATGGAAAACCCCATGTTATCTCCTTTCAATAGTATCCATTGGCTAAGGGTACGCTCAGACCTGCTAAGTCAGGTGGAGTCGATGCCTGGTACCTGCAACCTGCATCAAGATGATAGATTGTATACAACATACGCATATATATCAAACACACATAGTCAGGGAATTGCAGTGTAGTAGGGTGCTCGAAATGAGTAATACTACACCATCCTTGCTCACAAGCATAACAATAAACACAAACATCTCTAATCAGACAACATTAAATCCATATAGAATAGTAACATTATTCTACATGATCAATTAACTATCAACTACCCATGTCACAACATAAACTGTACTAACAATAATGTCATCATAACACATGTCAATAACCATATTAGTCAACCATAGTCCATCATGAACATAATAAGCATAAACAATAAATCTAACCACTAAAATGTCTCAAAATTGTTTAAAAGCAATGAAAAACTATCAACTGACACAAGCCAAAATTGAGGGGCATTACATTCTAGATGCAATTCTACGTTTTTTTTTTGAGTTTTTGAATTACTTTGAGTTAAAATACCTCATGTTGTAATTGAGGGATTTTTAATTAGATGCCTTGTTGGAATCAAGTTCTTTCAAAGAATGAGAATTGAATTTAAATCTAAATTAATCTAATCTAATGTAGGAAATATTTTAATCTATGGAAGTGTGATAATGATATTTGCATACCTTTTATCACACATTTGTCACCATTTTAGCCCCTTTTGCTTTTGTGTGTGGTTTATCACATTTTGAGCCTTTTCCCTAGCCTATGTTGTCTCCTAGCCATGTCATTTCCCATTTCCCATGTTGTCTTACCCCTTTTTATGTTTCCTAAGTTGTGCTTTACATTTAATTGTTAGCCCCACCTCATATCCTAGCCTTTCACTTTATGTTTCCTAAGTTGTTGACCCTTTTCCCACTTGTTTCCCTCTTTTGTTTATCATCCCTAGGTAAGTTTCCCATGTGAACCCCACCTTTTACCTTCCCAAAACATGTCTATATGAGAAAATTTTCCACCAAAACAACCACTTTTAGATGCAAACCTTGCAACTTAACATTCCATAAAAAATTAAGCCCAAGCCTTATTGGAGGTCACCACCACCATTTTAACTCCAACCAAGTGAGCTTCATTTTTTCATTATCTCGAGAAATAATTTAGATGGGATATAATTTAATTCCATACCTACCCATAACTAATAGGAATCTCTCCAAATTATTTCACAACATCTACAAATAGGCCCAACCTTTGTGCCTCATTTTAACATAGAAAAAACAATTTTTGGCATAGGTCATCTCAGATTTGTATTTTTAGCATGAACACGATAGTTAAAAAGCATTTCAAAAACTCACTTATTGAGTTAGCTTCATCCTATAGTCATCAAAATATATTTATCATTCTTAGGTAGTTCACCCACTCAAGTTCTGTGCAACTAGGTCCTAATTTTCAAGGTTTTCATGCAAGGTATGCATTTATTTAAAAAGTTTTATATGAAAATGATTTTATTTTTATAAGGTATTATATTCATCTCTTCTCCATCCATCCCACCACCCTTACAATCATTCATCCTTCAATTTTCATCCCATTTGATGCCCTTTATCCTTCCAAATCTTTCCCCCTAAGGTGGTTTGCATCCACCATATAGTAGTGAGCTCAAAATAAAATGTTTTGGTCAAAAAAATCATAACCAAAACTTGTTCTTTAGAATAAAATTCCATAAGACTGTCCTCTTTCATCCATCTTCAATCACCCTAAACCTGTTTTTCTATCTAGACATGTTTCCCACCACTCCAATGTGATTGTGTGTCCTTTTTCCTAGCTTTCCAAAGACCCTAGCCAAATCTAATCCCAAACTCCATAGAGATACTACAAAATGTTGTTTCCACATCGCATACCAGTCCTATGTCAACCTCAAAAACCATTTTGAACCAAAATCAATTTTGTTGAACCTTTCTCCCATGCTAGCTTGCTTGTTCGATTTCCAAGAACCCTAGATCCAAGTTTTGATGTTTTGATGGCATAGATGTACTTTAGACTTAGTTTATATTTATATATTAGTTTGCCATCATGTATTTAATCTTTTTGAACATGTGGATCCATGTTTGAACACCCATATAAGGGGGTTGACTAAGGCAAACTACCCTTCTAACCCTTATTTTTGCATGATCCTCCATTGAAGACATTCAAGTTGTAGGTTTATTCTAAAGACAATGATAGGTTATCAAAACTACAAACATCTAATAATCATCAATCTAATTAGCATATTTTAAAGTCATAAAGTTTTCAAGATCAACCTTCATGAGGAGCTAGCTATCATAGGAGGGCATGGCCTTCTTGTCAATCCTCCACTTTTGGATCTAGCCTTCCTATTGGTCGTCCAACTTTGGACCTGGTCTTCCTATTGGTCATTCAACTTTGGACTTGTGTTGTTCAGAATTGACCCAAGATCAATGCAAGTAAGTCAAAATTTGACATAAAACATTTAATCGCACCCTTGCTAGAGGCACTTGCTTAGTCACTCTTACTCTTGTGGTGAGAGCCAGTCATGTAGTGGTAGGATCAAGGGGTTGTTCTATTTACAGGGAAGTAGAACATCACAGATGTTAGATGTGTTGGTTGTGCATGCTATTTATGTGTGAGGTTGATGGTTTTTGTGATTCTCAAGATTTAATTGATGAAGTTGAGAGACTAGTTCTTGTAGTAAGTTCAGACTGGTATTTCTTGTCTCTCTTATGATTGATAGATCTTGTCTTGTTTCTTCACAAAATTTATTTATCATTCAACCCTAAATTTGGAATATCCTTAAAATGTGAGTCCTTACTATGTTTCATTTTATCTATTATAAGATTTGTGTTTGTTCTTGAATAGTTTCTTCCATAGGGTTTCCCTATGTTGGTAGGTTTTCCTTGATATCATCTAAGATTGTTCTACTCCAATCTTCTCTCACTCTAGGGCACATTAAGTGTGAATGTTGAATTGAGGAAGGTGGAAGAATTGTCTTTGTTTTGTTAAGTTTTAAATGATGTGTGCCTCGTGATTAAATCAAGGGCTTTCTTCTTTGTTGGTGATTTCACAATTTGATGAGTTTCTAAATGCAACTTTCCTTTTATGTTTTTCGTAATTTTTGAATATGATCTCATTAATATTTTGATGAAAATGAAATCTTTTATGAATGAAAATCTAGAATGGTTTTTTTCCTAAATGTTGTTTTTCTACTATTTTGGTCCTTTTGTGTTTTGATTTTAAAAGTGGATTATTAAAATAAAAGAAAAATGCATCTATTCTACCACAATAGGAAATAAAATCTAGATCTAGTAAAGTAATACATTTTTATCTAACAAACAGAAAATAACAATTTTACTTTCCCAAGGGCAAGAGAGTTTTCTAGTTACTAATCTAAACTACCTTTTCAAAGAAAATAAGAACCTATAAATGAATGATTGAAGTGGGTGCCAAGCGTTTGTCCTCAAAGATCTAGTATTATATATATACCTATCTCCTCCTTTATAGAAATAGGGTCCTCTACTTGATGATAGGAAAAAATATAGGGATATGAGGAAAATTGGGATTAATTGAAACTTTGAAGCTTGGGATAACAAAAAAAGGAAAAGGCTCTCAAAGTCATGTACAAGCATAAAAATTCCATAGAGGATATAATACAAATACGATAATTAGCCTCCTCTAAAACAAGAGAGGAGGTTGGTATTTATATCTTGGAAAGAAACACCAAAGGTGGGGTTAATTGTGAGGTAACTATAGAGTTGATTGGGAGATCATAGAGGTTTATGGAAAGAAGATAAGAGATTGTTTGAGAGATCACTGGGGATTAAATGGGTGTGAACAACATACTGATGGGAGAAGAGAAACAATTAGAGAGAGAGGTGGTTTAGTTAGACAAGAGAGAACTCTTAATCAGATATGAAAATGAAAGTAAACTAGACAGAATTGAAAAAATCATGCATGCCAAGATGAAAAGGTCATCCCTTTCAAGAACTAGGTCACCATGGTGACCTTGCAACTTATGTTGACCTATTTTTCTCTGTCTAGAGCCAAATAGTTCACCTTGTATTTTCTTTGAAAATCCTTTAGAAATGACCATACAAGATGTAAATCTTCCAAGTACTCATGCATGCCTTGTCAAAAAATCCCAAGATCTTGCCTAAAGTTTCCTTGCAAAAAAACCCAAAAAAACCCAGAAATCTTTTGGCCTTAAGTATTTTCTATCATTGGGATTTCTCATATTTTATAATTTGTATTTGTATACATACTTGTATATACATTCACCTTTGTACATGCACAGGAATATGCAAAGGTTATATACAAGTTTTTGCTTGTATATCGCCAGTATATGTCAAATATACAAAGAGGTTTGTATGTACAAGAGTAGTTATACATTGGCGGGCTTGCAGAAATTTCCATCGGCCTTCAAAAGAATGGAACATTCAGTTGTATGCATTTCTGATTGCATATCGGGCTTAGAAGATGCATATACATTGGGGGAATCTATCGCAAATCCCAGGAATATTCCCTCAATGTATATCGGGTTTCAAATGCATATTGTGTTGTATGTTTGAACATGCAACAACTACATACAAAGTAGATTGTATATCGGGTTGTATATGCATTTGGGGAATCTATTGCAGATTCCCAAAATATTCTATAAATGTATATCAGGATAGAATGTATATCAGGTTTGTATGTTTGCACATATAACCCAATATACAATGAAAAGCATACAAGGCCGACTTACATACATATGCTACAGTGGAATGCATGTCGGCGAGATACAAGGTTGGCATACAAGTGAATGCTACAGTGGAATGTATATCGGATTGTATGTTAGCACATACAAGGCCGATATACATGGAAACATATACAACCCAGACTCGAATAGAAATTTCAATTTGTTCTATGTTGTTCTGGGGTCCGCCTTGTATGAAAGGCAATTGTATGTTTCGACATACAAAGGGGAAGATACATGCTGGGCAATCACAAAGGAGTGGGACCACCACTTGTATGTATATGCACATTGCATGTTTGCATAAAAAAGGAACATACAAGCAAAGCATGCTTTCCTAGCATACAAGCCGAATCCAAAGGTATTTTTCAGAAAGCTTTATAAAGGTTTGAAGTCCGGGTTGTATATTTACAATTGTATATTGTGATATACAAGTCAAAGGTGCAAAGGGATGTATACAAGGTGGACCTGACTCGAGAACCAAATTCTGGCATATTCAGGCATCAAGTCCGTGCTTGTATATATAAGTGCTTTGTATGTTCGCACATACAAAGAAATATACAAAGAGGAATGATACAAGCCGGACCCGACAGGGCAATCAAATGCAGCTGATGGTCATTTCGGGGTCCGCGGCTTGTATGTTTGCATATTTAGAAGAGAAGATACAATTGGTGGGATCCACCAAAGGCACAAATAGTGGTATGTTTCTTTGTTTGTTCATTCGCTTGTATGTTTCCAACATACAAAGGCATGATGCATCAGGTAACATACAAAGGTACTTGTATCACATATACAAGTCACAACTATTAAAGGAATACAAGAGGTGGGGCCCACACATTGTATGTATACCGCATTGTATATTCATATATACAATGTGATATACAAGGAAAATGATGCAATGAAAACATGCGGGGGTCTCATATGTAGGACACATTGAAAGGATGCAAGGGGTCCTTACAGGAGGCATTGTATGTCTATTGGGAATGTATATTCGCATATACAAAGGAAATATACTATGGGAGCATGCTTTCGCCGATATACAAAGGCCAGAGATGAATTGGTGGGGTCCACTAAAGGCGCAGGTCATTATGTGAGTTTGTTTGTATTTTCGATTGTATGTTTTCACATACATTTGAACATACAAAGGCATATACAAAGCCCGATATACAAGGCGCCATGCATATGCAAAGGAAATTGCAAAGAAGGTTTTGGATGCTGATTCAGGTGGCAAATTCAAGCAATATATACCCAAATGCAAAGCGATATATACAGGCGGTTGACCAAATCTTTGACCACCTGTATCTCCTCCATCTTGGCAAATTTTGACATGCTGCAAAAGGCAAAGATGTAAATTTTTGTCCCCTCTTTCATTTGGCTGGGTTTTCAGGAGCAATTTCTCACTTTCATTTTTTAGATCTGGCCTTGCATATTTTGGGCGATTGGATGTTTCAGCGACTTTAGGGGCAGGATACAGATATTTCTTGCATTCATTTCTGCAGGTAATGGAAGCAGCCCGCATTAATGATCAGAAATATCTTTCCCTCACCCTGTTTCAGATATTTTCATATATGCATTGGTTGCAAATCGATGATGTAGTAGCTTGCATTAAAGTTTGAAAATATCTTCTATCTGCCCAGTGCCAGATATTTGATGCCATAACTATTACAGGTGGACAGTCATTTAGGGGGATATTTTCTGAGACAGCTCTTAGAGAAAATTTTGTAACCAACCTAGGTTAATTTGGAATGCTATATATATGGATTCGTATGTTGTAAATAGAGTTGGAAATTTTTTGGCATTCTGGTCTTTCTATTTCCAAACAAAGTTTTCATATACTGTAACCTTGCCTTTCATTGGATATATGCAAGTTATTTTACCTCCTTTGCTGATTTTCTAGTTCTATGTGAATTTGCATGAGGTTGTCTGTGAACATTCTGTTCCTCTCAACCATATTGCGCCTTACCTCTACTAGAATCATCTAATCTGTGTATGTTTACTTGTTGTATCTGATTATATCATGTACTTTCTCAGTATTGTGGAAGTCTCTTTAAATCTATCTGGTGCATCACCCTTTTGTTTTTCAAGATTTTTGTTTCATCTTTTACTTTAAAGCATTTCTTCTCCCTTTCCCCCAAAAAAATTTAGTAGTTTTAGGTGATAATCAGTCAAGGAAGCCAACCTTCTCCAGAGGTTTGATCTCATTTAGCAAAGTCCCACACTTAGAGATCATTCCCATTGTGTCATTGGAATGCTTGGAATCCTTCCAAGTAGGGTGCAATTTCACGTGACAACAACTTAAGGATAGGTCACTTGGGTAATCCTAAGGTCTCTCAAGTGACCTTCTAGTTGAAGATTTGTAAAAGGTTCTCTAACAAGTGCAAGGACCTAGAACTCAGTTCAAATGTTGAAAAAAATGGTCAAGGGGATAAATAGGCTAGAGGATGCATCATGAAGTGTGAAAATGATGAGAGAAGTGTAATTCACACCTTTAAGGTTTATAAGTCAAACTGCCGAATCATCATCAGACTATTATGTTGGTCTATGCATTTTTTTAGTGCCTACATATTTGCCGCCTTGGGGATGGTATTCTACATAGAATGTAGGTACCATTCCTAAAGTATGGCATTGTGGGAGCCACACTTACCTTTGTTGTCCTACATCTAGACCTAGAGACTGATAAAATGATTCAAGTGTAATTTTGATAAATGATTAGTTATAGTAAGTACAAAAATCAAGATGATAGAATGTATCTTAGATGTGTGAGTTTGATGTTTACCTATGTTGCTTGACCTTTCCAAGATGACCTGCCAAGATGATGAAAGAAATGCAAAATGAGAACAAAAGCTACTATATAAAAGAAAACTAAACAAAATAAGATCCACTATTACAAGCAAAGCTAAAGAGGAGAGAGGAGAAGAAAGAGTAAAAAGTTGAGAGCGACGAAATGGTGAAGAAAAAATGCATGAGGGAGTAGTTGACAGAAAGCTCACAAATAGAGAATCGAGATCATGGATGTTGTTTAGCCTCTCATGGATGCCTAATTATGAAGAATGAGAAAAACCATCTTTGAAACCCTAGCTTCCTTTTCATTAGATTTGACTTGAAATCGCATGTTGAACTTGAATTTTTTTGTTGCATTCAACTAGGTTTTAGGTTTACATTGCTTTGACTGCTTTACTTATCTAGTTTTTGCTTAATTTTTTCTTTTTTTGGGCCCATTAGGGCAATGTCCCTAGGTGATGTAGAGGCAAATTGGATGGGGGAAGATAGACAAACTTGACAAGGTTCAACTACACCTACAAGCCCAAAATCAGAGATCTTCATGCAAAAGTGGGAACAATAGAAAGAAACTCTAGTATCATCATGGAAGGGTTGGTTTGGGATGTCAGGGGACCCATTCCATCCATTGGCCAAGGTAGATTGGACTTCGGGTTGGTACTTCCTTCACAAACCACCCAAAATGGCTTGTAGCCCTTTAAAAAGACAACAGACCTGATAACTTTTGACTTAGACCTCCAAACCTAGATCTTAGATAATCAATAGATACCCATTATGGCCCTCTATCACATATCTGAAACTTGGCATAGGTTGTTTTGGATGGAATATCTCAACCAATAACCCCTGTCAGTGGCCTAGTGCCCCAATTAGGCCAAATTTACAAAGAGACTACCAAAGAATGCAAGCCCAAAACTTAACCAAGGGTTTGGACACTTAGAATGCATGCTAAAACAAAGGTTTTTGTGGGTTTTAGGCTCCTACTCTCCACTGTTCCCAAAAATGTACGTTTGGTTCCTTCAATGAGCCTTGAAACATCACCTAACACATGGTCTTGTTAGGTCCTTCAATGAGACAATAGTAAATCACCTTCTCTGACAAAACTCTTAATGAAATGCATTGAAACAATACTACAACAATCCATTCCACTGAACTATGAGGTCCTACATCAGTGGAATGGAAGAAACTTCATGGATTGCAACCACAATCCTTATTAGGCTTGAAATGGATTGTTTTTAAAACAAACCTTATATCTCCCTTATAATGTAACTTCAAAACAAAAAATCACTTTCAAATGATGAGTATCTCCCTATACTAGTTGATCAAAACATGAAACATGAATGACAGTGCTGTACCTTCTATGTGTACGGCCTGTAGGAGTGTACTTTCCAGAAAAATTATAATTCTTCTTAAAGAACAATCTATAATCAATGAGTTGTAGTTTTCTTCACCTCCAATGTCATAGCCCAAACTGATACAAGGTGGAAGTCACTTCAACATACTTTATTACCAACCATCCTAAGTCTCATGACAATGCCGTACAATGCAATGGTAAAGACTGTTGCAACACTTTTCTTCAATGAAAATAGAAAATTTAGAAAACAGTCTAATAGCAAATGATTGTAGATCACTCCCTCCTCAATATTATAGCATCAAACTAGTTCTAAATGATGATCACTTCACCATACATAATTTCCAAACATCATATGTTTCTTGACAGTGTCGTACAACCGATTAGTACAGACTGTTACTATAGAAAATGTAGAAAACTAACAAAATGATAGTAGAAACTGGTTTGTATTGCATGGAACTCCTTTTTACATCCTCCAATCATTATGTTCAAGGTGTTTTTAACCTTGTCAACCTCCTGGAAATTAGTTTGGTTCGATGGGAAGGTTTGTAACCACCTTTTCCCATCAAACTTCCTTTGGTAGTTTGGAAACCAGAACTACTTACATGCTTTGTTGGTAGAATTACATTTGTTTAAGGAGTTTGAAACTGTCTTCAACAGGATTACAATGTAATTAGGCTTTAACTAGACCTTACACCACCCTAGACTCCTTGTTATGCCTTGATAAGGCTCACAAACATGAAGATTATCCTTCTATATGCTTACATATATGATTGTCCCTATACAATGATGAATGTTTAGTGCAAACATGGCATCATAGCCTTATTACATCATGATAATGGTCTCTAGGACCTTATGAAACAAAAAAAAATTAACTTCAAAACAAGAGAAATTAATTTTTTAGTCTTCTTGTATCCTTGGTGCTCCTGCACCACTAGGTTTCCCCTTTTAGCATGGTAGGTCACTTGGGCGACCCTACCACTTCAACTTGGGTCACTTGAGAGACTAGTTAGGTCACTTGAGAAACCCTACTAGAAGCTTCTATTGACAAGATTGAAGGCACACTTGATTATTTCAAGGCCAAAACTGACCACTTTTTCTGATTTAATATTGAATTATCCTTTTATTATTGATTTTCTAAAGAGTCGATTTAATTTTTATGGATTTTATAGAGTTTTACGACTTTTTGTGATTTTTGGCCTTCTTTTTTTAATAGTTTTTAAGGTTTTTAATGAAGGTCTAACTTGATGCACTCTTTTCATAGGAAACATACATATAATGGAATGCCACTTATGAGTAGGCTAGGTACATGGATGCACTAGAGATGTTGTTTGTTGTAGATTGTGCTACTTTTTAGAGGATTAGATTAGCTTGAGTACTAATTGTTCATCTTTGTCCCACATATGATGTGACATCCTGACTTACTAGGATGTTGATCAAAACACATTCTAATTTTCATTTATTTCTAGAGAGTGGACGACTACTCTTTTTGACATCTACCATATCCTTGGTGTTCCTAGTAGAGGGGAACAACTTGCACTACTAGAGAGGGAGACTTGATTTGGTGATAGGATTGGAATTCAACTTACTTCCATTCCTAGACTCACCACTCCACCCTCACAGAAGGTTTTGATTCACCTAATTGTCAGTCACTTTTAGGAGGAAAGAATATTCTAATTTTTAGGTGGTGCTAGGAACCAATCATTCAACAAATCAAGCGAGGAATAGTTTTTACATGGGGAATTGACATACTAGACTTGGCCTATCAAGACCTATGTCATATTTCATGATGAGGGGCTCTTTTTTTCAACCATCCTCCACTTGTTATGTCATGGAACCTTGAGTACATTATACCATATTAGCGAGAGATGCTCCCTTTGGGATTGAGACTGCTGAGAGCCATGAGATGGGGTTGACTTGGGCACTTTAATGCTTCTATATGAGTTGTGGCCATTTTGATAGATGATGACTTCATTTTAGAGCCCTATAGAGAGATGGAGAGATGTGGCTAGGAGATAGATTCGTACGATCCTATTGTTGAGGAGTTAGCCATTTGATAGATAAGAACAACTTGATCGAGACTTTCTCTATTGCAAGGGTGCTTCAACAACTAGGATATGAGTTTCCTACAGATTTTCCCCTAGTGCCCCTATGCTATAGATTTTCTCAGGAGGCTACTGATGTACAATGCATAGAAATTCTAAGGGTCTCACATGTTCCAAGAGTTTTGGTTACATGATCATTTTGAGGACTAGGCTCTAGGAAACACCAAGCTCATTGAGCTCAAAGAATAATTACTATGGAGGATGATGAGATTGATGAGGACTATAGTCTTGAGGGGGAGATAGATGAGAGAGCATTAGAGGGTGATGGTTTAACACCAAAGGTTGAGAAGGTAGCATCATAAGAGGTTGTATCTATACATTAGCTTGTCCCCTTTATAGAGCTGACAAAGGAGGAGATGAGAATTAGTGATTCCTCATGGAAAACTAGAGATCCTTGTGAGTACTATGCTAATCTACTCCTTTAATTTTTCTACACTTGCTCACCTAAAAATTACTATGCTCAAATGCTAGACTAACACTCTCCTATGCACTTTGATGGAAGCATTGCTAACGAATGGAGGGATCTTTTTAGAAATACTTCCTTAAAGATGTCTTAATCCCTACCATAGGGCAAAATAGAGAGGCACTTCTGGTTGACGTTGGGGTGCTTAGACTAGTAGGTCAGTACATAGATTTCCTTACTCCTACTTACCATGTTGGCCAAGATGTGGTATCCCAGAGGACTAGGGTTTTTGCACTAGAAGTAGAAGTCACTTTTCTATGAGAGATGGTCAACCTTGGGGTCCATAGATAGACTTCTATTCACTTATAGACTTAGACACCAAGATTGTTGCACTCATGGATTCACAACCACATCCCTTCATAAGGACACACTTAGAGGACTCTCGGGCTTTCTGATATGGTAGATAGGAGGAGGAGACCATAGAGCAGGAGCCATAGAGGTTCTATGGGTCAGAGTTGACCTTGAGGTTTTTGAGAGTCCTACTTCTTGTTTATTGTAGAGATTTTCTAAATTGATCCCTTGCATGGGAAGACTTTGCATGCTTGAGGGCATCTTTTTCTCTTTGGACTCCCTTGATGGAGTGACTTGTACTTAGACATTATTTAGCCCTTATTACAGTAACCTTGATTGGTTTTAGATCTGTACATAGTTGTAGTCAATATCTTGTACTTTGCTTTCACTCTTGTGCACATGGTTGGTTGTAAAATTTATGTTTTGAAATTATGGATGCTTATATATGATGATACTATGCTCATGTTGTTTTTGTTATCTTTCTATTATATATGAGATGTATGCAATGTGAATATGTATGGATGATTTTAATACACATATGGATGGAAATATAATACACTTGCCTACCTCCTTTACTATTATGAATGCCATTTTGCTATGATATGATTTATTGCTTGTTTTTGTATATGTATATGGAACTAAAACTATGGTTGCTCTTTACTAGGATTTTTAACCTAGGATTGCGGGTTGACTTAGCATAGGATGACTTACTAAACTCTTGAGATAGATTTAAGCTTCATAGAAGGCTACATATTGATCCTTATCTAGACTGACCACTTAGACAAGTTTTCAATGCATACAAGCAACAAAATTTATAGGTACCCTCTAGACTTAGATACTTTAAGATGGCCAATAGGTCATATCTTGGGTAAAGGAAAGGCTCCTTAGCAAAAGATGGCCATAGAAAATAGATAGATTCTTGGCTTTGTCTAACTTGTGTGTGTGTGTGCTTTGTTTCTTTCTCTTATTCTTGCTTCTCTAATGGGATGTCACCCTCATCACTTCGAGCTTAGATTGTTCTCCAATCGAGAGTATGACCATCAACAATTTTCTTTTTCTCTTTTTCTCTTCTTTTTTTATTATTTATGTTCTCTCTTTTTTTTTTCTTACTTCTTATTTTTTTGCTTTTTTTGATTGCTTTGCAGAGTTTTGACCTCCCTAACTTTTTTTGGCCAGGTGAGTAATGGTTTAAGCACCACCAAAAGGATAACCAACTTCTAAGACTTCACTCTTGCTAAGAAGGATTAGGGGAGATCTACCTATTAGCTTCTATTAGGCAGTGTAGGTTTGAAGACTTGCTATGCTTAGGCTTGACTAGATGATGGTTAAGATCAGAATTAGTATAAAACTTAAAGTTTGACTTTATTTGAAATTGCTAGGAATATAAAGGGAATGGTAATTATGATTCTTGGGAATCTAGGCATAGTAGGGACAACCTATACTAGCTACTTTAAGACTCCTTACTAGGATGAAAATTAAACAAGATCCAACCACTAACAAATGCAATGATGGATTGAATGAATGCATGTTTTGCTTCTTATTTTTTGTTTTTTTATGCTTTTTTATTTTTATTTATTTTTAGATTTTTTTTTTTGAATTTTCAGATATAATAATTTTCATATAAAAAGATGTTAACTATTTCACTAAATTCTTCACCTTCCATAGTGCACAAGAGATAAGTGTCATTACCAACATCTTCTTTAACCATGTGTGGTCCTTTCTAATATTCTTAGAACTTTCATTTATTTTTGTTCTTTTATTTTTCATGCTTCCTTTTCTGAGGATGAATTCACCTATTCTATAAGGTCCCATCATAGTTTTTTGGTCCATGGGTATGCTTGTACTTGCTTGCAAAAACTAGGCTGATGTGAGATGAGCTAAAGATTGAAACACTTGTTGATGGGATGGGGTCCAATATAATTTTCTATCGCTAGCCAACAACTCAGTGAGAAGGTCAAACTCAACTTGCATATAGATCTTGATTTTGATAGGCTCTTGGATGGTTTGCAATAATAGAAATAACTTAACGAAAGTTTGTGGCTCCCTTTGCTCCTTTGGAGGAACAAAACTTATAGTTGTCTTCCCATTCAATTATAGTCATAAGACCATAGAATATCATGTGTAAATTTTAGGTAACTCTAGACTGGTAGGGTCTTCTACTCTAATAGTTATATGTGTAATTTCTTCTCTTTTCAAAATTCTGCTTTACTTACCTCCTCCTCATTAGGGAACCTTTTGATCATTTCAATTTGGACTTGAGGTGGTCCCTACATATCATTACATTGTATAGAGGTTGTAGGTAAAAGTGGGTCATTTGATTTGTGTCCTTTAAAAGCCTTGGGAGAAATTTTAGGATCATTTGTATATTTATTATCAAGTCAACGTAAATGTGATCCTCAAAGTTTGTCTTCTCTTGTTGTGTCAATGGAGTCTAGGGAGTATAAGACTCACTTGTTAGTTTAGAGGTATATATAATTCACTTGGTGGTGGCATTTATGGTGTATACAACTCATTTGAAAAGGTTTCTCTAGGCAGTGTCAATGGAGTATATCCTTCTGACAAATCTTCTTCAAGATCAACAAAGGCATTAGGGTTGATTTCTATTAGGTAAATCATCTTTAATTGAATTTGATTTGAAGGGATGGGCCATCTTAGAATGGGAAGAACCTCATTTCTTACCAAAAGTATTTGAATGGGCCTTGTTGGGACCTAATTCAAATTTTGCAAAATCATTTAAGTCCTTTCCCATTTTTTGCACTTGCCCTATTTTACCCATCATATATAATTGATCTGAGAAATATTAAGTGGGTCTTGCCTTGGTTAAATCTTTCCTTAGAATTGTTCATTGTCATCCACATGTTCCCACCATGTGTTGAAGTTGCCAAAAATAAAAAAAATCTAAGTCTAGGAAGTTCTAAGTCATTTTCTAGTGTTTCTACGAATTTACAGACTTTATAGGTGCTATCACTTCCCATCTAGTTCCTTCCTCCTGTCTTGCATGAAATCCCCATAGATTTCATCAAGTCCTTCACTTCCTCTATTTCCTTCATTTCTTCTATTTTATAGGTTTCCAATTAGATACCAAATGTATTCTAGTCGTTCAATATCTTGTATCCACCTCCTATTCTACATAAAAATCTTTCCTAATCTTATCGGTCCCTTAGTCTTTTTCATTTCACCCATTTCCTCTAGTTTGTGGAACCTCACTTGGATATCAAACTTCACATTTCAAGATTTGATATCCTATCCCCCCATTCCCTTCCTTTTTCTTGCAAATTCTTGGTCTAATCTTTCGTTTCCTTTTCCTCTACTTTGTAGAATTTTCCTTTCAAACTCAATATGTTCACCTCCTATCCTATATCCACTTCTCCCATTCTATTCTACGGTCTTCCTCTACATTTATTCCCTTCACCTTCCTTTCCATTTGTAGACTTTCCTCTTGAAACCATATATATTTCCACCTTTGGTTCCCTTTCCATTTTCTACATCCCTCCCTCACCCTTTCCTTTCACCTCAAAAAAGTTCTCCTACCTTATGGATCTCATCCATTTGGTCCGTCCACTTTCCACATCTAATTTTGAGTCAAATTCTCGCACCTTAGTATCTTCATTTTCCTCTTTGTGGATTTTCCTCCTTGGACTTTTGGATGTCTTCCCTTCACCTTATATCCTGTCTTGACATCCAATTTCACATCCAAATCCCACATTTCCCCATATCTTCCAAACATTCATTTTCCTCCTTTACAAAAACTTGATTGCCTTCCATATTTTCTTCATGCATTTCCCTTCACTTCCACTTCCAATTCCCATCTTTAGTTCCACATGATTTCTCTATATTTCTCCCATCCTTTCCTCCAATCTCCTGATGAATTCCTGCATTTGTCCCAGTGACCAAGTCTCTCATTCCCTTCCATTTCATGGAACTTTCCCATCCTTTAGACTTCATTCCTTCTACTCCATATTTTTGGTCCTCATGTCCTATTCCAAGTCAAATTTCTATAAATTTTCCAAAATCCTATGATACACTCCAAAACACTCCAACAACTTCTTAGGTCGCTAATTATCATCTGATTTGACCCCTAAATTTTCTCAAATGCATTTTTCCTTCCAAAAAATAGTGTTCATTTGAAGGGTGCGATTCTAATTGCAAATTTCAACAGTGGATGGTGAAGGTAGATGTGGTCGCCATGAATGCAATGGTTGAGTTTCACCTACGAATTTCCTCCACATGAGTTCTAGAGTGTTCATCTAAAGAGGGAAACATTTCAAATGTGGATTGCATTCATTACTTCAACTTGCAATAGTACATCAAATTCCTACAAGCAACCAAGGATGGCAGAAATTGAAATACTATAAATATAGGGTTGTTTGTCATTCAATGAGTTGATCATTTCTTCTCTTTCACACACCTATAAGTGTCGAGAATCATTTGGGTTTCAACTCCTACTATTCCAACCCATTTGGAGTAGCACATTTTTTAAATCACAAGGAGATTAATGTTGTAAATGGTGTTTGTAATAGAATGTCTCCATGACTATTTGTAGATCTTTAGGGAAACCCTCAATCGCAGTTGTGGATCTCCTCTTGCCACATTTGTTGGTATGATTGTAATAGAGATTTGGTAAATTTCATAGCATTTTAATTCATTACAAGGCTCTTGTAATGGTCATTTCTATATTTCATATAGATTTTGCAGTATGGGGATGTATTATTAAGTATGCTCTATTATTTGATACCATATCTTTGGTGTATGTAAATTCATGGCTCCTATTCCTTTGTGATTTCAATTTGTTTTCCTCTTGGAAAACTACAACTTTGTTTCCCATTGGATAGGTACCAATGTTGGAAGTTCATGGTCAATCATGTTCTTAAAATAAAAACACAATTCATCAATGGTTTAGGTTCCTATTCTATTTGCATCCACAAACCAATATTATTACTTTGTATATCTCTGGTGAGGTTGTATTAGATAGATATTTAGAGGTTTGTGCATGTAGGATCTTGACCCATCATTGTAGTTCATTGCTTTACAAATACAAATTTCTAGCGAGTTTATGTCAGATAGATATTTAGAGGGCCATGATCATGAGGATGCAAGATATAAGTGTGTAAGTGACTTAAGGGGATTCATCTTTGGTGATTTAAATTAATTGTATTTTAGGTGCACTTATATGCTTACTTATAATCTATTGTTAATGAGGTCTAGTAGGCTTGTTCCTGACTACCATTAGGGCATGGTAGTCAAAGTCATGTTCCAACTATTACCATTTGTTAAGAGCCCAAGGGAATACCCCTAAGGTTCTACAAAGCCTGAAGAAGAAGATGATCTCCCCTATGCTATGCATTTGTCTGAAATCACCCTCTCTTTATTGTATATCACTCTCCCTACTTTGTTCCCCTTAAATCACTATTAGATGTGCTGCTAGAGGAGAGGGCATGTGGTTTTGGGACTCAACATGCCTAGTTGACACAATCATTTCATCTTCTTCTGTACTGGCAAACATGTTTTTCTTCGAGGCCATGTTGATGGTACAAATATCCCAAGGGAATTGTATGGGGTTATATTTTTACAATAGTTCCATGATTTTTGTAGTTGTTTCAATTGAGATGACTGACCCCTATTTTGATGACTCCCATTTTTCTACAGTTTTGATTCCTACATCAATAGTGGTTTTAGTTTGATCATCATTCTTTTTCAAATGCAAGATCTTAGGAGTAGGCTCTGGTATAATGATCTTATTGGTAGATAATTCATAATCAGTTAGGATGTCTATCTTCTTATTTATTGTATCAACTTTTAACATGCTAAATGGCTCAAGATCTTCTTTCATGTCACAAATTTTTCCCAGGTGTAAAAACAAACTTTTTGGAATAAGGTTGAAGTGACTACCCTTATCATGTATATCTTGGGTCTTATTAAAAAAATATAACCTCTATCCTTGTCAATGACATAAAACACCATTGAAACGATTTTGGGTTCTAGAGAAACCAGGAGTGTTATCTTTCCAATGGTATCTTCTTTTAGGTTACCATAACCACGTAAGGTATCTCTACACATTATTATGTTGGTGTGACCATATCCCATTCTATTGAGAAGGGAAAAAGGTATGATGTTTATTACTTCCCTATCATCTATTTAAGTGCTTTTTATGCAAGTGTCATAAATCCAAACCTATAAATATAAGGTTGGATCTCCTCTTTTTGTTAATTTAGCTTTTGTGGGCATTTTTTTTAGATCAAAGAAGAAGCTAAGATCACAAAGCTCCACATTTGGTGGGTTCATGTCTAGATCCACCTAGTTTATCTACTCATCTGGGGGTGGAGCTATATAATCGAGGTACTTCAAACCAATTGCTTGCAAGAGAGTCACATGATGTGATGCCAAAATTTTACTTGAATATAGATGAAAGAGATTTTTGTGTAAGTCCTTTTAAGATCTTTTACAAGATCATATGGTTTAATAGGAGGTAATGTGGGATCAACTATTGAGATTGCCTTCTCATGCAATTTTGTCTCTTGTTTAATGCCAAGTTCTATGTTTGTTTTGTCATAGACTATCTACACTAAGGATTGCATTTTAGTTTCACCTTTTGGCCCTAAGTGATTAGGCATATTAGGCTCATTTGCATGAGGTATGTTGGTTGATCCTAAAGTGGTTAGATTTTGAGTGTTTACTTCATTTTTACAATGAGTAAGGAAAGGATCCTGAAAGATTCTCATGTTTTTATTTTGTGAGGCAATGGCATTTGCCGAATGTTGTTATTATTGGTTGTCGTTTCTTGAGTGTTGAGGAACATTTTTATGAACAAACGTTGTTGGTCCTTTGGCAATTTTAAGATGAACCTATTATATTCCTGACATGACTTGGTGCTATGCCCTTTTGTTTTGTAAAATGAGAAAAATTGGTTGGGCTCATATTGTTGATGATATGGTTCATACCTGTTATCATAATATTGGTGGTTTCCTTGTTGTTGATTATCTCTTTGATGATAATTGTTGTTGTTTTGGGGATAATTGACTACATTAACACTTTGATTATTTTGGGTAATGTAATCTCTCAAACCATACCCATTGTTATAACCTTTGTTGTTGATGATCTTTGTGGGAGGTATGTCGATTACCCCATCTATTGTCACATTGCAATTGTTCTTTAGAATTTTAATAGTGAAAGAGTTGTTTTTGTTACCATTAATTTGGGTAGTCATAAGTCTTCCATTTGTACCATAAACTCTTCACCCACTATTAATAGCAACTTTATTGATTCTTAACATACTTTCTAAAGCTTCTTTATAGGACTTATAGGGCAAATTTTGAACTTCCTCTCTTGTGTCCCTATTGAGGGTGTGCAAGAAGAGGTTGCAAAGTTCTTGATGATCCATGTTTGGGGCACTAATCAAGATATAGAGGACTTGTCTCCAACATGTAATGAAGTGTACCATAGATTCATTTGTGTCCTATTACATGCTTAAGAATTCCCAAATTCCTATCTTTTCCAATTTATTCATATCAAAGGTTGTGACAAATTCACCAATAAGTTGTCAGAAGGAATACATGGAGGCCTTAGAAAGGCAATAATACCAATCTAGGGCAATCCCTTCAAGGTTTTTTGGAAATATTTTGGCCACAACTCCATTTCAAGGGAGGAGTTCCCTTAGTTATCATATAAACTTTAATGTGCGTGTTTGAGTCTCCCTCTCCCTTGAATTTTGGTAGATTTAGAAGTGGACATTGTAACAAGACATTACAAATATTAAAATCGAGAGGTTCCTTTAAGTACTCCAAACAAGTCCCCAAGAAGGGGTTTTGAGAAGTAGACATTGCTACTATGAACATAATCCCCATAGGTGGGACTAGTGAACTAGGATGATTTTGAATTTGAATGTTCTCTTGATATCTAGATATGACTTGATAAGTTGGTTGTGCATTATTGGTTGATATGCTAGAGGAGTCGTATAATTTTACACTGTGTAAACTCCACTAGTTTGCATGTTCTAACATGTTGTTGTGGAGGTAGAAAAATCTCATTACTACCATTGCGAGAGTAGAATTTTACATAGGGGCATTTGGGTTTCTCTTAGTTTTGTTCAACTCTAGTGGTTAGGGGATTATTTTATTGTCTAGGTCTTTCTTCAGTTTTGTCTTGCTGAGGTTGTTTGACACCTTTTGATGAGACAAAAAAATGTCTCATCTATTAGCTAAATAAAATCATGTATTTTGCGCAATTAATGCCATTGTATGTATCAATGCTATTACATGTTTTACCTTGTAATCAACAATTAGTAGATTGAAGAATAAATTTTGTCAAGTTGGAACACTAGAAAACTTCCTAAAAAGAAGCATGAAAAGAGGAAATTAAAAATGTAGTCTTAGTAAAATGGTGATATATCCCTCATTTCTCAATGAAATTTAGAATTTCAAAATGATATGGAAAACTAGGAATGAGGGAAACAAAACCCAGAAACCGTTTGAAGAGATTCATCAAAATGAGCGAGTAGTTCGTGATTGAAATAAAAGTGGTGTGATAAAAGGCAATGAGATTAGAGGAAGAAGGTTTAGTTTTTCTCCCCAAGAATAGGATCTTAGATCCACATTCTTGGTGGATTGATTGAGAATAAGAATTCTATAAATGCATTGTAATCAAGGAATCAAATGGGGAGAGTTTTATGAAATAATATAGTTCAATGTTTTAGCAACAGTCATGTAGTTTGTTTGTAGTTTTCATTCCTTAGTTTATTTTTTCAACAATCTTTCTAATCCATGTTATTTACATTTCCAACATTTCCCTTTGCAAGTTTCTTAGGATAGATTTCATTCCAACATTTTCATTTACAAGCTCTTAGATTAGATTTGATTCCAGCAATTTCTATCATGCATTGCCTTTCAATTCTGTTTATAGAAAAAGAATGTCATGCAAATGATTTCTTCTCCCTCTTGTATATCGCCATGGACACCACCCTGGATTGACATTTATAATTAAATGATGAGGACTACAACGACCCTCATCACCTTTGTCCTCAAGCATCCTTATTCATTGCACCAAGGTAGGTATAAGGTTGGCAAGTGTTGTAGCCTCTATCCTTTGAATTTCACCACCTTGTAGTGGGTTGTATTGCATTTGAATAGCCTCATTTGTTCATTCTTCAAGAATATTTTTAAATAGAGCTTGAAGCATTGTGGATCATTCAACTTGTTAGGCAATGTGAAGGGCTCCTTAAGCCCCAAAAGCTTCTTGTAGGTTTCTGTCGTCACTTGGATTTGCACCCTATGTTGGAGAGGTTTAATGGTCTTCAACAATCCAGTGAAACATTTAGATGACCTCCAGGTGTGGCACCCTACAAGGAGATCAAATGTCTAGAGAGACGTTGGTTCCTTTGCTGAATGAGAGATTCAACTATTCCTAAGACTAAACCTAATCTATCCACTATTGATGAAAAGAGAAAGAGGGATAAAATTGCAAATTAAAGGAGGTGATACACTAGGTTTGAATATAAAGCTCTCATAGAACTTAGAATGCACAAAATAAGGAAATACAACTGATAACTCACACAAATCTAACAAATTCTAACATAGGTAATGAAAAGAACAAGATTAAGAGGAAATAAACATTCACAGACAATCAATCTTGGATTTCACAGAGCTAGAACAATAGAAAAGGTAAAAACATAGTGTGTATTTCAACAAAAGGCATGATTACAATAGAGGAGGGCTCTGTTTGGAATACAGAAGAATGAAAAGTATCCAACTATTTTCCAATGTTCATTACATCTTACAAATATGCATATGTAGCATTTGAATTACATTGACCTTAGTCATTTCTCGATAAATTTGCCCCTATGGGCCTGTCAAAAATACCCTTGCCAAAAGGAATGTCTATCTGTAAAATTTAATGCAGACAATCTCTTGGATCATGGAGTAGTTGAGAGATATTTTGACTCTTCAATGCAAGTAGCTGATTCATCACCTACAACAATTAATGAAAAATATCTAAAATGGAGTAGTTGAGTAGATCAGATTCTGCATTAATGGCTAATGAAGATCTTCAAATAGATTTTCCCTCCAAAACTACATTATACAAAGCTTTTACAACACTTAAAATATTCATTCAAATATTTAAAGTTTACAATACATTACAACTCTGTTTCACTGATTTCTGCATATTTCTAGCCTATATTTTGCCCTATCAGAAAAATCTACATATTACAAACCATTTTGTCTTTCTCTCTACATTTTCCTATCTTTAGTCAACAACTGTCTTTTTCTGAACTATGGCTTATTTCTTTATTTTTGCCCTTATTGGCAAAAATCCATTTCTTTGAACTATCCTTACTTTGTCTCTTTTATATTACTTTGGCTTTATCAACAAAACTTGTTGGAACTAGTCCGGACAACTGAGAGGGGGGGTTGAATCAGTTGTCCCGAAAAGTAATATTTTCTTTTCTTTTAACCTTCTTTCACAATTGGCAAATTGATTAATGATGCAAACATTAAAACATATAACATCCATACATAAGCAGAGACATAATCAACACATTTGACACCAAGATTTTTGATGTGGAAACCCAGTTAAGGGAAAAACCACGGTGAGTGTTAGCCCACAAGATTCGTACCCTATTAAAAGTACTTAAAAGAATGGGAAGGCACTTGCCTTCGGGCTCACTGCCCAGAGCTCATTGCTCAAAAGAGAGGCTCACTACCTACAAGAAATTTGAGTTTAACATAGAAAGAACTAACTGATAATTAGCATCTTTTCATGTTTGATTCAGTTTCATTTAATGCTCACAAAGACCTTTGCTTCTATCTCCAAATTCTTCTTTTCTAACTCTTCACTCTATACTACTTTCACTCCTCTTCTTTGCTCTACTTTTGATCCTTTCTTTGGATTTAATTCATTTCACACAAGGATGATTTTCAACAACTCTTCAACAAGTATTTGTATGCTTCATCAACCTTGGAATGATCAACAAGGTCAGCTAAACTTGACGCAGATCATTACATTGTTGGCCAAACATAACTGAGACTTGAATCTTCCTCTACAAACACACCATGCTTCATAAAATGCTCTTAGATCATCCGCAACACACTAGGATCATCCGGTCGGCCAAGACTCGAAAGAACATCAACAACGAAAAAGAAAATCTTCAAAAATGAGCTCAAACTTCAATGCGAACCTCCAACACAGCAGCTACACGATCTAGAGATCTCCATAAGCACATTGAATTCAACAGAAACATCCACACTCCTCCAACTCATTAGAATCACTTGTATCTTTATCTGGAGCCTCAAGAACACTATCTACCATTACTGTCAAACAAGAAGAATTGCTCGCGGACCTCCAAACCACAAACCACTTGTATTGATGATACACATTGACTTCCCAAACATGCCTCTAGATCTGTAGATCATCATTTTATGTTACCAGAGTAATTCAGACCTTTTTCCTGTTACTTTGTCTCTCCTGAGTGTTGCAGGAACAAATTCTACTCAGATGGCCATAACTTCTTCAAATCTTAATGCGAACTTCTCAAATCATAACTGGAGCTTCTTCAGACAAACCTCTACACATTCATATGGTCCGCATACATTGATCTCCATTAATTTTCTCAATATCCTCAACAATCCGGTCTTCTATACAAACAACAAACTAGGATACAATTGACACCAATGGCAACAAGGATATGTTGACATCAATGACAACACCGCTTAGGCACATATTTGCAACAACCTCCCCTTTTGTCATTGATGACAACATATGATGTGAAAAAATAAATTCTACCATTAAGACACGACCTTCTCCTCCTTTCTCTTCTCACTTCTGCAATTACTTTATTTACTTCTCCCCTTTCATCAACAACTAGTTTTTCATGTGACTTCTCTCCCCCTTTGACAACAATGGCAAAGGGCACATATTTTTTATCTTTTCTCCCTTTTTGCTTCAGATTGATCCCAAAATTTGCATACTGACTACTCCCCCTTGAGTAGTATCTCCTTAACATCAATCCGAATCACAAGATATGAATGTGAATTCCACTAGACTGATGCACCTTAGTGCATCTTAGTTCTGATCAGGGGGTAATAACCCCTAACTTTTCTCTGAGATACTCAAAAGTATCCTTGGGAAGAGGCTTAGTGAAGACATCCACAATCTGATCTTTGGAAGACACAGACTCCAACTTGACTTCATTCTCATTTACTTTCTCTCAAGAAATGAAACTTGATAGATATATGCTTTGTCTTTGAGTGCAATACTGGATTCTTTGAAATGCTTATAGCACTTGAATTATCATAGAAAATTGTGACTGGCTCCTCAAACACAATTTTGATGTCCTTCAATATTTGCTTCATCCATAGAACTTGAGTACAATTATTTGTTACTGCTATCTACTCTGCCTCTGCAGTAGACAGAGATATTGCCTCTTGCTTTTTGCTCATCCAAGAGACTAATCTTCTTCCCAAGAAGAATGCATCACCACTAGCACTTTTTCTATCATCCACATCTCTTGCTCAATCAGCATCTGTATATGCATGAAGAGTGAAGTCATTGTCCTTTGGATACCACAATCCATAATCAATTGTCCCCTTGAGATATCTAAAAATTCTTTTGACTGCCACAACATGGGATTCTTTTGGATTAGCTTGAAATCTGGCAACAAGTCCAATTGCATTCATGATGTCAGGTTAGGTCTGAGTTAGATAGAGCAATCCTCCAATCATTGATCTATACCTTTTCTAATTTTCCTTTGGGGAGTCATCATCTTTGCTTAGCTTGCATCTGGTTAACATAGGTGTACCTACTAGCTTTGAATCTTCCATTCCAAACTTCTTCAACAATTCTTTCACATACTTGGACTGAGATATGAAGATACCTTTATTTGACTGAACAATTTGTAGACCTAGGAAGAAATTCATCTCACCAAACATTGACATCTCAAACTCACTTTTCATTTGATCAGCAAATGCTTTGCACATACATTCATTTCCACAAAAAATGATATCATCAACAAAGACTTCAACAATTAGAATGTCCTCATGATTAATCTTGAAGTATAGATTATTATCACCGGTACCTTTGTTGAATCCTAGCTTAGGCAAATGCTTATCCAATCTTGCATACCAGGCTCTTGGGGCTTGCTTAAGTCTATACAATGCTTTTCTCAGTCTGCAGACCATATCTCTCTGATCAAACAATTGAATTCCTTTCGGTTGCTCAATGTAGACTTCTTCCTCCAACTCTCCATTTAGGAATGCTGATTTGACATCCATCTGATAAACTTTAAAATCTCTGAAAGCAACAAAAGAAAGAAATAATCTGACTACCTCTATCCTTGCCACCAGGGCAAAAGTTTCTTCAAAATCAATTCCTTCCACTTAAGAATAGCCTTTACATACCAACCTTGCCTTGTTTCTTACAACCTCACCATCTTCATTTAGTTTATTCCAGAATACCCATTTGGTTCCAATCACATTTTTGTCCTTGGGTCTAGGAACAAGATCCCAAGTGTGATTCTTTTCAATTTGCATCAAGTCTTCTTCCATTGCTTTAACCCAGTTTTCATCATTGTAGGCTTCACTTACTGATTTAGGTTCAATCTTTGAAATCAAACAAATCTCCTCTTGATCTTTAAAAAAATTTCTTCTACTTTGAACACTTTTACTCTTATCTCCTATGATCTGATCTTCAAGATGATTCAGCCTTACATACCTGGGAGTTTTGGGAATTGTTTGAACTTCTATTTCTTGAACTTGTTCCTCATCATCTGCACTAACCTCTTGAGTCATTGGAGATATCAGATCAATCTAGATCTGAGTTTGAGTTTGGACTTTCCTTCCTTGACTTTGACTTTCATATTGATCATCTGGATCATATCCACAATACATGGAATGTCCTTCTTTGCTTTCATCAACTTTAACATTAGTACTTTCAACAATCTTTTTCAACCTCTTGTTGAAGCACTGGTAAGCCTTACTTTGAGTAGAGTATCCCAAAAATATTCCTTCATCACTTCTTGCATCAAACTTGCCTAAATCCTCATCTCTTTTGATATAGCATTTACTACAAAAAACTTTGAAATATCTCACAGTAAGAGGATGACCAAACCATAGTTCATAAGGAGTCTTACCAGAATTTCCTTTGATCTGCACCCGGTTAAGAGTGTAGACAACAGTACTCATGGCTTCTCTCCAATAAACTTGAGGAACATTTGTTTCCATCATCATAGTCCTGGAAGCTTCTTGAATGGTCCTGTTCTTCCTTTCCACAACTCCATTTTACTGAGGAGTCCTAGGAGTAGATAAGTAAATTCTCCACCTCTGTCAAATCTCAAACACTTCAATTTCCCACCAATCTCATTTTCAACCATCACTTTGAACACTTTAAACTTGTCAAGAGCTTCTGATTTTTCTTTTAGGAAAGTTACCCACATCATCCAGGAGTAATCATCAATCAGCAACATGAAATATCTGTCTCCTTGCACACTCCTAATTCTAGCAGGACCACAAAGATTAGTATGTATGGTCAGTTCCAATCGCCCACTTGAAGCTTGTTCCTTACTTTTGAATTAAATTTTGTTCTGTTGACCCAATTGACATTCTCTACATATGCTATTAGGTTTCACAAGACTTGGAAGATCTCTTACAGCCTGAGTGGAACTTATTTTGATAATGTTATCAAAATTCAGATGACACATCCTCCTATGCCATAACCAACTTTGATCTGTCCGAGCAATCAAACAACTTTTGCCAGAACTACTTACATGAAATATGTTACCTCTAGTTTGAGTACTAGATGCAATTTCAGTTCTGGAGCTCTCCAAGATTTTGCATTTTCCATCCTTGAATTGAATATCATAACCCTTGTCAACCAACTATCCAACACTAAGAAGATTATGTTTTAGTCCTTCCACATACAGAACATCATTGGTGCAATTCTTAACATCAAAAGAGATGGATCCTTTGCCATAGATTTTACCAGCTGAGTTGTCTCCAAATTTCACAAGCCCACCTTCATATTTTTCAAAACTCACAAACTTACTCTTGTCACCAGTCATATGATGAGAACATCCACTATCAATCACCCATTCATCCTTTTCAACAACTTGAGCAGCCAAGGCACTTTCCGTATTTGTACAGCTAGCAGATTCAGTAGACATTGGATCTTCTTCTTTAATATCAATGAACACCCAATCACCTTCTCCATGATCAAATTCATCGTTTGTGACTCCTTCTTCTCCAGCTTCTTGGACATAGTAACATTTTTTTCTAACCTTTACATCTGTTAGGGTTTGGTTTTGAAAACCTTTCTAGACATCTTGAGGCAAAATGACCAATCTTATTACAAGAAAAACATTTGAGTGGCAACTTTCCTTCATACTTGCCAGATCCTCTTGGCAATAAGATCTCCAAGATCTGTAATCTCAATTTCATCATCTTCAAGATCCTTCCTTGTCTTCACAAATCTGTTTGATCTTTCTGAAGAACTTTCACTCAGATTGTAGAGGAAAACTAATGTGTTGTAGACTTAACTAATTAAGGGGAAAACCTATCTAAATAGTCCACTCTATCACTATGCATTCCTACATTGAATTATTGACCAAGGAGCGTAAGCTTATGATGGTACTTGCAAAGTATATGCCTTCAAGGCTCATATGGTTCCTAGCTATTCTATCGTAACTTTAAACAAACAAATCTATCTTGCTAGAATTGACAAAATTATAAAACAATGAAAACAACTATAAATCCTAGTTGCTATGGGTACCTACATCAAGGTTTGTAGATAACTATTACAACAAGGAAACTTGTAGAATTAACTTAATTTAATTGTCAAAAATGAAATGGCTAACTATTGACCTCTGGAGGATTTGTGAAGATAGTAATATGCAATTGTTCATGAACTATATCTATTTGATCAAAATATAATACCAACTTGAATTCAAATTATGTTTTAATAGAAAACTAATAAACCAACATTAACTGAAATGAAATAACAAGGAGAGAATCAATACCTTGAGTGGCCAGCTCAAGAGACTGTCTTCCTTAACTGAAAGCAAATCTAATCCAAATTCTACGTATCTTTGTAACACATATCAAATCTTAACCTATTCCATACACAACCAACTCATATCAAAGTGTTCAACAACGAAATCTCATTTCTGTCATATCCAGATTGTATTCCATAAATGTAACATGCTTGAGTCTTTGCACATAGAAAAGGGAATGATAACTGAATCGAACTAAATTGCTAACAACTTGACTCTGCTACCTTATATATCTCATCTTCCCCCTTACTATACAAAATGGAGAGAGAGCCTTATTTATTAATTAACTGACTCTGATCATTTACCGTGCCTAGATACTAGCTTGTGGAGTCAAGATCACATTCTTATTCTAACTGACTATAAGAAGAAGAATTCAAATCAAATTAGAAGTCTAATGCATGGACAATGTCCATAACCATATTTGAAACAAATCCACTCCTTAATTTATTACTATCCATGATGCTCCATAATTGTCTTCAGTTGTCTCTGCATTCTTAGCATTGAAACTCATACTTCTATTAACTCCTTTGTCTGCAACCTGCTACAAATGCTTGATCTCATCGTGACACATCCAATTCTACATATAGAATTAGTTTCCAAAAGCATATACCACAAGCATTCTCCATGACTAACCATAAAAACATCTTATTTATACTATTATACATATCTATAATCTAATTCATTCATTAGATAATATGATCATCACATTCCACATTAATACTATAAGTTTAAGTCTTAGAAGTATAAAGAAGGTCAACATATCATAGTGCAAACATGGATAAATGTCTTAAAGGATGCCATGAAAGAAGTTTTTGGAGTATAAAAAGTAACATAAAAGAGACTAATTCTGCAACCCATCATTTCCCCCCAACTAACCTTTTGCTTGCCCTCAAGCAAAATTACTCAAACAGATACCTAGGGAAATGAATTATAATGTAAAACTATTTGCCTCAAATCCATAACTATCCTGACACCCTCACCCTGCTTCAGATAGAACCCATTGTAGTATGAAAGCCTTTGTAGTCTGATAGCTTCTGTAGTCCTGCATTCCTCTCCCTTTTCACCTATCCAGTGTGGAATTGGATCTAAGAGTAGAGGTGGATGGTAGGTAAGTGGTAACCATGCCACACCTTGATTCTCTAAAATTTGAATGTACCTATGCAATCTTTCAAACATGTTCATAAAGTTATGCAAGGAATGAGGTTCTTTCTATTGGAGAGTAGGTGTCAAACTGTTCCATCTATTTTGCACATATCTAACACAACTTTGTAAAATGGGTCCCATCATTCTCTATACCCTTCTGTGATCCCTTATTCTTAGGTCCATAATGATTTTGCCCAGGCCCTTATGAGACAGAAGTCTGTACCATTTTATGAGGATATTTTTAGGATTAAGTGCCTCTTGTTTGATTGGTAGTGATACCTTCTTCTCATATTCTTCATACCTATCCATCAATTCTCCTCTCAACTTTTCATTATTTAGGTATGATATTATTGCTCTTAGCTGCAAATCTCCAACATTTATAGACAGATTCCACTCTATATCTTCCTCTAACAAGTAATTGTGCAAACATAACTCACATAGTTGATCTTGTTGTTCTATAGTGACCTTTTGAAAATAACTGAAGAAACTATGTCTAGACTGCATAGCTGGTTGGTCATTAACAAATCTATTGAATTCAAAACTAAGAAATTTCTCCTTTAAAAATAATGCATAAACCCTTGAAGGTGGTCTGCATTCAATGATTTCCATGGTCCTGTCAATTATACCTACCATTTTTGCCTCTAACTTCTTAATTTCAAGATTCTGATTCTTAAATATTTCATTAAAAATTTTCCTTTCGTTATCCCAATTCTCTGTATCTTGTTTTGACCTACTAGTGACTTTCAGCAACTCAAAACCCAATGAAATAGTAGTATGGCATGCTGGAGTTCTTACCTCAGGAAATGATGGAGGGGTTTCCTTCTCCTCATCTGAGATGATATTGCTAACAACCAATTGTGCTAACAAATCCAATTTAGACCCTCAATTCTGTGTCTGAATCCTCTCCTCTAATTCTTGTATCCTCTTTTCTTTTTCTATCTCCTTCTCTTCATACCTCTTTACCTGATCCTCTAGGGTTTTGATTCTATCCAATGCCTCCTGAAGTTCTTTTCAGAGGTCTCTTTCTTCTAACAATTCATTCCTTTGCTCAAAATTTACAGTACCACTATCATTGTTATCAAAAGCATTAAAAATTTCTTTAACAGCGCTACCAGGGCTTGCTTTTCTCATCTTTTTAGCAATAAATGGGTCCTCTGAGTCAGAGTCAGAAGAAGGAACATACTTTTTATTCTTTCAAGAAGCATTCATATTATCCTTAATTGCAAAGATATCATCTTCAAGTATGTCAATAGGAATATTCATAGGAGTATTTCCCTTTTCCTCAGAATCTTATCTCTATTCTTCAATCTTTTCTTCAGCCTGTTGTTTCCTCAATTTTCCTGATCTCCTCGGGGTAGTGGTTTCTTGTTCAACAGCCCTTTTCATCTTCTTTTTACCTTTCCTCTTCTATCTTTCCTTTGCTTCCCCTGTATTGAGATTTTTCTCCTTTTTCATTTTTGTCTTTTCTTTGCTGACATCTTTTCCTTCCTTCTTCTTTTTCTTCTTGCCTACAGGATTTGGAGTCACATGTTCAGAAGGAGAGAATGAAGGTTCCCCTGTTTCTTCAGGTCTATTTTCAGGGACATTTTCCTCCTTCAGTTCATCATGAACAGGTTCATCTTCAGGTTCAGGATTGTATGGGGGTTCCTCATCCTCCTTATGAGGTTGCTCCAACAAGGTGGAAATATTAACATAATCCTTAAAGGCCTCCCAATCAATTTGTGGGTATTGTATCGGCAAACTCCTCTTAACCAGTAATGCAATTAGACAATGATGAGACACCAAAGTGTCTGCTGTCTCTCTTTGGTATTCTGAAGCCATTCACTTTAGGAGGTTATAGAAGTAGTTTGGAACATTCACCAATTTCTCATGATGAAGATGGTTCAATAATTTAAAATGCACAGTGTACAACATATTATACCTCCCATCACAAGTGAAATACCTGATAATGTAGATAGCACATTCGCCCCAGAAAAATGGCAGAGACAGGCATTTTGTACCTTGAGCTGTTGAGTCTAAATGCTCGCCTCGCTCACAGAATTCTTCTCTGGCAGCGGCTGCATCAACTCGAGCTGGGTATTCTGACCCAGTGTGTGGCAGTCTACTCACTTGGGCTATAGCTATCTCAGAAGCATCAACTATTAACCCTTTCACTACTGTTTCATCACTTTGCAATGTAACTACAAATTCTGTGGCCATATCATTGTCATACTCTGTCAATTTTAAGAAGTACAAGAGCCATCCTACTCTGGTGAAGAGTGGTAAAACTAACACATCTTCAAGAATCTCTTTGTGCATAGATGGCTCTCTCCTTACTAAGTCACCTCCCATGTCTATAATCCTCTGTATAATTCTACTCTACCACCTTGTTAGGCTTAACCCCAATTCTTATAATTCTTTGCAATTCCTCTTACTGCTCGGGGTTAACTCGATTTGACTTAAGCAAAAGCAAAGACATTAGGAAGCAACTCTCACTGGTTATTTACATAGTACACAGGGATGAAAACTCATTTGAAAACTAGTCAAAAAGTAAAAAAATCAAGAATGACACAAGAATGACAACCCTTCCCCCCAATTGAATGTGAAGTGACCTCACTCACGTGGCAAAGGAAGTGGTAGGAATTTGTAATTATTAATTGGAATGGTATGAAATATTATCGCAATAAGGATAATGATAAATGCATATAAAGAAATTTAATGGCAATCATGAAAAGTTACCCTAGGAACAATGCCTCGGAAAGAAATGTGGGAGCACACCTCAAAAGGAGATATTGTGTATATATGCAATTAATCCGCTAGAACTGCAAGGTCATGCATACGACTGAATGGTGATGTGGTATGTCAGCATGTGTGATGTGATGGAATTCCTTGAATTTTGGTGCATGAGGTGCAGGCACGGTGATGAAGCAAGGTGTAGTGTATAGATTGAGTGGATGTGCAGGGCATTGCATGGAATACATCCACAATTGTTATAGGTGCTTGCAACATTGTTCCAAAGTGCATATTTTGATGGTGATCAGAACAAGTGTATAAGTAACAGGTCCCAGCTAAAATTTGTAAACAGGTCCCAGCTAAAAGATGTAAACAGGTCCCAACTGAAAGATGTAAATAGGTCCCAACTAAAATTTGTAAACAAGCCCCAGCTGAAAGATGTAAACAGGTCCTAGCTGAAAGATGTAAACAGATCCCGGTTGAATGTTGGAAACATCATGGTAAAGGTATTGTGTGTGCATGTGGTGCGGTGTGTGCATGTGTTTGGAAAGAAAAAGAGATTATGCCTCAACTATAGGGGTTGAGTAGTCCAACTCAACCTCTGCATCACTAGTCAGGCCATGTGGGTCATCCTCTGATGCTGTATCAACTAGTGTCATAGTATTCTCATCAAGAGTACCAGAGGCGCCATATGTAGTAGCTAAGGAAACAATGAAGTCTTCCTTCTACAATGGCCTCTTATACAACTTTAGTCGATGTCCATTTACCAAGAGTGAAAATCAGACCTCATCTATAGTTTGCAAATGAATGGCTCCATTTGGGAAACTTGCATGATTTCATAAGGTCCAAGCCACCTGGATTGGAGCTTGCCCTTGAAGTCTTTATACTTGGAGTCATATAAAAGTGCCCAATCACCAGCTATAAATGCTTTGTTCTTGATATGACTGTCATGCCATTTGACCCTCTATTTTTACATAACTTCAATATGGTGCAGTGCCTCAAGCCTGATTTCATCTAGAGCATTAAGATGTTGAATCCTATCTCGTTGTACTATTGTCAAATCCATCTCAAGCTCAACAGTTGTCCTTAGTGTTTTATGTTCAAATGTAATTGGGAGGACTGCTATTTTCCCATAAATCTAGGAGTAGGGAAAGCATTTGTGAACAAGTTGTCTCCATTCTTTTGGTGAAAAATATCCTAGAATCTACCCTGTAACCAAGCAATTTGCTATGTCTACATACCATGGTGTGTGGATAGTGAGAGAAAATAGATGCTCATCAGGAAAGGAATCATCAATCACACCATCTAAGGATTGAGTGGGTAATCTAGATAAAAATTCAGCAACTACATTAGCCTTACCAGGCTTGTCAACAATTGTGATATCAAATTATTGAAATAATAATAACCATCTGACCAGCCTACCACCCACTATTGGTTTGTTTATCAGATATTTGATGGCTGTGTGATCAGTATGAATGAATACTTTGTAGCTGGTTATGTAGTGTTTGAACTTGTTGATGGCATAAACAACTACCAACATTTCTTTCTCTGTCACTGTGTAGTTTAGCTCAGCCCCTTGCAAGTTTTTACTGATGTGATAAATTGCATATTCCTTGTTGCCTTCTTGCTGGCCTAACACTATCCCAATGGCAAAGTCTGAGGCATCGGTGTGAATATGAAAGGGCAATTTCCAATTTGGACCTCTCAAGATTGGGGCTTGTGTCAGAACTGCTTTCAATTCTAGGTGTCCAAGCAAATTCAATATCCTTAGATAGAAGTGCAAACAAGGGAGCAACAATTTTGCTAAAATATTGAATAAACCTTCTATAATAACCTGCATGCCCAAGGAAACTTCTAACATCCTTCAATTTTTGTGGAATAGGCAGTGTGGAGATTATTTCTATCTTCTTTGGGTCAACCTAGATACATGTAGATGAAATGAAATGTCCCAACACCACTCCTTTAGTCATCATCATAAAACACTTTTCATTACTTAAGGGCAAACTATGCTCTGTGCATCTTTTCAAAACTTTTTCAAGATTCTACAAAGCCTCATCAAATGTTTCACCATATGTGGTGAAGTCATCCATATAAATCTCCATGCTATCATGAGCAAAATCAAAAAAAATACTAAGGACTGCTTGTTGAAAAGTAACTGGAGCATTGTACAGACCAAATGGTAAAACAGACTATGCATAATTCCCCTAGGGGCAGGTAAAGGTGGTTTTATCCTGATCCTCTGGAGCAATCTTTATCTAATTATATCCACTAAAGCCATCAAGAAATGAGAAGTACTTCTTCCCTACCAAAGAATCTAGGACTTGGTCAATAAAGGGCAATGGAAAGTGATCTTTTCTGGTGGCAGTGTTGAGTTCTTTGTAGTCAACACAAACTCTCCACTTGCCACCCTTTTTAGGAACTATCAACAATGGTGAAACCCATTCATTGTCTAAAATGGGGTAAATAAAACCTGCATCCAGAAGTTTTTGAAGTTCAGCCTTGACTATGTCCCTTAGAGAAACATTCATACATCTTTGTTGTTGTCTGATAGATCAAAAATCAACATCAATATAGATCTTGTGCATGCATAGATTTGGGTCAATGCCTTTCATATCACTATAATCCCATGCAAAAGCTGTTGAATTGGACTGTAGGACATTTTGAAGGGATTTCTCCTATTCTTTAGTCAAGGCATTATTGATAGTCAACATCTTCCCAGGCTGTATCTCTAATGGTTTAGTCATTGGTTGAATGGAAGACACATCAAGGCTAGGAAAGATTGGTAGATGCTTCTGGGGTAGTAATGCATGAAACAATTGAGAAATTTCTTCGGTGGAGCTGCTAGGTATTATACAGCTCAACGGATCCTGCAAACAGGACAAGCAGTCTTGTTGCTGTGGGTGCCTCCCATAGTCATTTTGGAGAATGTGTGCCAGTAACTCCTCTTCATCTTGGATATCCAACAAAGGACTACATTCAATGGTCATTAGGGTTTGCAAAGAATAACTATCCTCTTCTTCTAGAGTAGGCCAAATAGTTTTCTCCAGTTCATGGTATGGTTGGGCTGGTTAATACAACACCAATTTCTTGGTAATGGTTCCATTAGATATAATCATGTTTCCTGAATGGCAACCTATAAATGCATCAGCTATAGCAAGCCATGGTCTGCCTAGTATAAGAGGTTAACCAGCAAGATTTACTTTAGGTTGCAATACAATGAAGTCAACAGGATATTGCAAGGAATCTAATGCAATGACTAAGTCTTCAATGATACCTTCAGGTTTTACTGTTGACTTATTAGCCAATTGCAGAACTGTCTGAGTAGGTCTAAGATTGGTTAATTACAACATTTCCATTGTGTCCTTAGTCATGACATTGATTGCTACACCCAAGTCTATTAAGGTATTCTTGATTAGGGCTCCATTGATCTTGACATCGACCACTGGACTTCCTGGATCAGTATACTTAGGAACGGTGATATTTCCCATCATGATGTCTGTAAGGTTACCTAAGACATGGGCTATTTTTGGGTCAACTCTTTTTCTTCCTGGTTTCTTGATATAGAGATCCTTGATTGTCTTAGTGTAGATAGGAATTTCTTTAATAGCCTGAATCAAGGGTATCTTTATATATATATCTTGCAACTGTCCTATAAGGTCATTAGTGGGATGTTCTGGCTATTTTTGGATATCCAAGCACTCAAGGAAAGGAGGCTTAGGGTTTGATATAGGTTGAGGTTCTTGAACTGGTTCAGGTTCCAAGGGTGATTCATCTAAGGCTTCCTCCATGGGTTCTCGATCCTCCAACTCTGTGATTTGGGGAGATGAAGGACTTGCAAGGTGTTTCCCTGATCTGAGGTGAACATTACTTACCTCAACTCCATAGGTGGGGTACTGCATCACTTCATTAATATAAGCCTGTTGAACAAGTTTGTTGTTAGGGTTAGGTGCAGGTTGGGCAGGAATTTGGGAAGGTCTAGGAGGGTGATTTGGAGGTGCTGGTGGAGGCATGATGGCTTGCTATTGTGGATGTGGCTAAGGTGGAAGCAAGGGTTGCTGATATTGGGAGTTTGGCTACCATGGTTGGCCCTTGTTCCATTGAGGTTTCCATTGCTGTTGTTGAGTAGGCCATTGGGATTATAGGTAGGGCCTTGGAAAGTCTTTTGAGGCCATTATTGTTGTTGGTTCCACCCTGCCTGTGGAGTAGACCATGATGGGCTTTGCCAAGCATTTGGATTACAGGCCAAGGCTGGTTATTCCAAGCAGAAATTTTTTGATTGGTAGTAGGAAAAGATGAATTATAATTTAGTGGATCATGGGGCATACCTTGCCTTTGCTGCCACGGTCTTCTTTGAGAAATAAAGAATAGTTTCCCATCTTCACCTTCGAATGGTTGAAGTTCTGGCCTTTCAATCTTCTCTTGCTAGATACTGGCTACCCTTTTGCATTTACAGTTGGCCTTCCTTTGTCTACAACTTGGCAGTATTCAGTGAGCATTGCATCGGCCTCTTCTTGTTTCTTTTTAATGTGGAGCGTGTCCAACTATGTAGCCATATGGATAATGATATCTTCTTTCATATTGGTCAGCAGGTTACTAATTTCCACTCGAGACACTCCATTAACTAACTTGCCTGCAATAGCTATTCTTTCTCCTCTGGATTTTCTGGAAAAAGTCCTGGAGTAGTTCTTGCAAGCTGTACAAATATCTTCAAAGGGTAATTGGGAGATATCCCCTGTCCCAATGAGATTTAGGGCATCCATTCATCATCATTGACCCCTCTTAAAAAGACCAGCTTCAATGATTCTTTAGACAATTTATTCTGAGGGTTTTTCTTCAAGGCAAATTGGAATCTTTCCACATAATCTTCTAATGGCTCCTCCTCCTTTTGTGACATCCTAAAGATGTCATCTCTTCTCTTGTCATGTCCTCTATAGTAGTCTTTGTATTTTGTCAGGAACTTTGTCTTCATGGTATCCCAATCTGGGATGGCATCTTTCCCAAGTCCCATAAACCACCTTAAAGAAGCATCTTTTAGGGTAGCAGGGAACAACTTGAGTCTGTAAGGATCAGTGGTATAATCATAACTCCTACACATAGCGTCAAACTCGAATAGGAAAGTGTTAGGATCTTCAGTCACCAAACCATAGAAAACAGGCAAAGTAGATGGTGGTATATTTTTCAAGGTAGCTGCCCGTGCTAGGTCTAGTATAGGGAATTCAAATGTAGCTTGTCCTAGAGGATCCTCTACTGCTTCTGCCATTGTTCTAAAAGTTCCCTCTGTGGCAGTAGAGGAAGCTAATGGAGATGTAGAGGGTGTTGATGAAGATGTAAAAGGAAACTCTCATTCAGCACTTCCTATTGTGTAGTTGTTAAAATCAGCTGTACCCTTGGTGTTTTGAGAAGTTGATGGGAGGAACCTTCCTTGAACGTCTCTCTACCTTCGCATATAGTATATTTAGCTTTTATGTTTCAGCGACCCTGCACAATGTTAATAGAATGCCTGGTGTTTTCTGAAAGGTGTTTTGATTAGTTCTAATGCTAGAAAACATGAAAACAATTAAACTATGAAAACATGTAAAGAAAAACCAAAAATGTGCCTAAGAAGTTAGCACCATCCCTGGCAACGGTGCCAAAAATGTAGAGGAAAACTAATGTGTTGTAGACTTAACTAATTCAAGGGAAAAACTATCTAAACAGTCCACTCTATCACTATGCATTCCTACATTGAATTATTGACCAAAGAGCGTAAGCTTATGAGGGTACTTGCAAAGTATATGCCTTCAAGGCTCATATGGTTCCCAGCTATTCTATCTTAACTTTAAACAAACAAATCTATCTTGCTAGAATTGACAAAATTATAAAACAATGAAAACAATTATAAATCCTAGTTGCTACGTGTACCTATAGCAAGGTCTATAGATAACTATTACAATAGGGAAACTTGTAGAATTAACTTAATTGAATTGTCAAGAATGAAATGACTAACTGCTGACCTCTGGAGGATTTGTGAAGACACTAATATGCAATTGTTCATGAACTATATCTATTTGATCAAAACATAATACCAACTTGAATTCAAATTATGTTTTAACAGAAAACTAATAAACCAACATTAACTGAAATGAAATAAACAAGGAGAGAATTAGTACCTTGAGTGGCTAGCTCAAGAGACTATCTTCCTTAACTAAAAGCAAATCTAATCCAGATTCTATGTATCTTTGTAACACATATCAAAGATTAACCTATTCCATACACAATCAACTCATATCAAACTGTTCAACAACAAAATCTCTTTTCTATCATATCCATATTGTATTCCATAAATGTAGCATGCTTGAGTCTTTGCACATAGAAAAGGGAATGATAACTGAATCGAACTAAATTGCTAACAACTTGACTCTGCTACCTTATATATCTCATCTTCCCCCTTACTATACAAAATGGAGAGAGAGCCTTATTTATTAATTAACTGACTCTGATCATTTACCACGCCTAGATACTAGGTCATGGAGTCAAGATCACATTCTTATTCTAACTGACTATAAGAAGAAGAATTCAAATCAAATTAGAAGTCCGATGCATGAACAACGTCCATAACCATATTTGAAACAAATCCACTCCTTAATTTATTACTATCCATAATGCTCCATAATTGTCTTCAGTTGTCTTTGCATTCTAAGCGTTGAAACTCATACTTCTATTAACTCCTTTGTCTGCAACCTGCTACAAATGCTCGATCTCATCGTGACATGTCCAATTCTACATATAGAATTAGTTTCCAAAAGCATATACCACAAGCATTCTCTATGACTAACCATAAAAACATCTTATTTATACTTTTATACATATCTATATCTAATTCATTCATTAGATAATATGATCATCACATTCCACATTAATACTATAAGTTCAGGTCTTAGAAGTATAAAGAAGGTCAACATATCATAGTGCAAACATGGATAAATGTCTTAAAGGATGCCATGAAAGAAGTTTTTGGAGTATAAAAAGTAACATAAAAGAGACTAATTCTACAGCCCATCACGGATCATATATTTTCTTTCCATACACACTGGCCTTGAATGCAGATTCAGACTTAGGGAGAGAATCACCAAACTCACTCGTTTCAAATGTTGAAAGCTTACCAACTAACTGATCCCTTGTGAGAGTTGTTATTATCTTGATTTCTTCAATGGTTGCAGCTTATGCTTGTAAGCTGCAGATAAGGATCTAAGCACTTTGGTAACAATTTTTGATTCTTCCAATACTCCACCTACCTTTCTGATATCAGTCACAAGTTCATTTACTTTCTGCATGTAGGAAGTAATGTTTTCTTCTTCACTCATTACCAATCTTTCATATTTACCCTTCAGGCTTTGTAGCTTGGCACATTTAACATATTTGTTACCTTCATACAGATTTTCCAACTTATTCCAGATTTCATGAGTAGTTTTCAAATCAAGACATTTGCCAATTCAGTATCAGACATGGCACTCAATAATGCTTCTTTGGCTTGAATGTTGTGTTCAGCATCTCTGATATTGTCTATAGTTGTAGGTCCATTCTTTAGAATCTTATACTCATTCTTGGTTATTAACCAAAAGACATCACCCATACATTCCAAATGACACTACATGCGTACCTTCCAGAGGGAGTAATTTGTTCCATCAAATCTCAGACTTTCCTTCTTGTAAAATGACATCTTGAATCTCCTCAAGCGGTCAAGCTTCTTTTAGAGGTACTTGGCTCTGATACCAATTGTTGGAACTAGTTTGAACAACTGAGAGGGGGGGTGAATCAATTGTCCCAAAAAGTAATGTTTTCTTTTCTTTTAATCTTTTTTCACAATTGGCAAATTGATTAATGATGCAAACATTAAAACATATAACATCAATACATAAGCAAAAACATAATCAACACATTTGACACCAAGATTTTTGACGTGGAAACTCGGTTAAGGGAAAAACCACGGTGGGTGTTAGACCACAAGATTCATACCTTGTTAAAAGTACTTAAAAGAATGGGAAGGCACTTTCCTTCGGGCTCAGTGCTCAAAAGAGAGGGTCACTGCCTACAAGAAATTTGAGTTTAACACATAAAGAACTAATTGATAATTAGCATCTTTTCATGCCTGATTTAGTTCCATTTAATGCTCAAAAAGACCTTTGCTTCTATCTCCAAATTCTTCTTTTCTAACTCTTCACTCTATACTTCTTTCACTCCTCTTCTCTGCTATGCTTCTGATCCTTTCTTTTGATTTTATTCATTTCGCACAAGGATGATTTTCAACAACTCTTCAACAAGTATTTGTATGCTTCATCAACCTTGGAATGATCAACAAGGTTGGCTCAACTTGACGTGGATCATTATACTGTCGGCCAAACATAACTGAGACTTGAATCTTCCTATACAAACATGCCACACTTCATAAAATGCTCTTAGATCATCTGCAACATGCTAGGATCATCTGGTTGGCCAAGAATGGGAAGAACATCAACAATGAAAAAGAAAATCTTCAAAAACAAGTTCAAACTTCAATGCGGACCTCCAACATAGTAGCTACATGATCCAAAGATCTCCACAAGCACATTGAATTCAATAGAAACATCCGCACTCCTCCAACTCATCAGAATCACTTGTATCTTTATCTAGAACCTCAAGAACACTATCTGCCATGACTGTCAAACTAGAAGAATTGCTTGCGGACCTCCAAACCATGAACCACTTGTATTGATGATACACACTGACTTCCCAAACATGCCTCTAGATATATAGATCATCATTTTATGTTACGGGAGCAATCTAGACCTTTTTCCTGTCACTCTATCTCTCGTGAGTATTGTAGGAACTGGTTCTACTCAGATGGCCATAACTTCTTCAGATCTTAATGTGAACTTCTCAAATCATAACTGGAGCTTCTTTAGACAAACCTCTACACATTCATATGGTCCGCATACATTGATCTCCATTAATTTTCTCAATATCCTCAACAATCCGGTCTTCTATACAAACAACAAAATAGGATACAGTTGACACCAATGGCAACAAGGATATGTTGACATCAATGACAACACCACTTAGGCACATATTTGCAACAAAACCATCTTTTCTTGAACTCTTTCTGGCTCATGTTTTTTCTTATCAAAAAAAAAGTTCAATCTTTGAACTTTGCATTTTGCTTCCTTTTTACCTTATCAACAAAACTTTATTTTACCAAACTATTCTTCATTCATCACATTTTGCCTTTGTCGGCAAAATATTCCTTTTTTGAACAATTTGGGCTTGCCTTTTCTTCATTGTCGGTGAAGTTGATCATTTTTAACTGAGCTTGTCTTCTTTTCCTTAATGGCAAAATATCAACCTTACAAACTTAGCCTTTGGCCAGCTTTACATATTTTGTTGTCAAAAATCTATTTTTCCAAACCAACAATGCCTTAGCTGATTTCATCTCTTTGCTTTCCTTTTGTTGGGACTTTTCCCGATCGACGAACCTCAGAATTTCTGAACCACTTCTTTGAGTTTTCCATTTGGGAAAATCACCGATAAGATGTTTCTTTGCCTTCTTATGCCTTAGAGATTTTTTTGAAGAAGTCGGATCACTTCCCTTTAGTCGGAAAATCACTGAATTGGTGAAGTTGTGAATTTTCAAACTTTAGAAGAGTTCAAACTTTTTGAAGTTTGTTGACAAAGGGAAAGAGGATTTTCATGCCTTCATCATTTTTTCACTTTAGTTCGTGAACATGAAACTTTTCCAACTAAGGCCAAAAAGGGAGTCAAAACTAAGGCAAAAGCTTTGAATTTTTTGGGTTTTCCGTAAGGATTGTCCTGATGAATTTTCAGGGATCTTTACAAGGAAAACATTGAGATTTGAAGGATTTCAAGCATTCAGGGTTAAGTTTCAACAATGTTGTCAAGATGAGCTATTTGATTGTAGTAAGAGGAAAATAGGTCAACATTTTGGTGACCTCTCAGGGATGTTTGCTTGTTAAACGAAAGATTAGTGGCCTTAAGCATCCATTGGGCATGGAGTCTAAAAGGAGATGCAATGGGTCTTAACGAATGAAACCCTGCCTTCTAAATTAATACCAAAAAGGAACAAGTCTGCATTCTCCTGATGAGAATGTCGTTTGTGCAACAACACTTATTGAAGGGAAAACTAAACCAGAAATAAAATAAAACAATATGTATAGAATCTCAAACCAACCTTAATGGTAAGGTTTGAGATGGATCCCATTGACTGAGATTGGTAGAACTTCACCATCTATCCTTGAAAGGGTCAAAGCATTGGCATGCTTGCAGCTGATGATGATATATAGCCCACTCCAAAGTGCATCAAACTTAGTGTGGCCTCTAGGTTTGGCTTGGTCAGCATCCCATTTCAGAACAAGATCACCCTCTTTGAAGGTCTAAAACTTGGCCTTCTTGTCAAATAATTTTTGGTCTGCCTTTGATTCTCTTCCAATGTATTCATGGTTGACTGTCTTAGTTCTTCTAGTTTAGTCAATTCAGCCATTCTGACAGACCTGGCATCTTCTCCTTCCAATTGTAATTGCTAAGCCAATTCTAATGCAGGAAGCTCCAAATATATAGGCAACCTAACCTCTCTTCCATACATAAGAACAAAAGGAGAGTTACCAATGGCTCTTTTGTAAGTAATCCTATCAGCCCAAAGAGCTAATTTGATCTTATTGTGCCATTGCCTTTGGTTTGTCTCCATGGTCCTCTTTAGAATTCTAATTAGGTTCTTGTAGGTGGATTCATCCAGCCCATTACCTTGGGGGTAATAGTTGGATGAAATTTTCAAGAACACATTGTACTTTAATAGAGTCCAATCAACAATTCTAAAACTAGTGAATGCTTTTGCATTATCATAAATAATGGTGTGAGGAGCTCTAAATCTTGTCATGATTTCTTCCAAGAAGTCCATTATTGCTAACTCAGTAGCCTCTTTGAGTGGGACTGCTTCAACTCACCTAGTGAAGTAGTCTGTTGCAGTCAAAACCCACTTGTGACCAATATTGGAAGTGGGCTTTATCATGCCAATGAAATCTAATCCCCATTGTGAGAAGGGATGATCCACATGAATAGGATGGAGTGGGAGTGCTGCCAATCATTTCTTTCCTACAAAGAGAGCACACTCTTTGCATCTTCTTACCCATACATGAGTATCATTGAATAATGTGGGATAAAAGTAATCTATCCTCATTATTTTCATGGCTGTAGCTCTAGTAGAGAAATGGCCTCCAGCTAGGCCAACATTCAAAACTCACTGAGAAGTCTATCAATTTGATCTTCTTCTATAAACCTTAGTAAGACTCATCCAAATTTATCTTGAAGAGAACAACATCTGCCAAAGCATAAGGAATAGACTACAGCCTAAAATGCCTTCTTTTGGTTTTGTCTAATCCATAGGGATACTCACCAGTGGATAGGAATTTGGCCATATCTACTATCCAAGAACTCACAGCTGATGGCTCAACTTTAGGTTATTCCTCATTCAAATGGTAAGATGAACTCACTTCATCTACAGAAGTCTAAGCTAGCTATTCACACAATCCTCTGCCTCTAATTAGCCTAGTGTCTTTGATGATCACATCATACTCTAGGATTTTAGTGACCTAATTGGCTTTCTTTTCACTAATCTCAACACCTATTATATAATCTCTCACACTAAGATGAGAAACTAAAGCTTTGATATGATTAATTACCAACATATATCTAAATTTTTTCAAGGCTCAAACAATGGCAAATACCTATTTATCCATGGGACTGTATCTAACCTCATAATCTTTCAAGGTCTGACTAAAGAAGGCCAGGGGCTACTCCATTCCTTGTTCATTTTGCTACATCAGAACAACAACAATGCTACTCTCTCCTCCATGTTTATAAAGGATGAAGTCCTTCACATAATTTGGGTTCATGAGAGTAGGAGCCTGGGCAATCTCTTCCTTGATCTTCTTGAAACCCTTTTTCCCTTCCTTAGTCCATATGAAAACAACACCTTTCTTGAGCATAAGGGTTAGAGGCTTTACCAAGACAACACAGTTAGGAATGAACTTCCTAACAAAATTGATCTGCCCTAGAAATGATTGTAAAGCCTTTTTGTGAGCAAACAGGGGAAGAGAAAGAAGAGATGATGTTCTTTCAAGATCTATGGAGATCCCATCCTTAGATACTAGATGGCTCAACAACTTACCCTAAGCAATAGCAAAAATACATTTCTTAGGGTTCAGAGACACCCCAAACTCTCAGTATCTTTGGAAGACTTTCTCTAGATGCTCCATATGATTTTCTCCTTTCTTGGAGAAGACTGTAATGTCATCCAAATAAATCAAGATGAACTTATTTATAAAACCTTTGAAGGCAATGTCCATTGCCCTCTAAAATGTGGTACTAGCATTAGAAAGACCAAATGACATTTTTTGCATATGCCATTATTCCCCATTTAGTTGTAAATGTTGTCTTAAATATATCTTTTTCCTTGACAAAGATCTGATTATAGCCAGAAAAGTTGTCAAGCAGTGAAAACCTCTCTGCCCTTGCAACAGTTTGCAAAATTTGATCCATACAGGGTAGAGGGTAGTGATCCTTTAGGGAAGTATGATTTAAGTCTCTAAAGTCTACACGGAGCCTTATCTCACCATTTTTCTTCCTCATAGGCACTAGATTAAATACCCAGGTGGAATACTTAATGGGGAAGATAATCCTTGCTTGGATGAGCTTTGCAAGCTCTTTTCTTAGAAGCGGCTCAATCTTAGGGTTTATGGACCACTGCTTCTGGTGGACGGGCTTGGCATTTGGGTCCATATCAATTGCATGTTGAGTAATGTCTGGATTGAAGCCCTTCTGATCTTCATATGTCCATGCCAGAATGTCACTATATTTATGAGACAATCATATAAACTCTTGTTGCTTGGTGTTACCACATACCTTACCCAGCAGCAACTCTTTGTCTTGGGTGACAACCACCTTCTGATAATCTTCTCTTTTGAATGTCATGTTATTTCTGTCGCCCTTGAACTCATCATCTAGGTTGAAAATGGCCTCAAGGGTGACTAAACCCTTGGGCAACTTGTTTAATTTTAGTTGAATGATTTGATCACCATAAGCCTCTTGTAGTTTGGGATGTGCCATGGAAGAGAACTCTTCTTCATTCTGGATGAAGCTTGTAATCTACTCATTGCTATCAAAAACTTGCCAATGCATATCATTGTAAGGAACAGAGGGCCTGGATACTATCTTAACATGTTGATCATGAACCTGGAATAAATTTGTAGGTGGAGAGAACTGAGCCCCAACTATTGCCAATTGGTTTACCTCAGCATTCACTTTCCTTGGGATTACCCGTAGGTTGAGAGCATCAAAACTCTTAAACAAGTCCCAAACTCTGTGTCTGTAAGCTCTAAGAAACTAATTTTTAGTTGCACATTTTTCTCTAACTTGGTGGACCACCAACTTAATGTCTTCAAAGATTTGCAAATGTTTTATGTTCTTCTTCTCATTAATCAACAAACCATGAACCAATGCCTCATACTCTGCCACATTGTTGGTACAAGAAAAATGTAGTCTGTGAGCAAAGTACAACTTCTTACCAATCAAAGAGACTAGTAAAACCCCTGCAACAATTCCATTTCTATTCCTTGCACCATCAAAGAACATTTCCTATGGGCTATTAGAGTCATCATTTGGTTTAAGTACAAAAGGGACTATTATTTTTCATCTGTTCCACAATATTTAGGGGAACAATGGTTGCCTTATGCATTGAGGAGATCCATGTCCCCCTTTTTGATTGATTTGCAACTTGTTCAGGTACCTTTGAGCCTGATTGAATTTCTTTTGTAGCATCAGATCTGCTTCTCTAAATTGGATTGTGGCACTAGCCACTTTTGGCTTTGAAACATGTTCTTTTTGTAAAACAGTAGGCATGGGGCTAGCCTCCAACTGCCTCTTTTTTGACCTAATGTTTTTTGCAATGGGCATAACAACACTGTCCATGGGTTGATTGGTAGCACAAAAATCCTCTGAAGTCCATAGCATCATATTAGCATCAGAGGTAACCTCATGTGATACTTCTAGATTACTATTGGCTGCCTCTGATAATGATGCCTACTGGGTATGAAATTTATGCACCATTAAAGCTCTTTATTGTGCTCCAAAAACACAAGTGGATTGATTGTGAGGTTGGTTGCAAGGGTAGCACCAATCTTCCTCTTGGGCCATATTGTTTTGAGTAGGGACTAGGGCTCTAACTAGATTCACAACTAGAATATGTTGGATAGGCCAAACTATTTGGAAAGGTTGAGCAGGGTTAGGGTTTTGATATCTATTTTGTTGGTAACCCTAATTCCAATTCTAGTTTCTGTTGGGATTGTAACATTGATTCCAATTTTGGTTAGAAGACTACCCCTGATTATAATTTTGATGGGGTTTGGGGGTAGTTTGAATATCTATTTTATTCAATTTGTTGGTCAAATTGGCCACTAGGTTTTTAAGATCATCCTCTTCTTGAGGAAGAGAAGAAGTGAAAGCTTTAGGCTCTGGGATGGGAGCAATAATAGGTTGCTGAGATGGTGAAGGCAACTTTGGAAAATGAGGTATAGGAGGTCCAGGAACAATTTTCCTAGCCTGTATTAGACAAATTTTATCTTTTAAAGTTGTCTCATAATGTCACATCTCATTTTTGGACCTTATTTAAAATTCTGATTATTGAACATTTTTACTATGATTGTTTTACTATTGAGTGATTCCACATGTGTGTGAAAGTAAGTATCGTAATGTTATAAATGCATGATTTTGAAAGTTGATTTAATAATTAAATATTACTGGTATGATTATGGATGTACATCTTGTTTTGCTTTAGCTATGATTTTGGGGAAACTAACCTATTAATGAAAATCTAAGTGCGACTAAGTGCAGGAGAAATGTTGAAGATGAGAACATGGTTGAGGTAGAGATATTCTAGCCACCCGACAAGCACTGATGGGATGGATAAACCCGATGCATGCACAAACTCACTTAGTTTCATGACATATTGCATCATTCATATTTCTTGATTGAGTGGCTTTATTATGCATCATTATGTGGTTACATAGTCATGTTTTAGCATTTTATATGGATAATGGATGTGATTGATGTATGATAATTAGATAAATATGTGAATTTTGTTGCTACAATATGTTCATTTGAATTGCATAAGTTAGCCATGTATTTATACATTTTTTTACTTAGATTTAATAGAATTGTATAAGTTGAATTCAATTTGATTTATTTATATTATTTAAAGAGTTTATCTATTTATATATATACAATTTAAATTAATAAATATTTATATATTATGCTCTTGCATGAAATGACATTTTAGATAGACTTAAAATAAGCATATATTTATAGGTACATATTTATAATTTAATATATATATATAAACGTATAAGAATTATACTATTTCTTTTAATTATTTATTTTGGTAATTAATTTCTTTTGGAAAGAAATAAGTTAAATTATTTTAATTTGTTAATTTATTTAATTATTGAATGTGCATGTCTATTTTAAAGATTTAGAGAATCAATTATTAAATTTATCATATTTGTGAATTAGAAAATTGTATTTTCTAATATTAGTTTTAAGTAGGATGTGCATGAATATGAATTGATAAGGTCATAGTAGTGTTCATTAATTCAACATCATTTAATTATCAATTCAGAGGTGTCTGGAGCGATCTTTGATAAGACTCTTAGTGTGGGGGATTTTGAAGTGAATCTGAATCGGTGGTTGGTGGACAAAGTCTGGTTTACTTTCTTGCGGAAAGAAACACACATGCAAGGAATGTAAACTATCTATTTACTTGAAAGGAAACACACATACTTGGAAAGAAACTATTCTAATTGCTTTGAAAATAAACACACTTACTTGAAAGGAAACTAGTCTAATTGCTGAAGAAATAAACACACTTTGCTTGAAGGGAAACTAGTTAAATTGCCAGAAGGAAACTATCTTAAATGCTGAAACAAAATTTCAAGGTCATTGAATCCATTGTCAAATCACAACAAAGACACACTCTGAATATATCAGTGCTATTGAAATCACAATCTTATTTTTGGTATTTTCAAAATTTATAAAACAAACCTGCAGGTGACAACTAGCTAAATAGTTATACAGAAAAGAGAGAACATATCACAAAGTTAACATACACAAATAATTTCACTAAATAGCATAAAATACTGAGTGATCTCCTCTAATTTGGGAAAGCAGGCCCTACTTTCCTAGCTGGAGACGGTCCTCTAAGATTGAACAAACTTTTAGAAGAATTCCCCCTTCATTTGCATTAAATCAAAGTCCAGAAATGGACATGGATACAAAACTAGAAAAACAAGGAGTTTTCCTCTAACTAGAAATATAAACGGATTACAACTTGCTATCAAAATCTGGAACTAACCTAAAGAGATGACTTGCTCTTATTTATATAGTCGAGCTTTATTAAAAGGAGATAACTATCAATGAACCTAACTATAGCGAACTAGAATTAAAGCTAGTTGCTTATTTATTACATTGATGATTCCACTGCGGGTTACTGAAGATCATATATTTGTATCGACTTGGTTGTTGGTGAACTTCAGTGATTTCCTAGAATGGCATGGTGCTTGGTGGCAGTGACTTCGGTTGGAATTGATGCCAATTAACAGCTATTTCAATTAGTCCCTAAAATGGAGTGACGTGGAGATTTAGATCATAACAACTGCTTTAATTAAGGCGTGGGTCATTTTTGTGTTGCTAGACCTTTTCGGTAGCCCTAGGATCGACTGATAACAATCATCAACTCGAGGAGAGGATGTCTCTATTGGAGGGTAACGACATCTGGAGTCATCTGGAGTTTAGGCTCTTCGCAAGAAAAGGGGCTCTGGAGGGATCCAAAGACCACTAGAAGTATCACCACCATAATCCTCGTGCAAACCACAATTCATGAGATATATACTTTGGAAATGTAATACAAGTAAATAAGTTAAGAGATTGCATAAAAAAGGAAATGAATACTAAACATGTGGATAATCCATCCAAGAGACAAATATAATTATAATATATATATATGCCATAATGTTTTATAAAAGTCTTTTGAAACAGGAAATATAAAGAAATAAATGAGTCATGGATTTGACTCATCATTTCCCCCAACTGAAACTATGCCATGTCCTCATGGCTACCTTGCACCATTTGCTTCATCAAGTATACTCTTTCCTTTAATGATAGTACTGCAATTGTAGTCCTCATCCTCATATTGAAACAATTTTCTACCCTTTGGTTGGAATCCATCATTTTCCTATAACCTGTTGAACCATTTGTTGAATTTTCCTCCTCTCATTAGGTTTCCTGGAGGGTGACTGAGAAGAGGAGTTGGCATCAAAATCAATGATGGTCTGAACATCATTTCAATCTAGTTTTGTTGCTTCTACTGAATTGGGGGTATCATTTTTCTTACTTTGTTAGTCATCCACCTGATGTTTGCAGGGGACACAGGTTCCCTTCTCTTGAAAATATTAGGCAAGTCCTCAAATCTGAATATGCATCTTGAGACTGCTACATTTGGAAGATAATTTACAATTGCAAAGAAATCAACAATACAAGAATTTAAATTCCTCAAATATTGATCTATGATGCCCTACCTATAAGCATTTGCTTTGAAGGAGTTGGTGAACCATGTAGTCTTAGGGCACTCATGTCTCATTAATAACCCTATAGATCCTGCTGTAACATTATATTCTTCCATCCTTTCCTCCCATAGCCTATTATTTCTAAGAAGAGACATATAGCTCTGAATCTAGAGTTCTCCCACATATAAATTAAGCATTGAAGTATTGACATGTCCCATAATGTGACCATGTTGGCAGAACTCACACAAGAGATTTTGTTGGTCCTTTAGATTTTGCAAATAACACTCAACAAAATCTCTATCATTATCAAAGTCAAATGGAAGATTGCAACTAATCCTGAGTAATTTCCATCTCAAAAATTATTCTTGGAGGAACAAGGCATACACACCTGATGGCGGGCACTAAGCTAACAGGGTTTCCCCTGTTTCACAAGCTAAAGCCAAGTTCTTCTCTACCACCACCTTCTCTTCTCTAAGGGCCTCTAGATCTCTCTGAAGCTTTATGATCTCACCTTTGAGCTATCTGTTATCTAGTGTTAGCTGTAAATTTTGTACATAGACATTCAGTGATGCAAGCGTAGGGGTCTGCTGAGCAGCCTTTTGTCAAAGTTGTGTGATCTGAGTGTCTTTTTGGGCCATCATGGCCTTGTGATTATCTACCTCCTTAAAAACAAAAGTTTCTTTTTCTTTTTCTTCTCTCTCCATTGCAGCCTTTGCCTTCTACTACTCAAGTTCTTCTTCCTTGGCCCTTAATTGTTGAGCCATGGTATCTAATTGTGCCCTGCATTACCTCAATTCAAACTTGAGTTTTGATAAAGCCAAGGCATGCCAAGTTTCCTAGGCTGTTGTATCCTTAGAGCTCCCCATGAGGGGTTCTTTCCCTTTCCTTTGGCTGTGTTGCAAGATGTCCTCTTCTACATCTTTAGGGGTGTCCTCTGCATCAACTTCCTTAGGAGTTTCACCACTGACAGTCACTTCAATCCCCATGTCCTCAGGAGTTTCTTCTCTTTTCTATGTAGTAGGGGATGATTGTTTGCCTAAGATGGTGGTATGGCCTTGCTCTGTTTCATCTTTGTCTTCCTCATCTGAAGAAATAACTAATAGATAGGGGTGGCGTATCTTGGTAGGGGTGGAACCTACTGCTTCATTTGCTTGACTGGGTTGTTCCATCCCCCTCTGAAGTCATCTGAACTAAACTTCAAGGGATTTGGAAGACACTACAATAGGGTCTCCTGAAATAGAGATAGTGGAAGTGTGGTGTTTCACCTTCTTCCTTCTAGGTTGTGTTGTGTGGTTACACAACACACCCCATTTTGCCCCAGCAAAATAAGAACCCAACTTTTGGGCAGTATGGTAAAATTAGTCCCAGATGCATGTCATAAAGTTATCCTCTGCATATTAGGACCTCAGGATCATGATCAAAATCCAAAAATGAAATTTGTTGTCAAGAACCTTATCATATGAATGAACATAAAATTTCAAGTAGATATACTTTTTGAAGTATCTCGAAATTCGTTGACACAAAAAAGTTATGTCTGGTCAAAGTCTAGTCAACGAGTTGTCAAGATATTCATATTCATTTAGTATCTAGATCTTAACTTAGTATCCAGACCTTAACTTAGTATCCTAAAATTGACTAATGTCCGGACGTCAAATTTGAGTCACCAGTCGTTTAAACGTCAAGGCAGACATATATTACTTAATATCCTGATCATGGTAAAAATCCTAACCTTGATGATGTCACACGATGAATTTGCCTGTCATTGAAAGTTTATGCCTGTATCTAGATCTTAACTTACTGTCTAGATCTTAATATAGTGTCCTGATCTCTGATAGTGTCCAAACGTCAAACTTAAATGACTTAGCGGTTTAAACATCAAAACGCCAGGATATTATATAGTGTCCTGATCTTATATAATATCTTACCCTACAATCATATCTAGACGTCAAGTTTGAGTGACCTACCCAATTGCATGTCATATGCGAGATGTTAGTTTGTGCCTTCATTCTAATCATATTCAATAACTGGACCTTAACTTAGTGTCCAGATCTTTTGAAACATCCTGACCCTGATGATGTCATCCTACCCCAACCTGACGTAAACAACACCATGAGCTATCATTGTCTAGATTTTAAGCCAAAAAGGATACTTCACACTATTTTGTATCTAGATCTAAAATAACATCCTGATCCCTCGAATGCTCATACCCCATGTAGCCATGGCGTAAGGACACGTGTATACTTTATATCTTGACCCAGTATAAGCACATCTAAGAGTTGTTGATAATTCCTTAGTCAACAGAAATTGACCCAACACATCATGGCATCATCCCAAGCTTCATATACGGATATCCCCTTGGAATATTCCCTAACTGGATATATCTCATACCCACGCATTTGTGTTTAATGCAATAAAGTGGTAGTCGAAGTTTAAATTCAAAATGTGCCAATGGACACTTGTAGAAATCTTGTTCCATCCGATTGAATAGAGGTGTTAAATCACATTTCCACCATTAATGTGCCCTAAAATTGCACATTGCCTAAGTTAAAAGGGCATTTTCACGATCATAATTGATAATATTGCATTAGAAAACCCTAATTCCATTGTTTAAAGCTTACGGTGAACTAGAGCTGAAACAGAGAATAGGGGACACAAGAGGACACTCTCAGAATGGTAATTCAACTGTCAATACAACAATTATAGGTTAAGAGGACACACCAAGTACGTATAAATTTTATCCTTTGATCATTATACGAATCATGCCCTAGTATAGTCAAGAAATGGTAAAAGGGGAATATATCAACAACAAATATGTAATGTTTATTTTTAGTCTTAGCATTCAGATAAGATCGTTATTATGCTAACCATGAGCCATGATATACTAATGTTTAAGACTGGTGAATTTGAATCACAGGACAAAATGTCTCACCCAAGGATTGAGAAGCGCGATACTGAATTCAAGGTTCCTATGTTCCCTAAATGCGTAGTGTATACTGTAAGTTGGGTCATCAAGAGGATACCCATTCGGGTAATACAATCTTAGAGGAGTTCAGAACAAGAATTGAAGTTGGAGAAGATAACATCATTCTATAGAATATAGTGGCATCTGGCTTGTTTCATGCAACTGATTTTCCTTATTCCACAGAGGCTTTTGAGCTCATAGTGGAATGTGCACATAATTATGACATCAATGCTAGAAAGCTGGAGAAATAGAAAAGGCCATATGCTGATCTTTTAGTAGATGGTATTGTAGAGGTATTTCATTTACCAGTAACATAGAATATGTATGTGCCTGATTTGGATGCTTTGGCCAAAGAATTTGAGGCCAATGATAAGAATTGTAGAAGGGTCAACTATCAAGGATGGAGAAGCCTGAACAATATAGCCAGGGCAGTAGCCAAAATGGTAGTGCATTTGTACAAATTTGACTTCAATGAGGAAGTCCAATATATAATGTGTATGCTTAGCCGGATGAATGGTCTAGTGAATGGTGGAACATTTGAACCGTGGATGTTCAGGCTGATTAAGATGGTAGTAGAATACAAGATAGAGAATGCAAAGGTCCAGTGGGCCAAGATCATCAGTGATGCTATGCATGATCAAATGATTAAGTGGAAAGAGAATAAGATCTCCACTTTTAGAATGACTTCATATCTTGTATATGTCTATGTAGCAAAAGGCACATTTGATGCATTACAGATAGTGGGCAAGCTGGGAAAATTGCTTAATGAGAAGACTCCTTGGGAGTATTATCCTCATCTAGAAAGAAGGTTATGTTGGCAAGAGACACTGCTATGATAAATAACTGAATGTTGTCATTAATGGAAACAAGACAAAGGGATTCTACCAGCATGACAAAGAGACTTTACTCTAGAAGAATAAATGACTAAGTATGGTTAGTATGCAGAGTAAGTGTCAGAGATTGGGTCAGTATGCCTCTACAGTTGAAGATAATTATATGTGGTTCAGGTATGTTGCTCATAGCCACCTAGTGATCACATGTTCTAGTGTTCAAGTCCTGACTTCCTCCAGAAGTCATATGGTAAAATATCTAAGTCTGGATGAATTGAGTCAATTCAGGAACAATCCACAGTACCAAAATAAAAGGGTCTGCATTCCTCCACTGTGGCATATTTTGGTTTACAATTCTGAAGGTATGCTAAGAGGTCAATGATGAATTTTGGGTATGATTTTTAGAGTCTAATATGGTCCACAGTAGAAGTTATGATGTGACAGTTGAATTGGTCAAGTGTGTTCTTAAGGGACAAGCAGATAGGCATGTTAGATCTATTTGCAGAGAAGATATAATGTTTGAACAATCAATCTAAGTGGTTGAATGTTTGGTGCCGACCTATATGAAGACTATTGTATGTATTTTTGGATCTGCATTCCTATTTGAGCACAAGATCAAGCCGACAAGGTACAACACTTGTTTACTTGTTTCATGTCTGGGTTACCGACCTGATTATGAGATGAATCTTATTGCGGATATATATATTCAATGGATTTTAGTGTTGGAAGCATGGATGTGTGTGGAAAGTGTGTGAATTCAATATGTATTTAATTTAAGGTAGTTTGTAGAGCATAAAAGGATAATAGGGGCAGAAAATAAGAGTATATGTAAAGTAGAGCAGTAAAATAGGGCATACAGTATGAAGCCCTTTGAATCTGTATACTAAGCATATTGATACTGCATTTCAGCATTTTGTAGATGCACCTGTAGCAGTCTTCTTTTGGCAGTGAGCCAATCCTTCTTCTATCTTCTCTTCTATCTTTTTGGTAGTGAGGCTTTTTGTAGTGATCACTTCTTGGACAATGAGTCCTTGGGTAGTGATCCCTAAGGCAACGAGCCTTCATGTAATTTGGTATTGCTATCATAATATATTGTGAGCTAACACTCACTATGGTTTTTCCCTTTTTGGGTTTTCCACGTAAAATCTTGGTGTCTGTGTGTTATGAATTTATGGCTACTCCCCTCATGTTTACTTTGCTTACATGTTATTGAATTTGGTAAGTGGATTAATGAATGTGCAATTCAAAAGGTTTTAAGAATACTAATTCACCCTGCGCTCTTAGTATTCTTTGCATTCAACAATTGGTATTAGAGCAAGGTTCCTTGGAAGAAGCTAAACAGGTTGAGGAAGACCTGGGAAGGTGTACACATGGTAGTTAGAAGACATTTCATTGAAGCATCATATGAAAGCAATGATGAATTACAAGCTGCTCTTGAAGATCTTGAAAAATCTAAAGCTCAAGTCAGGGATCTAAAGGATAACATACAAGAAGCTAATGAATGCATTCTAAAGCTAAAAGAACAAGTCAAAAGGTTTAAAGAAAAATACAAGGAGGTCACTGAATAATTGATATCAACCAATGAAACCTTGGAAGATTTGAAAGTGGAAGTTGTAGAAAGAGCTAAAGAAGAAGAAGATCTAAATCTGTTGGTAAAAAGCAAATTAGAAGAATGTGATAAACTTAAAAAAGAAGTTGCAAGCCTAAAATCAGATCTAGAAAAGGCTAAGAGCTATGAAGAAAAGTTCAAGATAAGTTCTGTAAAGCTTGATGAGATGATTGCTAGTCAAAAGAGTTCAAATGACAAGAAAGGGTTGGGGTTTGAAAAAGGAGAAAGTTCTAAATCAAGACAAGAAAACCTTGAGATAAAGAAAAACAAAGGCAACCAATTCCGGAATCAAAGAAAAAGACCTAGAGGACCTCTGGTTAGACAACCAAATGCTCAAAGGTACCCATCTTTCAATGGCCGTTATTTTGATTGCAATAAGTTTGGTCATAAGGCTACTCAATGTAGAAGTAGAATGAATCAAAATTCTCCATCATTTTCTGGTCAATGTTTCAATTGCAAGAAAATTGGTCATAGATCAAATGAGTGCAGAAGTCTGGCAAGGAATAGTTTTAACTATACAAGGAATACTCAATCCTTTAATGGGAAGTGTTTTGCATGCAATAGATTTGGGCATATGGCTAACCAATGTAGATCAAGAATGAATTCAATCAATATAAGGAATCAAGGATAGAGGAATGTGGTATGATACAATTGCAATAAGTATGGGCATATTGCAAAATTTTGCAGAAGCAAGAAAGAGAAAAGAAACTATCCTACAGAGAAGATGAAAATAGAATAGAAAGAAGATAAAAGTAAAATCAAGGTTGATCTGGTAGAGATCAAAAAGGAAACGAGCAAGGTATGGATTAAGAAGGATGTGAATGAGATCAAGGATAGATCCACACCAGTTTCTGGTGTAGATACTTCCTTCGACAAGTAAATTGGGAGCTCTAGCTTAGGGGGAGCTGTATTGAAAATCCTAATGCCCTAGACAGATGGCAAGTATTGGAATATAGCACAAAGATATGATATGAAGAATTATATGACATATCTTGTGAAAGAAATTCTGGTAGAAAAGGATCAAATGTCGAATACTACGGAGAAATTTGGATCGACTGTGCCTAACAGAGAAGTGTTTGACAACTTTTTGAAAAATAGCATTTATAATGTTTAGGTTTTGGCAAGTGAAGGTTAAAAGGATTATATCCAAAGGAAAAATCACTTTGCATTCAAGCTCTCAAGTGTCTACGACAAACAGAAGTGAGAACTCTAGTGACTACAGAGATTTCCAAGCGATTCAAAGCAAGTCAAATCAATCTCAAGGAAACCCTAATTCAGCAAAAGAGGTATTTACAACTTGAAAACTCTGTTAGATCTAGAGCACACAACTAAGAGGGGGGTGAATCAGTTGTACAAAAACTTGCTTCTACTTCAAACACTTGATTCTTCTTTATTAGTTAATAGCATATCAGTTAACCATTCATGAAAGCATGATGCATAAACACAGGAGTAGATAAACATCAACACATTGGACACCAAGATTTTGACGTGGAAATCCCGGTTAAGGGAAAAACCATGGGGTGATTAACCCAAGGATTATTCTCTGTTAGAAGAATAAGAAAAATGAATGGCACATGCCAATTAGGGCTCACTGCCCAAGCACATTGCTCACAAGGAGGCACACTGCCTACAAGAGACACACTGTCTACAAGATGATAAGTTTTACAAACTTGAACTGGAGATTGACATCTTTACCATGTCTGGATCAATTCCATTTAAGCTCGAGAAACTTTTGCTCTGCCCTTCACTCTTTTGCTATGCCACACTCATCTGCTACTCAACACCCCTTGAAATGAATTCACAAACCTTTATTTATACAAGGCATTGACTTAGGAACAATCATCTAAGTTGGCAATTATCCATAAGAACATTTGCAAGATGAATAACTCATCCGGTCGGCTAGCCTGAACAAGAACATCTTCATCCGGAAGTATATCTCCAATTCTGGGCTCTAACACTAATGCGGATTGACAACACCATCTCAACATGATCCAAAAACCTTCACAAGCTTGCCTAAATGACTAGGTACATCTGCACTTCCTCTACTTACAAGAATCTCTTCTCTCCTTCATCCAGAACTTCAAGAACACAGTCTATCGCCACTGACATACTGCAAGAGGTGCTTCTGGACCTCCAAACCATGAACCAATCGAGATGACACATCACAAGGACATCCCAAACACTCATTCCAATCCGTAGAATAGGACAATGTACTTCCGGATCTCACCGAACCTTTTTGTATTACTCTGTCACTCCAGAGCATCTCCCGAAACCGGTTCTACTTGATCGATCATAACTTATTCAGATCTTCATGCGGACCTCTAAAATCTTAACTAGAGAATCTCAAGACTCATATCTACAAACCCTTTAATCCGCATCCTCTTATCCTCAATCTATTGAGTACTTTTGCCTTCTTCTCATCACTATTCTTCACTGTTTTTGGTTGAGACTAATTTTCTCAATATCCTCAGCACACAGCTCATCCAATCCTTCTTATCAATGCAATATGAGTATGTTGACATCAATGACAACACTGGTTAACCTCATACTTGCAACAATCTCCCCTTTGTCATTGATGGCAACATATGATGTGAAAAACCATCAAGACAAGAACTTCTCCTTTCTGTCACAGCTCCCCCTATCAGCAACAACTCTTCACATGTCTTCTCTTTCTTTTACTACTCCCCCTTTGATCAACAATTTGTTTTTTACATGTCTTCTCTCCCCCTTTGACATCAATGGCAAAGGGCTCATACTTGCAATTCTGACACATCAGAATCATACCAGCTGCTCCCCCTTAGTAGCAGCTCCCCATCATCAATCTGGATCACAAGATATGATGGTGATATCCACTGGACTGATGCACATCAGTGCATCCTAGTTCATCACCAGAGGGGCCAGGACCCCTAACTTCTCCCTGAGATACTCAAAAGAGTCCTTGGGAAGAGGTTTAGTAAAGATATCTGCAATCTGATCCTTGGAGGGTACATACTCCAATCTGACTTCATCCTTGTTCACTTGTTCTCTTAGAAAGTGAAACTTGATAGATATGTGCTTGGTCTTAGAATGCAACACCAGATTCTTAGAAATATTTATTACACTTGAATTATCACAGAAAATTGTGATAGGCTCCTTATATTCTACTTTAATGTCTCTTAGCATTTGCTTCATCCACAAAATTTGAGTGCAACTACCTATTGCTGCAATATATTCTGCTTCGGTTGTAGATAGAGAAATTGCCTCTTGTTTCTTGCTTAGCCAAGAAACCAATCTTTTTCCCAAAAAGAATGCTCCTCCACTTGTACTCTTCCTATCATCCACATCTCCTGCCCAATCTGCATCTGTATATGCATGAAGAGAAAAATCTTGATCTCTAGGATACCAAAGACCATACTCAACTGTTCCTTTCAAGTACCTAAAAATTCTTTTGATTGCCATGACATGAGATTCTCTAGGATCAGCCTGAAATCTTGCCACAAGACCAATAGCCTGCATAATATCTGGTCTAGTTTGAGTGAGATACAATAGTCCTCCAATCATTGATCTATACTTGGTCTAATTTGTTTTAGGAGAGTCATCATCTTTGCTCAACTTACATCTGGTTGCCATAGGAGTGTTCATTGGCTTTGAATCTTCCATTCTGAATTTCCTCAACAGTTCTTTCACATATTTGGTCTGGGAGATAAAGATTCCTTTCTCTATCTAAGTAATTTGCAGACCCAAGAAGAAATCCATTTCACTGAGCATTGACATTTCAAACTCACTTTTCATTTGGTTTGCAAAGGTTTTACACATACTGTCTCTTCCTCCAAAGATGATATCATCAACAAATACTTCAACAATCAGGATGTTTTCATGATCAATTTGAAAATATAGGTTAATATCAGCAGTACCTTTGTTGAAACCAATCTTCAAAAGATGTTTATCCAGCCTCTCATACCATGCTCTTAGGGCTTGCTTTAGACCATACAGTGCCTTCTTTAATTTGCAGACCATATCACCATGCTCTGATAACTGAAATCCATCTGGTTGTTCAATGTACACCTCTTCTTCTAGGTCACCATTTAGGAAAGCAGATTTGACATCCATCTGATACACTTTAAAATCTTTGAAGGCAGCGAATGCAAGAAATAGTCTGACTGCTTCAATTCTTGCCACCAGAGCAAAGGTTTCCTCAAAATCAATCCCTTCTATTTGAGAGTATCCTTTGCAAACTAATCTGGCCTTATTTCTTATTACTTCACCAACTTCATTTAGTTTGTTCCAGAAGACCCATTTGGTTCCAATCACATTTTTGTTACTAGGTCTGGAAACAAGATCTCAAGTGTGATTTTTTTGAATTTGCATCAACTCTTCCTCCATTGCTTTTGTCCAATTTTCATCATTGCATGCTTCATTTATTGTCTTAGGTTCAATCTTTGAAATTAGACAACATTCATCTAAATTTTGAGCAACATTCCTTCTAGTTTGCACACCTTTGCTTTTGTCACCTATGATCTGATCTTTAGAGTGGTTCAGTCTTACATACCTTAGAACTTTGGGAGTTTCTTGCACTTCTACTTCTTGATTAGGCTCATCCAGACCTAACTCTTCTTCCTGATTTACCGGATCAGTCTGAATCTGACCTTCAGGAGAGGATGGAGCTCCTTGAATCAAAACATCATTCTGATCATCTTCATCATACTCATAAAATCTTGAGGGCTTCTCAATACCTTCATCAACCTTCACATTTGTACTTTCTATCATTTTTCTCAGTCTCTTATTGTAACACTGGTATGCTTTGCTTTGAGTGGAGTATCCCAAGAAAATTCCTTCATCACTTCTAGCATCAAACTTTCCTAGATCTTCATCTCTTTTAATGTAACACTTGCTACCAAATACTATGAAATATCTCATAGTAGGAGTGATGCCAAACCAAAGTTCATAAGGAGTCTTATTGGTATTGCTTCTGATTTGAACTCGATTGAGAGTGTAGACCGCAGTGCTGACAGCTCTTTCCAAAACATCTGGGGAACATTTGCTTCCATCATCATTGTCCTGGATGCTTCTTGGATGGTCCGGTTCTTTCTCTCAGCTGTGGAGTCCTAAGAGCAGACAACTGTCTCTTTATACCATGCTTCTCATAGAAGTCTATGAATTCACCAGATGTAAAATCACCACCTCTATCAGACCTTAGACACTTCAGTTTCAATCTGGTTTGATTCTCTACCATAGCTTTGAAGATTTTAAACTTCTCAAAGGCTTTTGATTTCTCTTTTAGAAAGGTAACCCACATCATCCGGGAATGGTCATCAATCAGTAACATGAAATATCTATCACCTTGCATACTCTTGATTCTTGTCGAACCACATTGATCAGTATGTACTAACTCCAATAATCTAGTAGAGGACTGATCCTTGCTTTTGAATGAAACTCTGCTCTGTTTACCTAGTTGGCATTCTTTGCACATACTATTTGTAGGTTTTACCAACTTTGGAAGATCTCTTACAGCCTGAGTATTGCTTATCTTGATGATGTTATCAAAATTTACATGACACATCCTTCTATGCCATAACCAACTCTGATCAACTTGAACAAATAGACAACTTTTATTATTGCCAACTAGATGGAAGATATTACCTTTTGTTTGAGTACCGGATGCAATCTCAGTTCTAGAGCTTTCAAAGATCCTGCGTCTTCCATTCTTGAACCGGAGATCATAACCTTTGTCCACCAACTGACCAACACTGAGAAGATTGTGCTTCAATCCTTCAACATATAGTACATTACCAGTTTTGTTCTTTCCATCAAAAGAGATAGTTCCCCTACCTCTGATTCTACCAGCAGAATTGTCACCAAATTTTACCATTCCTCCTTCATACCTTTCCAAATCTAAGAACTTGTTCTTGTTTCCTGTCATATGGTGAGAGCATCCACTGTCAATAACCCAATCATCCTTTTCTTCAACTTGGGCAGCCAAAGCTCTTTCTATAACCTTATGATTTATAGATTCAGGGAATATTGGATCTTCTTCCTTGATGGCAATGAACACCCATTCATTTCTAGATTTGTCTCCTATCTCTGATTCATCATCTGTTACTCCTTCATTATCAGCTTCTTCATGAACATAATAACAATTCTTTTGGAACCTTTATCTATTAGAATTTGATCTTGTGGATCTTTCTAGACATCTTGAGGCAAAGTGACCAATCTTATTGCAGTTGAAGCACTTAAAGGGTAATTTTCCTTCATACTTACCAGATCCCCTTGGCAGTCTTTTTGCAATGAGGGCTTCAAGTTGAGTTGTTTCTGCTTCTTCCTCTTCCATGTCTTTTCTTGCTTGATCATATCATGATAGCTTCCTTGAAGAGTTTTCTCCCAGATCAAATCTTTGTTTGCCTTTCACATAGGCACTGGCTTTGAATGCAGATTCAGTCTTGGGTGGATCATCTCCAAACTTGGTCATTTCAAATGCAGCCAGTTTGCTAGCCAATTGTTCTCTTGTGACAGTTGTATGGGCTCTGAATTCATCAATGGCAGCAACCTTGATTTTGTAGGTAGCAAGAAGGGATCTGAGAATTTTGCAAACAATCTCATTTTCATCCAAAACTCCACCAGCATTCCTGATTCCACACACTAGCTCATTCACTATTGGCATAAAGGTAGTGATATTTTCATCATCTCTCATCTTCAATCTTTCAAATTTCCCTTTGAGACTCTGCAACCTCGCACTCTTAACAAACTCATCTCCTTCATGCAGAAGTTCCAATTTAATCCAGATCTCATAGGTAGTTGGTAGGTCAATAACATTGGAGAGCTGTGAGTCGGTTAATGCACTTAGAAGAGCCTCTTTAGTCTGCAGATTGTTTTCAGCATCTGTGATTTCATTTAGAGTAGTCGGACCACCCTGTGGAGGTTTATATGCTTTTTCGACCATGGACAAATACACCTTTCCCATACACTCCAAGTGACATTTCATGCGGCCTTTCCAAAGAGTGAAGTTGGTTCCATCAAACTTAGGACTGTCCTTCTTGTATGATGACATCCTAGATCTCCTCAAGCGGTTAAGCTCCTTTTAGAGGAACTTGGCTCTGATACCAATTGTTAGATCTAGGGCACACAACTGAGAGGGGGGGTGAATCAGTTGTACAAAAACTTGCTTCTACTTCAAACACTTGATTCTTCTTTGTTAGTTAATAGCATATCAGTTAACCATTCATGAAAGCATGATGCATAAACACAGGAGTAGATAAACATCAACACATTGGACACCAAGATTTTGACGTGGAAAACCCGGTTAAGGGAAAAACCACGGGGTGATTAGCCCAAGGATTATTCTCTATTAGAAGAATAAGAAAAATGAATGGCACATGCCAATTAGGGCTCACTTCCTGAGCACACTACTCACAAGGAGGCACACTACTACAAGAGACACATTGTCTACAAGATGATAAGTTTTACAAACTTGAAATGGAGATTGACATCTTTACCATGTCTGGATCAATTCCATTTAAACCCGAGAAACTTCTACTCTACCCTTCACTCTTTCGCTATGCCACACTCATCCGCTACTTAACACCCCTCGAAATGAATTCACAAACCTTTATTTATACAAGGCATCAACTTAGGAACAATCATCTAAGTCGGCAATTATCCATAAGAACATTCGCAAGAGGAATAACTCATCCGGTCAGCCAGCCTGAACAAGAACATCTTCATCTAGAAGTATATCTCCAATTCCAGGCTCTAACACTAATGCGGACTGACAACACCATCTCAACATGATCCAAAAACCTTCACAAGCTTGCCTGAATGACCAAGTACATCTGCACTTCCTCTACTTACAAGAATCTCTTCTCTCCTTCATCTAGAACTTCAAGAACATAGTCTATCGCCACTGACATACTGAAAGAGGTGCTTTCAGACCTACAAAACATGAACCAATCGAGATGACACATCACAAGGACATCCCAAACACTCATTCCAATCCGTAGAATAGGACAATGTACTTCTGGATCTCACCGGACCTTTTTGTAACACTTTGTCACTCCGGAGCATCTCCCGAAACCAGTTCTACTTGATCGATCATAACTTATTCAGATCCTCATGCGGACCTCTGAAATCTTAATTAGAGAATCTCAAGACTCATATCTACAAACCCTTTAATCTGCATCCTCTTATGCTCAATCTATTGAGTACTTTTTCCTTCTTCTCATCACTGTTCTTCACTGTTCCTGGTTGAGACTAATTTTCTCAATATCCTCAGCACACAGCTCATCTAATCCTTCTTATCAATGCAATATGAGTATGTTGACATCAATGACAACACTGGTTAACCTCATAATTGCAACAAACCCTACTATGAAAATTGAATTATTCTGGGAAAATGTCTGCTCCTCAAGAATCGAGATAACAGAAAAGCCTCACCCCAAGTTTAAGAAACATTTCTCCAAATCACTTGAAAATGATCCTATAGGGGCATTCTCAATTACTCCACATGGAGTTATGCATATGGAAGATGTTAGAGAATGCATTCATATCAGTCTAGAGGAATATGATCACATGAATCTAGGAAAATTATACTTGGATGAATTGACTATTGTGGATATTGTGTTGAAAGATGAATATAAAGTTCTAGGAGAAAAGAAATTAGACACCTAGTTGGATTTTCCATCGATCCTGAATGATGCATGGGTTATGCTTATTCTAAGCAGAATTCATGATGACTTTCTATGGCTTGATGAACCTTATAAAGAAAATAAAGAAAAATGTGGTAATGTAGCTAATAGGAGCCAAATTTGAAAAGAATGCCCTTATGGTAAATGATATTAAGAATTTGACTATCAGATTTGCATCAATGATTATTGGATACAACATATACTTTTCCAACAAGGAAAATTCTATGTCTGCACTAGCCATATACAAAGCATATGACATGATAAAAAACACTATGGATTATGACCTATGTGAATTGCTCTGGAGTGAACTAATGGAGAACTTGAAAAGAATAAAAGAGACTAATCATCCTTTCAAATATGGAACATTGATTACTTGTCTACTCTTCTACTTCTTGAGAGAGCTATCTAGTTTAGGAAATATTGTCTGGCTTGATCACACACTAGTAGCCACTCAAATAAGAAATCACTTGCAAAGTTTGGGTAATGCAGACAAGTAGAATGAAATCTTATGGGAATATTTCAAGAACTTGCAAAAGAAAATGTTATGTAGAATCTAGATACATAAAAATGTAGTGATAAAGTATGAAAAGGACATTGTATTTATGGTAGACAAAGACAAATGCTTCATGGAAGTTGTGGAACCAAGAACTATATGGGTCCCTGCATTAGGATATGAAGTTGTAGAAGATGTTTTGACTGAATTAGTTGATGCAATACTCAGCAAACCTAATGATCTCAAAGAGGGCAGATTTGGGACATCCTTAGAATTATCTTCCAGAATGCACTATGGAACTTGAGCAATCAGAGAAAACATCAAAGGAACAAATAAGTAAGGAAAAAACCAAAGCAGGAGGATTAAAGTCCATAAGTGCTCTGGTAGAATGGACATCAAGCACTCCAGAAAGGAAAGATGAGAAATCTAAAATGAAAAAACCAACATCTAGCCCCAGAAAAAGAATAAGGACCTCATCTATTACAGAAGCCACAACTGAAGTAGAGAAAGAAAAGAACTAAAGTAGAGAAAGAAAAGGCAGCAGAAGAGAAGAAAAGAAAGAAAGTTTCACTTGGTGAAGAAAAAGTGGCAAGAGACACTACTGCAATTTTTTTGGAAAAGCAACAAAGTGCACAGATCCTAGACTTATCTGAGTTTATACAAGAACCAAAAAATCTGAATTCTTTGTCTCTGATATAGAAATTCAAATTGGTATTAGCTATGTAAGCAAATGCTCACGAAGAAATGTTGAAAATATATATGCATGACAATGAACTCATTGATGAAGCATCTGGTATTCTAAAAAAGTTGATACCCTCATACCCAAAAGATACATTAGTGTCATCATATAATCAACTCAAAGGTCTGATAAATTATGTAAGTACTCATTTTGAGTCCTTTGAAACATCTGCTGACATTAAGGTTAAAAAGGAATTTGAAGATAAAAGATTAGTAGAGTTAAAAATCAAGTTAAACAATGACAAAATTTTGTTAGAAAATAGTATAAAAAATATGGAGAATGCAATTAAAGAAGCTTGTGATTTATACAAATTTTGTTTATCATGGCCGAAAGCCATAGAGGAATTAGAGGAAAAGATCAAGGATATAAAACTGCAGCTGAAAAACTTTTCTATGTCATTTGATCCGACAGTTGAGTCAGTCAACAACAAAAAAATACAAGTGATCAATATCCATAATGAGTTAAGTAACCTGGTGAATAAGAGGGATCAAATGATAAACATAATGTGTCAGTTGAAAGGACTAATAAGTCCTAAGCTAGAATCAGTGTCAAATCTTGCAGCACAAGCAGTGTAGGCAAAAGCACAAATTGACACACCCTCTGATATACAAAAGGAAGAAAAATTGGTCTTCCTTACAGACGGCCATATTCAAATTCTGGAAAATGCAAAGAAATGTTGGGATGGAGAACTAACTCAAATTAAAATCATTTTCAAAGACATCCTACAACCCAAAACAAATTAAGTTGAAGATTGTATCTATACATATGTGGCAGAATATGACAGTGATTACAATTTTTGCAATTTTGACACATTTTTGATCCCTGTATTGTTGCAAATATGTGCCTAAGTGGTGTTGTCATTGATGTCAACATATCCTTGTTGTCATTGGTGTCAACTGTATCCTATTTTGCTGCCTATATAGAAGATTGGATTGTTGAGGATATTGAGAAAATTAATGAGGATCAATGTATGCGGACCATATGGCTAAGTAGAGGACTATCTGAAGAAGCTCTAGTTAAGTTTTAAAGGGTTCGCATGAAGATTTGAAGAAACTATGGCCATTTGAGTTGAACCGGTTTTGTAGTGTTCAGAAGAGACAGAGTGATAGGAAAGAGGTCTCGATTATTTTGGATATGTCAAATGATGATCTGAGGATCTAGAGGCATGTTTGGGAAGTTAGTGTGTGTCATCCATTCAAGTGGTTCGTGGTTTGGAGGTCTGCAAGTAATTTTTCTAATGTGACAGTCATGGCCGATATTGTTCTTGAGGTTCTGGAGGAAGATACAAGTGATTCTGATAATTTGGAGGAGTGCGAATGTTTTTGTTGAATTTAATATGCTTGTGGAGGTCTCTAGATTGTGTGACTACTATGTTGGAGGTCCGCATTGAAGTCTGAGTTTGTCAAAGAAGATTTCCCTCTTGGTGTTGCTATTCTTCCCAGTATTGGCTGACCGGATGATTCAAGCATGTTGCGGATGTTCTAAAAGCAATTCTATAGAACGTGGCATGTTTATCAAGAAAGATTTGAGTCCTAATTATGTTTGGCCAACAGCTTAGTGATTCACACTAAGTTAGTTGTTTGTAGTGCCAACCTTGATGTTCATTCCAAGGTTGGTGAAGTGTAAAAATACTTGTTGATAAGTTGTCAAAAATTATCCTTAAGCAAAAATATAAATCTGAAGAAAGGATTAGAAGTAGAGCAAAGAAGAGAAGGAGCAGAAGAACAAAAGTAGAGTAGAGCGAAGAGTTAGTAAAGAAGACTTTGGAGGTAGAGCAAAATTTTATGAGCATTCAATGAAATTGAACCAGGCATGAAGTAAATGTTATTTCTTAGTTAAATCTTTCTTTGTTAAACTTAAATTTTTTTTAGGCAGTGAGCCTCTCTTTTGAGCAGTGAGCTCTAGATAGTGAGCCCAAAGGCAAGTGCCTTCTCATTCTTTTAAGTAATTTTAACAGGGTACAAATCTTGTGGGCTAACACCCACCGTGGTTTTTCCCTTAACCGGGTTTCCACGTCAAAAATCTTGGTATCAAATGTGTTGATTATGTTTCTGCTTATGTGATGCTATTTCATGATTTAATGTTTACATCATTAATCAATTTACAAATTGTGAAAGAAGACTAAAAGTAAGAAAAGATTGAATTTTGGGACAATTGGATCACCCCCCCTCTAAGTTTTCTGGTATAATTCTAACAATACATACATCTTTTCCATTGATGTCAAAGGGGGAGAAGGAATCAGTAAAAAATGAGCAAACATCTAAGGGGGAGAAGAAAAACAAAGTGTATACAATAAGGGGGAGTAGACAAGCATTTTCACTAAGTGCTACCATCAATGCCAAAGGGGGAGATTGTTGGCAAGAGACACTGCTATGATAAATGACTGAATGTTGTCATTGATGGAAACAAGGCAAAGGGATTCTACCGACATGACAAAGAGACTTTACTCTGGAAGAATAAATGACTAAGTATGGTCAGTATGTAGATTAAGTGTCAAAGATTGGGTCAGTATGCTTCTGTAGTTGAAGATAATTATATCCGGTTCAGGTATGTTGTTCATAGCTACCTAGTGATCACATGTTCAGTTGTTCAAGTCCTGACTTCCTCTAGAAGTCATATGGTAAAATATCTATGTCCAGGTGAATTGAGTCAAGTCAGAAACAGTCCATAGTACCAGAGTAAAATGGTCTGCATTCCTCTGCTGTGGCATATTTTGGTTTGCAGTTCTTAAGGTATGCTAAGAGATCAATGATGGATCTTGGTATGATTTATAGAGTCTAATATGGTCTGCGGTAGAAGTTATGATGTGATAGTTGAATTGGTCAAGTGTGTTCTTAAGGAACTGTTACTAGATTTTCACTATAGCTCAATCAGGTGGAGTTTGTTGATTTTAAATAAAGAAATGAGGTACATTTTTGTTTACTTTCCTTCATTACATTCAATTATATAAACAAAAAAATCAAGAAAAGATTACAAGGTTATTGTAACAAATCATTGCATTTATATAAGTGCATGTAATAGAGAAAAGATTTACACAAATCTTTCAAGTAATCTTTATTGAATGTAAGAATGTTCATTGTCTCACACAAGCCATGAGATTGACGATTGCTTATTCAAATACAAATTGAGAAAAACATATACATGAATAAGTAAGAAAGAGAAATGAATGTGCATAGAAGGAAAGGTAACCAGTCATTGCCTGAATGACTGGTTCATTGTGTTGATTGAAGATATTGTAGATGAACTCTGTAGTTCTGAGCCACTGGATTTCTCCTAGCTCCTAATTCCTGCAAAAAAATTGAACAATGGTATTAGACCAATGCTCTAAGCAATGGCTAATTACCAACATTGTATACACATTCACCCTATGCATGCATATATTGGTCTCAATGTGCATTAAACAAGAAATATATACTTTCGATGTCCTAGAGAACAAACAAGTTATCAAACACATCCAAAGTATGCATTTATTTTCTAATAAGTTTTTTTCATGTGCAGATATAGGTGAAATTGTGTTTTTGAGTGATTCATTAGTTTATATTATGAGTGGAGAAAATGTGGCTCCCATAAGGGTTGAACCTAGCTCATGATCATTTTATAGAACATTTCATATGTATTTAGCAGATGCAAGAAAGATAGATTGCATAGGAAGTCACAACGGACAAAATAGCATAAGGAATAGTTTATCATAGGTTATAACATGATACAATCTGCATTCAAGATCAAGTATAAGTGAGCAACAAGTAATAGTGAAAGCAGTTGAATTGTGATGCAGAGGAAAAGATCATTCAACTTCATATCAAGGCAAAATTCATTACAAGGTGTTTCAAACCTAAATCTTATCATAAACGAAGGCCTCTACATAGCACATCTTTGATTTTTGACTCCTCAGTTCCAAACCTGACTTCACAAGGCCTCCTCCTATCTTAGGAATGTCAATTCAATAGGAACAAAACACATTCCAAGGTCTAATCCACCATGCAAGCAACCAACTCACTATAGATTGTCAAACTTCTAATAGCCCTTTTTTTTAAGGACTATCAAAGCATAACTCTTGATATAGACCTCCTCTTTACACTGTTAAGAGATTTTTGGATACCCATCAGAGAGCTTTAAGACGTATCTAAAAACCAACCTATGTTGTTTTGGGAAGGACTGTCCAAAAATGGACTGACAGTGAGTAGATTAGGGCTATTAGGCTTGCATGCACACCAAGCTTATTGGTTCTATAACCTCGAACTTCAAACTCTCCCAAACAATACTTGGAATACATCAAAATAGGTTTGTTAAAGCTTAAATATCCATCAAAAGTTCATTCCCATGAACATTTTCCAAAAACCTAGGTTGTAATCCTCAAGACTGTTCTTCAAACTCTGTCTTTTTGGACTGTCACAGAAAAATAGTCATAAACTATATTTTCTTCACATCAACATTAGTCATTTGGTCAGAGACCTTAATAATTTGAAAACAAATGCTACCACCATCATTTTCCACCATGGATCAACAACATGCAATAGATCAATTGGGAGAAACACAAGATTTCATTGCCACTGTTTACCCTAACAGGGTTTTTGGCAGTTTTCACTAAAAATGCAATATCTACCACAAATCAAAACCAATCTACATGCAACAAAATGGAAAGGGAAGGTGGTTGACAAAAATTCCATGCAAAATCAAATAGAAATGAATCCCTACCTGTACAGAGTCGTACCATGCAAGAGAACAGTGATTTTCAGAGAGAATATATAGAAAAACCGTGTCTTTTAATATTCCATGTTAAATCTCCAACCACCTTTGAGTTTACAAAGGTAAATAAGGCCTTTTTAAAGGCATTTTACACAAGACTCTTTAGTTTCTAACTTCCCAAACGAATGAAACTACTCACAATACCCTATGACCTTTGGTATTCCCCTATTTGCATTTGTTTTGCATTTTTTACAACAAATTTAGTAAATTTTACATTTTTAACCTTCTTTTCTTACACTTGAAGGTTCAATTTTACAAATTTTCCAATTAAATGAATCTAATGAGCATTTGCCAATTAAATGAATCTAATGAGCAAGGTGCTCCTGCACCATACAACCAACCAACAAAATTTCCAAGTCCCTTGGAAATGTATCAACAACAAAGTCTTTTTCTGCATCTCCTCTGTCTTTATCTTCAGTCTTCTCAGCTACAAACTTCAAATCTTTAGATCAATAGAAAGGTGACCAACCAATCAACAGAACAAACTACCATCTTCTTAGAGCATCTTTAGGCTCCTTCTACTCCCATCAGTGGAGTACTCTTCAGGGTGCAACATCAAGTGCTTCTTCAGTCAGGTATCCATCTCTCTACTGCCTCAGAACACCACTCATCAAACCATTCATCTCACCCAACAGCAGATCCAGGTGATGCACCTACCACTCTCTCCTCAGTGGTTTCTCTCTGCACCCTTATCTAGCCTAATCTCCATTGGAGAATGGTCATGACAGACCTTCTCTTGTCTGCCCACACACACAACCTCAGAAAACATCCTTCTGCAGTTAGATGGACCAAGCACCTGCAACCAAACAACTTAGCAAATAACAATAATGGTCACCAACACAATCATATTCTTCAGTTCTTCATCTCAGAAATCACATCTCTTCCCAGAGCTTTTGCTAGCTTTGATACCAATTTGATGTAGAGGAAAAGATCATTCAACTTCATATCAAGGCAAAATTCATTACAAGGTGTTTCAAAACCAAAGCTTATCATAAACCAAGGCCTCTACATAGCACATCTTTGATTTTGGACTCCTCAGTTCCAAACCTAACTTCACAAGGCCTCCTCCTATCTTAGGAATGCCAATTCAATAGGAACAAAACACATTCCAAGGTCTGATCCACCATGCAAGCAACCAACTCACTATAGATTGTCAAACTTTTAGTAGCCCTTTTTTTAAGGACTGTCAAAGCATAACTTTTGATACAGACCTCCCCTTTAGACTGTTAAGAGCTTTTTGGATACCCATCAGAGAGCTTTAAGACATATCTAAAAACCAACCTATGTTGTTTTGGGAAGGACTGTCAAAAATGGACTGACAGCGAGTAGATTAGGGCTATTAGGCTTGCATGCACACCAAGCTTATTGGTTCTACAACCTCCAACTTCAAACTCTGCAAAAAAATACTTGGAATACATCAAAATAGGTTTGTTAAAGCTTAAATATCCATCAAAATTTCATTCCCATGAACATTTTCCAAAAACCTAGGTTGTAATCCTCAAGACTGTTCTTCAAACTTTGTCTTTTTGGACTGTCACAGAAAAATAATCATAAACTATGATTTTCTTCACATCAACATTAGTCATTTGGTCAAAGACCTTAATAATTTGAAAAAAAATGCTACCACCATCATTTTCCACCAAGGATCAACAACATGCAATAGATCAATCGGGAGAAACACAAGATTTCATTGCCACTGTTTACCATAACAGGGTTTTTGGCAGTTTTCACTAAAAATGCAATATCTACCACAAATCAAAACCAATCTACATGCAACAAAATGGAAAGGGAAGGTAGTTGATAGAACTTCCATGCAAAATCAAATAGAAATGAATCCCTACCTGTACAGATCTGTACCATGCAAGAGAACAGTGATTTTCAGAGAGAATTTACAGAAAAACCGTGTCTTTTAATATTCCATGTTAAATCTCCAACCACCTCTGAGTTTACAAAGGTAAATAAGGCCTTTTTAAAGGTATTTTACACAAGACTCTTCAGTTTCTAACTTCCCAAATGAATGAAACTACTCACAATACCCTATGACCTTTGGTATTCCCCTATTTGCATTTGTTTTGCATTTTTTACAACAAATTTAGTAACTTTTACATTTTCAACCTCCTTTTCTTACACTTGAAGGTTCAATTTTACAAATTTTCCAATTAAATGAATCTAATGAGCATTTGCCAATTAAATGAATCTAATGAGCAAGGTGCTCCTGCACCATACAACCAACCAACAAAATTTCCAAGTCCCTTGGAAATGTATCAGCAAGAAAGTCTTTTTCTGCATCTCCTCTGTCTTTATCTTCAGTCTTCTCAGCTACAAAATTCAAATCTTCAGATCAATAGAAAGGTGACCAACCAATCAATAGAACAAACTACCATCTTCTTAGAGCATCTTCAGGCTCCTTCTACTCCCATCAGCGGAGTACTCTTCAGGCTGCAACATCAAGTGCTTCTTTAGTCATGTATCCATCTCTCTACTGCCTCAGAACACCACTCATCAAACCATTCATCTCACCCAACAACAGATCTTGGTGATGCACCTACCACTCTCTCCTCAATGGCTTCTCTTTGCACCCTTATCCAACCTAATCTCCATTGGAGAATGGTCATGATAGACCTTCTCTTGTCTGCCCACACACACAACCTCAGAAAACATCCTTCTGCAGTTAGATGGACCAAGCACCTGCAATCAAACAACTTAGGAAATAATAATAATGGTCACCAACAGAATCATATTCTTCAGTTCTTCATCTTAGAAATCACATCTCTTCCCAGAGCTTTTGCTAGCTCTAATACCAATTTGATGCAGAGGAAAAGATCATTCAACTTCATATCAAGGCACAATTCATTACAAGGTGTTTCAAACCCAAATCTTATCATAAACCAAGGCCTCTACATAGCACATCTTTGATTTTTGACTCAATTCCAAACCTAACTTCACAAGGCCTCCTCCTATCTTAGGAATGTCAATTCAATAGGAACAAAACACATTCCAAGGTTTGATCCACCATGCAAGCAACCAACTCACTATAGACTATCAAACTTCTAGTAGCCCTTTTTTTTAAGGACTGTCAAAGCATAACTCTTGATATAGACCTCCTCTTTAGACTGTTAAGAGCTTTTTGGATACCCATCAGAGAGCTTTAAGACATATCTAAAAACCAACCTATGTTGTTTTGGGAAGGACTGTCCAACAATGGACTGACAACAAGTAGATTAGGGCTATTAGGCTTGCATGCACACCAAGCTTATTGGTTCTACAACCTCCAACTTCAAACTCTCCCAAACAATACTTGGAATACACCAAAATAGGTCTATTAAAGCTTAAATATCCATCAAAAGTTTGTTCCCATGAACATTTTCCAAAAATCTAGGTTGTAATCCTCAAGACTGTTCTTCAAACTCTGTCTTTTTCGACTGACACAGAAAAACAGTCATAAACTATGATTTTCTTCACAAAAACATTAGTCATTTGGTTAGAGACCTTAATAATTTGAAAACAAATGCTACCACCATCATTTTCCACCAAGGATCAACAACATGCAATAGATCAATCAGGAGAAACACAAGATTTCATTGCCATTGTTTACCCTAACAGGGTTTTTGGCAGTTTTCACTAAAAATGCAATATCTACCACAAATCAAAACCAATCTACATGCAACAAAATGGAAAGGGAAGGTGGTTGATAGAACTTCCATGCAAAATCAAATAGAAATGAATCCTTGCCTGTACAGAGCCGTACCATGCAAGAGAATAGTGATTTTCAAAGAGAATATACAGAAAAACTGTCTTTTAATATTCCATGTTAAATCTCCAACCACCTCCGAGTTTACAAACGTAAATAAGGCCTTTTTAAAGGCATTTTACACAAGAATCTTTAGTTTCTAACTTCCCAAACGAATGAAACTACTCACAATACCCTATGACCTTTGGTATTCCCCTATTTGCATTTGTTTTGCATTTTTTACAACAAATTTAGTAACTTTTACATTTTCAACCTCCTTTTCTTACACTTGAAGGTTCAATTTTACAAATTTTCCAATTAAATGAATCTAATGAGCATTTGCCAATTAAATGAATCTAATGAGCAAGGTGCTCCTGCACCATACAACCAACCAACAAAATTTCCAAGTCCCTTGGAAATGTATCAGCAACAAAGTCTTTTTCTGCATCTCCTTTGTCTTTATCTTCAATCTTCTCAGCTACAAACTTCAAATCTTCAGATCAATAGAAAGGTGACCAACCAATCAACAGAACAAACTACCATCTTCTTAGAGCATCTTCAGGCTCCTTCTACTCCCATCAGTGGAGTACTCTTCAGGCTACAACATCAAGTGCTTCTTCAGTCAGGTATCCATCTCTCTACTGCCTCAGAACACCATTCATCAAACCATTCATCTCACCCAATAGTAGATCCTGGTGATGCACCTACCACTCTCTCCTCAGTGGTTTCTCTACACCCTTATCCAGCCTAATCTCCATTGGAGAATGGTCATGACAGACCTTCTCTTGTTTGCCCACACACACAACCTCAGAAAACATCCTTCTGCAGTTAGATGGACAAAGCACCTGCAACCAAACAACTTAGCAAATAACAATAACGGTCACCAACACAATCATATTCTTCAGTTCTTCATCTCAGAAATCACATCTCTTCCAGAGCTTTTTCTAGCTCTGATACCAATTTGATGCAAAGGAAAAGATCATTCAACTTCATATCAAGGCAAAATTCATTACAAGGTGTTTCAAACCCAAATCTTATCATAAACCAAGGCCTCTACATAGCACATCTTTGATTTTTGACTCCTCAGTTCCAAACTTGACTTCACAAGGCCTCCTCCTATCTTAGGAATGTCAATTCAATAGGAACAAAACACATTCCAAGGTCTGATCCACCATGCAAGCAACCAACTCACTATAGACTATCAAACTTCTAGTAGCCCTTTTTTTTAAGGACTGTCAAAGCATAACTCTTGATACAGACCTCCCCTTTAGATTGTTAAGAGCTTTTTGGATACCCATCAGAGAGCTTTAAGACATATCTAAAAACCAACCTATGTTATTTTAGGAAGGACTGTCCAAAAATGGACTGACAGCGAGTAGAGTAGGGCTATTAGGCTTGCATGCACACCAAGCTTAATGGTTCTACAACCTCCAACTTCAAACTCTCCAAAAAAATACTTGGAATACATCAAAATAGGTCTATTAAAGCTTAAATATCCATCAAAAGTTCATTCCCATGAACATTTTCCAAAAACCTAGGTTGAAATCCTCAAGACTGTTCTTCAAACTCTATCTTTTTGGACTGTCACAGAAAAACAATCATAAACTATGATTTTCTTCACATCAACATTAGTCATTTGGTCAGAGACCTTAATAATTTGAAAACAAATGCTACCACCATCATTTTCCACCAAGGATCAACAACATGCAATAGATCAATTGGGAGAAACACAAGATTTCATTGCCACTATTTACCCTAACAGGGTTTTTGGCAGTTTTCACTAAAAATGCAATATCTACCACAAATCAAAACCAATCTACATGCAACAAAATGGAAAGGGAAGGTGGTTGACAAACCTTCCATGAAAAATCAAATAGAAATGAATCCCTACCTATATAGAGTCGTACCATGCAAGAGAACAGTGATTTTCAGAGAGAATATACAGAAAAATCGTGTCTTTTAATATTCCATGTTAAATCTCCAACCACCTCCAAGTTTACAAAGGTAAATAAGGCCTTTTTAAAGGCATTTTACACAAGACTCTTCAATTTCTAACTTCCCAAACGAATGAAACTACTCACAATACCCTATGACCTTTGGTAATCCCCTATTTGCATTTGTTTCGCATTTTTTACAACAAATTTAGTAACTTTTACATTTTCAACCTCCTTTTCTTACACTTGAAGGTTCAATTTTACAAATTTTCCAATTAAATAAATCTAATGAGCATTTGCCAATTAAATGAATCTAATGAGCATTTGCCAATTAAATGAATCTAATGAGCAATGTGCTCCTGCACCAAAATGGCTGCATACAGTATGGGAACAAGCATCCTTGATGAGGAGAAGCAACCATTAGCTTAAGGGATGGTATAAGGACAGCATGACCCATAGCAAAGAACAACACGAATGTCAGCAAATAACAAGTCCACAGTCATATATACTAGCAATTTGTGAAGAACAAAGGCATGTCTACTAGTCAAGACATAGAGACAGTTAATGAAAGTTTGAAACTAGTGATGACTGTGATGATGATGTGGTAGAGCTCCAACTCTATGATAATAATTATGGTTTTCATTTTCGAAAGGGCTGTCACAGAGTTTAGGGTCCTTGTAAGACCTTAATAGGCCTACACATGTACTAGTTGACTATGCTACTAAGGGTCTCATACACATAACATATAAAAGGGGCAACTCATTACATACACTCTTACCTAAAGATACAAGCCTAATAATAAATGTCGAGATCCTTGCCATGAGAGTAGGAAAAGAAGTCATATGTTTTAAGGAGTAGTCACTGTGATAAGGTGCAGTCTACAAGAAGGTATAGAAACCCAATGCAAGGAGATAATAGTTAACATCTGACAGAGATCCTATGTAGAGTCCTGCTTCAAACAAATACATTACACATCAATATTCTGTTGAGGATATTTCAAGAAAGGCTAAATGCAAAGCTACTCTACAAAAAAGAACTTGAATTTATGTTTAACTAGATAGACCATTGATTTTCTTCATTGGAATATTAAACAAGTCCAAAAGGAATTGATCTAATTCAAATATCTCTTTCAAAATTAATACTAGACAATATACAATTCCTCATGCTTGGTTTGGAGATGCATACATCAAGTTTTGGATGGAGACATCAGAGTCTTCATATAGGGACAAGGCAGTTGGTCTATGAAATACACTGAATAGGTTCCTTGAGGCCTCCAAATAATTTTCACCAAAGGGCATTGAATAGATGAAATGTATTGAAGGAGACAATAATACAATCACAAACCTACTAGGACTGAATAGACAGTCATATCAATGACAAATGAAGATAGTCACATGTTTCTTTAAGGTTAGCAGAGCAGTCAATAGCCATGACACTTGAACAAAATAATCCATAGTGTTTTTGGTTTTAGTGCTTTTCTTTTTTAGGAGATCATGACAATGATGAGGTGACTGTCATAGCACTAAAAGAACAGTTAGAAATTGTTGTTTTTAGTCATGAATGAAGGAGTAGATAGAGCCTTATCAAGCACAAAGAGCATCAACATAATAGTCTGCCAACACTTTGTAACAATCATCTACATTTTTGGTTACATAGCAGTGACAATCATGACTGTAGACAGAAGGAAAGGTAACATAATACATAAATAAAAAGATGCACTATAATAATGAACATTCTTAATCTTATGACCAGATCTAAGACACAAGATAAGTATAGAAAGTATATTCTTTATATGAAAATGCCTAGAATCATTAACTGTAGCAAGAGAGTATGCTCAGAGTATGCCAGAGGAAATCCATGAAACAAACGTGGTATATACAGAAGGAGCAAAACACATTGAGGGTTTTGTCATCAAAACCCTAAGACGAAATAACCCTTACTTCTTTGCTGTTAGAGAAAGAGAAGAGAGAAACAAATACTTTCATTGTCATTATAAGTTGTTTTAAATGAAGATGCTACTCATTAAAGTCAAAATATATATATATAGAGCAGTGGAGTACACTGTAATGAAAATACAAAGTTTTTAACTTCTATAGCTTTTCTATCAAGAAAAAATAGTCATATGTGCATGAAAAAGCATTTTTCTATCTCAGCCATACAGAATACAGAGATATCCAGCAAATACAGTGATTAAAAAAGCTACAGAAGATTAGGTAAATTGCCTTTTCATTTCTAGAAGGATGGAATATTCTTGCTTACCTTCAATTTGTAGCAGAAAATGGTGAGTAATGCAGTGGAAATGCCTCAAAAATCACATATTGGAGCCCTAACGTCAAACCCTTGCCAGCGGCGAGAAGAATGCAGAGTAAATTCTACAAAAGTGCAAAATGAAAATGCAAAGTTGCTTTTGTGTCTTTTAGGGTTTCAAAACCCTAAAGACTCATGGGTCTTTGTTTTTTGTCTTTTCTTTTCCTTACATATTATTTGAAAGGCCCATGGTTAGCAACATTATCATGTGTAATACCTAGTATGCCATGAGGTGGCCTTGAAATAATGAAGACTTTGATAAGTCTTTTGACTTCCTTTGTATTATGTCAAGCACTTCAGTGCCTTTTACTTCTTTGCATATGTTATAAATTGTAATAAACAATCACTTTAAATGATGACCTTATGAGTCATTTAAGTGATCTCATTAACTCTATTGCAAAGGAGAATGAAAGGAGAGTGAGGGATGAGTCTTTATTGTCTTGTAGGGAATATAGCTTGGATTGTGAAGATGTGGTGCACACATGCCATTGTTATAGCATCTTATTCTGCCTTGGAGGAGAGAAAGTTTGACTAGGTCTTGTGGGCAATTAGTAGTTGGTTTATTAGGAGAGGGTATATAGGGGTGTTTTGATGGCTTTTAGAGTCCTTTTGGACTTGTTTTCATGACTCATTATATGTTTGACTAAGTCCTGATGGACTTTTTCTTGTATTATGGGCACTTTTTGAGAGGATATAGGTCCTATATTTTAGGCTTTTTCTGGGCATCTGACCCCAATCAGTTTGACATTCCTTCTATTGTGGAACCACTTGGATAGTGGTGGTTATAGTCACTTTTGTGACTATATTGTACTCAATTCTGATTATACAATGGGAGAGACTTGTCATTTTTTAGATCCTTGCTCTACATTTTGGCAAATTTGTAACTCATTTTTAGCTTTTACTGGACATGGAATACAGTGAATGCCTTAGTTACTTATGGTGATTTAAACTCTTGCTTTTCTTTTATTATTGCAGTCTTGTGTAGGTCAAATGATTGATCAAGTTATTTGTGAAATTGTCTTAGTTTCCTTGTAACTTTGTCTCATATATTGTACCTTTGCTGCTAGTAGTAAGCTAATGCAGGTTACTAATTGTGTTGGTAAATGGATGTAATTTGTTAATTGTGAAGTTCTTTTCCTTTTACAAGTTATTTTGTCCTTAAACCTTGTAGTGAAATATTTATGCAAAAGCATCCATAATAGATTGTGCAAAACCTCATTTTCATCAGTTCAAGCTAAGTGTAAACAAGTCTAAATTTTATCGTCTTTGTCAGTTTGGTGTATCACCCTTTTGCTTTAGTTTTATGAGTTTTTTTCCTCCTTCCTTTTTCTCTGCAAGAAATTATTAGTTTAGGTGATAACCAGTTTAGGAAGCTGACCTTCTTCAGAGGTTGACCTTTGCTTACAAAGTGACCCACAACTTTAGAGGTCTTCCCATGTTTCATAAAATAGACTAATTTCTACAAATTAATTAGGGTGCATATTTAGGTGATAACAATTTTTAGCACGCCTAGTGGGACCATTCGAATCTTAATAGTACTTGCATTTTATAAATATTGTTGGTTATGATATGCTGCGAGCATTTTTTGGCCTTTGAGAGGTGTTTTTTCTACATATATGGTGACTCTTACTATGGAACAAACAAGTAGATCAGTGCTGTCACATTTTTATGAAAAAGATACAAACTCGAAGTTTGATTTCTTTTGATTACTTGCAGTTGTCTCCACCTAGAAGACAAAGCAGAATTGTGAGAAGAATTCTAGTTTCAAAGAGAGTTCAGTCAACCCCACCAAGTTTTAGACTAGCAGTACCTGTATCTTTTGTACCACTTCAAGAAAATCCACCTCTAACTATTCCAATGGCAAGGAATTAGCCATTCGTAGCATTTGATCAGGGCAGCCCATTAAACTTAACACAACATGATAATATACCCATGGCAGCCTTGAAGAGTCTACCTTATTTCATAGGGGAGGATCAAACTACCCCAATTGAGCACATTAGAGACATGGCGTCTCTATGTGGTGTTCATCATGTAACTCAGGAAAATGTATCCATCAGGCTACTAGCTGCCTCATTTAAAGGAAAAGCACTATAGTGGTTCACGAGTCTACCAGTACAAACCATTGGAACTTGGGATGACTTAGGCAACAAACTGAACAAGCAATTTCAAGATGAGTCTAATAACTTATCGCTGGTTGAGAAGATGACTACAATAAAAAGAGCTCCTTAGGAGCAAATGATGGACTTCAACTTCTAGTTTTAGAAGACATGGGACATAATTCCTATCACAGTAAGGCTTTCATCAGAATATGCATTTCTGTACTATTTGAAAGCTCTAAATAGTGATATTTTAGTGATGATATAATCAATGGGAGGTACAAGTTTACCTAATGCTTATGAAATAGCAATTAGAACAGAGAATAGCTTGATTCAGGCTAAGAAAATAGCTCCCAAACTGCTAGTGCTTATTTTCCTTGAAATTCAGTCTTCAATGCCTTTGCCAATTCCATCTTTTGCCCCTTTACCTATTGTAGCAACGTTACCAAGTGCTGCCAATCCTAAGGCTGCTACTTCTAGCTCATCACAAGAGTTAAGAGAGATAAAAAGTAGCCAACAGAAGATAGACAATATTCTACAAACTTTTGGAAATGAGTTGGTAAATATTAAAAAATAGCAATCCTAGAACAGACAGATATATCAACAAGCAAACCAAGGGCAAAATCAGCCTTATCAAGGTCAAAACCAACCATACCAAGCTAATAGGCCACCTTACCAAGGTAATTATCAGGGTACAAGGCATAATGTGAACCAGAGGCCTTTTCAACCTTATAATCTTGCACCCATTAATGCAGTTAGAGACCTTGTCCCTGTTCAAAACAACCTTGCAGCTGAGTATGAATGGTGTTTTCCTTACAATTAGCCACACAGTTAGGCAACCTGTTCAAATGGAGTTATAAATTAGGCCTTAATGGTACAAAATGTTGCAGTTTCATAGCCAAACACACCTAATGATGGGGCTATACAGTAGCAAGAACAACTTCAAAATGATATTGCCTTTTTGAACTGGCAGGGAGATGAATTTTGTGGTGTAAACAGTGATGATACTTTAGTTGCAGCAAATACATGAGCTAAGAAGAGGGGTTATGAGATAAAACAAGTAGCAAACAAAGGAAAAGGACCTGTTGATCCTTCTACATCCCAAATCCCTCATATTTTGCAAAGGAATGCTCAAGGAGTTGCTAGAGAACAACCTCATATTCAAGTTGAATCTGCTGTTGTAAGGTCACATCAAAAGGTAAGTGTTACTTCACCTTTTAATATCATTGAAAACATGAAGAAAATGAATGTGACAATATCCTTGTGGGATTCCTTAGCCATCCTAGATCAAAAGGACATGTTACAATCTGCCTTATCTGATTTAAGAGTGTCAAATGATACAATAGTTGACCCAGCTAAGGTTGTTCTTACAAATTCATCCCAGGACAGTAGTAAACAACCAAGTAAGGGTGCTAAACCACTTCCATCTTATGTATCACTGATAATAGGAGACAAATCAGTACATAACAGCATGGTGGATAGTGGTGCAAGTAGTTCTATAATGCCAAAACAAATTGCAGACCAGTTAGGACTGAAATACTAGCCCCTTGAGAAAGGTGTACTCTACCTAGATGGTACGTCTGTCAACACTATAGGTGTGATAAAAGACTTAGGTCTTACATTGCGTGCTTGTCCAAATGTTTCTATTTCATAGGAGGTGTATGTCATTGATTTACCCCCTCATTTTGCCATGTGTCTATCAAGGGAGTTCACTGCTAGAATAGGAGGATATTTGTCCTCAAATTGGTCCCACATGTTTTTTAGGACCCGATATGGTACAAAAGTGACTATTAAATCTAAATTGCTCGCCACTGATCATATCGAGCCTTATGTACCAAGTGTTGTCAATGCAAATTGCATTATTTATGATGATAGTGAGCTTGTTGTTGCTTAAGAGATGCAAGCTGAAAGTATACCAAAAGTGCTATTAAAGGAGTGGGCAATAGAAAATATTGTGGATAATCCTGATGGACATATTCAAGAAATAGGTATGGGTGTTTATATGCTGCATGAACCTGAAACAACAATACCAAACCTTGTAAAAGGTACAGAACAACAGATAGGACAACAAGATGAGGTATGGAAAATGTACTTTGATGGCTCTAGGAGTAGGAATGGATCTAGTGGAGGTGCGATGTTTGTGTCTCCACAAGGTGACAAATACTATTCTTCTTTCCATTTTTCTCATGTACTAATAATACTACTGAATATGAAGGATTAATTCAAGTTTTGCAGTAGGCAAGGAAAAGGAAAATTGGTTGTTTGTAGGTATATGGTGATAGTGAACTTATTGTAAATCAGGTGAGAGGGTTGCATGTTATGAAAAATGATGTTTTGAAATGTTATAAACATATGGTGTGTGACATGATTGAGGAGTTTGATGCTTTTAATCTAGTTTCTATTCCAAGAAGTCAGAATAATCATGCAGATAGGTTAGCTACAATTGGGGCTCAAATTGACATTCCTAGTGATATTCATAGGGAAAAAGTACAGCCTCATGTGAAAATTGTTGCTAGGCCTTCTATCCTTGACAATAACATTCATTGACAAGTGTTTGAAAGTGATGAGTAGGTTTTGCCTTTTCTGTTAGAGGAGGATGCGTTTTCTGTAGTAAATCAAGACAAGCTTAAACAACAATATGGTGATGATCAAGTCATTCAATTGAAAACTAACAAGCTACCCAAGGGATTAGTAACTTTGGAATCCATTTTTGGCACTGATGATCAGCTTAAAAAGAACAAGACTAGCATGCAGGTCAAAGAAGAACATTATGAGGAGCTGGAAATTTTCAAAGGTAAACTCCTTAAAATTGGTAAGATCTATTCACATAAAGATAGGAAAGCATTTATTGCTCTTTGTTAAGAATTTGAAGATGTATTTGCTTGGGATTATTTAGATTTAAAGGGATTTGATTCCCAAATTGCCCAACATACCATAGAATTAGAGCCAAATGCTAAACCTGTAAGGCAGAAATAGAGACCCTTGAATCCAAAGCTTGAGCCTCTGATGATTAAGGAATTAACCAAGCTGATTGAGGGAAATATTATTTTCCTGATCAAGCATACATCCTGGGTCTCTAATCTTGTTCCTGTAAGGAAGAAGAATGGAGAAATTAGGCTCTATGTTGACTTTAGAGACCTTAATAGAGCTTCCTTGAAGGACCACTACCTGCTGCCCTCAATGGAGCAAATTCTGCAAGTAGTGGCTAGTTCAGAAAGATTCTCCTTACTTGATGGATATTCAGGTTATAATCAAGTTTTAGTCAAGGAGGAGGATCAATTTAAAACTTCCTTTACCCAGCCACAAGAAAGGGCTATAAAGTTGTATAGGTAGAATTAATTTTCTGCGAAGATTTATACCTAATATTGCAAATTTATTGAAGCCACTAACCTCTATGCTAAAGAAAAATGTAGCTTTCAGTTGGACAAAAGAGGTCAAACTCAGTTTTGAGTCCATAAAAGAAGCCTTAATAGCTGCACCAACTCTGGTAAATCCTGATTTCTCAAAATATTTCATTTTGTATGCTTATGGCAGCATAGATACAATTTCTACAATTCTGGTACAACAACAAAATGAAGGTTTTGAATAGCCAATAGCTTTCTTTAGTCAAGGGCTAGAGGAATATGAGTAGAGGTACACTTTTATTGAAAAACATGTTCTTGTAGTTGTTAAGAGTTTAAAGAAGTTTAGGCATCTTATTTCTAACAACAAAGTACATTTGATGGTTGCTCACCTTGGTGTGAAAGAGTTTATGTTAAGCAAGGATGTCAATGAGAAGAGGGCTGGTTGGATTACCAAAGTCATGGAATATGATGTGGATATCAAGATAACTAAGCTTGTCAGGGGAAGAGGACTTAGTGAATAGCTTGCTACTAGGTATGAAAATGAAACAGTAAAGGAGGAAGAAATGCTTCTGATCATTGAAGATGTACCTCAGAATGATACAACAGTTATTGGAACAGGTTGGGTTAAAGACATGACTCATTTTCTACAAACTGGTGAGTGCCCAATAGGTTTGGACAGAACTAAAAGGAGATATTTTAGACCGCAGTCTATTCCTTATATTTTAAACAATGATATTCTTTTCAGAAAAGATTTTAATGGTGTGATGTTAAGATGCATTGATAATGATCAGATTAACAAAGTGCTTTATGAATTCCATGATGGAACAACAAGGGGTCATTTTACCCCAAGAACTACTGCTTGGAAGATAATGAGAGCTGGCTACTATTGGCCCAGCTTATTCAAAGATGCCCATGCATGGGCAAGAAAATATGTAAAATGTGCTCTTTTTGTAGGCAAAGAGAGGCTGACAGCATTACCTTTGCAGCCAATTCAAGTGGAACAACCCTTCATGAGATGGGGCATTAATTTTATAGGTCCCATTAACCCACCATCAAGTGTAGGTCATAGGTGGGTACTCATAGCAACAAAATATTTCACGAGGTGGACTGAAGCAGTGGCTTTGAAAGAAGCCAATGAGAATGTTGTCTTAAACTTTTATTATGATTTAGTATCTAGATTTGGAGTACCTGAATCAATCATTTCAGACAATGCTTTAGCCTTCATTGGATTGAGGGTAACTGACTGGGCTGTGAAGAATGGAATCTATTTAAATACTACATCAAATTATTACCCATAGGGTAATGGTTTGGTAGAATCCACAAATAAGAATCTCATAAGGATTATCAAAAGAACAATGGAGGATAACCAAAGGACCTGGCACACTAATATGAAATCTGCTCTATGGGTAGATAGAATTACTCCCAAGAGGTCAATTGGAAACTCTCCATATATGTTAGTTTATGGAAAAGAGGCAAGACTACCTTTATCTGTTGAGATGCCAGCTCTTGATATTATGAATCAGCTTGAAATGTTTGAAGAAGAAGATCCAATGGCTATTAGATATGCTCAGCTTATGGAGCTTGAAGAAGTCAGAGATAGGGCTATGAAGGCTATGGAGTATCATTAGCTTCAAACAAAAAGAGTATTTGATAAGAAAGCTACTCCCAGAATTTTTAGGGAGGGTGATATGGTACTCAAATGGGATGAGTTGAAAAGTAGGCCAGGAAAGCACTCCAAGATTGATAGCATGTGGAGTGGCCCATTTATCATTATTGAATGCAATGAGCATAATGTATTTCAGTTATCAAACATGGATGGAGAAAACTTGCCTATCCCAGTTAATAGGATACACCTGAAAAGGTGTTTTGAGGTATGAATTGCCTTGTGAATAGTAGGTTAGGTTTCTTGCTTTAAATAAGTGCTATTGCACAATAGTTTAGATGCCTTTTTGTTTTCCCTAAGTGTTGTCCATCATAGTTAGATAGGTTGTTTTTTGCATTTTTCTTTTTAGTTAGGTTTCCAAGTGCCTTTCACTGCTATCATGTTGAGTTACAGAAGTCAAAATTGTTTGTCAAAAGTGTTTTGAAGTCTCTGAGTGACCTTGTGCCTAATGGATAAGGTCTAGGCAGCTGGTCTAATGTTTAGCAGGCAAACATATAGTAGATGTCACCAAAATGTTACCAGATTTTTAATATAGCTCAATCAAGTGGAGTTTGTTGACTTTAAACTAAAGAAATGAGGTACATTTTTGTTTACTTTCCTTAATTACATTCAATTGTATAAACAAAAAAATTAAGAAAAGATTACAAGGTTATTGTAACAGATCATTGCATTTATATAAGTGCATGTAATAGAGAAAAGATTTACACAAATCTTTCAAGTAATCTTTATTGAATGTAAGAATGTTCATTGTCTCACACAAGTCGTGAGATTGACTATTGCTTATTCAAATACAAATTGAGAAAAACATATACATAAGTAAGAAAGAGAAATGAATGTGCATAGAAGGAAAAGTAACCAATCATTGCTTGAATGACTGGTTCGTTGTGTTGACTAAAGATGTTGTAGATGAACTCTGTAGTTCTAAGCCACTAGATTCTCTTAGCTCCTAATTCCTGCAAGAAAATTAAACAATGGTATTAGAGCAATGCTCTAAGCAATGGCTGATTACCAAAATTGTATACACATTCACCCTATGCATGCATATATTGGTCTCAATGTGCATTAAACAAGAAATGTATACTTTGGATGTCCTAGAGAACAAGCAAGTTATCAAACACATCTAAAGTATGCATTTATTTTCTAATAAGTTTGTTTCATGTGCAGATACAGGTGAACTTATGTTTTTGAGTGATTCATTAGTTTATATTATGAGTGGAGAAAATGTGGCTCCCACAAGGGTTGAGCCCAGCTCATGATCATTTTACAGAACATTTCATATGTATTTGGCAGATACAAGAAAGACAGATTGCATAGGAAGTCACATTAGATAGAATAGCATAAGGAACAGTTTATCATAGGTTATCACATGATACAATCTATATTCAAGATCAAGTATAAGTGAGCAACAAGTACTAGTGAAAGCAGTCGAAATGGCTGCATACAGTATGGGAACAAGCATCCTTGATGAGGAGAAGTAGCCATTAGCTTAAGGGATGGTGTGAGGACAACATGACCCATAGCAAAGAACAACATGATTGTCAGCGAATAACAAGTCCACAGTCATATATACTAGCAATTTGTGAAGAACAAAGGCATGTCTACTAGTCAAGACATAGAGACAATTAATGAAGGTTTGAAACTAGTGATGACTATGATGATGATGTGGTAGAGCTCCAACTCTATGATAATAATTATGGTTTTCATTTTTGAAAGGGTTGTCACAGAGTTTACGGTCCTTGTAAGACCTTAATAGGCCTGCACATGTTTAGGGTCTCATACACATAACATATAGAAGGGGCAGCTCATTGCATACACTCTTATCTAAAGATAGAGGCCTGATAAGAAATGTGGAGATCCTTGCCATGAGAGTAGGAAAAGTAGTCATATGGTTTAAGGAGCAGTCACTATGATAAGGTGCAGTCTACAAGAAGGTATAGAAACCCAATGCAAGGAGATAATAGTTAACATCTAACAGAGATCCTATGTAGAGTCCAGCTTCAGACAAATACATTACACATCAATATTCTACTAAGGATGTTTCAAGAAAGGCTAAATGCAAAGCTGCTCTACAGAAAAGAAATTGAATTTATGTTCAACTAGATAGACCATTGATTTTCTTCATTGGAATATTAAACAAGTCCAAAAGGACTTGATCTAATTCAAATATCTCTTTCAGAATTAATACTAGACAATATACAGTTTCTCATGCTTGGTTTGGAGATGCATACATCAAGTTTTGGATGGAGACATCAGAGTCTTCTTATAGGGACAAGGCAGTTGGTCTATGAAATACACTGAATAGGTTCCTTGAGGCCTCCAAAGGATTTTTACCAAAGGGCATTGAATAGATGAAATAGTTGGATGGTGAACATTTGTATTGAAGGAGTCAATAATACAGTCACAAACCTACCAGGACTGAATAAATAGTCATATCAATGACAAATAAAGACAGTCACATGTTTCTTTAAGCGCAGTCATATGCCTGTCAACAAAGCAGTCAATAGCCATTACACTTGAACAAAATAATCCACAATGTTTTTGGTCTCAGTGCTTTTCTTTTTTAGGAGATCATGACAGTGATGAGGTGACTATCATAGCACTACAAGAACAATTAGAAATTGTTGTTTTCAGTCATGAATGAAGGAGTAGATAGAGCCTTATCAAGCATAAAGTGCATCAACATAATAGTCTGCCAACACTTTGTAACGGTCATCTACATTTTTGGTTACACAGTAGTGACAGTCATGACTGTAGACAAAAGGAAAGGTAACATAATATAGAAAACAAAAGATGCACTGTAATAATGAACATTCTTAATCTTATGACTAGATCTGAGACACAAGATAGGTACATAAAGTATATTCTTTATATGAAAATGCCCAGAATCATTAATTGTAGCAAGAGAGTATGCTCAGAGTATGCTAGAGGAAAGCCATGAAACAAATGTGGTATATACAGAAGGAGCAAAACACATTAAGGGTTTTGTCATCAAAACCCTAAGACAAAACAACCCTTATTTCTTTGCTGTCAGAGAAAGAGAGGAGAGAAACAAATACTTTCATTGTCATTATAAGTTGTTTTAAATGAAGATGCTACTCATCAAAGTCAGAATATATATATACAGAGCAGTGCAGTACACTGTAATGAAAATACAGAGTTTTTAACTTCTGTAGCTTTTCTATTAAAAAAAAATAGTCATATGTGCATGAAAAAGCATTTTTCTATCTTAGCCATATAGAATAGAGAGATATCCAGCAAATACAGTGATTAAAAAAGCTACAGAAGATTAGGTAAATTGCCTTTTCATATCTAGAAGGATGGAATATTCGTGCTTACCTTTAGTTTGGAGCAGAAAATGGTGAGTAATGCAGTGGAAATGCCTCAAAAATTATATATTGGAGCCCCAACATCAAACCCTTGTCGGCGGTGAGAAGAATGCAGAGTAAATTATGCAAAAGTGCAAAATGAAAATGCAAAGTTGCTTTTGTGTCTTTTAGGGTTTTGAAACCTCAAAGACCCATGGGTCTTTGTTTTTTGTCTTTTCTTTTCCTTGCATATTATTTGAAAGGCCCATGGTCAACAACATTATCATGTGTAATACCTAGTATGCCATGAGGTGGCCTTGAAACAATGAAGACTTTGATAATTCTTTTGACTTCCTTTGTATTATGCCAAGCACTTCGGTGCCTTTTACTTCTTTGCATATGTTATAAATTGTAATAAACAATCACTTTAAATGATGACCTTATGAGTCATTTAAGTGATCTCGTTAACTCTATTGCAAAGGAGAATAAAAGGAGAGTGAGGGATGAGTCTTTATTGTCTTGTAGGGAATATGGCTTGGATTGTGACGATGTGGTGGACACATGCCATTTTTATAGCATCTTATTCTGCCTTGGAGGAGAGAAAGTTTGACTAGGTCTTGTGGGCAGTTAGTAGTTGGTTTATTAGGAGAGGGTATATAGGGGTGTTTTGATGGCTTTTAGAGTCCTTTTGGACTTTTTTTCATGACTCATTATGTTTGACTAAGTCCTGATGGACTTTTACTTGTATTATGGGCACTTTTTGAGAGGATATAGGTCCTATATCTTTGGCTTTTTCTGGGCATCCAACCCCAATCAGTTTGACATTCCTTCTATTGTGGAACCACTTGGATAGTGGTGGTTATAGTCACTTTTGTGACTCTATTGTACTCAGTTCTGATTATATAGTGGGAGAGACTTGTGTTTTTTTGGATCCTTGCTCTACATTTTGGCAAATTTGTAACTCATTTTTAGCTTTTGTTGGACATGGAATACAGTGAATGCCTTAGTTACTCTGGTGATTTAAACTCTTGCCTTTCTTTTATTATTATAGTCTTGTGTACGTCAAATAATTGATCAAGTTATTTGTGAAATTGTCTTAGTGTCCTTGTAACTTTGTCTCATATATTGTACCTTTGTTGCTAGTAGTAATCTGATGTAGGTTACCAATTGTGTTGGTAAATGCATGTAACTTGTTAATTGTGAAGTTCTTTTCCTTTTACAAGTTATTTTGTCCTTAAACCTTTTAGTAAATATTTATGCAAAAGCATCCATAACAGATTGTGCAAAACCTCATTTTCATCAATTCAAGCTAAGTGTAACCAATTCTAAATTTTATCGTCTTTGTCAGTTCAGTCTATCACCCTTTTGCTTTAGTTTTTCAGTTTAGTTTTCTGAGTTTTTTTCCTCCTTCCTTTTTCTCTACAAGAGATTATTAGTTTAGGTGATAACCAATTTAGGAAGCTGGCCTTCTCCGGAGGTTGATCTCTTCTTACAAAGTGACCCACAACTTTAGAGGTCTTCCCATGTTTCATCAAATAGACTAATTTTTGCAAATTAGTCAGGGTCCATATTTAGGTGATAATAGGGACAAGGCAATAGGCATGTTAGATCTATTTGCAAAGAAGATATATTGTTTGAACAATCAATCTAAGTGGTTGAATGTTTGGTGCCGACCTATATGAAGACTATTGTATGTATTTTTGGATCCGCATTCCTATTTGAGCACAAGATCAAGCCAACAAGGTACAACACTTGTTTACACATTTCATGTCTAGGTTGCCGACCTAATTGTGAGATGAATCTTATTACAAATATATATTCAATGGATTTCAGTGTTAGAAGCATGGATGTGTGTGGAAAGTGTGCGGATTTGATATGTGTTTAATTTAAGGTAGTTTGCAGAGCAGAAAAGGATAATAGGGGCAGAAAACATGAGTATATGTAAAGTAGAGCAGTAAAGCAGGGCAGACAGTATGAAGACCTTTGAATCTGTATACTGAGCATATTGATACTACATTTCAGCATTTTGTAGATGCACATCTAGCAGTCTTCTTTTGGCAGTGAGCCAATCCTTCTTCTATCTTTTTGGTAGTGAGCCTTTTTGCAGTGAGAACTTCTTGGATAGTGAGTCCTTAGGCAGTGAGCCCCAAGGCAGTGAGTTTCCATGTAATTTAGTATTGCTATCATAATATATTGTGAGCTAACACTCACCATGGTTTTTCCCTTTTTGGGTTTTCTACGTAAAATCTTGGTGTCTGTGTTATGAATTTGTAGATTCTCCCCTAATGTTTACTTTGCTTACATGTTATTGAATTTGGTAAGTGCATTAATGAATGTGTGATTCAAAAGGTTTTAAGAATATTTATTCACCCCCCCTCTTAGTATTCTTTGCATTCAACAGGTTATCCCTACAAAGCTATGAATTGGTAAATGATGCTTTCATAATGCATATAGTTAGGTTGATAGATGGTGATTGGGCTAAGAGATTTTCAGTAGGCACCATAGAGGCAATCAATGGATATGGTTCTTGGTTTATTCAAGCCAAGACATATTCATATATTTAGATGGAAGGTTTTAGTAGGAAACCATATATGTTACCTAGATACCCCTTTGATAGGGTAGTGTTGATGGAAAATTCCTATACTTAAATTATCTAAAGTTAAAGAAGGGCACCCTTATAGAAAATTCCCTCTTGATATCAATTGGTTCCTTGTTGGATCCATAGAACATGCAAGAAAGGCTAAGTCAGATCTTAAAAACTTGAATTTAAAGTTGTTCCCTCTTGCTAGGGATTATGATCCATATCATAGGGTAGAGAATAGGTTCAATAAGAAGTATAAACATAGTGTCCACCTTGAAGACTATTGGGAAGACTGTGATGATGATCATGAGGCACAAAAAAGAGAATACCAAAGATTAACTTTGGATCAAATGAGGACCATAGGAAAGCCTGAGGTGCCTCCTCAAATAAAAAAGGATGATGATGATCTTACAGATTTGGAATATGAAGAGAAGAAGGTATACAATGACACAATATCATCTCCAGATTTGAAACAAAAGGAAGAAACATCTATCGATGTCCTCACAACCAAAGTCATGGCTAGGACAAAAAGATGGGTTGATAAGAAAATCAGTGAATTGAAAAAGAAAGGCATTGTAATCACTTCTAAGAAGAAGATGATGAAAGAAAGAGAAGAGCCAGGATTTGATGATTTCTTGATAAGGAAGAGACAAATTCATGAAGCAAAAATAATAGAACCAAGTTCATCCAGAACTGCAGAACGACTCCCTACTAAGGGAATTTCATTAGCATATGTACCACCCTCACCCCCTAAGGACATCCCTCTGAAAGCTATTACTATATCTGCACCTGAAGTAGTTACCACACAAGGGGAGACTTCCAAAGATGTAGAGCAAAGTCCGGTAAGGAATGTTGTTATTGAGGAGGACACCATGGATGAAGGAGAAGAGAGACACCTCTGAACATTGAAGAGAAAAAGAGATGATTTATTATAGGGTGTGAAGGTTCCAAGGCACTCCAGGTATCAGAGTCCACACATGAGAGGCACTCTGTCATCAACATAGGTAGCAGCATCAGGATCAGCTGATCCTACTGAAGGGATAGTTAAAGAGTTGCATCATAATGTTCCTGTGGAAACCATAGTAAAAGTAAAGACTGAAATGATGGAGGAAATAAGGGATAAAGCCCAAAAGGAAGACAACCGGGGCTCTTTCATTGAGCTAGACAGTTGACCTAATGGAAGAAGATGAGTTGGTCAAAGACATTACTAATCATCCCATTGAAACCCTACTGTAACATACAGAAACAAGGGATAAAGGTGAAACAACAGGTGAAATACATAATGAAAGGGATGAAAGGGAAGAAACCCCTAAGGTAGAGGTGCATATGGGATCTTTGGACACTTTGATTGAAAATGTTACCAGTCCAGCTGTGGTGGATTTAGCCTATGCACCAAAAGAAGGAGATAAGATAAAAGAGGTCATCCAGACTAATCAACCTCAAGGAAAAAGTGTTCCCATGGAATTGGATAACAAAGGTGATGATGTGTAGGAGAAAATGACACATCAGAATGTCCTGCTGGATAAGTCTAAACAAGGCAAGGTAGTTGCAGCACCTACAGCTATAGGAGGAAAAGATGATGAGCGTAAAGAAGATAGCCATTAGGCTAAAGAAGAGAATAAAGGCCAAGAGACTAAAACAAATGAAATTCCAAAAGAACACAAAAATATAACACCAGATAATTAGCCACCTCCAGAACAAAGACAAGAGAAATTACATGAAGAGGAGGATCTAGATGCTAGAAGTAAATTGCAAGAAAAAATACAAGATGCAAGTGATCAAGAGAAAGAACAAGATAAAGATGCTCAAATGGAGCAACTGGATCAGGGTGAAAGATTGCACTCCAATGTTCTAGATTTGATTTCTTTAAAGATAATCTAGGAGGAGGTACAATAGGTACCATTTGATTTCAAATCTTTATTTATAATTGATTTAAGGCAAAATAGAGAGCTAGGAAAGTCTCCAGCATTAAGAAAGATCCAAAAACTGGGAAAAGGACAACCCAAGTTGTTGTGCCCATAGTGGATAAGGATAAAGGTGAAATTATACCAAAAGAATATCAAATAACCTAGATTGATTTAGGCCATATGATCACTGACCAAGAAGCTCAAGAACATCTTCAGAGTGATGAAGTAGTGGTGGATAAAATTAGGAAGCTCAAGGCAAAGAATAAAGAGCTAAAAGAACAAAATAATCAACTGCAACAGTTTATACAAGGATTAGTGAAGCCAGATAGTCTAGCATCCACGCTACAAATTATAGAGAAGTCAGGTACACTTACATTAATAAGTGAAGAAGAAATCACCAACCTGGATGTACAAAAACATCAAGCTTAGATTATGGACAAATGGTTCATAAAGTTTACAGCATTAGGGGAAGAATTAATAAAGACTTCTAAGTCTAACTGGGACACATTGTCCAATTTGAAAACTAGCATTGATTCTTTAAGGAGTGAATTCACTCAGCAAATTCAAAGGTGCAACTATGCAATGGCCAGACTCAAGAGAGCCAAAGGCATGACAGATAGTGAATTGTTGAGAAACAAAATTGTTACTAATGTAGCCCTGCCACTCATGGGGACATGGATGACTGAAATGGATTATGAACTCAATGTATTAAAAGCTAACATGGATAAAGTAAAAGACATCCAAACCAAAGTTCATAATTTGTTAGCTGAGGAATTGAGAGTAATGGAAGAGTTACTAGATGATGTTATAACAGAGGAGGTGGTGCCATAACTAGATGAAGCTATACAAATGTTCAAGGACAAATTTAAAGAAGTAGATGAAGACCCTAAAGAACTCTTCACTATGGATGTAATGGATGAAATGGCTGAATTGAATGTGAAAGTGAGGACATTCAGTAAATAAGTAGATAAAAGGACATCAGTGATGGAACCTTTGGATGAACAAATACAGGCATTGAAATATGCTAAGTTGAGAGATATCACCATAAGTAAGTTCTAGGTAGACACTTTTGTGTAAGACTATGATAATTATTCGAGAACAGATGTAGGGATGCAGACGCATGATGAAGATCCACCAACATAAGGGGGAATTACATTTGTACTCTTCAATGCATTTTGTTGTGCTGATACTTGCAATCCAATAGGATGAAATGAGAGAGCATGAAATATTCAAGGACAACTATATCCACTAGAGGATTGCCAACTGGCAATCTATTCCACATGTCTTGCATGTTGACTTGGTCAAGAGAATGTGAATCGTTGATTGTAATAGACAAATCATGATCATGGGATCTTTTGTAACTGCCTCTTCTCCTTGTTCTATAAAAGGGGATGGAGCGCATTTTGTAAAACATTTAGAAGCTTAATTGAGAAGGAGTTGTTGAATTTCATGGTCCTCTCTCAAGGTTAATTGTAAAGACATACTCTTTTGCATACTTAATGAAGAAGAAGCCCTTTTGATTACAACTAATCGTAAACTTTGAGTAGTTAGTGGATGAATTCTGGACATGTTACTTTGATTTGCTGCATCCCTTGGAGTGTATTTCATTTCATGCATGTTGTCTTCATTCCTCTCCTTTGAAGTTAGCATCAATCATATCTAGCTATGGAACATCCTGGTGAATATATGTTCCTTCTTTTCATGACAGTATCAAGAGTATATATGGATCAATGGCTAAAGATTCACTTACTTTCAGTAAAATTTAGAAAGCATTTATTCAAATTTTGTTTAAATTTCATTCAATCATCATCATAATTGCAAGTACATAGAAAATAATAAGCAAATACAAAGAAATATGCAGATATCCCATAGATAATTGAATATCTTTAGCATATTTGAGCAAATAGCAGGCCGACATAGTAAATATCATGCAAACAAATATAAATAATGTTAGAAATCATGGAAATATATGTTGATTGGCACAATCATTTGATTAAATTTATAGTGCAGAAGTGAAATCTAGTTAATATGAGTGATATGTAGAAGAATTGATCAAACTTACATAAATATTTGCATCATCTAGTTAAATATAGTAGGATTTAACCTTGTTTGTTAATAAATTCACAGAAAGTGCAGGTAAAATCAAGCTTATCCAGACACAAATTTCTCTGAATAAAAAATGTAAGGTCCTTTGAATGAAAAACAACAACACACATCAAACTACTGAGTAATGTTAGATGATTATGAACTAATCCACGGAGACTTGGGATTATGAATTCTCTGAGTTCATCATATCTTTCAAGATGATAAAGGTTTGATATGCATTTCTTTATCTATGTTTGTTTATGACTAACATCATGATCAATAGGCTGCAAGGCAAGAAAGTCCTCCCATTTCTGTTAGTCATCTTCTTGCTATAGGAAGTGGTGCTTCATGATCAAATGTATTAAGCCGGGTGGCTAATCTACCCTTCTTTGATCTTCCTTTTTGTCATCATGTTAACTAAGTTTGCATGCAAGAAAGAAGGAAAATTTATCAAATATTTGGGGTCATTGGCCCCATGCCTCAGGTGAGTAATTAATCACATTCCTAGCCCTAAAACTGTGCCATACTGACCATCACATGTAAAGAATTTCATGATCCACAGGACAACAATCTTCCACGGGTCCAGAGGACTAGTCCTCTCAATTCCTTTGGTTTCTCCTTCACTTACAACATATCAAGGGAAGGGCTCCAAAGCAACGTGAAAATTTTGAACTAGCTCTTCATATTATGGTTTACTTGAAAACAAATCAACACCTACTGTAGGTATGCCAGAATGTTGACTAATTATAGTAGGGTTTATTTGTATCCTTACCCCTTAATTTTGGTGAAGGTCCTGTAGAAGTTTGTAATGAACTCATCGACCAATTTTGCTTCAGATCCCTCAAACTTATGCAGGAACTCCAACCATCCAGCCTACTGGAAGATTTGTGCACTAGCATCGTCAAAAGTGACGTTCTCTAGCTCAACTTTCCTTTATTTCTTTATATTTCCTATTTCAAAAGACTTTTATAAAACATTATGGCATATACATATATATTATTATAATTATATTTGTCTCTTGGATGGAATATGCACATGTTTAGTATTCATTTCCTTTTTGATAGAATCTCTTAACTTATTTACTTGAATTACATTTTCAAAGTGCATATTGTTGAATTGCACTAGACAACTGAGAGGGGGGGTGAATCAGTTGTCACAAAAACTTAAACACTTTTTCACTTATACATTAATCACTTATCCATAATTATTATGATTTAACAATGAATGCATGAAATCAAAAACTTAAACACAGATGCAACATTATACACAAGATACCAGATTTTTATGCTGAAAACCCCAAGGTGGGGAAAAACCATGAAGAGGATTAGCTCTCAAAATATATTGCAATCTTTGAAAAATGATGTTCAAGCTTGGTCACTCCACGGGCCCAAAACATACTGGCTCACTGCCATGAAGTACAACTAGGTCTGCAGGCTCACTCCCTCAACCCTAAACCTAGAAAGATTACAATAAGGGCACCCTACTGGCAGCTCACTACCAAAATCACCATCTTCTTCGTGTATGAGATTAGTACATTGAAGTACAATAGTTGCTCTTCTCTGCTCTGCCCTGCTCTTCCTTATCTCCTCACCCTTTTCCTTATCTTCCCATTTTCACACAAGGACACCTTTTCCATGACTCAATTACAAGTATTTATACACTTCATCAACCTTGGAATGATCATCAAGGTTGGCATTACAATCATCAACCATTGGAACAATATCCAAGGTCGGCATTACACACATTTACAAAATAAGTCCTAACCTATTACAACATTATGCAAACGAAATGAAGTAAAGATGTATGTGGATCACACCATGCCTTAGCTGGGACTCAAACGATCTTCCATGCCATAATACGCTTCCACAATGTTCAAGGAATCTCTGCAATTACTGGAATTAACCAAGTCGGCTAAGAATGGTTACACGCTACATTATATGGGAACAATCTTCAAACATGATCTCAATTCCTTAACACAGACCAATGTCAAGATAGGAACATGATTATGAGACATCCACAAGCACATTATAATTATCAAGAGCAACCGTAAGAACGTTAACCACTTTAGCCATAGGAATCTTCTCACTGGAACACATGAACTTTACTCTCTTTGACTGACATAAAAGAAAGATAGCTTGCAGACCACCAAAACATGAACCACTGCAATTGTAGGTACTTATCATCATCCCAGACTTCCCTCTAGAACCACAGAGCAAAATACTTTATTACGGAGGAATGCAAAGAAAAATACTTTCTCCCTGTCACCAGAGAATAATAAGAGAAAGCAGGTTTTACTCTGGTGAATGCAACTCTCTTAATTCTTCACACCGAAGGCTCAAACTTAGGATTTAGCATCTTTAGACATCCCTTTAAATAAATTCCAATCTGTAGACCAAGATATTCAACCAGCGAGAAATGCAGAGTAATCTACCAGACTGTTCTTCAACATACAACTTACTGTCTATACTGTACTTCACTGTAACTCACTTGTTTCTTCCAGAGGGGCCAATTTTCTTAATATCCTCAACATACAAAGCTTCTAAACAAGTAATAGAATAGGACATAGTTGACACCAATGACAACAAAGATATGTTGACATCAATGACAACACCGATTAGGCACATTCTTGCAATAATCTCCCCCTTTGTCATTGATGGCAACATATGATGTGAAAAACTGTAACAACCATCAAGACAGGATTCTACCCCTATCTCTTTACACATCTGCACTCTTTCTTTCTAATTTTTTCACATGACTTCTCTCCCCCTTTGAAATCAATGGAAAAGGGCACATACTTGCACTCTTCTACTCTAATTCAATTTCTCTTCTGAACTCTCTAACTACTCCCCCTGAGAAGTAGCCCTAAAAGCATCAATCCAGATTTGAAGAAGCACCACCAGACTAATGCACTCTTGTGCATCTTAATTTAGAGAAGGAGGGGTAATAACCCCTAACTTTTCTCTAAGATACTCAAAAGTATCCTTAGGCAGAGGTTTGGTGAAAATGTTTGCAATTTGATCTTTTGTAGATACATATTCCAACCTGACTTCATTCTCTGTCACTTTTTCCCTTAGAAAGTGATATCTTATGGATATGTGCTTTGTCCTTGAATACATTACTAGATTATTTGATATGTTTATGGCACTTGTATTGTCACAAAATATTTCAATTGGATCTTCATACATAACTCCGATATCCTTCAAAGTCTACTTCATCCATAATACTTGAGTGCAACTACATGTTGTTGCAATGTATTCTGCTTTTGCAGTAGACATGGATATTGAATTCTATTTCTTGTTCAACCAAGAAACCAACCTTTTTCCCAAAAAGAATGTACCTCCACTTGTACTTTTCCTATCATCCACATCTCTAGCCCAATTTACATCAGTGTATGCACTAAGAGTAAAATCATTGTCTTTTGGATACCACAAACCATAATCTATTGTGCCTTTCAAATATCTCAAAATTCTCTTGATTGCCATCACATGTGACTCCTTGGGATCTGCTTGAAATATTACCACAAGACAAACTTAATGCATTATGTTGGGTTTGGTTTGAGTCAGATAAAGTAATCCTCCAATCATAGATCTATACCTTTTCTGATCTACCATAGGTAAATCATCATTTTTGCTCAACTTACAACCGGTTATCATGGGAGTATTTAACAGTTTAGAGTCTTCCATCCCAAACTTCTTTAGAAACTCTTTCACATACTTAGACTAAGAAATGAAGATACCTTTATCTGATTGATTTATTTACAGACCCAAAAAGAAATTCATCTCACCAAACATGGACATTTCAAATTCACTTTGCATTTCTCTGGCAAAAACTATGCACATACCTTCATTGCCTCTAAAGATAATGTCATCAAAAAAGACTACTACAATTAGGATTTGTTCATCATTGATCTTGAAGTAGAGATTTCTATCTGTAGTTCCTTTACTGAACCCTATCTGTATTAGATACCTGTCCAACTATGCATACCATGCCCTGGGGGCTTGTTTTAATCCATACAAAGCCTTCTTCAATCTGCATACCATGTCACCCTGATCTGATGACTAGAATCCTTCCGATTGTTCAATATAGACTTCTTCTTCCAACTCCCCATTCAAGAATACATAATTTACATCCATCTAATATACCTTAAAATCTTTGTAGGCTGCAAATGCCAGAAACATTCTTATAGCTTCAATCCTTACCATTGGTGAAAATGTTTCCTCAAAATCTATTCCTTCAACTTGAGAATAACCTTTGCATACCAACCTTGCTTTGTTTGTTACTACTTCACCATTCTCATTCATCTTATTTCTAAAAGCCCACTTGGTACCAATTACATTTTTGTCTGTTGTTCTAGGAACAAGATCTCAAGTTTGATTCTTCTCTATCTGCATCAATTTTTCTTTCATAGCCTTTACCCAATTCTGATCATTGCAAGCTTCATTCACAGACTTAGGTTCAATCTTGGAAATTAGACATAAATTTACTTGTTCTTCTACAGCTCTTCTTCTAGTTAGGATTCCTTTACTTTTATCTCCTATGATTTGATCTCCAGAATGATTAAGTTTTACATACCTTGGTGTCTTGGTAGCACTTTCCAGAGCTTGATCCTCTTCATCCGAGATGTCTTCATGTTGCACCACTTCTGAAACATTTGGTTTATCTGATTCATATCCACTTGATTCTAGAGACCTTTACTTGCTTTCATTGACTTTGACATTTGCACTCTCAATGATCTTATTTAGCCTCTTATTATAACACTGGCAAGCCTTGCTCTTGGTTGAGTAACCAAGGAAGATTCCTTCATCACACCTAGCATCAAACTTGCCTAGATCTTCTTCTCTTTTGATATAACATTTGCTACCAAAAACTTTGAGATATTTCACAATAGGAATTTTACCATACCACAATTCATAAGGAGTCTTAGAACTGTTACCTTTGACTTGGACTCTGTTTAGGATATATACAGCAGTGTGAATTGCCTCTCTACAATATACTTTTGGAAGATCATCTTCCTTCATCATGGTTCTAGCAGCTTCTTGATCTGTTATGTTCTTTCTTTCAACGACTCCATTTTGTTGTGGAGTTCTAGGTGCAGATAATTGTCTCTTTATCCCATGTTCTTCACAAAAGAAATTGAATTCATTTGATGTGAACTCTCCTCCTCTATCATACCTTAAACATTTGATCTTCAAATCCATCTCATTTTCAACCATTGCCTTAAATGCCTTGAACTTATCCAGAGCTTTGATTTTTATTTCAAAAAGGTAACCCAAGTCATTCTAGAATAATCATCAATAAGCAACATGAAATATTTGTCTCCTTGCAAACTTCTTACTCTAGTAGGTCCACACAAGTATGTATGCACTAGTTCCAGTAATCCATCAACTGATTGGTCCTTGCTTTTGAAACTTGTTCTTGTTTGTTTCCCAAATTGGCACTCCTTGCAAATAGGATTAGCAGGCTTCACAAGCTTGGGCAAATCTCTAACAACCTATGCAGTACTTATCTTCATAATGTTATCAAAATTGATGTGACACAACCTTCTATGCCATAGCCAACTTTCATCAGTCTGAGCCAACAAACAATAATTATTAGTTCCTTTCAAGTGATAGATATTACCTCTGGTCTTCTTACCAGTTGTAATGATTATTCTAGAGCTTTCCCTAATCTTGCATCCATTGTCCTTGAAGCTTAGGTCATAACCTTTGTCACACATTTGATCCACACTCAAAATATTGTGCTTCAATCCTTTCATATACAAGACATCTTCAGTATTATGCTTGTCATCAAAAGAAATAGATCCTTTTCCACAAATCTTACTAGCTGTATCATCTCCAAACCTAACTAGTCCACCATCATATCTTTCCAAACTCACAAACTTACTTTTGTCACTAGTCATGTGGTGAGAGCATCCACTATCAATAACCCATTCATCTTTTTCTTCAACAATTTGAGCAACCAAAGCACTTTCCACTAGTTTTCCTTTCTTCACACAGCTAGCAGGATTAGTAGACATAGGTTCTTCTTTAATAGCAATAAACAAGCATTCATTACCAGAGGTACTATTATTATCTGGTTCACCATTATCTGATACTCCTTCATCATCATCAAGATCTTCAACATAATAACATTTCTTTTGGATCCTAAGCCTATTCTCATATCTTTTCCTATTTCTTTCAATTCTTTCAAGACATCTGGAAGCAAAGTGGCCTACTTTACTGCAGGAAAAACATTTGAAAGGTAATTTACCTTTAAACTTACCAGATCCTCTTTACAGTCTATCCACAAAGTTGGCTTCAATTTCATCAAACCCATCATCTGATTCTACCTTGTACTTTTCTGATCTGGAGGTTTTCCTAGAAGTACTGGCTTTGAAGGCAATCTCTACTTTTGGTAGGGCATCACCAAACTCTCTCATTTCAAAGGCAGTAAGCTTACCAAGCAACTGATCTCTGTTAATATATTTTACTTGCATAAATTCTTCAATTGTAGCTACCTTGTGACTGTAGGACTTTGGCAGTGATTTGAGAATTTTCATTACAACTTCCTTATCACCGAGAGTTCCCCCCATACCTTTTATTCCGATGACAAGTTCATCAACTCTTTGCATAAAGGCTATTATGTTTTCATCTTCATTCATCTTCAAACTTTCATATTTCACTTTCAGACTTTGTAGCTTGGCCTCCTTCACATAATCATCTCCCTCATACAGATTTTTTAGATTTTCCCATACCTCATTTGCAGTTTTAAGATCCACCCCTTTTGTCAGTACTGAGTCATTCGATGAACTTAACAGAGCATCTTTTTCTTTAACATCCACTTCATATTCCTTGATTTCATCTTCAGTTGTCAAACCATTGTGAGGCAAGGTGTAGTTTATTTCTATAGCTTTCCATACTTTGTAACCAAGACAAAGAAGATGAATTTTCATTCGTGCCTTCTGAAGAGCATAGTTCATCCCATCAAAATGTGACACTTCCTTCTTATAAGACATTTTGGATCTTCCTCAAGCTGTTAGACTTTCTTTAGAGGAACCTCACCTGATACCAATTGTTGAAATGCACCAGACAACTGAGAGGGGGGGTGAATCAGTTGTCACAAAAACTTAAACACTTCTTCACTTACACATTAATCACTTATCCATAATTATTATGATTTAACAATGAATGCATGAAATCAAAAACTTAAAGATAGATGCAATATTATATACAAGAGACACTAGATTTTTACATAGAAAACCCCAAGGTGGGGAAAAACCACAGAGTGGATTAGCTCTCAAAATATATTGCAATCTTTGAAAAATGATGTTCAGGCTTGGTCACTCCACAGGCCCAGAACATACTGGCTCACTACCATGAAGTACAGCTAGGTCTAGCAGGCTCACTACCTCAACGCTAAACCTAGAAAGATTACAATAAGGGTTGTTAAACCCTACTGGCAGCTCACTACCAAAATCACCATCTTCTTCATGTGTGAGATTAGTACATTGAAGTACAATAGTTCCTCTGCTCTGCTTTGCCTTGTCTCCTCACCCTTTTCCTTATCTTCCCATTTTTGCACAAGGACACCTTTTCCATGACTCAATTACAAGTATTTATACACTTCATCAACCTTAGAATGATCATCAAGGTCAGCATTACAATCATCAACCATTGGAACAATCTCCAAGGTTAGCATTACAAACATTTACAAAATAGGTCTTGACCTATTACAACATTATGCAAAGGAAATGAAGTAAAGATGTATGCGGATCATGCCACACCTTAGTTGGGACTCAAACACAATCTTCCACACCACAGCACGCTTCCACAATCTTCAAGGAATCTCTGCAATTACTAGAATTAACCAAGTCAGCTAAGACTGGTTACACGCTACATTATCTAGGAACAATCTTCAAACACAATCTCAATTCCTTAACGTGGACCAATGTTAAGATAGGAAGATGATTAGGAGACATCCACAAGCACATTATAATCATCAGGAGCAATCACACGAACCTTAACCACTTTAGCCATAGGAATCTTCTCACCGGAACACATGAACTTCACCCTCTTTGACTGACATAAAAGAAAGATAGCTTGCGGACCACCAAAACATGAACCACTGTAATTGTAGGCACTTATCATCATCCCAGACTTCCCTCTAGAACCATAGAGAAAAATACTTTATTTCAAAGGAATGTGGAGCAAAATACTTTCTCCCTGTCACAAGAGAATAATCAGAGAAAGAAGGTTTTACTCTGGTGAATGCAACTCTCTTAATTCTTCACACTAAAGGCTCAAACTAAGGATTTAGCATCTTTAGACATCCCTTTAAATAACTTCCAATCTGTAGACCAAGACATTCAACCAGTGAGAAATGCGGAGTAATCTACTACACTGTTCTTCAACATACAACTCATTGTCTATACTGCACTTCACTATAACTCACTTGTTTCTTCAGGAGGGGACAATTTTATCAATATCCTCAACATACAAAGATTCTAAACAAGTAATAGAATAGGACATAGTTGACACCAATGACAACAAAGATATGTTGACATCAATGACAACACTGATTAGGCACATACTTGCAACACATATCTCATGAATTGTGGTATAAGTGGTTTGTGTTTGCATGAGGATTATGGTGGTGAGACTTCTAGTGGTCTTCAAAACCCTCCAGAGCCCCTTTTCCTACGAAGAGCCTGAACTCTAGATGGCTCTAGATGCTGTTACCCTCCAATAGAGCCATCCTCCCCTTGAGTCAATCCTAGGGCTACCCAAAAGGTCGAGCAACACAAACATGACCCACGCATCAATTAAAGAAGCTATTATGATCTAAATCTCCATGTGACTCCATTTTAGTGACTAACTAAAATAGCTGTTAATTGGCATCAGTTCTGACTGAAGTCACTACCACCAAGCACCATGCCATTCTAGGAAATCACTCAGGTTCACCAAAAGCCAAGTCAATACAAATCTTTGATCTTCAGTAACCCGTAGTGGAATCATCAATGTAATAAATAAGCAACTGGCTTTAATTCCAATTCACTATAGTTAGATTCACTAATAGTTATCTCCTTTTAATAAAGCTTGAATGTATAAATAAGAGCAAGTCATCTCTTTAGGTTAGTTCCATATTTTGATAGTAAGTTGTAATCCGATTTCTAGTTAGGGGAAAACTCCTTATTTTTCTAGTTCTATATCCATGTCCATTTCTGGACTTTGATTTAATGCAAATGAAGGAAGAATTCTTCTAAAAGTTTGTTCAAGCTCAGAGGATCGTCTCCAGCTGGGAAAGTACGGCCTGCTTCCCCAAAGTGCAGGAGATCACTCGTTATTTTATGCAATTCTATTTTGTCTTTATGTTGAGTGAAATTATCTATGTATGTTAACTTTGTGATATGTTCCCTCTTTTCTGTATAATTGTTTAGCTAGTTGTCACCTACAAGTTTGTTTTATAAGTTCTAAAAATACCAAAAATAAGATTATGATTTCAACAACACTGATCTATTCAGAGTGTATCTTTGCTATGATTTGATAATGGATTCAATGACCTTGAAGTTCTATTTCAGCATTTAAGATAGTTTCCTTCTGGCAATTTAACTAGTTTCCCTTCAAGCAAAGTGTGTTTATTTCTTCAACAATTAGACTAGTTTCCTTTCAAGCAATTGTGTTTATTTCCAAAGCAATTAGAATGGTTTCTTTCCAAGTATGTGTGTTTCCTTTCAAGCAAATAGATTGTTTCCATTCCTTGCATGTGTGTTTCTTTTCGCAAGATAAGTAAACTGGACTTTGTCCACCAACCATCGATTCAGATTCACTCCAAAATCCCCCACACTAAGAGTCTTATTGCAAATCACTCCAGACACCTCTAGATTGATAATTAAATGATGTTGAATTAATGAACACTACTAAGACCTCACCATTTTTGGCGTCATTGTTGGGGAATAATCTACAAACCATTGTAGGTTTAAGGTGTTGATAAGACCTCTTGAACAAGTGCATTTCAAATTCAATAGTTTATGAGAAGGCCTAGGGATGCCTTAGATCAATTCATCAAACAAACCATAGGTAGCACATCTCTGTAACTTAATCATCTGAGTGATCAGGGATCTCCTGTAACATTAGAATCTCCCATTCTCTTTGATACACCTTCTACAATAGGTGATAATGGTGACCATGAGGAGGTAGCTAACAATAGAACATTCTCTTATCCAATCTCCATCACTCTTGAGAGAAATGAACCCCCCATGAAAATATATCTCATGCATTCCTACCCACCTTTAGAGGGAAGACTTCTAAACACCCAGACCAGTTCCTATTTGAATTTAAGGTCCTCAGACAGACCTATGATTATACCAAAGACAACCATAAATTAAAACTTTTTCCTTCCACTCTCAAGGAGTCGACACTTCGATGGTTCATGGGCCTCAGAGTAGACTCTATCTCTACTTGGGATGAAATTGAAACCACTTTCCTTGACAAATATCAAGACTATTGTAGAGTCAGGGATGAGAAAGATGAACTCTTCTGCATGAAGTAGATGGAAGGTGAAAATTTGGAGGATTATGTGGATAGATTTCTATTTGTCCATAGGAGATGTAGAAATAATCTAGATTAGGAATTAATTAAGACCATTTTTCTGAGAGGAATTGATGATGAAATTAGGGAAGACTTAAACCTAATGGAAAAAGGAGATATTAATAAACAAGATTTTATATAAATTGTAGAAGTTTGTAGGAATTACTCTTGTACTCGTGCAGGTAAGAGAATACTGAAGAAAGGTAGTTCCAGTGATGTTACAAAAGTCATGGAAGAGCTAGCAAATTTTAAAAAAGATATCTTGCTTCATCTGAATACCACTTTGGATGGTATGAAAGTTAGTAAAAGGAACACAAAACCCTTAGCCATTTATTGCCCTCATTGTAAAGAAAAAAATCCGCTTAGGGAGTGTCCTTTGAATTGAACTAAGTTATGCAAAATCTGTAAAAAAAGTCATCCAACAAATGAGTGTAGCCTGCTCCCTGAAATAAAAAATAGATTGAAGAAGGTACAAATAGACGAGGAAGAACTAAATTTTATTGGCCAGAAACAACCAAATTATGGATTCAATCAGTTTTCAAACCAATATGCTCCAAGGGCCCCATCAAATTAGGGCCCAACCTCTTGGAATGGACCTTGGGGAGGTCCACTTCCTCTAATGCAAATGCCACCCCAGTGGGGACTAGCATGGCCTCAGCTAGACTAGACAAATCAATCTTGGACCAACCCTCAGTGGACAAATCAACGATAGTATCAATAGTAGTGGGCACCTCAATATAACCAAGGAATTAGGTAATTTGGGAATCAACCTCAACCCTTACTTCCTGGACCCTCATAGCCTACAAACCTGAATTTAAGTGATTAGGTAAATCAACCTCTAATGCCTACTCAACCAGTTCCCAATCCTAAAAACAATAGACCACAACAACAGGTGAATAACACAGATCCAAATACAACCACCATGAATGTTGTGGAAATAAATGACATCCAGCTTCAATCTCGAAGCATTCCTATAAATATTCCTATTGAGGAAGTCACTGAGGAAGAGGAAATAATGCCCAATGTTGATAAACAACAAAAAGATGAGAGGACTAAATAAATTCCAAAGGAAACCTCTGTTCCATTCCCAAAATGATTTAAACAAACTCCTCCAAAATCTAAGGAAAACCAACTTGTACATGATGACTCATAGTTAATCAAGGAACTTAGAAAGATAGATATTGAAGTTCCATTGTTACAAGCAATAAAAGATATCCCAGAGATAAATAAGACCATTAAGAGCTGATGCCTAAAACTTCCAGGTAGAAAACAAAAAATTACCCAACACCATCCAAGTAGAAGGGAAACTTGTCGATGTTTCATCAGGCAAGCTAATTCCTCAAAAATATGGGGACCCTAGAAGTCCTATTATTTTAGTAGAAATAAAAGGAGTGTTAGTCTCTAATGTACTGATTGACCTAGGAGCCACTATTAATGTGATGACTTCAGAAACCATAGAAGCTCTAGCATTAACACATATTCAACCAACATCAACTGTGTTATAGCTGGTAGATTTATCTATCACCAAACTAGAGGGAATTCTAGAGGATATCATAGTCACTATTGATACCTAGGACTACTCAGTTGATTTTCTCATCCTTCATACCAAAAAGAAATGTTCAGGGTACCCAATAATACTTGGTAGACCTTGGTTGGCTACCATAACAACCCTTATTGACTGTAGGTCAGGAAACATAACTATTTCAAATGGTAAAAAGATGAAGGAAATTTCCATCTATCCCCTTGCCAAACCATTCTTATAATATGAGAAAACCATGGATAGATGATTTGATGGATTCAGATGAAGAAGATGCCTCCTCATTGGCAATGGTAACAATTGTAAAACATTTTGAAGAATGAAATGATGAGTATAAAGAATTAGAATCAAACAACAAAACTTCCTTGTACATTGTCGCCCAACAAGAGGTCTCCAGATGGCTTCAAAGAGATCTGAAGGGATCTTTCAAGGCATTCCATTGTCCATATTTTGAACAAATTGCTTCACACTTAAGTTATCAACAAGAAAAAATGTTACACCAGATTGTGCCTCACCTTTGTCCATCAAGTTCTTACAAATACCTTGTTTCTGTTCATAATAGCACAAAGCATATCATTGTCCAAACCAACAAACAACTCTCTATTAGTAGTTGGTTAACAGAAGTAGAAGAAATTTGATTAACAAAACTGTTGCAAAATCATACCCAGGCTTTCACATGGGAATACAAAGAAATGAGAGGAATCCACCCTAGTCTATGCACACATCATATCTACACTGAAGATGTCCATCATATTAGACAACCACATAGAAGAATTAATCCATCCTTAAGGGACATAGTGAAGGAAGAAATAGAGAAATTGTTTCAAGTAGGATTCGTCTACCCCATTTCTGACAGTCAGTGGGTATCACCATTGGTTATAGTACCAAAGAAAAATGGTAAGTGGAGAGTCTACATTGACTATAGAGAATTGAAAAAAACCACTAAAAAAGACTATTTCCCACTTCCCTTCATTGACCAGGTGCTAGATAATCTAGCTAGTAGTCGATATTTCTCCTTTCTGGATGGATTCAACAGCTACAATCAGATCCAGGTGGCTCTAGAAGATCAGGATAAGACTACCTTCATGTTTCCATGGAGGAAATTTGCTTATAGAGTTCTTCCATTTGGATTATGCAATGCACCAACCACATTTCAACGGGCCGTGTTGGCAATTTTTGCTGATTTAGCCAATACATGTGTGGAGGTTTATATGAACAATTTCACGGTGCATGGAAAAACTTTTAATGAATCTTTGAATAGTTTGAATAAAGTGTTTGAAAGGTGCAAAGAACATTAGTTATCTTTGAATCATGAGAAGTTGCTTCTTATGATGACTGAAGGGATAGTCCTAGGTCACCACATCTCACAAGAGGGAATGAAAGTGGACCCCCAAAAGGTTGAAATTATAGTTCAAATTCCCCCTCCTCAAACTCAAACAGAAGTAAGAAGTTTTCTAGGACATGCTAGGTATTATCGAAAGTTTATTGAAAACTTCAGTAGAAAAGTTGATCCTTTGTTTACCTTGCTTAAAAAGGATTTTGAATTTAATTGGACACCATAATGTCAAGAATCCTTTGAAGCCATCAAAAGCACCGTCATGACAACACTAGTCATCAAAGGACCGAATTGGAGTGAGCCATTCTATATTCACACTGATGCTTCTAATCAGGCTATTGGAGCAGTCTTAGGACAAGCTAATGGATATGGAGAGATGCATGCAATTTATTATGTTAGAAAAAACTTAAACCCTGTAGAGAAAAACTATACCACTACCACCTAGTAATTCTACCACCTGCCACAACTTTATTCATCAGATACCTAATAGCTACATGATCGTTATGTATAAAAACTTTGTAGCATGTAATGTAGTGGCAGAACTTATTGATTGCATAAACTACTACTAAGAATTCTTTTTCTGTAGTGGTATAGTTTTTCTCTACAGGGTTTAAGTTTTTGCTAACATAATAAATTGCATGCATCCTTCTAGATTTGTTAGCCTGTCTTAAGACTACTCCAATAGCCTAATTAGAAGCATTAGTGTGAATATGGAATGGCTCACTCCAATTTGGTCCTTTGATGACTAGTGCTCTCATGAGGGGGCTTTTGATGGCTTCAAAGGATTCTTGACATTATGGTGTCCAATTAAATTCAGAATCCTTTTTAAGCAAGGTAAACAAAGGATCAAATTTTCTACTGAAGTTTTCAATAAACCTTTGATAATACCCAGCATGTCCTAGGAAACTTATCACTTCTATTTGAGTTTGAGGAGGGGGAATTTGAACTACAATTTCAACCTTTTTGGGGTCCACTTTCATTCCCTCTTGTGAGATGTGATGACCTAGGACTATCCCTTCAGTCATCATAAGAAGGCACTTCTCATGATTCAGGGATAATTGATGCTCTTTTCACCTTTCAAGCAATTTATTCAAACTATTCAAAGCTTCATCAAAAGTTTTTTCATGCACCTTGAAATCATCCATATAAACCTCCACACATGTATTGGATAAATCAACAAAAATTGCCAACACAGCCCATTGAAATGTGGCTAGTGTATTGCATAATCTGAATGGAAGAAATTTGTAAGATAAAGTCCCCCATGGACACATGAAGGTAGTCTTATCCTGATCTTTTGGAGCCACTTGGATTTGATTGTAGCCGCTGAATCCATCTAGAAAGGAGAAATAACAACTACTAGCTAGATTATCCAGCACCTGGTCAATGAAGGGAAGTGGGAAATAGTCTTTTTAGTGGATTTGTTCAATTCTCTATAATCAATGCAGACTTTCCACTTGCCATTTTTCTTTGGTACTATAACTAATGGCAATACCCACTGACTGTCAGAAATGGGGTAGATGAATCCTACTTTTAACAATTTCTCTATTTCTTCCTTCACTATGTCCCTCAAGGCTGGATTAATTCTCCTTTGTGGTTGTCTAACAGGACAGACATCTTCATTGTAGATATGATGTGTGCATACACTAGGGTGGATTCCTCTCATGTCTTTGTATTCCCATGTGAAAGCTTGGGTATGATTTTGCAACAATTTTGTCAATCAAATTTCTTCTGCTTCTGTTAACCAACTACTGATAGAAAGTTTTTTGTTGGTTTGGACAATGATCTGCTTTGTGCCATTATGAACAGAAAGAAGGTCTTTGTAAGGACTTAATAGAGTATTTAACAGACAAAGGTGAGGCACAATCTGGTGTAACATTTTTGCTTGTTGATAACTTAAGTGGGAAGTAATTTGTTTAGAATATGGATAGTGGAATGCCTTGAAAGATCCCTTTAGATCTCTCTGGAGCCATTCGAAGACATCTTGCTGGGTGACACTAACAAGGAGGTTTCACTATTTGATTCTAATTCTTTATACTCCTCATTGCATTCTTCAAAATATTTTGCAATTGTTACCATTGCCAATGAGGAGGCATCTTCTTCATCTGAATCCATTGGATCATCTATCCATGGTTTATTCTCATATTGTAAAAATGGTTTGGTAGGGGGATAGATGGAAAGTTCCTTCAACTTTTTCCCATTTGAAATAGTCGTGTTTCCTGACCTACAGTCAATAAGGGTTGTTACGGTAGCCATCCAAGGTCTACCAAGTATTATTGGGTACCCTAAATGTTTCTTTCTGGTCTGAAAGATGAGAAAATCAACTGAGTAGTGCTAGCTATCGATAGTGACTATGACATCCTCTAGAATTCCCTCTAGTTTGGTGATAGATAACTCTACCAGATGTAACACAGTTGATGTTGGTTGAATATGTGTTAATGCTAGAGCTTCTGTGGTTTCTAAAGTCATCACATTGATAGCAACTCCTAGGTCAATCGGTACATTAGAGAGTGACACTCCTTTTATTTCTATTGAAATAACAGGACTTCCAGGGTCCCCATATTTTTGAGGAATTAGCTTGCCTGACAGAACATCGGCAAGTTCTCTTCTACTTGGATGGTGTTGGGTAATTTTTGTTTTCTATCTGGAAGTTTTAGGCATAAGCTCTTATTGGTCTAATTTATCTCTAGGATATCTTTTATTACTTGTAACAATTGAACTTCAATATGTATCTTTCTAAGTTCCTTGATTAACTGTGAGTCATCATGTGCAAGTTGGTTTTCCTTAGATTTTGGAGGAGTTTGTTTAAATCATTCTAGGAATGGAACAAAGGTTTCCTTTGGAATTTCTTGAGTCCTCTCATCTTTTTGTTGTTTATCAACATTGGGTGTTATTTCCTCTTCCTCAGTGACTTCCTCAATAGGAATATTTACAGGAATGCTTTGAGATCAAAGTTGGATGTCATTTATTTCAACAACATTCAGGGTAGTTGTATTTGGATCTGTGTTATACACCTGTTGTTGTGGCCTATTATTTTTAGGATTGGGAATTGGCTGAGCAGGTGTTGGAGGTTGATTTACCTGATCACTTGGGTTTGGGTTTGTAGGTTGTGAGGGTCCAGGAAGTAAGGCTTGAGGTTGATTCGCAGATCATCTCATTCCTTGGTTATATTGAGGTGCCCATTGTTGTTGATACTATTGTTGATTTGGCCACTAAGGGTTGGTCCAAGATTGATTTTCTAGTCTGGATGAGGCCATGCTGGTCCCCACTGGGGTGGCATTTGCATTAGAGGAAGTGGACCTCCCCAAGGTCCATGAGGTTGGGCCCCAATTTGATGAGCCCCTTTGAGCATATTGGTTTGAAAACTGATTGAATCCATAATTTGGTTGTTTCTGGCCAATAAAATTTAGTTCTTCCTCATCTGTTGGTACCTTGTTCAATCTATTTTTGGTTTCAGGGAGGAGGCTACACTCATTTGTTGGATGACTTTTCTCACAGATTTTGCATAACTCAGTTCAATTCAAAGGACACTCCCTAAGAGGATGTTTTTCTCTACAACGAGGGCAATAAATGGCTAAGGGTTTTGTGTTCCTTTTACTAGCTTGCATACCATCCAAAGTGGTATTCAGATGAAGCAAGATATCAATTTTTAAATTTGCTAGCTCTTCCATGAATTTTGTAACATCATTGGAAATACCTTTCTTTAGTATTCTCTTACCTGCATGAGTACGAGAGTAATTCCTACAAACTTCCACAATTTCTATAAAATCTTGTTTATTAATATCTCCTTTTACCATTAGGTTTAAGGCTTCCCTGATTTCATCATCAATTCCTCTCAGAAAAATGGTCTTACTTAATCCTTGATCTAGATTATTTCCACATCTCCTATGGACAAATAGAAATCTATCCACATAATCCTCCAAATTTTCATCTTCCATCTGCTTCATGCGGAAGAGTTCATCTTTCCTATCCTTGACTCTACTATAGTCTTGATATTTGTCAAGGAAAGCGGTTTCCATTTCATCCCATGTAGAGATAGAGTCTGCTCTTAGTCCCATGAACCATCGGAGTGTTGAATCCTTGAGAGTGGAAGGAAAAAGTTTTAATTTCTGGTTGTTTGTGGCATAATCATAGGTTTGGCAAAGGACCTTAAATTCAAACAAGAATTGGTCCAGGTCTTCAGAAGTCTTCCCTCAAAAGGTGGGTAGGAATGTAGGAGATATATTTTTCATGGGGGGTTCATTTCTCTCAGGAGTAATGGAGATTGGATAAGAGAATGTTATATTGTTAGCTCCTTCCTCATGGTCACCATTATCACCCATTGTAGAAGGTGTATTAGAGAGAATGGGAGATTTTGATGTTACAGGAGATCCCCAATCACTTAGATGATTAAGTTCTAGAGATGTGCTAGCTGTGGTTTGTTTGATGAATTAGCCTAAGGTATCCCTAGGCCTTCTCATAAACTATTGAATCTGGAATGCACTCGTTCAAGAAGTCTTATCAACACCTTAAACCTACAATGATTTGTAGATTATTCCTTGGCAATGATGCCAAAAATGGGGAGGTTGTATTAGTTTTCATTAATTCAACATCATTTAATTATCAATCTGGAGGTGTCTGGAGTGATCTACAATAAGACTCTTAGTGTGGGGGATTTTGGAGTGAATCTGAATCGGTGGTTGGTGGACAAAGTCTAGTTTACTTATCTTGCGGAAAGAAACACACATGCAAGGAATGGAAACTATCTATTTTCTTGAAAGGAAACACACATACTTGGAAAGAAACTATTCTAATTGCTTTAGAAATAAACACACTTTCTTGAAAGGAAACTAGTCTAATTGCTGAAGAAATAAACACACTTTGCTTGAAGGGAAACTAGTTAAATTGCCAGAAGGAAACTATCTTAAATGGTGAAACAGAACTTCAAGGTCATTGAATCCATTGTCAAATCATAGCAAAGACACACTCTGAATATATTAGTGTTGTTAAAATCACAATCCTATTTTTGGTATTTTTTGAATTTATAAAACAAACCTGTGGATGACAACTAGCTAAATAGTTATAAAGAAAAGAGTGAACATATCACAAAGTTAACATACATAGATAATTTCACTAAATAGAAAGACAAAACAAAATTGCATAAAATACTGAGTGATCTCCTGTAGTTTGGGGAAGCGGGCCCTATTTTCCCAGCTAGAGACGGTCCTCTAAGCTTGAACAAACTTTCAGAAGAATTCCCCCTTCATTTGCATTAAATCAAAGTCTAGAAATGGACATGGATACAGAACTAGAAAAATAAGGAGTTTTCCTCTAACTGGAAATATAAACGGATTACAACTTGCTATCGAAATATGGAACTAACCTAAAGAGGTGACTTGCTCTTATTTATATAGTCGCGATTTATTAAAAGGAGATAATTATCAGCGAATCTAACTACAACAAATTGGAATTAAATCCATTTTCTTATTTATTACATTGATGATTCCACTGTGGGTTACTGAAGATCAGAGATTTGTATCGACTTGGCTATTGGTGAACTTGAGTGATTTCATGGAATGGCATGGCACTTGGTGGCAGTGACTTTAGTTGGAACTAATGCTAATTAACAGCTATTTTGGTTAGTCACTAAAATGGAGTGACGTGGAGATTTAGATCATAACAACTGCTTTAATTGAGGTGTGGGTCATGTTTGCATTGCTGGACCTTTTGGGTAGCCCTAGGATTGACCGGTAATAGTCATCGACTCGAGGGGAGGATGGCTCTATTGGAGGGTAATGACATCTAGAGTCATCTGGAGTTTAGGCTCTTTGTAGGAAAAGGGGCTCTGGAGGGATCCAGAGACCACTAAAAGTCTCACACCGTAATCCTCATGCAAACAAAAACTGCTTATACCACAATTCATGATATATGCACTTTGAAAATGTAATTCAAGTAAATAAGTGAAGAGATTGCATCAAAAAGGAAATGAATACTAAACATGTGCATAATCCATCCAAGAGACAAATATAATTATAATAATATATATGTCTATGCCATAATGTTTTATAAAAGTCTTTTGAAACAGGAAATATAAAGAAATAAATGAGTCATGGATTTGACTCATCATGAATAAAGTCATTTTAATATTATTTTTCTTTTATTAAGAATATAATATTATATTTTGCTTTTTAGGTTTTGAAAAAAATAGGAAGAGTTATTAAAAGAAGAGAATTAGCCTTTTTCATTCTTTTTTTGTTATCAAATTTTATTATGAAAACGAGAAAAAAAATAGGTTATTGAAGCTCAAGGATTTGAAAGTGCTTTTTTTTTAAGAATTGAAGGATAGTTGTGGTCTCAGAACTGATTGGTTGATCTTCACTGTTTTTACTAAATTGCTACAAAGATTGAGGTAGGATTCTTGTCATGAAAGACTTTAGCAAACATTTACTTTGGTTAATAATTGAATATAGGATTGTGTGAAGAAACTATGGTTTATATGCTTCTTGTGGAAAAAAGAAAGATTTAGACAAATTATAGTTTCATTGATTTTGAAGATTAGAAAATGTTTTTTGTTGAATTGGATTTGTTGAGAATTCTTAAGAGTTAGTAGGATGATTTGATAAGTTATTTGATTTGAATATGGATTTTATAATATTGAAATATTAATTTCTTGTATAAAAAAAATATAATAGAAAACTTGGGGAAGAGACTGAAAAAGAAAAATAGTAACCTATATTAGTTTAGACATATCTCTTAAACAATGATCTGGGTATTTCTAATTTTTGGATATATGGTTTTAAAGTAGGGTATAAACTCTATCTCTTATTTTTGTAATTTTATCTTTTATATTTTATTTTATATTATTAAAACAAGTTGCCTATTTTTTTAACTGGTAAATCTGTCATGAGAAAAAAATAGTTTGTTGTGGCATCAATAACTTTAGTTTTATGAATTGAGTTTCTCTAAAAGTTTTATGGAAGGTATGCAACTACATTTTTTAAATCATATAAAAAATCATTCTTATCTAGTTTGTAAATTCTGAGATATGTATTAATTAGTGACTGTCTATCTCTGCTGCTATTTTTAGCATTATGTTTATATGTGATTATATTGTATTTATAAAATTATATTAAAGATAGTTATTATGAAAAAATTTATTGGGTTTTGTAGATCTCTGTATTATCTTTCCAACATATTTTAAAAATTAGAAAAATGTTGTGTTTTGAGAAAGTTATGTATGTTTTAGTGAAAACTATATTTTATGCAATATAAATCTAAGTTGCTGGCATGAAAGTCATGTTTGGTTTATGTGTGATCTCCCAACATGGTTTTGTGACTTTGTAAGCATGTTGAAATTACTATGTGGATATTAGTTGTGAGGGTGTGAGCATGAGTTAGAAATTATAGTGTTTCAGACCACATTTAAAGTCACTTGTAGTGTTGATGTCCATGCTTAATTATGTTGTCCTACCGTTCTGTCTCATGTAGTAGCATCTTGATCACTTGTAGGTTTAATTTATTAACTGACTTATCTGTTTATGCTTTAACATAAATGGTGTTCTTGTTTGACAAATATGAATACAAAATTGTTAGAAAAGATGATTCTCCTTTATTCCTTATTACAAATTTAATTATAATGGTATTATAAATATGATCTTGCTTGCGGTTAGGCAAATCTAGATTTATTTGTTTTATTTTATTTTTTAGAAATTAAGAATGAATTATGGGATAAAGATTATAACTAGTTTTATAGTGATCTACATATATTTTGAATGATTAAATGTAGCGCTTTGATAGAAATATTGCTAGAAATGTATTCTCATTGATTGAGCAACGAAATGAAGTAGTAACTGTATCTAGGAAAAAGTATGTGTTATAAGATCTAGACACAAGATTCTTTTGAGGTAATTAAGAATGGAATGAGTTGAGTTATCTTTAGTTTATGTCTTATTTATGTATCTTGAATAAACATATGCATAAGCTTTTTCATTATAATTATTTTCTTGAAAGTGAATTCATTTTGATTGTGCAAAAGAAGAGAATTAGTTTTCTTTGAAAGAAAGTAGATTATCTTTTGTGCGTGATTGGTGTTACTTCCCAGGCTAGGATGCCGAATGTGGAACAATAGAGATGGATTTTCCTCTTTTTAAAATTTGACCTTAAACTATTTTATATGCTTGGCCAAGCTAGGAATTCATTGAAATAGATGAATATTTGTCTAGCAAAACTTTATTTATATATATCTCTGCCACATCCTGTTGTGAGATAATTTGCATATCATTATTTATATTTGCACATTAGACATCAGGTTGAATCGGGTGTTCCCTCCTGCCAGTTGTTTCCAGGTTGCTAAATGTTTCGTGCAGGGCTGGGTTTCCTTCATGTCATGAAGGGATCCAAGGAAGTGTAATGGCTTCATGGTTGGGTAGAAAAGCACCTGAGCCATGTTCCTATCTCTCAGCTTGCAAGAGGACCATGTGGGTTCATGGCGGCTAGAGAGTTTGATTGATTTATTATTTCTTATATTGTACATGATTATTGTATCTTGTATTTAACATTGGATGATTTATGGCATGAGAGCCAATGGAGATTGTATATTATTTATAGTGCTATCACCTAGATTAAGCACGCAATTTGTAAGATTTAATGATAATATTGATTAATGATTATGAGATCTATCTTTTTACTTGAGTGGATGTAGATAAATGAATTATTTACTTATGTAACTTTTGTTACGGAATGCGTACTTTACACATAAGCAGCGAGTAGGGTTTCAACACCCATAGATTGCATCATTACTACAATATCAAAATTTAAAGCTCTTAAAAAATACAAAAAAAAACACCTTATGGAGATGGCATGAGGGTAGTTGGAATTCTCTCCCACTTCCTCTAAAATCTGAAGTTGAAATCTGCCAACATCTCACTTGGAGCTCTCTTGGTTGTTATTAGTTGTTCCAGCAATGAAACATTATCTGCCCTCTCTCCAAACTGCTTGTAGAGGGCTTCTCCCAGCTCATCCCAATCATGTAATGAAGCAGGGGTTAAGCTCTCAAACCATTAAAGAGCCCTCCCTTATAAAGATAAGACCATGAGCCAGAATACAACATATTCATGCTAAATGTGATGAACTGAACACACGTTGGATATATCTTTGATGTGCTTAGTAGGGGTTGTAGAACCATCCCCCGTAAAGGATGAAATACTTTTCAAGGCTGCAACTGATATATCATTATATGCAGCCAAAGCTAAAGGACTGCCTCCATTGAAGGTCACAAAAGGAAAATTGCTTGCCATCCTAGGGATATTCAAGTTTAATCTAGGGATGTGCAAGCTTCTTCTAGTGTATTGAAACCTAACAGGAAGGGGTGTAGATTGAGCTCTTGGATGAGGTAAAACAAGACTGCTATTCCTTCTCACAGGAGACCTAGATAGCCTAGACCTTCTCCTTGAAGCAGCAACAAGTAATTCAATAAATTGATAGTTACCTCTTGAAGAAACCCTTGTTTGCACAGGCACAAAAGGTGACACTGATCAGAAACCAAGAGGTTGTAGAGTCACCAAGTGTATGAAATGTTTGCCAAAGTGCATATTATTGAGAAAGAACACTAGATTATCAGCTTAATTCTTGATTTAGATTGCTCACAGTCCCACCGGGCATGCCAGAAACTGTTGTCACTTGGATTTGCACCCTGTGTTGGAGAGGTTTAACAGTCTTCAACAATCCAGTGAAACATTGAGATGATCTCCAGGTGTGGGACCCTGCATGGAGATTAAATCTCCAGAGAGAGGCTAGTTCCTTTTCTAAATGGGAGATTTAGCTATTCCTAAGACTAAACCTATTCTATCCACCATTGAGGAAAAGAGAAAGAGGGATAAAACTACAAATTAAAGGAGGTGATACATCAGGTTTGAATACAAAGCTCTCACAGAACTAAGTTTATAAAATAAGGAAATACAACTGATAACTCACATAAATTTAGCAAATTCTAACAGAGGTAAATAAAAGAACGAGATTAAACATTCACAAACAATTAGTCCTATATTACATAGAGCTAGAACAACAGAAAAGGTAAAAACACAATGTGTATTTCAACAAAAAGGCACGGTTACAGCAGAGGAGGGCTCTGTTTGGAATACAGAAGAATGAAAAGTATCCAACTATTTTCCAATGTTCATTACATCTTACAAATATGCATATATAGTATTTGAATTACATTGACCTCAGTCATTTCTTAATAAATTTGCCCCTCTGGGCTTATTAGAAAATATCCATGCCAAAAGGAATGTCTATCTGCAAAATTCAATGCAGACAATCTCTTGGATCATGGAGTAGCTGAGAGATATTTTACCTCTTCAATGCAAGTAGTTGATTCATCACCTACAACAATTAATGCAAAATATCTAAAATAGAGTAGTTGAGCGGATCATATTCTGCATTAATGGCTAATGAAGATCTTCAAATAGATTTTCCCTCCAAAACTACTTTATACAAAGCTTTTACAACACTTTAAATATTCTTTCAAATATTTAAAGTTTACAATACATTACAGCTCTGTTTCACTAATTTCTACATATTTCTAGCCTATATTTTGCCCTATCGGCAAAATCTACTTATTACAAATCATTTTGTCTTGCTCTCTGCATTTTCCTATCTTTAATCAGCAACTTTGTCTTTTTTTGAACTATGGCTTTTTTCTTCATTTTTGCCCTTATCAACAAAAATCCATTTCTTTCAACTATCCTTTCTTTGTCTCTTTTATATCACTTTGGCTTTATCGACAAAATCATCTTTTCTTGAACTCTTTTTGGCTCATGTTTTGCCTTATCGACAAAAAAGTTCAATCTTCAAACTTTGCATTTTGCTTCCTTTTTGCCTTATCGGCAAAACTCTATTTTGCCGAACTGTTCTTCATTCATCACATTTTGCCTTTGTCGGCAAAATCTTCCTTTTTTGAACCATTTGGGCTTGCCTTTTTTCAATTGTCGATGAAGTTCATCATTTTCTAACTGAGCTTGTCTTCTTTTCCTTATTGGAAAAATATCAACCTTACATACTTAGCCTTTGGCCAGCTTTTCCTATTTTGTCGACAAAAATCTATTTTGCCAAACCAACAATGCCTTAGCTAATTTCATCTCTTTGCTTTCCTTTTATTGGAACTTTGCTCGATCGGCGAACTCAAAATTTCTAAACCACTTCTTTGAGTTTGACATTTGGTAAAATCACAGATAAGGCATTTCTTTGCCTTCTTATGCCTTAGACAAATTTTTGAAGAAGTTGACTCACTTCCCTTTGGTCGGAAAATCACTGAATCGGCGAAGTAGTGAATTTTCAAACTTTAGAAGATTTCAAACTTTTTGAAGTTTGGCGACAAAGGGAAAGAAGATTTTCATGCCTTAGTCATTTTTTCACCTTAGTTCATGAACATGAAACTTTTCTAACTAAGGCAAAAGCTTCGAGTTTTCTGGGTTTTCCACAAGGATCGTCTTGATGAATTTTCAGGGATTTTTCCAAGGAAAACACTAAGATTTGAAGGATTTTAGGTATTTAGGGTTAAGTTTCAACAATTTTGTCAAGATGAGCTATTTCACTCTAGGAAGAGGAAAATAGATCAACAGTTTCTTTCTAAGTGGCTCACCTCATTATTCATTTATGCGGTCATCTACCTGTAACTTGTAATAGGACAATCTTGTTGGTGAATTTTAGATTTAATGACCACTCAATGTGCTCTACCTTGGTTGGGGTAATTAGGTTGAATGACTATGTCCTGATTCCAAGTTAGGTTATTGAAAGCTAGGAAATTGTGGGGCTCTTGTTGGGAACCATTTGAATCAGTCTTTGTAGTCATAATAGTTTGAGATTAGAGCTTATGAGTCTGGTGGGATATATCTATTAAATGAGGCATAAGAGGTTCATTGGAGGGGATCTATCCTTGAACCTTATCTGATTTTGTCATATTCTAGGGGTGCAAGAAGCATCACATAATAAATGGAATAGACATAAAAGAGAAAGGTGGAAGTGAAATGAAAGAAAACATGTGGAAACATGAAAAAGCTCACCCAAAAGGATTTTCTCTTCATGTCAAGTTCACCAAAACATGTTTTGTTTAGAATCAACCTAAGCACAATGTGAGTGAGTTAGACTTTGACACAATACAATTAACCACACTTGTTGAAGGTACCCTCCTAGTCACTCATGCTCTTGTCGCAGGAGCTAGTCAAGTGGTGGTTGGATCAGGTGGTTGGTCTATTCATAGGGAAGGAGAACATCATGGATGGTGGTTGTGTTGTTTTTGTGGGTTTTTTGTGTGTGATTTTGATGGTTTTTACAATCCTTGAGGTTTAATTGACAAAGTTGAGAGATTGGTTCTTGCAATAAGTTCAAATTGGCGTTTCCTATCTCTCTTATGATTTATATATCTCTTTATTTCTTCATAAAATTGAATTATGATTCAACCTTGAATTTGGAATATCCTTAAAATGTGAGTCCTTACTATGTTTTGTTCTATCTGTTGCATGATTTGTGTTTTCTCATGAATAGTTTCTTCCATAGGGTTTTCCTATGTTGGTAGGGTTTCCTTGGTCTTACCCAAGATTCTTTTATAATCAAATCTTCTCACTCTAGGTTACATCGAGTTTGAACACTAAATGAAGGAATGTGAAAGAATTATCTTTATTTTGTTGAGTTTTGAACATTGTGTACTTCATGATGAAATCAAAGGCTTTCTTCTTTGTTGGTGTTTTCATATTTCAATGAATTTCTAAATGCAATTATCCTAAATGAATGCAACTTTCCTTTTGCGGTTTTCCTAATTTTTGAATATGATCTAATTACTATTTTGTTGACAATCAAATCTTTTTATGAATGCAAATCTAGAATGGATTTCCTAAATGTAATTTTTCTACTATTTTGGTCCTTTTGTATTTTTATTTTGAATGCAAATTATTATAATAAAAGCAAAATGCATCTATTCTACCAAAACAAGAAATGAAAGCTAGATCTAGAAAGCAATAAATTTTAATCTAACCAAGAGAAAATAATAATTTTACTTTCCTAGGGGCAAGAGAGTTTGCTAATTACTAATCTACACTACCTTTTCAAAGCAAATAAGAAATTGTAAATGAATGATTAGAGCTAGTGTTGGGTTTGTGTCTATCTCATCCTCTATATCAATAGGGTCCTTCACTTGATGATAGGAAAGAAGAAAGGGATATGAGAGAAATTAGGATTGATTGAAGCTTTGAATCTTGGGATAACAAAAAAGGAAAAGGCTCTCGAAGTCCGGTATGAGCATAAAAATTCTATGGGAGCTATAATACAAATAAGATAATTAGCCTTCTCTAAAAGAAGACAAGAGGGGGGTATTTATAGCTTGGAAAGTAACACCAAAGGTGGGGCAGATTGGGAGATCACATAGGTTGATGGGGAGAAGACGAGATTGATTAAGAGATCACTAGGGATTGATTGGGAGTAAATAATAGACTGATTGGGAGAAGAGAAATAATAAAGGGGAGTGGTGGATGAATTAGACAAGAGAGAACTCTCAATCAAAAGTGAAAATGAAAGTAGACTGGGTAGAATTGAAAGAAATCATGCATGCCAAAAGATGACAAGGTTTCCCCTTTTGTGAATAGGGCCACTTGGGGGACCCTAAGGTCTCTCAAGCAACCCTCTAGTTGAGGAAATCACAACGTCTAAGAACTCAATTTAAAGGTTGGAAAAGGTGGTTAAGAGGCTAAATAGGCTAGAGGATACATCATCAAGAATGAAAATGCTGAGAAAAGTGTAATTCATAGCTTCAAGGGTCATGACATAGACCACTAAATCATCATTAGACTACCATGTTGGCATGTGCAATTTTTAGTGCTTACATATTTGCCCCCTTGGGATAGTAGTCTACGAAATAGGTAAGTACTATTCTTGAAGCATGTCATTATGGGATCTACACTTACTTGTACTTACCTTTTTTATTGTCCTACATTTGGACCTAGAGATCAATAAAATGATTCAAGTGTAAGTTTGATAAATGATTAGTTCATACTATGTACAAAAATGAAGATGAGTGAATGTAACTTAGATGCATGAGTTTGATGTTTACCTATGTCACCTCGCCTTTCCATGATGGTCTACCAAGGTGATGAAATAAACATAAAATGAGAACAAAATTTATTGTATAAAAGCAAACTAAACAAAATAAGAGCCACTATTACAAGCAAAGCTAAAGAGAGAGAAGAAGAAAGAGGAAAAAGGAGATAACATGACAAATTAATGCTGGAACTATTTGAGGGAGTAGCTTATGGAAAGATTATGGTGAGAAGATTGAGATCATAGCTATTGTTCAACCTCCTGCAGATCCTGTAATGCCGTAGCTTTTACACTAGGGCATTAATGGACAAACATGGGATGAACCAATTTTTCGTGATGCAAGTGTAACATCCACATGTCACAATTGCACACTAAGTGTGAAAAATTACCCAAGTACCACACAGAGACACTAGAGAGAAGGTGGAATAATACACATGCTTCTCCAAAAGACAAGAACAAACAACATCAATAGATGGCCACCAAGCCAAGCAATGTCAACAAATGACTAACAAGCCAAAGGAGCATCGACTACGACACCTAACTGAAATGGTACAACCACAAGGATCTAAACCAGGAGGCATCCAATCAACAACCTTAAACAACATGCTATCTAACATAAAAAGCATGAAATAGCTAAAATATAGAACTATAGTCATTTTCCAAAATGCTAACATACATGCTAAATATGATAAATTCCATATGGAATACCATGCTCGTTAAATACCCACATCTAATCAGGCCAAAACCAAACATAGAAACATCAATCATAATGTGGGAAAAATACATCCCAACCAATAAACATAACATAGTATAAGTATAGCATACAAAACAGAGGACTTCAACATCCTCAATTAACCATTTCTAACACATGAGATAAAGTCACAAAATGACAAATTCCATCCAAAACATGATTCATTTTCTAACCAAATGACATCATAAAAATACAACATGATAGAGGCTACTTCAAAAACATGGAAGGATTACACTCCAATGAATAAAATATACAAAGCATAAATATACATCATAATAAACGACCTGTGAAATGGCCTCGTAGGCACATACTACAATATAGTCAAATGTCCTAAAACGAACATAGAAGTCATCCAGCTCCAGAAAGATCTACTTGAGGACCAATAGGGAAATTTTACTCGCTACCCTACCATATTACCATTGTCGAGTGCAATAGATGACTATGCCACTCTAGGAAACCCCTGAGCTATGAAGAAGATGATCATGACAAACCCACTATCATGGCCATCTCACACCAATCCAAGGAATGTATAGAACACTCAAACAAGTAAAAATGTCTCATACACATCACTTACCCAAGAGTCACAAGATGGAATCACACATAAGTACAATAAGGTAACACTCGCATCACTAGTACTCACAAAGCACATACGATTACTCATGCAACAAAGAGCATAAATGCAACATATGGCACACACACCAATCAATGCACAGGAAAGGATAATAGTCAACAACATGCATATCAATAATAGCATCACTACTCACATATGAGCCTCAAGGTAAGGATGCCACCACTCTCATAGGAGCCTCAAGGTTAGGATGCCAACACTCACACACAGAGCCTCAAGGTGCCCATCCACCGCTCACACATAAGAGCCTCAAGGTTTACGTCCTCCACTCACACATAAGAGCCTCAAGGTACACGTCCTCCACTCACACATAAGAGCCTCAAGATGTACATCCACCACTCACATTAAACAACAACCATTCTATTCATTCAAAACAAGCTCAAGGGACACTTCTTCAGTGCACTCTTTGCATCCAACATCATCTAATGAGTTGGGAAATATCCAACCCACATAAACAAAGGCTTCCTCCTTCAAGGAACCTGAAAATGGAAAAAAGAGTATTTTACCCCTAAAGGCATGCTTCCCAATGCAACTATAAAATTAAATATATGGGAGAATACATCATTTCACATAACATACAACATTCAGAACTTCCCAAAATTCATAAAATAAAATAAAATAAAATAATTTCTAGGAATATCTAGGGTTCACCATTGATGGATCTTGAAGCATCCTTCCCCAAACACTTTACCCAAAAAAGCCAACTTTTGAATTACAAAAAAATACAAAATTCTGAAAACACCCTCTTGTTCCAAATTAACCCAACAACAATCTTTTTTCCAGTCACATAATTTTTTAAACAATTTTTGGTATGTCAAAATAGGGAAATTCATGCACTTTTCATGCTTTCCAAGAAATCCAAAAATTGAAAATGCAAACATACCCTCTTGTTCCAATTCTACCCAACAACACACTTTTCACAAAACATTTCAATTTTAGAAAATTTTGACAGGGTTCGGGTAGGAAATTCAATTTTCCAAAAATAATATTTCCTACAAAATAAAAACTGCTAAATAAAAATAAATACATATCCAACAGGAGAAATACCTAACTCAAACTGAAGGTATGGAGGAGGGGAATCTTTTTCATTGTTACCATGCTCCAATCTGACCAAGCGATCTCCTAGTATGAGCAAATAAAATTTCTTTCAAGAGAGGGTTTCCAAAATTCCATATTTGCTCTCCATTTTCCAAAAATTACATAATGAAAATAATAAAGCACTTTTTTGTAAATATCCCCCTTTTCAAAAATACCTAAACCCCTTTTATTCTTTTCCACAATATAAAATCACTTTAAACACTAATATTTCTTTTCAAATAGAATTTAATCTATTTCAAACACCAAGCAATTAATTAAAATTGCTTTTTCAATTAAATATTTCAACAACACAATTAAATTAGTTAAATTACCTTTTTCAATTAAATATTTTCCAAACACCTACTAAATCATTTAAATGTTTTTCTCCTAACTAGGAAATGATAGCATAAATCAATGATTTCTAAAGCATAATAAATCAATTAGCACACCAAGCATATGTAGAATCACACAAGTGATAAATCAAACACACCCAAGAAGACATTCACATGTCCATCACAAGGGGAATCTAGAATCACAATCGATTCGGATGAGGTTTTCACTAGTTTTAACAACATAAGGATCAAGAGATGAGATGACCAAGCCTCCCATGTCATCTACTTCACATTTCACTCACTGGTCAATACTTGTAATTTCCTGCACACTCAATGCAAACGTTATGTGCATCTTCCCAAAATGTAACAATAGCCAAAGTGATGATATAAATTACATATGTAAATATTAATCATTTAAAATGCACATTTCAATTAAATCAAGTATTCTAAAAATACAATCAATATGCAATTAATCATCTAACATAATCATACTAAAGGAAATCATATCCACCCACCCAACATGTTATTTAAATGAAAATAGTGAAGTTGAAACTCCAATAATATAACAATACATCACATGACCTCATCGAAAACTCCTTGATAGTCATAAAAAACATCTCATAAAGCATCCAGACTACACCCTCAAAACACCTTGATGGCAACAACCTCATCGGTAAGATCGATGCAACGATGCCAAATCATGAGAACACACAAAACACTAGAGAAATTATAATCAATAACATATCTCATAAGGATCCAATAATAGGATCTATGCACAAATAATCATCTATTACACATAATAAGAAGGGTCAACATAGGTGGGCATTATAAATCCCCAAGTACAAAAATGAGAAATAACCCTCTTTGAAACCCTATCTTCTTTTTCATTGGATTTGGCTCAAAATTGTCTGTTAAACTTGAATTTTTTTTGTTGAAATTGATTCAAAGGGATGGGCCATCTCATAATGAATAACCTCATTTCTTATCATAAGTGTTTGAATGGGCCTAGGTGACTCAATCATTTCATCTTCTTCTGTGTCAAGAAACATGTTTATGTCCAAGACCATGTTGATGGTGTAGATGTCCTAGGGGAATTCGACGGGGTTATCTTTTTCCAATAGTTCCATGATTTTTCTAGTTATTTTAGTTGAGATGATCAACCCCTATTTTAATGACTCCCCTTTTTCTATAATTTTGATTCTTGCATCAAAAGTGGTTTTAGATCTATCTGAGGAGTAGGCTCTGGTACAATGATCTTGTTGGTAGATAAATCATAATCAATCAAGATGCCTATCTTTTTTTTTGTATTAGATTTGAACATTCTAAATGACTTAGGGTTTGTTGGGACAGTAAAAATTTAAAATTTTTACTATCTTCTCACTTCACCATATTTGAGCAAATCCTAAAATAATATCCCAAAACCATAGTAAAAAATTGATATATCTCACAAGATGTCCATAGCTAAGCAATGCAAAATTACTTAAATGTCAATCTATCCACAAGACGTCGTGTTGCTTATACCGATACATAAGAAATCAATTGAAAATGACCATCGGCGTGAGAATAGAGATCAGAAAGAGATTTATAGAAGTCGTCGATAGAAGAAGTAATACCGATGGCCTTTCATCGGTAAGAGAACCAAGTAGTCACACCGAAGGTTTCATTGACTCTGCATGAAGAAAACAAAATCTCAGTGGATACATGCATATACATTATCCACATGATGATGTTATTAGGAACTTGGAAGAGGCTGAGGTAGAGTTGGTGATAGAAAAATATAAAAAGGATTTAAATGAGAAGAAAAAATAGCTAGCAGAGGTTGAAGTTATATCCTCCGAAGATGAAGGACAGGCTAAGCAAGAAGAGCCACAGGACGAAACAATAGAAATGTCCAAAAGGAAAATGCTACAATATCAGCCTCCTATTGTGATACATGATGAGGAGGGGTCTGCTGATGAGGATCCACGCCAGATAGCCTATGATTCTTTCATTTTTGATGACAAGTTTATTCATTCAAAAGAATTTAAGTCATTTTTGTACAAATGCAAAGGAAAAGAAATTAGAGAATCAGTGGATGATGTCTCTGCTGATAATGAAAAACAATTGTTAGATACGCTGAAAGTAACAGTAGAGAAAGAGATGCAGGATATGACTCCTAGCAAGGGCAGGCAATTACTTAAAGATGCAGGGGTTATGATTTTTCCTAGTCTTGACTTAAATTCTGCTTTGGTTTTTGACAATTTTCTGAGTAGAACAGATGATAAATATAAACTCACTCCAGAGGGAGTTAATGAGGTATATATGGGTACCAGATATAATAATGATGAAAATTCACTAATGATATGGGCATTGTATCCTCCCCATAAGAAAACAGCCATCATAGATATTGAAAAGACTTTCGGCCTGGTCATGACTCTAAAAGCAGGGGAAACTGATCCTCTGATAACATCGGACATTGGCATCAACGTTGCGAAATTGAACAAAGCACAAGCTCAAATGTTGATCAAGGAGAGAGATGCATACAGATTGAGCTGTGAAAGATTGACAAAAGAAAATGACTACTTGAAGGATGTTGTTAAGAGTACCTTTGGCCAATCAACAAAGAGAATAACCCAGGGTGAGAGTTCACAAGACACTCAAGCATTATCCCCTGACCAAGCAACACAAATTCAAATAGATGCATTTGTCATAGTGCTACAGAGTAGATATGCAAACATGGTACAGTGGTTAAACCTGTTTTGGGATAACTACTCTCAGAATTACAAAGCAGTTAAAGAACATGAAAGACTTGAACAAAGAATGTAGGAAAAATTGATTGAGATGCAAAGCAAAGGTGCTTCTGATAGTGCAGATATCTCTAATACAAGAGCATTGCTCAAACAACACCAAAAATACTATGACAAACTCAAATTTGATGCTAAGGAAGGTACTAAAGCTTCAAATGTAGGAGTGCCTGTGTTATTTAAAGATAATGGAGAGATAAAGAACAAAGAAGAATAGATTGTTGATTGTCAAGTTATATTGCATGAGGCTATAGGAACTCTGAAAGACAAAGTCTCTGCATCTGGAGAAGCTTGCAGACACCTGGAAAGGATGGTCACACTTGATGTGATTACCAGAAGTGTTGTTGAGCTTACTGATTCCCATCGTGATCAAGAATACTTGGATCATTTGGCTAAAGTTTACTTATGGCTAAATAGAGCCTAATCATGGATTATGTAATAGTTGTTAATCTTGTTAAATTCCCAAAAAGACTTATTGAAGGGTTATGTCTCTTCATAAAAACATCTATATAAGTTCAGACAATTGGTGCTGAAAGAGGATCAGTAGTAGAATATATACATATATATATATAATATATAATGTTTCAAAATGACCATGTTGCATATTTTATTTGAAGAAGTTTGAAGTTCTCTGATCCAGTGGTTCTACTTTGGATTCAGTTGTTTGTTAAAATTATTCAATTGTGTGGTTGTCTCCATTTCTGCATTTCCTTCTTATTCAGATTAATGTATCAAGTATATGTTTAATCTGTCAATACACATTTGTTGTATCTGTGTGATTAAGTAGGTTGGTGTCCATTTGAGGAATTAAATCCTTCTAATTCAGTCACAGCAGTCTGGAAGTATTAAGTTTGGATTACTAAGTAGAGCCATATATTTAGGATTGCCATTCTGTCTCCAAGACAATATTATCTATTAATCTTGCTCATTCATTTCATTTGGTCTTCAAGTAAGGATTAAAATACCTTCTGGTGAATTATAAGATATCTGATAATATTGGTTGGATTATGGTGCAGGAGCACCTACCTGACAGCTGGCCTTCATGAGGCAGTTAGTTGTTTTAGGTCTTGTTTATGTTTTCAAGAAGGTCTGATAAGACCAAATGCATGTAATAAGGTCATGCTGATCATGATAAGATCATGCTGACCAGGCTTTACTATTTTTAGTTAGTTTGTTAGGACAGTTGTATGCTGTAGGTCCGGTTGGATCTCCCAGCCGCTTGGAGAGAGTTCCCAGCCGCTTGGAGTCGGGTCAGTAGTACTCGCAGGAAAATCTATTTAAGCAGGAGGATCGATTGGTTTGAGATCATCGATCGAGCTAGGTTGTAGAGGGTGAGACAGCGAGAGAAACTGATCATTGTATTTGCATCTTTTGAAATCAAATAAAGTGTTCCTGTTTGTGTTCATCCTCTGTTGAATTCCATTGCTTGACCGATTTGCTGGTTTGGTGGCCGTATGGATTCACTGATCCATTCCACCGGTTGATTCATCTGATCGGTGGAATGGTTATGTACAGTAGGGTAGGTGTTAGTTTGTTTGTTCGCATGCAGGTGTGCAGGATCGCGGCTGAAAGGTGTTGAAGACCCTAGCATGGGCATGTGCTAGGTCGAGCTGATAAAGTGTGGAAGATCACCCTGGAAGTGGATCGAGTCATCCCAGGAGGTTCGGCGGATCAGAACAGTGAAAATCCGCTAAGGTTGAAAAGTCGTTAAAACGACATCATCAGGATATTTCTGCGTATATCCTGCAGTCGCTTCGGGCATCATCATCCGAGTAAGAGGAGATCGGCATGATGTAGTTGAGTGCATGAAGTGAATGTGCGTCGGGGTGATCATCATCAGGAGGAGCCGAGGAGGAGCGTATCGGCATCAGGTTGAAGATCGGGTTGATTGCGGGCCGAAAAAAGCTAAGTTTGGCCAACAGCAGGATATACGTCATCAGGATATTTCGGAGCAGCAGGATATTGAGGAGCTGCGGGTGACGTCATCGTCATCAGGATATACGTCATCAGGATATCGGGTGACGTAAGCATCGGAAGGGACGGTGCGAGAAGTTAAGGTTTGTCATCATCAGGATAAATGAAAGGAACCGGATGTTCTTTATCCTGTTGATTATCATGATGTTGAATATCATGATGCTGAAGATAGTGAAGACGGAAGTTGTCGCTAGACGTCAGGAGGATGTTCGCGCTGGTCGAACATGATGATGCTGTCGATAATCAAGTAAGGTGATGCTGTTGACATGCGAAAGGGCGAAGGCTTATCATCAGGAGGATATCGGTCAGCAGGTGAAATATGATGATGATGCTGACAGTGTTAAGTCAAATATGATGATGATGATGATGATGATGAGGTTGGGCTGCAGACATCCATGCTGTATGTTAAGGTTATAGTGTGGATCCCTCTGCATCAGATTATTAAGAAGAGTTTGTCAGTCATTCCCTTGCACGTTTATACAAGTTATAAACTAGAGTTGTGCCAAACAATTAGAATTAGTACCCATTGTAAGCCACTAGTCTTGGTCCTTCATTCGACTCTATTATCCTATAAAGCACTAGTCTTATCTACTTTCAAAACCTTTTTACTTTATACAATTCCTATTAAACCATTCACTAGACATTAAATATAATTAGATAGTAAGCTTTTCATCTGTCTTACACCCTTTGCCATTGTAGACAGATTTAATTAGTCAATACATTTACATTTAGTCTACTTTAAATCCCAAGGTTCACCCACCTAGGTGTAGCAGGACCTGAAGTGTAGGAAATCAAATAAACCTTGAAGGTTGATTTCGTCAAGTTAGTTCAAAAACGTTGCAAATCTAAGTATAGAGCCTGGCATCCTCTTAGGATCAGCAACCTGCATTTTTGAGACTTAACAAATTGGCAACTCTGCTGGGGATCTAAATAAAAGACCTTAGAAATTAATCATTTCTTTCATAGAGTCATTTCAGAAAATTTAATTTGGTAACTCTGCTGGTGACAAGAACTCTATAGATAAAATACAAACTTTTCCTATTTATTAATAGGTGGCGACTCTAGTTACAGTTATAACAAAGAATTTAATATCAAATGGATGGTAGGAGATCCTAGATGGAAGGTAAAAAATTGCAGTCATCTCCAGCACTTAGAAACATTTCCAAAAGAAATGGAACTTCAAATTATTCTCACCAAGATAATAATCTGGATACCCAAGAGAATAATTCGGAGCAAAATATTTTAATTCACAACAAATTCACACGTTTACATGATTCAAACAAGAATCTCAGGGGAGCAACCAATGATATTTTGGCAAGATACAGACCAACTCCTCAAGAACAACTCGAGTATGATGCACAGGTCATGAGGGATATTGACCAAAATCAAGCTGAACATGATTTTAAGATGTCATTACATCAGGGAGAGGGGGAAAGACATGGGTTTTCAGATCAAGAAATAAATGAAAATCCAAAAAATCTAAGAGGTATGAGTGAAGAGGTGCTCAGGCTTCGGAAAGAACTTGAAAGGTTCAAGATACAGGAAGAGAGAGAGTTGTTGCAGCAAGAAATTCAACAGAGGAAAAGTAAAGCCAAAACAGCTCCCCCAAAATATGTACCTCCACATAGAGGAAACATTTCAAGAAATCCACAGTAGAATGCAAGTAATGTTCAGAATTCACATGCATCTAGAAGTCATCAGAACATTATTCCACAAAACTCTAGGCCACCTCCCATGCATAATGTATCTCAACATATGGCAAATCCTTACCCACCCCCTGGCCAATAGTATTGTAGACCACAGAACCCTTACACAAATCCCCACATGAACCAACAGCAACAATATGCATATCATAAGCCACCAGGTGGATATAATTATTATCCCAATCCACCACCCTTGAACTTTCCACTGCAAAACCTTGCAAATATATGTAGTCAATTTAATTTAATTGGATATCAGTTGTATCCATATCCTATGGATAGTACTTGGAGAAATATGGTTCCAAAGTTTATTGGAAACAATGCAATATCAGCGGAAGATCATATCAAAAGTTTCAATGCTTTTGTGCAGGATATTGGTATGGACTAGGAAGATATTACAATGAGGTTATTCAGGATGTCCCTCACGGAAGATACCAGAGACTGGTTTAACAGCCTGCCTGATGCCTCAATTAGTTCAATAACTGATTTCCATAACCAGTTTAAGGACCAGTATGGCAACCAATATGCCCCTAAGTTTGCATTACATGAATTGATAAGTATACAGAAGTATCAAAATGAATTAGTGTATGATTTCAACCTAAAATTTTCCAAATTACATAATAAGGTACCACATGGAGCCAAGTTATCTAATCCAGCAGCACTGAGTATTTATATGAAAGCATTTGACCCCAAAATAGGGTACGAGCTTAGAAATCGGTGTCCTGCAACCCTGGCCAAAGCACAGAAAGTGGCCCTAACCATTGAAAACAATAGGAAGGCTGCATGAATGGTTAGTAAGAGGGACAATCATAGAAATCCTCATAGCCCAAATGTTCAATAGACTAAACTGGAGGGTCAACATAGGCATGAAAGGCCTAGGTTGCATGATATGCCCTACAATACAAATTGGAAGGATGGGAGACCCATCGATAACAGCATAAAGCAATAGTATGGTAAGGATACTCCTGATCCCCTGAAAAGAAACATGGCACATATGGTACAAAATAAACCTTGGTGTTTGGTGTGTAATTTACCACATTTACCTGAATACTGTGAGGTAGCTAAATCAGTACAACAAGAGGAAATGCTATACAATTATAATAGAGACAATCACACCATAAATATGATGCAGGATACACCATGTGTGGTGATTGAAGATTATTCTTCTTCAGAAGAAGAAGGATATGAATATGATGTAGGAAACTAGAGGCATCATATCAACATGGGAGAACAAGAAGTGTTCTCAGATCAGGAAGATAGTTGTGAGCAACCTATTTGTTATAAAAACTAGTCATATGGTCAATGGAGAAAGCCTTCTGAGGATGAAAGAGAACCTCTCACAGTGGCTGCAGTGGCTCAAGCTCGAAACACTTACAACTTAAGGAATAGAACAACAAATGTTGAGCAAGGAACTCCCGAGAGTGTGTTTATAAAAGACCAGAATAACAAAAAGAATAATACAAAATCATCATCCAAAGAACCAGAAAAGGGTGATAAAGGTAAAATGAAAGAAAATCAAGAAAAAGAGAATACAAAAACAGAAAAGAATGACCAAACCATGGCCCATTCTTTTGACATTGCTCATGTAGTGTCTCAGGTGAAAATATCAGTTCCACTCCTAGAGATGATGAAAATAGATAAATATAGGAATACAGTTGTCAAGTTGATTTCTGATACACCAAATCCAAAACATAAAGGGTTTGAAAAAACAACAAATAATGTGCATCAAGAAACATTCAAAATGCTTGAGGTATACCTTGGTGACACACTTACAAAAAATCCCTCACAGGTAGACCCATTCTATACTACACTAGTAATTAAGAACAGGATAGTCAGGAATTGCATGATTGATTTAGGTGCTGCCATGAACATCATGCCTATAGCAGTTATGAAAGAATTGGGAATGTGGGTTGATACTACATTTGGCCAGTTTATGCAATGGATAACAGATCTATTCCAGTAGTTGGTATTATGAAGGATGTAGAGATAAAGCTTGCCTCACACCTTGAAGCAACTTATAACATTGACATTACTGTGGTTGACATCCCACCGTATTATGGAATGCTTCTATCAAGGCAATGGGCTGCAATGGCAGGAGGCAATGTTCAGTTAGATTTATCATATGCCACTATACCAGTGGGAGGCAAGGAAATCAAGCTGTGCAGAGAGCCAAGGTATGACAATATTATAGAAAGAATGGATCAGCATCAGATCAATTTCTTTTGTGATACAGATTTAGGAGTCTTCAAAGTTGGAGAAACTACACCAGAATTGCATAACACTGATCCAATACACACTGAATCTATGAAAGAAGAAAGTGATGTGTGGAAGATGTATTTTGATGGTGCATGCAGCAAAATAGGAAATGGGGCTGGAGTAATTTTCATTTCACCAGGAGGTAAAACTTTCAAATACTCTTTTCTATTGACATTTAAATGCACAAATAATGTAGCTAAGTATGAAGCTTTGCTCATTGGTCTAAACATAGCCACTAAGCACCAAATAAAAAAGTTAGTTGTCTATGGTGATTCTGAATTGGTCATTTCCCAAGTAAGAGAAAAATACCTATCAAAAAACAAAAGGTTAAGATAGTACAGAAATGCAGTTTGGGATAATATTGAATTGTTTGATGCCTTTTTCAATCAACTGGGTTGATAGATCTAAAAACATTATGGCAAACTTTTTAGCAAACATTGCATTAAAGAGGGATGATGTCACATTAGGAGGGATTATAGAAGTTGAATTCAAAACTAGACCTACCATCCCTGATAATATAAAAAACTGGCAAGTGTTTGACAATGATGCTGATATAATCAACTTCTTACATTGTACTGATTATTATGAAAATTAAGAAATTGATTTCAATGCATTTGTGGAGGAACATGATGGGAAGGAAACCCTTTTTGGCCAAGAGATAGTTTAGTTGAAAATGAATAAGATACCCAAGGGACTTGTTGCATTAAAAAAGATATTTGATGGACATGACAGATATAAAAAGAAAGACACACCAGTGATACTGACCTTGAAGAAATCAATTTGGGGACACAAATAGCCCCAAAGAATGTTTATATTGGAAGAAATCTTGACCCAAAAATCAGGAGCAGAATCATCAACTTACTTAGGAAGTTCAAGCATGTATTTGCTTGGTCATATGATGATTTAAAGGCATATAGAGAGGATCTATTTCAACACGAGATACCACTAAAACCAGATGCTAAACCATTCAGGCAAAAGCAGAGGCCAATCAATCCTACATTAGCCCCTAAGATGCTAGAGGAACTTACAAAGTTGAGGGATGGAGCTATAATCAAACCTATTAGACATTCCTCCTGGGTTTCAAATTTAGTACCTGTCAAGAAAAAGAATGGTGATATTAGACTGTGTGTGGATTTCAGAAACTTGAATAAATCTTCTCTCAAAGATAATTATCCTCTCCCTAATATGGAGGCAATACTACAGAAGGTCACTGGATGCGAATTGTTGTCAATGATGGATGGCTTCTCAGGTTACAATCAGGTAAAAGTCAAGGAGTCAGAACAATTTAAGACTGCATTCACCACTCCGTGGGGAACATATGTATATTTGAGAATGCCATTCGGACTAACTAATGCTGGAGCAACATTCCAAAGAGCAATGGATGTGGCTTTTGCTGAGTTGATCAATACGATTATGATAGTATATCAGGATGACTTGACAGCATATTCAAAAAGGGCTGAAGATCATTGCACACACTTAGAACAAATATTTATCAAAGCCCTAGAATATGGGATATCATTGAACCCTAAAAAATGCCATTTTGCAGTAACAGAAGGAAAATTGCTTGGCCATATAGTCTCGAAGGAAGGAGTTAAAATAGATCCTGAAAGGGTTAAAGCAATTGATCAAGTGCCTATTCCAAAAAATGTAAAAGCTATACAATCATTTTTTGGTCAAATAAATTTTGTCAGAAGATTTATACCAAATTTTACAGAAATTGTTTGTCCTATATCAAAGATGCTGAAGAAGAACTCAGAAGTAAAATGGACAACAGAAATAGTAGAAGCATTTGCCAATATTAAGAGGGCAATCAAGCAAGCCCTAGTCTTAATATCCCCTGACTTCAGTAAATCATTCCAACTATTTTCATTTGCTTCCTATCATACAGTTGCAGCAGTGCTATTGCAGAAAAACAATGATGGATATGAACAACAAATCCCTTCAAAATGCAGAGTTAAAGCATGACATTAGTTAAAAGCAGGCATATGCATTAGTAAAAGCAGTTAAAACTTTTAGACCATATTTGGTGGGGGCTAAAATCACAGCATATGTTCCTAATATTGGAGTGAAGGATGTATTGGTCCAAACTGAAGTCACCGGTAGGAGATGTAGGTGGATCAATAGGATTTAGGAATTCAATATTGAGATCCAAATCACTAAATTAGTGAGGGGACAGGGTCTTGCCAAATTGATGGCTGAAAGTAATCTTGAAGCCTCTCAGATATGTAGTGCTGATGCAAGTACCAGTATTGAGCATACTCCATGGTATGCTGATATAATATATTAGCTAAAACATATGAAGTGTCCTGAAGGGTATGATGATAACAAAAGGAGGACACTCAAACTACAAGCTACAAAATATGTACTCATCAGTGGGGATCTTTACTGGAAAAATAGAGATGGGGTTTTACTATTATGCTTGGATGAATATCAATCAAAACATATTATGAAGGAGTTGCATGAAGGCATGTGTGGTCATTTCTCAGCAAAGACTACAGCCCACAAAATCCTGAGGGTAGGATACTATTGGCCTAAAGTTTTTAATGATTCATACTATTACACTAGAAAGTGTGAAGCATGCTAAAAGTTCTCAGGAAAGTTAAAATATCAGCGAGCACTACCCTTAAAACCTATGCAGGTTGAGGTTCCATTTTATCAGTGGGGTATTGATTTTATAGGTGAAATTTCAGAGAAATCAAGTGGGGGGCACAAATGGATTTTAGTGGCTACTGATTACTTTACAAAATGGGTAGAAGCGATCCCAACTAAACAGACAATAAGTAAGGTTGTGATTAACTTTCTAATGGAGAATATTATATGCAGATTTGGTACTCCAGTAAGATTGATTACGAATAATGGGATGTGTTTTAGATCTGATGAATTCAAAGGATTTTGCAGTACACATGGCATCACTGTCTCCTATGCCGCCCCCTATCATCCACAGGCAAATGGACAAGTAGAATCAAGTAACAAAAGTCTCATGAAAATCATAAAAAGAATGTTGGATAGAAACAAAAAGGCCTGGGATTCAAAATTAAGAATGGCAGTATGGGCTGATAGGATTACTATAAAAAGAGCAATTGGGAGATCTCCTTTTGAGCTAGTTTATGGAACACAAGCAAGACTACCATTGGAAAATCTTATACCTGTATACAAATTCATTCTCCAGGAAGACTTGAATATTCCTGAACCAATGGAGGAGAGGTTAAAACATCTTGCAGAATTGGATGAAACAAGAAGAATAGCTCAAAGGCAGAATGTAAAGTTACAATCACAAGTAAAATATCTCTTTGACAAGAAGGCCAAAGACAAAAAGTTTGAAATAAATGATCCGGTACTGATGTGGAATGCAAGGTGTCAGGACAAAGGAAAGCATGGAAAATTTGAAGCCCTATGGTTGGGTCCTTTCGTTATCACTAGCAAGGGAGGTGATGACTCTTACTACTTATAGAATATGTTTGGAGAAAAGCAAGAATTGCCTGTACATGGGCAATACTTGAAGCAGTTCTTTTCATAAACATGTACAAAGAGGATTGAGCATTGCCAATGCATGGACAACCCTCAAATAATTCTCAAAAATATTTTATTCCATGCACAGTAGTTTAGGAATCATTCCCGTTCCCCATCATTTGTCACTTTCCTTTTCCCATTTTCATAAAAAACATCACCCCAAATAAATAAAACATGTGGTCTACTTCCCCAGGAGATCTGGATCCTTGTCATACTCACAGGGAGTATACATCCCAGACAGAACCACTATTGGGATAGTAAAAATTTAAAATTTTTACTATCTTCTCACTTCACCATATTTGAGCAAATCCTAAAAAAATATCCCAAAACCATAGTAAAAAATTGATATATCTCACAAGATGTCCATAGCTAAGCAATGCAAAATTACTTAAATGTCAATCTATCGGCAAGACGTCATGTTGCTTATACCAATACATAAGAAATCAGTTGAAAATGACCATCGGCGTGAGAATAGAGATCAGAAAGAGATTTATAGAAGTCACCGATAGAAGAAGTAATATCGATGGCCTTTCATCAGTAAGAGAACCAAGTAGTCACACCAATCGATATGACTAATAATCATCGGATGGTCCTTCAAAAGCTACCCCGACGGCATATATCATACCGGTGAAGTATTTCGGCAAGAGTCTCACCGAAACATCCTATGGGGGCAACGAAACAATAACCATCGGCAAGAAATGAACCATCGGGATGAAAAGCAAATAAGTCTCCAATACTCCAATGTCTTGGTGAAACAATAAAAGGAATTTTCGGTGAGAGTCACAGCGATGCACATATCTATCGGAGTAACTTAACATATCAGGACGAAGCAATTATGTCTTGCCGACTCACAAGTCATGGTGATTAAAGGGTGTCGGTGACACTTTGATAGACTCTCTCCGATAAGGAATGTAAAATGGCCATCAGGGAGATAATTCTGGTTGGGTTATCTTTTAAAAACTACCCTGATGGTATATCTCATTCTGATGGAAATAAAGTCATACCCATTGATAAAAAGTTTTAACTATATCGGTGAGATATTAACATAGTCATTCCGATCCAAAGTAAAGAAGATTATCGGTAAGACGACGAAGCTCGAGGAAACATAAATATGTTATCCTAATAGTATTGATCACCCTGATAAACAAATTATTATCGGTGAGACTCTTATCGATAGTCGTATCGATAAGACTCGCTATATCGGAGGGAAATCTAAATCATACGGCGATGAAACAAGTCTTGCTGATGGTCGTGCCCACTTAGATATGATTCAACATAACATTGGGAATACAATTGAAGGGTCACGCCGATTGATTGTTCATGCCATAAGAAGTATTAAGGTCGCCCAAACATTTTAAAAATCATGCCGATGAAAAGAGTTATGGCGATGTGACATTTCACAATGATGAACGACATTGAATTGATCAGATAATTTAATGCAAACGGCTATGAAATCTTTTACGATCATTGTAATTACAATTGACAGGGAATACAGAGGAATTCTTGAGATGCAAGCAGAGGATTTCGATTGTAGCCCCCGAATGACAGGTACATACATATGAACTATTGTCATAGCCTGTGTTTGAATTTTCTGCCAAAATTTGAATATGGAGACTCCAGGAAGGGGAAAAGGAAGAAAATCACAAGGGGAAACCAGTAAATCTAAAAAACAAAAAACTGATCAAACCCCTAAAGAAAAAGTAAAAGATAGAAAACTCAATCAGGACTTAATTGACCAATTGCCTGGGTCAACTCCTAAGGCCAGAATATCCGCTCAACTTAGGGCAGAAGTTGAGAAACTAGAAGACAAATGTAAGTGCTTGGGAGATATCTAGACCCAAATTAGGGGATATGAGCTTTTCAGATTCCATTATAATAGAAGGTTTAGGAATGCTCCTGTGTCAAACCCATGGCACTTGAATTTAGGAAAACTGGTTGTGCCTAACGTATTCCTGAATGTTGAACTCCTCCAACTACTTGCCAAACATTACAATTCAAGCCTGAAAGCCCTATGCAACCCACAAGGGGAACCAATTGTACATTTGTCAAAGAATGTCATTTGTGAAGTGTTTAATCTAGATGATTTGTGCAATGTCCCTATTATTTATGAAGACCTGGAGAAAGAATATTGGAGAATGGACACAACCTACAATGGATGGAGGTTGCCCATTCATAGGCCCAAAATTGAAGGAGAAGTGATGCCTCTAACTGAAAATGATGGTCCTCCATTTCATGTAGCTTTATTTGGACCTTATATACAACACACTTATTATTCTGTGGGCTAGGTCCTAGGTTTAGAGGTCCCTGAGTTCATGACAATCCCTTTAATGGTTATAGCTACTGACATCCAGCGTCATAATGCAAGGCAGTTTGACTATGCTGCCTATATTATCAATAGAATAGATTCTGGACTGTATGCAATAAAAAATAGTTCCCCAGCATTCTCTTTTGAGCATTACTCATTGCTCATGCATATGGTATTGTATTTCGGCCAGGAAGTAGGGTTATGGCCAAATGAACTTAATGTTGTTTCTACAGATAAGAAAGGGGAAAAGATACCCATACAAATGTGGACTAGAATATGGGACAGTAGATATGCCCATTCCAGCTATGCCTAATTTGAAGAACACTGTGTGAAAGTATTGTACAGGTATTTCAACCACCCTTGTGAATACTCAATTTCAAATGAGATAAAAAGGTTCCTCAGGCCAAAAGATTTTGGTGGCCCCCCTACTGTCATTCATAATTGGGGAGATTGGTATTGTTTTGAGGATGCTACTATGATCATAATCTATGGTTTTGAAGATACTCCATTCATATTGCCCAAGACTATCCCTAATAGACTTGCATATTTAGAGATAATCAGGCAAATGCACTGCTCAAATGTAATGCATTTGAGCTCACATGACAAACAATCATTTATGCCCAGCACTTTATGTTTTGGAGATTTTACTGTGGTTTCAAAAGAAGCTTATAATCTCATTGTGGATAAGTTGATGCATTATAACATGAGGAGTGCTGAGACAAGGAAAGGGTTTGACCCTGAAGGTTTCATTGACTCTGCATGAAGAAAAAAAAATCTCAGTGGATACATGCATATACATTATCCACATGATGATGTTATTAGGAACTTGGAAGAGGCTGAGGTAGAGTTGGTGATAGAAAAATATAAAAGGGATTTAAATGAGAAGAAAAAGTAGCTAGCAGAGGTTGAAGTTATATCCTCTGAAGATGAAGGACAGGCTGAGCAAGAAGAGCCACAGGATGAAACAATAGAAATGTCTAAAAGGAAAATGCTACAATATCAGCCTCCTGTCGTGATACATGATGAGGAGGGGTCTGCTGATGAGGATCCATGCCAGATAGCCTATGATTCTTTCATTTCTGATGACAAGTTTATTCAATCAAAAGAATTTAAGTCATTTTTGTACAAATGCAAAGGAAAAGAAATTAGAGAATCAGTGGATGATGTCTCTGCTGATAATGAAAAACAATTGTTAGATACGCTGAAAGTAATAGTAGAGAAAGAGATGCAGGATATGACTCCTAGCAGGGGCAGGCAATTACTTAAAGATGTAGGGGTTATGATTTTTCCTGGTCTTGACTTAAATTATGCTTTGGTTTTTAACAGTTTTCTGAGTAGAACAGATGATAAATATAAACTCACTCTAGAGGGAGTTAATGAGGTATATATGGGTACCAAATATAATAATGATGAAAATTCACTGATGATATGGGCATTGTATCCTCCCCATAAGAAAACAACCATCATAGATACTGAAAAGACTTTTGGCCATGTCATGACTCTAAAAGCAGGGGAAACTAATCCTCTGATAACAGCAGACATTGGCATCAACATTGCAAAATTGAACAAAGCACAAGCTCAAATGTTGATCAAGGAGAGAGATGCATACAGATTGAGCTATGAAAGATTGACAAAAGAAAATGACTATTTGAAGGATGCTGTTAAGAGTACCTTTGGCCAATCAACAAAGAGAATAACCCAGGGTGAGAGTTCACAAGACACTCAAGCATTATCCCCTGACCAGGAAACACAAATTCAAATAGATGCATTTGTCACAGTGCTACATAGCAGATATGCAAACATGGTACAGTGGTTAAACCTATTTTGGGATAACTACTCTCAAAATTATAAAGCAGTTAAAGAACATGAAAGACTTGAACAAAGAATGCAGGAAAAATTGATTGAGATGCAAAGCAAAGGTGCTTCTAATAGTGCAGATATCTCCAATACAAGAGCATTGCAAGAACAACACCAAAAAATACTATGACAAACTCAAAGTTGATGCTAAGGAAGGTACTGAAGCTTCAAATGCAGGAGTGCCCATGTTATTTAAAGACAATAGAGAGATAAAGAACAAAGAAGAATGGATTGTTGATTGTCGAGTTATATTGCACGAGGCTACAGGAGCTCTAAAAGACAATGTCTCTGCATCTGGAGAAGCTTGCAGACACTTGGAAAGGATGGTCACACTTGATGTGATTACCAGAAGTGCTGTTGAGCGTACTGATTCCCATCGTGATCAAGAATACTTGGATCATTTGGCTCAAGTTTACTTATGGCTAAATAGAGCCTAATCATGGATTATGTAATAGTTGTTAATCTTATTAAATTCCCAAAAAGACTTATTGAAGGGTTATGTCTCTTCACAAAAACATCTATATAAGTTCAGACAATTGGTGCTGAAAGAGGATCAGCAGTAGAATATATACATATATATATATATATATAATATACAATGTTTCAAAATGACCATGTTGCATATTTTATTTGAAGAAGAAGTTTGAAGTTCTCTGATCCAGTGGTTCTACTTTGGCATTAGTTGTTTGTTAAAATTATTCAATTGTATGGTTGTCTCCATTTTTGTATTTCCTTCTTATTCAGATTAATGTATCAAGTATATGTTTAATCTGTCAATACACATTTGTTGTATCTGTGTGATTAAGTAGGTTGGTGTCCATTTGAGGAATTAAACCCTTCTGATTTAGTCACAGTAGCCTAGAAGTATTAAGTTTGGATTACTAAGTAGAGCCATATAATTAGGATTGTCATTCTGTCTCCGAGACAATATTATATGTTAATCTTGCTCATTCATTTCATTTGGTTCCTTCAAGTAAGGATTAAAATACCTTCTGGTGAATTATAAGATATCTGATTATATTGGTTGGATTATCAAGAAGAGTTTGTCAGTCATTCCCTTGCACGTTTATAAAAGTTATAAACTAGAGTTGTGCCAAACAATTAGAATTAGTACCCATTGTAAGCCACTAGTCTTGGTCCTTCATTCGACTCTGTTAACCTATAAAGCACTAGTCTTATCTACTTTCAAAACCTTTTTACTTTATACAATTCCTATTAAACCATTCACTAGACATTAGATATAATCAGATAGTAAGCATTTCATCTGTCTTACACCCTTTGCCATTGTAGACAGATTTAATTAGTCAATACATTTACATTTAGTCTACTTTAAATCCCAAGGTTCACCCACCTAGGTGTAGCAGGACCTGAAGTGTAGGAAATCAAATAAACCTTGAAGTTTGATTTCATCAAGTTAGTTAAAAAACATTGCAAATCTAAGTATAGAGCCTGGCATCCTCTTAGGATCAGAAACCTACATTTTTGAGACCTAACAGGGTCTTCTTTCATGACATAAATTTTTCCTAGCTGTAGGAAGCAAACTTCTTGGAATAGGGTTGAAGGGATTACCCTCATCCGAAGTATCTGTAGTGTAGAGAAATCAATTTAACTAAGAATGTTCTTTGTTTTCTAGTTAAATGTTTTCAAACATAGTACACTAAGATAAACTAGTTTTATGAAAGGAAGAGTTTTGTTGCTATTCTAATACAAAAAGAGGAAAAGAACACCAAAATATCCTAGAATGTTTTAAACTTGGAAGACAATATTTTTCACTAAGCTAAAACATAAAGCCAAATGATAAGAAGTTGATTTATAGGAAACTGAAACACAAATTCAGAAAACTAGATTCAAAACTATAAATAGTAGAATGAGAGGAACGTGACACCAAAAGATGAAGCTCATTGTCTAGGATGCCAATGTGACATGTGGATGTTTGCACCACACACAAATGTTTGCATGTCATGTTGGTATCCTAAACAACTAGCTCCATCCTTTGGTGTTAGGTTCCTCTCATTTTTCTATTTACAGTTCTAAATCCATTTTTCTGAATTTGTGTTTCAATTTCCTATAAATCAACTCCTTATCATTTGGCTTTATGTTTTGGCTTAGTGAAAAATATTATTTTCCAAGTTTAAAACATTCTAGGATATTCTAGTGTTATTTTGTTCTTTCTGTATTGGAATAATAGCAAAATACTTCCTTTCATAAAACTACTTTTATCCCACTATAGTGCCTTTTAAAACATTTAACTTAGAAAATAAAGAAAATTCTTAGTTGAATTGATTTTTATACCCTACATTTTGGTACGCCTGGCATATTTCACCTTCATTTTCTTTCTTGGTTCACCTTTTGGTGAACCTAAGCTTCATCACAAAACCCAACCATGTCAGATCTTTTTTCAAAACTTTAATGCTTTCAATAATTCCTTCTACAAGGAGGTATTTGACATGTTATATGAGGCAATCAATGATTTTATGCATGTCCATTCTCATTCCTCATCTACATCATCTAATTCTTCTTCTCAAAACCTAATAAATACAATCTTCATTTCAACCTCCACAAGAGAGCTTCAAAAGCCAAGAATTATTGTACATGGTATTTTGGATATACCTCTACTTTCTCATCCCATTATCACTATTCAAGGAATTCCTAATAGACTTTGACCTCCTAATTTCTATACTCATATTTCTCTTTCTATAATATGTAATGTGCCTATGGCTACTGATTTGCATGTGGCATCCCACACATATAACACTTGTAGGAACAAACAGGGTATCCCTATCCTTGTTTCTCTTCCTCCTTCAATTCCTCTTTTTCTTTCAGCTCTTTATCTTTCTACTAAGAATCCTAGATATTATGGTCTTATTGAACAAATTCAAGCTACTCAAGCTAAGATGTCTCTTTGGAAATTAATACAAACTTCTCCTGCTTACCATGGCATGCTCCAAGAAGCTTTATAGAAGATTCCCATTTCACCTTTTGCTAAGCCTAATGAAGTAGCTACCATACTCGATTTCATCTACACCAATACTATAGACATTGTCCTTCAATAATATGAGCTTCCTTCTATTGAGATTTAGAAGCAAAATGAGCCTCTCTTTATCCTTGTTGCAATAAATTCTATTGGGATAAAATGTACCCTTGTTGATAATAGTTCTGGTCTCAGCATATGTAATGTAGACCTTTTTAACTATATTAATGTTGATACTTCTTGTATTTCTCCTACCAACTTTTCTTTTCATGGCTTTGATAACATTAGTTAGCAAACTCTAGGCACCATAACCTTGCCTATTGAGTTGCGCCCTATTACATTTCCTACTCTGGTTCATGTGATGCCAAGGGCTCTTTCCTATAATCTTCTTTTAGGCAAGCCATGGATTCATGCTATGGGTGCAGTCCCATCTACCTTACACCAATTTATCAAATTCATTCAGAATAATAAAATATTTACAATTAAGGTTGATATAAACCCTATGTAGTGCTATCAACAAATAGATTTGGACCATAACTATTTTTCATCTTCTACACTTTGTAATCTTATCCCTTCTTCCTCACCTAAACAAATTACACCATTTTCATCTTCTATTAATGATGTTAATTCCAATTCTTCTTCTAATGCATTCTTAGGTGATGATTAGGGATCTCTAGATTTTACTCCCTCCTTTATAGGTGAGTATAAAGTCAATCCCTCTCACTTAGACATCCCAAAAATACATTTTATACCATCTTCATCACAATTTTCTAATACTTCTTCTAATTTTTCTTATGAATCATGTGATGAAACATCACACATTGACTACACTTCTAAGGGTGATCCTCCATCTTTTGCTGAGTTGCAATCTTGTTTGGACGTGGTTTTTAAATACTTTCAAACACTGGATATAAAGGCAATGGTTTGGGTCACAAGGAGAAAGGTATCACGATCCCTCTAGGGCCTAATCCACATTATTCTAAAGTGGGCCTTGGTTATTGAGATCCTCACCCTACTAAGCCTACATATCATAACTTCATAGATGTAGCTATGCTTTATACATCACATAGTTCTTCTTTATCTTTAATGCATCCTGATTTAATTATGGATTCTTCTCAATAACATATACCACCTCTAGATGTCTTCTCTACTAATGAAGCTCTAGAACAATTTCTTGTAGTATATGCTCACATGCCTCCATATCATCATGATTAGGGATTTCCTTATTATTTAAATGCATAAGCATACTTTGGGGAGTCTATCATGTCATCAGATGACTTACTTCCAACTTATAATAATTATAATGACCTTCTGACCATTCCTAAACCTTAGGACCATAGTACCCTTCTAGTAGGTGATACTATTGATGTATCTATGGATCCCAATGATTATGAGAATGCTATTCAAATTGTTGAATGTCTCTCATCCAAGGAATGCTTATCACATTCTCAACTCCTACATGATTTTCTAGACCTCTTTGCTTGGACATATGAGGATATGCTCAACATAGACCCCAAGGTTGTGTTTTATAATATAGTGTTATATCTTGATGCCCAACTAGTAAAACAAAAAAATTGAAAAATGCATCCTAAGGTGACCTTAATGGTCAAGATTGAGATAGAAAATCTTTAAAAGCTAGTTTATCTACCCCATTGACTATTCCATTTGGATTTATAACATTGTGGTTGTTGCCAAACCTAATGGTTGCATTCATGTCTACTCGATGACATGCCATGCACTTATTTCTTTCATAGATGGATTCTCAACATATAATCAAAGACTTATCAACCCTCTTAATCAATATAAAACCACTTTCATAACTCCATGGGGTACCTTCTATTATGTGGTCATGCCCTTTGGTTTAAAGAATATTGGCACAACTTACTAGCGGGCCATGAACCCAATCTTTCATGACTTCATTCATAACATAATCGAAGACTATGTTGATGATATCTTGGCCAAATTTGTCTTCCACCAAGATCATGTACATAATCATTGTCTTATCTTTGAACATCTTCATCTATATAACATGTGTTTGAACCCTCACAATTATATCTTTGGCGTTGATAGTGGCAAACTTCTTGGATTCACCATATCTCATCATGATATCAAGGTTGACACTAAGAAGATTGATGCTATTGTTAACATGTTGCCTCCTCAAAATATTTCTCAACCTTGTAGCCTCCAAGGGAAAATTCAAGACATTCATCAATTCATTTCATAGTTGGTATATCATACCCTTCACTTCACACATCTTTTGAAAAAGGATGTATATTTTTTGTGGCACAAAGAGTACCAAAAGGCCTTTGAAAATCTTAAGAGCTATTTGGCTAACCCACCTATACTAATGTCTATTGTTCTTAGATGTCCTCTTATTCTCTATACTTCTACTTCATCTCATGCTTTGGCTTCTCTTACCTCAACATGATGATGAGGGTAGGGAACATGTTATTTATTATATCATTCATACCCTCCTTGACTATGAAACACATTATACCACATTAGAGAAGCAATGTCTAGCTTTAGTATTTTTCACACACAAATGACAACATTATCTTCTCCATGTGGAAATGCACGTCATCATAAAATTTGATCCTCTAAAACACCTATTCTCTAAGACTGGCCTATTGGGATGTTTGGTTAAATGGCTCATGTTGTTGACTAAATTTGACTTAAAGTTTGTTTCTCAAAAGGATACCTAGGGATACATTGTAGTCGATCATTTAGCTGATGCTCCCTCCCCCTTTTCTTTTCCTAATCTTGATTCTTTCCCTGATGATCACATCCTCTCCATGGATGTTGATCATCCTTGGGATTTATTCTTTGATGGATTGAGATGTTGCACTAGCTCCAAATCTAGTTGAATCTTGGTCCCTCCTTTAGGAGAACCCATTCCACTTTCCTTTCATCTAAACTTTCCATGTACTAATAACATTATCAAATAGGAAGCCCTTATTATTGGCTTGTGTTTAGTGCTTTCTCTTAACATTAATTCTATTCATATCTATGGTGATTCTCAATTAATTATAAGGAAAGTTACTGGTACTTATCAAGCTAAGAAAGATAAGCTCTTCTAATACCGTGACTTTTCTCTATCACTTCTTCATCACTTCTCTTGTTTCTCTATAGACATTATTCCACATAAGGAAAGTTGTCATGTGGATGTAATGGCTAGTGTTTCTTCCCTTATTCCCTTTGATGATTTGGTAGATGATTATCACTTCGGTATTCACACACTTTGTTTTATGGCTATCATGGATAATTCTCCTTCAAATGATACCCTTTTCTATTGCAACATTGATTCTAAGGAATGGTACTCCCATATATACAATAATTTGTGAGATGGTACATTCCTAAACAATCCTTCTAAAAGTGCTTGCACTTGTATTCATAAACTTGCAATAGGCTACATCATTCTTTCTAACATATTATATCGATGAGGATACAATGACCTCCTTCTTCATTGCCTAATAAAGTCTAAAATACCAATTGCTCTCCAAGAGACCCACTTAGGTGCTTGTGGAGGTCATTTTGGTGGTAGATGACTAGTCCAAAAACTTCTTTATATGGGGTACTATTGGTAAAATATGGAGTAAGACTCCTTTGAATTTATCAATAAATGTACCCAATGTCAACAACATGGTAATCTAATTCATGCCTCTACATAGGAACTTCAAGCTTAGAAATCTCCTTAGCCATTTTCTATTTGGGACTTGGATTTGATCAGAAAAATTTCACAACCCTCTTCCCAAGGACATACCTTCATCATTACCACTTCAAATTACTTTACAAATTGGCTTGAAGTTGTTCCCCTTTGTTCCATGACCACTAAAGTAATCTATAAATTCTTACTTGATAACATAATTTCTTGATTTGACTTCCTTCTGCCTTCATTTCTAATAATGGATCTTCATTCAAGAACAAGGATGCGAAGTAATTCCTCAATAAATTTCACATTCAACAATGATTTTCTACACCTTATTACCCTTGGTCTAATGGTCAAGCTGATGCTTCTAAAAAAATAATCAAGCAAATCCTTTGTAGGACTCTTAATAAACATGGGAAGGATTGGCACACTCAATTTTCTTATGCATTGTGGGTCTATCACATGAGTAGAATACTAGTATGTAAATCCATACAATCTCATCTATGACACTAGTTTCATCATGCCTTTAGAGCTAGAGATTCCACCCTTGCACATCTTGCTTTAGGGGCTTATTGATGACAACACTTCTCATGAAAATCATTTGTTTCAACTTGAAATGCTTGATGAGCATTGCATCAATGCTCTTGAGAATTTGCAAGCCTATTAAAAGACTCTTAATCACAATTAAAATCAAATATTCTACATAATTCCTTTAAAATTAGTGATTTTATTCTCTACGACAATCTATGTAACATTAATGCCCTAGTGGCTTGGTACTATTCTTAAAAATTTGTGAGTCATTTTTGTTATTGATCTTAGTTGTAATATATGGTCGTTGGACCCCCTCTCTGTATAAACATTTATAATATTTTAATATAATATATTATGATGCTCTGCATCCTTACAAATAAAAAAAACATTAATACCCTAGTTGGAACTAAAGGAAACTTTAGTCCTAATTGGGTAGGACCTTACATAATTACTTCCATTTATGGTTCCGGAGCTTATGGTCTTGTAATGGATGAAACGAGGGTTGATTGATTTGATGGGCGATTTAGCTAGAACCTCCTTTCACACAATACATTCAAGGACATTTAACTAAGTTGAATCACAACTTCTGTGAGAGGACTCAACTACGAGTTGGTTGTCACTTGGAATGATAGGGAAATTTGGAATTGATTGATTAATACATTAATTTTAACTCGATTAAGCTTAAAAACCTAATTATGAAAAATCATAAACAAATCGATGAAACTTGACAAATGCTTGCATAGGAAGAGACTAAATATAGACTAGATACATACTAGATTTTGAGTTTTGGAAGATGGAAAAGTTAGGGGTGAAAGAGCAGGCGCCCAAGCCCAAGGTGACACTCTTTCAGGAGGTCGGGAGCCAAATATGTTGTAGACTATGCCTATTTAGGGATTCTCCATGTCACAGAAATGAGGAACAAAAGAGAGGGCACCCTTGCCCTTTCTGAGCTATTTCTAGCCTTTTTCTTCAAATCCTGATTCCTTATGCTCTGCAATAGTCCTCTGCAACTCCTCTCTACAAGATCTGACACCTGTCACTTGCAATCACAAGGAGAGTGGTTGGGGGTTGTGGTGTTTAGGAGCTTTCCTTGGTCAATCCCTAGAATGGCATTCAAGCCTTCCAACACCATTGTTAGATAGAGAGTGTGTGTCCTTACAGGACAAAGGCAAAAACAATGATAAATGATTGATTGAAAGCACAAATAGATATCACCTTGGAGGTGAAAGCCTCATGGAAGGATGAATCTCTTTCATGCCATGAGGAGATAGATTGATGAAGCCAAATATGCAACAAACAAACACAATAACAACACAAGTATACTCTGCAATGCAATGAAAGCCTTCAATATCCTTAGCATAAGATCACAAGTTCACATTATCCATCTAGCTGTAAATGAAGTCTTAAACATGATTATATATGCATTCCTGCTAAACATTTGCAATTCAAATTGAATAGGCTGACAAAGGGAAACCTTTTAATGGTCACTTTGCAGACATTTTAAATTGGGACCCCAACAAAATAGGGCAGGACAAGGGCATGGGCACCCTTGTCTAGGGACCTATTTTAGGGCCTAATTAAGATTTAGGATTCACCCCTAGGTCCTATTTGACATGGGTTTTAGGGGATTTTTCTCTGGGATTCATTTTAAACATGCATGATTAAGTCTAAGGGACCTAGGAACTAAACTTAGGAGGTAAAAGTCCTAGGGGGATATTTTATAACATAACATTTAGCCCCCACTTTAATGTATGTATGATCTTATGACCCATACATGTATTAGAGTATGGTCGAAAACACATCAGGCACGCCAGGCACTTGAAGCTAAGGCATACACAAAGATTGAGGAACTATTTCTAGCCCTCAGTCGCAGGTAAGCACTAGAAGACACATCACATATACACCAAACACAATGAAGACAGTAGGAAGCACTCAAAACATGGAGAAGATAATATTGAAGACACACAAAATACGATGAATACACTAATATAACATTTTCATTTTCATAACATCTTCATATACATATGCAAGGAAATAAAATTACAACATAAAACCCTGAGTGTGGGTGAAGAGCACACAAGGGGGAGAAAACATGCCAAACAAACCTCAAGGGTAGGTGGATCTCATCGCTACACACACACAAGAGGGGGAAACATGCCATACAAATCCCAAATGGGGGTTAACCACACAAGGGGCAAAACACACGGAAGACACACAAAGCACATGAACACCATATAACATGTCAAAGACATACTATACATCTTAAACATGGCAAACAAGGCGATGGAAGGAGCTTATTGCTAAGTCCCACCATCTCAAACATGTTGTAGACACACCTAACGGTTGGGCTTATGCCACAACAACTACCAAAGACACGCTTAAGGGAGGATAGTCTCAAGATTCAACCCCACCTCCGCGAAGGACTTTTGAAATAAAAGGATGTACACTAGCTCAAGATATACGCCATCTCACCTTCCACAGAAGGGCTTTTGAATAAAAGGATACACACTAGCTCAAGAGATACGTTATCATTCCTCATGCAGAGGGCTTCTTTGATTGCAATATGAATAAAGATGTGTACTCACACCAAAGATACAACATCCTGCCTCATGGAGAGGGCTTACAAACACGCTTTGTTAGTACCAAAATCATTAGACAGATATCATTATATATGCCCCCATCTTAAGGTGGTTGATTTCATGTACTAATATCAAGCATGTTAAAATAGAGAGAAAACACACAAGGAAACAAGAGCTTTCACAAAGCCCATGCCCCAAGGTGACATGTGCTCACGATCACCAAATGTTCCCACAAACATAATGAAAAGATATGCTAAGATAGCAAAACATGAAAGTTATGCATGAAAATAGTCACATCAAGGGCCAAGGATATACTGCGAGTCAAGAACCAAGTATAACCATTGGGATATACTGTAGATACCTTAGAATCGAGTGTAGCAACAAGGTGAGATACCAATCAAAGTGTACAAGAGCATATTAAGTGGATTGTAAAATGTTAGTCACAAGAAATGCCACAGGATGAAACATCACATAGAGTGATTCTACTAGTCAAGCGTCATATATATATGTATCAACCCCATCGTCATGTATGGACTAGGTCCATTTTTACTTTGCTTGTTGAAGGGACACATGGTCTGTATCAGTATTCATTTGTTTTCATCATCCACTAACTAGGTAGAATCACTAGAAGAAGGTAAACAATAAAATAAGAGAGGAGAACAAGTGCCTTAGGAACAACACGTAGGAGGATGCCCCCAGGTCATCAACCACAATGCTATGTGCCTAAGGCATGACACACAACAATAAAATATAGGAGAGGAAAAATAGAAGAATGATGAAACAAAAAGAAGAATGGTCACAACAGAGGTAATCTCCCAGTATCCTTGACCTTACAAGAGTATCAAGGGTCATCCAAGGAGACATAAACAACACATATAACACAATACAGGGGAAAACAACATGATTCTAATAACATATATATCTAGGAGGCCACCCTTGAGAGAAACTAGAATAGCTGCTACAAAAAGTGTGGCTAAAGGGGGGCGAAATACTTACCTGATTCAATGGGATATTTCCTGGTGGACACTTCTTGTCTATCAGCTTAGGATATCTCGCATGTTGTTTCGGTCTCATTAATATTGCATTAAGTTTAGGATGATGAGAGGCTTTGGTGGGCTTCAAAGAGCAGTATCTAATACCAACTATGTAGTTAATTTAGGAAACTTATAAAGGTACTCTAACTCCTTGTTGATTTACACCACATCTATTACCCGCATAGTCACAATTTTTGTACAAAATCTAAAATCCATAACCATAGAGGGAGTCCATCTCTTTAGAGGAAGGTGAGGCCTTGTAGGTGTCATAATCTATAGTATAAGTAAGAGTATTGCATTTATTTTCTACCAGGGATGCTTTAGGTTTCTCAGGTGTTTCCAAAGATTGTTTAGATGAGATCGATGCAAATTTTGATGCGTCAAAGTTATTAAGTTTGTATTCCCCCATACCGGAAGGAGTAAAATCTAATGAACCCCAGTCGTCACCAAAAAGTGCATTTGATGGTTTAGAATCTTGCACAACATTATCTATGGCAAGAGGTATTGCTAAATCAACCTATAAGTTGTTTAGACTCCTATGATTGTTAACTTGATTTTGCTTTTCGATATGTAAACAACTATCCAGTTTAGGATCATCTTCCACAGTGTAGAGCTTGTTTTGATAAATAAACTTTATTGATCGATGAAGGGTAGACGGAACTGCCCCCATGGTGTGGATCCATGGTCTACTGAGAATCATATTATATGAAAGTGAAACATGCATGACATAAAAAAGGGTGGATAAAGTCACAGGACCAACCTTTACAGGTAAGGTTATAGTACCTATAGATTGTCTACCATGATTATCAAAGCCATGAATGCTAATCTTATCTGGTTTGATTAAAGAAGTGTTGATCTTGCTTCTGCATAGCAAGTCAAGGCCACAAACATTAAGAGCTGATCCATTGTCAATCATAACTTGCTTTATCAATTTTTTATTTACTGTGACAAATATCATAAGAGGATCATATTGACTTTGAACTTTCGCTGAGAGTATTTCACGTGGTTGAAACATAATATCTATTTTTTGAAAGGAAGCAAGGTACACAGAACACACTTCTTGCACCAACCTAATGAGGGAAGTAGAGTGCAAATTCTTTTAAATACTTACAATTATAGTTATGTTATGTGTTTAACATAGAGATTACAGCAATAAACACAACACAAAAATGCAAGAGAAACACAAGATATATTGTGGGAAAAACCTTTTCAAGTAAAAAACCCCACACTCCAAAACCTGCATAATGTATTATCAAAACTAGTTTGTTTACAACACACTTGCAATGGAAGTTCTTCTAGGAGTTTGCAAATGTCATTTCTAGAGTAATTATGGTAGCATAATAGTACTTGTACAAACACTATGCAACTACTACTCCAAAACACCTCAATATATAGAGTTACAAGGCAAAATTGAGAAGCTTAGATAGAGGTGGGCATCCATCTTGGCCACATGGCCCATTTCACACACCTAAGGACATGTATCCAACATACATACACCTCTCTTACATCTTTCATACATGGCAAATTTGACTTCCCAAGAATGGAGCACTCCAGGCTAAAAATAGGCAATGACAGATGCTCTTACGCATCTTACAGCTGTCATAAACATTTGCAACATAAAAATACTTAATGTAATATAATCTATCATACAAGACTAAAAATGGCATATTCCTCTTACAACATGTCATAACCCAACTTGGGCACCTAAAGATGCCTTCTCCACATGGAAAGATTATCTTCGACACGTGTCTTCACTTGTCATAGGAATCTCTATACTTGGCTCTTATGCATCATAGATTATGTCATACAAAATAACTCATCTATCATACCACAAGATGCTGACACATGGCATATTAGTGCCACCTCAAATGGGATGCCTATATCCACATGTGTCTGACTTGACCATCCAAGTCATATTACAAGTAGGATGACATGTCACAATGCCACCTCAAACTACATGACAAAACATGATGTGCAAGTAAATACAAATTAGGCAATTAAATAAATAAATAATCTAATAATCAATGCTAGGAATTGCAAGGTTGAGACACCTTAATTCCCAACATTCTTCCACTTGTCGAACACCTTGGAAGAGCCAATAGAATGACAAAATTTAACTACTAGGGGCCAAGAGGCCCATAGACTCCTAACACCATCTAAACTTATCTGTGCCCACAGGTTTCGTCAATGCATTTGTGACATTCTTCAAAGTGTCAACCTTCTCCAATATCACCTTCCCATATTCTACCATATCACAAACAAAATGATACTGAACATCAAGTGCTTTATTCTAGCATGGAAAGTAGGATTCTTTGCTAAGTAAATCACACTCTAACTATCAAAAAAGATAGTAATTTGTCCTGCATCAAAACCAATATCTGAACATAACCTCTTAAGCCAAATGGCTTCCTTACAAGCATGAGTTTCTGCCATGTACTCTGCTTCTATCTTGGACAAAACAACCATAGGTTGTCACTTACTCATCCAACTAATAGCTCCACCAAACATAGTGAACACATAGGCACTACTGGATCTCCTGCTGTCAATGTCACATCCCAATCAGAATCCACAAAGCCACGAATACTCACATAATGCTAAGGTCTTGTAGGATAACCATGATAACATAGGGAATACTCAAAAGTACCCTACAAATATTTGAACATTCTCTTCACTACATCCCAGTGTACCCGTCCAAGATTAGCCATAAACTGACTAAGGACTCCCACTACTTGGATAATGTCTAGTCTTGTACAGACCATAGCATACATCAAGCTACCAGCTGCACTAGCATAATGTACTCTGCTCATATCCTTTGTCTCAGAAGGAGATTTTGGACAATCATCAACATATAACTTTGTCCCCATCAAGACAAGAACAACTTCAATGGTCTGTAATTTACCATACTGAATCTCTCCAACACAGTGTTAACATACTTAATCTAGCCTAATCAAAGTTTTCTATTTGCTTTGTCTCTTCTAATCTCCATCCCCAGAATATACCTGGCTGCCCCTAAATCTATCATTTCAAACTGTGCTAACAACTGATACTTTAAATCAAAAATCAAACCTTTACCACTCCTGATTAGTAACATATCACCAATGTAATGCCCGATAACCACAACAAGTAAAACATGACATAAACCCTAATTTAAAAAAAATAAATTTACATGAATAACCAAATCAGTTTAATAAGTTTTCGATGATGAACAAGAGAAAAAGATTTACATCTAAAATTGACTTTGTCTAAAGAAGATAAATTCAGATAATAATTCTCAATTTTCTTAGGGATGGTGTGTCTGAGGTCTCCTGAACATTTAGTATAACACACTTAATCATATTGTTGGAATGGTATTTGTTTATTCAACAATTATCACCGTTATCACTCATTTCTAATTGTATACGTCTTATGAACATAACACAAACAACTTTTTTTTAGGTTTAAAATAACACATTACGTACCATCTGCTTAAATATGGCAAATTCACACATCTATATATATACTTCAAAATATACTCATATCAATAAAATGCACTCATTATATATATATATATATATATATATATATATATATATATATATATATATATATATATATATATATATATATATATATATATATATATATATATATATTCCTAATAATTTATCATACATAAATAAAATGGCACTCACTACATACATTATTATTCCTTAAAATTTCTTAAAAATAAATAAAGTGCAATCATTTTATTCAATGATTTTATGCCAACAAAAGAAAATCTATTTATTATTTATGAATCTTTCCTTAGACTAGTCTAATAGTGGAGTATACATATGGAAGAAAATATTTAGATATTCTTACTCATGGTATAGGTTTAGAAATATTTAATAAGTGTAATGCCTACCAATTGTTTTAAGAGAATATGACACAAAAAAGAAAACCCCAAAAGAAAATATAAATTTTAATTTAAGTAAATCACAATATACTAACTTTAATTTTGTTATAATAGTTAAGCTCATTGGCCAAAAGACTTATTATTCTAAAAGAAAAAAGTATATTCTATAAATGAATAAGTGGGTCTATAATCCTAAGTTTTCTCTAAATTACCATGGTAGGTAAAAGAAAACTCCAAGACAAAGTAGTTACTCTAAGTCATAATTGATACATATCTAATTTTATCCATGATGAATAAATTAACCCTCTCTTTTAATTTTACCAAGCTAGATAAAAAAAAGAAACTTTAAGAAATATAAACACTGATTATTATTTCAAAGTCAATAACAAGCAAATCATTATAACTAGCAAAATAAAAGGGAAAAAAAACATAAAGTTCCCATATTATGAGGCTATTCAATAGGAGGACAACACATCTCATGACCATAAAAGAAATTATAAGATAAAAATAGAATTTAAACTACGCCAAAAAGGAAATTTCCATGGAAATTAAGGCTAATTTTTTTTTTTTTTTTTTTTTTTGCTTAGACTAAAGAGTGGCCTAAAGAAACTCTTCAACGGTGGAGGGGGGGATGCAACCCTAATTAGGGCACACTCCCTACAACCCTAACACATGCTTTTTATTTATTTATTTTGTTTCTTCTCTGTTTCTCATTTCGACATGTATCTTCATGGTGGTGGCGGCAACCAAGAGGATGGGATTTCTAGTTTTCTTCTTTGTTTATTTTTCTCTACATCTTGGCTCTCACAAATGGAGGCCCAGAGATGTGTTCCTACAAGTGGTTTTGATTATAAGACATCTTTCTTGCCTTGGTTTTTTTTGTTTTTGCTGCATCTTGATAGCTAGGTGGGGAGCGGCCTGCATAGGCATCCACACCACATACATGTCTTCTAACCTTTTGTTTTCTTGCTCTTATAGGGTGGCCATGGGTGGCATTTTCAGCTGATTGATTCACCTAGTCTGTAAGCTGGTTGACCTACGTTTTCTTTTGTTTTATTTTATGTTAATGGAGAGTGAGGGAAAGGATAAGTTGGACAATACGTGAAGGCTCATGGTTCTACAGGGCCGTAATCCCTTATTGAAATATTCCCATGCCCACAACCTCTACTAAGAGCAAGTTGCACGGTAATACTATGACCCAGATTCTCTTCATTTATAGTTTTGAATAGGGAAAATAACACTATATGAGGTGTTTGTGTCCTCGGATTCCTTTCCTTCTTTTTTTTCAAACTACATGGTGAACTCTATTTTATTTTCAATTTTGTCTCCAGGGCTATGTTTCACACGGTTAGGTTGATCTCTATATGCAAATGATATGGCCTAATAAAATGTTCTCTGGCTGGTGTTGCTATAGTAAGGCAGGTAGTCTTTTTTTTAAGAAGTATTTACTGTCTGGTGAAGAAATGAGACTTTGGTGTAACCCTCTGCTTTCCAAGGATTGAGTACTTCCACTTGAACATCAAATAATATGAATACATACATTTCTTTCATGCTTATTGCAGATTTACGCACAACAAAACAATTTTTTGTATTTGCAATAATAACCTATCTCTAATTTGTTCATATTTTCTTTTGTTGATAGGTTTAGGGAGATACGAGTGTATTCTAAGTAACAGAACTCAATATAGAATAACACATTACATTTCTCATTTTTACATAAGAAACAACATCATGCATGATATAATATCTTCTTCCTATTTTTCCTATTAATTCTATCATACATAGGATTCACTCATACCCAATTTGTGCAATTGTAGAAACTTTATAACAGGGTATTCTCTTTCTCACAAGTTCACTTAATAACTACACATGGTTTCAAGATTCTTTAAATTTTATCTTTCCAGTTTCATAAAATAAGGAATTAAAAATTTACATAAGATTCAACAGCACAATTTCCACAATAACCCAACACAACAACCATTCCCAAGAGATCTCCTCATGATAGCATGGGGTCTTCCAAAGTTTCCTCTCTAGCAAAATTTCTCCATTAAATTTATACCTCTACTAGAACCTACAAAAGAAATTGCATCTCTAGATAATAGTGCTCACCTCCTAGCCTAAGGTAGTAGTTGCCCACCCCTGAGGTGCTAGGGGAAAACACAAGGAGAATAGGGTATCATGCTCACACACATTTATTCTATCCATAGAGATACACACACGGAATCACAAAATAACAGTCCCTAGATTTTTCAACACTCAGGTTTTGACAACCAGTTCACAAGAAGAATTTTTGTAGAAACCTTCATAGAGGGGAGGAGAAGGACAACCACCTGTAGGGAATTCAGGTAATTATTTCTTATAGATAATCACTTTTATGGGTACTCTTACCCTTAGATAAAACTTTCATAAAACAATTTTAGGGTACTCTTACCCATTACAATCTCCCTACAAGGAATGTTTACAAAAAAAAATACACTCTTAGACTCACACACTCTAATAGTCCTCTACCCATACAAGGACTATTTACAAAAAAAAAAACACTCTCAGACTCATACACTCCAACAACATACAAGTTACTGGCATTTGAATAAAATCAACATAATATATATACAACAAAATCAATAGAACAACATACTAACTCCAATAACATAACAGCATACTAACCTCATAGACATAGCAACATACTAACGCCATAATCATGGCAACATGACAGTTCACATAGAATTTTCATTATAATTATATATTTTATTTTGATTTCTCAGCAGACTTGAATAAACACAGACCTGTTTAATTTACCCAGCAAGTCATAATTTCAGGAGTTTAAGTTAAAATGCCTACCTAGAAGGCTCAACAAGTTTTGTGGACTGGTTCAGCCCCACATAAATCTCCTTCAACTTTTCTCACAGTTTTTCCTCTTCCCAAAATAGCTTAGAAGTTGCAGAAATCACAGCAAAGCAGTGATCTAGGTAATATAGGTCAAGATATAGTTCAAAAGTAATTCCAAAAAATTAAAGAAAAAAGAATGGTTTCCTAGAAGGTTATAGTCATGGTAAAAAAAGGAAATTTTACAACAGATGGGTGAAAAGGAGGAGACTCTTTTTCCAAAATAATTGAATCAATATTTCTTTCATTGACACCTCTCTTGTTGAGAGGAGAACACTTGTCTCTTCAGTTAGGGACACTTGTTTTTCTCCTCTAAGGTTTTCTAATACAACCCTCTTAGATTCTCACAACACATACATCCCCCCTGATGATGACTCATCACCTCTCTAATTTTCGTCACTTTATTTAGGGTAAAAATAGAGGTTTTCAAAAAATATCTATTTTGTTAATTTCCCCCTCCAAAATGTGCCTAGACATATTCTTAGGTCTAAAATGCTTTATCTTTATGAAAAAGATACCATTTTAAATTATTTTACACCCTTATAAGAGACTAAAGGGGAAATTTTAGTTTAGGTTACACAATACATAACAATGTAAGATTCAACACAAAGAACAACCATGACATATGATGCTACACAAATACACATACGATGCTACACAATACAGTACAGGACATACGATGGTACACAATATAGCACAGGCAAAACACAACACATGACAATACCTTCCACAATATGAAGGACCTAAGTCTCCCGACATAGGTCGGCTCTACTGGTTTCACACAATACATTCCCCCTATATTTTCCCCATTTTCACTAGCTAGTATGTACCTGCACACAAATTTCAACTGTTAGTCATTGTCACAATGTCATAGCCGAAGAAAACAATAGTTAACACCAATCAATTATAATAACTCTATGTTTCACAATGCACAATATTACACCATGAAAGATCGTAATAATTCAACTTGTAACAGATTACAATCATTATTTTCACTTGTTAGTAAACATTTTCGTCATATTTTCAAATATCATTTTATCATCACAATCTCACCATGTACATCACCTTCCTTGACTCAATAACTGAATTCATTCACATAAATCATATATAAATAAGCTAGTTTGGTTATCTCTAACCATGGTACAACATTAAACATAGTCCAGGGACAATCTGACTACACATTCTAAGTCATGAAAGGACTTTATGTATATAATTAACCTTATATAATTAACCTTTGTTTATATTGATCAACCAAGGTTCCTCCAAATTGCATTCACCAATATAATGTCACTATGTTGTAACCACAATAATAGGTTAGGGAAAAGTTCAGTATGAAATCACACCCCCTAACCACCGCAAAATGGATAATGTATGCATATGAAGAAAGCGCATCATAAAACAATTCATCAAGAGCCAAAGTTCTTTTACCTTCATCAAGAGAGAAACAATTAACACCACTAGTTCTCCACTAAATACATCATTATACCTAGAGGCACAAGGAATGGATTACATATTGGAGAGGTATTTTAAGGAGTGGGTAAGGGGCCTTACATTCTCCCACCCTTGCATAGACTTCCTCCTGGAAGTCCTTGAGAGTATATAACTATTCAATTGGTATGAACACAACGAAACTAAGATAAAAAAAGGATATTACTTTACCATATCATATGAAAGAAAGAAAATAGAATTCTAAGAAACCATATTATGTCAAACAGGTCCATGCAAGTTAAACTACATACCTCTTTCTAGACAACTAAACACGTCCTTGATTCATCTCTATTATCATGAATATATCAATTTTACAACTAAGGAATTCAAATCAATTCACCATATCCTGTGCTAGCCAATGATTTCTAACACCTAATTCTCACAACACTCAATGACACACACATATCACACAATACTTAACTCCACATATAACACATTATTCAAATATATTCTTTTCAAGTCATATACCTCTTCTAAATGAAACACACGAAGAAGACCATACTCACATGGATCAAATTATTACTCATCATAAAGACATTACATGACTCACACTACAAGGCTCATCAATAATGGGTATTATGAGGAGGATGAACTCTAACATACCATTGAGTAATTCCATAGTGCCATGGAGTGAAATAACTAATGAATGAATAACCATGTCATGTAGTAGCCACTGTGCCAATATCCAATTTAGTGTAACATCATATAATCTCACCTCCAAAGGAAACCAATACAATCCATACCATAGTGCCAAATATCCAATGAATAACTGTGCCATGTAGTAGCACTGTGCCAAGTAGCAAATCATGAAGAATGGTCTTAGGGTCCTCTTTAGGAGCCCTCCATACATAACTCAGTATGAACAAGATTCCCCAGGCCATCTACTCTCCTATACAACCTATCAGTGATCCCTCTAGGATATGATAGTAAATAATATTCACAACACTCCACACATACCAACAGTTGCAATATTAAAGTTCCTCAAAAGAGAAAATTAAAGAACTAAAGAAAACTCATAAATTAAACCTCAATAAAGTAGAAGAAAACAAATATAATGAATCATAGAAGAAGTGGAGATCAAATAGAAATCATTGCATTATCCCAAGTTTATCTGAGAACATGTCCTTGAGGCAAAAGGACTAACTCAAACATAAAAATGGCCAATTAACCCAAAGTAACAAAACACTACTAGCTTGCAAGCAAAATATTCAACACATAAATAAATATTCCAACAATCTCTTAGAAATTACACATTATGAACACCATGCGACCTTGCAACAAGGTCACCTAAGGGGAGGAGGGGAATCATACAGTGGTCTCAAACCACATAAGATAATAGCATGCAATATCATGGTGGTCTCAAACCACAGAGTAATATGGTGGTTCTCAAACCACAGAACAATATGGTGATTCTCAAACCACATAATAGTATGGTGGTTCTCAAACCACAAGATAGTATGGTAGTTTTCAAACCACAGAATAATATGGTGGTTCTCAAACCACATGAAAATCAATGAAGAATTTACCATGTCATAATAAGTGTGTCCCGCACAATCTGGAATAACCTAATCATATATCTGTATGAAGAATCCACATGAATAGGCACCTGCCCCACACAACCTAGAATCCTGCCATCATACCAAGGTCCACTGACATTTGCCACAAATGAGTCATCTATAAGATCTGACATCCACCTCACAAGAGAAAACCCACAAGCCTGTATGGTTATCATGTACCATGAGTCTAAGATATCACGTATGTATAAAATCAACTGTAATTATTCCAAGTAGAGAACAATACCCCTCACACTTATACTGACAACCACATCAAAAAGTCATATCATCCTTGTGACAAAGTATCATTCACTATTATCTCATTACACACATACTATCATTTTATCAAGCTGCCATTCAAATTATTGTGTCCTACTTATCTTATTCCATGACTTTCATCTCCCTGAATACTTGAAGTTACCAATTTCTATCCAATACAGTGCTAGTATCCCATAACTGATGGTAGCTTCCCCATGACATCAATGTGGACTACCAAGTGCCTATAACTGGTAATGAGTATAGGCTCAGGGCACATTAGGGTCCATCCTCAACCCATGGAACAAAGAAGGAAACAGGGTTCACACCACAACACAACCAGTGTGGTTCAATTTTGGGGAAGAAGGGGAACTGTACTCCTAAGTGACCATGAGGGAATTCCCTGAAATAGGGGTGACATTAAGACATCACATCATATACGAACATGAAGGGTGACTCACACATCTCCATACAAACACTTTCAAACATATTATTTTTTAACATTTCTCTGCTACATCATAAGGGTTATTTACACACATATACAATTATCACAAGGGCATGCTTAAGTGGATCATACATTATGTCCACTAAACTCTTCTTCCAAAGTTGAATATCCTATATCACATACTTTGAGATACAATCACAACATTTACTAGTATTCTCACATCACAACACATGTTAAATTCCACATACATATCACATTATACCACATGAAAATTAATCTCACTTATTGCACCTACTACTAGGTTTATTCATTAAGGGTAATATATGCAAATTATTTGATACAACATATCACAAAAGTTTTTCACATTTCTAAGTATTAAATCTAATTCATCTAAAATATGTTACAATCCCCTTTTCACATTTAGATTTCACCTATAAGAATACAGACAAACACACATGTAAGAGCATATTTTTCTCTAAGTATGATTTGAATCCTATCTAATTCAACTCACACAACAAAAATATACAAAAAATTATTACACTTAAACAATAGGAAATGAAGGAATTCATAACGTAATGTTGGCCAAATTTTAACAACCTATTCTTTCCACTTTTCTCTACTAAATTTTCTTTTTTTCAACTCCCAAGCCATAATATGCAAAGTAATCACATCCCATGAAGTTTCTCAATCCTCTAGAGCACCATCCATTTTTTTTATAAAGAGAGTTAAATATTCACATAATTCTTACTTTAAATCAATTGAAAGACATTCTTATTTGTTTTAAAACTTAATTCTCATATGAACATAATATGAAGATTCCACAATTCAATGCAACTAGACATCACAATTTATACTATCAAACATCAAGGGAATTAACTAAGAAAATATACATGTAGGGGGTCATAAGGCAACTACGTTTAATTCATAATTTTCAGTTTCCTAGGAGGCATAGGAGGCTCAATTCACAATGATCAAGGTTCAATACATAAAGGTTAAGATGAAAATTTTGTACTTAGAAAATTTATTAAATCCGCTATTGTTTCACTAGCTAGATACATTATTCTCGTTACCATACCCTCCTATTCTATTGCTAACATAATTCACCAAGGAAAGGATAGGGCACCCAACATGCACTATTAGTTGTATTTTATAATAAAACAATTCAATTGTACACTTACTAAGATTGACCTCATTCATTTGATCTATTTTATGGTTTTCACACAAAATAGAATTTCCTAAAAATTATAACATAATTCCACCATTAGGTGAAATTACGACAACAATTATTTACTTCTAAACAACCAAACCAACTACTATCACACAACACTATTCTTACCTCAGTATTACTCTAAGACCCAACAATTCCCAAAGCTCCTAGTTTTGCAAAACTTGGCTTTGATACCTATGTAATGCCTGACAACCACAACAAGTAAAACATGACATAAATCCTTTTTAAAAAAAAAATAATTTTACATGAATAACCAAATCAGTTTAATAAGTTTTCGATGATGAACAAGGGGAAAAGATTTACATCTAAAATTGACTTTGTCTAAAGAACATAAATTCGGGTAATAATTCTCAATTTTCTTAGGGATAGTGTGTATGAGGTCTCCTAAACATTTAGTATAACACACTTAATCATATTATTGGAATAGTATTTGTTTATTCAACAATTATCATCGTTATCACTCATTTCTAATTGTATACGTCTTATGAACATAACACAAACAACTTTTTTTTTGTTTAAAATAACACATTACGTACCATCTGCTTAAATATGGCAAATTCACACATCTATATAAATACTTAAAAATATACTCATATCAATAAAATGCACTCATTATATATAAAAATATATTTATTCCTAATAATTTATCATACATAAATAAAATGGCACTCACTACATACATTATTATTCCTTAAAATTTCTTAAAAATAAATAAAGTGCAATCATTTTATTCAATGATTTTATGCCCAAAAAAGAAAATCTATTTATTATTTATGAATCTTTCCTTAGACTAGTCTAAAAGTGGAGTATACATATGGAAGAAAATATTTAGATATTCTTACTCATGGCATAGGTTTAGAAATATTTAATAAGTGTAATGCCTACCAATTGTTTTAAGAGAATATGACACGAAAAAGAAAACCCCAAAAGAAAATATAAATTTTAATTAAAGTAAATCACAATATATTAACTTTAGTTTTGTTATAATAGTTAAACCCATTGACCAAAAGACTTATTACTCTAAAAGAAAAAAGTATATTCTATAAATGAATAAGTGGGTCTATAATCCTAAGTTTTCTCTAAATTACCATGGTAGGTAAAAGAAAACTCCAAGGCAAAGGGGTCACCCTAAGTCATAATTGATACATATCTAATTTTATCCATGATGAATAAATTAACCCTCTCTTTTAAATTTACCAAGCTAGATAAAAAGAAAAAAGAAACTTCAAGAAATATAAACATCGATTATCATTTCAAAGCCAATAACAAGCAAATCATTATAACTAGCAAAATAAAGGAAAGGAAAAAAAAAACATAAAGTTCCCATATTATGAGGTTATTCAATAGGAGGACAACACATCTCATGACCATAAAAGAAATTATAAGATAAAAATAGAATTTAAACCATCACATGCCAAAAAGGAAATTTCACTTGGAAATTAAGGCTAAGTTTTTAATTTTTTTAATTTTTTTTTCTTAGACTAAAGCGTGGCCTAAAGAAACTCTTCAATGGTGGAGGGGGGGATGCAGCCCTAATTAGGGCACACTCCCTACAACCCTAACACATGCTTTTTATTTTTTTATTTTTTTCTTCACTGTTTCTCATTCAGACATGTATCTTCATGGTGGCAGTGACAGCCAAGAGGATGGGGTTTTTAGTTTGCTTCTTTGCTTATTTTTCTTTCCATCTTGGCTCTCTCACAAATGGAGGCCCAGGGATGTGTTCCTACAAGTGGTTTTGATTATAAGACATATTTCTTTCCTTGATTTTGTTTGTTTTTGTTGCATCTTGATAGCTAGGTGGGGAGCAGCCTGCATAGGTATCCCTAGCACATACGTGTCTTCTAACCTCTTATTTTCTTGCTCTTACAGGGTGGCCATGGGTGGCATTTTCATCTGATTGATTCAACCAGTTTGTAATCTAGTTGACCTACTTTTTATTTTGTTTTGTTTTATGTTAATGGAGAGTGAGGGAAAGGAGAAGTTGGGCAATACGTGAGGGCTCATGGTTCCACATGGCCGTAATCCCTTATCGAAAGATTCCCAGGCCCACAACCTCTGCTAAGAGTAGGCTGTACGGCCATACTATGACCCAGATTCTCTTCATTTATAGTTTTGAATAGGGAAAATAACATTGTATGAGGCATTTGTGTCCTCAGATTCCTTTCCTTCTTTTTTTTAAACTACATGGTGATCTCTATTTTATTTTCTATTTTGTCTTCAGGGCTATGCTTCACACAGTTAGGTTGATCCCTATATGCACACGATAAGGCCTAATAAAATGTTCTCTAGCTGGTGTTGCTGTAATAAGGCAGCTAGTCTTTTTTTTAGAAGTATTTACTGTCTGGTGAAGAAATGAGACTTTGGTGTAACCCTCTGTTTTCCAAGGATTGAGTACTTCCACTTGAACAAAAAATAATATGAATACATACATTTCTTTCATGCTTATTATAGATTTAAGTACAATAGAACAAATTTGTTTTTTTGCAATAACAACCTATCTCTAATTTGTTCATATTTTCTCTTGTTGACAGGTTTAGGGAGATACGAGTGTATTCTGAGTAACAGAACTCAATATAGAATAATACATTACATTTCTCATTTTTACATAAGAAACAACTTAATGCTTGATATAATATCTTCTTCCTATTTTTCCTATTAATTCTATCATACATAGGATTCACTCATACCCAGTTTGTGCAATTGCAGAAACTTTATAACAGGGTATTCTCTTTCTCACAAGTTCACTTAATAACTACACATGGTTTCAAGAAGCTTTAAATTTTATCTTTCCAATTTCATAAAAATAAGGAATTAAAAATTTACATAAGATTCAGCAGCACAATTTCCACAATAACCCAACACAGCAACCATTCCCAAGAGCTCTCGTCATGATAGCATGGGGTCTTCCAAAGTTTCCTCTCTAGCAAAATTTCTCCATTAACTTTATACCTCTTCTAGAACCTACAAAAGAAATTGCATCTCTAGTGAATAGTGCTCACCTCCCAACCTAGGGCAGTACCTGCCCACCCCCAAGCTAGGAGAAAACACAAGGAGACCAGGGTATCATGATCACACACATTTATTCTATCCATAGAGATACACACACGAAATCAAAAAATAATAGTCCCTAGATTTTTCAACACTCACAGGTTTTAACAATCAGTTCACAAGAAGAATTTTTGTAGAAACCTTCACAGAGGGGAAGAGAAGGACAACCACCTATAGGGAATTCAGGTCATTATTACTTGTAGATAATCACTTTTATGGGTACTCTTACCCTTAGAGAAAACTTTCATAAAACAATTTTAGGGTACTCTTACCCATTACAATCTCCCTATAGGGACATCTACTTCCTCTACCCCATAAAAGGACCGTTTACAAAAAAAATACACTCTCAGACTCATACACTCCAACAACATACAACTTACTGGCATTTGAATAAAATCAATAGAATATATATACAGTAAAGTCAGCAGAACAACATATATACTCACCTCATAGACATAGCAACATACTAATGCCATAATCATGGCAACATGACAGTTCACATAGAATTTTCATTATAATTATATATTTTATTTTGATTTCTCAGCAGACTTGAATGAACACAGACCTATTTAATTTACCCAGCAAGTCATAATTTCAAGAGTTTAAGTTAAAATGCCTACCTAGAAGATGCAAAAGGTTTTGTGGACTAGTTCAGCTCCACATAAATCTCTTTCTTCATCTTTTATCATAGTTTTTCCTCTTCCCAAAATAGCCTAGAAGTTGCAGAAATCATAGCAAAGCAGTGATCCAGATAATATAGGTCAAGATACAGTTCAAAAGTAATTCCATAAAATTACAACAAAAAGAATGGTTTCCCAAAAGGTTACTATCATGGTAAAAAAATAAATTTTATAGCAGACGGGTGAAAAGGAGGAGACTCTTTTTCCAAAATAATTGAATAAATATTTCTTTCATTGACACTTCTCTTGTTGAGAGGAGAACACTTGTCTCTTCAGTTAGGGACACTTGTTTTTCTCCTCTAAAGTTTTCTAATACAACCCTCTTAGATTCTCACAACACATACATCCCCCCCGATGATGACTCATCACCTCTCTAATTTTTGTCACTTTATTTACAGTAAAAATAGAGGTTTTCAAAAAATATCTATTTTGTTAATTTCCCCCTCCAATATGTGCCTAGACATAATCTTAGGTCTAAAATGCTTTATCTTTATGAAAAAGATACCATTTTAAATTTTTTTACACCCTTATTAGAGACTGAAGGGGAAATTTTAGTTTAGGTTACACAATACATAACAAGGGAAGATTCAACACAAAGAACAACCATGACATATGATGCTACACAAATACACATACGATGATATGCAATACAGTACAGGACATATGATGCTACACAATACAGCACAGGCAAAACACAACACATGACAGCACCTTCCACAATATGAAGGACCTAAGTCTCCCCCACATAGACTTGGTTGGCTCTACTAGTTTCACACAATATGGTCCCCATGTATTTTCCCCATTTTCACTAGCTAGTATGTACCTGCACACTCATTTCAACTATTAGTCATTGTCACAATGTCATAGCCGAAGCAAACAACAATTAACATCAATCAATTATAATAACTATGTTTCACAATGCACAATATTACACCATGAAAGATCGTAATAATTCAACTTGTAACGGATTACAATCATCATTTTCACCTGTTAGTAAACATTGCCGTCATATTTAAAATATCATTTTCAAAAAGAATTAAAACTTATTTTATCATCACAATCTCACCATGTAAATCACCTTCCTTGACTCAATAATTGAATTCGTTTAAATAATTCACATATAAATAAGCTAGTTTGGTTATCTCTAACCATGATACAACATTAAACATAGTCCAGGGATAATATCAAAGTAACTTCTAATTACACATTCCAAGTCATGAAAGGACCTTATGTATATAATTAACCTTTGTTTATATTTATCAACCAAGGTTCGTCCAAATTGCATTCACCAATATAACGTCACTATGTTGTAACTACAATAATAGGTTAGGGAAAAATTCAGTATGAAATCACACCTCCTAACCACCACAAAATGGATAATATATGCATATGAAGAAAGTGCATCATAAAGCAATTCATCAAGACCCAAAGTTCTTTTACCTTCATCGAGAGAGAGAAAGAATTAACACCACTAGTTTTCTGCTAAATACATCATTATACCTAGAGCCACAAGGAATGGATTACAGATTGGAGAGGTATCTTAGGAGTGGGTAAGGGGCCTTACAATCAACATACAATGCTATAATGAGAATGTGATCATTATCAAATTTGAAATAAACACAATGATCTGGTTTCGATCTCAGAAATCCAATACTCAACACAAAGGCATCAAACTTTTGGTACCACATCCTAGGAGACTCTTTCAAACCATACAAATACTTCTTTAACTTGGAATCCAAATTTTCTTTACCTTTTACCACTTAGCACTTGCTCTAGCTGTGACATGTAGATTTCTTCCTCCAAATAACCATGAAGGAAAGTTGTCTTCACATCCATTTGTTCCACTTCTAAGTTATAAGATGCTGCAAGAGATAATAGGAACTGAATAGATGTCAGCTTGGTAATGGGAGAGAAAATCTCACCATAATCAATTCCCTCCACTTGAGAATACCCCTTTGCAACCAATCTGGCCTTATACTTCTCAACACTACCATTTGCACCAAATTTCTTCTTGAACACCCATTTGCATCCAACAAGTTTCCATCCATCAGGCAAAGGCACCAAGTCCCAAGTTTTATTCTTTTCCAAAGAAGCCATCTCTTCTTCCATGGCCTCCTTCCAGGAACCTACATCTTTCATACCCATAGCCTCTTTTACAGTTCTAGGCTCTTCAGTGTTAAAAATCAAGGCAAAAGCATAACTAGAATCAAGCAATGAATAATCAAACCTCTCAAGTTGCTTCCTATTTTGTGTAGACCTCCTCAAAGGCTGAGGTGGAGGTTCTTCTTCCTCTTCTAAACTTTTAGAGCTGCTAGAGCTCTCCTTATCATCAGGTCCAACAGGATCTTTTGGTTCAGTCTTCTCAGGGGTGGTAGGAAATTGAACCACATCCTCTTTCTTTTCTTTTTCTTCTAGCTGTAAAACAACAGGAGGAGTTACCTCTCTAAAAATAACCTTCTTCTATACAAGACTTTCTCAACCATATGATCCCAAAGCTTGTACCCTTTCGCACTGACACCATAGCCAATGAAGATACACTTAACTACCTTGTTTTCCAATTTTGACCTCTTCTCCTTAGGCACATGTGCATATGCCTCACAACCAAAAACACGAAGATGTCTCAATGAAGGCTTCTTACCAGACCACACCTCCATGGGTGTCTTATCAAGGAGTGCTAAAGTAGGAGACCTATTAATCAAGTAGCAAGCAGTGGCTACAACTTCAACCCAAAACTTATGTTCGAGGCTAGCTCCACTAACCATACTCCTAGCCCTCTCCATCAATGTTTTGTTTATCCTCTCTGCAACTCCATTTTGTTGAGGGGTGTATGGAGTTGTCTTATGTATTTCAATCCCATGTTCTTGTACCCTTTCACACTGAAACCATAGCCAATGAAGATACACTTAACTGCCTTATTTTCCAATTTTGACCTCTTCTCCTTAGGCACATGTGCATATGCCTCACAACCAAAAACATGAAGATGTCTCAATGAAGGCTTCTTACCAGACCACACCTCCATGGGTGTCTTATCAATGAGTGCTAATATAGGAGACCTATTAATCAAGTAGCAAGCAGTGGCTACAACTTCAACCCAAAACTTATGTTCGAGGCTAGCTCCACTAAGCATACTCCTAGCCCTCTCCATCAATGCTTTGTTCATCCTCTCTGCAACTCCATTTTGTTGAGGGGTGTATGGAGTTGTCTTATGTATTTCAATCCCATGTTCTTTACAGAACTTATTGAACTCTATGGAACAAAACTCACCACCATTATCAGTTCTCAAATACTTAATCTTTTTACCAGTTTGATTCTCAATAAAAGATTTAAAATCTTTGAACCGACTAAAGAATTCAGATTTGCTTATGAGAAAATAAACCCATGTCCTTCTACTATAATCATCAATGAATGATACAAAATATAATGATTTAGAAATTGAAGGAACATTCACAGGACCAAACATATCAGAATGAATAAGATTCAACACACCAGAAGACTTGTGAGAACTAGAGTACAACTTAACACAGTTTTGCTTTCCATATATACAATGTTCACAAAAGTTGAACTCGAGTTTACAATCATTTAACCCCTCGACAAGGTTTTTATTTTTTAGGGCTCTAAGACCCTTCTCACCAATGTGACCAAGTCTCTTATGCCACAACATTGTCTTCTCAGCAGGAAGTTTCATTTCCAAAGCATGAGCACCCTTAGGTACCCAGAAAGCACTACCATCAGAAGTTGAAGCAACACATCTCTTTGCTGCTTGTTCCAATGGTGAGGATGAATAATCTAAAGCTCTTTTCTTTGAAATAGAAGAACGATTGCACTAAGTAGTGCATGCATCTAGTTAAAACAGAGTATCTCTCCGAGTACCCTTAGCAAGCACCATATCTCCTTTTGTCATCTTGCATCCTCCACTCAAGAAGACAACGTGCACACCTAAATCATTCAATTTACTTACAGATAGTAGCTTTCATGCTAAACCAAGGATGTGCATAACCCCATTGATCCCATTCACTCGTCCATCAAGGAATTGAATCAAGACTCTTCCACAACCAACTATTTTTAGGTGAGAGTCATCACCTAGGTACATCTTCCCACTATCAAACTCTTCATACTTTGTGAACCAACCTCGATGTGAGGTCATGTGGAAGGAAGTACCAGAGTCAATCAGCCACACATCTTCTGATGCATGGGTGGCCAAGGCAGTAATAAAAGCATCACCATCATCTTGAGATTTGTCAAAATCTGAATCAGAGGTGTTCTTTTTTTTCTTCTTCTCCTCCTTGCACTCCTTTCAGAAGTGCCCAGTTTTCCCATAGTTCCAACATAGTGTCTTGGAATTTCTAGGAGATTTGAATCTCCCACAACATTTGGATCTACCCTTTTTAGCTTTCTTGTCCTTCTTCTTCCCCTTTTCTTTGGGTCTACCACAAGCCATAAGAGCCTCCTTAGCCGACTCAGAAGACTTTCTAAGCATTTCTTCAAATAATAACGAAGACACCACTTCATCCATCTTGAAGGTGGTTGTAGTACTCCGAATGGCCATGACAAGGTGGTCCCAAGAGTTTGGCAAAGAACAAAGCAAGGTCATGCAATGATCTTCCTCCTCCATTTTCACACCAATGGAAGTCAACTGTGCAACTAGAATGTTAAAGACATTCAGGTGATCTGCAACCGATCATCCATCTTCCATCCTCAGAGAATACAACTTCTTCCTCAGGAATAACTTGTTTACTAGGGATTTGGCCTGATACACATCTCCAAGCTTCTTCCATAGTTATTTTGCAGTCTTCTCTTCACAAACATTTAACAAGACAAAATCAACTAAACAGAGTCTCACAAGACCCTTAGCTTTATGATCTTTGAGATCCCAATCTGTTTGAGCCATTGCCATTGGTTTTATTCCATAAATTATTTCCCATAGGTCTCTATCAACAAGCATTTCTTCCATTTTGAGTTTCCACAACTTGAAATTGTTGCCATTAAACTTTTCCAACTCTATTCTTTCGGATGTGCCTGCCATCTCCTTCCTTTAACAAGATTATAGAATACTTTGCATAAACTCTCACTTAATCAAAGATTAGTTCAAAAAACTCCTACACAACAACTAGGATCAAAGGTGATCAAGCTCTGATACCAACTGAAAAGAAGTAAGGTACACATAACACACTTCCTACACCAACCTAATGAGCGAAGTAGAGTGCAAATTCTTTTAAATCCTTACAATTATAGTTATGTTGTGTTTAACATAGAGATTGCAGCAACAAACACAACACAAGAATGCAAGAGAGACACAAGATATATCATAGGGAAAACTTTTTCAGGTAAAAAACCCCACACTCCAAAACTTGCACAATGTATTATCAAAATAAGATTGTTTACAACACACTTGCAATGCAAGTTCTTCTAGGAGTTTGCAAATGTTGTTTTTGGAGTAATTCTGGTAGCATAACAATACCTGTACAAACACTATGCAACTACTACTCCAAAACACCTAAATATATAGAGTTACAAGGCAAAATTGAGAAGCTTCTAGAGGTGGACGTCCATCTTGGCCACATGGCCCATTTCAAACACCTAAGGACACTTGTCCAACATGAATACACCTCTCTTACATCTGTCATACATGGCAGATTTGACTTCCCAAGAATGGAGCGCTCTAGGCTGAAAATAGGCAATGACAGATGCTCTTACGCATCTTACAACTGTCATAAAAATCTGCAACATAACAACACTTATGGTTGTAAGAGAATCTGTCATACATCACTAAAAATAGAATATTCCTCTTACAACATGTCATAACCCAACTTGGGCGCCAAAGATGCCTTCTCCACATGCAAAGATGCTCTTCGACACTTGTCTTCACTTGTCATAGGAATCTCTATACTTGGCTCTTATGGGATGCCTATATCCACATGTGTTTGACTTGACCATCCAAGCCATATTACAAGTAGGATGACATGTCACAATGCCACCTCAAACTAAATGACAAAACATGATGTGCAAGTAAATACAAATTAGGCAATTAAATAAATATATAATCTAATAATCAATGCTAGGAATTGCAAGGTTGAGACACCTTAATTCCCAACATTTTTGTCACATGCATACAATCTAATAGGGCTGCTACATCATTCGGCTTAACAAAAAGTGGTACAATCACCTTTTTTAAAGCTTCTTGGAGCATTCTATGGTATGTAGGTGATGTTTGTATTAAATCCCAAATAGAAATCTTAGCCAGAGTAGCACAAAGCTATTCGACAAGATCATATTCTTGACAACTTTTATGAGTAAGATGAGGTGGTGGAGGGAGCATAGGTTGAGAAGTTGGAAGAGAGACAGGCACATGTGGTGCTTGTTTACTTTGCTTGTTATTATGGGTGTTGTATGTGTGAGCAATCACATTGTGATGTGGTTGTTGTGACACATTTTGAACACCTTGATTTCTTTGAGTGATTTGTCTTGCATAATTTAGAATGTAGTCTGGGGGTCAAGGTGGTTTTCGATCACCTTGAACCGTAATCACCAGTTTGAAGCAAGAAGGTGCACTAGGTGCCCCATTCACAATCATATTAGGAACATTAGTATACGTATTCACTATACCCTTAGTATGTTGAAGAAGATTATTAGTGATGATTGAATTAATGTTGTTCTTACTATGATTAAACTCGACATCTATACCTAAAGGATTTAATGTGAGAGACCTTTCTTCATCTGTCAATGCTTCATATTGGCCAGGGAGAGCATTGGAATGAAAGGAAGGTAAGGTGTTGTTGAGGGAATTGTTGATGGTTGTATCTTTAGTGATGTGTAAGGGACTTAAAGTAGAGCTATCCATAATCTTCTCATCCAAGGTTCTTGAACATTCAACTATAGGAGGAGTAGGATAACTGATGGAATCCTCATCATCATCATATATTTTAGCTATTAGTTCCAAAGCATTAAGAGAAAAATAACTTTGACAATCATCATTCTCAATGTATTTTGTTAGATCTTCTACTACCTAAGGGTATGTATGCATGAGAGATATGAAGTTTTCAAAACCAGATACATAATCAAGGATTTCAAATGAAGAGCATTTAAATATATCCTTATGATACATAGCTTGTATATAAGTGAGAACATGAGGGTTCATATTAAGAAATTTGTAGAAATTTTCAAAGTTTTTGATATATGCATGTAAAGATACCAAAGAGCAATGAGATAAAGATGCCATAATGAAATGCCTTGAAACATCAATGTCCAATAAGACCTAGTAAGACAAGACATGCAAAGTTTTATGATACTTAATATACCCTATATGTGAGACTATTTCACACCCAAGCACTTGTTTGAGGGGAACGGTTTCTTAAAGATACATAGAGTCCACAAAAAATAAAGTGGATAGGAGGAAAGAGTACTACACAACAAGGCAAAGTTGATGGTTTTAAAGGTTTTGATCAAAAACATGTGAAAAAGGTGCAAAACACCCAGTGTTGAAATACACATCGTGTAATTAAAAAGATGCCAATTTTCACACAATGATACAAAATTATGCAAAATTTTCAAATGACAAATGAATATATGTTTGAATATGAGTTCAAAATCTAAAATAAAAGATATCTAAGATGAATGCAATGACACAACACCAATCTATGCTTATTTATGCTTCTAAAATACTCAATTTTTGTCACTTTTTTCAATGCAAATGCACAAAGTATGTACTGAAATTAGGAGAATGGTGAGGGGAATGAAATTAAAACCTTTTAATAAGTCCAATGATGCAGCAAAATTTTTCACAACACACCAATCTTGCAATGCTAAATGGAAGATTAGCCAAAATGTAGTAAAAATGCAAGGATTTTTGAAACCCTAATAGTGAAATTAAAGCATGAAGTATGAAAAATGATGAATGAACGGAATCTAATCAGATTTAATATATAAAATAAATCATATCAGATTTTAAAATGATGCAAAGTTTCGACAATGCAAAGTGTAAGTGAAATTTTAAGGAAAAATGAATGAATGTGTTAATTTTTGATGAAATACAAAATTTACATAAATGCAAAATTTGAAATGTAAATGAAAAAATACACTATGATGAAACACTACATTCAAAAATTAGATTTGAATGAATGTTTAGATGAGTAATAAAATCTGAAACAAGATTTTAATTACAACCCCTAGCTTTTGAAATTATTAGGTTATATGAAAAATACAAAATTTCAAGCAAACCTTAGCAAATGAGACATGCAAATGCAACGTAAATTATCACAAAAATATGAAATGCTGCAATTTGTCTCAGATCTGATGTAGATACCAGAGAATTAAATGTTTTCAATAATATGCAATGAAGATAGTGCAAACTATGCCTAAATGCAAGCCCGAGATGCTTGATTTTTTTAAAAAAATTAATTTTTATGCAAGTTTTCAAATGTATAATGATGAATATGATATGTATGAATGCAATTCTGATGTACAACACTTAGCAAGGTGCAAATTTCAATAAAAACATGGGTTCACCAAAATGTAATGGATGAAAAGAGGGTTAATTGATTTGATGGGTGGTTTAGCTAGATCCTCCTTTCACATAATACATTCAAGGAAATTTAATCGAGTTGAATCATAAATTCTACAAGAGGACTCAACTATAGGTTGGTTTTCACTTGGAATGATAGGGAAATTTGGAATTGATTGATTAATGCATTAATTATAGCCTAGTTAAGCTTAAAATCCCAATTATGCAAAATCATAAACAAACGGATGAAACCTGATAAATGCTCGCACAGGAATAGACTAAATACATACCAAATTTTGAGTTTCAGATAACAGAAAAGTTAGGAGTGAAAGAGCAGGTGCCTAAGCCCAAGGTGGTACTTTTTCAAGAGGTCAGGAGCCAAATATGATGTAGATTGTGCATGTTCAAGGATTCTCCATGTAACAAAACTGAGGGGCAAAAGAGTGGGTGCCCTTGCCCTTTTTGAGCTATTTCTGGCCTTTTTCTTTAGATCTTGATTCCTTATGCTCTGCAATAGTCCTCTGCAACTCCTCTTTGTAAGATCTGACACCTATCACCTATAATCACAAGGAAATGGATTGGGGGTTGTGGTTTTAGGAGCTTGCCTCGGTCAATCCCCAAAATGGCATTCAAGTCTTCCAACACCATTGTTAGATAGAGAGTGTGTGTCCTTACAGGACAAAGGCAAAAATAATGATAAATGATTGATTGAAAGCACAAATAGATATCACCTCAGAGGTGAAACCCTCATGGAACGATGAAGCTCTTTCATGCCATGAGGAGATGGCTTAATGAAGCCAAATCTGCAACAAACAAACACAATGAAAGCCTTGAATATCCTTAGCATAAGATCACAAGTTTGCATTATCCATCTAGTTGTAAAATGAAGTCCTAAACATGATTATATATGCATTCCTACTAAACATTCGTAATTCAAATTGAATAGGACGAGAAAGGGAAACCTTTTAACGGTCACTTTGTGGACATTTTAAATTGGGACCCCGACAAAATCGGGCAGGACAAGGACGTGGGCACCCTTGTCCAAGGACCTATTTTAGGGCTTGATTAAGATTTAGGATTCACCCCTAGGTCCCATTTGACCTGGGTTTCGATGGATTTTTCTCCAGGATTCATTTTAAACATGCATGATTAATTCGAAGGGACCTAGGAGCTAAACTTAGGAGGTAAAAGTCCTAGGGGGACATTTTATGACATAACATGTCTCTCTATGGTTGATGATAAGCCTCTTAAGGAACCTATTAATTATTCACATCTTCATTACTTCCAAGCATGATTTCCTTTCTTTTGTCCCTACATGTGACATTTGTATAAATGGCTATTTTTTCATATAGTTGTCATTGTTTATCTCATGTCATGTTATCATGGGCACTATTTTTTAGGTATTTTATATTCTAAATGAATATGAGATCCTCCTTAAAACATAATGCATTTGTTTGTTTTATGTTTCTTATGCCTTACATCTGCTTGCACACTTGTTGTTTCTATCTTCAACACAATATCATGTGTCTTGGATTCTTCATTGTAATTTTCAAAAATTATGGAAATTACTATCATTGGTTTATTCTTATCTTTTATTTAGAGTAAATTATTTCTTTATCATGTTAATCAATTAGTTGTTTAAATGATTAATTAATTATATTCATGTCTAATTGTTTAATTAGATGTTCATTACATTTGATTAAACAATTTCATACATCTATATCATAATCATAAACATTATAAACATAAATTCAAAATAAAATCATCCACATCACATATAAGCATATCATAAACATAGGTATATATCTTAAAGTTTTATATAACACATCATCTACAAAATGTACACCACTACAACAAATTGTGGTGTTTATACAAAATATGAATACAATGATCTACGTCACGACGAGATGTGGTTGCTTGAACCCTTAGGTGTTGGTGGTTGATCTAGCTATGTTGATGTTGGCAGTGGCTTCCTTACTGATGTTATGGACTGATAATGGGTCCATGACCCACTAAGTGTTTGTAGGGCCCTCAGCGTCCCCATCAACTTGGCCGCCTCTCCTATGATTCATAGCTCACTTTTCTAAAGCATGTCTATACAAGCACATAGTCTCTTTGTCTTAGTAATGAGGGCATGTATCCTTGGGTGATCCAATTCAATGGGTCCCATTGTCTGTGCCCTCTATGCCTCAACCTTAGCCTAATCTAACTAGCCCTATAAGGTGTCACAAGTAGCGTTTAGACTCTCGGCCCTTATTACTACCTGATCTCACTCTGTTGTGAGTGTTGCATCTTGTGCCATGACTTGGTCCCACTCCACAATGAGGGATAAAAGTTCAATAGTGTCCCAATCCCCTCTCACCCCTCTCTCCTCATATGCAACCCTCAACTACACAATGAGCTCAAAATATCAAGGCGTCTTCCTACAACCTGTTGTGGCTTATAGTTGGTCATCACACCATGCACGAATTGCATGGTCTAGACCATCTTGGTAATGACTTGACTGATGTAAATAGAAAAATAATTTCTAATTAGTCTCCAATCATCATATATAATAAAAACCATAAATGCAACATCTAGTATTCTATAAAAACCACAATGCTATATCAAAAATACACTCATACTTGGGTCCCCAACCTGCCAATTAGGGTCTACGAGGGCTACTTTAGTCATGGCCATCACCATTACTGCCTAATCGCTTGGGAGCCTTATAAGGAGTGCATTGCTGAACTCCCCTCACTCAGCCTGGCTCTGGGCTCTTGTGGTGGTTGCCACTACCAGTGCCACCCAAGGTCATGCCCTAGGTCTCTCCCTATCACAGGAGGACCCTGATCTCATTACCAACACCACCTTATTGGCTATGCCTTGAAAACCTTCTCCTCCTCCTCCTCACTTCTTTCCTCTGGCCCCTTAGCACCTACTAGTGGCCTAGGGTCTCTAGCAAGAGAATCTTCTACATAGATAGGAGTGAGGCACACTCCCTACTACCATGTCATGAATTAAACAATAACCCCTACACCATCTACATCTAAGGAAGGCACTACATCTCATGCCTCATCATCATTGCTTAGGGGGATGTCCACAATGGTGGGTCATGGGAGGTCTCCCAGCCTTGTTGCATAACAATGTGATCATAGGTAGGTTGGGACATCTGTAGGAATGTCCTGCACCTATCTAAACTACTTGTGTGCTTGGTCATACTAGAAAGGGACCACAATACGGTCTAGATAGCCCATGAACCACATAACCCTATGCATGTGTACAAGCTAGCACACACTACCTGCCCATCCCCACATCTCCCTATATAGTCTCTAGACCATGTCTATGCTAGGTATCCTATCAAACTACTATAGTCTCCTTAGCACATAGGAATACACTCATGGCATATCCCACATGAAGTTAGTGGGGAATCATACTAGCCAAGTGTAGGTGATATGCTCAAATACCCACACCTGTAGGAGCATGTAGGTCATCAAATTGTGTCCCTTGTACTAGACATATCTACCCATGTCATGGCACAAGTGCACCAACATGAACTGTGTCCCTAGGTGAAGATGGTCTCAATCTCCTCCATGGTCTTGATGGAATATCTTTGATTACAATGTTTATTTAGATTTTGTAAATTAGTTTATGTATACTACCTACATTTTTCTTGAGTTTCCATGATTTTGGGATTAGGCTTTTCCTCTTGGCATCCCCTTCATTATTTGGTATTTTCTCCTTTGTTGCCCCCTTCTACTTTTATGGCAATGAAATATCTCTTTTTTACTTTGCAAATCTATATGATTAGGTTGTAGTCACTCTCTTGACTCTTCAACAACATTTTGGATTTTCCATTGTTGCTCAAGTCTCTCTATAGCAATAATAATTTCCTCCAAGTTTGGTTGAGGTTCCATTTCCCTCTTTAGGCACCTTGCATGGAAATAGGCATATCTTTTTCTCAGATTATTAGATTTTTAACTTCTTATAGGGGTCAGAAAGCTCTCTCCAAGAACTATAATCTAGTGTAATTTTGATGAAGGTAACTATAATTTCAGCTTCAAACTCTCCTATTCTTATGCATTGTAATCACATTGAGATGAAGTGCCAAAACATTGTAAATTATTGGGAGGCTTTTATGTATTAGGAATTTTGTACTATGTGAATTGATATAAATTTCCTTTTTTGGGGGTTATATTATGATTTTACATTGATTTTTATAGTTTGGTCTATTGTGAGGAGTTAATCATGGGTAAAAATAAACCTTATGTCATACTACTATAATGTGTGGTGAGTTGAGATCTTAAAATTTCTTGAGAGTGAGCATCTTTTGCCCTTTCTCTACGGACTAGTTCTTGAACCAAGTGATGAAGATTAGAAGGATGAATGGGATGATAATATAATCTATATCCTAAGATTTATTCACTTACATGTTGATGAGTACACTAGATGGTTCATTTGGCACATTGAGTGCCCTCACTCTTTAAACCATAATTTTAGAGATGTATGGAGATCCCGATGATCATCAAATCCTAGTTGTTCCTACCTTGAAAAATCTTGTACCCATGGATGTTCATAATTTCCCTCCTCCTCCTCTATAATCTTCTATTCCAATATTGGTAAATTTATCTATTGTTCATATTCAAATATTTGGTGTGAACACATTGTGGGATGGGCAATCTAGTTTGATGACATGCACTGAGACTACACCATCATCACTTACTTTCACTAAGTTAAATGTTGATTCAAATGGAGCTTATAGTGATTTAGTGTAGTAGGACTATAATCATTTTCCAAAGGTAGTTCATTGGGATGATACTTGACAGATATTGAGTATCTAAATTATGAGTCCCACCTTGTAGATGTGGAGGACACCATTGAGGACTTGATTTTTTTCTTTGGTGATAGTTACACAATAATTATTGTCTCATCATCTTTGGATCCTATTATATAATAGTTTCCTTAGTGTTTCAATTTGCACCATTTCAATTAGGAATGAGACACCTGATTCAATCTTGGTACTTCTCATCATAGACTTAGGGACTGATGCATAGTTACTAGAGACATACATCTTATGTTTTCTTTCATCACATTTCCTTTTAAACAGGAAGACCTTCTACATGCACCTACAAGTCTACTTCTTTCTAAGGGAAGGAATGATGTTTTATAGACATGGATCTTCAATCTATTATATCATCTTTTCATCTCTAGTGTAGGAGTATCACATTTAGAGGGGCCACCTAGTCCCTCTTTTACTCTCTATCTTTAGGGGGTTTATCATTATACATGAGTACCTAAAATGACTTGTTTAATTAGGACCCATTTCTCATTTCGCTTTCCTCCTAAGTTACACGTATGGGAGGGTGTTGGTGTAATTATATACCTAATTAATAAATTTACTTAGGGTATTAGGAATATTTAGTTATTCTCACCTAGGTGGATAATACTAACATGTGTTCACCTTGACTTGAGGTACGTAAGTGCCACCACTACTTCACTAATCCTTGATTGACGATAGTTAGGTGCCACCTTTGTCTTATTCATATTGAGTTATTGATCCATTGATTGACAATTCAACTCTTGAGCTCTTAGTTAGATTGAGTTAACTCACCTCCTAATTGGGAGTGATTGTGAGTTAAAATTGTGACTTTTGGACATTTCATCTCCTTGATTCATGCATTCAAAAGGCCTATATATTTATAATCAATCTTTTGTATCGTATTATTTTCATATCCTCAATATTGGATTATAGATAATATTTGTAATCTGCATAATTTATTGTTTGCATGTAGCTTAAAATGTAACTTGTCTTTATTCATCTAGATCTAGGATTGTGTTTGGATTCTCACTGAATCTTATAGTATTTAAGGCATGTATCTCTCTAATTTTGCTAATTTTTATGTTATATTTTTTATGCTATTATTCATATGTTTTATCCTCACTTTACCATGTTTTTTGGTATATTTCTATATACATGTCCTACTTTATTTTTATCTAATATTTTCACCTCTCCTTTCTTTGTGTGTATGCTTGAAGGTATACAAACCAAATCAAGGGGGTATTATCCTTACTAATCAATTTCCAAGTGCATGTGCACTTCATATGTGGACTTTGAATAATTATTCTAACTATTTGAGTTCTTATTGTGTTTGTCTTTCACTTTTTTAATACTTTGGGGGTGGTGGGAGGCACAATGGATAAAAATTCATGCCCTACACTTTTTACTATTAGTTTCATGCCACTTTGCATGGATGTATTGAATTCATTGCTTAGAGCATGATTTTGACTAATTTGGAACTACCTTTTGCCCAAATTCTTAGATAATCATTAGGATACAAATTTAATTCACTGTCATACATTTTAAGCTCCTAGATTACCAATTCTTTTTTAAAGTTCATTTATACACTTGTGGATTTGACCCAGGTCAATTCTACAATTCATACATGTAACCTAGATATTTCAAAATTCAAATTTGATTTTGGGCCCATGCCAACACAGTTCTAATTAGTTGTTACATGTCAAATATTGAGCCAAAATTTCCAAATTATCTATTTAGGCAAAGTATAAAAGGACATCACCCCTTACCTCATTTACATTTGGTACTCATCACTTTCCATCTAGCATATAATGACTAAATTTAGTAAAGTTACCACATTTTAGCTATCACTACAAGCTTATTGAGGGATCCATATCCAAATTTGTTAGATTTCTAAAACTTTTTGTTTTCATTGCCTCTACACACTTCAAAACCTTAGTTGCATGTTAGGTCTTTTGTATTGCCTTTTGCATTGCATACCAAATTCTAAGTATCACATTCTAAATTTTTTATATTCAAGACTACCTCTCACTTAGGGTAGTCCTTTCATTCATTGCATGTTGTCTACCACTGTTTCTATCAAGCTATTGACTTAGTATCCTAGGGGTTTGTCACAAGAATAAGATAATGACTTAACAAACTCCTTGAAGGTGTTTGTCATTATTATAGGTTAAAATATCTAGATGCATCTTTATTTACACATACAAGTGAATCTAAGCCAACGAGTTCAAATTAACATGACAAAGTTCATTTCCACATAGGATTCAAATCCATAATTCATAGATCTAATTTAGGTCATTTTTATAATTTGTTTAGTTTAGCTAGCTATATATTGAAAACTACCTAGTTCATATATTGTTATTCTACTTCCAACACATCCAAGAATAAAATTGTGGTTCAAAATTTATGATCAAACTAATTAACAACTATTTATTGATTGCCAAAATCAACTTAGTGATTTCAGTTATGTTAATTTCTACTTTTCTAATTTCTATTATGTTATTTGTCATTCTAAATAAGGTTAATTTTATTATATTTATTGTTTTAATCATAAAACATTATTATTAGTAAATAAATTTGTTTCATTTCTTTAAAAGTGTTAATATGATAAATAATAAACCAAAATCTTATTAACTCGGTCACAGGGTGTTAGGGGCTAATCTCTCTTCTTCAATAAGGGAAAAGGTGAAATGGAATCCCCCTTCATCTGGATTCTTCAAACTCAATTTTGATGGGGCTTCTAGAGGCAATCCATACGATATTAGGTATTTTTAGAAACTTTGTTAAACTAATTTTTGAAGTATTGAAGGAAGGTACTAAGAATGAAGTTGAAGCTAAAGCTTTGGTTACTGATCTTCAAATTGTTTGAAAATGTGACATTAGTTTAGTTATCATAGAAGGAGGTTCAATGGTAATTTTGAACTCTCATAAATTAGAAATCTTCTAATTGGAAATAAGCTAATATACTCTAAGAGGCTTGGCTTGTCCTGGATTCTCTCATTTCTTATTCCTTCCAACATTGTTTCAAAGAGGCATATGGTATTGCTAACTACTTAGTGAATATAGGAATAGATTCCTAAGGATTTAGTAATTAGTGACTCCTTCGAAAGTTGGTAGGGCTTGGCTTTAGTTTGTGATTATTAATTTAACCTTCAAATTCATATGATAATTCCCTTGTGTCATTCCTTCCTGACATGTGACTCATGTGTGAAGAGATGGCAAGTTATTACTAAGTGAGGCTAGGTGCTTCTTTTAAGAATAGAGCTCATTGATTGAACAAGGGTTTACCTTGATCCATTTTGTAGAGATATTTTGTGGCCACCACAGAGCCCAAGTTTCACCTATATGGAGAAAAATGATAGACGTCCTTTAGAGGGAGATCACTAACATGTGGTTGGGGAAGATCTTTATGATTTAGAGTGGTGGCATTAAGATGGATATAAAGGAAATTTAGGGGTTGAATTTCTTGAATAAGCATACAGAATTAGGGTGAATTTAGATATATTCTATGTTTGTCTCAAATCTACTAGATTTTATTAAGGAAAAATTAATGGTGAAGGTACTATAAATAATTACATCAAGAAGGAACGTGATGGTAGTTTCTACCATGTACTTGAAGTTGTTGATATTTTTTTGGTCGAGATCTACTTGTAGTGAGAAAAGAATTTAGAGGGTTGGTTTTCATGGAGTCTTTCAAGGAATTGGAGGCTTGCTTCCAATCTTTGGTTGATGAAGGAAAAATGTAGAGCCATATGGTGAAGAATGAAGGTGATTACTCTATAATATTGAACATTGAAAATATTAAGGCACCTCTGCATCAGATCATTGTAAACTTGATGGGATAAAAAGGTTGTCAGATATCTAATTAGGATGACAAAGCTATAGATGTTCAAAAGAATATGGAATTGATTATAAGTCAGTCAAAGTTGAAGTGGTAGATCTTAATTTTAAGTTAATATCTTTACTTTATATATCTTAGTATATGTAGGTTTCAATAGGTTTTCTCACATTTTCAAGCTAGAAAACTAGTTATGTAAGCCTTGTTAGTGGGTAGATGTAAATATTTTCACACACACACACACACACACACACACACACACACACACACACATATTAGGGAAGAGAAATGCAAGTCTGGTGTAGGAGCACCCCTTCAATAAGACAAATATACATCTGAGGGAGAAGACTAAGGTTTTAATATGTTGTTATGTTTTATGCATTTCTATGTATGTTCATGTTGTCATGTAGTATTTGTGTTGTGATTTCATGTTTGTAATAAAGACCCCACCATGTGAACAAGTGTCACAAATTTGGCATCCTGATAAGCCAATTTGGACATCTTGGACAATTGGGGTATGTGGATGATTAAATCAAGTGTGTTATGTTTAGGTGTCTTGTTAATGTGTTTAAATCATGTCGTATGCCAAACATGTGTCGTGTGATTTTTAGTATTCCAGTTGGAAGTTGTAACGACTCCAACTTCTGGTGTTCCGGTTGGAACTGAATGGGGAGAGATATAAACATATTCTTGGAAGAAGAGAGAGAAGATGAATTTGGATCAAAGAAATAGAAGTTCTATCAGTTTGTGTTCACAAGTTCTATGTTCTGTATAAATTCCCTGTGTATCGAATTGTTTCTGTGTATACTCTCTATATCAAATTATTTATTACATAGTTTAGTTTTTTGTTGTCGAAGATGCAGGATTGAAACCATTCCATTGGTGGATTTCTTTGAAATCAGTGGAATGGACCATGTACATAGTTTCCTATTTTATTTTCTTTTTTTTTGTGTTTATGGCAGAATGGGACAAAGGATCCAATCTCTGGAAGTGTTGTTGCATTAGAGAGCCTAGCATCTCTATGTGCTAGGACTCAGCAGAATAGAGATTGTGAGTTAGGTTGCAGAGGACGTCCTCGATGTAGGAGTTTTGGTGTTGTTCCACTGGAGATACATTTCCTATATATATCACAATGATATGCGAATATATATTTTGTGTATATCCTGCAATTGTAAATTGAAGAAAATCTGTGTGTATATCATAGTTGTATGTGAGTGACATTTAGGATGACTGTCCGAAATGGTAACATAGCATAGTGTGTGAAGATTCATTGAGTGACCGGCGATAGGAGGTTAAACAATGCATATTTGAAGTTGAGAGTATCAGGCTGAAATCATTTGGTTGAACCGATGGTTGAACCAGTTCAAGGGTTCAAAGGGTTCAATAGGTTCATTGGTTCATCGGAGTAAGTGGTGCTGATAGTTGAACCGATGGTTGAACTGGTTCAAAGGTTCAATGGTTCAACGGTTCAACGAGAGACAATCGGTTCAACCGATAGTTGCTGACAATGTTAAGACTGTGCGATGGAAGTACATTGAACCGATAGTTGAAGGTTCAACGGTTCAACAGTATAAATGGTTCAACAGTTCATTTAGTCCATTTGGTTCAATGAGTTCACCTGACTCAAAATATTCAAGGGGTTCATTTGGTTCAACAAGTTCACGGGTTCAATGAACTTGGAGGTTTCAAGTGGTTCAAAGGTTCAACCACAGCAACAATTTCATACTTTGATCTATTTTCACTATTCCATTGCGTGCTCTGCATCAAAGTCCTTCAATTCATGAATCAAAAAATACGCTAAATAAACTTTCAAATTTTATTCATAAAATGAATATGAAGTCACAATCTCAATTGCCTCATCAGCCTAATCATCATCTGTTAGAGCTTGATCATTGGTTCATGGCCAATCCACCCCTCAATCCTAATTAGTGAATCTTAATGCCTATAATACAAAATTAGTGTTGGGTGTACCACCTACTAAACACTAAACTACCTCTAACACCTACTCAAGCTGAAACCTCTCCATAACAATGCTTTGTCTCCTAGTAAACCATGATTCCTTCTTGATCCTACCAATCTAACACTGGTAGAAAAACAAAAATAAATGACTAAAAAAACTACCAAAAATTGGTCATGTGACCAGTAGTTTGGTCACGTGACCATTGGTAGTTTATTGCCGATCATTTATCTCATGACCAAATTTATGACTAAACAAATTTTAGTCATTAATTTGGTAGTATATTTAGTCATTAATTTGGTAGTATATTTAGTCATCAATTTGGTAGTATATTTGGTAATTTGGTAGTATATTTAGTCATTAATTTAGTCATTGATTGTTGTTAACTAGTCATTTATTTAGTCATTGTAATCATTAATTTGGTAGTATATTTAGTCATTAATTTGGAAGTATATTTAGTCATCAATTTGGTAGTATATTCGGTAATTTGGTAGTATATTTAGTCATCAATTTGGTAATATATTTAGTAATTAATTTAGTCATTGATTGTTGTTAACTAGTCATTTATTTAGTCATGGTACTCATTTTTATTTACTGGTTTCCATTAATTGGTAGGAAATTTAGTCATGATATGAATAATTTATTAAATACCATAAATTTTATAATGCAGAAAAAACATATTAAATTTGAATTAAAACATAAAAGCAAATACAAAAATTACATATACAAACAAGCTACAACATGCTAGAATTAAAAGATTGATTCAACGTCATGATAAAGAAAGGTAATCTACAATAAAAAAATATAATTCAAATATATATATATATATATATATATATATATATATATATATATATATATATATATATATATATATATATATATATATATATATCAAGTTATAAGATATCAAAATTGTCTAAGAGTATATATATATATAAATATAATCAAAAATGTCAAAGTTGTCTAAGAGTTTCCAACTATTTCAAATACACCATGGAAATTAAGATCCCTAAACAACACATTCAAAATACTACATAAAGCAGTGGGCCAAGATGTCTAACAACTAGTACATGATAAACGTCAACTATGCCATTTTTTGCAAATATTCTAGTGGCCACCGTGTGAAGGTTCCTTCTTTCTCTTTCAGACGGACAACTCCATCTATTTTATCTTCATAAGCAAGGGGTATGTTACTTGTGACCTTTAAAATATTTACATTTGCATCTCATGTTCCTTTCAAGTTGACTCCATGTACAATAGATAGTGAGTGAATCCGCCCAATGCCCACAGCAACACCATCAAACATATCCAACACCCTAACTTTATCCCCTTCTTGGAGTTTAACAATACATTTCTACAAAAACAAAAAAAATACACATTATATTGAAATACATAATAAGTATTACATAGGTAGTGATTACCCTTATTTACATAATAAAACAACCATTACTTACTTGAATAGTACTTACTTGCATGTGTGTGTTAAAACAACAATGACTACCATGAAAGACATAAAAACAATAAATAGCACTCACCTCAATTCTAGCACCAATACTACTACTCTGAATATCATGCAGATTCTCATCAAGATGTTCAACATAATCACTATCATCATTGTCCTCAAGTTGTGCAACTTTGTAGAGAGCTCTATTGATAGGGCCTTTTTCTTTTCATTCTGCTTTCATATAATTTCTTTGCATGCGGTTTAATCATCATGCAAACAATAATATAAGACAAGTAAAGAATGCAAAAACTATAAATTTTTGTTCAAAATAATATTTTTCTTCCACTCTTAAATGACTAAGTCAAGGTATGTTGTGAGATTCTTCCTTTATTGTAAGCAATAGGTTATGGTTTAAAGGAGGATTCTTATAGTCATGAGCATAAGATTTTCAACAAGAAGGGACAGTCCCAATCCTTCATATGATAAGGAAGACAGTAAAAGTTGTAAGATGGCAGTCCATATCTCTATCTTAGGACAGTCCATAACATGGAAGGTATAGGAGAAGATAAAGAGATGCAACAGCTAGTAGGGTTTCACCAAACAAAGAGAAGAGATAAAGGTACTATCAAAACCATTAGACAGTGACCAAGAACCCTTGGAATGACAGCAACAAAGCAGATATGACAGCCTTGACTTTAGGATTAGTGATTAAGAGCTTTACTAAGACATACTGAAAGTGACCGTCTAGAATGATAGAGTTAAATGTCATAATGCAGCATAGGAGCATGTCATAAACATGACAAGGACAACAATAATGAAGTGAATACTCAATCAAAATGGTAAGTATAAGCTAGGGGCAGCAATATTGTGTAATTAGAGCCATTTTCAATAGACCGACAGACCGATGAAGTAAAGCAGTTATGTACATATCAGGGGAAGCATCATACATCAGCTGGACATATTCCATCGCCCTACCAATAGCCCGATAATAGTGTATCGGTGACACTTGAGCATATCAGTGAGAGAAGACATGGCATTCCACCGATAGGCTGAAACACATTATGAAATATTATGAATCTCAAGTGGTTTCAGGGAGACATAGGGATATCAGGCTGACAAAAGAGAATGTCTCACTGATACAACGATGAAACTACCAAAGACAAAAAACATCAGTGGAAGTGATGAATATTAGTGAGATATAAATATAAGTCCCAGTGATACCCCAAAAGAAAGCAATGACATAAAGACATCGGTGAGAAAGATAGTTACCAGTGGGAGTAAGGATAATGTCCCATCGACACATCGATGGTGATTACTACCAGACTAATGTGATAACCAAAGATATTGGAGAGATATTCAAAAATTTAATGTCCACCCCGATGAAATGAAAGCTAGTAAGTATGCCATTTTTGAACTAGAACCGAACGATATGTAAAGAATATTGATCTCATTCTGGTTTACAGAGAACGAAGAAGCACACAGAAAGCAGGAGTTGGGATTCAACATTATTGCAGAGTTAAGAGCTTGAAAACAATTAAGCCTGGTCCAAGTAAGTATATCAAACCCAGAAATAAGAAACACCAAAAACACTAAAAGCCAAAAAGTAGAAAGTAGAAACTAGACATTTGAACCAAGACTTAATTGATCAATGTCCTGGGTCGGGGCCAAGGCCTAAAAGAAGTGCACAATCGAATCCTGCTGGTGACAAATTGTGGGATAAACACAGAGACCTAGGGGATGTTTGGACACCACAAAGGAGATATGATTTGTTCATCTACCACTACAAAAAATAGTATAGATTCCAACCCATATGCAACCCATGGAGATTGAACCTAGGCAGACTAGTTGTACCAAATATATTTGTCAATGTGGAGCTAGTTAAGGTGTTGGCCGCTAGGTATAATCCTCAGAAGAGAACAATTTAGTTACAATGGGTACTACTCTTCATTTCGTATGAATAATCTAACAAAAAGGATCACACAGAAATTAGTGTAAGCATCTATGAGAAATACATATCTTACATGTGGCCTCCTAAGTAAGGAGTGGAGGTACATATATTTTATAGTATAATTAGTGATGATGACCCCATAACATAAGTTGCTTCATTATATCATTATTCTAAAATGTGATAATAGCAAAGAGCTAATCCTATAATCACCAATTATGACCAAGAAGATCTTGCTGGGGGCCTTTCCTCTATATATTTTGGAAAGAAACAATAATGATAAGGATGTCCCAGTGCTGGTGCTAAGCCTAAAGATCTTGCAAAGTGTGCAAAGCCTGCTAATCAAGGTTCTATGGTGATTATTGGCATGAATGAAAGCTAAACCCCTAAAAGGACACCGAATAGAATCTTGGAGGAAGCTAGAACATTAGATCCACAACTCAACTCAATCTACACCTCTTGTATGGCCAAGAAGATTTCTTGGCTAAAATGACATTACATAAACATTTACATGTGAAATTATACAAGGAAGAAATAAACCCACATCCATCCAACATAAAGTCATGTAGAGAAACTACTGCAAACATCTAAGGCCACAAATAATCAAATGCTAGCAATACATCAGCTATACTTCCAACGGTACTGTTGACAATGAATAAACTAATGCATTCATCTTAGCAAAGTCTCAAGAGGTTATAATTAGAATGAACCTTACCTAAGTACATAGATTGTTGCATGGAAAGAGTTAGGGGAACTGACTTGTTGAAAACCCCAGTATTTTCCTTTTCTCTATACGGTTGACAGCTAGGAATAAGTGGAGTTGACTTATTAGTCTGCATTAGATTCTGTGAATTTGGGTGCATAGCTGAAGTAGCAATGCTAATTTCATCATGTATTGTTGCATTTGAAGCTCTAGATTTGTTTGGTTCAGTAATTTCACTATTTTGTTTTGACTTTAAAATAGTGCTAGCAATAGTTCAACAACCATCTACAGGTAACTCTCCATGGACTAGGCTTTTCTGTCTCAAATAAACAAAATATTATCAGCATAAATATATGGACTTCACATTTCAAATATATTTTGACATCAGCATCTTTAGTACATATATTATTCCAAAATACACAAAATGAGTTAAGATGTTAATACAACTAGACAATTTGGCATTTGAAGAGTGGAATAAGCTTAATAGCATGAATTATATAGGACTTAGTAATAAACATGAGGACTGTAAGAAAGGAAACCTAAAAATGAATACAGAGAAAATTGTAAACTAGGACCCAAAATAAAGAGCTAAAAATCACAAATCCCTATTCCAATCATAGTAAGCAACAAAAATATTCACCTTGCATAAATCCCAAACCTTAGTTTTCATTCTTTCCTAGCTCCAGCTTTGCTCTGTTGCCTCATACTTTTGGACCTTTTCTTGTAAAGATTGGATGTATTCAATAACCTGGCCAAGACATGCAAACCAAGATGTGGACTCAAGGACAATACTGTGTTCTGCAATACTACATTGTTCATGTGCCTCTATAATTCATTTCATATATTAGAAGGAAAACTCAACAAATCTACATAGGATTGCCTCAAGAAGAAAGAAAGCTTTGTCTCTCTTTTGATCACTGTGTGGCACCAAATTTCTCAATGTCTAAAACCTGAATCATTAACAACACAGGCAACTTGTTACATTAGAATTCTAAAATCATTCTGCAGGCACTCCCAAAAACTAATAAACAAGATATTCACTTAACTTTAAAAAAAATCCCTTATTCTTAATTCTGGGTGCAATATTCGAATATAAACAAGTTTTTGCAAGATGGATTAAAATCCAAGCATATTAATGATACATACAAGTTATTTGTTAAGTATTTCAGTATTGTAAGTTGTAACTGATAAGCATAATAGAAAAATGAGTTTTTGACTAGCACAACAACCCCCATTTTCAGACACAACAAAGCTGTGCTCTCTCTTATCATGGTCACCTCTCCAGCTCTTGACAGGCTCAAGCAAAGTTCACAACAGATCTCTATTTTGGAAAATGGATGATGATGACTTTCAATTTTCAACTGAACATTGTGGACAAATTCATCAGATCATTTGAACTTTGCCTATTATCATGCAAACATATACTGACTCAACATATTCTATGAATCTCACTGGAACTCTTTGTAAATTAAAAAGTGGCTCAACACAGTTTGAAGAGGAAGAATGGCCTGAATTGACAGACATAACTGCAGAGAAGGCTTTGAAAAAAGTAGCTTTAGGAAAAACCCTAGAATACAAAATCCATTAATTCAAGATTTTAAGAGCATCCTTGCAAAATCCATTTTGTACATATCCTACAAACATGGCATTCCATGAGACCACATTTCTTTGAGGCATTCTGTCAAACAGTTCACGTACTTTGTCTATGTTTCCATATTTTACATACATGTCTACCAGGGCAGTTGCAACTACAACATCTAACAGAATTTCTCTATCCTTTATGCTTTGATAGATGTCCATATCCTATTCAAAAGCACACGTTTTGGCACAAGCAGGAAGAATGCTGGCAAAGGTTATGGAATCCGGCTTTACTTCTTCCAATTGCATTTGCTTGAAAGTTTCTAAAGAATTTTCAACAAATCCATTTTGTGCATATCTTGCAATCATCGTATTCCATGAGATGACATCTCTTTTAGGTATTCTGTCAAACAGTTCACATGCTTGTCTATTGTTCCACATTTTGCATACATGTCTATCATTTCCAACTATAATATCTAATAAAATGCTCCCTTCCATTACGCTTTGATGGATGTCTATACCCTATTCCAAAGCTCCCATTTTTGTACAGGCAGGGAGGATGCTGGCAAAGGTTGTGGAATTTAGCCTAACACCTGCCAATTGCATTTGATTGAAAGTTTCTAAAGCCTTTTCAATAAATCCATTTTGTGTATATCTTGCAATCATTGCAGTCCATGAGACCACATCTCTTTGAGACATTCTGTCAAACAGTTCATGTGCCTTGTCTATGCGTCCACATTTTGCATACATGTCTACCATGGCAGTTGCAACTACAACATCTGACAGAATTCCTCTATCTTTTATGCTTTGATGGATGTCAACATCATGTTCCCCTCCACCAATTTTCTCTCCAAGTACTCGAGACATGTTCAGAATGTGAGCTAATACTCCATCTACAAATTCTTGAATATGAGGCCACAGTAACTCCTTGGGCTAAAAGGAATCCTTATGATATATGCACCACTACTCTCCCCTCCACCATGACCATCATCATCATATGATCCTAGGGCCAACATTTCTGTTGGCTCTCCATAACTCCAATCAACATCCGGAGAGGAGATTTGTCTTGTGAATAAGTCAACTCGGTACACTCCAGGCATCATTGATAGTGCCCTTGCAACTTCCACAATATATTTAACCTAAGCAACATTAAATATGTTCATTTAGAAAGCATGTTGTGGAGTAATTATTATCAAAAATTGAGAGATGAATTCAATGATTCATACACTTTAGGATGTCCCAATGATTCATATATCATACATTCTTTTGCAATTGTTACAACTCCCCTACCATCAGATGAACCTTTTGGTTACAAGACCTCACCATTCTGCGTTCCATGCCATAGAGGAAATCCAACTATCCCATTCCTATAGCAAAACGGCCTCCTTACAGTCAAACTGATAACACTTGTCAAACCGTCAAACTAGAGCATAATCATCAAGCTTTGTCAAACATTTTGTCAAACTATCGAAGAGACTCAAAGTAGAGTCCTACCGATATGCAGTTATTCTGAAAGGAGAGCCAACACTGCGTATCGGGCTATCGAAAAGACGGCTTAATGAGTCCCACCAAAATATAGTTAGCAGTTTGTCTCCACCTTAAGAGGATTAAAGGAATGGTTGCATCTGGATTATATTAAATAGGAATCTCCTTTAAATTCAATATTTCGATGAGTCAATTTAAAGCAATCGATAGTTACTGTGTTAGAATTTCGACATGGCATATTTAACTTTAGAAAGGTCTATTTGATAATGGTGGAAATTTGTACCCTCTGTATGGTGAGCTCCAGTTGTTTTATTATTAAGTAATGTTTAGAAGATTGAGTGTTGTTTTGGAACAAAGGAGACACTAAACTGTCTTCTAAAAATGGGATGTATGTGAATCCTTTTTTGGGCATGTAATTATTTTGGTACCAGTGTCATTGCTTTGTCTTTACTTACTCATAGTAGTTATTGCCGTAATACATGTAAATAAGAATGAGAATATCTTCCATGACAGGATCAATTTGTTTTTATATTTGAACATTTATTAACCTTATACCACCTGTCACTCTTTAAGGTACAACAAAAAGAAAGGAGTTGCATTTTGCCATTGAAGCATCTGCTTTGTTTGGTAGTTGGGGTGAAGAAGAGAATGGGGTAACTTTGCCAGTGTACAAGCTAGTTTTTTCATCAGAATGTAATGACAAGAAAACATATGCCAACTTTGCACTTTTGATAGAAGCGGTTCTAGATGATGATGTTGTAAATGCAGAGATAGATCTGCTTCTAACTGTAGGTAGAGTTGTCAAATCAAAATTAGTGCGAAGTGGAGAGGTGAAATTGGACCAAGGTCAGGTATGGACAAGGTAGCACATTACTTACAAACTTTCAAGTTTTAATACATATCTGGAACATTTGTTTGTAACTAAAACATTCTTTGTACTTGTCGTATGTGACTAGATTTTGCTTGTTATATTGTATCATAGCTAAGGGATGCAAAGGGTCTCTAGGAAATCATTTGCAATAGAGTATTTGGTAAGCTTGTGCACCAGAATAAAAGTTCAGAAGGATCAAAGATGCTGAAGGAAAATGCTTTAAAGATCATTGAAATGAAAAATCTATGGTTCAGATCTGAAATGTACCTCCTCCTTCCAATTGAATCAGATAAAAGTGGTGTTTGCCAAAGTGTCGTGAACATCGACTGGGGATGCATTAAAAGTTGTGCTTCAAGAGAAAGATTATTTAGATTACTATGTACTCTTTCTGAAAAGGATAGTAATGTTAAGGAAGTTCTAGAGGAAATTTTGATGGACAGGACAACTCTGTTGCAGTGTGCTGCAAAAAAATCAGAAATTATTAGTTTGGTAAGTGGCACTTATGAGGCTCCAAAACTGAAAGATAAAGTGGTTATTGCAGTTCATAATGGAAAAATATACTGTGTTGTGGAAGTTATTCATGACAGAACATCCATGAGTCCTTTTCCTGAGTATGGGGATCACAAGATAGATAATTACAGTAGCTACTATGATTATTTTCAGAAAAAGTAAGGACTTGTAATCTTTTAGTGACTTAGTACCCATGCAATGAAATTTATTTGGAAGATTTTAAATGTTGTTGTGTGTTGAGTTTGTAGATATGGAAGGAAATTGAAACATTTGAATCAACCACTTCTACATGTGAAGCAAACTCATCGACCTTACAATCTTCTGATGCATCACTTGGGAAATTCAAAAGGTTGGAGAATTACTTGCTTAAAAAACTCTTTTTCTTCTATGTCTTTTGTTTCACTTAAGATTAGAGCTTGTGACATAAATTACTGTGATTGGATTGGATGCTGGCCAGCTACATGAAATTTGTTAGTCAAAACCTCTTTATGCAAGTTGGCAATGTTAACAACATAATTATGTTTTTAACCTCCTTTCCTATTTATCTATTTTTAAGTTTGTGTTATGGGATTACACCATTGTGGTGTTTGATTTGTGATGTATTATTTCATATGGTTGATGGTTCCTTTGTTTTGATTGGAGGTCTCAAGTTTGATTAGTTTGTTTGGATTGCATGCTTATTCAATATCAAAATCTGAATGGTTTGCTTTTCTCATTAAATCTCAAGGTTATTAGGGAGACATAAGCATGGATAGAAGTGGAAGGTTATTCTAAATATTCAGTACCTTTGATACATTGATTATAGGAAGCTGATCATAGACGAATCACATAACACAAATGACCTGCATGTTTTCTTTATTCTTCTAAGGTGGAGGAGGGGGTCAGATAATAGAACTAAGATACATGTAGAACATAGAAGGCATAGACAACAAACTGTGATGAACAGTTTACAGAATTTCATTGTGTTAGACTCCTAAGCTAATGTAAACTCATCAAACAAAATAACAAAAATATATTAAACTAAAATTTGACGTTCCTTAATGTAATAAAAGCTGCAATTCTTCAAATAAATAAATAAAATCAATGTGCCAAAGCAATTGCATGCTTCTATACAGAGACAATTATGCTAGAAATTGGGCTTAACTTTTTATGCCATTGATATTTTATTCATAATTATAGCCCCTAACAAGTCTAATAGACAGAATAGTATAACATTGTTCTTGGTCATAACTTAATTTTCCTTAATAAAGATATGTATAAAATGGTTAATCAAGAAGTTAATGAAACACTCACACTAATGACACATTGACATGCCAAGTTAGTGAACTAGATGAACAATTTTTATGTATAAAGTGATGAATCATCAAATTGATGAAACATTCACGCTAATGACACATTGACATGCCAAGTTAGAGAACTAGATGAACAAATTTTTATGTATATAGTGATGAATCATCAAGTTGAAACTTTTACACATGCAGTTAGTGACCTCGATGAATAGATTTTTTAAGTACAAATAAGTATATAATGTATATTTTGTAAAACATACCACTCAAGACTCTAAAAAATACTCTTGGAAGCTAGTTTATTGAATAGAGAAAAAACATAATTAAGAGACTGCAAGCCAAACTGAAGCACACCTAAATTTCATCTAAAGTTAATATGATTACAACTAAAGTTAATATGATGCATTTTCTTAATATGATTACAGCTAAAGTTAATATGATGCATTTTCTTAATATGATTACAACTAAAGTTAATATGATGCATTTTCTTCAAGTCCCTACTATGAATTTGTTGATTAATATAATTTTTAGGAACCCTTCAGTACAGACTGTAGTAACAACCTTGAGGAATTAAAACACCTCCAAAAGGTTTAATCCTTCCTACCCCAGTAATGATGAAGCCAATCTTTGGATAGTCAACAAACTGAAGACAAAAGAATGAGTCAGGGATACACATGTTAATGACCTTGGGGAGTGATTTGAGATTAAGCATACAATATAGAACATTTGGTCCTAGCAGATAATGTGGTGGAGCTAACTAGATGGGCCACATTAAAGAGTTATGATGCATTTCCAAGCTACATGACAAGGCAAATATTTGCATTTTCTCAATCACAAGTTAATACAAGCAAAAATGTCTTACAAGTTTGACAAGGATGACAATGCAAATGGAAGGGGTAAATTGGACAGAAAAATAAACCATTAAAAAATTACAAGAAAATTCTACTCTTTTTACAGAGCAACTATATTGAATTGGCATCACATTTTAAGCTGAACTATTGCTACAACAACAACATGCTTACATGTTGATGATGGCAATGTATCACCACCTCTGATGGTTTGGTTAATTATTGCTAAAGTAAGATAGTCATTTTCATTACAACATTTATGCCATAAATGTAAACATAAAAAATATCATTCTTCAGTTTAACATTTAGAAAAGATGGTTTGATGTTGCCTCAATGTTGCATTAAATGTATGCAATTATGGAATGAAAACAATCTTAAACTCTGGTTTTGTCTGGTTTTAAACACAAATCATTTATTAGGTATAGCTAAGACAACTCTCTTTAAGATCATAAAAACATTTTTTCTATTAAAAACATGTGCCATAGCGTTAGTAAAAACATGGCAAAATAACACCCAAACAAATAAGCATTAACCCCTGTAGACTATGCCCAAAGCAATCCTAAATCACCATTTCTACAACAAAGGTAAATCAAATACAAACTTCTCTTACTTGCTTAGTTTTGGCTTCATTGTCTGCAATCTCATGGCTAGCAGAGAATGCACAATTTTGATTCCATGAAATGCCCACTTCTTTGTATGAGATTTTTGTTGTTGCTAAGATGTTTTCTGAATTGAATAATACTTGTCTTTGGAGATATTGAATCTAGCAATGGAAGCAGCTTGATTAGCAAGCTCTCCTGGTTCTCATGTTTTAGATGAGGGAGAAATCAACATAGCTGCTGCATGAGTCCATAGATGTCTACCTTCTTTAGCATCCACTATCTCAAACAACATTTAGTCATCTTGAAGATTGAAAATTATTTTTTCTATTAGAGCATCTTCACCACCTTCCCAAATAATCCTATCTACCCAAGAACCATCCAACAAATCACTATTTTGCAAAGAAAGGTTTTTCAATTTCTTAATTATATCTCCAAATGTTGCTTCTCCAGCTTTTGGATCCTCAGCCCCAAGATCCCATTCTTTATCCATCTTTGAAAGCAACTCCAATCTAAGCATTTGGGGATGCCAAACCCTTCTTGAGGTTAGTGACTTTTTATCTTCTACAGATGATTTCTAATCAAATGACTCCACATAAATGGGGTAACCAGACAAGTACTTTGAATGGATTCTCTCAATAGTAGTTTGCACCTATCTTTCTAAACATTTAGATTCATTTTTACCTTTCTTCATGCTAATGTCCATGTCCCCTTCATCATGTCGTTCCACAAGAGCTTCATCTGCTTCAAGAAACTTAGAGATTTCAAGAGCAGAAGGGTTATCCCAAAGAATACCAGCTTTCCACTCTTATTGATCAAAGGAATAGAAATTAGTTGATAAAAATGGCTCAATGTGGTCCCCAAGAAAATCTGCAGTCCCATTGTCTTTCATTGGTTAGACCCAGACACAAGAATACTTTGTCCCCTACCAATCAACCTCGTCCCAAGGGGAAGTGCAGACACCTTGCATATTACCATGACTAATATCTTCCAATGAATCATCTATTTTCTCTTGATGCCCTTGTTGAATCAGGTTGACAAATTTACACCCATTATGACCCTTCAAATACAATTCTTCGTCTTCTTCCAAAACATCAACATTCGCCAATGCACAAACCTGATCTGAAAAATATTACAATGTAATTTAGTACAAAATCATAGAAAACCATATGCGGTTCTATTTTAAATCAAAAACATCAAATACTAAATGAAATCAGTAGTTATCATTCATGCAAGACTATATCACAATTCACAGTGTGCATATTACAGTTTACCAAATACAAATGAACAGAATGAGGCTAGGAAGATAAAATCATTTCAATTCACAAAATCATCACAAATAAATTACACAGCTTTGTGATTGATCATGTGGCACTTGGTTTTAGATATTATATGTCTGGTTAGCAATACACTTCAAAATATTTTATTTTTATCAATTTACACAACTTAAGTGCAAATAGAAATATAATGCTAGAAGTAGAGTTTGAAAATGGTTACAACATTCTTAATTCTGATCACTAAAAGGGCTGCTATGTGGCTTTTTTTCTGATAAAAGTTGAATCTTACATTAAAGTAAGGAGAGTGCATGCACCATGGCTAGTCCATGGTCTTTGGACTATCATATTTTTGTATATACATATTTTTCAATCATTTTCTCCTTAAATCCATTGCCAAAGCCAAGACACCTAATTACACAAGAAAACAACCATTAAGCAAATTGCAACCAAAGAAACTATAGACCAACCTACCATCCCACATATGTACAAACAAGGAACACAAAATGATGCAGAGGCATCCACACTAAAACCTTGACATACAGCATGGATGTCCACAACCCATCATCATCATCATATTTCTTGCTAGTACTGTCAGCATCATCATATTTTCTCCTGCCGACCGATATCCTCCTACAGACAAACCTTCGACTCTTCGCCTATCAGCAGCATCATCATATTCGGCTATCGGCAGCATCATCACATTCGGCAAGCGCGATCATCCTCCTGACGATCACTGTTCATCTTACCGCCAACCTCTTTCTTCATCATCATGATGTTCAACATCATGTTCATCAGCAGGATATAGAACATCCGGTTCCTCCCATATATCCTGATGATGACAACCTCATGCACCTTTCCTTCGATGCTTACATCACCCCGATATCCTGATGACGATTATCCTGATGACGATGATGTCACATGTAGCTCCTTCAATATCCTGCTGCCCCGATATCCTGATGACGATTATCCTGATGACGATGACGTCACATGCAGTTTCTTCAATATCCTGCTGTCGGCCAAACTTAACATTATCGGCCCGCGATGGTTTTATCAACCCGATCTTCTACCTTATGCTGATACGCTCCTCCTCGGCAACACCTGATGATGATCACCCCAATGCACATTCACTTTATGCAATCGACTGCATCATGCTCATCTCCATCTACTCGGATGACGCCCGAAGTAACTGCAGGATATACACAGAAATATCCTGATGATGCCGTTGCGAAGGATTTTCCAACCTTAGCGAATTTCGATCCGCCGAACCTCCTGGGATGACCCGATCTACTTCCTGGACAACTTTCCAGACTCTAACAACCAGCACGACCTAGCACATACCCATGCTAGGGTTCTCAACACCTCTCGACTGCGATCCTGCAAACATGCACATGAACAAACACAAAATGCAAACTAAATCCTAAACTACTGTACATAGCCATTCCACCGATTCGACGAATCAACCAGAGGAATGGATCAGCGAATCCATGTAACCACCAAAACAGCAGATTGATTACACAAAGGAGATCAAACAGAAAATGAACACAAACAGGATCTTTATTGATTTCAAAAGATGCAATACAATACTCTGTCTCACTCTCTGTCTCTCCTCTTCAATGCAATCCTCTCTCTAAAACCAACCGATCCTCATGCATAAATAGGATCTCTTACAAGTACTACTGACCCGACTCCAAGCGGCTGGGAGCTTCCAAGCGGCTGGGAGGATCCAACCGAACACACAGCATAACAGCTGTCTTAACAAACTATCTAAAAATAGTAAAGCATGGTCAACATGACCTTATTACAAGCATTGGTCTTATCAGACCTTCTTGGAAACATTAACAAGACTCAAAACAAACTAACTGCCTCATGGAGGCTAGCTGTCAGGTAGGTGCTCCTGCACCATACTCCCCAACAGAAAAGAACTCATGTCCCATGAGTTTGGTTGTGGAAGTCCTCCACCTTTACACTTTGTCATGTCAGTGTTCTGACCTGTTCCAGCTTTGTCCTCTGCTGTCTCTTGGCTGCTCCAAGACTTCTGAACTGTAACTTGCTTTCTTGCAAGTAAACCCTCATGCCTGTCAATGTAGGCCCTTCTCTCACATACCTTGTGTTTGTCAGGTTGTCTGACCAGAACCTCTGTCTGAACTACCTCTTGAACTTCTGCAATGTTCAACTCTGTCTTTCTTTCAACCTTTATAGGACAAACAATAGTCCCAACTATGACAACAACCTTGTCATTCCTCTCAACTGGTTGCTGTTTGCAAACCTATTTCTGAACCTGCTGCTGACCTCTGTCAGTCACAACTAAAACTTTCTTCAACCTGTTGTCCTTAACAACTCCTTTCCCTGCAGTGTCCTCAACTGCCTTTATGCCTGCTCCTATAGGCATCTGCACAAATTCCTTCTTTCCCACTAAAATGATTTGGGCTGCCCCCTGTGCTGCAGCATCTTCCTGCAATGGCATCAACATAATAGTCTTCCCATCTTTCTTGATGGTGTAGGTATTAGCATACCCATCATACAGTACCCTCCTATCAAATTGCCATGGTCTACCCAACAGTAGGTGACAACATTCCATGGGCAAAATGTCACACAAAACTCTATCATGATATGCTCCAATCTGAAAATCCACATATGCATGTTCATAGACAAAAAGTGATTGACTATCACTCACCCAAGATGCCTTGTAAGGGTGATGGTGTGGAATCCTTTCCAAATTCAGTTTATCCACCATTTCCTGAGATACCATGTTGTCCGTTGAACCAGTATCAATGACAACCTTACATACTTTACCTTTGCTCTTGCATGTGGTCTTGAAAAGAGCTCTCCTTTGCATCAGATCCTTTGATGCCTGAAAACTAGTTCTCCTAAGCATCAATGCTTCTCCCTCCTCAGGATATCCATAATATTCAGGAACTCTATCTCCTTGATAAGTGTTTGAACTCTGCACACTTTGCTCTACTTTCTCTTCTTGCACAAGTTGTACTCTCTTGTCATTCGTTCTATCATTTCTGGATGATGAACCTTTGCTTTCTGGACATTTGAAAAATGGATGACCAAACTCACCACAGGTATAACACTTTCCTGAAAATGTAGTAGAACCTCTACCACCTCCAAATCTACCTCTATTACCTTTCCATCCACTTCTGAAATCAGACTGTCCCTGTCCTTTACCAGTGTCTTCTTGACCCTCATTGGTTTGCCTTGTTGTAGGGGCTGATCCTCTTCCCCTCATATTGTTTCCTCTTCCTCTTATGGACTTATCTTGTCCCCTATTCATCTTTTCTTCAATCCTGATTGCCATTTGGTAACAATCCTCCACACTCTTAGGGTTAGCTAAAACTAACTCATCCTGTATGTTCAATCTCAAACCAGCCAAGTACCTAGCCACCTTTTCTACCTCATTCTCATGATGACCAGATCTCATACTCAATTTATAAAACTCCTCAGTATATGCCTTCACATCCATTTCCTTCTGCCTTAAAAATTGCAGCTTCTTAAACATCTGAATCTCATAATCCTTAGGCAAGAATTTACCTTTGATCCTTGCTACCATCTTATCCCATGAAGTGATCTTTGACTTCCCTTGTTTCCTTCTCTCGGATTGTACATAATCCCACCATACCAAAGCATGACCTCCTAACTTGGTCTTTGCAATCTTTACCTTCTGATCCTCAGCAACATCTTCACATTCAAAGTGATTATCAAGTGCAGCAATCCAATCCAGCAACTCATCTTCATTCAAACTTCCATTATACTTGGAAACATCAACCTTTACCTTAGGTTTATCACTCTGCACTGCCTTTAACAGTTTTGCAAATCTCTGGTCTTTAGCATTCAGATCTTCAGCTACCTCTTCATACTCTTCAACAGCATCTTCATCTTCTTCAAACTCACTGTCTTCCACTTCCCTCTTTTTGTTCTTTTCTAGGGCTACAAGCTTGGCTTGAAGTGCTTCAGCAAGCTCCTTCATCTTCCTCATCTCTCTGGCGTGTTTTTCCTTCATCTCCTGCAATTCCCTTGCAGTACCACTACCTTTCGGAGGCATTTTGTCAACCTCTCACTCCTCTACCTCTGTCCTTTCGGTGACAGGATCAACTCTACCTCTGCCCTTTCGGTGACAGAATCAACACACAACAGCCCAGACCTTTTGCTGAGTTCTGATACCACTATGATGCAGAGGCATCCACACTAAAACCTTGACATACAGCATGGATGTCCGCAACCCATCATCATCATCATATTTCTTGCTAATACTGTCAGCATCATCATATTTTCTCCTGCCGACCGATATCCTCCTGCAGACAAACCTTCGACTCTTCGCCTGTCAGCAGCATCATCATATTCGGCTATCGGCAGCATCATCACATTCGGCAAGCGCGATCATCCTCCTGACGATCACTGTTCATCTTACCGCCAACCTCTTTCTTCATCATCATGATGTTCAACATCATGTTCATCAGCAGGATATAGAACATCCGGTTCCTCCCATATATCCTGATGATGACAACCTCATGCACCTTTCTTTCGATGCTTACGTCACCCCGATATCCTGATGACGATTATCCTGATGACGATGACGTCACATGCAGCTCCTTCAATATCCTGCTGCCCTGATATCCTGATGACGATTATCCTGATGACGATGACGTCACATGCAGTTTCTTCAATATCCTGCTGTCGGCCAAACTTAACATTATCGGCCCGCGATGGTTTTATCAACCCAATCTTCTACTTTATGCCGATACGCTCCTCCTCGGCAACACCTGATGATGATCACCCCAATGCACATTCACTTTATGCAATCGACTGCATCATGCTCATCTCCATCTACTCGGATGACGCCCGAAGTAACTGCAGGATATACACAGAAATATCCTGATGATGCCGTTGCGAAGGATTTTCCAACCTTAGCGAATTTCGATCCGCCGAACCTCCTGGGATGACCCGATCTACTTCCTGGACAACTTTCCAGACTCTAACAACCAGCACGACCTAGCACATACCCATGCTAGGGTTCTCAACACCTCTCGACTGCGATCTTGCAAACATGCACATGAACAAACACAAAATGCAAACTAAATCCTAAACTACTGTACATAGCCATTCCACCGATTCGACGAATCAACCGGAGGAATAGATCAGCGAATCCATGTAACCACCAAAACAGTAGATCGATTACACAAAGGAGATCAAACAGAAAATGAACACAAACAGGATCTTTATTGATTTCAAAAGATGTAATACAATACTCTGTCTCACTCTCTGTCTCTCCTCTTCAATGCAATCCTCTCTCTAAAACCAACCGATCCTCATGCATAAATAGGATCTCTTACGAGTACTACTGACCCGACTCCAAGCGGCTGGGAGCTTCCAAGCAGCTGGGAGGATCCAATCGAACACACAGCATAACAGCTGTCTTAACAAACTATCTAAAAATAGTAAAGCATGGTCAACATGACCTTATTACAAGCATTGGTCTTATCAGACCTTCTTGGAAACATTAACAAGACTCAAAACAAACTAACTGCCTCATGGAGGCCAGCTGTCAGGTAGGTGCTCCTGCACCACAAAAAGACCACTAGATATTTGCTTTAGTGAGATTTATCATGCTCATTATAGACAAGAGCTTTTGCTCTTAAAAACCACAATCTTGGCTAAATTGTCCTCACATGTTTTCCTGGTCTCTTGTAATGACCTCACCTATGGAAATTCTATTTTAATATAGACTTCCATCAAATCCCTTAGGAGGTTGAGGTGAAGTGCCTCCCTCTTCCATGCAAGAACTTGATTAGATCAATTCAGGGTTACGTGTTAGGAATTGAACTTATAAGGCTTGGTTGTGTTAAGAGCTCTCAACTTGTGTGATCTACTTCTTAGGATATGGTGGAAGGTGCAAAGCTTCCTATATAATTTCCAAATTTCTACCACCATTTTCTCAATAGGATGACACATGATTAGGTTCCCAGTAGTTTCAATCTGATGTTGTTGAGAACCTGAGACTGATTACATTGCATCAAGTAGATTGTCAATTAGTCCTACATCTGCATACAATTTACCAAGTGCACAAAATAGCTCTCCAACGACTGAGGTTAAATACCATGCTTTCTAATGTGCTTGCCTAAAACTAGACACTTCCCACTACGTAATCAATGGCTTTTATCAAGGCAATATACATCCTAGCCATTTCTTGACTGTCTTTTTGACCTAACATTCCTTGAGATTCAATGGAGCTAGGGGGTTGATTGGGCATTCAGACTTGCTTGTTCCATTGGAATTCAGAGCATCCCTGACCCACGAATGCTAGATCATTTGTTGGCAAAAAGAGGAACTACCTATGGAAGGTCGATTAGCTGCCAGGACATGAAAACCAATGATGGTAGCTGATGTATTACACATCATATGACATTATATGCATGAAAATCAGCCATAAAATACAATTTTATGGGTGGTATGGGATATAGCCTTATAGGTGAGCAAGGCCAACCCGCATTAGGGGGTTGCAAAAACATTTGGATTTTGAATTGTTTATATTGACATCTTGACGCCTTGAGTTGCACAATATATGGATATGTATTAAAAAGTTTCCACTTTTGGATATACACTTTCAAACCAAACACCTACAATTGCAAAAGCTCCGAATCCTTTTTATGGATGTTCTTTGTAGCCTAGAGCTCCACCTTGGTGCTATAACACGTGTTCCATGCAAAGGCACTCAAGTGATTTTTTTGCTATGTGATCTAATCCGTGAATGGCAAAAGATTGTATATCTCTTAAATTTTTTGTGTTCTATCAAAATATATCTCAAACACCATTGTTTGAGTATTCCCTAGCTTTTGTGGTTTTCCTTATAAAAACAATTGTTAAAATACTATGTTAAGAAGACACAAGCTCCTAGGTGAATGTAAAATGAACTTGTTGGCAATAATTTCTTTACTCAGTACCCTTTACCATTTACATCTTACATGTCCTATTATATATGAACGTGCCATAAGAGTAAATTATCAAAGCATGGGGTTCTAGAATCCTTCTATTTTAACAGTAAGGAAGCCAAACAAATATAACTATTAAGGTTTATTTAAATTAGGGTTTTTTAAGGTATTCCACTCACCACATAGATCATTGACCTTCTTTGCCATTTATTTGATTTCCTTCTCAACTTTCTTTATAGGAGTCAAATAAGGCCCCAAACCCTAGAGCAAAAAATAGTGTTTCAGAAGAGCAAAGACAAGGGGAAAAAGTGACAATAGAGAAAAAAGTATTTATGAAAAGAGATATTACATAGGTTTTGAGGAGGGCGATGTCATCATCGAGGGCGAGGGTTTCTATTGTCGTTGATAATGTCTTTTCACTCTCCACACACGTGGTTGCAGGCATGAAGAGTATTTTTAGATTCAAGATATTTAAATAATTATAATTTAACATATTTATAGTAATCTAGTAGTTGGTATTTCACTCTAGTTAAGCAGATATACATTTCAATACTTGCTTAATTAAAACCACTTTTAAATAAAATAGGGAAATGAAACTCTGAGCATTGCATAAGTTTATAACAAAAATACCTTCCAACTGCAACACGAACATCTTCTGCCTGAGCACTGCTAGATGATTGCAAGCATACCTCCACTGCAACTAGTATTATTGGAGTTGGAAATTAAAAACTTATTGGATTCATGATCAAAACAAATATCACAGAAATTGTTCCCTTCAACTGTGGTCAAAAGATTATTTGTAGGATTTCTATAAGATATGTAACAAACTGCTCAAGGAATTAATATTAGATAGATTTAAAAGGAAAGTCTTTCAAAAAAACCCATGAAATAAATTATGTTGGAGGATCTTAAGAAGGAGATAGGTGATTGGAGGAGCTAATTAAGGCAAAATACAGATTGAGAGCTCATATAAAAGCAATCTATATAGATTATCCAAGATGTTAATACAATGGAAAATAAAATCAACAGCCGGAGCCATGGCTATACCAAACCCTTTGTGAAAACCAACTGACCGGCCCCCTGCCGTCTTCTTTCATCAATTTGATCAATCTGGAGTAGGTTAAACTTCTTTGAAAATTTGAACCCACGCTTGTGAATTGAAATTTAATTATTTTATGTCAAATTATACAAAGGCATGACTGATTAACTTACCCAAAATTGGATTTGATTTAAAGTCATCTCAATGGGTTTTAAGTGACAAATCAATTTGAATGTATATTCCGTAAGGTGCCTCATGTTGTTTTCATATTTTAATCTTATTGAGAACTTATAGACTTCTTAATTGTATTGGGAACTTATACGGTTCTTAGGTAAGACGCACAACCAAAACCCTCAAGATGGGAAAATTTGCCTACGACAATGCCCAAAATATGTAATGGAGTGTCATTGGTGAAGAACTATGAATGTCAATTTTATTGTTGAGAGGAAAGTCCATATATGCACTGTAGAATGATGCCATGTACCAATTGCAAGTCCATGGGGAGAAGCTTTGACATGTGCCAATGAAGAGACTAACGATCAAACATTTAATATTAGATCTATAATGTGTGTGAGGAGGTTGATGGATCAATTGACCAACACATGGCGACTAATCAAAAACTAAATGATGTAAGTTTAGCTACCACCTCTTTTGGTTCACCGCTATATATTCATTAATGATCACACAACTTAGGTGGGGTAGCGGATGTCAATTATTAATGATTTAGGTTATCAAAGTTAAGATGAAGGGTAATGTCAAATTGGAACATAAGTTCCATGTAATTGAAGTCATGTCTAATTGTTGTGATGTTAGGATAAATATCTAATGGATTGTGCTTAGTAGCCAATCCCAAAGGTGATCACTCATGGTTTGGCCATTATGCATTGGCCAACCATAGAGTGCCACATGTCCAGGACTTTCTTGCCAAATACAAATATGAACTTTGCATGCCACTAAGGCTTTTTTAAAACTTCCAAAGTCTTTAACCATATTTTTTTAATCATTCTAAATGCATTTAGACTATATAGCATACCAATATAAAGGCTTGGAACAATGTCAATAGCCTCCCTAATAATGTTTATGAATCTACATTGATTGTCAAGGCAATGTTTATGAATGCCTTTAATAACCTACTATGCTTGGGTGTGAAAGTATACTTTACATCATATATTATATTATAATATAATATAATATATTATTATATAATATTAAATCCATTATAATATAAATATAATATTGAAATATTAATAATATAATATTATATAATATATATATTATATAATATCATATTATATTATAATATATTATATATATTGTATTGTAATATAATATATTAATTATATTATATTATATTATAATACAACACATTCCTTCAATTCGAAATGTTTTTTTTAATTATCCACTTTAATATCATATTGTCTAATTTTTATTTGTGTGACTAATTATTTAGTCATTCTTAACCCTTTGTTCAATCCTTTCTCTCCCTTTATTCCTTTGGTCTAAGCAGACATTTATTGTCTTGCCTTGTATTGTCTTTGAATTCATGGATTATGATCAAATTGGAAAGAAAAAAGAATAGAGAGTAATAGTAATTTATTTAGTCATTTTTATTTGTCTGACCAATTATTTAGTTGTGTTTTTTGCCTGATGACCAAATTAGTCATTTATAGTTGTGTTGCAAACAATTTTGGTCATGTGACTAAAAGTTTTAGTCACCTGGTCATTTATTTGCCATATTTCTAGTAGTGTAAAACTTGTCATTTGCATCATTGTCCATCTCTTTATATGGCCTACATATGATATCTTATGCTACTAGTAAATCAAAAACATGATGCCAACCTAACAATGTGATCCTCTCTTTCCATTGACTAATATAACTTGTATCTCATCTAAATCAAGGTCTTGTTGGCCTCTGACACATTAAGTAATCCTAGATATGATAGAATACATATATGCTCATATGTCCATGCCTATAAAAGAGAGACTGCTCTAATCCATGTACACTACCTTCTATGAATCTATGAAAAATCATCATATGCAAACAACCATTGATGCTCCTCAACATCACATACAATCTAGACTAAACCATAAAAAACATTGAACCATCTAGCAAGAAAAAAATACCAATAATCAAAAGTAACCACTTATGTCCCTGGGATGCCTGTCTAACTACAATATCATAATATGGGACACCATTCCTCCCATGGCCTACATAACTAGTACACTAGTAATACAATTTTCTATCCTCCTAGAGTGTGGTGTGTATAATTTGCACTAATCTCCCTCTCATTAGAAGTTGAATTATGAACCAAACAACCTCAAAATGTGATCTCACCTATGGATAAATGAAAAGTGTTTGTGTTTGAATCTCATCGCTTGATAAGTGTAGTACGTATGGGTGTGTCATAGAGTAAGGTTGGTAATTAAAAAAAATGTCTAAACCTAACAAATTTCAATAATACCTAATCTACATCTGTGGGTGGTAACAAACTCATGCTCTTTAAATGATGGTTTTGTGGCTGCTCATATATCTCTAACACATTATGCATTCACAAAGCACACAAAAACCATCGATATCCAATATTCAATAATATAAAGAATCAATAATGAATGAAATCAACATATAAACATAATATCAATATTCATGGTTCAATCATGTGGGTTAGATCGAACCTACGAATCTAACTTCATGTATGAGGCATTCCTCAGTCAATCCTACATGCATGGGTTTGATCTTGAATGGGGATATTTGATCCTAAGGCTCACAAAAAAATTATAAAAATGATACTTATGCTATTTTTAGGAAATTTCAAATCAATCCTAAAAAAAAGAAAATAGGTAAAAAATGGACTTATCGCCTATATAAGCTCACCCAACTCAATACGTGAACATACTCTATTTCTTGGATTAGCACATGTCTTCTACGACACATCATGATGATTAATCTCTAAAATATCTCTCACAAAGGTTATGGTAAAAATGAAATGTCACTTCCAACTATTAACCTCATTATATATATCCTAGCTACTTCTTTTTACCCCTTCATCCATACTAGCCCTAGACTCCCTATACTCAATACGGGCAATGTTCTTACATAAAAAGATTTATTTTTTTGCTAAAATAGATGATCTGACCATATTTGAGGCACTTTAGCTATCGTACATCTATTACCATGATTATTGAGATAACATTTATGAGACACCTATCTATGATCAATTGACACATGTTCACATGAGACATATTGAAATCACATTTATTATTTGATTGTTACCAAAGATACCTATCTACTGACTTAGAGATGAACATTTCTTAGGTGCTTAACCACATACAATGTGTAATTTTGTTCCTACATGATTTATCTTGTCATCAAGGGAAACCTTTGGGGCATCATCTAACCCCTTGATTCTATATTTTTACATGATTATTATTTAATTTTTATTACTTTCTTGTCACATGATGTTTACTAATGATAGTTATTACATGCTTTTGCATGTTATATGTGCTAACATGCTTATATTTGATTCAATAATCTTATTGCCATTATCATTATCATGTATTATTTTTCCTCTCTTCCAATTTCTCATATTTGCTGGATGCAACCAATTGAATGGGCATAAATTGTCGCTAATGGTTTTCATGGTTGAGACTTCATATAGTGACTTGTGCTAGAGAGAGACTTGAAATTATATCCAGATGAAGTTTGATCATATTACACACTTGTATAACACAAAGATCTATCACATTACCACATTGTATGGAGGTTCATCATATTACATGCCCACCTCACATAAAGATCTATCATGTTTCCATGTTGTGTGGAGATTTGTCTCACTACATGCTTGTATCACATGGAGATTTACAACATTTTTTGCATCATCTGAAGATTGATTATCATACTACTACATCACACAAAGTTTTGATTGACTTATGCACACAATGAGGAGACCTATAACATTGCCACATTGCATAGAGTTTTATCACATGGACACATCACACAAATCCATATCACATTACCGCATCACAAGGAGTATTTAGTATCACTCTCTATATGAAAAATCTTCTATCCCTTTCCTTTTCTTCTTATTTTTTAGACAATTAAAATAACTTGTAGTTTGTGCTTATTTTTATTATGTGATAGAATCTACTCATTACATATTTTTTTGTCATTTTGTAAGTTTCAATGGAGTGCTAATGGCATAAGGAATTCAAGAATGATTTGTTACTTTATACAAATTAGTATCCTTTTATAAGGATCTGTATATTTACTTTTCATTTTGGTTGAGAATGTCCATATAGTTTGAAATGCATGCTCATGTTAGATTCACATGCACATCAAAGTGGGGGGAAATGAAATGTTGAAATTAACATACCCCATGCCATTTACCATTTAGTTTTATGTCCACCTTGGTGGAATGTATTAATACAATAGAATAAATTGACAACTGGCATACTTGTAACAAGCCTTCTCATATTAGTCGAAGTAACTCAAGTATTTACAAGAAGTAAATAAACATGGTAAACATGAGAGAGAAAATATTTTTTTTAAAAATAAAATATAAATAATTTGCATAATCACAAGAAATAAAGTATATCTTTCTGAATATTTTTAATCTTGAAATGACAACATATTCAAAGATAGAATCATAGTGAAATCCTTTCACTTTTCATTTACAATACATAAACTGCACTTAGCATAAAGAATAGTTTTACCTCATAAATTTGACTATCATGAGTCATGCTATGAAATACATTACATCTAGAATAGTGATATCTATCTTCACAAGTCTCAACTTGTCTTCTTCTTGGGAGGAAGAGCATCATCCAAGTGCTTTACCACCAACCACAGACCGGTGGTCCCCCACACACCTTCCTTCCTAGAAGTGGCCCTACCCTTCACGAAGAGTATAGATATACAGAACCAACAGGTTTTTTCCATCTAAGTTGCTAGTGTTGTGTCCTACATAACCAACATGGTCATACAACTATAGACTCCTTCTAACTGAGTATGACATTAACGGATGGTTATACAAATTTGGAGAACAGTGAAGGTCGACTAATGCATGCAAAGATGGATGCATTACTTTGGCCAAATACTCAATATAAATAGACATTTTGCAATGATCATAATTGTGAGTTCACACACCTCTGACTCAGCTTGGAGACTATCTCATCATACAGTTTGACTTTCTTCCTTTAGTAACTCTAGACATAAATTGTCTAAACTATATTCAAATTCTAGTCAATCTGACTTAATCCTTAATCTAGGGTATACGTGTATCATATATAGATTTAGGTAATTCCAACCTTTCAGAGAGTCCCTTCTTGCATACTTGCAATGCACTAGGGTCTATGACCTCCTATCACTCTACTCACTGATTCCAAAATCAAACACTTATGTGTTGTATATATCAAGTTTTGACACTATCTGAAACTGAAAACATTTACATTCAACATATGCTTCTTAGACATTTTCTATCTTTCTCTATGGTTATCTCGACCATTCACTGTTGACCATAATATATATGAGCAATGTCATATCTATTTCTAAACCCTTCTAGTTTTGATTCTAGGGTTTAACTTTCTCTAACCCAATACATGGAAATATCAAACATCCTTGTTTTCCAAAGATAATAACATAAATATAATAAAACATGAGAACAAATACCTCTAGTCTTCCCTAGACCACTTGGCATTGTTTGAATATACATTTCACATAACATGAGTAAAGGTATATCCCTATCCATATAATACCTTAATGGATACTTTCATTTTAAAACTAGTCTTTTGACTAAGTTCAATCTATCAACCCTAATAGGTTTGAATCATAAAAGATAATAAATACTATCAACCACTTGTTCTAGTTAAGTCTATCAACTTTCCATTATGAATAGTTACGAATACATATGTATATTCATCCTTCAAAAGTTTGTCAATAAACCTTTATCAACAATCTTGAGTACAATAATCATGTGGGGTTGAGTCTCGAATCTCCGAACATATCCAACTTGGTATAAACCTTATCAGGAATACCCAACATTGGGTTAACTTTGTTTGCTATGCAAATGGCACTAAAATAAGTTCTACTAAACATATGATAAGAACTATAAATTTCCATCTTCTAGTATGCCTATGCCCTTGAGTTGGTTTTCTAGTTTCAATCTTGAAAAACAAGAGAAGTTAGTTAAGTCTCCTAGTATACTCTTTTCGAGATAAGTTATCATAAGCAATAGTTGCTATTCAAGGGTTATCAAGGTTTCCACATTCTTAGATCACCTATTCCCCTAGATTTGTAATATAATATAACAAAAATTAATCTATTTCTCATAAGATATTCTACAACCACGTTGAATCCTTGATAAGTTTATATCTTCAATAAATTGATGACCTTCTAAGTCTTCTCAAGTCCACTGACTTATGCTAAAGAAGATATAGGAAATAATGTTCAACATCTTATCCTTAACAAGGTAATGATTATCATCCTATACTTGGCATAATTAAGAATGTGGGCCCAGCCCGTTCTCAGCAGACCTTCAGGGGTAGTCAGGCTAGTTCCAGTAGGCCATCTTTTCAACAGAATTAGGCACCTACTAGGGGTCCTTGCTACAATTGTGGTGGCATTGGACACATTTCTTGGGAATGCCCCTAAAATTTCTCTTTGGCAAGAGGATCTCAGCCAATTTATTCTGAGTCTACAGTTGGGGATGTGGGTAAGTCCCACAGGGTCTTTGTAGCAGTAGATAACTGCTAGGTAGAAGCACTTAGCAGATGAGGCCCTTTTACCCTCACCTCTTTGAGGGATTCCAAGAGGAAGCCTAACACTAAGAGGGGGAGGACGTGAGGTCCATCCCTTTCTGACACTTTAGTTGATATAGTTACATTGCTAGACTTTATTAGTTGGATTATATTTTTGATGTGTGTGAAACACTATGTGAGTACTATGGACATTTATGGTTATTATGTTGGACATTACGTTAGTTGACACTTTTGGACATTAATATGATATTTAAACATTATGGATTTAAGTGTTGAATTATATGGTTTAATTAATTAGAGTAGATTAATGGTTATTTGGGAAAAGAAAACATTAAATGAATTTGATGCTCATTATGGGAATTTACATAAAAAATGGGCCTCCTAAGGATGACATCATCAAAATATTGAGCTATCAAAAATCAACTAAAAGATGATATCAACCATTAGGGTGACATCATCCAAAATAAAAATAAAATTATTCATTTTATAAAATTAAACTCTCTAAAATCCTATAAATAAACTCATGATGGTTAATTAAACTCTACATATCCTATTCTATCTCAATCATCTTTTTAAACTATAAATATTTTTTTTGTTTTTTAGATTTATATTCTTAAGTTCTATTATAAAAATTATTATGTTTTCTAGAAAAAATGCATTCATTCTTTAGGAAAAAAAATCTAAAAAGTATTTCAAAAATATTTCAACAAATCTTTTCTTAGAAAGTGTAGATTTTAAAAATATAAAGAAAAAGTAATTTCAAAGAAAAAAACAAATTAAAAAAAGAAATAATATAAAAAGAAAAGTAAGCTTGAGTTTTATAAGGAAATATAATAGAAAGATAAAAAGCTAACAAATATTTATTTATATTTTAGATAAAAGAAAATAAAAAAGCTATTTAAAATGTTTATTTTATTTTTGATATATGTTTAAAAAACTTAAACTACTTTTTAGTACATTCTTTAAGTAAAACTTGAGTTTAAAGTATGGAATTAGAATGTGTATCTTTTAAAATATAACTTAAAAATAAAATAGAAAATAGAAAATAAATCAAGAAAAGAAATAATATAAAAATAAAAGTGAACTTGAGTTTTAAAAGAATTATAATAGAAATATGTGACCCCACATAACTCATGTAGTTAAGTAATTTATATTTATTTAATTGTTATTTATGAGAAAAGTATTGCCTTTTTGGAGTTTCTTAGGAGGCCCATTTTATATGTAAATTTCTCCTAATAATATGTTGTTATTAATTTAAATTAGTTTAAATTACTTGAATGATGTGGAAATAAATGAAATTGGATTATTTAATTTATTTTGTTATGAATTTAAATTTGCTTCGGCTATATTATCTTGACATACTGATGTTTGAAATTAAGTGTGCAGGTGGGTGGCCCAGATTCCTTAAGTGGTTTGGAGACTCCATAAACCCATATGTTATATCAGTTAGCCTAGCCTAACCTGTGGAAGGGGTTAAGGCTAAAATGTGATGTAAAGTTATTGTTTTATTTAAAATTTTTTTTTTTTAAGTGTTATTGTGAAGTTTTATTATTTTATAAATTTTATTTAAATTATCTTTTTGGGGTGGAAATCACTTTAATTAATTATTTCATTTTAATTTATTTCTTTTGTGGAATGAGGGTAAATGCTTTAAAATTAATATTTTTAATATTTCTTTTTAAGAGAGGATTTTATCTCTTTGTTTTAATTTTGGAAAAAGAAGAGTTTTTTTTGGGAAAAAAAAGAAAGTTGCTTTCTTTTAATTTTTCTTTCTTTTTGAAGTTTTTAGTTTTATTTATGGGAATTTTTTGGGAAGAGTTTTTACACTTTTACTATGCATGAAATTTGAGAAGAGGAATTTTGTGAAGAATAGAGAGATTTTGGCTTGAAGAGTTTGGAAAAACTTTGTTTTCAAGGATTTAGAATCAAGAGAAAAGGGTTGGAATTGTATTTCTAGTTTTTAAATTGGACTCAACCTAACTTGGGGAGCTGAGGTAACACTCTAATTGTACTTGCATTTTGATTATTATAAAAATTATGTGAATTGTATGTGAATTGGGATTTGTATGATATTTTGGGTTATTTGTTTTTTGTCAATTTTGTGGGTTTGGGTTGTATGGGAGTGGCTCTCCAAATTGATGAGAGCCTCCCAATTCTTGGGGTTGAGGGAGGCGCGAACCTCTCTTGGGGAAAGGTTATTGATTTTATATGATTCAGTGTTGGATATGTGATTGGTGTTTTTGTGGAGGTTGTGGAGATGTATATTGGTAAAATTTGCTATGTTGATCTGTGTATTTGTGGAGGTTGCACATGAAGATGTATATTGGTAAAATTTGCCGTGTTGATCTGCTTTTTGTGGAGGTTGTGAAGATGCATGTTGGCATATTTTTCTATATTGAGGTGTATGGAGGTTTTAGAGGTGTGTGGAGAAGTGGAGATTGTTGTTATGTTGTGGTGGTGATTAGTGGTGTTGGGGTTTGATTCTTTGCATTATTGAGGAGGTATGTGTGGAGGTATAAGGGTTGGTGGTGATGGAATTGTGTATTGTGACTTGTGGTGATTCTTGATAGTTGTTGTGTCCCCAAGAGGGTTGAAAAGATCCTTGTTTGTGAGTCTATCCATGGGAAAACTTGTCATTTTTGCTTCTTTTTGAATGAGTGAAATTGCAAGTTGTTGTATGTGTATGAAAACCCAGTTTATGGAGTTCTCCTGCTCAGGAGTGGGATGTGTTTATACAATCCATATGGTAGGGTGGAGAGCAAGATTTGGCCACCTATTTTGGCCTTACGTATGTGTGCAGGTTGAAAGGATGCATCTGTAAAAGTTGAAGTTGGAACACGTCTCCATGAGTTTGCAAGAAAAAAATATTATGTGTTGTGAAGGTTGGCAAGAGTGCCTTGGAAAAGATTCCTAATGGGATTCTTAGTTGTGTATAAAGAGTTGTGATAAAATTTATTTGTGGGTGTGAGGAAACAATTTGTTCAATATACATGTTGGGTCAATCTAGAAATGTGTTATTTGTTTAATCAAATTTTGTATTGATTTTATTCTTCTATTTGGTATGTTGTTAGAAAAAAAGAAAATAGTTGATTTAAGTATATGAGTTGATAAATTTGTAAAGGAAAAATAAATGATTATTTTATGTTATTAATACTTGTGATAAGTGGTTTTTTGATTCCTTTATATTGTAAATTAAATCTGGAAATAATTTATTTATTTTAGTTCATTATGAGTATAAGTTTGATATTTTTTAGCTCTTTATGAGTTGTCTGTTTTAAAATAAGATCTTTCCCTATTGTACAGAGTCTGTATTTTTCCATGGATACAAAGTTATCTTAGTATATACATATATACGTATGGATATAAGGTAAGTGTAGGAAGATGGGGGGCCAAAAAGGGGTCATAAGTGGCCACTTTTTTTCTAAAATTAGGAAATACTGACCTTGGATGAGAAATTGAGCATAGTTACACTCAAAATTTTAAGATGCAACAAAAATAATGTTCGTAGTGCTCTGAGTCTACTTTCTAAAATACTAGTTTTTTTTAAATGGTATAGATTAAGGGGTTCAAAAAAGGGAGCCACAAAAATTGGTGTTGTTTCTATCAAAAAAACATAACATAGTGTGTTTTGTGGCTCCCTCAAAAGGTTAACTTTTTTTTGGTATTTTTAAAATTACTTCAGTGAGAAATTAGCTAACAGCACGAATTTTATGCTTGATTTTTCTGATAATTTTTTAACGAATATTTGATTTTTTACTAATTTTCAAAATGGACACATCCTAAAAAAATAGAATTTTGGCCATGCTACCCCTGTAAATTTTGAAAACTAATTGAAAATTATTATTTTTTAATATGTGTAGAATGGTGTCTAGTTTATAAAAATGTAATTTATTTGAAATTTCAATGAACAGTTAATTTATAATGAAAAAAGACCAAACACTGGTTTTTGCCCAAAAATAGACACACAAACAAAAGAAATTAAAGATGAAAGGCTTAACATTGTCAAAATGTGAAAAAATTACATCGTTAAATAGCTAAGAGAAAGCCTAACATTACCTAGGTGTTCGATTTGTTTAACCTTGAAACACGTGCAAATCTGAAGGTTAGCACAAATGAAATTATGTGAAATCCTGTAGAATATGCAAAAACACGTCTTTGGATGTTGGGAAGGCACTCCAAGCCTTTGGGTTGGGATTCCCAAAGAAAAATATAACATGAGCGTGTTATAACATGCTCACGTTATGTTTTGCATTTTTTTCTTTTTTGCAAGTTTGACCGATGTTTGTCCAGTTTGACATAATGCAAGCGCATTATAACACGCTCACGTTATGTCTCCCTTTGAATGATTTTGTTCAAGTTTCTTAAGTATGTTTGATGTATGTATATATGTATGCTTGTATGTATGTATGTATGGTTGTATGTATGTATGTACATGTATGCATGCTTGTATGTATGTATATATGTATGTATGTATATATGTATGAATGTTTGTATGTATGTATGTATGCCTGTATGTATGTATGTAAGGGTTTTGGGTTTTGGGTATATAAGGACCTAAGCCCGTAGAGTTTCTAGGGTTGAGGGTTGAGTTTTTTAGGTTTAGGATTGAGGGTATAGGGAACAGGGTTGAGGGTTACAGTTGAGGGATAACATTTATCTTGTCGAGTGTATAAGATTAAGTGTGTAAGGCATGGGGATTAGGGTTTAGGATATTGAGTTTAGGGTTTGCGATATGGATTAAGGGTATATAAGGCATAGGTTGACTTGGGTTGAGAGTGTATGGTTTAGGTTTTAAGTATAGGGTTGAGGCACAATATTCAGGGTTTAGGGTATAAGGGTGAGGTTATAGGGTATAGGGATGAGGGTTTGTGGGTGTAGGCTTTAGGGTTTAAGGTATAGGGTTGAGGATTGAGGCATTAGGGCTTAAGTATATGGTTGAGGGTATAGGGTAGAGGGTTGAGAGTTTATAGTTGAGGGATAATGTTCAAGGTTGAGTGTTTAAGATATAGGGTTTATGGTTTAAGGTTGATGGTATAAGGCATATGGATGAGGGTTGAGGGTTGAGGGCATAAGTATAGGGTTGAGGGTATAGGGTATAGGGTAGAGGTTTGAAGGTTGAGGGATAATGTTCAAGGTTGAGTGTCCAAGGTTAAGTGTATAGGGTATAGGGTTTAAGGGTTTAAGGTTTAAGGGTATCTAGGGGTTGAGAGTTTAGGGTTTAAGGGTTTAAGGTTTGAGGGATTAAGGGTTTAAGGGTTGAGGGATTAGGGTTTAAGGCGCAATGTTGAGGGTAGAGGGATTAGGGATAGGGTTTAGGGTTGAAAGTTTAAGGATTGAGGTTGAGGCTTTAAGGATGAGGGTTGAGGGATTGGGGCTTAAGGTATACTGTCAAGGGTAGAGGGTTTAGGGATAGGGTTTAGGGTTTAAGGTTTAAGGATTGAGGGTTGAGGCTTTAGGGATAGGGTTTAGGGTGAAGGGTGAAGGGATTAGGGTTTAAGGTATAGTGTTGAGGGTTGATGGTTTAGGGATAGGGTTTAGGATTTAAGATTTAAGGGTTGAGGGTTGAAGCTTTAGGGATAAGTGAGAGATCTAGATGGCTAAGGATTGAGAGATAGGGGAGAGATGGGGTGAGGCAAATAGGGGAGGAGAGGGGTGGATAAGGGTTGATGATTTAAAGCTTTAGGGTTGAGGGATTAGGGTTTAGGGTTGAGGAATTAGGGTTTAAGGTATAGTGTTGAGGGTTGAGGATTTAGGGATAGGGTATAGGATTTAAGGTTTAAGGGTTGAGGATTGAGGCTTTAGGGATAGGGTTTAGGGTTTAGGGATAAAGGATTAGGGTTTAAGGTACATAGTGTCTAGGGTTGAGGATTTAGGATTTAAGGTCTAAGGGTTGAGGGTTGAGGCTTTAGGGATAGAGTTTGGGGTTTAGGGATTACAGTTTAAGGTAGTGTCGAGGGTTGAGGGTTTAGGGATAAGGTTTAGGATTTAAGGTTTAAGGGTTGAGGCTTGAGGCTTTAGGGATAAGGGATAAGGGATTAGGGTTTACGGTATAGTGTCAAGGGTTGAGGGTTTAGGAATAGGGTTTAGGATTTAAGGTCTAAGGGTTGAGGGTTGAGGCTTTAGGGATAGAGTTTAGGGTTTAGGGATAAGGGATTAGGGTTTAAGGTATAGTGTCGAGGGTTGAGGGTTTAGGCATGGGGTTTATGATTTAAGGTTTAAGGGTTGAGGGTTGAGGCTTTAGGGATAAGGTTTAGGGTTTAGGGATAAGGGATTAGGGTTTAGGGTTGATGGATTAGGGTTTGGGGTATAGTGTTGATGGTTGATGGTTTAGGGATAGGGTTTAGGATTTAAGGTTTAAGGGTTAAGGCTTTAGGGATAGGTTTTAGGGTTTAGGGATAAGGGATTAGGGTTTAGGGTTGAGGGATTAGGGTTTGAGGTATAGTGTTGAGGGTTTAGGGATAGGATTTAGATTTAAGGTTTAAGGACCTTGGGGGTTGAGGCTTTAGGGATAAGGGATTAGGGTTTAAGGTATAGTGTCAAGGGTTGAGGATTTAGGCATAGGGTTTATGATTTAAGGTTTAAGGGTTGAGGGTTCAGGTTTTAGGGATAGGGTTTAGGGTTTAGGGTTTAGGGTTGAGGGATTAGGGTTTAGGGTTGAGGAATTAGGGTTTAGGGTTGAGGGATTAGGGTTTAAGGTATAGTGTGGAGGGTTGAGGGTTTAGGGATAGGGTTTAGGATTTAAGGTTTAAGGGTTGAGGGTTAAGGGTTTAGGGTTTAGGGATAAGGGATTAGGGTTTAGGGTTGAGGATTATGGTTTGAGGTATAGTGTTGAGGGTTTAGGGTTGAGGGATTAGGGTTTAGGGTTGAGGGATTAGGGTTTGAGGTATAGTGTTGAGGGTTAACGTTTTAGGGATAGGGTTTAGGATTTAAGGTTTAAGGGTTGAGGGTTGATGCTTTAGGGATAGGGTTTAGGGTTTAGGGATAAGGGATTAGGGTTTAGGGTTGAGGGATTAGGGTTTGAGGGATAGTGTTGAGGGTTGAGGATTTAGAGATAGGGTTTAGGGTTCAGGGATTAGAGTTTTAGGTATAGTGTTGACGGTTGAGGGTTTAGGGATAGGGTTTTGGATTGAGGGATTAGAGTTTGTGGTATAGTGTTGAGGGTTGAGCGTTTAGGGATAGGGTTAGTATTAGGTTTAAGTGTTGAGGGTTGAGGCTTTAGGGATATGGTTTAGGGTTTAAGGTTAAGGTATCAAGGTTGAGGGTTGAGGGATTAGGGTTTGATGTATAGTGTTGAGGGTTTAGGGATAGGGTTTAGGATTTAAGGTTTAAGGTTTGAGGGTTGAGGCTTTAGGGATAGGGTTTAGGGTTTAGGGATAAGGGATTATGGTTTAGGGTTGAGGGATTAGGGTTGCGGGTTGAGGGATTATGGTTTGAGGTATAGTGTTGAGGGTTGAGGATTTAGGGATAGGGTTTAGGGTTGAGGGATTAGAGTTTGAGGTATAGTGTTGAGGGTTTAGGGTTTAGGGTTGAGGCATTAGGGTTTGAGGTATAGTGTTGAGGGTTGAGGTTTTAGGGGCAAGGTTTAGGATTTAAGGTTTAGGTGTTGAGGGTTGAGGCTTTAGGGATAGGGTTTAGGGTTTACGGATTAGGGTTTAGGGTTTAGGGTTTAGGGTTGAGGGATAGGGTTTGATGTATAGTGTTGAGGGTTGAGGGTTTAGGGATAGGGTTTAGGATTTAAGGTTTAAGGGTTGAGGGTTTAGGCTTTAGGGATAGGGTTTAAGGTTGAGGGATAAAGGATTAGGGTTTAGCGTTGAGGGATTAGGGTTTGAGCTGTAGTGTTGAGGGTTGAGGATTTAGGGTTGAGGGATTAGAGTTTGAGGTATAGTGTTGAGGGTTGAGAGTTTAGGGATTAGGGTTTGAGGTATAGTGTTGAGGGTTGAGGGTTTAGGATTTAAGGTTTAAGTGTTAAGGGTTGAGGCTTTAGGGATAGGGTTTAGGGTTTAGGGTTGAGGGATTAGGGTTTAGGGTTGAGGGATTAGGGTTTGAGGTTGAGGATTGAGAATTTAGGGATAGGGTTTAAGGTTTAAGGATAAGGTATCAGGGTTTAGGGTTGAGGGATTAGGGTTTAGGGTTGAGATATTAGGGTTTGAGGTATAGTGTTGAGGGTTGAGGGTTTATGGATAGGGTTTAGGGTTGAGGGATTAGGGTTTGAGGTATAGTTTTGAGAGTTGAGGGTTAAGGGATAGAGTTTAGGATTTAAGGTTTAAGGGTTGAGGGTTGAGGCTTTAGGGATAGGGTTTAGGGTTTAGAGTTGAGGGATTAGGGTTTGAGGTATAGTGTTGAGGGTTTAGGGATAGGGTTTAGGATTTAAGGTTTAAGGGTTGAGGCTTTAGGGATAGGGTTTAGGGTTGAGGGTTGAGAGATTAGGGTTTAGGGTTGAGGGATTAGGGTTTGAGGTATAGTGTTAAGGGTTGTGGGATAGGGTTTAGGATTTAAGGTTTAAGGGTTGAGGGTTAAGGCTTTAGAGATAGGGTTTAGGGTTTAGGGATAAGAGATTAGGGTTTAGGGTAGAGGGATTAGGGTTTAGGTTTGAGGGATTAGGGTTTGAGGTATAGTGTTGAGGGTTTAGGGTTGAGAAATTAGGGTTTGAGGTATAATGTTGAGGGTTTTGGGATAGGGTTTAGGATTTAAGGCTTAAGGGTTGAGGGTTGAGGGTTTAGGGATATGGTCTAAGATTTGAGGTTTAAGGGTTGAGGCTTTAGGGATAATGGTTTAGGGTTTAGGGTTGAGGGATTAGGGTTGAGGGTTGAGGGATTAGGGTTTAGGGTTTAGGGATTAGGGTTTAGGGATAGGGTTTAGGGTTTAGAGATAAGGGATTAGTGTTTATGGTTAAGGGAGAGATAGAAGAAATACATGAGAGTGAATAATATAGAGTTCTATATAGCAAGCCATAATGCACTCACGTTATAAGGTGAGCATGTTTTTTCTTGCTATTGAAATGGTAAATAGGCCAGGATACCTGTGATCCAGGCCCACATGTTCTATTTTCTTTTGTTTATGCACGTGTTCCAACAAAAAAAAGATTTTTCATGTTGTTGGGAAGTGCACATGCATAGTTTTCACATTCTACCACCTTTGCATGAACTTTCCACCACATTTTTCTTGTTTGCCAACTTAAGAAGGAGGAAATAACATAGATTTCACATCAAATTTGATATATATCAATTCAAGTTTCATTTTTTGTAGTGTTTCAATGTTAATTGTGATTGAATTGTAGGAATTTAACATTATACATTGGTTAATTGTACTGTTGTTCGTAATTATATTTGAGTGTTATTCAATTGAATGTTGAAAAGGAAGCAAGTGGTGAAAAACTCAAATTGTTTAGGAGTTTGATGTAAAAAGAAAAAAAAACTACATAATTGGGTACTCTCTCCATTAGAATCTCCATTTTTTAGGTATGTCAACTCTTTACACATGTTCTAAGTTACATTTTCCTTAATTCTATTTGAATTAATTTATCATGCCTCATTGAATACATGCTTATATCACTTGTATGGTTTATATATTTTGTGTTTATATCAGTTTTGTTTATATTTTGTGTTTATAGTTCATGTTCCTTATCTATGCTTCCACATTTTGCATACATGTCTAATAGGGAATTTGCAGCCCGAGCTTTGAATTTCTTCGCAAACTATTGTAAATTTCTATTGCTTTCAATTTATTCTTTATACCTGTAGACCTATAGCTGCTCATGAAAGATATCATCAATCCAAAATATGAATTTATCAAAATGATCAATAGGAACCTAGTATCCTAGCCGCAAAACTGAGTTCCTTTATTCAAATTCAAAAAGTAAAAAAATGGGATAACAATACACTCCTCTCCAACATAAACTAGTCAAGACAACCATAGAACATCTAATAATGATCTGACAACTATTAATCAAACATAGCTACCAACCAATGAAATAGAAAAGCCTAAAAAATTTCCATACAACCAAAACCAAGTTCTTACTTGTGAAGATATTTTCTAGTGGTGCTGAACACATACCTTCAAAGTGGCTTGGGAGTAAAAACTTAAGAAGCCTTAACCAGCATTTCATTAAAGGGATGAAAGTAGCTAGATTTTCCACAAAATCACTTCTAATATATTCTTTAAGTCACAATGCACTCATCATTCACACCCCTTCCTTAGATAGCTTTGACAAACTTTAAGGCAGCTAGAGAGGAGCAATTAAAAATTAAAGATAGTTTATTGTTTGACATTACACATTTCCTAAAAGAGTCGTGAGGTCTACCTTCATTAGAATTAAGAGACATTACACCTATCCACCTAATAATAAGCCACAAGCACCACCCCCAACAACCACTACTCAACTAACCAATTTGAAACCACCATAAAAAAAATTAGTGCCTTAATTTTTAGAAAATATCACACTTTACAATTAATGTCAATACTTGCATTACACACCCTAACTTAAAGCTAGAATGAGAAGTTAAGTTGGCATAGGGAAGATTAGTACACTCACCATGATCAACTCTAAGAGCCCCAAAAACATCATAATGGAATTGATTTATAGGGCTTGAAAGATAAAAAATGGTCACAATTTGACCATGAATTTAGAAGGGGAATTTATAAGGGCCTTCAAAGATGCATAAAATAAATGAGGCATATATCTTAAATGAATATCTATATTCCAACCCAATAATTGGTTTGACAGTTGTAGGGTGCTATATGGGGTTCTTTGTCCACCCAAAATTTTACCATAAAATCTAGTACTTAGTTGAGTATGCACCTGCAATGTTGATATCTTATAGACATAAAATTAGCACCAATTTATAGGGCCTCTTATGTAAAGTGCTTTAACCTTGAATTTTAGCAAGATCCCTTTGAAAGTAAATTGAAAACTCTTCTTTGACTAGCTGAGAACACTTCAACAATGGTAATGGGCTGAAAAATCCTCCACAAGGTGATTGAAAACTCTTCTTTGACTGCAAGGAAAGTTGGGAAGTGCTAGAAATGTTGAGGGCAACAGACCTAAAATTTGGTACCATATTCATTTCTTAGGAATGAATATTTTTCTATTTATCATGCTACAAATAAATTCTCCGTCACGCTGAGGAAACGATAAAGGATTAAACCAACATAGGAAGAGAAAGAAGCTAAGAATGCAAAGAAAGTAGCGACTATGAAGGAACTTCATGAGAAGAGGATATTGGACATGATTGTCGAAGACATGCCAATTGAAGAGGAACCTCGACCATCAATAAGAGATATCTTATTGGTAGCACAAAGGGAATGGATGCAAAATCTTCGTGCTATGAGAGATTTGAATACCGCAATTGGAGACACATCCTCTATCGCAAGTCAAGATGTAGGGACACCATCTACTGCATCTCAAGTTGAGAGTACATCATCACTCACATGTGAGGAAGGAGGTACGCCATCATTCCCACCTCAACCTCAAGGTATGTAATCTATTCCATCTTCGATCGAAGGTATGGCATCTAGCCCATCTCATTTAAATATTGATGAAATTCCTAATGTTGAGATGAATTTACCTTTCTTAATACCACCTAGAATTTTGCATAGAAAGCCAAAGTATTTGATTGATATTGATGAGAATATTTTATAGCCAATGGAAGGTAAGATTCCAAAATGCACTTGTAGAAGATATTCTCTATTTCAACATATCAGATCTAGTTCAACCAGATGGAACTAACACAAATGGAATCATCGGTTGACTTTGACCACATATCAGATCTAGTTCAACCAAGTAATATATCTACTTGCATAGTTTTTGAAATTCCTAATGTTATCTTACTTTGTGGTGTTTTTGTAATGTTGACTAATTTCATCTAATTTGTTGCACATATCAATGTAGGGCATGTTTATGTAGTTATTACAGATGAAGACAATGAAGAGGGAACAGATTATTACTTGTGTCATTGTGTTGAGGCCAAAAATAAATTGGAGGCCCTAGTTACATATGGAGAAAACATCGAATACCCTACAGGCTCAGTGGTTGTTACTGGAACATGGCTTAGAAGGTACCCACATAAGAGTGTTAATGTTTGGTTGTTTCAGGACTTTGACATGCATCGGAATATTCTTCATTACTCAAACCTTGTCATGGCATCCAATGTTCATTTGATATAATTTCAGGGTAGACCTTTGAACAAGACCTTGTGGAAGGTGCGTGAGTCTGACCATGAGGAAATACTTGACACAATAAAGAGTAGAGAAGACTCAGATGGTTCGTTGGATTAATTTGTAAGTATGTATAAAACTTTCCTAGATGGTTACTTGTTCTTTGTTTTGTATATAAACAGTAGTATGAATTGCTTCCCTCTAGTATACATTTGATAGCTTTGCTTCTCTTACCATTTTCCTTGCATCTTCTTGAATAGTCCTATTCTTTCTTTCAACCACTCCATTCTGCCAAGGATTCCTATCCTTTGATTGAGGTATGAGCCAATAACATGAAAATGTCATAATTTTGTATTTCTTGTTTTATCTCATGTCATTTGATGTACATAAATGATATTTATGTTTAGTCAATTTTGCTTCTTGATGCTTCTCACAGGTCACAACTCTAGCCCATCCAACTACGGATGAAGAGAAAGACAAGATGATGGAGAGTGATCATCAGCTGGCGGTAAGTGATCGACTACATATGTGATGTTATATATTTCATACATTTTCTATATTAATGTGCATATTGTTTGATTGTATTAATAGGTGGAGCTAGATGAACTTTTGTCAAAGAGGTCTACTCGATGACAGAGAGAGGATGAGTCATGGATTGGCTCTCCATCTTCATAGTCAAGCAAGGGCTGCCAATTATTTCATAAAATTCCATAGGAAACTAGTTTTTATGACATTTTTTGTATGCCTAGATGGCTTTGTATACATACTTTTGTATGATACCAAAGTATATTTATGTATATATGCCTGTATGATTTTATTTGGACATGCATATATGGCTTTGTATATAAACTAGATGTTATGTTCATGACATTATGTATATGATAGTTTATATTAAATATTTAATATGATGATCAATTATCATTACAAGAATTTGGTTTTACACGTGCCAATTGCATTTACTTGAAAGTTTATAAATCATTTTCAAATAATCCATTTTGTGCATATCTTGTAATCATTGCATTCTATGGGACTGTGCATTTCTTTGAGGCATCATTTCAAACAGTTCACGCGTTTTGTCTATGCTTCCACACTTTCCATACATGTCTACAAGGGCAGCTGCAAATACAATACATGTGACAAAATTCCTATATCATTTATGCTTTGATGGTTGTCCACACCATGTTCCCCAAATCCTATTATGGCATAGGCAAGGAGGAAGTTGGATAAGGTTGTGCAATTTGGTTTTAGACGTGCCAAAATTTGCGTTTGGTTGATATTTACTTTTGTGCATTTGCCTGAGAGTTCTTAAAGCCTTATGAAAAATCCATTTCATGCATATCTTGCAATCATTGCATTCCATGAGACAACATTTCTTTGAGGTATCATGTCAAATAGTTCACGTTCGTTGTATATGCTTCCACACTTTGCATACATGTCTTGCAAGGTTCTTGTGAAACATGAACACACCATCCTGAAGCATGAAAGGCATGTGAGCTCTGTGAATGAAGGCATCTTGTGAAGACCATACCATGAAACATGAACACCATAACTAAGCATCCTAATCCTTTGACAACAACACCAATAGTGATATGATCAACACCTCCTAACCTTTTGACATCAATGACAAACAACTTTGAACACATTGTATCGTTGATATCCCTTAAGAGACCAAAGTGCAAAAAGGGTAGCAATCTTTGACAAGTTTTTATTCAAAAATCATGTCACTTAGAAACATTCCATCTAAGGCTATGGTATCACGTAGGGTCCCTCTACAATAACCTCTCTCAGTTTTTTATATCTCTGAGGCGTTTGCCCGTGGTGAATTTTTTTTGCTGCTCCAAAAATGGTCAGATGCATGTAGTGTAAAGTTGCAAATGGGTGTAACTTTAGTTCTGTTCCTCGTGCGTTCAAATAGATAGTTCTAATGCATCTAGATGGGTATGTTTAGGCTAGGCATGGTCTTGTTTCACACCCAAACATGCTGAAACAGTCTAAGCTACATTTTACCTTCAATATCCCTTAAGAGACCAAAGTGAAAAAGGCAACAATCTTTGACGAGTTGTTACTTGTAAACCGTGTCACTTAGAAACATTTTTTCTAAGGCTACGAGATCATGTAGGATCCCTCTACAATAACCTCTCTTAGTTTTTTATATCTCTAAGGCATTTGCCCATGGTGAAAGTTTTTCTGCTGCTCCAAAAATGGTTAGATGCATGCAGTGTAAAGTTGCAAATGGGTGTAACTTTCGTTCTGCTCCTCATGCGGCTAAACAGAGAGTTTCAACGCATCCATATGGGTACATTTAGGCTATGCATGGTGTTGTTTCACACCCAAACATGCCGAAACAGTCTGAGCTACATTGTACCGACGATATCCCTTAAGAGACCAAAGTTTAAAAAGGTAGCAATCTTTGACAAGCTGTTACTCAGAAAATGTGTCACTTAGAAACATTCCATCTAAAGCTACAGGATCATGTAGAGTCCGTCTACAATAAACTCTCTTAGTTTTTTATATCTCTAAGGCGTTTGCCCATGGTGAAAGTTGTTCTGCTGCTCCAAAAATGGTCAGATGCATACAGCGTAAAGTTGCAAAGGGGTGTAAATTTTGTTCTTCTCCTCATGTGGCCAAACTGACAGTTTCAACACATTTGGATGGGTACATTTAGGCTAGGCATGGTCCTATTTCACACCCAAACATGCTGAGACAGTTTGAGCTACATTGTACCGGCAATATCCCTTAAGAGACCAAAGTGCAAAAAGACAACAATCTTTGATGAGCTGTTACTCAAAAACTGTGTCACTTAGAAACATTTTGTCTGAGGCTACATGATCACATAGAAACCGTCTATAATAACCTCTTTTATTTTTTGATGTCTCTGAAGAATTTTCCTATGGTGAAAGATTTTCTACTGCTCCAAAAATTGTCAGAAGCATGTAGTGTAAAGTTGCAAGGTAGGCTACTTTTTGTTTTATTCTTTGTGGGGTAAAATTGTTAGTGGAAAAATGTCCAGTTGGGCACATATACGCTACGCATGTTCACTTCCCTTCATTATAAAAGGGTCATAGTCTTTCCTATTCGAAGGGTCACAACTTTTCACTTTTGAAATGTCATCAGTATTCTTGTGAACATCAAGATAACACTTTCTGCAAATGTTCTCCATGCATTATCATCCTTTTTATTTCTCACCCCAATAAATTGGGTTGCTTTCAACATCAATGCATCAACCATTCATGTAGTACTTCACATACTAGTAAAAGACTTTAGCCCTCTTAAGGGTCAAGCTCTTTCAACTTATCAAGAAAGCATTATTTCATTTGTTGCTATTTCAATAGTTGCTATTTCAACTCAGAAGTGACATGATAGAGCTTTATGGTGGTGACCTTGTATGAACAATAGTGAACATGCACCAACTAGCACCCATAAATGTGAATAAAGTGGCATGTATGCTTGATAGTATTATTTCACCATTCAATCTAGCTAGTCTAATGAGGAGGACATGGCTCCAAATTCTAGTAAACATGTCATAAATGGTCATTCAAGCCCTTTGAAAACCCTTATATATTATAAGTAGAGATTATTCCACATATACCATGGAGAGCGATTGTGACATCATACAGTATTGAGATAAGAAAGCCCCAATCTATTGTGCATGTAGGACTAAGCTTCCATCTCACTAGTTGTCTATTACATGGGGAGAAATTACCATACTTGTTTGATGCCACTTCCACTATATTAAATTCACCACACACAACCCAAGTTTTAATGACTTTAATATACAATCTCGTGTTGATATTCAACATGATGATTCATTTTTATTTTAAAGGACTCTTTTGTTGGGTGTCTTCAAAGGATTAGCTTTGTGTGCTAAGTGGATTATGAGAGCCATAGAGAGGATTGAATTTAAAAAAATCCTACTATGTATTACAATTGGACTTTAAATATTTGAAGTAAACCATCTACAAATATACATTGAAGCATTGATTTATAATGCAAATATGGACACCATCAACAAAAATGATTTGTATTAACCAAATATCCATATAGGCATACATCAATATCTGTCGATATAAGTATAACATATATACAAAACAGCCATATAGGCATACAATGTTAACTATATGCAATACAAAATATATGTCCACAAATGCCATATAGGCACACAACAAAAGAACCCAATAAAAAGCCATTCCCCTCTGTCCGATGAAGAGAATAGATCACGGGCAACCTTTGATCTTCAAGGGGATGGAGATGCATATGAGGGTGGTCTACTATGAACCTGAGGGCTACTTCTCTAATTAGTTGTTCATGGATATGTAGTTGTTACAATAGAAAGTATATACATTAATACTTAAAAATTACATTATAAAAAATGAAACATTTAACATAATAATCACTTACCACTACCAGAAAATATGTCTCCTCATTTGCCTCATACCAGGATTAGGCTATGGTGATGTCATGTCCTATAGAAACCATCCAGATAGAAATTAAACTTCAAATCAATAATCATTTGATTTTTTAAAAAAAAACAACTATAACAACAAATGTAATTTGAAATTTACTAATCTGCCTCATACCCCCATCAAAGGCATGGAGCTATGAATCACAAAGGACACACCATGCTCCATTGCCCTATGAACTTCAGGGGGTGTCTCCGCAGCCTGCATCATCTGAAAATAAAACAACATTATTCAATTATGAAAACTAGAATAGTGATGCAAGTCATGGCTCCTAACATACACACGTGTTCACCTAAACATGGAAGTACACACAATAAATCACACAAGTCATGTTCACCTAAATTATACTAAAGTGATAAAAAATCTAACTATGTGGAAAGGACTCCAACCAACTAGATAAATGTAAAAGGGCTCCATCTAAATACATAGCATGATCTAACTCTACAAATAACATGGTAAAGTATCCAAATATGCATAATGTACTTTGTCTAGATATTGTAATGAAGCTTTGTATTGTACCAAAAAAAGATATTCATTGTCACCAATGCATCACTATGATACAACTAGACACATAATACACATTCTTCACCATTAATTCCCATATTAAAGTCTTGGGTATGGGCATCAAAAACATTGCAACCACGAGTTTAATCTATTGATCTAGCTTCTTGGGTTGAGAACTATGAATGTTGGAGGTAACAATCTTTAAAATTGTAAATAAGTTTTTTCTTATTTTGGATGGGGAAGATAGGATCGACTCCCTTATGATAGAAATTAGAACCCTACTAGGCTCCAAGTATGTAAAAATATTATATAAGGGAACTTTGATCATTTCAAAGGTTAAGGGGTTCATAGAAAAGGTGGTTGTGTATTTAAAGAGGTGTTTTACTTTTCCCTTACAAAGAATAAAGGAGCGATGAGCATTTGTATGATATCAACACCTTGGAAATATGGTGGTATGTTTAGTTAGGGTAAGGGGTTGTACTACTTTAACCCTAAGGTTTTATAGTCTTGTGCTTTTTGGTCTATTGATATTGATTATTAAGTTGTAGATATTAATGTTGGTTAGGTTGATTGGTTTAAACATAGTGTTATTGATTAAAAAATATTAAATTTTAAGCTTTAGTGGGTTGAAATTTTTTAAAATTTTGAAGTGAGGAGTTTGATAATTTTAAGAAAAGTTCATGGTTCCCTTAAGAAGTTAGAAATTAGCAAAAGAAAATACTAGGTTGTAGACGTTGAAATGGTTCTATTTTATTGGAAAATATATTAGTTCATGAAAAATTGTCTAGTTTAGGTGTTGAAATAGTCATGGTTTATTGATGTTTAGACATAAATTACATGGACCTTTATTAGAGTGCAAGTTTGTAATATTCATGGTTCATTGGTGAAGTTATCAACCTATTAAGCAATTATTAAATTATAGGCTTGAAACAATGGTGGTTCATTGGTGAAGATATTTGTGTCAAAATAGTCAAGTTTCATTTATAAACATATCAAACTAATGAAACATTATTAGGTTGTAGGAATAGAAATGGTCATGGTCCATTGATAGAATATATTAGGCTCATGATTCAAGATTCCAGTAACACCTCTTTGCAGCTTAGAATGTCTCTGTTTTGACTCTATCTTTAGGTTTTCCATCTCATGTTGTGGATTTTTGAATTTCACTTTTGATTCTCATGCATTCTATGGCGAACTCTCTTGGCTCTTCAACTAGTTGTAAACTCTTGTGAAGATTTGGCTCTCTTGGTGATATACTATAGCTCTTTCTTATGCTTCCTCAAGTCTTCATTGCTATTGTGCTCTTTTGGTACATGTTTATGTGAGTTCTTGGATGATTTGTGCTCTCTTTCATCTCAAAGAATATAGTAGTATTAAATTAAGGGTCCTCATTAGACTTAGCTGGGTTAGATGTAGGATTAGAAGTAGGGATGGAAGAAATTGAGCTAATAGGATTGACATAGTTTGTAGGGGAATGGGTTAGTGTAGATTCAAAGATTTTGGTTAGAGGTGACTTGTTGCCCCCATAATTAATACCTAAAACCTAGATGATGTTGGAGTCAATCATATGCTATATAAGATGTTATAGGCTCGTGCCCCTCTCTGGTGTCATGTCCTGGGGTCTAATTGGTGGTAATTCGATGAGTTTATTAGAGAGAATTTGTCAAAGAATAGTGTGGAGGGGATCAACAAGATTTGGTAGACATGTATGGAAAATGTGGTAGCATAGACAAGGAAGTGAGTTGTTTGAAAAGATGCCTCAAAGAAATGTGGTCTCATGGTGATGTCCTTGTCTATGCATCTACTTGTCATGGCATTCCATGAGACCACATTTCTTTGAGGCATTTTTTCAAATAACTATAGTGTAATTGAAATTTTGTCATCTATCAACATCTAGTTATTAGTTATGCAATGTTTGGTAATGCTTTGAGTTTGAAAGATGTGCAATGCAATGTAATCAACGGTATGAATATAAAATACAAAAATCTAGTAAGTACAATTCATTAGTTAAATTGTTTATTTTATTACCTAAGTGAAGCTTTGAACTCCACCACCACTAGCAGGTGTTGTCATGAAATCTCCAAGATTAACCTATTCAACATCCAAAATTAGATATTAGAATACCATTCATATAACAATGCTATTCACATGTAATATTTATATTTGTTTACTAGTTACATACTCTGGTAGTAGATGTCATAGTGTAATATGAAGGTGGAGAACCATTGAAAACTACATTAATGCTATGACCCTAAAATTTCATTAAAATCATCAAACTAAATTAGTTAATCTTGCATTTCAAAAATGAAATTTAATAAATTGAATTCAATGAACTTGCTAACATTTACCTGAGTATCAAGGCTGAAAGTCTCACTCAGGAGGGCATCTGTCATCACCATTTGCTCCGCTGCAGATGTAGCCTGTACACCTGCGTCCCGACTATCCATGGGGTCATAACCATAGGCTGACCCGCAAGCTTGACAAGTATGGGGTGGAACCTGTCATGCCCACATTCACCATGTGGTTATGACACAATAACCACATGTCAAGACCACAATTGTCATGTGGTCATGACACGAAATATCAAAAAATCCCCCCCGACACCACAAAACCCCCTTGCGCGCAACATGCGCGCTCGGTGACACTAGCTCACAATGCAGTTGACTCTACAACCAACATTATGCGCAACGCCAATATAGGCGGGGAAGTCAGTCAAGTTCAGGTTGTTACGATCTCCAATCGTAACCCTACCATGTTAGCCACTAGGGGGTCTACGTTGCGAAAGACAACATTGAGAGGGTTGAATTCTGACACTTAATTCCACCCTGGATAAACCCTAATGAAGTGGGTCAATTTCAAATAAAGTTCAAAATCCAATCTAAATCACTCTACTATCTAAAGTAGGGAATATTAACTAATACTAACCAAAAATAATCCATACATAACCTAGGAAATTTTACCAACATAAAGGTGGAAAATAAAGAAATAGGAAACCTCCAATAGTGATTTTGGCAGCATAATGCCACCTCATCAACTATAGGAGGGTACAAAATTGATTTAAAATAAAATTACTACCTAACCCTTTTAATCAATTTCAATTAAAACTAAAAGCAATAATCCAACAACATCCCATCCCAACATTTTGAAGAGCAATTATTTGATAAGTAAGTACTACAAGCAAAATAAATTCATTGATGCTTTAATTATTTTGAAGAGCCATTAGTGAGTCACGAAAAGTAGCAGGGAATATCGTGAACAAGTAATCAATAAGTCTTATTTCTCACTAATGGCATTGCGTAGATCTATGGATGCAAGTTCTGCTCTGTCTGATGTTTTACACAACTATTTCCAAGATGGCAATACTCATGTCGTAGATGATAAAGGCAATTTCAAGTTTCCAGATGTTAAAATTAATACATTCTATCCAAAAAAAGGGATTAAGGCTAAAGTCTGTGACTCGGTGCGTCAAAGTGAAATCAATCTTTTAGTTTCAGGTACTGGAATATGTCCTATTTATTTACCTTTTCTACTTCCTGAAGATGTTTCTAGATGGCAAGATAAGGGATTTTTCTATGTTCATTTCCCACATGTAGATCTAATAGTCCATCTGCATTTTAATTATAATATAGGTGCTGAGTTTTTTGCCACTTTAATAGATACTCGCTGTCAAATTTGGGATCAAGCTGTCATAGCCCAATTCCGTGGTATTCTCAGTGCAGAAAAAGGGGATGGAATCCTGTCTGTCCAGCCTAACTTCACTCTCTCTTTGTTTGATAAATTCATTTCTTCTGCTTTCTGCTTGTTGTTACAAGTCAAAGGTGTCTCTTTAATGCCTGGATCTGTCTATGCAACCATAGGAGGTCGATGTATCTACAGGATAATGAATACTGTGTCTCCACCAGTTTCCTTGCCCACGGGGGTATCTTTCCCTAGAGGATCTTCAAATCTTCTTGATTATGGTCATTTTATAGATTCAACTGGTTTCGACATGGGATTCCCTATAATAGAACAACTACTTGATTGTCAAAAACCACAGTTTATAGATCTTCCTATTCATAGGAATAGATTCTCTGACAGACCGCTATTTCAATCACAGAGAGTAGGCACCATTACTCTACAATCTGTCCCAGGCCAAACCATTCTTGAGTAGCCATTAATAGATGAAACTCAAGCCAGAGCTCAACCCTTAGCTCGCAGCAGATCTATGGCCCACAGTTATGCTAGCTCTAACAGGAAACCATTTGTAGATTATAACCCTGAAGAATGTTCTACCTCTGGCTCAAGTTCTCAAAAATTTATGCCTTCTAGATCTTCCTTTTCCTCAAGATCACACAGGTTTAGTTCAGGCCAAAATCCTGATCAAATAGATGAATTAGCAAGACAAGTTAGTGCTAGACTGCATCTTGCCCCTAAGCAAGAAGAAAACTCAGAGAAGACAAGGAAAGGAAAGACAATTAAGATAGCCAAGTTAGGAGAACATGCTAGCATGATGAGAGAACATCTACCTAGATATGGATCTGAGTGCAGGGTGAAACATACAGTTCAGCTAGACTCTACTACTACCACAGAATTAGTCAGTTACAGCCCTGGTAGATGGCCAACTCAAGATAGTTATCAAATGGTCAACCTTGATGAGAAAACATGGGGACAGTATGACACAAAAGTTCATACTAAGGTAGGAACTAAACAAAAGAAATCTGAAGCACAAAGAAATTGGCAGTCTGCATGGATGCAAACAGCTTCAGAAAACATCGATGACATAGTAGTGGATGTTAAACAAAATATTAATAGGACTATTTTTGTTTATGATGGTATGTTGCAAGTTCAGAATAGTCAGTATAAGTCTGAAACTGCTATAGGAAGAATAGATAAACAATGTACCTCTACATTAAATAATTTTGGTACATTAAATTATCAGGTTAGCCAGACACATACAATGGCCACTAACATCCAATCTAGCAGTGAAAGGTTAGAAAATGTTGCTAGTCAGATTTACAGTCAAGTGTCTGCATCTGAAAATAGAAGAGATACTCAGACTCAAGAAAACAAAGCTTTACTTGAGCATGTTGCTAGAAACTTAGAAAAAGTGAGAAAATATGCCAAGAAAATCCGAGTATCTCAAAAAGGAAAGGATAGTTCTGAGGAAGAATTTGAAGAGCCAAAATCTCAGAAAACTCCAAAAGTAGAAACGAAGCCCAAACCTAGAATTCAAAGAAGGAAAAGTCTTCTGTTTACAGAAGAAATAGAAGAAGAGAAACCAGTATCTTCTACTCAAAGAAGTCATAATCCACAGATGCCTTCAAAGATTGTTCTTCCAAAACAAAAAGAACACATGTTACAGGCAACTAAAGAATTAAAAGATTGGCTTGCAGAATGCCAATTAGAAGATAATGAGCCTGTATATATGGAAGAACCAGCAGCAGCCATGAACTCTTCTGATGAAGAGATCTTTGAAATAGTTTCCCTTGTAGAATCTGAACCAGTTTCTGAAGAAGAAATTCTCAATGATCCAATCATAGGAATCTATGAAGATTGGGAACCTTTATATATGGCTAGCCAGGTAGATGACAACTTTGATATAGAAATGAAGGATGTGGTGTCAGAGAATGCCAAGCCTGAGAATCTTAGAGCATATGCTACTTCAGGTTACATTCTGAATATAGATAAAGTCATTGATCTTTATGACACAATATGTACCTGGTGTGATACACTTGAAAATTTCTTTGATACTAGAGGGTCAGTATGGTCTGAGGATAATAAGGTATTGTATTTAGTAAGACTCATGTCTGGAAAACTCCGTAATTGGTGGAATTCACTCCCTGATAATGGAATAATTTCAATAGATTCAGATGGGGATGAATATGTGAAAGAAAAAGACATGGGTAGGAATGACATTTCTGCTGAAGGTTTTGCAACATTAAAATTATATCTGATTGGTTTATTCTATGGCAATAGAAAGAATGAGATTCATGAAGCTGAAAAAATTCTTTATTCCTTGCAGTTAAAAGATCTTGGAAAATTGCATAAATATAATTTGGTCTTTGAAAAATACATGATAGCTGCAGGAAAGTTGCATGATTCTACCACAAAGAAGTTTTATTTGAATTCACTTCCATGTGCTTTAGGGGATTATGCTGAAGAATATGTGATGAATAAATATAAAGTTGGTATTGAAACCTATGGCTTCAGTGAATTGAGACAACTTGTTACTTATAAGCTTGATAAAGGATGTCTGTTAAAAGCTTTAAGTGATAACAAAGATCAATACAATTCTTCTTGTAATATGAAGGATTATTGCAGTTTGCCACCAATCAATCAGCTCAAAGAATTCAAACATGTCAGAAAATTTAGTAGAAAATCTTGTGGAAAACACTACAGCTGTAAAAAGTGTAAATATTCTTATGATAATGATGACTTTAGAAAACATTCTTCTAAGAAGAATCGTTTTAAGAAGAAATATAGGTTTGCTCCTGTAAATAAGAATTCTTTTAAGAATAGAAGGCCACCAAAGTATTTGTTCAGAAAGAATAAGAATCAGAAGGCTAAAAATAAATCTGTACAATGCTTCATTTGCAAAGGGCCACATTATGCTACAAATTGTCCCAAGAAATATAATCCAGAAAATAAAGTTTATGCAATGTTTGATGAATAACATAGTTCAGATGTCTGGGATATTGTACATTCTTCTGATGTTCTTGGTAGATCAGATGATTCTTTATTTGAGCTTGTGGAAATTTTACCTGACCAGTTTTACATGGCTAAAGATAAGCATAAAAAGGTCAACTTGCCTAGTTCTACAAGTTCTGAATCAGATAGTTCTCATTCATCTGATGATCATGCAGTTACCAAGACTCTCAAAAAGGCAATACAGGATCTTGAGTTTAAAATCAGCATGGCTAAATCTAAAGATCCATATCATATGCCTAGTTCTTTGGAAGAAAGAAAAGTAGCTGCCAAGCAGCAGGTAAAAGATATCAAATCATGGGAAAAAGAGAAAATTGCTCTCTATAGAAAATTGAAGAAACCTTCCAAGCATTCTCCTACCAGTTCTCCTTCTCCACCTCCTCCAAAATCTTCTCATGGTTATATTCATCCTCGCTGGTCTTCTTCCAAACACTCCTCATCTCGCCATCCTTCCAAACCTCACCGTTCCTCCTCCAGACATCGTCATTCTTCCACATCTCACCACTCACCTTCTGTGTCCCTTGGTCGTACTATTGATGCTCTCTGTGCAAAAGTTGACCGATGCAATGAGTCTGTTGACATCCTTGCTTGACAGTGTACCCTCCAGTCCAAAGCATTGGACAAACTTTCTTCTCAGGTGGGGGATATTCTTGAATTATTAACCAAAGCCAATACTTCCTCCTCACAATCTGAATCTGAGCCTGACCTCCTTGCTGAATCTGCAAAAGCCTTGTACATGGTTGAAAATTGTACCTATATCCGAACCAACCTATGTTTTCCTGGTTATAAACCCATTCCACTTGATACTTTTGTTGATTCTGGATCTTCTCGTAGCTTTGCAAAAACTGGTGCTATACCTCCTGAGTTCTGGAAAACTAAGACTGATTTGCCAGCAGGATATGCCATTACTGGAGAAGAACTACATATGGGAAGGTATGCTCAGGATGTCAGAATAAAGATTCAAGGTAAGCAGTTTGTGGTAGATTTGATTGAACTTGACAGTTTAAGAGAAGATATTCTATTAGGATTTACTTTCCTGACTAAATACCAGCCATTTGTTTTGAGAACCCATGAAATTACTCTTAGACATACAGATGGCCCTGTCAAGATTCCCTCTCTCAAAATAGTCACCCACAAATTATCTGACAAAGTCAAGCAGCAAAAAAAAGAGTCTCTCAAGTTCCAAGGACCCCAATTACCCCTGTTGCTAGAACCTATAAAGGCTAAATTTGAAAAAGATTGTTGCAGTTTAAACCCTTTACAATTTTGGACTAAAGATCATGAAGAATGTGAAATCCGGCTTAAACCTGAATGCCAGTCTGTGATACCATTTGAGCCAGCATATCTTATGAGTCCAACAGAAGTAAAAGAAATAGATGAACATTTGCAAGAATTAATAGATGGAAAATTCATCAGAGAGAGCAAAAGCCCATTCAGCTGTCCTGCATTCTTGGTAAATAAAAGAGCTGAACAGATCAGAGGCAAGAAAAGATTCTGCATAAATTATAAACCTTTGAATGATATTATTTTGCCTTTTAATTACCCAATTCCATTCAGTACAAATTTAATTATGAGAGCAGCCTCAAAGAAAGTCTTTTCCAAGTTTGACTGCAAATCCAGTTTTTGGCAAATAAAGGTAAAGGAAGAAGACAGGTATAAAACTACTTTCTCTGTTCCTCAAGGTTTATATGAATGGAATGTCATGCCATTTGGCTTAAAGACTGCACTTGCATATTTTCAACACAGAATGGATAGAGCATTAAGAAGTTTAAAGGATTTCTATTCTGTTTACATTGATGATATCATAATCTATTCAGATGATGATTCATAGCATTTACAACACTTAGAAGCTTTGTATAATGCCATCAAAGAAAATGGAATTTGTTTGTCAGCCAAAAAGATGGTCATTGGAAAGCAGGAAATTGATTTCTTGGGTCTGGTTTTGTCAAAAGGCAAGGTAAAACTCCAGCCTCATATTTTGAAGCATATTTCTGAATTTCCTGATATTTTAGTTGACACTAAGCAGATACAAAGGTTTCTGGGATGTTTGAATTATGTGAGTCCCTTCTATAATGGATTGGCAAAAGACAGAAAAAACCTCCAAGCTCAGTTAAAAGAAGGTGCAGGTCCCTGGACTGATGAATTGACACAAATAGTCCAAAAGATAAAACAGAAGTGCCAGTACCTCCCAACATTGCATCTACCAAAAGAAGGATATCCATTGATGTTATTTACTGATGCTTCTGATGATGTTTGGGGTGCTGTGTTAATACAGGAAATTCCTTCCAAAGGAGTGCAAGTTTGTGGATACAGATCTGGAACTTTCACAGATACAGAATGCAGATACACCATTTATGAGAAAGAAATCTTGGCTGTCAAGAAAGGTATCGAAAGTTTAAGATTTTCCTTAAACCAATACATTTTATTGTTAAAACTAACAGTCAGCCAATGAGATCTCTATTAAGCAAGAAGCCAAATAAAGACATTGCCCATGGAAGAATTGCAAGGTGGTATCTTGATTTTACAAGTTATGATTTTGAGATTGAATGGATCAAAGGTGATAACAATCCTCTTGCAGATTCTCTCACAAGAGAAATGGCTAAACTTGCAGAACCAATGTGCATGATGATAGAAATTGGAGATACTCTAGTAAGGAAAGATGGTGTTGATGTTTTCTTGAGTCACGATGATCAAGGAAATGATGTATGGATTCCACAACTCCCTCCTGAGATCATTAAACCCATCCTAGATGTTTATTTTCTCAATAAATGGCTTCAAGAATTACGAGATACTATTAGAATAAACCAAGAGTATGGCATTCTCACAGGTAGCCAGCAAACAACTTTTCTCAAGCATTTTGGTCTTCATAATGCAGCTATCTACTTTGCTCTCAGGAATGGTATCACTATGGACATCTGCATAACATCTTTATTACCTATGAATTGGCCTGTAAAGATTAAAAGAAATTTTCTTAAGTGTGCTAAATTTGGTTTCTTTAACAGCATTACTCTGTTACAAACTGAATTTGAAGATTATGCCGATTTATTTCTGGGATTTAATGAGAAAGTGATCCAGGATGATATGACAGAATTTTTTGATCATTTGCAAAGTAATTTCTGCTGGGCAATTGAAGAAGGAATGACTGGTCCTTCAGGATATCTCAATAATAGGTTTTATTATGCTTTACCAAGGATTGAATATTATCCTTTAACTCTGGAATGGTACCCACAGGTCCAGGTTGAAGATATGGAAGCAACACTATTTCCAGCCCTAATTGCTGCTAGAACAGAAGTTGATTTTGCAACTTCAGATTTTGTCAGAAAGATAGTCTACACCTTTTATCCAAGAGATGATGATCTAGCTATCGCTTTTAGGCCTCTTCCTCAACACCTTCTTCCACCGACAAATTTAGATCATGATTATGATTTTGATGAACTTGATCATGTTGCTGACAGCTCAAATGATTCCATCGATGAAGAGGATTACAACTCTGATGGTAGCTAGCACATGGGCTTGTCAGTGCCGTGATGTTGGCCACGTTATGATCCGACAATAGGACGCAACCCTATCTAAAAAGTAAGATCCCCGTAGTCACTTTCGGGTGTAAAGTGAGCCGTGATCACATGCGGTGTGTCTCATGTGACAAATCTTTGTACGCTCCACTGTAGAGCACTATCTTCACCTTTTCCTCCACTACCTACAGTGTTAGACGCGTGTCAAGTTTGTATGGTCGGAACTCAAAATTGCTATAATCTTTTTGCATCCGACTTGTATTATAAATAAGGACCCGATGCTCTTGTTTTGGCATTCGGAGTCAGATTCGGGAATTAGTAAGTTAAGGTTTTGAGTCTAGGTGTAAGCCCAAGCAAGAGTATGCTCTTGTTCTGCGCCTTGAGCGATCTGGACAATCAGAAATTGTGCTAAGTTGTAAAATCTTATCTATGAGCAATATAAAGTTATTGTTTTCAATTATCTGGTGGAGACACAGTATTCATTATCCTGTAGATACATCGACCTCCTATGGTTGCATAGACAGATCTGGGCATTAAAGAGACACCTTTGACTTGTAACAACAAGCAGAAAGCAGAAGAAATGAATTTATCAGACAAAGAGAGAGTGAAGTTAGGCTGGACAGACAGGATTCCATCCCCTTTTTCTGCACTGAGAATACCACGGAATTGGGCTATGACAGCTTGATCCCAAATTTGACAGCGAGTATCTATTAAAGTGGCAAAAAACTCAACACCTATATTATAATTAAAATGCGGATGGACTATTAGATCTACATGTGGGAAATGAACATGGAAAAATCCCTTATCCTGCCATCTGAAAACATCTTCAGGAAGTAGAAAAGGTAAATAAATAGGACATATTCCAGTACCCGAAACTAAAAGATTGATTTCACTTTGACGCACTGAGTCACAGACTTTAGCCTTAATCCCTTTTTCTGGATAGAATGTATTAATTTTAACATCTGGAAACTTGAAATTGCCTTTATCATCTACGACATGAGTATTGCCATCTTGGAAATAGTTGTGTAAAACATCAGACAGAGCAGAACTTGCATCCATAGATCTACACAATGCCATTAGTGAGAAATAAGACTTACTGATTACTTGTTTGCGATATTCCCTACTACTTTTCGCGACTCATTGCCCTTTAACACGGCACTTTCCTTTAGCCTTCAACAATGGGTCTTACTGCACGCCTCCACAGGTACTACAGCACACTACTAACAGTATTTTCAGTTCAGTGATATAACTCACCCGCAGCAATGAGATGGCTCTGATCTCCTTTTCAATTCTAAAGGTTATACAAGTAAGAATTATATGAAAACACATCGATTATATTTAATGGAGTTATATATATATAATCTTAAAACTATCTCTCTATTTTTTTTTCTTTTTATTTAAAAGAACAAAACAGAGAATACTATTTTTTTTGTAAAAGTAAAAACAAACCTTATTCTTTTTAAAATAAGACACTCGCAAGTATATAAATGTATGATAACTCAATGAAGTGGGTAATAAAAGAACATTTCTACCATACATTTATTTATTTATTTATTTTTAAACAACTTAGAACATTATTCTTTTTTCTACAACTTTTATTTTTCTTCACAAAACTCTATAAAGACCACCCTCTTTTTTTTTTCCTTGCATAAACACATTGGTAAACAAAGAGAGAGTGAGAGAGAAAGGATAAACCATTATTTCATCAATACATAAGGATAATTCTAAGACTCTTTATTTCACTTTTTTTTTTCAACTTTACAAGGAGGGGATAAATGACTCAACCCTTAAGAGATTTACTCTCAAAAATTTAGACAACTTATTACAACTCAAAATGAGGGTGAGGCATCTTTTACCATAATACTAAAAATCACTAAACTCATGTTTTCTTCACAAGTCAACTCCTCCAAGCCTCCAAATGAACTTACAACAAATATGCAACAAAGGTATCCATACTCATGGGAAGCTCACCTCCCAACCTAGGCCTAAAATAGGCCACCCCCAAGCTTGGAGGTTCTCCAAGCAACTAAGTTTTCAATCCACAACAATCAAACACTCATTTCAAGCACAAAAACACCCAACCCAAGGCTTATCACAAAACTAACCCACCTTAGAGATGGATTTGAAAAGGGTGAGAGAGTGGACTCACTCTACTCAAGGAGACCCACACTTTTAAACACACTATCCCTTTGAATCACTTGGCCTCTTGCCATACTTCACATATCACAAAAATCAAGGCAAAATCAAGGCACTCATGCCATAACCCAAAACTTCTCCAAACTTCAAAATAAGGCCCTTGGCCACAAAATAAACACCATAACCAAGAGGGGAACTGAGGAGGTTCGCATCCTCTCTCACCCAACACTAAGGTGAACTCTCTCATAAGGAGAGTCACCCAAACAACCCATAGAACCCTTAACACATAAAACCAAAATACATAACATAAAACATGCATACTCAAATAGCAATAGTGCAAAAGCAAATGGTTCAAAACTTGAGAAATACCTCAAAGATTCAATAATGGAGTGAGTTTTGGTGAAGAGCTTCCAAGTCCTCCCAAAATCTCCAAGTCCTTCTCTCTCCCAACACAAGACCAAAAATTCCCAAAAGAAATGAAAAGAAGAACCCTCCTCTCATCAAAATGAGGGAGATATAAAGACAAGGCTCTCAAGCCCTAATGGATGAGAAGGTGACGCTTGTCACCTTCTCTTCCATCCACATAACCCTCCTCACAACCCCACATGAATGTGGAGGTGACACTTGTCACCTCCCCATTCTACAAATCTACACACTCTCCCACAAGTGCTCTAACACATGTGTGAGAGGATAGGAGAATGTGAGCACACAAAGGGAAGCTTCTTATGAATGGGGAGGTGACACTTATCACCTCCTCATTCATCTAAGCTACACTCTTCCCCACAAGTTCTCTCACACATGTGTGAGAGCATGGGGAAGAGGTTCACACATGTGAGAAGCTTCTAAAGCATGAGAAGCAAGGGTAACCTTACCCAAGTGGGTGAGGTTGGGGTTAAGTGAGATGGTGACCTTCCAGCCACCCTCACACTTCCCAAACTCTTCACTTGACCTTAGGGTCAAGTTTGGGTGACCATACAAGGTCCAAATCAAGTTTAAATAAGCTATAAATGGTCCTAGACCCTAGGGGTATGACCTAGGGTCAAAATTTGACCATTAAGAACCCTTAGAAACACATACAATCACATAAAAGTGGCTTCAAACATTTAGCACTTTAAATTAGTGCAAACTCAACAATACATTTGCACAACACTTCAAGAGATAAATAGAAAAAGGTAAGAACTATACAAAATGTCATAAATCAATTACAACAATTTTCAACATTCTCAATCACATGTGACCTTAGTCCTACTTAGGACTAGGTCGGCTGAACAGGGGATAACATATGGTTGTTGTCCGACCTCTGAATTTCCATGGGTATGGAAAGGTAACCTGTACACTCCCAAGCACACATCAATAGTGCATGATATAATAGCTGAAGCAAATGAAAAGCATACATTACACACACCTGATCACAATATACAACATCAAGATACTCCAAGATAACATAATGTCTCACAAAACATCCATTACTCAAAAGTATAAATCAGGATTGCATAAGATAAGAGATAATATTAGTCTCGACAACTAAGCACATATCAATAGCATCAAATGACATCCTAGCATGTAACAACATAACATCAAATGGAAATCTAATGCCATCTAACCAACCATAATGCATAATCCATCTATCTAATCTGGTAAGAGATAAGGTAACAAGGTCCATGTGTGGGATCACAGTCCCCAAATACACAAGACCATAATAAATCCATCAAAAGAGTACCATAAGCAAAATAATATAGGTGAGGTAAAAGTAGGCCTCACAGAACCCTACTCCTCAAACTCTCCCCCAGCCCACGCTGTGCTTCAGGACTGGCATGCTCTATGATGCTCTGGGTCAAGGCACTGATAGACTGAAGTGTCTCAACCTCAGCACTCTCCTTCACAATGGAAGGGATAGACACGTGCTCATGGGCTATTCTGGTGAGTGCTCATCTCGCTGGCTATTGTGGGTCAACACATGCCCTTGGTCTATCCTTTGCTTACCCCCACCTCTACCCTGGAAGTCCTGCATATCAAAATAGTTTGGCACTTTATTTTTGACAAACTCGTAGTAGAGTTTTCTCAAAAAATATTGCAAGACCTCATTATTTTTGCATGGAGGATGGTCAAAAACCATCCACCACCTCTACCCAAAATTGTCCCTTATCGCTTGGTTGTTGCACCAATGGATAGGGAACCTCTTGCATGTAAGGGATAGAGGTTGATTTGTTTGTGGGTCTATGAAAATGGAACACAAGTCCAATTTTGTAATTTGTCCATTTTTAACTTGTTCATTGGACAAATTGTCTGCATAGAACTCTCTAAATTCTCTCCTCTTTTCTGACCAACTAGAGATTTTCTTGCTAATTGAATCTACATTTGATAACATAGATTCAAGAGATTGAGCAAGCATGGATCTATGTGAGGTTGAAGTTGCGGAATCTTTCAACCTTCCAATTATGTCCTCAATTTGTTTTTTATTGTTTTGAATTGTTCCATTATATTTTCTTGTGTTCTAGGGGCATATTAAGGAATGAATGGAGGTGTTTGTTGTTGGGGTTTCTCTTCAACAAGTATTTGTTGTTCAGGGGATTCAGAATTTTATGGATTTTTAGGAGGAGGAGAAGGTGCATTATCAATTCCTATCAATTAAGGAAATTTACATCAAAAATCAACTTAAACCTACCTATTTAGAAACAAATTCACACAAAAAAATAAATACAACTCACTCTTTTGGCCTCCCCGACGTCATGGCAACATTTTGGTGATGAATCGGTGAGAATTTGGTGTCAAAACTAGTCTCCAATAACATGAGTGCACTCCTTAGGGTTTGTAGGCCGTAGGTGCAGAGAAAATGAAATGAACAAATGAGCACAAACGTAGTTTTTTATTAATACTAAACCATAATGCGCTCGCGTTATAACGTGAGCGCGTTATGTCTTAGAAGTTTTTTTTAAAATTGGCCACTTTTTGGCCCCCCAACTTTTTGCACCTGCCCATATATATATGTTTATGTTCATTATTTATAGAGTAGCGAATTTATGGAAGAGATTAATAGTGAATTATACACTATTGTTTAGCAGTAATAAACAACATGTAACAAAAAGGTTTTAATTGAAAGTTTTTGCTTGTATATTGGTATGGGCAAGGCCCGTGGGCCATAGGCTCCCCACAACACTCCCCAAAGGGGCGGCGCTGGCCTTAAAGGCCATGCCACCCCAATGGGGGGCGTCGCCCTCACACTAAAACCGCAGTTATTTTTTTAAAATGGTTTCTTAAACTTTGTTAAAGTTAAACAGTCATGTCTGCTATGAGATTCAACTTTGCCATAAGTTAAAAACTATAAAGTTTATACTATGTTATACGTTGTTATTCGTCGCTTGCTATCTTCATACAACATATATATATTAGGTTATTGTTCTTCTCTATTGCATTATGTAAAACCTGCAGAGAATTACACAGTGAATATATAATTAGATATCAGATATTTTATCTTGTGAGAATGTAAGATTAAATTAATTGTTATAATATATCAATGGTTCCAGTATTAATGCATTATTAATATTAAGAAAAGAAATTGGATGCTTTATTAGTAGAAAAATAGAATAAAGTAGTGATTCAAAACCGAATTAAAAAAAAAAAACAAATAGTTATTTTAAGAATTAGAAAGAAATTTTAGATTGTAGAAAAGAAAACAAAGGGAAGTGTGTGTTTAATTTCTTTATTGAATTTGAAATATTGATTTATTTATTTACAATATGACTTTTAGTATTATTGCTTTAAAATATGAATAGAAAAATCAGTATAAACATAGAAATAAAACTTGGTTTATTATTATTTATGGAAAAAAAGAGTTTTGTTTATAATTTAAATTGAAAGAAAAGTATTCATAGATTTTAGAATATAATATAAAGTAAAGCAAGTTTTATTTGAAAAAAGCTGACTTAGTCATTTATTGATTATTAGAAGAATTCTGAAATTAATTTTATTTCTAAAAGATTAGTTTTATTTAAATTATCATAAAAGGAATGTTTCAATGTATTGCTTTATTTGAATCAAGGCAATTGAAAGTTTTATTTATATTATTCTTCTTAAAACTATAAGGAAATATTTAAATTAGAAGCATTTGGAAATAAGTTTGATATTTTGAAGATAGTGGAATAGTATTATAAATTGAATTGTTGGTTTAATTAGCTTAATTCCTATCTAAATGTTAATAGGGATCTCATATAAATTATAATAATTATTTCAAGTTATAAATTTATTGTCCTGGTGAATTATTTAAATGGTGGGAGTTTGCTTATTAACGTTAACAACTTTAGACAACTAGTATAGTGAAATGAATATTACTATCCTAACAATCAAACTCGACATATGGTTAATAGGACTCTTGCAAACAAGGGATCATCATCTTAACTTTCTAGACTTTTTGACGTCAATTGTATAACGTTAGGTAAACTGTCATTCTAATTACACAACTTTACATTTAAACCTTTAAAAAAATTATTTCCATCTTTTAACTCTCTTGTATGGTGACATACAAGAGGGCTCGTCATGGGCATGACAGGAGCTAATGTTCAACATCTTATCCTTAACAAGCTAATTCTTATCACCCTATACTTGGCATAATTAAGAACACACACACACACACACACACACACACACACACACACACACACACACACACACACACACATATATCTTTTTTAGGTATTCCACATTTGATAACATCTCTTTTAGTATTTCACCAAATGCAATAAATGAATCTTCAAGCTATTCAATTCACATTTTCTAGTACATTCCCAGCCCATGCCAAAATGGAAGCTTTTGGGCAACTTATAAAAGTATAAATGATAGAGGAATTGCAATCCAATGGGCCTGATAGACATGTATGCAAAATGTACAAGCATACTCAAAGCACATGAGCTATTTAAAAGAAAGACTCAATAGAACATGCTATCAAGAAATTGAATGATTACAGGATACACACAAAATGGACCTGTTGAAAAGTTTCTAAAAACTTTCAAGCAAATGCAGTTGGCAGATGTAAAACCCAACTCCACAACCTTTGCCAACATCCTCCTTTCCTATGTTTGAACTTTGGAAGAGGATAAGGGCTTCCATCAACCATGCAAATATAGGGAGAGATGCTCTATAATATCAGCCAAATATTACAAGGGTTTAAATATAGTGATGGCCTCATGGAACACAACCATACTGTATATGTCGGCCTTAAATCAATCACAAGGCCGGTTGAATAAAAAAGATGTCTTCATTATCTAACTATGCCAATCTTTCATAGACACTACTCATGTTTGAAGGCTAATAATAGCAATAGTTTCTTGTATACAAATGAGGGATTATAAAGCATATAAACAATTATATTCAATGCAGAGAATATAAAACCCTCTAGTCATAGCCGAATGGGATTGTGTATATTTATTAACACTTTGGCTCATAAAATAAATCACACAGTCGAGTATTTATGTATAAGCTCATAAATTAACTTAAAGCTACAAGGATTATAAGACCCTGTAGAGCTCGACATGGTGTAATACATTCCCTTCCATGGTTTCACCAACATTCCAGTGCACAAAGGCGATCTTGGCATTCTTCATCTCAATTCTGTGATCAATGTGAGAGGTAAAACCTCCACTAGCACTTGTTGAATTCCCAGGCATTCATCCAAAAATTGTCCTTTCTATCCAAAGACAGTTACCCTTGATGAGCTATTCCACTCCTAGAAAATGAAAAACTCTTTCCATAACTTCTAGGAATCAAGCCTATAAAAGCTCTTATTTGGAGGCATGCAAACATAAATGGAGTTACTGGTCATTAAAGACCACTCCTGATAGATAAATCTCCTCTCTCGCCATAAAAATAAATAAAAAGGATTTAACTCTTTAAGATATAGTCTTTTTAAGACATCAATATTCCACCTTCTCGCAGAACTTATGGCAAGTTATATGCCTAATAGCATGCTTACTCAATGCAAGAGTAGTGGTTAGTTGGTCTTACTAACCATACTTATGCTCTTCCTCAACTCCTTATTGGTTGTGGAAATAGAAGTTGAGGAATCTCTTAAATACATAAAGAGATTTAGAATAAATACTGACATATCACAATGCATAGAAACTTTTCAACATCATGTTTACATACACAACTTTCAGTTAGATCGTTAATAGTCATGCAACAAGATGTGTGAATGGGGTCGAGGTATCCTCCCCCTCGCAATCTTGTGTAACCATCAAAATCATATAGATAGGATAGCATCATGAAATTTCACCTTGAAACTACCAATGAAGAAATAGTTTAACCAATAATAATATTTTCTCTTGAATATAGCTATATTCATACCAATCAAGGACTAACAACTATCAACCATTTCCGTGTCGATGGTCAAACTTTCCTGACATAATCTTAAAAGAATCTACACTAAGAAATGTTGATGACAAATCGACAACTATCAAGTCAAAACCAAATTAGATCAAAAGGTTCAAGTACCTCTTACCTGACTCAACAAGGTTCACTAAATTGTACTAGCACAAGACTTACAATGGTGACAAACTGTTCTTTTCTTATATCTATTCCCTTCTCTCTCATGATGCTCTCCCTCCCTTTCTTGGAGGACAAAATCTCATTTCTTGAATACAACTTTCAATCACCAAATCGTGATTAGTGTATCATTAATCATTTCATAATCCTTATGAAATCATAACATCTTGAAATCATATAATCACATGTCAATTCTATTCATATAATCTCATGAAATCATTGATTTTTCCTAACATTTTCACTAAACATCAAATCACTAAATCATGTGTAATCATATACTAATTAATTGCAAGTAAAAAGTAAAGTATAGTCAAAATTTGGGGTGTGACATATCTCCCCCCATAAGATTCATTGTCCTTGATAATCCAATGTTTCCAAGAAAATAATAAGATAAATATTTTTGTTTAACCCAAAAAAGCATAAACAATTTAGAAAATCTTTGCTAGAAAATCATGATAAACTTTCCATGTGATATTACCTTGTGCATAGTGGTCGTACTAGACCTTGTACTGAATAACCTCTATGTTATGCAAGTAGAGATTGCAATGGTTGAGTATATAAAGGAGCTTGATCATGACCACTCCTGGGTCTTGTACCTATAAAATATGCTAAGAATATAATTGTCATATGTTATATACTTTTCAAATATGACTCATAAAAAGCATTATGCCTCCTGGCAAAAGTTGATAATAGAATGATTATGTAATCAACTGAATTGATAACTTTGAGAGCTTTGAAGAGTGTCTCATATCTAGGAACTGGTTTGGAAGACTTTCCAAACTTTATGGAACTTTTCTAGGGTTTGATCCTCAAAAGAACTTTTTCTTCAACTGAGAATTGTTTGAGTGTACACTTGGCATCTGCGTAACTTTTTTTCCTATCATTAACTCTTGTCAATCTTTTCTGATCAACTTGATCTGTTCATCCATTTTTGACAACATTTTTGGACTAATGCTAATCCTATCTTCTAGCTTTCCCATCTTATATGATTTTTTACAAGTAAACTCTACAAGAGGTAGATACTCTTCCCACTTGTGTTGTTGTTCCATGCAATACATTCACAAGAAATCTTCTAAAACTTGAATTACCCTTTCTGTTGGACCATCTGTCTCAGAGTGATAAGCCAAGTTTATGTTCAATTGAGTTCCAAGTGAGGAAAATAATGTTTGTTAAAACCTTATAGTCATGCAAGCATTCCTATCTGAGATGATCTTCTTAGGAATGCCATGCAACCTAAATATTCCTTGTACAAATTTACGGGCTATGACTGGTACTCTATCTATCAAATTCCTGGGTATGAAATACACTACCCTAGTGAGTCTATCTATCACTACAAGAATAGCATTATGCCTATTTCTAGACATAGGAAAACCTTGTACAAAATCCATACTAATGATCTGCCATTTCCATTCCTGGAATATCATACAGATATAGAAGTCATGTTGAGTGCTCATGCTCATCCTTGCCTCTCTTGCACTCTAGGCAACTTGTTACAAATCTTGTAGCATCACTTTTCATTCCTTTCTAGAAATAAAGATATTTCACATTGACTAGGAATTTAGTTACTCTTGGGTGACATATTATGGTTTGGAATGAACTTCCTTCCACACAAGTTTCTTAATGTTGTAGAGTTAGGGACATACCAAGTGCATTCTCTGCAATTTACTCCCCTACACAATCCATCAGAGGCCCATCCAAGACATGATAGAGGTGAACATTGCATAAACATAGTGAACAACCAAAATGTTCTAGTATAGCCACCGTAATAATTTGAATCAATATCAAAGTATAAAAAATTTCATTTTCAACAATAAGTCAAAAGAATGAGCTCAATTTCGACAACAAATCAAATTTTGACCAACTGGTCATAAAATAAATGATCTTCAAATTTTGGTGGCTAGACTATTCCAAAATAAAGGAATAGAACAATGATAATCCTTGCAATATTAAAAAGATTTTACCAAAAATCTAAAGAAGTGTTGAAATCCCGAGGAACACTTACTATGCAATACGTGACTAATTGAGTCACAAACAAGGGAGTAGATTGATGCACCACACTTGAATTTTCCCAAAAACCCATCATGAGTTAGAGATTGTGCTACAAGCACACCAAATAAATAAGTCCTTTAAGACTTTAATCATGCTCAAAAATTTTGCAAATAAATTGTTGGCAATATGTGTTGTCATTGATGTCAACACTTAGAGTGAGGTCAACACCCAATTTGTGATGATGATATACCAGTGTAGTAACAGAGAAGTAGTGAGATGCAGTGATGTTCCTGATTTTCATGGTTGGATGTCATGCCCTGATCAATGTCAAGTCAAGTTGTTTTGAGCATGCTTGTGGTCAGCAAAGATGATTTTATGATGAAATATTAAGATGGGAATTAGAAGCACAAAGATGAATGATGAAATATTAAGATGAAAATTAGAAGCACTAAGAAAAATGATGACATATTAATTAGAAGCTATGTTGAGGATAAGAAGATGTTGCTGATGACCTATGTCATGTTGTATGATCCTTCTTGTTGTTCCTAATGATGTATGTGTGGTTATATGAAGGTTTTGGCCTCCAGAAGTTGGTAAAGGTCTCTATTGTAGGAAGCTACCTACAAGACTGTCTAGTAAAATGCTCTACATTTCTTTGTATTTGAAGCTAAGGTCATGCAGTTTATAAGTTATGTTAAGGATGCTATAAAGGTGTTAAATCCAAAGTTTTAGATCCTTTTCTCCTCCATAATGAAAGTTACAAGTGATTGAGTTCTGGTCCATGCTCAAGTAGTATAATGTGTTGGTGAAGACAGTTTGGAATGCTTCACATTCCTCCAAAAGTTAATATTTTCCCATGTGGTTTTGAAGATATGTTTAGAGCTATGTATGAGTTCATCCATATGTGTTTTAGGTGGTCTAGAGGTCCATAAGCTTAATTTTCAAATGACATTTATGATACAGATAGTTCTGGATGCCTAGTTATTCTTAGAATATATGCTGATGATGTGCACCAACTTGTTTCTACTTGAAATGGAAAATTGGTTGATGAGAGATGGTCTTGATCATCTTGTGTTTTCTCTGGTTTCTCCATAAGATGTCTTTTTTCTCTCTCTAGAACTAACTGAGGTTCAAAATGGTGGTGTTGTCAGGTTATGCTCTTGCTTGGCCGGCAGAGGAAGATTGATGATGTGCGCCACAAAGTTGTTGCTATGTGGAGTTCAAGGAATGTTTGGAGATAGTGTATAGGTCTTTTCAACTCATCTAGAAGATGCACAAGCAATGTTTAATAATTCATGAGTACCACCAAGTTGAAATGACCATTGTGCTACGTGCTTCATGTGTTCTTGCTTAAGGGTGACCTAATTCAAATTTGTGAAGCGTGCGGATGTTATTCCTTGAAGGATTATGTTGAGAAGGATGTTTAGGACTGGACCAAGCATGTGTTTAGATCTGCAAGGTGTGTGTTTCCTTTTGTAGTAACATGTAGTTCATGATAAGGCTTGCCCTATGCATGTTTCATATTGTGTGATCTCTAGCTAACTTGTAAAATGTAATATTCTTATTGTATTGGCTGACTTGTTATGTAATCAATGTAATGTCTTGTATATATTGTAAACCTAGTTGGTCTAGGTGAGATGATGATAGTGAAGATGAATATCTGAGTGTGTAAAAGAGTAGAATACCAACATGTTATGCATTATGATGTGCAACTAAAGGAGAAAGAGTAGAAGTAATAAAGGTTGTCCTAATTCATCTTGAAGACATTTCTATGACAAGAGGGAAGTGAAGAGTGTGCCTAATTGATCCAATCATTAGAAGAGGCTTAATTGCAATCATCAAAGGTGTGAGATTCAATGTCACTTTTTAGGCAGTAGAGGGATTGTCATACTGTCATCATCTCTGAGTTTGTTCTCAGATCATGGAGTAGCTACTTCCTTGGGTTGTAGCCCTAAAATTAAGTCTGTAGGGAGTTGTCGCTTCCTTGGGAGTGTCCCTCAAACAAAGTCTTCAGGGAGTAGTAGCTTTCTTGGGGTGTAGCCCTAAAACAAAGTCAACAGGGAGTAGTAGCTTCCTTGGGTTGTAGCCCTAAAACAAAGTTGTAATTTTGAGCCTCATATATTGTGAGTTAATCGTCACTGTGGTTTTTCCCTTATTGGGTTTTCCATGTACATCTGATGTTATGTGTTGATGTGCATTGTGTTGATATTTCATGTTTATGTTGATGTTGTAATGCTTAAGTTTTAATTTGCTTTAGAGGATTTGAATTTTGTTTAGATACTAATTCACCCCCCTCTTAGTATCCTAGTGTGTTCAACAATTGGTATTAGAGCCAAGTTACTCAGAAGAAGCTTAACCACTTGAGGAAGGTTCGGGATGGCTAATAATGGATCTCTCAAGGTGTCTATGTTTGATGGAACAAATTATTCCTTTTGGAAGCTAAGGATGGAAAACTATCTATCTTCTCTAGGGTATGGCATTTGGAAATCAGTCAAGAAGGGTTACACTACTCCTGGTAGTGATCCTACAGATGCAGATGAGATTAAGTTGTATGATAACATTGCCAAGGCAAAGAATGTTATCATAAGCAAGCTAGCTAATTCATAACTTGTGAAGGTAATGGGTTGTACATTTGCTCATGATGTATAGAATAAACTTGAAAGTATTTATGAAGGAGATAGTAAAGTGAAGCAAGAAAGATGGAAATTTTCAATAGCAAATTTGAAAACCTAAGGATGACAGAAGATGAAGACATTGCTGGTTACATGATGCGGGTGGATGAAATAGTCAATGGCATCAGAGGTCTTGGTGGGGAAGTGAAAGAATATGAGATTGTGAAGAAGGTTTTGAGATCTCTTCCTAAATCTTAGAGTCATAAGATGTCTGCCATTGAAGAATATCAGGATTTGAATAATTACACAATAGATCAATTGTTTGGCTCTCTCATAGCCTTTGAAAGGAGAGAATTTGACAAAGGTGCTCCAAAGAAGGAAGCACCATTCAAAGCAATTAAGAAGACAGAAGATAAAGCAACTAATCAAGATGATGATTTGGATGAGGTAGAATTAAACGTTGTAAGAATACTGAAGAAAGGTACAGACAAATACAGAGGTAAGTTACCTTTCAAATGTTTCAATTGTGGAAAGATTGGTCATTTTGCTTTTAAACATCCTTTTAAAGAATCAAGGGGTAGTAACAAGAGAGACAAGTTTGAAAGAAGCCTATATTCCATAGAGAGCAATTGTTCTTCAGAAGATGAGGATCATGATGATTCAAATGATGAAACACTTTTCATGGCCTTAAATGTTGGTGACAAAAAGGATGATATTTAAAAATGTGTAAAGACTAATACCTTGCAAGATAACCAAAACAATGATAGATCAATGGTTGTATGGACTGCCTTTCATGCAAAAGAAGAAGCCAAGGCTTGGGTAACTGATAGTGGTTTCTCTAATCATATGAATGGTGACAAGGAGAAGTTTATCAGCCTTACGAAGTGGAATGGTGGAGCTGTTAAGTTTGGTGGTGATGAGTCAACACAAATTTGTGGAAAGGGTGCTATAACTATTGATGGGAAGAATAGGACTGAGGATGTCCTCTATGTCAAAGGGCTAAAGCACAATCTTCTCAGTGTCAATCAAATGTGAAGTAAAGGATACAATCTTACCTTTCATGCCAAAGGTTATGAAATTAGGAAGGCAGGGTCCAAAAAACTAGTTGCAGAAGGCATCAAGTCATATGGTGATATCTATCATCTAAAGGAGGTAAATGGAAGGACATGCTTATTGGCTCAATCCAATGAGTGTTGGTTATGGTAGAAAAGAATGGGACACATTAACTTTTATAATATGGTAAAAAATAGCTCTATTCATGCAGTGAGAGATATGCCCAAGATAACCAAGCCTGCAAAAACACTATGCAAGGAATGCCAAATGGGAAAGCAGACAAAGACAAATTTCAAGAGCAAGGAGTATTCTTCCTCAATGTCATTGGAGCTGATTCATACTAACCTTTGTGGCCCCACAAGAATAAAGAGTCAACAAGGTGAAATGTATTTCATGTTGCTTATTGATGATTATTCTAGAATGACTTGGGTTACTTTCTTAAGAGAAAAATCAGAAGCCTTTGATAAGTTCAAGATTTTCAAAGCTATAGTTGAGAATGAAATGGATGCTAAGATCAAGTGCTTGAGGTTTGATAGAGGAGGTGAGTTTACTTCAAATGAATTTGAAAAGTTTTGTGAAGATCATGGCATTAGGAGACATCTGTCAGCTCCTAAGACCCCTTAGCAAAATGGGGTAGTGGAAAGGAAGAATAGGAATGTGCAAGAGATGGCTAGGGCAATGTTGAAAGATGCAGATCTTCCTGACATGTATTGGAACAAAGCAGTTCACATTGTTGTCCATATGATCAATAGAGTACAATTGAGGGTTAATAGCACTAATCTATCCCTTATGAGTTATGGTATGGAAGACCTCCTACTATCAAATACTTCAGGCTCTTTGGCAGCAAATGTTATATTAGAGGAGATGAAGAAGACCTAGCACTACAACAAAATAGGCAATTAGTGCCTAAAATAGCACCAGAATTTAGTGCATTTGAGTTCATGGATTGGACACTTCTGTTGGTACCAAACTCAGCGCAAACATGTGTGTTCACTTTGGTGCAAGGTTTAGCGTTGGGTTACTGTCGGGTTTAGCACCGGATTTAGCACCGGATTTTGTTGCTTCCAGTTTGGCTTCTGATTTTGCTTCCAATTTTGCTTCTAATTTTTCTTCTTGTGTTGCTTCCAAGTTTGCTTCCAATTTTTCTTTGAGGTTTGCTTCCAGTTTTGCTTCCAATTTTGCTTCAAGGTTTGCTTCTGGTTTTGCTTCCAATTTTGCTTCTGGTTTTACTTCTATTTTTGCTTCCAATTTTACATACGGTTTTGCTTCCAGGTTTGCTTTTGGTTTTGCTTTCAATTTTTCTTCCAGTTTTACTTCTGGGTTTGCTTCCAGTTTTGCTTCCAATTTTGCTTCTAGTTTTTCTTCCAATTTTACTTTTGGTTTTGCTTCTGATTTTACTTCCAATTTTGCTTCCAATGTTGCTTCTGTTATTGCTTCTAGGTTTGCTTCCAATTTTGCTTCTGGTTTTGCTTCTGGTTTTGCTTCCAGTTTTGCTTCCGGTTTTGCTTCCAATTTTGCTTTTGGTTTTGCTTCCAGTTTTGCTTCCAATTTTGCTTCCAATTTTGCTTCCAGGTTTGCTTCCAGTTTTTCTTCCAAGTTTGCTTCTGATATAATGTCACTTGTTGGTTTCAATTTTGCTTCCATTTTTGTGTCTTTTGTTGCTTCTAATATGGCTTCTATTATTGCATCTTTTATTGCTTCTAAAATTGCTTCCATTATTACTTCTTTGTTTGCTACCTGAATTACTTATGTTTTTGCTTCCTAGATAATGCCAATTTTTGCTTCCAAGATTGCTTCTGGTTTGCTTCTAGTTTGGCTTCCATTGTTGCTTCCTTTTTTGCTTCTAAAAATGCTTCTTGTTTTGCTTACATTTATTAATTTAATATGTTTTATTTCAATTTAATTAGTTAAATATATCATGCCTCTTAAATAACTCATATGATTATAGAGTAAGTAATTTAATTATTTAACTCATATGATTAAATAACAAGATAATTAATTTTGTTGGTCGGTAAAAGGCATTATAGTGCCCACATATATTGATATTATGTAAAAAGGTTTACATACAAAACTATCCATTCTTTGGATATACTGCACAGATTCAAACTTATACAAAACTTATACAAAAAATTACATTTCTATATATCAACTAGATGTGCCATAAGAAAAAAACCTAAATGGCAAACACCAAAAAGAACTTCAAAATTACTTATGTTGATAAAATTCATCTGATGCCACAAAAATGTCAAACAGTTAGATCCACAGTGGAGAATCCTCCTGAATCATGCCTATTTCTCGCTGAATAAAATCCCTCCCCCTAGAGGCCCAAATGTGATGTGTGATCAACTGTTGACCGGCCACTAGATCTATGAGGAAGGGGAGGCGTTCAACCACTACATTAGGTTTTAGAAGTTTCGGCAAATCCCTTGCTTTTGGAATTCCATTAAGGAGATCTGCAAAAACACAAATTTCAACATCATCACCAAGGAGATAGTCCTTGAAAGTTACCCTCAAACACACCAATGCATCCACTTTCTGCATTCCCAGGTCCAGCAATGACACAAGAAACTGGGAGGTGATCTGTATTACCCCAATATTGATCCACAGACAAAAGGAAACAGAGCCCCAACACCATCTTCATAGCTTCAATAAACAACTTTGAATGAACTTTGCAAATTCCAAATAGCCAAGCATCAAAAATTTGGCCCAGAAAAGAAACTTGTCTCTTATTGTTGGTGAGAGGAATAGGAGTCTCCATTCTGAAAATATGAATTGCAATTTCATAAGGCGAGTGAAATTTATAAAATTATGATTGACAATGCCTTAAATACCCTTCAATGTATCAATGAATGAAGTGTTAGATGAAAGTCTTGTCCAAAAGGAATCGATATCGATCGCACAAGGAGGAATAACATGATAATTAATTCGCATGGGAGAATTAATGTTTATGCAGAATAACAAGATAATAATTTAAACATGATCATCATCTATAATTAAAACAAGTGAGTCAAATATCTATAATTTAATTAAATTTGAGAACATCCATCCTGAGCAGTAAATTAAAATCATCATACGTAATAAATATCCATCCAAAAATCATCGACCACTTTCAATATATACAAACTAATAAGTCAATACTAATAAGATCATCATCATATATAACTAAAACAAGTGAAAGTCAAATATGCCAGTATATCAATAGCATGTCAAAATGATACATGTCCAATAGTCAACATAAGTCAAAATGATACATGTACAAATGATATAAGTAAAAATGATAAATTATGTAACTCAAAATGATACAAGTCAAGATGATACATGCCCAAATGATATAAGAAAAAATGATACATAAATTTATGATACAACTCATTAATATGGTACTTTAGGCCGTGAAAATAATACATATGATAGTAACCATGAAAAGAGGCATCATAATGATATATCAGCAATGATCCATGATGCAATCTATATGATCATGAATGTCACTGGCTATTACCAGCAACTACCTCATCATCATCATCACCATTGTGATCATCATCATCATGATCATCATCGTCGTCATCAACCTCGATGTCTTCTGTATCTACGTCATCATCATCCTCTGCCATGTTATCTATACTAGAATGAACATATTCTGGATCTATATCATAAGGATCATCTTGATCTTCTGGAAGACTCATGTTCTGCAAAAAACAACATTTAAATGAAAAGTTATCATTTATTTCATGCAACAATTTATTTTTCTATTATATATAGAATATTACAACATATGAAATGAAACCATAATCATATTACATCTTATCAAAGTGTACATACCATAATAAAATTTCAAAAAAGTTACAGCTAATATGTGATTCCAATGATGTAAAACATGCAACAATTCTAATAAACGTTAGTAAAGATCATAAAAAATTTTGTTATACAATTTAACTATCAACTATAAATTCTATTACATAACCTTAAGTGCCACAAATTGCTTGGTCCATCTATGTTCTTTTTCACTATTAATCTAAATCAAACTAACCTATTCCCGCCATCTTCCCATAATTGTATTATAAAATGCAAAATAATAAATCCGCTCAATTGATGCCCTAACCCTAATAATCCCGCAACATCCCCACCATTACCCTCCAAAAAGAATAAAATTATTTAATTTGACTTAAGGATCCTTTAGAAGTCATAAAGCAAAATATTGCTTGGAGAATACCATGTCGGGAGGACTCACTTTAAGGTCTCCCTGATAGCCCAATGTGATAAAGTCAATTTGTATTTCACTAACATCAGAAAATCAAGGAGATAAAATATATCAAAGAGACTTAAGGATATTAGGAAGACTAAATCATATGTCTCTTTGATACCCCGATAACATCAAGCACATCAAAGGGACTGATACATATCGGCATGACACTTAAATGTCTCCCACCGATTCAACGATATCCAAGTGTAAAAGCATTTCGAAGGGACTTGAGGATATCGAAGGGACATAATCTCTCCCGCCGATACAACGATAAAGGGCATTTTCAAAGGAAATAAAAAGGGTTCTATAACATATAAAAGGATATTGGCAGAACATAATGGTATCGATATGACATTATCAGAGGTCACTCTAATACCTCGATGAATGGTGAAATAATATTGAGGAAGGAAAAGGGTGACCATCCCAATAAATTAGTGACATGACTATTAGAAATCTATCAAACGACCCCCAATTCAAATGAATTAATTGCTCTTGAATCAATATTGCATTTGACACATATACGCCATCAATGAACTAGAGCCAAAAGGACTAATCTCTAAAAGATTTTTAACAAGCGGGGAAAATTGAGGAGATGAAAGATAGAAAAGGGCAAGTTGCAAAACAAGGAAAGCTCATCCAAGTAAGTACTCCAGACCTAACTTTGAGATTACAGAGTACACTTCAATTGTGAATTCATAGACACATGAAACCATGGAATGTAGGAATGAAAACCCTAAGAAGAGACAGAAAATAGAAGATAGACATCTAAACCAAGACTTGATAGAACAATGCCCGGGGTCTGGGTGGAGGTCTAGAAGAAATGCCCAATTGAATCCACATGCTGAAAAACTTGAAGATAGTAATAGACATGTAGGAGATTCATGGAGCCCCATCAGAGAATATGACCTATTTATATACCACTACAAGAAAATGCATAGACACAGGCTAGTCTCTAATCCATGGAGGATGAACTTGGGGAAGTTAGTAGTGCCAAATGTGTTTGTAAATGTAGAATTACTCAAAATGTTTGCAGATAACTATAACCCCCAAACCTGTATGATTGATCTAAAGGATGGATCAGAGTTTATTCCTATCACCCGGGATTATATCTCAATGGTTTTTCAATTAGACATGAGCTTTGATATGGTATTCAGGATCAAGGACTTATTAAATGAATACCGGAATCTGAGTAACACCTATAAAAGATGGAGATTATCGTTTCACAAGCCTCATGATGAAAGTAATCAGCTCAGAGTGTTTTTAGGAGAGGAGGATCCCCCTTATTCATTTAAATTGCTTGAACCATATTTTAGATATACCTATTATTCTATTTGTCAAGTATTGGGTGTGGATGGCCCTGCATATATGGATATAGCTCCAATGGTTTTAGTTGTTGATATAAAAAGCCCATATGCTAGAACATTAGACTATGCTGAATATCTATCTAATGATATTCATAATGATTTAAAATCTATAAGGGTAATGAAGAGGGGTTTTAGGTTTAAGCATTATTCTTTGTTATGCATCTTGTGTTATATGAAGGGCAAAATTTGAGTTTATGGGATGAATCTCTTAGGGTGAGAGATCTAGACAGAAAGGGAGATATCAAGCCAGTAAAAATGTGGACAGCTGTATGGGATAGCAGATGTGATCGATCACATTATCTATACTTTGAGGAATATTTTGTAAAGCCTTGATATGCTTTGTTTGGTCACCCATGCAGTTATAATTTGTCACATGATATACAAAGATTTCTCAGGCCTAAGGATATGGATAAGAGTAAGAAAATAAATCACAATTGGGGTGATTGGTATGTATACAAGGATTGTATAAAGATCAGAGTTTTTGGATATGAAGGAGCACCATTTTTGCTCGAAAAAACTTGCCCTGATAGATTGGCATATTTAGAGATTGTTAGGCAGTTGGCCTATTCTAATTTCATGCACTTGAGGAAACACAATAAGCAATCTTTCATGCCAGGTACCTTGTGTTTTGGGGATTTTACTACCTTTTCTAAGAAAGGGTATGAAGAAATTGAAAAGAGATTAGATTATTTTGGGCTACCTAGAGGAAATGCCAAGGAAAAGTTTGACCCTGAGCACTTTATAAATCATGTCAACACAAATAAGAAGTTAAAGAAGTATCAGCATGTTCTATTTGTAGATGATGATCTAATCAGAAATACTGATGAAGCTTCTACAGTTCAAAGGAGACAGTTGTATCATAAGGTCATGATAGCTAAGGCTTGGAGGGTAGCCCAAAACCCAATTATAAAGGAGTCTTTCCAGAAATAGATGATCCAATTGACAGATTGAGTATGCTGATTTCAAAAGCACAAGAATTGATTGTAGATGACCCACCTAAGGTTTTTAAAAGTAAAGGTAGAAAATTTAGAGAAACACAAGCTAGATATGAGACTCCTTTGAGTCACCTATCTCTTCAACCTACGCCTAATATCAATTTTTCTATGGATACTAGCTTTGTGGAAGATGAGGGATTAGAAGGTGATGATGAGACTGTGCAAAGTTTTGAACCCGTGATTGACAAATATGACCCTCCTATGGACAGAGAAGCAGTCAATACAGAATCCCCTGATGAACTATCAGAGGATATGAGACATATGACCAGCCAAAAATTTGTCTCAAATAAAGATTTTATAAAAACCCCTGAGTTTAAAACATTTCTCTATGAATTCAAAGGCAAAAAGGCTAGGGAAAAGATGAATATTTCCCCTGAGGTACAAAGTGAAGTGTTGCATGAAATCCAAAGAGAAATTGATAAAGCCATGGATAACATGACCCCAGAAAAGGGAAGAGAATTGTTAGAGGAGGCAGGGGTTATGTTAGTATCTGGTTGGGATATGACATCTGATATTGTTTTTAATACTTTCAAAAGAAATCAAGATAAGAAAGTGCAGTTAAGCATTGAAGTTATGGACAAGGTTAAGACAGGTTCTGGGTATGATCCTGATAGAGCAACTTTGTTGATATGGGCACTCTACCCTCCACACCAAAGGCCTCAAATCATTGATGATCCAAACAAAGAATTTGGTCATCTTATAATACAAAGAGTTGAAGATACTAACCCACTTGATACTGCTGGATTGAATGTAAATGTTGCCAAACTAACAAAGGCTCAGACAAAAAAACTTGTCAGAAAAAACAATGCTTATGTCGCTGAGAATACAAAATTGAAACAAGAAATTGCTATGTATAAAGATAAACTGGCATCATATAGTAGTCGTTTACCTTTTCAAGAACCAGACAAAAGAATGATGGAAGCCATAGCTAATGCAAATTATTGGAAAGTAAAGGCTGAGAAATTCCAAAAGAAAAGTGACAAATTGGAAAATAATATAAAGGTTGTCAAGTACCAAATGGCTTATGAGTTGATGAACAAAAGATTTGAAATGATGATGAAACGCAATGATCAAATATGGGATTTACATAAAAGGACCCATAATGTTCATTAGGAACATAAAAGATTGCATCTCAGAATGCTTGAGAAGAAAGAAGAGCTATAAACTAAGGCAAACATCAATGAACAAACACTTAGGGAATGTAATGAATTGATCATTGAACATGAAAGATTCAATACATTGTTAACAGGAGATATTAGTGATTTTGACCTGCAAGGGGACATGGCATTTCCTAATTTCTTCAATAATGAAGGAAATATATAGGACAAAGGTCTATGGATTGAAGAATTGGCTCAGTTATTACCCATAGCTCTAGAGAAAGTCAACGATGAAGACAGGGTGATAGAGAATACACATAAACAATTGGATAAAATCTTCAAGCTAGAATTTGTCATGATGGATATAATTTCCATATACACTTGTGTATCTCAGGAGTACATTGATCACATAGCCAAGGTAAACCTGTTTATTGCCAGAACAGTATGAGAAAAGCATAGAAAGAAGAATTAAGTTTTGAAAGTTTTGGTGGTATATAAAATCAATGTATTGCTTTTAGCAATGGGAACAGGCACAACATATTTGATAGAAACTGCAATATAAAGAGAAATACCTTGCCAGGCCTATGGTCACGGGTATTCTATGAAGACTAACAGATTTAGATCTTAATTGAGTTTGTTAATTCCTATAATCGCTTTTTCCTAATTATGTTTAATTATGAAATGATACAAAATATGAATAGTTGCATCTATTCAGGCCTGAAGCTTGTTCGCTTCCCATATATATATGAGGGAAACCAAGGCCTTAGGAATCATCATCATTCAATCCATTCTCTGCAAGACAATTCATACTTATATATTTACAATCATATTTCAAGTTCAAGACATTACCATGATATTTTAATATTTTAATGGGCAAGGATGATCAAAATTGTGGATATATTTATGGTGTTCTGATATTCTGTTGATATTAAAGTTTATCAATTGTTTGACTGTCTCCATCTTGGCTATTTCTAGTTATTTAAATCCCTAGATTTATCAATGCACATTTGATTTCATTGTGTGGATGTTTTTTTATTGGTTTCTATTAGAAGTTGATTTAATTCCTTCTGAGTGGTTTAATATTAACTAGTCTCTATTTTGAGTTAAATCCTTTAAAATAAATCATATTGGTGGGTTTCCTTCAAATAGAATTAAATCCTTTTAGGCAAACATAGTAACTTGAAAGAATCAACTAGATATTAAAGAAGAGTCTAGCAGATAACCATCTTGCATGTTCATACAAGGTATGAACATTTAGAAGGTGCCAGATAATCATAGTTAATCCAAGTAGTTCTGCAAATAATTAAAGCCTTGACCCCATTACCCAATAGCATTAGGCACTGGTCACAACCTTTTTATAACAATCCTTTTATATCTCATAACCTTATACACATCTACTTCACATCCATTTGCCATTGTGAAGGTCGATCAAGTCTGCACTAATCATGAAGACCTATTTTTATGGCCCCCCCTACAATTCCCTGAGTCTTTTACACCATGTCTCTTCTTGTTCCAAGAACCCATAGAAATTACATTACACGTTTACAAGTCTAGATGTGATCAAACTACATGGCAATCGAGGAGGAATCTCGAAGGTGCTGGTAGGTTAGTAACAATAAACTTATAGGAAAGAACATATGTGAAGCACTTTATTTGTTGGAGGCTCATGCAATCTCTAAATAACCAAATGAAGTACAATGGGACATTTTTAGATGCAACCAGATATGTATGTTTAGTACCTCTTCTCTTTGTTTAAAGAATTGAATCCACAAACCTTTCTAACTTGGACAATTTTTGTATATATAATTTCACTAATCTTCTTCTAATTGAAACTCTATGTTTTCTTTACCAAAAGAAATTTTTTCTGTTGAGCATGGATCATACCACCATTAATTTCAATCAGAGCTGCTCCTTTGGATTGAGAATGAGGTTAAGATTCCGTACATCCCTTAAAAGATGTGTACGATTCTCAAGGTGAAATACTTTTAGCAGAAAGTAATCGTACAAATCTTTAGTTTGCAGTTATCTCAAGCTACAGAGAAGGCCAATGGGCCTATAGTCAGAGATATCACTCCTATGAATTGCAATGGAATGACAGGAAAATGGTTAAACCAAAATTTTCCTTGGTTGGACAGCACGACCAAATCTAGTTTAGTATGAGGCCTATCATGTTTGTGTTTAAAGTTAGACCATAAAATTAGTAACTTGCTAATAAAATTATCTCCCTTCAGTACTTTTATGGATCATACAATAGGAATTTTGGCTTTATAATATGCCATAGATATTTTCCTCTTATTTCATAAAGAGCACATCCTCTTCATCATTGAGGTTTCTAGTTCTACCATTTTGTAATTGCCATGTAGAATCCATGTTGCTTCTAGGCATCAGTTCTAGAGAAATGAACATATACATGCCCAATGTTGCAGCAGTTGACCAAATTTCTCTTTCGAATGGAGTTTGTGAAAATGTTTTCTGGTCCTCTTTGGGGTCATATTTCTGTGCCTACTTTTGCATGTCTTTTCTCCACCTAAAGAAAGAAAATAAATTTATGTTTGGCCTTGGACCACCATGATGGCTGGAGCTATGTACTCCAAAGCTTGTAATGAGATATGAACAATCACTATAGCCCCATTATCAAAGAAGATAAAAGAATGACATCTCAATTGGAAAGATACAAAACATAAATATTGACTCTTTAAACATTTTATGCCTCCCTATGTTTCAAATTGAAGCAACCCTAGGAGATATTTTTAATGTCAGTTGTGCACTGAGAGTGTGCATTTTTCCCTTTTAGTTTTTATTAAATATTTTCCATGCAGGTAGTCAATTATACCTAGGTCTGGCAGAACCTGAAGTGAACTTTGATCTTCCTTCAAATCACCCTGACTTCATAAGGAATCCAAAATGGGATTAGTCATAAGAAGGAGACAGGCAAACAAGGGTTTGCTTTTCATTATTAGCTCGTCAAACTTAAGCATATGAGATAGCATGGCACAAACAAAATGTTGTGGATAATGACCACAAGATTAGGTTAATTGTAACCACTTTTTGTAAGCAAGCACAAGACTAGTATACTCATTATGATCCTAATGGCACCAAGAATGATCTTGGTAAACTGCTAAAAGATTTCCTTCCCAATTTCAATTGCCCTAAGATGGTGCATCGTAATATTGTGGCATTAAAGGAAATAAGTCAACAATTGGGAGAGATTGTGTGTAGGTATGAACAACACTCTACGGAACTAGTGTTAAATATTGACCCAACTATAAAATGTTGAAATTTAGAAGGAATGATTTATTGGTAGGCTAATTGCACATATCCAACATAAACTAGTTTAGCTCACTCTCCCTAATGAAAAAGTTGCCTTAAAAGTTGTGTTGAGATTAGAAGAATTAGGGGAGCCCCCAACATATGATTCTACTACATGCCTAAAAGAACAAATGGAAAAATGGTCATGCAAATAGCACAACTTGCAAGTGAAACTCTTAATCAGTGTGGTTTATGATGAATAAAGTGCCACACTATGGAGCATACAACTACAAACTATCTAGTGGTGGGAGCTCAAGCTATTAATGCCACATAGTTCCCTCTTGCTCAACACATACCTAATTGCACCATATGTCATGAGACTCATGAAATTGTCCACTACTACAAAAGTGAAAGGATGTTCCTATCAATTACTAGTGCAAGGTTTGTCACACATCCACCCATGACATTACCACCTACAAAGTAGTACAAGTCCTCCACAAGGAAAGAGGAAAAAAAATTAAACACAACCACACAACCCCAGTCACAACCACAATAGATGGTATTGTACTATTAGGAGCCATAATATATGGAGCATGGAGGAAATCAAGGAGGCCATAGTAGAGTATGCAATAGAGGAATCTATTGCTACTAGTGTGGAGAACTTGGGCATACCTCGAGTAGTTGCACAAAGTTTCCAATGTATACTTATTATGATGTTGATCACAAGATAGAGGATTGCCCTACATTGTTGCAACTATTGGAATATTCAATGATGTGCCTTTGATAAGGGGCTTACCATTTTCATAAGTTCTATCACCACCTAATGATTCAATGTCTGTACATTAATTCAATATAAACAAATGTGTGAATGATTCAGTGGCCTATCCACATAACTCACGTTTGTATATAAGTGATTTTCCTTACAATTGTTGAGCTTTGTGGATTAAAATTATTGTGAAAAATGTCCAAGGATTGTTCTATAAAGGTAAAAAGGTTCATTCATCATGAGAGTGACTAAAGTTCAAATCTCAACACTACAATAAGGTAACTAGGAGGACATGTGCACATGTATAGGATTGCAAATAATGGGATAATTGAGTGGGATCTAGGGCCAATAGAGAAGCACTTTAGAACTCATCCTACGCATCAATAAAAAACTCAACACAAGAAATGCAAATTGACATATTAACACAACAATATCCAACTAAGTTATTGAAATTCAACTATTGATACCTCATTCTCCATCTAGATTACAAAATCAGTCCACTTTTTCTTTGTAACATTTCCTTTTCAAATTGGCTTGGATGCCGGCCATATTTCTCCTCCTGTCAAAACATGGCACATGGGCTAGATAAACTAATTAATATGCAATCGTTTACTTTTTCCTAGGAAATAAAAAAATAATATCATTTAACTTAGTAAATATACTTACAAATGTGTAGATCAAGTCCTGTAAACCTTTCTGGCCACTGTGATGCATGGCACGAAGTTTGTCAAGCCTAGCCTTGGAGGCCTTGTCTTGAAACATATACTAATTCAATTTAACTATGCACAAATAAAATTTAAAAATTGTTTAATAAATTTGATATAATCTTATGAGCAAATTCAAATACCTGTGTACTCTCCTCATCAAACTTCCTCCATGCATCAGACTTCTCATATGCTTTTACAAGCTCTTTCCATACTTTCAAACTTACATCAATTGGCCTTTTTTTTAGCCTTAGCTTAGGAGGGATTTTTTTTATCTTCTTTGTTTGGTTGCACCGAAATCTCTTGCAGTTTTGAGACATTTGTAGCTTTATCTTCTTTACAGACCAACCTATGCCAAATTCAGTCTCCATGTCTTGGATAACTGCTTTTTGCAGGTGCATGGGTATCTTTGAGAATGACAAATGTAGATGGTCTTTGAACCATTGAAGGCATGATTCCTTCAACCTATTCACAATCATTTTTCCAGCATCTGTCATTCAGAATTCCCCTGAAACCACATCGTATTCTATCTTGGTATCATAGCTACCAATGCAAGATGCAAAACATGGTATGGTGGTTGAAGAAGTCTGTGTCCTAGGAGTGGCTGGGACATTGGAAGCCTTTTCTCCCTATTCCAAATTCTTAGAGGTTACTGTTATTGATTTCCTCTTGGTACTTTTACCTAATCCATGACTAGTTGGGGAATCAATTGATTCCCTTTGACATTGTTGATTTAGTTGTAATGTTTCAGGGGCTTTACTAGATCATTTTCCTATGTATCTGGCAAGCATTGTCAAGTCCACACCATCTAATTTGTTCACTGCCTCTACCCCCAATATGGAAGCCAATGCCTCTTTATCTTTGTTAGTCTCATGTCCCTATATATATATAAAAAATAAATTTCTTCTTTTAAATTTAGAAATAAAAAACTAAAAACTAAAAATCAAAGAAATAATGGAAACATTTACAAATCTATAAATTGACAATGAATTACCTCATTGTGGCCAGATTTTGCTCCCTTTTCTCTATTCCCTCTATTGCTTGACATTTTGAGGTGACGTAGGGCAAATTATTTTCATCCAGTCTATGGAGGCAAATGAAGTACACACTGCCAGGTATGAAAAGTTTTCATCCAGTTTTTCGGTATTCCTCAAGGTTTTTGACCTTTACTTTGTAGAGCAAATCATGAAGTTGTTTTCCTCTATAAGTTTGTTGCAAGAAAATAAGCTTATACATCAATTGAAATAAAGCACACATTTATAATATTATGGAATGTGGAAATTTTTCATCTATTATGAAAATCCTTGCTCAGAATTATCTTCAACATATGCCATATGAATATTACAAGACTCGCATTTGTCCAACTGAATCTGACATCTGACATGAAGAAAAGAGAGGTGATGCCCTTACCTGGCACAAATAAAAGAAGAGAAACACGAATTGAAAGGCTGAGATAGCTGGAAGCAAAGGTATGGTAAGGAAATTGAGGTTGGAATACAAGTCCTGCCATTGCCAAGGATCTACCCAAAATAAGGGTGAACACAAAAAACCTAAACGCTTGATTTCCAAACACAAAATGAACACCAAAAATTAATGAAGTTATGTTGTTTTTTTTTTTTTGTTTTAGGGTATGTGTAGGTAGGAATTTTTTTTAAAAAAAATTATCCATTAGTTGGTGCTATAGTCAGAGCAGTTAATGATGACTTTAGCGCCAACTTTTAGGCCTAAATGTAATCTTTTTGGGGTACAAAAGGCAGTGCAAAGTGCACCTAATTTAGCACCTATCAGTGCAAAATGATGTATTTTGCTTGGAAGTTGATATCACTATCTAATGGAATGCCAAATTTGGTTGCTTGTAGCAACCTCACCAATGGATTGTCCTTATAATAAGTAACTATATCTTGTTTCCATGATAGCATTTTGACTTCATGCTTCTCTTATGATTAGCTCAACAATGACTCACTCTTTCACGACCTTACACAGATGGTTGGTGACAATCCTTATGCAAGTGATATGGCTTTGGAAAAACCAAACAACTCTTCTTTTACTATCATGACATGATATTGAGACTATATTGGCAGCTTATGGTATTGTGATTTTCATTTCTATGTTCTCATTAACCTATTTTAGGTTGAAGAAAGGTAACTAACCCACTAGCTATTATGACAATCATAAAATGACTAGACAATCCTCTCCACTTTGACTATGACAGTCCTATGCATGGTGTTTTCTTCATGACAATCCCCATGACAAGGTTTCAAGAACATGACAACTTGGGTAAAGTATTAACTTATCTCTTTAACCTCTAGATTGTCATTTTTCAAGAACTGGTCTCATTGAAATGCAAAGACAACATGTTGATTGATGACTAACTACATTGTTACTATGATAGTGACTTAACCTGGTCACAAGATTAATGAGACAATTTTATAATAATAACTCTATGGATGCATACCTAGCTATCCTAGGTGTACTATGACAATAATTTAATGTTGCTAGTGTTGCTTTTAAACCTCCTATGGTTGTTACCTATGCCTCATGGTATGATAACCTCTACAATGTTAATTATGATATTCATATGATGGTGAATATTGGAGCTATGGTTTGGATGACCTAATAACATTTGTGATAGTCCTTTGGGGATGTGATAGACCTTTTGGGTTATAACAATACTTAGGATAATTGTCCATCAGCTATAACAAGGCATAATGATGGTCCTTGATATCATCCCCCTATAATGATAGTGGGTGGGTGATATCATATGGTGGTTGCCCTTTATTCCCATATCAGTCCATTGACTTGCTAATAAAGATTCTAAATCAATGTTAGTACAACATTAGGTGGTATATGGATGATAGCAATGATATGATAACCTTTGAATCCTCAAGATCCCACTACAATAGCAGATCAACACTATGATGGTCTCCTGACTTATCATTTTGACACCAATTATTTTAGTTGGAGCCGTGACCTTCCATCTAACATTTTAGAGTTAGATTTGGGATTAAGGACAACCTTAAGATATGTGATAGGAGACTGACAACATTTTAGCTAAGTCATGACAATCTTTGTTTATATTATGTGACTTCACTATAATATTGACGCCCGATTTAAGAGGATTTAGGTATGTGATTAACCTAACAAAGATCTAACTACATGATTTCAAAATTAACATCCAAATCATCCTTCCCTCCAGCATGAATTTAATATTTTGGTGCCAAAGACTCTTTGAGACTGTTTTGAGGGTTCTATGATAGTTTTGAGGGTTTTGTGGCCACTTGCAGAGATATAGATAGCCTTAAAATGACCCATAAAAGAAAAAGGAGAGTCAAATATGAAATAAATGTATTTTTGATGTGAATTTGTAGTCATCTTGTAATCATAAGATTTGAGCTCTAGTTGTCAAGATTCCATGTGTAAACTTTTTGTGAAGAGCAAAATGTTGCAATGTCCTATTTTGTTTTTCATAGTGCGTCTTAATGAAAAGCGATTGTATTAACAAGATAATTTCAACAATATTCTCTTGGTGCATAGCTATTATGTGACTATTGTCATTGTTGTGTATTACAAGATCTAGAGGAGGCCATGGAGAGAGGATGTGAATAGCATAGAACTACTAAATTGCAGAGAGGAAAGTGGGTGGAAATAGATATGTCAACAGAATCCACAGATACAATAGAGGTAAGAAGAGAAAGCAACCTTAACCAAATGAGGAAGGTGCTTATGAATTCACAAATGCTACAACATAGAAGAGATAAAGTCATTTTTCTGTCCATGAGGCCTCTGAGGTCAAACTTATTGGTTGAAAATGCACATGAATGTTGATTAAATGTGATTCTATGATCAAGGAAAAAGTTTGAAAATTAGGATGGCCAAAACATGATATCAATATGTCAAATATATGACTAAAGTGAAGTTTTGTGTTGGATAGCATATTCATTGAAATGATATAATTGGTGTACTAAACATTATTTACTATGTTGTGTATTATAGGGGCCAGATGAGGCCATGGCAACAGATCATGTCATATCAAATGAGGACACAACGGATGAAGCGGGACATCAGGTACTCAAATTTTGACTTAACTTAGGAAAAAATGATCTGATGGCATTTTGTGATACGTCCATCTTTTTTCACAGTATCATTAAAATTTATAATGTATTATCCAATCTCAAGACATAAATTAATTCATGTTGTTGATTATTTTAGATGGAGATTGGAGAAAATGCAGAGCCTAAGCGTTCAACTAGCAAAGGAAAAAGATATGTGCGTGGACATGGACCTAAAACTGTTAAATCACGTAGAGGATAGTGGGTGGAAGAGGATGTGACAATGGATCATGCAGACACAACAAATTAATGCACTGAACAAAAGGTTGGTCAGGACTATAGTACATGGGATGAATACTTTGAGAAAATTGTTGTTTGTGGATGGTCTATATGTTGTGGAAAGAAACAATTCAAATGAGTGATTGTACAAAGACATTACATATATGATGAGCTTCCAGTTGGTAGTATGCCTCCTACAATCAATTCAAATCCAATAGGAATTGTGGTAAGGAATTTTCCAATTTGATATAAATAACATGTATACTTCGTTTAAATATTGTTTTATATTATTTAAATAACTAATTTTTTTCTTAATGGATACTTGCAGGATAAAGTTCTTGGTTTAAAGTTTCCTAGATCATTGACTTCTAGCCTAGAGGGCAATGATCATTTATTAGATGATACATCTAACAAAAATATGAGCTAATATACTAGCTCGGAAGATGAGGAATTGATGAAAACAAGCAACAGAACAAGAATTGGTTTAAAGATGCATAATTATCTTTAAAACAAGGGGAAGGTGGACTACATACCCGATGAGAATGAATGTGATGGATATGATGACTTGCCCTTGAGTTTGAGATCAATTTACAAAGAGACATTTGATTGTCGACTATATTGTGCTTGGCCTAGTGATCAACAATTACCTAGAGTGTACGAGGTGTTTCAATTTTGGGGATATAACTACATGATACGACCCTCCAATATTCATGGAGTGAATTTAGGCCTCTTTATTGTCCAAAATTTACATGTGGGATCTAAACATAGAAACAATTCAAAACTAACCACTAGGAGATTAATGCCATATTATGGTCCATCATATTATAGTGGTGAATGGAGAAGGCTAGCAGAATATAAGCCTAGCATGTCAGCATATGGTCTAAATTTGAATATGTATACACATCGTCTCTAATTGGAAAGTGGAAAAGAAATGAATAGAGGTCATCTTATGTATATAGATGGATGTGCATACACACAAAAATATTGCAGGATTTATAAATAGTAGTAAGGGAAGGGACCCTACTGTAAGACCGAATTGTTAATTTGTTGAGGTTATAAATGATAAAGATGGAGATATGGAAAGAGAGGTTGATAGATTGATAATGGTTGAGGCTATTATAGACCTTACCATTGGGGATGAGTTATTGATTGATTACCCCTTCTTAAAATGCACTCCTGCACGAAAGAAGAGGGAAGAGCAAAGTCTTCCTAAGGATGTTCGTAAGGGCAAAAAACTAAAGAATAATAAATGAGTGTGGACTGATGTTTTATAAACTATGTTGTCAAAATTGTGTTTTATTTAAATTATTGTATAAAAAGGTAGTCTATAAAATAATGTTCCATTATTCAATTGATGTATATATGTTCATACAATTTATATTTTTATTTTTTAAGCCATATTCGATTATATTTTTTTTGAAATTGATACATTTACGATTTATTTGATTGTTGCCAAATATTAAATAATGCTTGCATTTGTTGATAGGTAGAAGATGTTGATGAAACACATACTAATACCCAAGATCCAACTGGGTTATTAAGATTTGGATAGGATCATCCAAACCATCCTTTAAACCATATCGGGGTGAAAAGATCAACATTGAAGAGAATACTACCAATTGAGAGATTTGAAGAGATGATGAGATCCGCATACACTGATGACATGCCACCTAGCCTTAATGATGATGATCATGATAGTGAAAATGCAGTGCATGAAGAAGGATTGAATGAAATGCTTACAGATTTCTTTGGGAATGGAAACAATGATGACAGTAATGATCATATGGTTGACAGTAACAATGATAGAAGGGGTAATTACCACCAATGTAATGTTGATGATAACAACCTGAAAGACTCCATCAAGAAAGCAACAGACACCTATGTTCAAATCGGGTGCAAGTAGAACCTCAAAATTGGCATGCACATTAATATTATTAGAAATCAAGTCACTATTTGGTTGGTTAGAAAAAGGTTTCACTACCCTACTGAAGTGAGTTGAAATCTATTTCTTACTTTTCATTGTCAATTGGTGTACATAATTCGTAAGCATTCATCAACTTCATTTATTTTTCTTTAAGGGGATTTTAAAGCCATATATTGTATATAAATATTCCTAGTATAAATTGACATATCAAACATGTTCATCATAAGTCAAACATTCAATTGATTTAATCTCTGGCAATCTTACAAGGCACTAAAAACTAAAATATTCCCTGAAGAGAATGTGTTGCCATCAACTTGTAGAGAGGCACGTCTGTTGTTGGTTGAGTTGGCGATTGAATATAAGCAAATTCATTCATGTAAAAATGATTGCATTTTATACAGATATGAATATCAAAACAAGGTAGAATGCCTTGTATGCAAAGAGAAGAGATATCATACAGATGTACAAGATCCTACAGTTCCAAAGAAGGTTTTATGTCACATGCCATTTATACCTAGACTTCAATGAATGTTTCATTGCAAGTCACTTGCACAATTGATGGACTGACATGCAAAGAATAGGAGTAAAGATGGATTCATGTGAATTCTGGCCGATTCCAAAGCAATGAAACACATAGAGAAAAAATGGCCAAGAAAATTCAAAGATGAACCCCATATTATCAGGTTTGGTCTTGCAATTGATGGAGTGTGCCCATTCTCTTTCCTAAGCTCAAATTTTAGTGTTTGGCCAGTCAGATTGATAGTATACAATATTCCCCCATGGATGAATGTTAGAAAGGAGCACCTTATGCCGACTCTCATTGTTCTAGGAAAACATCAAGTTAAAAACATGGATGTTTATCTTGCACCTTTTATTGATGAGATGCAACTGCTATGGAAAGGCATAAGAATGTATGACATATCATGTCCCCCATCAAATAGGTCCTTCATGTTGTATGGTGTGCTATGTTGGACTATTCATGATTTTCCAGGACTTGGTGTTTGTTCTGGTAAGATAAAATATTTACTTATTTACACTCATAATTTATTTTCATCCCAACTTTCATAATTAGTTTTATACTATTTTTTTGATGTTATTAACATTACTTATTGAATTGCAAGGCTTCAAACAAAGGGGATATTTTCATGTCCAAGATGTGCAAAACAATTTTAAGGGTAGTATTCTAAAGATCTACATAAATTTATTTACGCAAACAATAGGGTTTTTCTACCACTAGATCATAAGTTTAGAAATCGCCTGAAGAATCAATTTGATGGAAAAGTTGAAAATAGAAGCCCTCCCATGATTATGGGTCCAGGTGATTGGATTAAGAAGTATAAAGATGTTGAATTGAAAGCTTGGGAGGATTTTTTTGATCGGGGTGATTCAATTGAAGAACCAGAACAAGTTGTAGTTAATATGCCAGAAGGAATGAAAAGGAAATCCATATTTTATCAGCTCCCTTACTGGAAGGATCTATTAATATCTCACTTATTAGATCCTATGCACATCTTCAAAAATGTCCCAAATTCTATATTTTGACATATATCAGGCAAAGAGGACACCTTGTCTTCGAGGAGAGATATTGCTCTTTCGCATACCAAAATTGATAGAAAACATTTGTGGGCAAACAGGGAAAATGAAACATATGCAGAAGCTCCATGGATTTTGAAAAAAAAAGAGCTAGACCAACTAAAAAATGTCATCTGTTCAATAAGGACACCTATTGGCTATGGGTCATCATTGGCTAAAGCTTTTACAGTTGATGGACATATCACAGGATTTAGAACACATGATTTTCATAATTTTATGAAGCTATTATATATCATCATTTAACATTTACTGGTAACATTGATTAAGTACTAAATATATTTTGATATTTTGTTATGTGAGAAAAAATTACTAATGACTTTTTCATAAATGTGTTTGATAGCATATCATGCTATTGGAAATTAGGGGGATTCATGTCTTACAGTTGACTTAAGGAATGCCATAAGTTGATTGTCAGCATTTACAAGGTATGTGGTTATATGAAATGTTCATGTGTGAGAGACATAGAGATATTATATTGCATTTTAATTTTTGACTAAAGGTTCATACTAATTTACTATTCTTATATTAGGTGGGTGACCTCCAAGGAGATCCACGAATGTGAAGTGCCAAAATGGAAGAAGGAAATTACAGAAATTGTATGTGTATTTGAGAAGGAGCTCCCTACAAGTTTCATGGACCTACAAGTCCATTTACTTATACACCTAATTGATGACATTGAAATGGTAGGTGTCGTATCAATGAGGTGGATGTTTTTCTTTGAGAGGTATATGAAAACTCTAAAAAGATATGTCTGACAAAAGGCACATCCAAAGGGTTGCATGGCTGAAGGGTATGTATTGAATGAAGCATTTTTCTTCCTGTGTGAATTCCTTGGTAAGGATTTTGAAGATGGGCCACGCTTCTGGGATACAAACTTTCAAGTTCATCAAACCCAACAACCTCTATCTTCATTTCTGTCAACAAATTTTGCCTTCTGCTCAAGGCATCTGCAACTCTGTTGGACTTCCCACTCCTGTGCTTCAAAACAAAAGTATAACTCTACAAAAACTCAACCCATTTTAAGTGCCTTTATTTTAACTTCCCTTGACTATTAAGATACTGTAAAGCCTGATGATCAGTATATAAAACAAACTCTTTTGGCAACAAATAATGTCTCCATTTCTTCAAAGCCTGAATTATTGCATAAAACTCCTAATCATAAACAAACTACTTTTTCTTGGCATCATTAAGCTTCTCACTAAAATAGGCAATGGGCTTACCTTCTTGACTCAGAATAGCTCCTATACCACTACCACTAGCATCACAATCTACCTGAAATACCTTATTGAAATCTGGAAGTGCCAAAATAGGTTGTTCTACGACTTTCTGCTTCAATGTATCAAAGCTCTTGTCTACCCCTTTAGTCCATCTAAACTCTTTTCTATCCCCTCTCATTGTCTCAGTTAGGGGTGCACAAATGCTACTAGAATTCTTGATAAACTTTCTATAAAAACTTGTCAAACCATGAAAAGATCTTACCTTGAAAGCGCTCCTTGGCGTAGGCCATTCAATGATATACCTCACCTTCTCTGGGTCCATCTTAAGACCTTCCTCTGAGACAACAAATCCTAGGTATACCAACTCCTTCTTTGCAAAACTACATTTCTTTAGATTGATCAACAACTTCTCCTCCCTCAGCTTCTCTAAAACTCTTCTGATATGCATCAAATGCTCATCCCAAGTCTTACCAAAAATCAAAATGTCATCTAAATAAACAATAACAAAACTTCCCAAAAATTCTTTCAGTACCTCATTCATGAGCCACATAAATGTGCTCGGTGCATTGGTTAGCCCAAATGGCATGACTAACCACTTATACAAACCCTCCTTTGTCTTGAAGTTTTTCTTCCATTCATCTCCTTTGTGATTCAAATTTGGTGATACCCACTCTTTAGATCAATCTTTGTGAAGTACTTGGCTCCACTCAAACAATCCATTATGTCATCCATTCTGGGCAATGGAAATCTATACTTGATTGTGATCTTGTTGATAGCTCAGGAATCTGTACATATCCTCCACTCTCCATCTTTCTTTAGTGCTAGTACTGCAGGTACCGCACATGGACTTAGGCTCTCCATTATCAGTCCCTTCCTTAATAGCTCATGAACTTGTCTATTCAACTCTTCATTCTCTACTGGAGTCATTCTGTGGGCTACCTTATTTGGCAAACTAGCTCTTGGTATCAAATCCATTTGATGACTTATCGTCCTCACTGGTGGTAAACTTTCTGGTACATTATCAGAGACAATATCTTGAAATTCTTCTAACATTTCTGAGACTTCTGCTAGTACATCTTCATATTTCTCTTGACTAATCTTAGGAATCAATGCAAAGCAATGACGCTCATGCTTCATACCCTCCAAAAACTTTCTACCATCTACCAAGCAAATTCTGGCAGTACTACATACCTTTTCTTCCACCTCCTTCAAGGGATTCAACTTATGACGGACTCCACCCTTTGTTAGGGAGTATGTATTTGCACGACCATCATGGACAGCGCTCCTATCATACTGCCATGGTCTCCCCAATAACATATGGCATGCATCCATCGGTATGATGTCACACAACATCTCATCATGGTAGTCACCAATCTTGAACTTCACTAAACACTACTCATTGACCAAAGCTCTATGGTCCTTCTACAACCATGCAATCCGGTATGGATGCAGATGCTTTCTTCTTATCAACTTCAACTTGTCAACCATCTCCTCTGAAACAAGATTATCAGTGCTTCCACTATCAATAATAATATCACAACACTTACCTTCACATTTGTACCTTGTATGGAATAAACTCTTCCTCTGATTGGGTTCTTTCTCCTCATTCAACAAAGTTCTTCTGACAACTAGGGTTTCTCTCCTTTCTACATCTTCAGAGCGCTCAAACTGTGAATCTTCATCCACATGTGCAACTCATGCATTACCTTCAGGTCTTCTATTCATCCTTCCTTGATGTTGCGAACACTCGTATGCTCAATGCCTGTCTCCTCCATATTGGAAACATGTTCCTCTGAAACCTCCTTTTCTAGGTCCTTGCCCAAGTCTACCTCTTCCTCTTCCTCTTTTCTCACCATTATTCTGGTCACAAGGGCGGTAGGTATTATCTCCTCTCTAATTTCAACTAGTTCTAGATTCTTCACTTTTGTTTGGATCTTCATTTCGGCCTCCATAGGGTCTTCCACCAGTCCTTCCGCCTTGACCTCTTCCCCTTTGCTTGCTTTCAAATCTCTTATTCAGCTTCTCTTCCACCTTTAGGAAAAATTGGTACGCATCTTCTATGGTGTTCATTCTGACCAGGCTCAACTCTTCTTGAATACTTGGCCTCAACCCATTAATGTAACGGGCTACCTTCTCCTTGTTGGCCTCTCCATGGCATGTCCTGATAGTGATCTTATAAAAATCTTCTGTATACTCCTTAATAGACTTGTTACCTTGCTTTAATCCTTGTAGCTTCTTCAGCAACTCCATCTCATAGTCCACAGGAATGAACTGCTTCTTCAATTTACCCACCATCTGATCCCATCTAGTAATCTTTGCTTTTCCTCTTCTATTTCTCTCTAACTGGACCTCCTTCCACCAAATACTGGCATGGCCCTTCAACTTTATCTTTGCAAACTTGACCCATTATGGGTCTTCCACATCTTCATACTCGAAATACTTCTCCATATCATTGATCCAATCAATAAGTTGTTCTGGATTCAAATCTCCAGAATAGGTAGAAACTTTGATCCTGGGCCTCTTTTTGATCTTTGAAATGGCCCTCAACAACCTAACTTCTACAGGATCTCCTACAGCTTCTTGTTCATCCTTAGATGGCTCTTCTTCAGCTTCATCTTCACTTTCCTCTCTCCTTCTCAACTTGAACCCTCTTCACAACTCCTCTTGCAATGCATCGATTTGTCTTTATAGGGCTCTAAAATCCTCTTCCATCAAAGCATTCTTCCCACCACAGTTTCTTTGTGGAGGCATCTTGATCTCTGCAGCAAACCCACAACCTTAGATCCTGGTGCAAACTGCCTCACAGTCAACTATCTGTCTACACTCTCAGGAACCCTTACTCTGATACCACTTGATGAAGGGGTAAATCATAAAACACACAATAACAGAAATTGTACACAGAAAATAGAATGATATTTTATTAATATGGGCAAAACATTACATTACAGAAGCTCAAATACAATCAAAGGATGAATCGCCTACAGGTTGCAACACATTATAGCTCCCTCTCTCAAGACTCTAGAATCTTCAACCTTTTGTAATCCCCAAATCAACTAGGGTTTCTAATTTCCCACCTTTATTGACTCTACACCTTCCCCCTTAACTCTACTACCCTAAGGGTTCCCAAAAATGGTCATATATAGCCCTTTTTGGCGACCACCAGCTTAATTTCAAATTTTGCATCTCCCTCCAAAAATAGGTCAACTTCGTAGGGCCATAACTTTCGATTTGACCGTTGGATTTTCAATTATAATACCTTTTCAGAAAGCTCTCAAAAAGACACTTGTGCACAAGCAATACCAAAAGGTAGACTACTTGGGTTTCCCACCAAATTTCGGGCCCATCCGAAGCCTCTAAGTGCCTCAAATTTGACTTTGAATATTTCAATGGGATTTTTGGAATTTGAAATTTTTATATCTCACAAATGACAAATGATATTGAAGTGATTTCTTCACCATTAGCTTCAATTCACCATTCTGGAGGTCTGTGCAAGATTTTGTATCCAACCGTGCATAAATGCAAACTTACTAAAAATAGTAACCCTCCAAAATTTAGCCCTTATTAAAAAGAAACAACACATTTTTTTATTTTTATTTTTGGTTGATGCAAGATTGCTCTTACACACTGGATGCTCCTACATTAGGTCGGTTCCTCTCTAAGCCTGAAGCTCAAATAACTAACTACAACTAATCCTATTCTAACGATCACCAAGGAAAAGGGAGAAGGAGAACGACAAGAAACAAAAAAAATGATGCACCAAATAGGTTATGGATTCTCTAGACTTGTCCTTAAGCACAACAATGATCTCAAAGGATGAAATAAACTCACACAGACTCATAAAAATTCAACTGAGGTTAAGACAAAAAATTGAAACTACAAAGGGGACCAAACATCCACAAGATAAATTTTCAATATTCAAGAAAACACATTGAAGAAGTATATGAGAAGGCAAAAAATTAGTTTCTTTTATTGATCATGAAGGCTAAACAATTGTTACAACTCCTTCAAAGAAGGGGAGAAGAAGAAGAACCAGAAGAGAGAACCCCAAAGAAAGGTTTAGAATCACATATATATAGCAATCCTAGCACAGCCTCACCTAGATGGAAATCATCTACTCCAGCTACCTCTATGAATCACATTGAATCGGCACCCACTCTACCATTGAACTACTTGCTATGTTTACTCAATAATAATGGCACCTCAGGAGAAGGCTAGAAATAATCAGATTTACCCATACCTATTTATGAGGTTCAACAACCAACTCTAATCATGCATCGCCAGGAATTGAATCATGGCACGGGTTGGATTGTAGCATTAATTAAGTCACACCAGGAGACTTTGATTGATTAAATTCACTTGGTGGGATGCCAAACTGGCACTTGTCCCTTGGAGAAGCATTTGTGTCCATCTTGCAAGCTCTATGAGCTTACTAACTCATTTGTTTAATTTAATGATGCATCACCTTGTCATTCTATAGCTTTCAGGAGCCTTTATCGTTACACAAACCATAGGATGTCCCCTATTTCAAATCAATGGCTCAAAGTCTCCCTTAATGCTTCATACAAGGGATGGGACCTACCATTGTTAATATCATTTCCATTTGGCCAATGGCCCACTAAGAAACCTGTGCCAGAATTAACACCCCATGAATGTGTACGAAGGTACCATGTGGAGCCATCATAATCACCTCAAGACTCTAGCACTTTCCCTATTGATTCATTGAGTCCTTCACTATGGGTCCTACCATAGTGATAACGTTGCACAATGGCGCATGGTAGAAAGAGTGTCGAGCCAACTTCATTGAGGAGGTGCAATCCTTGATGCATTGATCTAACAACCCGGAGCTCCCCTAGAGCCTCCTCGTGGATTTTGCACCACGTGGCACAATAATGCAATGCCTGGGAAGAGTTGATTCTACTTCTTCAAGTGGCAACATGGAGCTACCATTGTGTCCTTCATTTTATGTGTCTCTTTGGTTCTCAACCTCGCTAAATGAAACAGGGCCCACCGATGCTAATGTAGCACCATTAGCCAATCGTGAAACACTATTAAGGTTTTAGCACTGTGGATTTGAGAACAAGCACATAGCTGACACTTGTCACTTCGAAGAGTCCTTGTGGATGATTTGTGTTAGAATCATCGTGGCCCCACCGAGAGTTGACTCGGGGCCATATGTCACAAAGGTGCATCATATTAAACATGCAAGACTTGCCACCCTTTTGAAGTGCACAGGATTGACATGTGACATCACGGGAACTACCTTGGGCTCAGTAGTTTCCTTTTATTTTATGGGGAATCTATAAAACTAAGCCCTGCCACCTTTTGATGACTCATGCTACGTGGTGCAAAGGCACACACCGAAATTGGTGTCAACACTTGGCTCCTAAAATGGTACATGGGGGCGCCACCTAAAAACATCACATCATTCTATATCAATGGTTCTATGGCCTCCTCTTTTGATGAATCTTTGGCAACCCAGCCCTGCCACAATGATAAATCAATGCCACATGTCTCAATGGTGCAACCCTGAGACTATGCCAAAATTGACACAATCTTAAAGGAGTGAGAAGCCTCCATGTGCCAGCCTCTTGGAACAAAATTGATGGACCATCACTAAGTCCTTAGAAGCTGATACATGGCCCAAAAGAATGTTGTCATCGTGCATTTCTCGACCTAATTTCTTAAAGGCTCTTGCATAAAAATAAAAGTGCCTCCACACACTCAAAAATGCCTCATAGACCACCCCACAATGATTTAAGTCTGGCAAACCTAAATTAGTTAACATTTTGGCGACCTCTAGGGGTGTTTGCCTACTAAACACTAGGATCCAATAGCCTTAAATAGTCCATTGGGCATAGGAGTCATACAGGGCTTGAAAAAAATTCTAAAAGGAACTGAAATTGCCTCACATAATGAATAACACAAAAACAACAAAACACACATTCTCCTAATGAGAATGTAGCATGTGCAACAACACTTGGAGGAAAGGAAAACCTATACAAACTAAACCAACTAACTGGACATAAACTTAGACAAAGCCATTGACTAGTTTTTCAAAAATAACTACCCTTTCTCATCAATTTAGAATATTTTTGATGTTTATGGGTATCCAATAAGAAATGGAGAAGGGATGAATGTTTAACAAACTAGTGAAGTGCTTCTCCAAGGAAGAAAATAAACTCACTTGCCCATTTAAGCTGACTTTGAAAGCAGTTGTCTGGAGATGGATAGGTGGGATGAATTCATCATTTCTAATGCTCAACTTCATGCTTAGGAGTAAGTAGGACAAGTGGTGACTCACTTTTGTTGATCTTCAATTGGGCTAGATGTTTGATGGGACATCCCCTTGCAACGACATTCAAACAATCAGTGTGAACTTCATGCTTAGGCTCTACTCTTTTGTCACCTTGTTGGTTGGGATGCTTTAGCTCTTGTGACTCATCTAGAATAGGCCCCAAAAATAAGCCTTGAATGAGCTCAATGGTGAAATCTCTTTCACTGAGAAGTTGATATCCCTATTGGATAATTGAGAACAAATATTCAATTTGTTCTCCCTCATGGTCAATCTCTACAAAACTATCCTCTATAAAAAGTAGAAGCTCCTCAAATAGGTCTGTACCATCATTCTCTCCATTTCCTAAGATAGGGTTTCTCTCATGCCTTTCCTCATGAATGAGGAATTCACTATTGTGCTTGTCTTTATGAAATAGTAACTCACCACCATTTTAAACATCCTCATGCTACTACGCCCTTAATATTGGTGTACATTAGGTTATGAATAGTCGGCGTGTGGCTATCTTAACTCCTAATTAAGTCATGTTATCATTATTATATTATTATTTAGTTAGATAGGTCAGACTAGGTCTTATATAGAGGTGTGTCTATTCAGCCTAAGTATAATTAAATATATATATAGGAGGATGTGAGTCTTATTTCTTCATCATATTGTGAAGTGTGTTCTCATTGGAGATATTTGGAGGTTGCCCCCTCGAAGTGGCATGTTATTCTCAGTTATTATCAAGTATTTGCAGAATATTTCATATCATCTTCTTCCATTGTGCAAGTTATTTCATTACACATGCTTCCTCAAAAGGTGTGTGCAAGAGGTTAAGTCCACTTTTTGGCCAAAAAGTGGAAGTGTTTTCCCTAATTTTTAGAATTTGTCACATTTGACCTTAAAATTTGAAGCACTTAAAAATGGAATATTGAAAAAAGTAACTAATCATAAAATATAGTACTCAGAGTCTAGTTTCCAAATATGTAATTTATTTGAATACCCAAATGATACAAATCGATTTACAATAGGCCTTTCTAAAAACCACTATTTAAAAGTCACTTTTTTTACTATACCATGCACGTGTACGTCATCCATATTTTGACCTAAATAATCATATTTTTATAAATCCTTTTGGAAAAAGATTTGTAACTCACTGAAGCATGTTTTCCATATTTTTTTGTAATTTTTTATTGAATATTTTTTTTTGTTAATTTTTTATTGGCCAAATTTGGTGTTCTAAAAAATCGTCGTGTACGTCACACATAAGATGACCTAAACTTATCATTTTTTGAATTTTTTTTCAAATTGAAAAGAATTGTCTAAAGTATGTTTTCGTACAATTTGTTTTTCAAAAAGTTATTTTAATAAAAAGTTATTAAAATACTAAAAAACCCTGATAATTTAAGTTTATGGACCTATTTCATCAAAATTAATTAAAAAATAGAAAAAATAATCTAATTGTAAAAATAATTACATATTTGGAATCTATATTGTCTCATCTATAATGGGTTTTAATTTCGTAAAAAAAATTCTGCAAAAAAGGTCTTCAGACATATGCCCAAAGTCACTATTTTGTTGTGACATTGACAAAACCTTCAACCTGCAGGTCAAACTAGGTCCAAAGCCTAGGTTCGGGTCCCCAACCCTTTTCCTGAACCGGCTAATAAAGCAAAAACTGGGCCCAAAATTCAAATTTTAAGAAATGGGATCCCATTTTGTTTTTCATATTTAATCCCTTTATGAAACAAGATCCCATTTCTAGAAAACGGGATCCCGCTTTTGGCTTAGGATCTCGAAGCAAAACGAGATCCCATTTCATAAAAAGTAGGATGTCGTTTTACTTTTCCCAATTTTGAGTTTTTGTCTAAGTCTGAAACTTCCACCTTAAGTGGACTCAACTTTGTGCATTTACCCCAAAACTGTTGTTGATGTGGGCATTTATATGTTTTCTTCATCTTCGTTGACAAAACAAGGCAGTTCATTGAATAGGTCAGCATCACTGCTCTCTAAAGCCTTTGTGAAAATTTACTTTACAATTTGTTCCTCTGAAGGAGAAAAGGAGATATCATCATCCTTCCACAAACATTTCTAAACTTCAAGAGTCAAGGAATCATCTTCATGATGTTTTTTGTTTTCTTCTTCCTTTGATTCCTAGACAATTTGTCTCTGCAACTAAAGATCCTCACCACGTACGCTTTTTGTTCTACTCTCATTGATCTGATTAAAAGCCTAAGAAAAGCCTTTAAATGAATCAAAAGCTAGAGGATTTAACATTGAGCATGAAAGCTCAAAAATGGCAAATCACTAGTAGAAAAACATAAATAAATGACTAAGTAAACTACCAAAAATTAGTCATGTGATCAGTAGTTTGGTTCGTGACCATTGGTAGTTTATTTTTGGTCATTTATCTCGTGACCACATTTATGACCAAACAAATTTTAGTCATTAATTTGGTAGTATATTTAGTCATCAATTTGGTAGTATATATGGTAATTTGGTAGTATATTTAGTCACGTGACCATTGGTAGTTTATTGCCGGTCATTTATCTGATGACCAAATTTATGATTAAACAAATTTTAGTCATTAATTTGGTAGTATATTTAGTCATTAATTTGGTAGTATATTTAGTCATCAATTTGGTAGTATATTTGGTAATTTGGTAGTATATTTAGTCATCAATTTGGTAGTATATTTAGTCATTGTAATCATTTAGTCATTGATTATTGTTAACTGGTCATTTATTTAGTCATGGTAGTCATTTTTATTTACTGGTTTCTATTAATTGGTAGTAAATTTAGTCATGATATGAATAATTTATTAAATACCATAAATTTTATAATTCAGAAAAAACATATTATTAAATTTGAATTAAAACATAAAGGCAAATAAATTTGGAAAACTATATATTTTATGATGCTGCCAAGTAAAGATTGATAAATTTGAGCCAACACTTTCTATTTGAGAATCAGCCAATAAGAAAATGAAACAAGACAAAGCAAAGTGGAAATAAATATTTTTTGTATTGGAACAATGTAGGAAAAGAATTACAAATAATAAAAAAGTAGCACAAGGCTGCCATAAGAAAAAACCAGTTCAACTCTGCCATGTACAACAAACTACAAGGATTGGCTAAAGAAAAAATTAGTTCAACAACCACATTAGATACAATAGTAAAACAATGGAAAGGCAAGTCAAACTAATGAAGCCCTTCACATCTTTTGACACTTAGAAAAGAGATGTTGCCACTGAGCATTCCATGAGACATCATTTCTTTTGGCATTCTGTTAACCAGTTCAGGTGCTTTGTCTGCAACCTTAATGCATTTCATATTCTCCTTCACACAAACCGTTGAGGTGTTAACAATCTAAACTAAAATTATGGCAACATGAATAACTTGCCGAGGCAGTTAACAATAATAACAAGTACCAAAGTTGCAGCATGTTTTTTGACAAGCAAGATTCAAAAAATATAAACAACAAAATCTAAAATGAAATCATGTTAACATTTCAAATTCAAGAATTGAATTCTTAATATATTACTAAGTGTTGAAAGATTTTCACAAAACTTACGGAAGAGTCCAAACAGTTTTAGATGCAATGCAATTGTCTTTTGGCTCACAAGTTTGTAGAAAACAATCACTTGTCATGGAGGCAAGCAAGAACGGTGTAACCTCAAACTGTAAAAAAAAACACATATTAAAGTATTAGCTAATCTCAAAATTTTAATGACATAAATTTCTTCAAGAGCATCGAAAAACTTTTAGTTGGTTTAGGTCATGCAAAAGTTGTCTATATGTGATGTCCCAATATCTAAGACATTGTTTAAATTAAGATGTAAACATCATGATAAATGATGAAATTGCCTTCTTAAAATATGGTGTTCATCATCAATTTGAATGATAAACATATATAATATAATACTTAATAAATTATAATATTAAATAATATTATTTTTATATAATTAAAATATAATATATATTTTATTTTCAAGACATATTATATTTATAAATGTAATTATAAATATATAAATATAAACATTAAATAGTATTATTATAAATATGATTATTAATATGTAAGTAATATAAATATAAATATTAATATTTAAATATATTTAAATTAAATATACTATATTTTATATACTCAAATATTATAATACAAATATATTCTATATACTCAAATATTGATAAATCATATATATTTAAAGAAAATATTATAAGGCCCAAAAGAAAGATATTAACTTTATTGTCTGATATGATAGGCTGTAAACAGAAACAACGATCATATGATAGCCTGTGCAAAAATGGGAGCTTTGGCATAGGGTATGGACATCCACCAAAGCATAAAGGATAAAGGAATTATGTCAGATGTTGTAGTTGCAACTACCCTGGTAGACATGTATGCAAAATGTGGAAGCACAGAGAAGACACGTGAACTGTTTGAAAAAATGCCTGAAAGAAATGTGGTCTCGTGGAATGCCATGATTGTAGGATATGGACAAAATGGATTTTTTGAAAAGGCTTTAGAAACTTTCAAGCAAATGCAATTGACAGGTCTAAAGCCAAATTCAACAACCTTTGCCAGCATCCTCCCTACCTGTGCCAAAATGGGAGCTTTGGAATAGGGTATGGACATCCATCAAAGCATAATGGAAGGGGGATTTTTGTCCAAAATTATAGTTGGAAATGCTCTAGTAGACATGTATGCAAAATGTGGAAGTATAGACAAGGCACGTGACCTGTTTGACAAAATGCCTCAAAGAAATGTGGTCTCATGGAATGCCATGATTGCAGGATATGCCCAAAATGGATTTGCAAGGATGCTCTCAAAATATTTGAATTAATGAAGCACTCTGGAGCATATCCTAACATTGTAAGCTTTGCTTGTGTTCTATGTGCATGCAGCTATTCGCGTTTAGTGGATGAGGGTTGTACATACTTCAATCACATGAGTAGCCCTTATTGCATTACTCCTATAGTTGATCATTATGTGTGCATGGTTGACCTTCTTGCCCGTGCTGGCTATCTTGAGGACACCCTAAACTTTATCATTAAGATGCTAGTTAAACCTGTGGTGGTTGTGTGGATGTGTTTTCTTGGTGCCTATAAATCACATATGAATATAGGCTTAGGAGTATTTACAGCAATGTTTCTTTTTTATTTGGATCCTAAAAATACTACGACTTATGTTCTTCTCTCAAACATATATGCAGAAATGGGCAACTGGGGTGAGGTTCAAATGGTAAGGAGATTGATGAAAGATAGAGGAATTAAAAAGATCCCTGGATGTAGTTGGATTGAAGGCCATAAAATGACACCTTATTTTTCTGTAGGAGACAGATCACATCCACAGACATAGCATATCTATGCAAAGTTGGAGCAATTGGCTTGGGAGGTGAAGGAATCATGGTATTTTCTAGATGCAAGACATTTACTTAATGAAGGGTACACAAAAATAAATGGGCTTGTAATCCTCAAATAAATGTGATCTCATGGACTGCACAATGATTACAGGATTTGCACCAAATGGCTTGTTGAGAATACTTTAGAAACTTTTAAGCAAATGCAATTGGTAGGTGCAAGCCAATCTCCACAACCTTTTCCAACAACCTCGCTCCCTATGCCAATATATAGCTTTCGAATAGGATATGGACATCCATCAAATCGTAATGAATAGAGGAATCTTATTAGATGTAGTTACAAATGCACTAGTAGACATGTATGCAAAATGTGGAAGCCTAGACAAGGCATATGAATTATTTCATGCAATGCTTCAAAGAGATGTCTATTTAGGGTAAAATTGGGATTGTTCAATGTCTTAGGTGTTTGATGTTTGAATCCTCCTTTCACCCTTAACATTCAAGGATCTAGGGTCGAGTGGCAATGCACTATCATACCCTAGATCACTATGAGATGTAGGGAAACTTGGATTAGGGTATTTAATTATCAATTTTCCTTCTCTTATGCTTAATTGACCATTAAAACCCTAATTATGCAAATATGACTATAAACAGAAGAATAACAGAAAAAGCTCTTGCAGAGAGATGTAAAATATCAAATCACAGAGTACTTGTTTTCGGGGTTCAGAGGCGGAAAAGTCAGGGACAAAAGAGAAGGCGCCCAAGTCCAATACCCTACTTTTTGCCTGGATCTAGGAACTCAGTCTGCAACTCTTTCCTGTTGTTCCAGAGATTTTCCAGTCACGAAACTTGGAGGACTAATGAGCGGGCACCCAAGTCCAGGGGGTAGATTTTCTTCCTGTTCTGCAATTCTAACACTCCAAGATGTCTTCTTGCAACTTCACTTTGTCTAGCTTTGCAACCTGTAACCTGCAACCATGAAAACTTTGGGAGGGGTTGTGGTGTTTAGAGGTTTGCCTCAATCAAGCCCCAGAGGACACTTAAGTCTCCGAACACCTTTGTCAGATAGAGAGTGCATGCCTAGGGAGGTAGAGGTAGAAATCCAAATGAAATAATGATGAAAACACAATATAATGTCACCTTGTAGTGAAGATCTCATAGGAGGAAGATGCTCTTCATTCCATGAGGAAATAGGTGCTCAAATATGCAAACACAAACAAAAATAGACAACACAATTCTACTCTTGCAACACAATGAAAGCCTTGAATCACCTTGAGAATGTCTAAAGTTCACCATGATCATCTAGTTTACAAATGAATTCCTAAACATGCTTTTATATGCAACTACAAACACTCTCGCCAAGATTTCTCGTAATTCAAACTTACCGTGTTGGCATAGGACCCAAATAATGGTCATAAACTGACACCCAAAATTGGGACTAACCCAAAATAGGGTAGGACTAGGGCGCAAGCACCCAAGTCCTCCCCCCTATTTTGGGTAGGGTTAAGCTCAAAGGGTCCTCCTATGTCCCATTTGTCATGTTACCTAGGGCTCATTCCATCGGGATGCCAAATTATGATGCAAGATGTCCTAAATGCATGCAAAAGACCCAGGAGCTAGAGGGAAAAGCCTCCAAGGGGACATTTTCTGATGTTACATTTAGGCCCCACTTTAATGTATGTATAAACGCAAGGCCAATACATGCATTAAAGTAGGGTCACAAACACAACAAACACACCAAGCACGGAGAAGAGATGCCAATCACATTGAAGACAATAACAAGCATACAAAACATAGAGAAGACGGTTGCAGTCATGCAGAACACGGATAAGACATCAAATGCATAGAAGACACATTAATGCATGGAAGACAGGCATGATTATTTTCTTTTCTTTTTCTCATATGTATGAAATGCATATGCAAGTACTGAAAAGTAAACAAGCCTCCCATAATGCAAGAAGCACTCATCGCGCTCGTCTTTAGACTACATATATGAGGCAACACACACACACACAACATGCAAAACCTCCCAAAATGTAGGAAGCACTCATCGAGCTAGTCTTTAGATTGCATATGGGGCAACAAACATGCCAAAGAAAGCAAGTACGACAAACACACACACTTGAAGACATGGAGAAAGAACGGAAGACAAGCGATGGAGTGTTCCTATTTCTAGGTTCAACACCATCTCAAGCACATTACAGGGACACATCGATGATTGGGCTTCACTACAACAATCACCGAAGACACGCTTAAGGGTTGAGTTAGTCATAGAATCACTCCCTGCCTCCGTAGAGGACTTTTGAAAATGATAGGATGATGCAATCTGCTCCAAGAAATACACCATCCCCACCTCCGCAGAGGGCTTAAGATAAAAAGGATATACATGATATCCCACCTCCATAGAGGGCTTACATGATTGATTGATTGGTTGCAAACAAACTCAGGATGCAGGAAGCACTCATAGAGCTAGTCTTTAAAATGCATCTAAGGACAAGCACATTGCTAATATCTACAATAGACAGCTTACCTTATATATGCCCGCACCTTAAGGTGGTTGATATCAAGTATCGATATCAAGCATGTTAAGGTAGGAAGAAAACACACAAGGGAACACAGACTCTTGCAAAGCCCATGCCCCCCAGAGGTGACATGTACTTCACGATTGCCAAATGTTCCCACAAACACATCCCTGCAAGAAACATGTTACTGTCTACAAAATCATGATAAACAACATCAATGCAAATGATTAATCACACAAAGAGCCAAGGTTATACAATGAATTCAGAGTTCAAGGATAACCATGGAGCTATATCATGAAGCTCTCTAAATCGAGTACCACCAAGGCTAGATTCAAAGACAAACAAAGGTACACATAGCAGTAGTATTGTTAAGGTTTGTAAATGAGTTAAAAATATCATCAAATTCACTACGCAGAAAGCACGAGTGCTTCCACTAGCCAAGAATCAAATAAAATATACAACCTCATCGTCATATTAGGAACTAAGTCCATTTTTTTATTGCTCTCAAAAGGGACACTAGGTCTACATCAGTATAAATGTTTTTCGTCATCTGCCTGCTAGATAGAAACACTAGAGGAAGGGAAACAATAAATAAGAGAGGAGAAACAAGTGTCTTAGGGACAATCACGTAGGAGGGTGCCCCCAGGTCACCAACCATAACGCTATGTCCGTAAGACACAACACACAACAATGAAATCAGAGAGAGAGGCAATATAGAAGAATGTCACAACAAAGGCGGTCTCCTGGTATCCCAGACCTTACGGGAGAATCCGAGGTCATCCCAAGAGGCCTAAACAATACATAACACATCACGGGGGAAGCACATCATGAGAGAGATAAAGGGTTAGAGATACTTACCTATAGGGTCTTCATATTATATTTTGGAACTTGTGAACCTCTTGGAGAGGTACTCTATCATGTTTAATGCAAAATTTGAGTGCTTCTTATGAAAGTCTTGTTTATTATCATATGATATTTGTTTCTCAAATTCTTGTTTAAATGAGATTTTTTGTTGCTTATGAGGGGGAGAACCACTTTTTCCTCCAACTGCTGACAGTCGTCTAACTCTTTTCTGATTTTTATCGAGTTTTGGTTGTTGAATCTTTCAAGCATGGTAACAGGAATCATCCTGTACCATCTTACTCATCTGTATTGGTTATTGTTCTTAATTTTCTAATGCATTTTTATTATCTCTTGATCCATATAAGGATAACGAAGGAGGAACCTCAGCATAAATTCCATTTCTTCATTGACGATGTGGATTGTCCACTTGTTTCTTATCCACTTCAATAATTCCCATGATGTTACCATAGTCCAAGAAATCATCCTTGACTACTTCCAACCCTATTCCAACATATTGGTTTCAGTATGCTTAGGGAAAGGATTAGTGAAGATTTGTAAGTTCTAATTTGGCGGAGCAACCGACTTGTTTCCATTATCATTCACACCTGATACCTGGATGACATTTGAATCAATAAGGTCTTGTTTCTCATGTTTAAGATGCAAACATCGTTCAGTGTCATGTCCTTGTGTTTGATGATAATGACAAAAGGCATTAGCATTGAAGTAAGGTCCTTGTTTACTAGGATCAATAGGCTTGATCAAGGGAAGCTTCAGGATGTTATTACTCACATCTTGATTCATGATGGAATGATAAGACTTAGATATCAGAGTAAATTTTCTTGGTTGATATGATGCTTTCTTCGGATTGGTGATAGCTGAAAAATTCAAAAAGTTGTTCATATTCGGTCCATTAATCTTGTTGAAGCTCCTGTTATTATTATTCCTCTTAAATTTTTTGTGTGATGATCCACCTGTGGATTGTACAACTTGAGCAGATGAGTTTTGATTTTCATACTGACTAGACGAAAGTTGATAATCACGAAGGGTGATGCATAAATGTTGAAAGGAGTTATACTTCATCAAGAGGATATTATCATGAATATAAGGTTGTAGATTTGTAATAAATATCTTCTAAACATCCTCATCTTTCATCTGATACTGAATCTATGCATGAAGCCCTTAATACCGATTAATGAATTCAATCAACTTTTCTTTTGGACCTTGTTTGCATTAAACCAAGTCAATAAGAGTGACCTGGGGTCCGATATTTGCTTGAAAATGTTGTAAAAATTGATCAATCAATTGCGAAAAGGAGTGTATTGAATTTGGAGGCAAAGAGAAAAACCATTCTAAAGAAGTATCTTTGAGAGATCGTAGGAAATGTTTTGCCAACAAATCCTCTTCAAAGTAAAAATCACTACACATAGCTGTAAATGCTGCCACATGGATATTAGGATCACCTTTTCCACCATATTTTTCAAAGTAGGGAGCCCCAAACCTCTCAGGCATAGGAGTTCTCAAGATTGCATAGGAAAGGGGATTACGGGCATGATATGTTGGTAGACTAGGCTGCGAAGAATTTGTCAAGTTTGTTACCTTTTGTTGTAAAGCAGTCATGCCCTATAAAAGTTGGTTTAGGATGGCATCATTTGGAGACGCAATTTGTTGTGAGGAATTGGAACCAAAGTGAGGAGGTGAATGAGCTTGAGATATGATAGGCGGATGTTGAGAATATGTCAATGGTGGGTGACCATAATGATAGGTGGAAGATGGTTGTGAGTAGGTAATAGGTGGATGGAAATGAGTGGAATAGATAGGAGGTTGAGAATAATTATTCAGGAACCAAATTTTGATAATTAAATCCCACAGCTTTGTAATTAGTGTCATTAGATACTCCAATACTAGTGGTAGCATTACTACAAGTGTTCGCCTTAGTTGTTAGGATTGTTGATGCAAAAGTGGATATTCCCGTAGTCAGTATAGGTGCTGAAACTTGAGTATGATATGGTGATAAAGTTTTATTTATCGCTTGTGCACATTCAGTCATTAGCATAATGTTGGTGTGTACAATATGTCCTAGACCATGAATTGCATTAACACCGTCTTGTCCCTCTTTTATCAATTCTCTTATGTTATGAATTGTAGGAACAACTTCTTCAGCTATTCTCTCATTTTCCATAAATGATTGAAATTGGGATTACTCTTTATCCAGTTTTTCTATTTCTCATCAAATACATATCATGTCCCCTCAATAGTATTATCAAAATCATGAAAAGTTTGTTCTTCCATTGTACTTGTAATGGGTGTAATGTCTTGTAACATTTGGGTTTCTCCTTTTGTAAAGGTGTTCAAAGTACCAAATTCTTCAAGAGCACTAGATCCCATGTGTCTTATACTTCTTCTTAAAGGAATATCTCTCTTAGGTCAGCGAGTTATTAGACTCATGCAGCAATATGCTCAAGTTTTAGGCTTAGGATATGTTGTCAATGCTTGTTTTTTGTACTTTTTTCAATGCAAATAGGTGAAACGAAGGGTGTTGCAAGGATTTTGATCAATAGAAGCAATTTATATGTCTGATATCAGTCCAAAAAAGAAATAATATCCTTCACAGCACACTCTTGATGCAAATCTAGGATAATGTTAAGAAAAATAAAGTGAAAATATGTCAAAATAGGCACTTTTTTCACCAAATCTTGATGCAAAAGAGCATGACAAAGGGTGTTATGAGGAAAGTGATGATGAAAAGTATATTATATCAGTAATAACAGCCACTTAGTGATAATATATCCATCACAACATGCTTTTAGTGCCAATTAAGGTTAAACCCTAGTGAAAATATAGCAAAAATAGGCTATTTTTCACGGTTTTTCAACTCCAAGACCTAGAAAAACAGGTGTTGTAAGGAATTTTAGGAGGTAAAGAAAATAATATAGATTATATCAGTCATCTCAATCCATAAAATTGATCACAACACACTTGGAGTGCAAACTAGGTCAAACCCTAGGGCAAAATAGCAAAAAATGTACAGTTTTTCACCAAATTTTCAATACAAGAGCCCGTTAAAAGGGTTTTGTGAAGATTTTTAGGAGGTTTAGAAGATAATACCCCTGATATTAGTTAATTAATGCAAAAATACCCTTCACAACATGCCTACGGTGCAAGTTTAGAGAGTCGATAAGGCCAAATCTAGTGAAAATCGTTATTTTTCAAGCCCTAGGTTTTAGATCTTTACACCAAATGCTATGTGAATATTTTGAAGTATTATTTATGATGGAAATTAATTATTCTCAGATCTGAAAATGAATTCCAAGCCTTAATATGCAAAATGCAAATGCAAATCTAATGAAAATGCATGAAAATTGCTAGTTTTTTATTGAAATTTTCTATGCAAAAATGAAAATATTTTAAATCTAAATGAAAATTTACATTAAAATACAATACTAAAAACAAATTATAATTATAATGAGCCTCTAAAATAAATATAAAAATCTGAAAGAAGATTTTGCCTACTAACCCTAGATTTTGGAATCATTAGGTTATATGAAAATTATCAAAAATTCTACAAAAGCCTAGCAAATTAATGATGAAAATGTAATGCAAATTATTGATTTTTTGTGTTTTTCTATGGTTTATATCAGATCTGATGCCAAAATCATGAATTAGGGAAATTTAGAAAGAATTGATGCAATTTAGTGACCTATATGAAAATGCAAGCTAGGGTTTTCAAATTTTTGCAAATTTTTCAATTTTTTTGTAATTTTCTCGATGCAATAAGATGAAAGACTATATGAATGAATGAAATCAATCCAAATCTGAAGACACACACTCAGAAATTTGCAATTTAAGTCCAAAAACACAGGTTCACCAAAATGTTTAGGGTAGAATTGGGATTGTTCAATGTCTTAGGTGTTTGATGTTTGAATCCTCCTTTCACCCTTAACATTCAAGGATCTAGGGTCGAGTGACAATGCACTATCATACCCTAGATCACAATGAGATGTAGGGAAACTTGGATTAGGGTATTTAATTATCAAATTTTCTTCTCTTATGCTTAATTGACCATTAAAACCCTAATTATGAAAATACGACTGTAAATGGAAGAATAACAGAAAAAGCTCTTGCATAGAGATGTAAATTATCAAATCACAGAGTACCTATTTTCAGGATTTTGAGGCAGAAAAGTCAAGGACAAAAGAGTGGGCACCCAAGTCCAATGCCCTACTTTTTGTCCAGATCTAGGAACTCAGTCTGCAACTCTTTCCTGTTGTTCCAAAGATTTTCCAGTCATGGAAATTGGAGGACTAATGAGTGGGCACCCAAGTCCAGGGGGTAGATTTTGTTCCTATTTTGTAATTCCAACACTCCAAGATGTCTTCCTGCAACTTCACTTTGTCTAGTTCTACAACCTGTAACCTGCAACCATGAAAACTTTGGGAGGGGGTTGTGGTGTTTAAAGGCTTGCCTCAGTCAAGCCCTGGAAGACACTTAAGTCTTCAAACACCTTTGTCAGATAGAGAGTGCGTGCCTAGGGAGGTAGAGGTAGAAATCCAAATGAAATAATTATGAAAACACAATATAATGTCACCTTGTAGTAAAGATCTCATTGGAGGAAGATGCTCTTCATTCCATGAGGAAATGGATGCTCAAATATGCAAACACAAACACATAGACAACACAATTTTGCTCTTGGAACACAATGAAAGCCTTGAATCAACTTGAGAATGCCCTAAGTTCACCATGATCATCTAGTTTACAAATGAATGCCTAAACATGCTTTTATATGCAACTACAAACACTCCCGCCAAGATTTTCGTAATTCAAATTTACCGTGTCGGCATAGGACCCAAATAACGGTCATAAACTGACACCCAAAAATTGGGACTGACCTAAAATAGGGCAGTACTAGGGTGCAGCCGTCCAAGTTCCCCCCCCCCCTTATTTTGGGTAGGGTTAAGCTCAAGGGGTCCTCCTAGCTCCCATTTGTCATGTTACCCAGGGCTCATTCCATTAGAATGCCAAATTATGATGCAAGATGTCCTAAATGCATGTAAAAGACCTGGGAGCTAAACCTTATGATGGAAAAGCCCCCAAGGGGAAAATAAGCTATCAAGAACAAAAAAGAATGCCTATGCCTAGGGCATGTGTCCTCTGTGGACCAAGGCGCCCCAGGAAGACTAGGGCACCCTCGAGGGACACTAGCACCCCTGTGGGACTAGGGTGCCCCAGAGAGACTTTGGCGCCCTAGGTGGACTCGGGTGCCCTATCTGGGACCCCTGTCCACCTTCCCCTCTTGGCATAGACATCAATAAACGTGAAAGAAAAAGTACAATGAAAAATGATAGAAGAGTTGGATCAGGACCCTACCTCGGCCTCAAAACGTCTCTCTACCACTCAAGCTCAGAGCATCTCCAATCATGGTGGATGATATGGATGTTGGTTTGGCATGGTCATTCTCCTATTCTCCTTCTCTCTCTCTATGATGACACGAAACAAGAATGATTTAGTGATAAGTGACAACTCCCTTTTACATAAAGTAAGTGAGTGAGAATTCCTATCCCTAACCAAGTGCAAAAGTGTGCTCTTTTATTCTTGAGCCCTTTTCTTGAGTTGTCAAACTCTGATTTCAGTGTTATTCGACGCGTTGGAATCCTAGTTCTGTTCTCTTCTTTTCCCAATGTGTTACGTTTGAGCATTGTTCCTTCAAATGACCTTCATAACACATTTCCCTTGAAATTGATGTGCATGGATATCTCCTTGTTTCTACTCTTAGACTAAGCAGAAACAAGGGGGGCATATATCTCCATTGATTTCCTCCCTTCCCATCACTCAACCCCCTTAGCATTTTTTGTATTGACTCATTGGTGGTGGTTGCAGGCTGATTTAGTTTTGATTTCTATAACAAGAGTTCCTTTGTAGTTGTGGTTCCTAACTTTGTGGTCTTGCAAGATTATAGACTTGGGGGCTCCTACCTTCTCAGCAACAACGCTTCAGCTTCCTCTACAGTATCCTTTTGGGTATCCTTTTCATGATTGATGTATTTACTTTCCTTTAGTTGCATATGCACGTAGTATCATATGGCCACTAAAGTGGGGGCTAAATGTAACGTCAGAAATTGTCCTCCTATATGGAATGGTACAATTTCCCTCAGTTTAGCTCCTCACTCTTGGTGAACTCTCAACCTTTTCTTTCTTAGCCTTCCCGAAACCCTAATTGACTAAGTTTAGAAGAAGTTTATTCACTTTTTGAGGCAACTTGTTGATAGAAGCTGAAAAGGGGATTTGAGATTTGGGTCCATACGACCCCCAAAAATGCAGATCTAAGTGGAAATTGTTAGGGTTACCTAGCAGAAGATATCAATTAAATGCATTTAAAGATTAAATAGAGGAATGAAAAATACACAGAAATAATAACAGTGAGAGACAAGTTTTAATGTGGTTCACCCAAACTTGGGCTACATCCACCAACAGAGAGTCCAATATTATTATCTAGTAAATCAAAACTGATTACAACCAGCAATCCCTGCAACTCTATACCACTGCAAAATGCTACAATACAATATCAATAGAAACCCTAACCCTTAGCCATTTTTATCACAACTTTTGTTAGTTACAAAATAGGGTTTTTTTATGTTGGCCAATGAAAAAATAAATCCCAACACCTTGATAAAATAATAAAAAATCATGTGAGGTTTCGGGGGTGCTACCTCTGAGCCCCCGCGAGGGCACTACCCCTCGACCCTACACTGTATCACGACAGAGATCATGCCAGGGGTGCTGCCCCTTGACCCCATCTTGGGGGTGCTTCCCCCAAACCCCCGCAAGGGGCGCTACCCCTTGACCCCATAGGAATTTGGGGGGAAACTGCACCAATAAAAGTGGGGCAAATTTAACCTCCGAGTTTAATTAGGCTCCATATAACAACAGAAATTGGGGACTAGGACTTGGGCACCCATGCCCTAGTCCTCCCCTATTTCCTGGGATTTTGAATTTTGGCAGGGTGTCGGCTCCTACCGAGTGCCTCAAGATTCCATTTTCAAATTCTCAGTTTTCACGTGATATCGAGACGTTATTTTGAAATTTGAATTTCCCTAAAGCTAGGTATAAAAAGACATTTGTAAATCATTCTATCACACACAATTCTTATGCAAGCTTGATGTCAAAACTTTGCTACAATTGTCATTGAAGATCAGTGACTTGTTGAAGCTCTTGAAAGTCTCTTGTATTTGCTATCTTGGAGACAATGGATGGAGATTAGGAATCAAGATCTTGAGTCTATCTTGCTCTTCCTAGGGTTTGTACACCCTTTGCATGATCGGGAGAAGGGTTGAAGCCTCCAACAACAAGCTTGGAGATCCTCTGTGAACATTGTTGATTTGCCTTCTTGTTCATGCAAGTCTTTATTTATTTCATCTCCTTGAGGTGAAGTTGTATGTGTTTATTGATGCAAATCAAGTTGTTGATCTTCCCTTGATTGAGACATCTAGGGTTTGATATTTATGCATACACACATTGTTAGGTTTGCACACACTTCTGTAAATCTTTTTCTCTAGCTATTGTTGAGGTAAGAATACCAAAGACGGGGCTTGACTGAGGCAAGCTCCTATATAGCCACAACATTTTCCTTCTTTTGTAGGTGCAGATCATGTTTTGTAGGTTCTAGCAAAAAGAATCTTCAGAAAGGAAAATATTGTAGATACAGTCACGATAGACTTTCAGATTTTCAGATCCTAAGACTTGCGGGACATTGGAGTAGGCACCCTAGTCCAATGAGGGGTTTATTCCAAGATTTGGAAGCCTTTTAGCAGTCTCAGACACCCTGTATAGAAGATTTTCTAGTTTGAAAACTTTTGGGACACTAGAGCAGGTGCCCTAGTCCAACTAGCCCTCAAAATTTGGGTACACTGTCTCTGAAACCCTATCTCTGCACTTATGTGATAAGTTTTGCTAGTTGCTTCATCAATTTCTGTATATTTCTAATTTAAGGCATAATTAGGGTTATGCTTGGTTGAAAGGAAAACACTTGATAAAATCTTGATTAGGGCCTTAGGTTTCACAACCACACGAGCGCAAGGGACTAACAAAGTGATTAGAAGCTTGTCCATAAGCTCAATCCTTGTCCTCCCAATGCTTAGTGGGAAAATGGTGGTATTTGGCCTAGCTTAAATAAACTATCCAGTTTCCCACTAAACAATGTTATCTCATGGAATGTGATGATTGCTAGATATGCACAAAGTGAATTTGTTGAAAAGGCTTCAGAAACTTTCAAGCAAATAATTACATGTAATTAAAAACACTATGAAATTGAACCCAAAGAGCTAGGAACTAAGAAAAACATAGAAGAGTGAGCCATTGAATTTTCAGAAGTGGTATTTGCCCTTCTATGTAATGTATGAATGACATTAAAGGTCGAATGAATTCAATTGCCATTAGCAGTCAGCATGTACCTTTATTTTGGACTGTGTGAATTGAGATCTAGAGATGCAAAGGCTAAGGTGAGAGTGAAGGATTCTACATATTGGTGGACAGTATGATTTGCAGGGAATAGAAGAAACCCCTCTATTTTAGAATTGCATGAACAATGGACTACAACCAGAAACATCTCAGAAATGCCCTAGACAGATGTTTCCTTGGTCCCCACCCGATTTATCCTTTTTAAATTAAGGGTAGATAAATCCAATCGAGTGCTATATCATTGAGACCTATGGTTTAGACTTAAGTTGAAATAGTAAATGAATTATAAAATATTAAGAAAAAAATGTAAGCAATTTTGACTTCCTTTTTAAATGATAAAATAGAGATTTAAACTATGAATTCCAACATATTTAGTAAAATTATGGTAATGGTTTTTCCATTGACAACTATTAAACATGGAGCAAAGATGAACACAACCAATAAAGGTAAACTAAGCCCAAATAATAAAAACTCCTAAAGCCTGGCTTCTCAAGCACAACATGGTTAACTATTCTTAGAATCACAACTCTCAGCTAAAGAGCATGACATATTATAGTCTACACCCTGCTATTGCATTGTGTTGGTTAGTAACAAAGACATACTATAGAAGACAATAGACAATATGGAAATTAAAAATGGTAGTCCATTAAGGAAGTAGAGTGTTTCATCAAGTATACCTAACTTGCACAGTCATGAAATGTGGCTCATTTTTTCAATAATTACGATGCTTTCTCAGTTCATCCTAACATGCATAAAACTTTTCTAGACCATCATCATTACCAAAAATTTCTGCATACCAATGGATCAAGTAAGTAATTAGCAAGTAACAATGGATTGCTTTGTCATTCATTACCTACATTGTTCATGAAATCATCAACACACCAACCTGCAAAGCACTTTTTCATGTCTTCATGTGTTCCATTACTACGAGGAACTTGAGCCACCACATAAGTGGGATCTACATACAAGAACCAAAAATGTTTTCATGATCAGAGACATGATGCCAAACACAATGCACAAGCAATAAAATAACCAATTTAACTAAGACAATATAGATAACCCGGCGTAAAATGATTCATTGCTTTCTATGCAATTAAGAGTAAACATTGAATATTTGATTTGAAATTGATGAATTTTAGCAAAACCCAAATAGAAAAAAATGCAAAAATATTTTGAGTTGCATCAATACTTCATTCTATGGACACCCATACAGTTCCCTCCTACAACTATGGAGGATATGCATCCAACAATATAATATGAAGGGTAAAACCTGAAACATGTACTTTTGGTTGACTTATTGCTTTAACTGAGATTGCAGGTTTAGTGAATGAGAGATGTACATACTTCAATCACATTTGTAACCCTTATTGCAATACACCTATAGTTGATCATTATGTGTATGGAAAACCTCCTTGCCCATGCTGGCTATCTTGAAGACACCCTAAACTTTATTATTGAGATACCTGTTAAATCTGTGTTGGTTGTATGGATGTGTTTTCTTGGTGCCTGTAGATCACATATGAATATAGGATTAGGAGTATTTATAGCAACACTAATTTTTTATTTGGATCCTAAAAATGCTACACAACTTATTTTCTTCTCTCAAACATCTATCTAGAAGTGGACAGGTGTGGTGAGGTAAGGAGATTGATGAAAGATAGAGGAATTAAAAAAATCCCCGGATGCAGTTGGATTGAAGGGAATAAAATGGTACATGCTTTTCGTGTAGGAGACAAATCACATCCATAGACAAAGGAGACCTATGCAAAGTTGGAGAAATTGGCTTGGAAGATGAAGGTGGCAAGGTATTTTCTAGATTCAAGAATTTACTTAATGATGTTGTGGAAGGATGGGAAAAAGAATTATTTCTCTTCCAAAATGGTGAAAAGTTGGCAATTGCATTTGGTTTGTTAAACATGCCCCATGGAACAACTATTAGAGTTGTTGAGAACCTTCGAGTATGTGTTGATTGCCACACTGCAACAAAATTTATCTCCAAGATTGTCACAAGAGTGGGTTGTGAACCCTTTCCATCATTTTAAACAGGGACAATATTCTTGTGGAGATTATTGATGATGCTAAAAGAAGCAATCTGAAAAATAGGCTTACACTATAATAATGTGCACCATATCAAATTTCCAATTGGCGGGTGTAAAGCCCAACTCCTCAACCTTTACTAGCATCATCTTTGCCTGTGCACAAATTGAAGCTTTGGATGAGGATATGGACATCCATCAAAGCATATTTGGAAGTGGATTTTTGTTAGATGTTTAGTTGCAAGTGCCACTTCTAATCATGAAAGACTTCACAAAGACTTATGCACAAAATTCAATAAAGAAGAATAGAATTTATGCACTTCTCTTGTGAATGATTTCAAATTGTAATCAATTTCTTTGTAGCTTATAATGTGTGGATAAGAATTGACATTCCAGAAGGGCCTCTTTCACCATGGTCTCCGATTTGTGTCACAATGGAGGCCTCATTGACAAAGAAAAAGAACAAATCGGTCCTCATGTTAAAGCTCAAACTCCTAATACCAAAGAAGGAGGGAAAAAGAGCAAGTTTTTTGCCCTTGGATTCTATTCTGCATTTTTAGGATCCAAATCAAAAAGTAGCATCGTTGTAAATTCTCCTAAGCTTATATTCATATGTAATCTATAGGCACCAAGAAAACACATCCACACAACTAGCACAGGTTTAACTAGCATCTTAATGATAAAGTTTAGGGTGTCCTCAAGATAGCCAGCATGGGCAAGAAGGTCAACCATGCACACATAATGATCAAATGCAGGTGTAATGCAATAAGGGTTACTCATGTGAGTGAAGTATGTATAACCCTCATCTACTAAACCTGCATGGCTACATACACATAGAACACAAGCAAAGCTTACAATGTTAGGATATGTTCCAAAGTGCTTCATTAATTCAAACATTTTAAGAGCATCCTTGCAAAATCCATTTTGTGCATATCCTGCAATCATGGCATTCCATGAGACCACATTTCTTTGAGGCATTATGTCAAATAGTTCACGTGCTTTGTCTATGCTTCCACATTTTGCATACATGTCTACCAGGGTAGTTGCAACTACAACATCTGACATAATTTCTTTATCCTTTATGCTTTGATGGATGTCCATACCCTGTTCAAAAGCACACGTTTTGGCACAGGAAGGAAGAATGTTGGCAAAGGTTATGGAATCTGGCTTTACTTCTACCAATTACATTTGCTTGAAAGTTTCTAAATCTTTTTCAACAAATCCATTTTGTGCATATCTTGTAATCACTACGTTCCATGAGATGACATTTCTTTTAGGCATTCTGTCAAACAGTTGACATGCCTTGTCTATGCTTCCACATTTTGCATACATGTCTATTAGAGCATTTCCAACTATAATATCTGATAAAATGTCCCCTTCCATTATGCTTTGATGGATGTCTATACCCTATTCCAAAGCTCCCATTTTGGGACAGGTGGGGAGGATGCTGGCAAAGGTTGTGAAATTTGTCTTAACACCTGTTAATCGCATTTGCTTGAAAGTTTCTAAAGCCTTTTCAATAAATCCATTTTGTGTATATCCTGCAATCATTGCAGTCCATGAGACCACATCTCTTTGAGACATTTTGTCAAACAATTCACGTGATTTGTCTATGCTTCCACATTTTGCATACATGTTGAAGACGGGGGTAAATCACAAAACACACAACAATAGAAATTAAACACAGAAAATAAAACTTTCTTTTATTGATCTGGGCAACTCATTACATTACAGAAGCTTAATTACAATCAGAGGATGAATCCTCTACTGGCTGCAACACATTACAACTTTCCCAACCTCAAGACTCTAGAATCTTCAGCCTTCTGTAACCCTAAATCAGCTAGGGTTTCTATTTTCCCCGCCTATTCTTGACTCCACGCTTGCCCCCTTAACTCTACTACCACCCAGGGTTCCCAAAATAGTCATAAATAGCACTTTTTGGCATCCTCTAGCTAAATTTCAAAATTTACAACTCCCTCCAAAAGTAGGTCAACTTCCGGGAAGCATAACTTTTGATCCAGGCGTCCGATTGACAAATTGTTTTAAGCACCGGAAAGCTCGTGATGTGAACTATCACGTCAGAAATTACTAAATAGATTTCTGTCAATGTTTCAGGACATTATGGGATGTTTTAGTGCCTCATATCTCATTCCAAAAATTTTTAGGGGCTTTTCAGAAAACAAAAACTTTAATATCTTTCAGCTCACAAATGATCTTTACCTGATTCCTTTGCCAAAGGTCTTACATTTCCATTATGTAACTTTTTGTAAGTTTTTGCTTCAATCTGTGCCTAAATGCAAACTTTCTAAAAATAACAGGTACACTTTCCAAAACAGGCAGGTTGCTATTTTTAGCAGTTTTGGAAAAACTAAAAGTCCTACATTATTCTGGATATTATGGAACCAAAAATGCTAATTATGGAAAGAAATGAAAACAACTACAATGATTTTGAATTATCCTCTTTTTGGGTGATGCAAGATTGCCCTTACACCACTGGATGCTTCTGCATCACATGTCTACCATGGCAGTTGCAACTACAACATCTGACAGAATTCCTCTATCTTTTATGCTTTGATGGATGTCAACACCCTATTCCAAAGCTCCCATTTTGGCACAAGCAGGAACGATGCTGGCAAAGGTTGTGGAATTTGGCTTTACACCTGCCAATTGCATTTGCTTGAAAGTTTCTAATGCCTTTTCAACAAATCCATTTTGTGCATATCATGCAATCATGGCATTCCATGAGACCACATTTCTTTGAGGCATTATGTCAAACAGTTCACGTGCCCTGTCTATGCTTCCACATTTTGCTTCCTAAATTTAGCATGGCCACTCCTGATGAAATAGTAAGTTTCTTTTTTCTTTTCTTCCGACCTCTATTCATGCCAAAAAAATTGATTGATTACCTATAAATTGGCTTAGAAATGCTAGAACTAGCGACTCCTTATTTTTCAAAAGAAAACCCTGGTTCTACCTATTTTATACTTTAAAGATTTTTATAAGATCACCTATAGAAGATAAAATAGGAGCTGTAATCCTTAAAACCAGAGATTAAACTAGGCCCCAAGGTGCAGTAATTATATATTTATGGAATATATGGTGGTCAGCCCAACGTGGAGTAATGTAAAGATTTGGTGATATGGAATAGTTTAAGCGAGCTTTATTCTGCAAGTAAATTCATATATAGTTTAGCTAGGAAAGAACTTTAATGAGGTTATTATTCTGGTATAAGTTATGGTAGAACCCGTTGAAGAGTAAATTCATAAGGGCTTTGTCTAAGAAGGTTGACTCTATAGTGAAACTGTGTCGAGAATGTAGAAGGTAGGGAAAATTATGATCAGAATCATAAACAGATGAAGGAGTATCTGAGACAAGCCAACATGAACTATCAAAGTGACCTAAGTGTTTCAGTGGGACTCTGTTTCAGGTCTTTCTAAAACTCTGATATCAAATACACTAGGTTGTTAACTATATCAGCGGGACTCAGTATTTTGGTAGGACCCCGAAATGGGTCTCTCCAATACCCCGATGCTAACGTGAACTATTTGACATAATTCCTCAAAGAGATGTCATCTCATGGAATGCAATGATTGTAAGATATGCATAAAACAGATTTTGCAAGGATGCTCTCAAAATCTTTGAATTAATTAAGCACTCTGAAACATATCCTAACATTGTAAGCTTTGCTTGTATTCTAGGTGCATGCAGCCATGTAGGTTTGGTGGATGAGAGTTGTACATGCTTCAATCACATTTGTAACCCTTATTGCATTACACCTACAATTGATCATTATGTGTGCATGGTTGACCTCCTTGCTCGTGTTGGTTATCTTGAAGACACCCTAAACTCTATCATTGAGATACTTGTTAAATCTGTGCTGGTTGTATGGATGTGTTTTCTTTGTGCCTATAGATCACATATGAATATAGGCTTAGGAGTATTTACAGCAACATTGCTTTTTGATTTGGATCCTAAAAATGCTACACAACTTATGTTCTTCTCTCAAACATCTATCCAGAAGTGGACAGGTGTGGTGAGTGGCGAGGTAAGGAGATTGATGAAAGATAGAGGAATTAAAAAAAATCCCCAGATGTAGTTGGATTGAAGGGCATAAAATGGTACATTCTTTTTGTGTAGAGACAGATCACATCCATGCTTTTTATTTTTGCAAGGGGAAGCATACCCTTTCCTATACTGAAAGAAAGAAAAAGAAAAAAATTGACAGTCTTAAAATGTGATTAAGTTTCCAGAATGGTCAAAAAAATAAAAATGGCAAAGAAATAGAGTATCATACCTCATGCTCTCAAGAGTCATCTTCTGCAGTCCCAGATCCGAATCCTAATTCTTTCGACATATACTTCTAACTGATGTTTCAAAGCTAAATCTTCCTCTGACTATTTCCATAGAAAGAGCATAAAAGGAAGATGAATCAAAACCCTAACCCTAGCTCTGAGTAGATTAATTAGTACAAAAACTAGGCAAATAAATACTAGGTCTTCTTCCTTCTTCTCATCTTTGATTTTCTTAGCGTCTTTCGATGGATGAAGAGGTGCTTCCACATTGCCATTACCAGTGTGGGTTGGAGCAGGAGCCATTTTCACTAACCTTTACTGAGCGGCAAAAACAAAGGAGACTAGAAGTCTATTATTTCCTTAATGGTGCATTGGCGCAAAGGATATTTTCAAAAGAAAAATCAACGACACCATTTCAAGTTCAATCAGGGCTTAAATTTGGCACTCAATATAGTTTCTCGCCTGATCGGCGTGACACATTTTGGTGTCACGTCGATATGCCCTGTCTGCTCGATAATGTTAAAGAATATTAAATATTTCTTGGTCTATTATATAATATTAAATATATTATAATATTATATTATAATAATTATATAATATTATAATATAAATATTATAATAATTATGTAATATTATAATATTATATAATATTAAATCTTTAAGCAGATAAGAGAGGTCACATGGAGGGGGTAGAGATATCCCCTAGACATTTTATGTGGGTCGGCTTTGTTTTCTGATAGTCAGAAAGTGTGATTGAAGGCCTCGGTAGATGTTGGCAAGGTGGCGAGTAATGATGTTTTTGGTAGGTCGTGGCTGGACAGTCACTTCCCTGAGGCCCGCAGATCATTAATGGGCATGTTGTGCCATGGCTAGTGCGCTAAGATAGATTGAAGAGCCAAGATAATCCAACTTCGCTCATGGGAAACATCTGAGCTTTCTCTCCCTTTATTTCTTTGGTCTAAGCAGATATTTATTGCCTTGCCTTGTATTGTCTTTGAATTCATGGATTACGATCAAATTGGAAAGAAAAAAGAATATAGAAGTAATAGTCATTTTTATTTGTCTAACCAATTATTTAGTTGTGTTTTTTACTCGGTGACCAATTAGTTATTTATTTAGTCATTTATTTGGTCATTTATTTAGTCATTTCAACCGATGACCAAATTAGTCATTTATTTAGTCATTTATAGTTGTGTTGCAAAAAAATTTGGTCATGTGACTAAAATTCTTAGTCACCTGGTCATTTATTTTCCATATTTCTACTAGTGGATTATTCACCTTTTGCCTCAGACACATTCTCTGGCTCATCCAGCCAGTTAGCTTGCCAAACAATAGGTCCACCTTTGCAAAGCGAAATGGTGCTAGGACAAGAAGGCTGAGCTAGGATGGGAGTCTGGAGAGTTTCTTAAATTTCTTGAAGGGGAACGGGCTTTTGGGAGGACTATTCCTGATAGATGATAGATTGGGTTTTCTTAGAAATAGGCTTTTGCACAGGATGAAGATCTCTAAAACTTGGGATCTTGAACTTGGAAGGCTTCTTTGAAGGTTAAGAAGGCTTCCCTTGCTTGAAGCCTGGGATTTTGAATGTGGAAGCCTTTGCCTTTACAAGATGATTCATAATTGTGATAAGAGTTGGGTTGAAACTAGGAAAGGAGGATGTGCCTTAGGCTTCCAACCTCTGTATCTTGGTAATTAATTGTCTCATTTGTTCCTCCTTAGCTGCAATCTACATAGAAAGACATTGTCATTCATAACTTTATTTTGTCACCATCTCTTTATGGTGAAGATAACCCTAATAAGAAAGCTCCTCCTACTATCAGTTATCTCCTATCTTTCAATATCTTTTATCTTTCTTTAAAATTCTAATAAGATATCCTTGATACTCATGTTATCATTATCTTGGGGCTAACTAGGAGGGTAACCATGCTAATTGAAAGAAAAATAGTTTTCCTAATGTTGATTATAAGCATAGGTAGGATTCCAAGAAGGCTAAGAAGGGGTGGGAGGGAGGTAAACATCATGAGGGTGCTGATATCTTATGGTAGTAGGAATATTTGGGACGAATCCAAGAGCATTATTGGTCTAATATGGTTGATGGGGAGGTATAGAAGCTACATTTTTCCAAAAAGGAGGGGAAGAGACATAACCTCGATAATAATTTGACATACTAGGACATTCAAATAAGCCATAAAAATATTGCAAATATTCTTGAAACACAAGAAACTAAATCTACCCTAGAGAACCAAGTAGACACCAAAAGAGTCACCATGTGATTGGAAATCTTCAAAAATAAGAAAATACCAAGAATATCACCTAAATATTGATCCTTGATAATATTTTAAGCACTTAGACTGCTTAAATCAGTAGATTTGATCAACGAAGTCAACATGGTGTTGAATAAAACTATCCTAAATGGCAAGACACACTAAAGAACCCATCAAAACTCTTCAATGGATGATATAAGGGTCATCAAATCAGTCCCATCAGGCGTACCAGAAACTGTTATCACTTGGATTTGTACCCTTGTTTGAACTTGTTGTTCGAACAATCCAAGGACACAATGGGAATGACCTCAAGGTGAGGGACCTTGTAGATTGAGGTCAAACCTCCAAAGAAGGTTGGTTCCTCTCTAAGCCTAAAGCTCAGATAACTAACTACAACTAATCCTATTCTAATGATCACCAAGGGAAAGGGAGAAGGAGAATGATAGGAAACAAAATGGTGATGCACCAAATAGGTTATGGATTCTCTGGACTTGTCCTTAAGGATGATAATGATCTCAAAGGTTGAAATAAACTCACACAAACTCATAAAACTTCAATAGAGGTTAAGACAAAAAATTGAAACTACAAAGGGGACCAAACATCCACAAGATAAGCTTTCAATATTCAAGAAAACACATTGAAGAAGTATCTGAGAAGGCATAAAATTAGTTTATTTTATTGATCATGAAGGCTAAACAACTATTACAACTCCTTCAAAGAAGGGGAGAAGAAGAAGAACCAGAAGAGAGAACCCCGAAGAAAGGTTCAAAATCACATATAAATTATAACAATCCTAGCACTACCTCACCTAGATAGAAATCACCTACCCCAACCACCTCTGATGAATCAACATTAAATCTACACCCACTCTACCATCGAACTACGTGCTATCTTTACTTTGCAATAATGGCACCTTGAGAGAAGGTCAGAAACAATCAGATTTACCCGTACCTATTTGTGAGGTTCAACAACCAAATCTAATTGTGCATCGCCATGAATTGAATCATGGCATGGGTTGGATCACAACATTAATTGAGTTAGACCAAGAGACTCTAACCAATTAAAGTCGCTTGGTGGGACACCAAACTACCACTTGTCCACTAGAGATGCATTTGTCCATCCTGCAAACCTCATGGGATTGTTGAGTAATTTGTTTCATTTAATGATGCATCGCCTTTCCATTCTATAGCTTTTAGGATCCTTTATCATTGTGTAGACCATAGGATGTCCCCTATTTCAAATCAATGGATCAAAGTCTCCCTTGATGCTTCATAGAAGAGACATGAATCACCATTGCTAGTGTCATTGTCAATTGGCCAATGATACACCAAGAAACTTGTGCCAAAAAAATTGATGCCCCTTGAACGTGTATGAAGGCACCACATGGAGACATCAGAATCACCTCAAGACTCCAACACTTTCCCCTTTGATTCATTGATTCCTTCACTACATGTCCCACCACAATGATGACATGGCATAATGGTGCATGTTAGAAAGAGTGTTGAGCCAACTTTGCTGAGGATAAGTGCAACCGTGACATGTGGAGCCATCAGAACAAGCTCACAACTCCCTCTGTTGCTTCCTTCAGACTTGCAGCCCCTGAAAAAATGTTGGTCGTTAGATCCTTGATGCATCGATCTAACAACCTAGAGTTCCCCTAGAGCCTCCTTATGGATTCTGCACCATGTGGCACAACAACGCAATGCCTATGAAGAGTCAGTTCTACTTCTTCAAGTGGCACGAAGTTGTCATTGTGTCCTTCATTTTATGTGTCTCTTTAGTTCTCGACCCTTCTAAATGAAACAGGGCCCACTGATGCTAAGGCAATACCATTAGCTAATGACACAAAACTATTAAGGTGTCAACGTTGTGGCTTTGAGAATGAGCATGGAGCTGACACTTGTCACTTTGAAGAGTCCTTCTAGATGTTTTGTGTTAGAATCATTGGGGCCCCACCGAGAGCTGACTTGGCACCATATGTCACAAAGGTGCATCATTTTAAATGTGTCAGACATGCCACCCTTTTGAGGTGTGCAGGACTGACACGTGGCATCATGGGAACCACCTTGGGCTCACTGGTTTCCTTTTATTTTATAGGGAATCTATAAAATTGAGCCTTGCCACCTTTTGATGACTCACGCTCCGTGGCACAAAGGTGCACACTAAAATTTATGTCAGTGCTTGGCTCTTGAAATGGTGTGTGGGGGCGCCACTTGGAAACATTACATCATTCTATATCAATAGTTCCACGGCCTCCTCTTTTGATGAATCTTGATAAACCCAACCCCACCATAGAGATAACTTAATGCCACATGTCTCAAAGGTGCAACCCAGAGATTGTGCCAGAACTGACACAATCTTAGAGGAGTGAGAAGCCTCCATGTGTCAGCCTCTTGGAACAAAATTGACGACCTGTCATTGAGTCCTTGGAAGCTGATATACAGCCCAAAATAATTTTGTTGTCATGTAATTCTTGACCTGATTCCTTAAAGTCTCCTACATAAAAATGAAAGTGCCTCCATACACCCAAAAATGCCTCATAGACCACCCCACGATGATTTAAGTCTGGCAGACTTAAATTAGTTAACAAAACCTTCATCTAGTGAAATTTCTTTGCTCCAAGATGTACACATCTTGGGTATGAATTTAATTTGGTAGACTATATAGGAAAGGATGAATCTTCAAGATCTCTATTCTTCAATCCATGAACTTCTTGACAATAATAATAACCATATTTCTTAGATCTAGATCAATGTAGATTGTAGAAGACATACTTTGGAAGACTCGATAAACAATTTGAATGTCATTAATACCAAATGGGTGACATTGAAGATGTTCTAGAGAGTCTCTATATTCTTGTCTAAGAAGTCAATGAAATTGTTCAATAGGCTTACCGCTAGCTCTATTATGGGGTCAGTCCCCTAGAAATATCAAACAACCTATTGAAGTTTAATTTGATACTAATTTTATGGAAAATATATGATTTATTCTCCTTTTTTGTTATTTTTGTGTTTGGATGGATCTAAATTATCCATGTTTTTTGTAATCTAGTATTTATTTAATAAACCTTTTTTTATTTTATTAAATAAAGATGGACAACATCTACTCAATTGAGATGCAATTTGAAAATCTAGTTATAACACAAGCATAGTCACACAATGACATCTCTTTGTATTGCATTAACAAGATAGAGTTGAAAAAATACATCTTTTAGGGATTTCTTTCTCACTATATACTCAATTGGAAAGGAAACCCTAACGAAACCATGAATAACTCTTATTAATGCTAGGTAGATCAAACTTGACTTTAAATAATAATAAAATAAAACTAGTGACTAGAACTAGATATTACTAACATAAGTGATAATAATATCATGTGCCTAAGCACTCAATATTTGGACTTACTCAATTTTGATCCATGTTTCCTAAGATATGCTTTCACCTTGTATAAAGGATTTCATGTATTCCAAGGCAATATAATAAGATTGATTTACATACTAATGCTAAAGTTCTCATCTTTACAATGGTTTTCTAAACCATAATACACCTTCCAACCCACCCAAAATAAATTGAAGATGAGGTATAAGTTTAGTTGGCAATCAAGATCAATACCTAAATGTATCTATGAGAATGAATTCAATCTTGGGGTTAATTATTAATGAAAACTATAGGGTAAGTTAAATTAATGGATGTAATGATTATTAAATTTTGGTTTCATCAAAATTTAGAGTCAAACCTAACTTATTGATGTAAAATGTTCACAAAACAATTAAATGTTTTTCTAGGTCTACTAGTTGTTTAGTTAAGAATAATATCATCAACATGTAGTAGTAGTATAACAGTGTAGTTACAATAGTTAGGACCTATACACCCAACCATGTGAAATCATTTGTCTAAATGATTAATGTACATCCTAAAAATAGTTCAAATTTGTAATTTAGTTCCTCAAACCGACTATGAATTGTTTTAAATTTTGGAAATAAAAATCGTATACTATATATTATTGCAAACCTAGATTTAGAGAAAATTCCAAATTTTATCAATTTGTTTTTTAAATTCCCTTAAGAATAGTGTTTAAGACCTTTATAAAATTAACAAACTAAGAAAATATATATTCTTTATGGAAGATAACTCTTCTTAATCCAATGAAGACATGATAAATATAAACTACATATGGGAATGGAATTAAGAAATTTGTTGGCAGTTTGGTCTAACATGTGTCAAAAAATGAAACAATACTATGGCATCTCAATGAATCATATTTCTTCTCTTTCATCTACAACATAACCTTAGATATATCATATTGAATAAGTGATTTTTAATTTGTATTCCTTAAATAACATAATTACTTTATCTCAAAATTTTCCCACATCAAATTCCATTTACTAAATTTAATTCAATACCATTTCTAAGCAATGGTTGTTTGGAGTAACCTCTTTAGAAAATGTGACATAACATCTCCAAGCCATCTACTACAAATTCAAGGAGAAATGATAATAGTCTTCTCTATAAATATTGTAATGATGTCCCACAACATAGTAAGTCCATGTTCAAAGTCTACATTCAATCTTTTGTGGTCAACACTCAACATATGTAGTCATATAAAGTCATAATCGAGGCTTGCCTCACCAATATTAAGGCCTTTTGTTATTTTTAGAATGCTAGGAACTTTGAAAAATGTTCATGAGGCAAGATTGGATAATGACATTCTGTGACTACATATACCGAGTGTTGATCACACATGAATGGTTGTAGTAGATTCTAGACTCTCATGCTCTTTAGCAAGAATATGGATATTTTTTACTCAACCCTTTATTAATAATATGAATACCCTTTGCATTTACAAAAATACCAAGAAAGGTAAACCCAAACAAATAAATCTAGATGAATGTTTCTACAAAAGCAATATGCTAATAGCAATCTATGTGAGAAGGTTAAAAGTAATGACCAACAAGGACTTTTAATCTTCAATTTAAATGATAAACATGAACCTCGAGTGATTGTGAGAGGTCACGTAAACAACCACAATTTTCAAGACACTTTGGGGGGTTTTGAGAATATATTTAGAGCCAACTATCAAAGCATCACCACTATCAATGAACATTAGGAAAATATATCAAATATGGACTCAAACATATGTATCAAACAATAAGTTAAATGGAAATAAGATACAAAGGTAAATCATGAAAATCATATGATACATGGTATTGCAACTCCAAAAGAGGGAATAATTAGTTTTACAAACATTACACTATGAGAATTTTAGCAACCTAAGTCCTAGATAACTAAAGGAAAGTTGAATGACATGATATCTAATTAAGGTATCTATTATATGTAATTATATATTATGATGGGATTTAATGCTTGGATACTAGACCATAATGTTATAAAATAAAACACTTGGTTTCAAATTACAAGCTTAAGAGTGACATCTATTGTATTATAAATGAGTAAGCAACCTCTATGTGCATCAAGTGTGTGGGTGAAAAAGAGTGGACTCCCAAAATCATTACCACACTATCTCATTTTCTTCTTCTCTAGTTGGAATATATTGTCTTGTTCTTTAGGGGTTATTAAGTTTATCCCTAAGAATTCTAGTGGAGACATGATAGGAAGATGGTGCCCTAACACTTAGTGAATGTCAAATATAAGGCTATCACAAAGGTGTTGATACGAAAATGGTGTGTTATCACTTAGTGAAAGTTAAATATAAAAATATCATTGCATTTTCTTAGAGATTTGAGGAACTTGCTACAAGGATAGCAAGATCCATAGTAATCATTCATGGACCCAACTAGGAGCCAACAATCCCAAGAGTAGGAATTAGATTCAAACACTGAAGAATAGGCAAATAAAAATGTATTAAAATAATTACCAAAAGAAAATGAAAAATAGATATTTCTATGAGAAATTAAGTAGTAGACACCCTCAACTATAATTATTAATGTATATATCTAAAACTACATGTCAAATGCACATAAATAGTCCAAAATTCATGTCCAATCTACACAAACAATCCAAAATCCATGTCCAATCTATACAAACAATCCAAAAGGACCAAAATACATGGCCAAAAACCTAAAAGTATAATGCAAAATACAAGTAGAGTTTATTGTTATTAATTTTTTGGAAGTTTGAGTCAGAAAAAAAGCTTATAGAAATTAAATCCTTATAGAAATTAAATCCTTAAAAGGCATAAGAAATGCATAATAGATATCAAACTTGGTAACGTTGATGAAGCCTAATTTTCTTGAGAACACACTTGAAAAGAGGGTCCATTATTGGAATTATGAAAATAAAAAGGACTAGCAAAAAAGGTATTTCATTCCTATCTAAGTCTTAATGTTGGCACCTAAATTTTGATTTTGATACCTAAGGTTTAGTTTTATTTTCATCTAAGGTTTAATTTCATTTTGTTTTATGTAGGCCAAAAAATATCCATATAGAATTATATAAAAATTTGATGAACTTAGGTTTACATACATTTACACATATAATCATACATAAAATATTAATTGCTAGGTTGGACACAAGAAATTACCCATGTCATTGATTCACAAAGAAGTAAAATTTTATTTAGAAAAAAAACAAGACACATCTAGATCTAGTAACTATTATTTAAAATCGACAATCCTAACTCACATTTGCAAAAAGAGCTAACACACTAATATGGAGAAAAACTACAAACTAAATAACATGATAAGTAAATTTGGAGAATAGATTGAACTTGCCAACTCCTAAATCTTCAATCAATACCTCCTCGAAAAGACAAGCATGTTCATCATCTACCTCCTAGCAATATACAGATACGCTAAACATTATAACTTAAACAACACAAATGAAATGTTTTTTTACAAGAAACTTCATAACAACAAAAATGTGAGACATAAAAAAATGACATTAAACCATTTTTTAATCAACATAGTAACCCATCATTATATAAATCTATAACACACAAGGGCTAAGCAACACCTATATCACCATTCACCATAATACAGTCCATACTTTATCAACATGATCCCTAACAATATTGTGTATACAAGTGAAATCACATCATCTATATTGTCGTATCACAACAAAGGAGTTGTTTTTCCTTCAACCTACACAAAAATCCATGGAATTTAATGGCAAGTGATGATTGCTAGAGTACACTCTAAAGATAAGGATTATAATATAATTTACAAGTCTATTAAAAGTTATATTTCAAAGTGACAAGGTTTTCACACTCCATTGAATAAAAAAATAAGTTTTTGAAAAGAAAAAAAAGATGGAAAATGAAAATAATTAACTATTACCAAAGGGTTGCAGTTCAATTGGTTGATCATAATTAGCAATCAACTACTACCAAAAGGTTGTAGTTTAATTGGTTAAGCATAATTAGCAAGGATGGTGGTATCTCTGTTCCATAATTTCACCATCCATCAAAGTTCAAATCTCCAAGAGATGCAATATATAAAAATTTCACCATCCATCAAAGTTCAAATCTCCAAGAGATGCAATATATAAAAAATTCACCATCCATCAAAGTTCAAATCTCTAAGAGATGCAATATATAAAAGATGCCTTTGAGATGCATAAATAAGGGATCATATACCCTAAATCCTATAAACTCTCAATTGAGAGTATTAATTTTACCATCCACCAAGGTTCAAATCTCCTAGAGATGCAATAAATAAGGGATGAGGCCAATCAACTACTATCAAAGGGTTGTAGTTTAGTTGGTTGAGCATAATTAGCAAGGATGGTGGTATGTTCCATAATTTCACCATCCACCAAGATTCAAATCTCTTGGAGATGCAATAAATAAGGGATGAAGCCAATCAACAACTATCAAAGAGTTGTAATTCAATTGGTTGATCATAATTTCCAATGATGGCAATATGTTCCATAATTTCACCATCCATCAAAGTAAAAATCTCGTAGAGATGCAATATATAAAAGATGCCTTTAAGATACATAAATAAGAGATCAAATACCCTAAATTCTAAACTCTCAATTGACGAAGTAAAAATCTCCTAGAGATGCAATATATAAAAAATGCCTTTAAGATACATCATAATTTCCAATGATGGCAATATGTTCCATAATTTCACCATCCATCAAAGTAAAAATCTCGTAGAGATGCAATATATAAAAGATGCCTTTAAGATACATAAATAAGAGATCAAATACCCTGAATTCTAAACTCTCAATTGACGAAGTAAAAATCTCCTAGAGATGCAATATATAAAAAATGCCTTTAAGATACATAAATAAGGGATCAGATACCCTAAATCCTAAACTCTTAATTGACAAAGCAAAAATCTCCTAGAGATGCAATATATAAAAGATGCCTTTAAGAAACATAAATAAGAGATCAGATACCATGAATCCTAAACTCTCAATTGACAAAGTAAAAATCTCCTAGAGATGCCTTTAAGATACATAAATAAGAGATCAAATACCCTGAATCCTAAACTCTCAATTGACAAAGCAAAAATCTCCTAGAGATGCAATATATAAAAGATGCATTTAAGATACATAAATAAGAGATTAGATACCTTGAATCCTAAACTCTCAATTGACAAAGTAAAAATCTCCTAAAGATGCAATATATAAAAAATGCCTTTAAGATACATAAATAAGAGATTAGATACTCTAAATCCTAAAGTCTCAATTGACAAAGCAAAAATCTCCTAGAGATGCAATATATAAAAGATGCCTTTAAGATACATAAATAAGAGATCAAATACCCTGAATCCTAAACTCTCAATTGACAAAGCATTAACTTAAGACACCTGAATCCTAAACTCTCAATTGACAAAGTAAAAATCTCCTAGAGATGCAATATATAAAAGATGCCTTTAAGATACATAAATAAGAGATTAGATACCCTAAATCCTAACCTCTCAATTGACAAAGTAAAAATCTCCTAGAGATGCAATATATAAAAAATGTCTTTAAGATACATAAACAAGGGATCATATATCCTGAATCCTAAACTCTCAATTGACAAAGTATTAACTTAAGATACCCTGAATCCTAAACTCTCAATTGACAAGAATTAACTTAAGCTTGTACTCCCAATTTTCAATCTAAGGGATCAGATACCCTAAATCCTAAACTCTCAATTGACAAAGTATTAACCTAACCTTCTTAGCTCTTAACTAAAGACTTACAAATCTTAAAAAAAAAAAAGAGACTAGAGACCCAAAACTTTAGATCACACCTACCTCTGAAAATTTCACTGAAAGAAAGAATGAGAAGAATTGTCGTGCAAAATAAAAAGCTGGGTGACACAATGGCACACCCCACAGCTTCGCCAAAGTATTCGTTAAGCCATTGTAGAAGACAGATATTTCATTATTCATAAAAAAAAAACATAATAAACAATCAGCAATTTCGGACTTTCCTCCCCGACCAGCGGCCCCACTTGGTGAAGCAGAAGAAGGGTTTGCAGCCCGATCTGAAAGCATCCACGTCAGCTTCCCCTTGAGTATTCTTATGTGCCGATTTGCCACGTGTACGCCTGGACATATAATCTTCTGTGTGCGCCATCCTCCCATTTGATGACGTGGCCCGCATATCAGACACAGCAGATGACGTGCGGCTAACGGCGGGAGATTGCATGTTGGGCGGCGGGTTCAGAGGCGGCGGCGGCGCCACCTGGCGTGAGCGCTCTTCCACCTCATCTTCTTCTCCCTCCTTACGCTTTCCTGGTTCTGCCTCCCAGACGAAGGGAATCTGGCCGGGAGAAGTGTAATAGTCGATTTTAGTTAAGGAATTGTCTTGTCCAGGCGGCTGCTGTGTAATGGTCTCTGCATTGATGAGTGGTGGTGGCGGAAGTGGCAGTGGAAGTGCTGCCGTTGCTGGAGACGACGGCTTTGCCATAAAAAAATTGGGATTGCAGAGGTTATAATTGAAGGGAGATGAGAATAAAAAGATGGGAGAGAGTAGCGACGAAGTGCGTGGCGATGGCGGTGGTGACGGGAGAAACGGTTGGGGAAACGCGTGAAAGGGTTATGTGAATGCGGGCATACCGTTCTACTTTATTAATGCATTCTAAATCTAGAAAATGGTTTATTGACATGGTGTGTTAGGTTTGTGGGGCTACATACAAACAAGGAACTCAAGCATGGGATGAGTCACTAAGTGCGTTTGCCATGGGATTGTTTTAAGGTTTTGTGACTTTGTGGGTGTGTCTTCCTACGATCCTATCTTTTTTTTGTTTAATATTGTACTATTTCTCTCTTATTAATCTAAATTAATGTGGGTGTGTCTTCCTACGATCCTACCTCTTTTTTGTTTAATATTGTACTATTTCTCTCTTATTAACCTAAGTTAAATAGGTAATATTCATAAAACAAAATATGTGGCTCAGGGTAGTAGGGATTTGTTAGGTGGAGGGTCGGATAGTTCTAAAGCACAAGATCCCTCGAACACTAGTGTTGTTTTGTGTAGTATAATTGCTATGGTTTCTTTTTTTGGTGTTGTTCTTGTAGTGTAATTGTTCTTGAACATTGGTGTTGTTTTCTGTAGTGTAATTGTTATGGTTTCTTTTTTTGGTGTCGTTCTTGTAGTGTAATTGTTATGGTTTCTTTTTATTGGTGTTGTTCTTGTAGGGTAATTGTTATGGTTTTGTGACTTTGTGGGTGTGTCTTCCTACCACCCTACCCCTTTTTTGTGAGTATCATACTGTTTCTCTCTTAATATAAGTTAAATAGGTAATATTCGAATAGTTCTGAAGCGCAAGATCTCCCAAACATTGGTGTTGTTTTTGTAGTATAATTTGTATGGTTTCTTTTTATTCGTGTTGTTCTTGTAGTTTAATTGTTATGGTTTCATTTAATTGGTGTTGTTCTTGTAGTGTAATTGTTACAATTTCTTTTTATTGGTGTTGTTCTTGTAGTGTAATTGTTATGGTTTCTTTTTTATCAGGAGAGGGATAACCTTCAAAATATATATTGCTTCCCACCCACCCCTGGGAAGCGTACTACATATCTCTGAGGCTAAGAGAAGGAATTGAGGTTGTGCTGGACTAGCTGCCACTGGTCTTTGTTTAAGGTTTTGTGACTTTGTGAGTGTGTCTTCCTACCATCCTACCCCTTTTTTTCATATTGTACTATTGCTCTCTTATTAATGCAAGTTAAATAGGTAATATTCATCAAAATAAATTTGTGGAGGGTGGTAGGGATTTGTTAGGTGGAGGGTCGAATAGCTCTGAAGTGCAAGATCCCCTGAACACTGGTGTTGTTTTTGTAGTATAATTGTTACGGTTTCTTTTTATTGGTGTTGTTCTTGTAGTGTAATTGTTATGGTTTCTTTTTATTGGTGTTGTTCTTTTTAGTATAATTGTTACGGTTTTGTGACTTTGTGGATGTGTCTTCCTACCACCCTACCCCTTTTTTGTGAATATTGTACTATTTCTCTCTTATTAATGTAAGTTAAATAAGTAATATTCATCAAAAAATCTGTGGAGGGTGGTAGGGATTTGTTAGGTGGAGGGTCAAATAGTTCTGAACCGCAAGACCCCCCCCAAAACTACTATTGTTTTTGTAGTATAATTGTTATGGTTTCCTTTTATTGGTGTTGTTCTTGTAGTGTAATTGTTATGGTTTCTTTTTATTGGTGTTGTTCTTGTAGTATAATTGTTATGGTTTTGTGACTTTGTGGGTATGTCTTCCTACCACCCTACCCCTTTTTTGTGAATATTGTACTATTTCTCTCTTATTAATGTAAGTTAAATAAATAATATTCATAACAAAAAAAATCTATGGAGGGTGGCAGGGATTTGTTAGGTGGAGGGTCGAATAGTTCTAAAGCGCAAGATCCCCCAAACACTGGTGATGTTTTGTAGTATAATTGTTATGGTTTCTTTTTATTGGTGTTGTTCTTGTAGTGTAATTGTTATGGTTTCTTTTTATTGGTGTTGTTCTTGTAGTATAATTGTTATGGTTTTGTGACTTTGTGGGTGTGTCTTCCTACCACCCTACCTCTTTTTTGTGAATATTGTAATATTTCTCTTTTATTAATGTAAGTTAAATAGGTAATATTCATCAAAAAAATCTATGGAGGGTAGTAGGGATTTGTTAGGTGGAGGGTTGAATAGTTCTGAAGTGCAAGATCCCTCGAACACTAGTGTTGTTTTGTGTAGTATAATTGTTATGGTTTCTTTTTTTTGTGTGTTGTTCTTGTAGTGTAATTGTTATGGTTTCTTTTTATTGGTGTTGTTCTTGTAGTATAATTGTTATGGTTTTGTGACTTTGAGGGTGTGTCTTCCTACCACCCTACCCATTTTTTTTTTTGAATATTATACTATTTCTCTCTTATTAATGTAAGTAAAATAGGTAATATTCATCAAAAAAATCTGTGGAGGGTGGTAGGGATTTGTTAGGTGGAGGGTCAAATAGTTCTGAACCGCAAGATCCCCCCAAAACTACTATTGTTTTTGTAGTATAATTGTTATGGTTTCCTTTTATTGGTGTTGTTCTTGTAGTGTAATTGTTATGGTTTCTTTTTATTGGTGTTATTCTTGTAGTATAATTGTTATGGTTTTGTGACTTTGTGGGTAAGTCTTCCTACCACCCTACCCCTTTTTTGTGAATATTGTACTATTTCTCTCTTATTAATGTAAGTTAAATAAATAATATTCACAAAAAAAAATCTGTGGAGGGTGGCAGGGATTTGTTAGGTGGAGGGTCGAATAGTTCTGAAGTGCAAGATCCCCCAAACACTGGTGTTGTTTTTGTAGTATAATTGTTATGGTTTCTTTTTATTGGTGTTGTTCTTGTAGTGTAATTGTTATGGTTTCTTTTTATTGGTGTTGTTCTTGTAGTATAATTGTTATGGTTTTGTGACTTTGTGGATGTGTCTTCCTACCACCCACCCCTTTTTTGTGAATATTGTACTATCTCTCTTATTAATGTAAGTTAAATAGGTAATATCCATCAAAAAGTTATGTGGAGGGTGGTAGGGATTTGTTAGGTGGAGGGTCGGATAGTTCTAAAGTGCAAGATCCCTCGAACACTGGTGTTGTTTCGTGTAGTATAATTGTTATGGTTTCTTTTTTTGGCGTTGTTCTTGTACTGTAATTGTTATGGTTTATTTTTATTCGTGTTGTTCTTGTAGTGTAATTGTTATGGTTTATTTTTATTAGTGTTGTTCTTGTAGTATAATTGTTATGGTTTCTTTTTACTTTTGTTGAATTGGAGACTTGATGACTATTTCCCTTGTGGGGTCGTGCTCTTGTTTGTGTTGTGTGGTTGTTTTTTTAATTTTTTGGGCCATATGTTTATTTTACTCCCAGATTTATTAGTCTGACTTTGTTTTTGTAGTATAATTGTTATGGTTTCTTTTTATTGGTGTTGTTTTTGTAGTGTAATTGTTATGGTTTCCTTTTATTCATGTTGTTCTTATAGTGTAATTGTTATGGTTTTTTATTACTTTTGTTGAATTGGGGACTTGATGATTATTTCTCTTGTGGGGCAGTGCTCTTGTTTGTGTTGTATGGTTGTTTTTGTTTTTTGGGTCATATGTTCATTTTGCTCCCAACTTTGTTATTCTGACTTTGGGGCGTGATCCCATGCCACCCATTTTTAAGGATCTAATTGTATACTTTAACTCTTGGTTTTAATATATGGTCTTTTCATTGAATTTGTTTTTGAAAAGTATGTAAAGAAGGTTTATAATTGTGAAGAAACAAATATACCTTTTATAATAAAATATTTAAGTTAGTCAATAAGATTTTGATTGTGGACTTACAAGTCCAAAAACTCACCTAAAATGTTGTTTCACACCACTAAAAAAATCCTTGTGAGAAATGTTAGGCAAATATTTTAGGACACAAGTATGAGAGCACCAATATTAAATAAAGACTTTGATTCATTTCAATTTAGTCACCCACACTTGCACTATCAAAAACACATCTTTATGGTTAGTATGGGGCTCAAATATGACAAATATAATAGTAGGTTTTGTCTTTTTCCTCACTCTTTCAAATGCCAATAGTTTGCCCACATAATGCATGTATTATGAATACAATGTTTGACATAAAAAATGACAACTCAAAGTCAATCACTCAAAACCCTTAACATCACCACCATTGATCCAACATTTCTCATTAATACATCAAAGACTGGTTATTTGCTTTCAATTACACTCTATTCAAAATTAAAGACTAAAAAACCTACCCAGGCTACCCAATGTAAGCATATTAAATCTCATATATTTGTTAAAAACCCCTTCATTAAAATTTCATAGAATGGATACCAATCAACCAACAAGATTATGATCATCTCATGCACACAATTCAAAAATGTATCTTTAACACCTAAAAAAGGGGGTAATGAATCTAGTTCAACCCCATTTGAAGTGTGCAAGTGAAGACCAATAAGAGAGTGAAATTAACATTAATACATTTTTTACACAAATTACTAGATGGTTAATATTTGATATTATACCTAATTCATCAAAACCCACAATGATATTATTGGAAACTTCTAGAGGGTGATGATCTAGGCATTTGATTTTTTTAGTAGCCCCAACACATGCAAGAAAAATTTATTTCTTTCAAATCCTTACCTGTTGGTTTGGCAACTAGACAATTTAGTAGACTAACATTAATTACCATGCCAAAACTAGGCATACTTGTCTTAAATTTCCTTTGCCAACTCCCACAATTATATAATGAAATATAAACTCCTATTAAACCAATTTTGTGTGGTAAGGTTTGGAGTGATTAGATGAGTTTCTGATATATCCTGACTATATTTATTGTTCATAAATTGCACTCATACACAGATGTGTGACCTTCATATATAAAATTATTTTTCGTCATTGAATTTTTTTGTATGCATTTACCCATCTTATGACCACTATAACTCACTAACTATTAGACTATAGAGGAAACTTTCTTCATTAGTCTTGTTAGAAAAAAAAACTTGTAAATACAAATCTATTTTGAGAAATGTTTTTTAAAACTGTTGATGCATTTATCTCAAGGTTTTTTTTTCTCTTCAAAATCATGAATTTAGACAAATTTTCACAAGAAAGGAAATTGCCAACATGTTTATTTTCAATTTAATATTTTAGAACTACATGAATAGAGTTTCTTAGATGATAGAGATACTCATGCCCAGTTGTCATAATTTTTGCATAGCCCCACTTTAACAGCAATGCTTGTATGGTGTGTGTGCAACACATCTTCAATGTAATTGATTTAATGATGACAATGTACCAATTATTAGCATGAAAACACTTTGCTTCATTGTCTATCATTCCAAGTAGTTGGAACATTGCTTATTATTAGTATTGATTTTGGTTTGGCTCAATGATATAGACCATTGTGTAAATGTTATCTCATTATTAAATAGATCATTAGAGTGTGGATTTGAATAGAACATTATCATAACAAACATTTTTAAAATGTTTGGGGGAATTATTGTGTAATACTTATATACAAATGTTTTTTTAATTTTAATGTATGTGGTAAACTCAAAAATGGTTTAAAGTTGGACCATATCTTGCAGGATTATACATATTATATCCTTTATCTTCACTAGTTTCTAACCTAGCTATATCCTATCCAAAGTCCCTAAGATTTCTTTGATTCTAAGCCTGAAGCACTAAGATTTACAAAGAGATAAGGTTTTTGTTGAGTGATGTTGTATGGGATGCTTGTTATGGCTCTGAATATTTGAACCTTTTAGGGTTTATTGTAGGGTTGTTTTATAGTTTACCATTTATTGAATATTATATTTATTTGAATACGCTTCTCCATCTTAAGATGTGAAGGAATGTGGTATTCCACAATACTTTGATGCCTCATGCCATCTCTCCTATGATGTAATTGTATAAATCTAAATCTATTTGTGGCCAAAGTTTTATTTTTATTAGCTAACGATGTTATGTTTTTTTTAAACATTTGGTGGAGTAATTGTTAGATTTTGTTATAAACAAAATACACCTAGGACCTAATGTTTATGCATTAGTCATAAACCTAGAAAATAGAATAATGCTATTATGTATTAACGTAATGGAACAACAATACATAGGGTAGAGTATAAATATATATACCTCTTGGATGCATGAGTCAATATGACATGTGTACAAGAGGTCATAGATTAATTCTTAATCAATTCCAATAAGGAGATGAGTTAACTTAGTCAACTAAGACAAAGGTGACCCTTGATTACATAGAACTTTATGTTAGTTCATTGATTATAAGGTCCCCATTAATGATTTGCATAAACCCCCAAACAAGTAAAGGAGTGACATTTTATACATAATGCATTTACAAGCTTGTTTAGAGTTCCACAATCTCCAAAAAGACCATAATGTTGAAACTACAATCCAAGAATATAATAGGAAAAAATAACTTGCACCAATGCATAGTACATGGAAAATCCCCAACTAAATGAAATGCTCCCAAAAAATCTCCATAAGTGAAAGTTATGGGTTTTCAAAGTTGTAAAAATGAGGATTCCATAGAAAAATCAAGGAGAAACTACAAATTCTTGAAATTTGGGGCATTAACTATAAAAACAAAGTTCACCACTACGAAGCAAGAAAAAATAGGGAAGGTAAAAAAAATTTAACCCTGATCAAACGTTAGACACTGGATGATGAAGTTATGACCCTTTGAAGTGAAGCAACAAAAGGCAAAAATCCAAATGGTGAGGGGTAGCTTATCCCCAAAAAGTAGCAGATATCATCATTGCTTAGGTGGTTGCACAATTAACAAGGACATGTGGTATTGTGTGAAATGACCACTTTGTAAGTGGTTTGGCTTGGTTGGATGAGTAGGCACAAGATCCATGTGAGTGTGAATGGTAACAATTGGCATTTGACTAGTGCATTCAATGGTTGCACCATGATCAATGCTCTAATGGTAGTGTTGACCTATTTTCCTCTGTCCAGAGTTAAATAGTTCACCTTGTATATTCCTTGAATATCCTTTAGAAAGTGACCCTACAAGGTTTAAATCCTTCAATTATCCATTCTCTGCCTTGCCAAAATCCCAAAAACTTGCCTGGAGAGTCCTTGAAGAAAACCCAGAAATCTTTTATCTCCAATTGTTTCCTATCGTAGGGATTTCTCAGTTTCATGCTTAATCTCTTTGTATGAATCCTTGTATATGCAAGTGTAATATACAATCAGATATACAAAGGGTCACATATAAAGGATTTCGGCGAGACTTAGTGCATCGGCGGCTTAGTCTGTGGTCTTTCTGACGACCGATAAGGAGATGTAAAAGTTCAGCGATGGGTCCCAGATTCAGCTCTGCGACAAATCAAATGATGACACGTGGCAGGGGCATACATACAAAAGGTGATGCAAAGGTCAAGGCCAGTTTTTTGTATGTTGGTGATTGTATGTTTATACATTTGCACATACAAAGCATATACAAAGGCACATACAGGATCGGCGAGACCATGCTTATCGGCGACTCAACTCATAATCTCCCCGATAGCCCGATATATACCACAATTGTATATGTAGATGCAAAGCGATACACAGATACAGGGTGTAGTTGACCATAATTTTTGACCACCCATATCTCCCTCATTCTGGTGAATTTCAACATGTTTCAAAAGGCAAAAGTGCTTATTTTTGCCTCCTCTTTCATCTAGCGGGCTTTTGAGGAGATTTTCTCACTTTCAAAAATGATCTGCATTTGCATACTCGATCGACTGGATGTTTCAGTGACCAATTTGATATATGCAGATGCAGATATTTGTTGCATTTATGGGTGCAGGTTGATGATTCAGCAACTCACATTGAAGATTCAAAATATCTTCCATCTGCCCCTGTTCCAGATCTTTTATTCCATAAATCCTTGCAGGTGGACGTCCCTTCAGATGCAGATATTTTTGACAGAACAACAGTTTCTAGAATTCATTGTAACCAACTTAGGTCAAATTAAAAAATCCTATATATGCATAAAAAAGGAGATGTAAAAAAGGTTGGAGGTTGGAAGATTTAGGAAATCTATGCTTCTGATTCCAAACAGAGCATTTGTCTACTATAACCATGCCTTATTGAATATATGCAAGTTATTTTACCTCTTTTACTAATTTTTAGTTTAGTGTGAACCTGCAAATGATTGTCTGTGAATGTTTTGTTCCTCTCAACCATGTTGTTTTCTTACCTCTGCTAGAATCATCTGAATCTATGTATATCTACTTGTTGTATCTAGTTATGTTGTACATTTTCTCAGTTCTGTGAGGGTTCTTATATTCAACCTGGTGAATCACCCTTATTTTCAAGTTTTCATGTTTTATCTTTTATTTTCAAAAGCATTCCTTCTCCCTTTTTCCTCTGCAAATCCAGTAGATTTTAGGTGATAACCAGATAGGAAGCTGACCTTCTTCGGAGGTTCTTTCCAACATAGGTGACCCACAGACCTGGAAAGATCCCATGTTTCTCCAAATTCACAAGTTTTTACAAACTCGGCAAGGGTGCAAATTTGGGTGACAACAGTTTCTGGCACACCCGGTGGGACCAATCTGTTCGAGTCTGAACAATGCTTATTGTGTTAATCATATTGCTAGTTATGATATGCTACCAGCATTATCAGGCTTTTTAGAGGCATTTGAGCATATCTGGCGACTCATACTAAGAAGGGATAAGTAGATCAGTGTTGTCACACATTTTATGAGAAAAAATCAAACTCGGAGTTCGAGTTCATTTGATTATTTGCAGTTGTCTCCACCTAGAAGACAGAGTAGAGCTGTGGAAAGGATGCCAGTTTCCAAAAGAATACAATCAACCCCACCAAGTTTCAGGCCAGTGGTACCTGTAGTTCCTGTACCGGTTCAAGCAAACCTACCTCTAGTTGTTCCAATGGCAAGAAATCAGCCATTTGTGGTTTTTGATGGGGGCAACCCATTGAACTTGATAGTACATGATAATATACCCATGGAAGCTTTCAAGAGCCTACCCTATTTCACTGGGGAGGATCAAACTACCCCAATTGAGCACATTAGAGACGTAGCTTCTCTATGTGGCGTTTGTCATATAACTCAAGAAAATGTAGCCATTAGGCTGCTAGCTGCCTCTTTTAAAGGAAAAACATTACAGTGGTTCAGGAGTTTACCAGTGTAGACCATTAGAACTTGGGATGACCTAGGTGATAAGTTGAATAAACAATTTCAGGATAAGTCAGATAACTTATCGCTGGTTGAACAACTAACTACAATGAAGAGAGCTCCCCAGGAGCAAATGATGGATTTCAATTTCTAGTTTCAGAAGACATGGGACAGAATTCCTGCCACAGTAAGGCCTCCATCAGAGTATGCATTGCTGTATTTTTTGAAAGCTCTAAATAGTGATATTTCAGTAATGATACAATCGTTGGGAGGTACAAGTTTACCTAATGCATATGAAATAGCTATTAGAGTAGAAAACAACTTGATTCAAGCTGGGAAAATAGCACCTAGACCACCAATGCCCATTTTTCCTAAGATTCAAGCTTCAATGCCTTTGTCGATTCTGTATTTTGCCCTTTACCTGCTGCAACAGCATTGCCAAGTATTGCCAATCCTAAGACTATTGTTTTTAGCTCATCACAAGAGCTAAGAGAGATTAAAAATAGCCAGCAGAAAATAGAGAATATCTTGCAAACTTTTGGGAATGATTTGGTGAATATCAAAAAATAGCAGTCCCAGAACAGACAACCAAATCAGCCTTATCAAGGGAAAAACCAGCCATACCAAGCTAATAGGCCACCTTATCAAAACAATTACTGGGGTGCTAGGCAGAATGTGAACCAGAGGCCTTTCTAGCCTTACAATCCTGCACCCATTAATGCAATTAGGGACCTTGTCCCTGTTCAGAATAACCTTGCAGCCGAGTTTGAATGGTGTTTTCATGCAATCAGCCACACAGTCAAGCAACCTATTCAAATGGAGTGTTAAATCAGGCTTTAATGGTGCAAAATGTTACAGTTTCACAGCCAAACACACTAAATGATGGGGCTGTACAGCAGCAAGAACAGCCTCAGAATGATACTGCCTTCCTAAACTGGCAGGGAGATGAGTTATGTGGCGTAAACAGAGATGATACTTTAGTTGCAACAAATACGAGAGCTAAAAAGAGGGGTTATGAGATAGATCAAGTAGCAAATAAAGGAAAAGGACCTGTTGATCCTTCTACATCCCAGATTCCCCATATTTTGCAAAGGAATACTCAAGCAACTGTCAAGGAACAACCTCATTTGCAGGTTGATATTGCTACTGCAAAATCACATCAGAAGGTAAACGTCACTGCACCTTTTAATATCATTGAAAATATGAAGAAAATGAATGTGACAATGTCTATGTGGGATTCCCTAGCCATCCCAGGTCAAAAGGACATGTTACAATCTGTTTTGTCTGATTTAAAAGTGTCAAATGATGTAACTGTTGACCCAACTAGGGCTGTTCTTATAAATTCTTCCCAGGACAACAGTAAACAGCCGAGTAGGAGTGCTAAGTCACTTCCATTTTTTATGTCTTTAATAATTGGAGACAAGTTAGTACATAACTGCATGGTGGATAGTGGTGCAAGTAGTTATGTAATGCCAAAATAGATTGCAAACCAGTTAGGATTGAAATACCAACCACTGGAGAAAGGTGTGCTCCAGCTAGATGGCATAGCTATTAACACTGTAGGTGTGATGAAAGATCTAGGTCTCACTCTGCATACCTGTCCAAACATTTCCATTTCACTAGAGGTGTTCATCATAGATTTACCTCCTCATTTTGCCATGTGTTTGTCAAGAGAGTTCACAGCCAAGATAGGAGGATATTTATCCTCAGACTGGTCCCACATGTTCTTTAGGACCCGATATGGCACAAAAGTGACCGTAAAATCTGAATTACTTGCCAAATATCACATAGAGCCTGTCCCAAGTGTTGTTAATGCAAATTGTGTTATTTCTGATGATCCTGAGCTTGTTGCTGCTCAAGAGCTGCAAGCTGAAAGTATACCAAAAGTACTATTAAAGGAGTGGGCCTTAGAAAATATTGTAGATGATCCTGAAAGACACACTCAATAAATTGGTATGGGGGTTTACATACTGCACGAACCTGAAATAGCAATTCCAAACCTTGCAAAGAGTGCAGAACAACAGATAGAACAGCAAGATGAAGTATGGAAAATGTACTTTGATGGCTCTAGGAATAGGAATGGATCTGGTGGTGGTACAATTATTGTGTCTCCACAAGGTGATAGATATTTTTTTGATTTCTGTTTTGCTTTTTCATGTACGAATAACACTGCCGAATATGAAGGGTTGATTCAAGGTTTGCAGTGGGCAAGGAAGAGGAAAATTGGTTGTTTGCAGGTGTATGGGGATAGTGAACTTATTGTAAATCAAGTGAAGGGACTGCATGTTACAAAGAATGATACTTTGAAATGCTATAAACATAGGGTATGGGATATGATTGAAGAGTTTAACACTTTCAGTCTAATCTCTATTCTGAGAAACCAGAACAATCATGCAGATAGGTTAGCTGTAATTGGAGCTCAATTTGATATCCCCAGTGATATTCAAAGAGAAAAGGTACAGCCTCATGTGAAGATAGTTGATAGGCCCTCTATTCCTGACAATAACATTCATTGGTAGGTTTTTGAGAGTGACAAGCAGGTTCTGCGTTTCCTGTTAGAAGAGGACGAGTTTTCTGTGATGAATCAGAACAAACTCAAACAACAATATGATGATGATCAAGTTGTTCAGTTAAGGACTAATAAACTACCCAGAGGATTAGTAACCTTGGAATCCATTTTTGGTACTGATGATCAGCTGAAAAGGAGAAAAATCAGCATGCAGGTCAAAGAGGAACATTATGAGGAGCGGGAAATTTTTAAAGTTAAGCTTCTCAAAATTGGTAAAATCTGTTCGCCTGAGGATAGGAAAGCTTTTATTGCCCTTTGTCAAGAATTTGAGACTGTGTTTGTCTGGTATTACTCAGACCTAAAAGGGTTTGACCCACATATTGCCCAGCATACTATAGAGTTAGAACCAAGTGCAAAACCTGTAAGACAGAAACAAAGACCTTTAAACCCAAAACTTGAGCCCCTGATGATTAAGGAATTAACCAAGTTGATCGAGGGAATTATCATTTTTCTGATCAAGCATACTTCTTGGATCTTGAATCTTGTCCCTGTGAGGAAAAAGAATGGAGAGATTAGGTTGTGCGTCAATTTTAGAAACCTTAATAGAGCCTCCCTGAAGGACCACTACCCATTGCCCTCGATGGAGCAAATTCTGCAAGTAGTAGCTAGTTCAGAAAGATTCTCCTTACTTGATGGATATTCAGGTTATAAACAGGTATTAGTCAAGGAAGAAGATCAGTTTAAAACTGCTTTTACCACCAAATGGGGCACCATGGCCTACAAAAGGATTCCTTTTGGTCTGTCAAATGCTGGCTCTACTTTTCAGAGAGCTATGGATATGGCTTTTAAAGGTTTGCTTTATAAATTGGTACTTGTGTACCTTGATGACATCACAGTTTTCTCTAAGGATGCAGGTAAACATTTATCCCACCTTAAACAAGTATTTGAGAGATGTAAAGAGTTTGGGATATCTCTCAATCCCAAGAAAAGCATTTTTGCTATGCATGAAGGCAAGATTTTAGGATACGTTGTGTCGAAGGAGGGAATTACCATTGATACAAAAAGGGTAAGAGCTATCTTGGAGTTGCCTTTACCCAGTCACAAGAAGGGACTGCAAAGTTTTATTGGCATAATTAATTTTCTACGAAGATTTATACCTGACATTGCAAATTTATTGAAGCCATTGACCTCTATGTTAAAGAAAAGTATAGTTTTTAGTTGGACAAAAGAGGGCAAACTCAGCTTTGACTCCATAAAAGAAGCATTATCGGCTGCACCAACTTTGATAAATCTTGATTTCTCAAAAGATTTTATTTTGTATGCTTATGGCGGTCTAGATACAATTTCCACAATTCTGGTACAGCAGCAAAGTGAAGGCTTTGAGAAGCCAGTTGCTTTCTTTAGTCAAGGACTGGAGGAGTATGAATAGAGGTATAGTTTCATTGAAAAACATGTCCTTGTAGTGGTAAAGGGTCTCAAGAAGTTTAGGCATCTTATTTCTAACAATAAGGTACATTTGATGGTTGTTCACCCTAGTGTGAAAGAGTTTCTGTTAGGTAAGGATGTTAATGAGAAAAGGGCTGGTTGGATTACCAAAGTCATGGAATATGACATAGATATCAAGATAACCAAGCTCATTAGAGGTAGAGGACTCAGTGAACAACTTGCTACTAGTTCTGAAAATGAAACAGAGAAGGACGAAGAGGTGCTTTTGACCATTGAAGATGAACATCAGGATGATACAACAACAGTTGGAGTAGGTTGGGTTAATGACATGACTCATTTTTTGCAAACTGGTGAATGTCCAGCAAGTTTAGATAAAACCAAGAGAAGATATTTTAGACTGCAGTCTATTCCATATGTTTTAATAAATGATATCCTTTTCAGAAAAGATTTTAATGATGTGTTGTTAAGATGCATTGATAATGATGAAACTGACAAGGTGCTGCATGAGTTTCATGATGGAACAACAAGGGGTCATTTTTCCCCAAGGACTACTGCTTAGAAAATAATGAGAGCTGGCTATTACTGGCCCAGCTTATTCAAGGATGCCCATGCATGGGCTAGAAATTGTGTAAAATGTGCCATTTTTGCAGGCAAAGAAAGGCTGCCAGCTTTACCTCTACAGCCAATTCAAGTAGAACAACCCTTCATGAGATGGGGCATTGATTTTATAGGTCCCATTAACCCACCGTCAAGTGCAGGCCACAGGTGGGTACTTACAGCAACAGACTATTTTACAAGGTGGACTGAAGCAGTGGCTCTAAAAGAATCCAATGAGAATGTTGTTTTGAACTTTTATTATGATTTGGTATCTAGATTTGGAGTACCTGAGTCAATTATCTCAGACAATGCCTTAGCCTTTGTTGGATTAAAGATAACTAACTGGGCTGTGAGGAATGAAATCTATTTGAACACTTCATCAAATTATTACCCACAGGGTAATGGTTTGGCTGAATCTACAAATAAGAATCTCATAAGGATTATCAAAAGATCAATGGGGGACAACCAGAGAACCTGGCACACCAATCTAAAATTTGCTTTATGGGCAGATAGAATAACTCCCAAGAGGGCTATTGGAAACTCCCCATTTATGTTAGTTTATGGAAAAGAGGCAAGATTCCCTGTGTCTGTGGAGCTACCAGCACTTGATATCATGAATCAACTAGAGATGTTTGATGAAGAAGACCCCTTGGCTGTCAGATATGCTCAACTTATGGAGCTTGAAGAAGTGAGAGATAAAGCTATGAAAGCTATGGAGTATCATCAGCTTCAGACAAAAAGAAATTTTGATAAGAAGGCCACTCCTAGAAATTTTAGGGAGGGTGATATGGTACTTAAATGGGAGTTGAAAAGCAGGCCAGGGAAGCACTCCAAGTTTGACAGCATGTGGAGTGGCCCGTTTATCATTACTGAATGCAAGGAGCACAATGCATTTCAGTTATCAAACGTGGATGGAGAAAATTTGCCTATCCCAATCAATGGGATACACCTGAAGAGGTTTTTCGAGGTATGAGTTGACTTGTAAAACAATAGATTAGGTTTCTTGCTTTCAATAAGTATTGTTGCACAATAGTTTAGTTACCTTTTGTTTTCCTTAAGTGATGTCTAGCACAGTTAGATGGGTTGCTTTCAGCATATTGTTTTGGTTTTCGTCTTCCAAGTGTTCTTCATTACTGATATGCTGAGTTACTGAGGGCAAGATTGATTGTCAAAGGTTTATTTTTTAGGTCCCTGTGTGACTCCATGACCAATGAATGCTTAAGGCCACTAGTCTAATTGTTTAGCAGGCAAACACCCCTTAGAGATTGCCAAAATGTTGACCTATTTTCCTCTATCCAAAGTTAAATAGTTCACCTTGTATATTCCTTGAATATCCTTTAGAAAGTGACCCTACAAGGTTTAAATCCTTCAATTATCCATGCTCTGCCCAAAATCCTAGAAACTTGCCTGGAGAGTCCTTGAAGAAAACCCAAAAAACCCCAGAAATCTTTTGTCTCCAATTGTTTCCTATGGCAGGGATTTCTCAATTTCATGCTTAGTCTCTTTGTATGAATCCTTGTATATACAAGTGCAATATACAATCAAATATACAAAGGGTCGCATACAAAGCATTTTAGTGAGACATAGTGCATCAGCGGCTTAGTCTGTGGTCTTTCCAATGGCCAATAAGGAGATGTAAATGTTCAGTGATGGGTCCCAGATTCAGCTCCACGATAAATCAGATGATGACATGTGGCAGGGGCATACATACCAAAGGTGATGCAAAGGTCAAGGCCAGTTTTTTGTATGTTGGCGATTGTATGTTTATACATTTGCACATACAAAGCATATACAAAGGCACATATAGGATCGGTGAGACCATGCTTATCGACGACTCAACTCATAGTCTCCTCGACAGCCCGATATATACCATAATTGTATATGCAGATGCAAAGCGATACATAGATACAGGGTGCAGTTGACTGTAATTTTTGACCGCCCATATCTCCCTCATTCTGGCGAATTTCAACATGTTTCAAAAGGCAAAAGTGCTTATTTTTGCCTCCTCTTTCATCTGGCGGGCTTTTGAGGTGATTTTTCTCACTTTCAAAAATGATCTGCATTTGCATACTCGATCGACTGGATGTTTCAGCGACCAATTTGGCATATGCAGATGCAGATATTTGTTGCATTTATGGGTGCAGGTTAATGATTCAGTAGCTCACATTGAAGATTCAAAATATCTTCCATCTACCCCTGTTCCAGATCTTTTATTCCATAACTCCTTGCAGGTGGACGTCCCTTCAAATGCAGATATTTTTGACAGAACAACAGTTTCTAGAATTCATTGTAACTAACTTAGGTCAAATTACAAAATGCTATATATGCATAAAAAAGGAGATGTAAAAAAGGTTGGAGGTTGGAAGATTTAGGAAATCTATGCTTCTGATTCCAAACAAAGCATTCCTCTACTGTAACCATGCCTTCTTATTGAATATATGCAAGTTATTTTACCTATTTTACTAATTTTTAGTTTAGTGTTAATTTGTATATGATTGTCTGTGAACGTTTTTTTCCTCTCAACCATTTTGTTCTTGCCTCTGCTAGAATCATCTGAATCTGTGTATATCTACTTGTTGTATCTGGTTATGTTGTACATTTTCTCAGTTCTGTGAGGGTTCTTATATTCAACCTGGTGAATCACCCGTATTTTCAAGTTTTCCTGTTTTATCTTTCATTTTCAAAAGCATTCCTTCTCCCTTTTTCCTCTGCAAATCTAGTAGATTTTAGGTGATAACCAAATAGGAAGCTGACCTTCTCTGGAGGTTCTTTCCAACATAGGTGACCCACAGACCTGGAAAGATCCCATGTTTCTCTAGATTGACAAGTTTTTACAAACTCGCCAAGGGTGCAAATCTGGGTGACAACAGTTAGTGTTGGAAAGGATAGAGCTAATTCACAATAGTTCAATTGAAAACCTAAAATGATGGCTAAGTTATTCTCATTAGGTTGAAAACTTGAAAGGGTGGCCTAATGGAGGCCAATGTCAAAACCTACAAGCTCACCAAAGGTTAGAATCAAGAAGATCGTATCTTAGATGCATGAACAAGCAAAAGTCATCACAGGATCAAAGATTAGTAGTTGTGGTACCATCAACAATTGTGTGGTGACTCTAGAAAGGCATGACTATGGAGGAGCATGACACACCCCTATATCTAGTAAATCTATAACAACATACAAGTACCACACTTAGATAGGAGGTAGGAGATAGGAGATAAGATATAGGATAGAGAATAAAAGAGATACTAGAATAAAGAGGATATGATAGGTATAAGAGATATATGAAGGACATATGATGATGCATTGCATGAAGATATAATGAATATATGAGAAGTTTATGGAGACTAAATATGTGTACAATGAATGAGTTTTTTTTTGTTTGTTCATAAAATCTGGGTTTTTGGTCTATGAGCCGTAAAAATAGATAGAGCCCTAAAGTCTTTCATTATCAACTACTACCACCCATTAACAAACTATTTTACCCACCCTTCTTGACTGTAAAATAAAAAGGTTGAAGCCCAAAACAACTTACCCCAATACTATATCTAGTTCTAAGCATAAAACAAAGTATCTGAGACATATATAGGGCCAGGGAAAATTACACAAGCCCCAACGCACCTTGATATACATAATTACATTTTTCACATAACAAACTTTCCTTTGGCACTGGGACCTCTACAATGTTGTCACTTTCTGTGTCACAACACACTAAGAATAGAGGGATTGCCTCCTTAGGTAGTGCCACATTCAACTTCTTCACCATTTCCTTGACTATGAGTTGTAGACATATCTGATGCTTTTTTATTCCATGCAGGTGTTCCATAATATAATCATGATAAGACTCAGCCTAGTGAACGGCATCCCCCACGTTGTCATGTAACAGGTAAGAACATGCGGCAATAGATGTATAATGAATGAGTATGTGTATATTCGCATTTGCTTATTTTTCAATCTTACTACATGTGTTTTGATTCTCTTCCTTATGCATCACACTAGGGTCAAACAAAACTTTGGCATAGAAATAATAGATCATCGATCTGCATTTTCTTGTCAACATTTAGTTCCATTTCTAGGACCTTAGTTACTAGTGAAAAGGAGAGGACTGAAGCCAAGGGGGTTGTTGTAGTGAGAGAAGATTCAAGGAGAGTGATTACAGATGGTATTGAAATTAATTGCAATGTTATGCGGTAGCACATACTAGGTCCTAACCCTTGAGGGGGAGGGCGGATTAGGCACCTAAGGGGTGACTATGGAATGAGGGATCCTGAAAATATGTGACTATTGAGTAAGACCTAGGTTAAACTCATGGGCATGGATAAGAAGATATTATGGATGGTTAAACATCACTATCTATGACAAGAGGAGATAGCAAGAAGCTAAGAGAGATAATTAAGGAGATTACAATGGGATATGAAATGAACATTGATGAATAGAGGTGTTAAAACAAACCAAGGATAGGGAGGAAAGATACATCAAGAGGATTGAGAAGGCTCATGAAACCTTATTAAAGTGCATCAGGAGGGTTTCTACTAAAAAAATGGAGAACCCTAAATTAGAGGGATTAACAGATAAAATGTCATTCATTAACTTCAATAAATCAAAGCAAGCAATAACCCTAATAATAAAAGTAAAAGAAAATTTGACATGGTTTGCAAAGTAGTTAAAGGAGTATGATGAATCGATTGAGTCAGTTAGGGAAGAGCTTAGAAGCATAAGTGCTAGGGCCTAGAAGCAAGAGTGCTCATCCATTTAATTTTTTGACTTGGGAACCCAATTCTTATCCAAATCTATCTCACTTGAAGGTCATAATTAATGAAGGGTTTGAGGAGTTACTAACCCTAATTTATTGATTAAAACCTCCGAGTTTCAATGTAAAATATTTTGATACTATGGTAAGTAGGAATGTGGTCCTATAGAAGGATATGATGTTGTGAACCCTATAATTTCACCAAAGGAAGGAAAGTGAAGAGAGTAAGGATTTAAATGAATTTTTCAATAATCTTGAATTTCCCATAGAGACAATAAAAGAATTTAAAGAGAAATGCAACAACTTAAATTTTATTAATGAAAATCTATTAATTAATGAGGAACTATTAAAAGACACATCTTGAAGACCAAAAAGATCCCATTAGGAGATGAGCCCTCAAACCAAGAGTCACCCCCCATGCTAGTTAAAGTGAGGAGAGTTTCTTTAAAGGATATATAGTGGATCCTTTTGGATGGAGGAAGAGGCATTGAGAGAGAATTGGTGAGAGTGTGTGAGGAGATCTTAGGCAAAGATTTCTTTGAAGTTGAACTACCCAAGGATAAGGGTAGAACAAAAAAGTTTATAAAACAATACAAGGTTGTTAAGAATGTAAAGAGTTTGAGGAAGAAAGGACAATAGGGACTTAGAACATAATAGGAAAACAAGAAGGAGAATAGAGAGGCAACTTTAGAAAACATAGACAATCATAAGAACCTACTTTTATGAAAATGGGCCATAATCAAAATCATACCCAACTTCCCATCTTGGGGAAGGACACCAAGGAAGCATCAAAACACTTGTTTGTTCTAGATTCCACATAGATGGAATTAGGAATAAGGGACAACCAAATCAAACTATATGACTTTGTTAGAACATTAATGGATGAGGCATTGAAATGGTACATGAAAGAATGCCCTCCACATAATAGAGAGTGGACCAATTTAAAGGCTAATTTTTTGAATTATTTCCAATCTCTAGAGGCCCCCTCTAAGAGTGTGAGTAAAATACATGAGATGGTGCAAAATAAAGATCAAACCATAAAAGACTATGACTAGATATTTAAGAGTGTGGTCAAGAAATTAGAGGAACTTGTCACAAAAAATAGAGAATTGAGTGGTTTATCTCTGAATTATTACCTATGATTGGAACAACATTAGATCGTAGAATATTTAATTATTATATAGAAGTGGTAGAATTAGATTCAAGGATTAAAGCACAGTCTTGGAGGAGAGAGAATTAAAATGATGGAAATGTGGAAATAGAGAAGTTGAGACTAGAGTTAGAACAACTAAGAGTTAGAGATCATAAATATTGGCAAAAGGAGAAAACCATAGGGAGTCACCCAATACATAGAAATAAAATCTAGTTCACTCATTGCACTAAAAAGAACACATCAAGAATGAGTGTCATGTGATAGAAGGTAAGAAAAGGGAAACTACGTTAAGTGTAGAATTTGGAAAACCACGTAGAAGGCCAAGATGTGTGTATTGTCGTGTTTGTAGTGATTGGGATAATGATGAGATAGAGGATTGCCCATTATTAATTGTCCAAGTCAGAGATGAGAATAATCCATGCTATAATAGCAGATATGAAGATGAACCTTAATCCAAAGGGGAACGACTAAGGTGAAATGGTTAGTGGAGAGACCCTTCCCTATTCAAGATCATGGCTATCAAGCACAACAATGGAGAAATAATCAATGGTCACTCAATAAATAGAATATGTGGTACCTCAAGTTCAAGATGAGGGACCCTTTACTAGCTATCAAAAAGGTTACTCACAAGAAGGAAGTAGAGGGGGATACTACAATGACAATGGAGGAGGTAGTAGAGGAAGAGGCCAATGCTAGAGAAGGAGAGAAGATGTTTTGTCTTAAATGCAATGAGATGGGCCACTATGCCAATGAGTGTAGAGAAGAGAAGAAGAAATGTTGAAATTTATAATTAATTAACTTTAGGTGTGTAAATTAATTAATTTGAAATAAATATGTGAATAAAATAAATAATGCATACAAAAGAAACACAAATTTTATGGCAAGGCAAACCATAAATGGTAAAAAATCCTACAGGCATCATTTAAGTGAGAAAACTTACATATGTTGTAGAAATATAGACTTAAAACTTGGGGTTTAAAAATCGCTCTTTCTTCCAAATGGCCTCTCTCAAACCTCTCACAATATTTTCCATATAATAATCACTATCCCACAAATGGGAACTCCTATTTAATATAGGAAGTGAAAGGCAGGTAATTCTTGTATGGGAAGTTACACCTTTCCATAAAAGACATTTAAAATTATTTAATAAATTAATTGGTATTTATAAGATAAATCTTTAGTAAATATTAAATTTATTAATTAATTAAATAGTCTTTTTATAAAACATATTTATATTATAAGGTCCATACCTTATAGTAGAGTCTTATTAATTATTTATTTAGTTCTATTTAAAGATATGAACCCTAATAAACATTATGATCTAACACTCCCCATTAATGTTTATAGGGGGTATGCTATCAATTTTTTTTTTAAAAGAAAAAACAAAGTTGTCTAGTAATGTAGGGCATTTTTGAAAGATACAACAGGGATAAAATATATGCCAAGAGGAAGATTATGTATTCTAGACTACATATTGAGCTTCTTGTCATAATTTAAATCCCAATTTTCCCAATGATGCTTATAAATAGGTCTTATAAAGTTTCTTATTGGAGCTCAAGCCTCCACAAAATAACCCCCTCAGGTTCTTTACATAATGCCTATATGTCTTCATACAATACAATGCCCTTAGGTTCTTCCAATGCCTACAAGTCTTACAAGCACCAAGATAGGTCTCACATGTAATACAATGATTTACAAGTGGAAGAAGATTTCTAGAGAGAAAGTGAATACATAATGCCCAAAGGGCTTACATATCATAGGAGTCCACTAGGAGGTGGCATTTCCATGCACACTCCCCCTCAATGGCATCTCCTTGAGGCCAAACATTATTTGAAATATGGAGAATTTTTCATTGCAAAGAGATTTGATAAAAATATCAGCTACTTGGGCATCAAGTTGATAGAGTTGTCAAGTAATATCCCCATGGAGAACTTTTCTGCATATGAAGTGTGCATATAATTCAATGTGCTTTGTCTACTAATATTAAAGAAGATGTTTTGGAAGAGTAATATAACTTTGGCTATCATAAAATAAAATCGTACTACTAGTAGTACACATATGAAGCTTAGGTAATAGATGATTAAGACACATTGATGCTTTCGCTTCTTCAATGACACTTCATATACTAATCCATTATGGATGGAAGATCCATACAAGGTTACTTTGCATACACAATGTGATATCTCTTGCACCATATTTTAAAGACATAACTTGAGGTATATATATCCTATTAATAGGAACATCTAGCATAGTTAATATCACAATAACCAAATAAATGATATTCTTGGTGCAAGAGTAATAAATGCCATAATTGTACCTTTGATATAATTTTAATATTCTTTTTTCCATTTCCAACTATGCATATAAAGATTCTTTCAAGGTAGGATCAGACTATTTACATGATAGTCTTAGGGTTAGTACTAACCTTATATGTATAACAACTAGTTTACAATTCCTCATATTACATTTCAAATAAATCATGTGCATACCTTACTTTGAGATACTATAATTGATCTTGGAATATAGCCATTCCAAATGATGAAGACTTAGAATCAATCATCTCCAAAAATTGATTCAATTTACTTATAAAAGCAACTCATCTATATATAACATATCTAATATGATCTAACCAAAATACTAAATCAATACTCAAGATGATGATGATCTAGTCATCTTCACTTTTTATGAGGAGATCATGTTGTGATTTCAAATATATCTCAATTTCTCTATTATATGCCTTAATCCAACTTAGAGGAATTAGAATGTCCAAAAAATGGCTAAGAGGACCTAGATAAATAAAGAATAATCACAAAGAAGGTGTCTAATTAGCTAAAAAGTAAGCCTGAATAGACCACGTATGTCCTAAATAGTTTACCAAAAATGGTCAAAAGAAGATTATAAATTTGTGTTAGGAGATGCAATATCTCTACTTTCATGTAGTTTGTAATATATATGCAATGCTTGACCAAAAGGGTTAAATGATACATAGGTGAGACAAACCATATTCCAAATGGTAAATGGGCCCAAGTTTGTACAAGATTGTGCCATTTGTAAATGGACCTCCTTGAAGAAATTAGTAATGCTCTTGTTGAGTCAATAGATGAATATAGTTTTTTTAGTCTAGCATAGGTAGGCTAGAGAAGTAGACCATCTATTATTTCAATTGCAATGTCAATTTATTAGACTAAGTTTCATTAAATTTGAACTTCAATGTAAAAAAAGATATATTTGAATCTTGCAAATCTATTAGGATAAGCCTAAGAGATAGAATATATACTTCCTAAGATAATTATTGATAGAATTATCAAATAATATGACTAATTTACTTCCATATCTGCAAGTATTTTAAAACAAATTTTACAAAAATAAGAAAATCGTAGCACTTTTCCATTAAAGGAATTTTCATGTAACATTAATCAAGTATGTTGATAGTGGCACTATTAACTTGGAATGATATTCCATATACTAGGATATGCCACTTTCAAATCAAAAGCTTAATGTTAATCTATTCTAGTTTTTTTCTCACTTATAGAGACAAAGTGGCAAGATTTATTTCTCAATAGTACTGTTTGAATGAATAAACTGGTAATTTAATACCAATAACCAAATGTATAATAAGCACTTGTTGCTCCTGTTTGTGGCAATTTGCATGTTGAGTGAATTTTTCAATAAATTTCAAGTGTAGGGATTAACATAAAAGTTAAAGATTTTAAGTTCTTTGTGAAATATTTGATATCAAAAGATACATAAAAAATCACATTTTAGCACTACTACTTGTTTGCCTAATTCTATGTTTAATACCATGTATTAGTAAATCCAAATTGTATTCATTTTAATCCCATTTGAGAATTCATTAAATAGTTTAATCCAAGCTATAGCTTTCATTCTAAATAAATGGTTCCAAACTCTTACATTTTTATAAAACTAGCCCATGTTTAAATGAATTTATTTATAACAAAATACATGTTTTAAAAATTTTGGACCTAAGCTCAATTGTGAATCCTTAGGCTAATAGTTTAAAGTTCAAATGTTTGGTACAACCTCAACACACACTTATTTCCATTTACTTCTAAGAATACATGTAAATGAGTCAAATCTGAATTATTCCTAATCTTGAGAGTCAAACCAAAGGTGGAACAACTTTAAAAGAATTTATAGAAGGTTATGTAAAAAATTGTTTTTCCCCACAACAAGGAACCAAAATTGATTCAAAACCTTGTAAGTTTCAAAATCTAAGCCCTAGGAACCCAACTATCCTTCGATGAAGCCTAATCACAAGCTTTAATTTTTATATTGATTGTTAGATAATCATTTTAAATAATATAGATTACATTCTTAGTAATGAGTGATCCATCCTTTCTAGGGTTAATCCTTGGATAGTTATTAAGGTGATAGCCACCTATTACAAATAAGTGCAATATACCCAAGAAATTTATTAAATCATAGAAGTGATTTAAAGGAAATATGTTCTTTATATAATTTAAAACACTATACTATCAATCTTTATTTAAACTTAGATAATAGTGCAAGGGAGATTTAATTAGCTCAAATAAGCACTATAGTAGACATAAGTTATTTCAATCACTCAGATATAGTATTATAATTGAGCTTGATTCCTTTAGGTAAAATTGTTTGGAATGACAGAGCAAGTATTTCAATTAATAATAAAAGATGGTAATTGCAATTACAACCATCTTCACTATTTTCAAAGGATAATCTATTCAAAGTTTTTCTAGATTTATCATACTTTTATAGCCACAGTTACATGGTCAGCTATTATTGTCGTACTCTATTTATATTGATTATTTCCTTTAGTTTATTGATTAGTTTAGGATCTAGGAACCATATCAAAAAAGGGGGAAATTCCTTGGATGTTGAAGACAAAGAGCCCTACGTCCATTGGCATAGTGATCCGATGAGGAGCTAAACTAGCAAAATAACATAAGAACCATATATATTAACATAATCTATACTATGAAGTAACTTTTTTCTTCTCTGCAACCTCCCGCCTGCTGCGTTTCCCGCTTGCTTTTGAATTTGAATTTGATGGCAGACGGTGACCCAGGAAAGCCTCCGGACCGGCTAGTACGGGCTCCCTCAGGGGGTGCTTTGGGGTGTGGGTCTGTCCCTTGTGGTTTGAATGGATCTGAGGACCCTGCGGGTCATGTGTTCTATGAGGAGGATGAAGATTCCTCTATTCACACGCTTCGTAAAGGGGTGTTGGGCCCTAATGCCTAGAAAAAGGCCCTGGCCAGGGAGAAAGAGATAGATTGTGGGGTTTCCCCAACCTTGAGTGAGGTAGACAGTGGTCCTGAGCTAGAGCTTCCAAATATAGTGATGGATAAGGTTGTCTCCTCAATGGAAAATGCTCTGGTTGGAAAAAAAAAATTCCTTCAGACCTACTATTGAGGCAGTAAGAAAATGGGTGAACACCAAGTGGAGGGTTAAAGGATGTGTGACTGTTTATGCTATGAATAGTGGAATGCTTCTATTTAAATTCACAGCTAGAGAAGATCTTACATCTGTCATGGCAGGAGGACCCTGGATGATCAGAAAACATAGCATGTCTCTATGTAAGTGGAAACCTAGATTCGATAGTGTTGTTGATCTAAATAAAGCTGCTCTAGTATGGATTAGACTCCCGGGCCTTCTGCTAGAGTTCTGGGACAATGAAATCTTGATGTGGATTGCTAACTCACTTGGCCACTTCATCACCCTAGATGGTACAACCAAAAACAAATCGAGGTTAGTATTTACCAGAATTTGTGTTAGCATTGATGTGAACAAAATTCTCCCTAATAACATCAGGCTTAAGTCCAAGTATGGTTAATGGATCCAACCTATTTTATATGAAAATTCCATGATCTATTGTCAAAACTACAACAAAAGTGGTCACTTAGCTCCACAATGTAAAGTTAAACCCTCCCACTCAAAAGAAGCCCAGGCTATGGAGGATGTGGAGGACTACCCTTTCAAGGAAGACCTACTGAATATGATCAAATCTCCTGGCAAAGATAAATCTGCTATAGTTATTGAAGATAATACTTAGTCTCACAATGTGGAGCCTATTGGGCCATCCCCTGAGGATACTCTGGGATCCTCCCCTATTTTAGGGATCGTTAGTAAATTGGCCTTCTTACCTTTAAGTCTTGAAGATGGGGAAATCCCTCCAAATGACCCCCCTGAGAAACAAGCTACCTCCGGGGTCGTGCTTCTGTCGGAGACCCCTCCCCCTGAGCTGACTAGGTCAAACACATACTTGGTTGTGGAGATGGGAAAGGGTTCCCCCTCCAATAAAATAGTGACACTTACCCCTGGGGCTGAATCTAGCATCGCTAGCTCGGAGGAGTGGAGCCTGATCAAAAAGAAGGGTAGAGGCCTAGGAAAGAAAGGGATGGATGTGGGTGCTGGCACTAAGCAAGGTCACCCATCTTTTAGAGAAACAAGACAAAAGGCAATTAATAAGGACATTGCTATGGGCAGACAGAAGACATTAGAGTTAGGCTTCAAGAAAAACCTAATTAAATGAAAATCTTGTCATGGAACATTAGGGGGATGAATAACCCTCATAAGTAGTTTTTGGTTAAGAACTGTATTTTTGAAAATAGAACCGACATTTTGCTACTCCAAGAAGTCAAAATAAAAATGAAGGATTCCAGTCGATTGCCAGAAGCCTTTGGAGGAATGCTGAACATTTAGGTAGTGATGCTTGTGGGGTGTCAAGAGGTATTATCACCTTGTGGAACAGTAGTAATGTCAAAGGTAGAATGATTGAGAAAAACAAAAAAAAATTGGCTACCAAAATGGAGATTGACAGCTTTTCTTGGAACTTGAATAACATCTATGCTCTGAATCAAAGAAGCCAAAGATGGGAGCTATGGGATACCCTATCTACACTCATATCCAGAGAACTGAATAGTTGCTAGATGCTGATGGGAGATTTTAATACCCCTCTCTTCCCTTTAGAAAAGAGGGGAGGGATTATGGACTTTACTGATAGCATGCTGGACTTGAATGATTTCTTAAACAAAGAAGGTCTTATGGATTTGGAACCACAAGGCAGCAGGTTTACATGGTCGAATCAGAGAAAGGGCAAGAACCTAATTCAAGTCAGACTGGACAGGGTTCGGATTTCAACTAGATGGAAATTTTTGAGCTCATATACCCTTGATGTTCTACCCCGAACAACCTCTGATCATAATCCGCTACTTTTATCCTAGAATGATGGGAATAATAGGGGCCCCTTCCCTTTTAGGTTTGAATTAATGTGGACTAAACATCTGGAATTCAAAGATTTGCTAACAAAATGGTGGAATATTGACATTCAAGGTATGCATATGTTCCGCCTGGCTCAGAAGATAATTATGGTTAAGAAGAAGGTTAGAGGCTGGAATAAATTCAACTTTGGAAACATATTTGAGGAAAAGAGAAGGATAAATCTGAGACTAAAAGCGCTGCAAAATAGGTTGGAAGAGGGAGATACTACTGAAGCTATAGCCAGGGAAGAAGAGATGGCAAGGAAGGAATGGAAAGATTTGCTAGGAAAAGAGGAAATATTCTGAAAGCAAAATTTGAGGATACAATGGCTGAAAGAGGGAGACATGAATACTTCATTTTTTTATCAGTCCACGATGAGGCATAGGAAAAGGAACAATATTACTAAGTTGCTAGATGGTAGAGGAGTGGTGGTTGAAAATGATTTGTAAATTGCGGAAGTGGTTGTGACCTATTTCCAAAATTTTCTTGAAGCACAAAATAGCAATATTAATCAGCAACTTGTTGATATCATTCCTACCCTCATGAATGAGGATGACAATGCTCAGCTAAGAAAAGGTATAACTAAGGATGAGGTCTAGGCCAGCCTCTTTTCTATGGGTACTTTCAAAGCACCGAGACCTGATGGCTTCCCTCTTGCTTTCTTTTAGGAATTTTGGAAAATTGTTGGGAAAGATGTAACCGAAGCTGCTAGAGACTTCTTTAAATGAGGTAAGATGCTCAAACAACTAAATCACACCTTCATTTCTCTTACCCCCCAAAAGTAGGAGGTTTTGTGTATGGGAGATTTTAGACCCATAAGTCTTTGTAACACAGTTTACAAGATCTTCTCCAAAATCATGGTCTTGAGACTCCAATCTATTCTTGAGAAGCTTATCAATAGTTGTCAAAAAGTAGTTGTTCCTGGCAGATAGATCACTGATGCTGCTATCACTACTCATGAGATTATACATTCCATGGAAAAGTGCAAAAGCCTAGGCATGGCTTTCAAACTTGATATATCCAAAGCCTATGACAGAATGAGCTGGGAGTTCCTCTTCACTATTTTGAGGAAGCTAGGATTCCAAGACAAAGTTCTGCAATTGATCAGAACCTGTGTTACTTATGTTAGTTACTCTATTCTGGTTAATGGCATATCGAGAGGTTTTTTCAATGCTGGTAGAGGTCTTAGACAGGGTGACCCCCTATCCCCATACCTCTTCATTCTTGTGGCTGAGACTTTGTGCAGGGGGTTTACTTCTCTGCTTCACTCCAAAATCATCAAAGGGGTTAAATCCACTTCAACAACTGATCCGGAGGTCATCCAACAATTTGTGGATGACACTATCCTCTTCGGTGTGGCATCGGTGGTGGAAGCCAAGAATTGGAAGAAAGTTCTGCAAGAGTACACCATTTCAACTAGCCAATGCATCAACTTTGACAAGAGCCAGATCTACTTCTTCAATACCCCGATGGATTTACAGTAAAAAATCATGAGTATCCTGGGTTGTGAGGTGGGTTCCTTCCCTAGAATTTATCTTGGTCTGCCTTTCACTGTCAGAGATGCCTCCCAGGAGTACTAGAACTCCATTATGGAAAGGACTCAGAAAACTCACAGGATGGAAGGGCAAGCTGCTGAGTCAAGCTGGTAAGTATCAAATTCTCAAAGCCTCTTTACAAGGAATTCCTATGTACTTTCTAACTCTATTCAAAATGCCTAAATATCTAATTGAGAGGCTCGAAAAGATACAAAGAACTTTTCTTTGGACTAGAATGAAAGACAAAAAGAGACTTGCCTTAGTAGCTTGGGATAAAGTTTTGTAAACCTAAAATGTAGGGAGGTTTAGGCCTAAGAAAGTTGAATCTGCTCAATAAAGCACTCATAACTAAAGTTGGCTGGAATCTTATTGCTGGGGGAAAGGACTGGGGCAGAATAATGAAAGCTAAGTATATGGGGAATTCTACCCCAGAAGACTTCCTCCTTTCTCTTGATTTCCCAAGAGGCTCTGTCAGCTGGAATAATGTTATGAAATACAGGAACTTGCTCTTGAAAGGAAGCAGATGGAAATTGGGAGATGGGGAATCTATAAGATTCTGGGAGGATAGTTGGATCAAGGGTGGACCCCTAAACAAACGTTAAAACATTAAGGAATTGATGAATCTAGATGTTAACGACTTTGGTTCCAAAGTGAAGGATTACTTCCAGCCGGGCTATGTTTGGGGTAGGCTGTCTGAGTGCTGCCAAAGTAAAGCTGAACTGTGTAATGCTACTGAAGAGATTCAACTACTCCTAAAAAGCTACAGAATTTTCCTTTTTCCGTAAAAAGATAGACTGGTTTGGCAAGAAGACAAGACAGGAAGGTTCACAATGAAGTCTGCTTATAATTTGACCATCCCTCATGACAGTGATAACGTATAGAAGAATGTCTGGAACCATAACCTTGTTCCTAAAACAAATCACTTTTGGTGGATGGCTATCCAAAACAGAACCCTCACCATTGGCAACCTCCAAGTTAGGGGATTCCAAATCCCTAATAGATGTATTCTCTGCATGAAAGAGGAGTCTGCTTCTCATCTTTTCTTACATTATGAATTTGCTTGGGAGGTCTGGAGTATGGCTCTAAATCTCCTTGACATCCCTTGGTACAGTAATGGGAACTTGGAAGACCTGGTTAGAAGATGGATCCCCCCATTTGCTAATCCAGTGTGCCGTGAAGTGTGGAAGCAGACCCCCACAATTTTATCCTAGTGCATATGGAAGGAAAAAAATAATAGATTGTTCAGAGAAAAATTTAGAAGTCCTAAAGAAGTGTTCAAATCAGCTGTTAGACTGCTGCAAGACAATGTAAGTAACAACTCTTTAAAAGCTGCTGAAAAACCCCCCAATGCTAGAGAAATCAACTTTATCAAAATATGGAACATACCTGCAAGTATTTTTAGAGTGGACGACAAAAAGAGAAAGGCCAGAGCCAACACCTCTTGGACTCCTCTTAGTGACTGGTCAAAACTCAACTTTGATGGTGCTACCAAAGGCAACCCAAGGTTGGCTAGTAGTGGTGGGATTATAAGATTGGAGAAAGGCTCTTTGATTGCTGCTTTCACTGGGAGCATTGGAGAAAACACTAATAATACTACTAAAGCTATGGCCCTCCTCAAGGGGTTAAAGATTGCCTTGGCTACAGGTATTAAAAATTTAATTATGGAGGGTGACTCTATGGTGGTTTTGGATGTTGTCAAAGGGAAAGGAAATGTTGGTTGGTAGTTAGAGGATGTCATTAAGGACATAAAGAGCCTTCTTCTTAAGTTTGAAAACAAAGTCCTAAGGTACACCTACAGGGAAGGTAATAAATCTGCTAATCTTATGGATAACTTAGGGATCAATTGACACCCCCTAAGGTGCTGGAGGAGATTAAGTAATTTGCCGAACAACATTATTGAATGTATTCAAAGAGAGACCCCCATTTCTCATGATAGATAAAATGATGATTCTGGGTGATGGAGGCAGTGTTGTGGTGGGCCCCCCTTCATTTTGGGGAGACGTGGCATGAGCATTGCCTATGAAGGAGGTATCACGGCTTTCATGGAGTCACTAAATGGTTACGACAAGAACTTGTCGACCCAGTTTGCTAAGTCTTGGGATGGAAAGCACAAGGTGGAAATTGGTGGTATTAGTTTTGTTGTGTCGGAGGCCTCAATTGTGGCTGCTACAGGGTTGCCATGTTTGGGTAATAGGCTAAAAAAACAAACCCACGTCCCGGATTTGGAAGGGCTAAAGTTGTTCTATAAGGAGGGGGAGAAACAAATCAAGCTGCAAGGTGGTTTTGAGAGAGAGAGTTTGGTGGCGCCATGGAACCAGATATGTTTTCTTATCATGAAGTAGTTCACCCTTAAAGGGAGATATAGGGTGTTTCACCATTACCATTTTGCTTTTATAAATCACTTTCGTCACAAAACCCTAGTGAATTTCCCTTCTTTCCTGTTGTCGAGCCTTGAAAGCTCTATTTTGCATTACAAGAAAGTCTGGGTGGACGACCCCACAGCCCTTCCCCTGCATCAAGGCCTTATCTTTTGCCTATACCAGTATCACCTCACTCTGAACCTGCCTAAAACCCCTTCCAAACATGTGGAGGAAAGTTTGAATGAGGATTCTGTGGACAAAGTTCCCTTGAGCACTAGATTAGCTAGAAAGGCTTCCCCGAAGGTTTCCCAGCCCGCTTCCTTGTCCAACCAACCCCTAAGTGGACCCTCGGGACCTCTGTCTAGCCAGCCTATCTCTAAAACCACTTCCTTAGCCATGTCGGGGGGTCGCAGTCGTACCCAACCCCTCGAAACCCCCCATGATAAGTCTCAAGCTGGTACTATCGAAGGCCTTTATAGTTTGAAAGGCAAGTTTCTAGCGCAGGAAAGTAAAAAGTGCAAAGGTGGCAACCCTGCTAAAACCTCTACTGTTAAAAAGAAACGCAGTGTTGAAATTGATAAGAAAGATGTTGAGGAGCTGGGTAAAAATCAGGGGACCCCGAGGGTGGATGAGGATGTTATTGTCAAAGAGGTGGTTTTAGGCAAAGATGGTTGGCCCATAAGGCCTTCATTGCAGAGGTCGTCGCGTTTGGCTTCCGGTCCTCATCAGGGAATCAAGTTAGTGGAATACTCTGCAGTGTCTAAAGGGGAAGAAATAGGGTAGGAGGGGGAAATGAAAAAGAAGAAGGCCACTCCCGAGAAAGAGCAGGAGGGTGCGGGTCATTTCGCATCTATGAATAATTCTGTTTATGACACTAATGAAGAAGACACTAAAGTGCAAGAGACTTTGGACAAAGAAGTCATGAGTGCCAGGAGGGACATGGACTGCAGGAAGCTAGAAGTAGAAGTGGCTGATGTTAAGTCCAGATTGACTATCATGGAAAATAGGGTGAAGAAGATGGCCCAGTTGATGCTGAAAACCTCTCTGAATGTTGCTGATGCCTTTAATGCTCTGTAGGTGGACAAGACCAATAACGTGGAAGTGCTAATGAAGGACCAAAAAAATCTTGTTAATTTGCTTACTGATGACTGGAAGACCTTATTTAGTTAGATGGTTTCTTGTTTATGCTTTATGCTACTTTCAAACTTGTTTAAAAAGACTCGTTATATGTTTTGTTTTTAGTTTTTGGTTGAACTGTTAGTCAGTTGTTGCTAGCCCTATGCCTTTGTTGTTGCCTTTTGGCCCTGTTATCAGGTTCTGCTCCTAGGTTAGCAACTTATCTTAATCAAAAACATAATCTATACTACAAAGTATAAAACAGACTACAACGAGACCCAAAAGAAACCCCATCAATAAAAACTGACCGAAGCCAAGGAGACCAACATACCCAAACCTTACTAACATACCATACATGGGAATTTTTTAGCAAGAACAAAATAACAATCTATAAAGAGGGTCGAGACAAATTACATAGGCTTCGAGCCACCCCCAATGAACAATCTTACATTTATCACAAGAAATGTGTAGACCAGGTAGAGCCACCACCTCAATGTCCTCTGAACCCTCACTATCACAATAATATGAAGATGTCAGAATTGCCTCCATCGGGAGTGCCACCTTCAACGTTTTCACCAATTCTTTCTCTACCCATTACAAACACTATTGTCATCCTTTGGAGGCATGAAGATGCTCTATAATGCACCCAAATAAACCTCTACCTATTGAATGACATCATCAATGTCATCATGAAGTAAATAGGAGTTGGTAGCAGTCGAGAGCAAATAAGTGCAAGATAAAGACTGGGCCGCATTGAAAAAACTTCACCTTCCTCTCATGTACCTTGGGTCAAGCAACATATTCGCCATGGTCAAGAAGATACCAACACTCAAAAATCCATCCATATTCTTCACTAACTCCCAAATCTGGATCACCCAATGTCTAAGATTAGGATCCTTAATTTCCTTGTGCACATAAGCCATAAAATCCACAACCATCTCCTCACCAGATATGCAATGCTTTCACTATTTTAGGGGATCTCCTCATCTTTCACCTTTCCCTTATATCTCCCGTCCTTCCTACTAGCCCCACACCTTGAGCCAACCACATAAGCCATGCGTCGAGGAACCAAATACCTATGCAAAATGAAACACCTGGAGACTTCAATAACAACCCACAACCAACACAATAAGCCCAGAGATGTGAAGGACTGATAATTAATTATACTTAGTTCTCACAAATGAAAACCATCATCACTCTAATGCCTCTTGCCACCATACCAACCCATTTACAGGTGATTTTATTTAAAAATTATAATTAATAGTAATATTATAACTTAACTTTGCTAAGCTTAGTTTCCTTTAAAAGTTATAATTAATAATAATATTATAACTTAACTTTGAAGAAATTGATAAAATTAATATGTAAATTCCAATGTATTAATAAGTTCCTCAAAATAAGGGTTATGTGACAAGTGTGGAGTCTTTCTTCAAAATAACGAGGTCCATTATTTAATTAGAATATTAATCTAATTTTTGAATAAAACAAATAATTCCCAATGTGGAGTCTCTTTTCAAAGGAATACTTGTATGCACAAATTATGTGCTTAATTGTCCATGTATGTAAAAAAACCTATTCATATTAATAATAAATTTATATGACCTAGAACTTGTTATATTATTATAGAAGCTAGGTCTTAAAACAAGAGACTCAAAATAGACAAGAAGGTCAAAAATAAAAGTTTTATAATTAATAATAATATTATAACTTAACTTTGAAGAAATTGATAAAATTAATATGTAAATTCTAATGTATTAATAAGTTTCTTTAAAATAAGGATTATGTGACAAATGATTATTCAACTTTCAAAATATTAATCTAATTCCAAATGTGGAGTCCCTTTTCAAGGGAATACTTGTGTGCACAAATTATGTTCTTGACTCTCCTTATAAGTCAAAAAACTATTCAGTCAAAGGGCCCTTAGTCTACTGGTGAAGTTGAAAGGTTTTGAATGAGCCCACAAAGGATCAAGTCTTTCTGAGTGCAAGGCCCCCGACATCATAAGAGATGAGGTTAGGATTGTGCCCCAGGTGAATTTGGTGGAATGGAGAATTTCAGCCTAAGGCTCGTGCTCCCATATCCGGTAGCAAAAACAAACTTGTGGATGATCTTCATAAAAAAAATTTAACTATTCATATTAATAGTAAATTTATATGGCCTAGAACTTATTATATTATTATAGAAGGTAAGTCTTAAAACATTTAAACATAGGACCTAAAATAGACAAGTGGATTTAGAGAAACAACCTAAAATTTTTATATTAAACTGATTCATTCTTAAAAAAGTTTCATTTGCTTATAACTTTTTCTACAATTTATGTTTAAAATTAATAATTTTTAAAATTTGTTTAAAATTAATAATTTTTAAAATTTATTTAAAATTTTATATTTTTAAATATTTTTATTCTCTATATTTCTATATACATACATTTAAAAAAAATTGAAACCATAATGAATGACACACCTCTTATAAGGTTAAAGCTTACATAGCGGGTTGCAACCCTCTCCAGTAGTTCATAGTCATGACCTCACATTGGGCCAAAGTCCCAAAAATAATTTATATTCATTTTATATATAAATTTTAATATATTATATAATTATATATTGTTTTATTATGATTTACTATATTTAATTTATATTTTCTTATCATATTTAACATATAATATATTTTTAATTATGTTTCTAGGGAGTCTCATGGCATGACAAGCTTACATAAAAACCAAAACACAACAATGTAAAAGTACTAAAACTATAAAATTTTCAAATATATATTAATACTTACAAATGAGACTATTAAAAGTAACATATAAGTATATAATATTTATTTCACATGTAAAAAAATGAATGGTGGTTTTTGAAAACTAAAACTATAAGTTACACACAAAAGTAAAAAAAAAAAAATTATACCCCGTCCATGGAAAAATCAAGGCTCATCCATTAAAAAATAACAGAGATAATGTAGAATGGAAACCCCCAGAGGAAGGCTGGGTCAATTGAATTTTTATAGAGTAATCTAGGACCATCGGGGGCAAGCTACATCCTCAAGAATCATGAAGGAAATGTGATTGTTAGAGTGGTGAAGAAATTGCTTGTTGGTACTAACAATGAAGCAAAATTTCAAGCGGTGTTAGGTGGATTACAAATGGGAATTAAGTTAGAGGTGAAGAGACTAATTATTGAAGGGGATTTTCTTCTAACAATCAATGCCATTCGTAAGGATAAATGCCCAAACTAGAAGCTTAACAATATTCTTCAAAGTTATCGTATACTGATGGAAAAACTTGATGCCTTTCAATTGGACCATGTATACATAAAAACAAACAAGGAAGTTGATAAATTAGCCAATCTAGTGGTCGACATGGAAGAAGAGCTATTGGAGACCAAGGTGGCAAACATGTGAAGTGGCATTATTATAGATACTCCCTCGTAATGAAGCAATAAAAGAAACGATGTGAGGATGATAGTCCAACCCTTTGAGCATGGGAGGAGCTTGAAGAAGTACGTGTTTTAACCAGCAACATGATTAAATTGAATGCAAAAGTGATGTGAAGAAAGATATATTGGGAATGGTTGAGATTGCTAAAGCATACCGGTATATGGATTCTACCATATGTCTCACAGCTAAAATGAGACAAATTTCATTTAGAAGAGAGATTTCAAAGTTGCATTTGAAAAAGGTGTTCAAAACAAAATCTACAATTGTCCTCCATGTAGTTAGGATGGTTTTGGGAAATACATTCATGACTATGGCTCATCGGTTTAGAGTTAATATAAACATTGCTTTGATGTTGGTTGTTGTAACGCTGGAATTAGGAGAGTCAAGAGATACCATTCAGGAGGTGGTTGAAACGATGATAAATCCTAAATGGAGAGGTGGCCTAAAGAAACTACTGGAAGAAGTGATTCTAGGATTAGGGTTTCATCTAGGGTAGGGCACTTGGCCCTTCATTTTCCCCCACTATGCAGATCCATGGGTGCCTTTCATTATCAATGCTATAGGAGAGAATGAAGGAGAATGCAAGAACGAAGCATCGTGGGGGCTGTAATTCTTGAAAATGCTTGTTGGAGTGTCAAATGCCGATGGTGTTGACTGGTCCTTTGCAATAGAAATGAATGATTTAGACACATGAGAAGAAGAAGGGACGGCAACAAAGGAGATGGTTAGTTAAATAGCAGTTTGATCAATATGAGAATATAACACATAGTTAGTAAATAGAATATGTAGACAACAATTTATATGTAAAGCAAATGTAATTAACTTTTTAGCCCTCCATTGAAGCTACCATTTTGAAATATATGTAAAGTTGATATTTTTAGTTAATTTTTTTATGAGGTACGGCTCCCTTATGTCATTTCACTAATAATAAAAAATAAAAATGATAGAAAATTAAGTGTCCATACATGTATGTAGTAAATACAATAATTTTAAAGTAAAATAAAATAACTCTTATATATGTTAACTTGATTTCTAATTTATGTTTATTTAATATATATTTAATATTTTATTTATATAAATATTATATATTAATATATATTTTATTATTTTTGGTTAGTATATAATATATGTATTAATAATTTTTATTTGATTTTTTAGTTTTTACAATAATAATATACACAACTTAAATGAGGTTTTCATACCATGTACTATCTTGAAATTTATAATGAATTAATTTTAGGTATGTAAATTAATTAATAAATGTAAAATAAATATATGAATTAAGTAAATAACACATACACAAGAAACACAAGATTTATGGTGTGGAAAACCATAATGGTGAAAAACCCCATATGCATCATTTAAGTGAGAAAACTTACATATGTTGTAGAAATATAGACTTAGAACTAGGTTTAAAAAATCTCTCTTTCTTCCAAATGGCCTCTCCTAGACCTCTTGCAATATTCTCCATACAATAATCACTATCCCATAAATGAGAACTCCCTATAATATAGGAAGTGAAAGGTAGGTAATTTCTGTAAGAGAAGTTACACCTTTCAATAAAAAGCATTTTGAATTATTTAATAAATTAATAATATTTATAAGATAAATCTTTATTAAATATTAATTAATTAAATAGTATTTTTTATAAAACATATGCTTAAAACATATTTATATTATAAGGTTTATACCTTATAGTAGAGTCTTGTTAATTTTTTATTTAGGTCTATTGAAAGATATGACCCTATAATATTATGCTCTAACAAGAAAGACTATGGATTTTGTGGAGATACTACACATGATTCTTTTAATTGCCTCAAGGCAGCCCAATATTAAAAAAATGGCCAAGTACCTATTAGAAGTGAAGAACTCTTAAGACCTAATGCGACAAAGTGGGTCAAAGCTATAATCATTTTTGTGAAGATAAATCCTCCCAATGCCAAACTATGTTAGAAAATAGAGGTTGAGGACAAAGAGGGAGTAGGATAAATGCCCCCCATTGAGGAACAATAATTGGAGAGTGTTAGGAATTGCATGCAGAAGATATCAATTAAATGCAAATAAAGATTAAACAGAGGAATAAAAATACACAGAAATAATAACAGTGAGAGACAATTTTAACGTGGTTCACCCAAACTCAAGCTACATCCACCAATAGAGAGTCCAATATTATTATCCAATAAATCAAATTGATTACAACCAGCAATCCTTGCAACTCAATACCACTACAAATGCTACAACAATATCAACAAAAAATCCTAACCCTTAGACATTTTATCAAGACTTATGTCGGTTACAAAATAGGGTTTTTTATGTCGGCCAATAGAAAAATAACTCCCGACACCTTTATAAAATAATAAAAGTTGTTTGACGTTTCGGGGGCGCTGCCCCTCGACCCCGTCCTGTATCGCAACAAGGAGCACACCAAGGGCACTACCCCTAGACCCCGCAAGGGGTGCTACCCCTTGACCTCGTCTTGGGGGTGCTGCCCCCAAACCCCCATTAAATAATTTGGGGGGAAACCACTCTGATAAAACTAGGGAAAATATAACCTCCGACTCTAATTAGGCTCCATTTATAACAAGAGAGAGAGAATATCAAGTGAAAGAGGAAATATTATGGAGAAAGGCCATACAAGAATATAGAAATAAAAAATAGAGTAGCAGTGGTCACTCAGGGAAAGATTGACACTCAAAAACATAAGATGATCTAAGAGGATTCAAACAAAGATCTAAGAAGACCATTAGATAAGAGCAAAAAAAGGAAGAGTACCACAAGGCCTACTGCTCAGAAAAAGAAGCATGGATATTGAAGAAACTAGAAAACCTTGTGGAAGAAGAAAACATACTAGAAAAACTGAAGTAGATTGCTAAATATTGGAATAAGCAAAAAGAAGACAATAGGAGAGGTCATGTTAAAAGTGTGGTAAAATCTTGAAAAATGGAAGAAACACCCTATTTTGGTTGAATCAATAGTCAACAATAAATGGGTAAAGAATGCACTAATAGACTTAGGTGTAGATGTTAATATTATGCCCAAACAAGCCTAGGAGGAGTTTGGGAAACCAACATTAGATGATACTCCCTATGATATAGCTTTGGCTAATGGAACTTGTTGGTTCTCAAGACTACAAACTGAGACAAATAGAACAAGATATCTCATGCAAAAATAGTAACACGTCAACTAGGGGAGGATGGTTTTGGTCCAATGCATAGGATTAGGGTAGATCCTCTTCTTCTTTAGGCTCTACAAAACCTAGGGATTTATTCCCTTAATGTCTTAACACAAATAAGAATAAGGCTTTGGTTACCATGCCCTAATGGCAATCAAGGGCCTCACCAATATTTGATAAAATCAAGCAAGCATATATGTGCCCAATGATATGAATTGATTATATTTCTTAAGACGAATCCCCTTATCCTTTCTTGCACATATGCATATTCCATCTCACCAACAAAGCTCCCTATAGATCCATTTGACACAAGCTCACTAATATTATGCATTTGTTGAAGCAATGAGCTATGTGATAAGCACTCGTACATACACAAACCTCTTAAGATCTTACTCAAGTGTAGCTCTCTTAAGATGAATCCAAACTTGTAAAATTGATTGGTGCATGTAGGTAGGACATGAAACTAAACTAAAAGAAAAATAAAATGTGTTTTATGAAACCCAAAGCCAACTGACTGATGCCAAATCTATTGGGAAACAGTCACAACATGTAAGGAGGAAATATGATCATATGGAACTACAACTATATCATAAAAATAGGGAAAACTTACACATCATACACACTTAATAATCCATCTTAGATCAGCAACATCCCACATGCAATAGAGGAAGACCATTACAAAATATAACTTTTATAATGTATTATAATGTTGCAACATTAATCAACACTTTATTACATTAGGCCAACAAATGTGGCAAAAGAGGATCTACAACTAGGTTCAATCAACCCCTTGAAACATTACAGCTTGCCATGGAGACATATGACCATGCAACTACCTAGGCCAACTACAACGTGTACAAACAAGTGTTTCCCTTATAATATTACACCTACATTGATTAATCCTCTAGAATAAACCTAGGGCAACCAAGATAAGAATTTAGCTCTCAAACCAACTTCTAATACATCAAAAATAGGGCATATATAGCACCTTCAAACATTTCAATGACCATGAGAGACAATGAGGAAAATTCAAATGCAGGTCTAATCACTATTAAGACACCCAAAAAAATCCACATGATAGAAGAACAATGCCTCAAAGGAAGGAAATCCACATGGAAAAAGATCAATGCCTCAAAGCAAGGAAATCCACCTAGGATCTTACACAAGGTAAAGATAACAAGCTTTCATTGAGCCATGATGCAACTATCTCATCCTCAACAAACCCTCTGTCACACAATAAATGCAAGCACAAATCTTAATTAGAGAAGATTGTTAGGAAAAGTGTGTTGTACACCTTGTACAAGAATGAAATATTTTAATTATGTAAAATAAATATTTATTTGTGATCAATCTGAGGGATGTATTTAGCCACATTACATATTTATTTGGGTCCACTTGTAAAGTTGTATATAACATTTGGTTAGTTATTTTATGTGTGGGAGACATAATAATTAATTAATACTATTTGGAAAACTTAGTACCAAAAAGTGAAAACTTAGTATCAAGAATTAACTGAGGGGTCAATGGTTTTGTGTACTCATGGTTTTGAGACACATGGTTTTACCAATACCACAAGTTGTATTTGTGTGAGCTTGAGTTTATAAAATCAATAACATGGTTAGTGGTTTGGGTTGGCTGGTTTAGTGGGTTGTCATTGTATTGAGTTTCTCTTGTGAGTGCATATGTGAAGCATGGCATGGGATGTGTGGTTACATGCTTGAACAAATTACATGCTCTACCTGGTCTACACATTTCTATAAAGAGGGTCGAGACAAATTACATAGGCTTCGAGCCACCCCCAATGAACAATCTTACATTTATCACAAGAAATGTGTAGACCAGGTAGAGCCACCACCTCAATGTCCTCTGAACCCTCACTATCACAATAATATGAAGATGTCAGAATTGCCTCCATCGGGAGTGCCACCTTCAACGTTTTCACCAATTCTTTCTCTACCCATTACAAACACTATTGTCATCCTTTGGAGGCATGAAGATGCTCTATAATGCACCCAAATAAACCTCTACCTATTGAATGACATCATCAATGTCATCATGAAGTAAATAGGAGTTGGTAGCAGTCGAGAGCAAATAAGTGCAAGATAAAGACTGGGCCGCATTGAAAAAACTTCACCTTCCTCTCATGTACCTTGGGTCAAGCAACATATTCGCCATGGTCAAGAAGATACCAACACTCAAAAATCCATCCATATTCTTCACTAACTCCCAAATCTGGATCACCCAATGTCTAAGATTAGGATCCTTAATTTCCTTGTGCACATAAGCCATAAAATCCACAACCATCTCCTCACCAGATATGCAATGCTTTCACTATTTTAGGGGATCTCCTCATCTTTCACCTTTCCCTTATATCTCCCGTCCTTCCTACTAGCCCCACACCTTGAGCCAACCACATAAGCCATGCGTCGAGGAACCAAATACCTATGCAAAATGAAACACCTGGAGACTTCAATAACAACCCACAACCAACACAATAAGCCCAGAGATGTGAAGGACTGATAATTAATTATACTTAGTTCTCACAAATGAAAACCATCATCACTCTAATGCCTCTTGCCACCATACCAACCCATTTACAGGTGATTTTATTTAAAAATTATAATTAATAGTAATATTATAACTTAACTTTGCTAAGCTTAGTTTCCTTTAAAAGTTATAATTAATAATAATATTATAACTTAACTTTGAAGAAATTGATAAAATTAATATGTAAATTCCAATGTATTAATAAGTTCCTCAAAATAAGGGTTATGTGACAAGTGTGGAGTCTTTCTTCAAAATAACGAGGTCCATTATTTAATTAGAATATTAATCTAATTTTTGAATAAAACAAATAATTCCCAATGTGGAGTCTCTTTTCAAAGGAATACTTGTATGCACAAATTATGTGCTTAATTGTCCATGTATGTAAAAAAACCTATTCATATTAATAATAAATTTATATGACCTAGAACTTGTTATATTATTATAGAAGCTAGGTCTTAAAACAAGAGACTCAAAATAGACAAGAAGGTCAAAAATAAAAGTTTTATAATTAATAATAATATTATAACTTAACTTTGAAGAAATTGATAAAATTAATATGTAAATTCTAATGTATTAATAAGTTTCTTTAAAATAAGGATTATGTGACAAATGATTATTCAACTTTCAAAATATTAATCTAATTCCAAATGTGGAGTCCCTTTTCAAGGGAATACTTGTGTGCACAAATTATGTTCTTGACTCTCCTTATAAGTCAAAAAACTATTCAGTCAAAGGGCCCTTAGTCTACTGGTGAAGTTGAAAGGTTTTGAATGAGCCCACAAAGGATCAAGTCTTTCTGAGTGCAAGGCCCCCGACATCATAAGAGATGAGGTTAGGATTGTGCCCCAGGTGAATTTGGTGGAATGGAGAATTTCAGCCTAAGGCTCGTGCTCCCATATCCGGTAGCAAAAACAAACTTGTGGATGATCTTCATAAAAAAAATTTAACTATTCATATTAATAGTAAATTTATATGGCCTAGAACTTATTATATTATTATAGAAGGTAAGTCTTAAAACATTTAAACATAGGACCTAAAATAGACAAGTGGATTTAGAGAAACAACCTAAAATTTTTATATTAAACTGATTCATTCTTAAAAAAGTTTCATTTGCTTATAACTTTTTCTACAATTTATGTTTAAAATTAATAATTTTTAAAATTTGTTTAAAATTAATAATTTTTAAAATTTATTTAAAATTTTATATTTTTAAATATTTTTATTCTCTATATTTCTATATACATACATTTAAAAAAAATTGAAACCATAATGAATGACACACCTCTTATAAGGTTAAAGCTTACATAGCGGGTTGCAACCCTCTCCAGTAGTTCATAGTCATGACCTCACATTGGGCCAAAGTCCCAAAAATAATTTATATTCATTTTATATATAAATTTTAATATATTATATAATTATATATTGTTTTATTATGATTTACTATATTTAATTTATATTTTCTTATCATATTTAACATATAATATATTTTTAATTATGTTTCTAGGGAGTCTCATGGCATGACAAGCTTACATAAAAACCAAAACACAACAATGTAAAAGTACTAAAACTATAAAATTTTCAAATATATATTAATACTTACAAATGAGACTATTAAAAGTAACATATAAGTATATAATATTTATTTCACATGTAAAAAAATGAATGGTGGTTTTTGAAAACTAAAACTATAAGTTACACACAAAAGTAAAAAAAAAAAAATTATACCCCGTCCATGGAAAAATCAAGGCTCATCCATTAAAAAATAACAGAGATAATGTAGGATGGAAACCCCCAGAGGAAGGCTGGGTCAATTGAATTTTTATAGAGTAATCTAGGACCATCGGGGGCAAGCTACATCCTCAAGAATCATGAAGGAAATGTGATTGTTAGAGTGGTGAAGAAATTGCTTGTTGGTACTAACAATGAAGCAAAATTTCAAGCGGTGTTAGGTGGATTACAAATGGGAATTAAGTTAGAGGTGAAGAGACTAATTATTGAAGGGGATTTTCTTCTAACAATCAATGCCATTCGTAAGGATAAATGCCCAAACTAGAAGCTTAACAATATTCTTCAAAGTTATCGTATACTGATGGAAAAACTTGATGCCTTTCAATTGGACCATGTATACATAAAAACAAACAAGGAAGTTGATAAATTAGCCAATCTAGTGGTCGACATGGAAGAAGAGCTATTGGAGACCAAGGTGGCAAACATGTGAAGTGGCATTATTATAGATACTCCCTCGTAATGAAGCAATAAAAGAAACGATGTGAGGATGATAGTCCAACCCTTTGAGCATGGGAGGAGCTTGAAGAAGTACGTGTTTTAACCAGCAACATGATTAAATTGAATGCAAAAGTGATGTGAAGAAAGATATATTGGGAATGGTTGAGATTGCTAAAGCATACCGGTATATGGATTCTACCATATGTCTCACAGCTAAAATGAGACAAATTTCATTTAGAAGAGAGATTTCAAAGTTGCATTTGAAAAAGGTGTTCAAAACAAAATCTACAATTGTCCTCCATGTAGTTAGGATGGTTTTGGGAAATACATTCATGACTATGGCTCATCGGTTTAGAGTTAATATAAACATTGCTTTGATGTTGGTTGTTGTAACGCTGGAATTAGGAGAGTCAAGAGATACCATTCAGGAGGTGGTTGAAACGATGATAAATCCTAAATGGAGAGGTGGCCTAAAGAAACTACTGGAAGAAGTGATTCTAGGATTAGGGTTTCATCTAGGGTAGGGCACTTGGCCCTTCATTTTCCCCCACTATGCAGATCCATGGGTGCCTTTCATTATCAATGCTATAGGAGAGAATGAAGGAGAATGCAAGAACGAAGCATCGTGGGGGCTGTAATTCTTGAAAATGCTTGTTGGAGTGTCAAATGCCGATGGTGTTGACTGGTCCTTTGCAATAGAAATGAATGATTTAGACACATGAGAAGAAGAAGGGACGGCAACAAAGGAGATGGTTAGTTAAATAGCAGTTTGATCAATATGAGAATATAACACATAGTTAGTAAATAGAATATGTAGACAACAATTTATATGTAAAGCAAATGTAATTAACTTTTTAGCCCTCCATTGAAGCTACCATTTTGAAATATATGTAAAGTTGATATTTTTAGTTAATTTTTTTATGAGGTACGGCTCCCTTATGTCATTTCACTAATAATAAAAAATAAAAATGATAGAAAATTAAGTGTCCATACATGTATGTAGTAAATACAATAATTTTAAAGTAAAATAAAATAACTCTTATATATGTTAACTTGATTTCTAATTTATGTTTATTTAATATATATTTAATATTTTATTTATATAAATATTATATATTAATATATATTTTATTATTTTTGGTTAGTATATAATATATGTATTAATAATTTTTATTTGATTTTTTAGTTTTTACAATAATAATATACACAACTTAAATGAGGTTTTCATACCATGTACTATCTTGAAATTTATAATGAATTAATTTTAGGTATGTAAATTAATTAATAAATGTAAAATAAATATATGAATTAAGTAAATAACACATACACAAGAAACACAAGATTTATGGTGTGGAAAACCATAATGGTGAAAAACCCCATATGCATCATTTAAGTGAGAAAACTTACATATGTTGTAGAAATATAGACTTAGAACTAGGTTTAAAAAATCTCTCTTTCTTCCAAATGGCCTCTCCTAGACCTCTTGCAATATTCTCCATACAATAATCACTATCCCATAAATGAGAACTCCCTATAATATAGGAAGTGAAAGGTAGGTAATTTCTGTAAGAGAAGTTACACCTTTCAATAAAAAGCATTTTGAATTATTTAATAAATTAATAATATTTATAAGATAAATCTTTATTAAATATTAATTAATTAAATAGTATTTTTTATAAAACATATGCTTAAAACATATTTATATTATAAGGTTTATACCTTATAGTAGAGTCTAGTTAATTTTTTATTTAGGTCTATTGAAAGATATGACCCTATAATATTATGCTCTAACAAGAAAGACTATGGATTTTGTGGAGATACTACACATGATTCTTTTAATTGCCTCAAGGCAGCCCAATATTAAAAAAATGGCCAAGTACCTATTAGAAGTGAAGAACTCTTAAGACCTAATGCGACAAAGTGGGTCAAAGCTATAATCATTTTTGTGAAGATAAATCCTCCCAATGCCAAACTATGTTAGAAAATAGAGGTTGAGGACAAAGAGGGAGTAGGATAAATGCCCCCCATTGAGGAACAATAATTGGAGAGTGTTAGGAATTGCATGCAGAAGATATCAATTAAATGCAAATAAAGATTAAACAGAGGAATAAAAATACACAGAAATAATAACAGTGAGAGACAATTTTAACGTGGTTCACCCAAACTCAAGCTACATCCACCAATAGAGAGTCCAATATTATTATCCAATAAATCAAATTGATTACAACCAGCAATCCTTGCAACTCAATACCACTACAAATGCTACAACAATATCAACAAAAAATCCTAACCCTTAGACATTTTATCAAGACTTATGTCGGTTACAAAATAGGGTTTTTTATGTCGGCCAATAGAAAAATAACTCCCGACACCTTTATAAAATAATAAAAGTTGTTTGACGTTTCGGGGGCGCTGCCCCTCGACCCCGTCCTGTATCGCAACAAGGAGCACACCAAGGGCACTACCCCTAGACCCCGCAAGGGGTGCTACCCCTTGACCTCGTCTTGGGGGTGCTGCCCCCAAACCCCCATTAAATAATTTGGGGGGAAACCACTCTGATAAAACTAGGGAAAATATAACCTCCGACTCTAATTAGGCTCCATTTATAACAAGAGAGAGAGAATATCAAGTGAAAGAGGAAATATTATGGAGAAAGGCCATACAAGAATATAGAAATAAAAAATAGAGTAGCAGTGGTCACTCAGGGAAAGATTGACACTCAAAAACATAAGATGATCTAAGAGGATTCAAACAAAGATCTAAGAAGACCATTAGATAAGAGCAAAAAAAGGAAGAGTACCACAAGGCCTACTGCTCAGAAAAAGAAGCATGGATATTGAAGAAACTAGAAAACCTTGTGGAAGAAGAAAACATACTAGAAAAACTGAAGTAGATTGCTAAATATTGGAATAAGCAAAAAGAAGACAATAGGAGAGGTCATGTTAAAAGTGTGGTAAAATCTTGAAAAATGGAAGAAACACCCTATTTTGGTTGAATCAATAGTCAACAATAAATGGGTAAAGAATGCACTAATAGACTTAGGTGTAGATGTTAATATTATGCCCAAACAAGCCTAGGAGGAGTTTGGGAAACCAACATTAGATGATACTCCCTATGATATAGCTTTGGCTAATGGAACTTGTTGGTTCTCAAGACTACAAACTGAGACAAATAGAACAAGATATCTCATGCAAAAATAGTAACACGTCAACTAGGGGAGGATGGTTTTGGTCCAATGCATAGGATTAGGGTAGATCCTCTTCTTCTTTAGGCTCTACAAAACCTAGGGATTTATTCCCTTAATGTCTTAACACAAATAAGAATAAGGCTTTGGTTACCATGCCCTAATGGCAATCAAGGGCCTCACCAATATTTGATAAAATCAAGCAAGCATATATGTGCCCAATGATATGAATTGATTATATTTCTTAAGACGAATCCCCTTATCCTTTCTTGCACATATGCATATTCCATCTCACCAACAAAGCTCCCTATAGATCCATTTGACACAAGCTCACTAATATTATGCATTTGTTGAAGCAATGAGCTATGTGATAAGCACTCGTACATACACAAACCTCTTAAGATCTTACTCAAGTGTAGCTCTCTTAAGATGAATCCAAACTTGTAAAATTGATTGGTGCATGTAGGTAGGACATGAAACTAAACTAAAAGAAAAATAAAATGTGTTTTATGAAACCCAAAGCCAACTGACTGATGCCAAATCTATTGGGAAACAGTCACAACATGTAAGGAGGAAATATGATCATATGGAACTACAACTATATCATAAAAATAGGGAAAACTTACACATCATACACACTTAATAATCCATCTTAGATCAGCAACATCCCACATGCAATAGAGGAAGACCATTACAAAATATAACTTTTATAATGTATTATAATGTTGCAACATTAATCAACACTTTATTACATTAGGCCAACAAATGTGGCAAAAGAGGATCTACAACTAGGTTCAATCAACCCCTTGAAACATTACAGCTTGCCATGGAGACATATGACCATGCAACTACCTAGGCCAACTACAACGTGTACAAACAAGTGTTTCCCTTATAATATTACACCTACATTGATTAATCCTCTAGAATAAACCTAGGGCAACCAAGATAAGAATTTAGCTCTCAAACCAACTTCTAATACATCAAAAATAGGGCATATATAGCACCTTCAAACATTTCAATGACCATGAGAGACAATGAGGAAAATTCAAATGCAGGTCTAATCACTATTAAGACACCCAAAAAAATCCACATGATAGAAGAACAATGCCTCAAAGGAAGGAAATCCACATGGAAAAAGATCAATGCCTCAAAGCAAGGAAATCCACCTAGGATCTTACACAAGGTAAAGATAACAAGCTTTCATTGAGCCATGATGCAACTATCTCATCCTCAACAAACCCTCTGTCACACAATAAATGCAAGCACAAATCTTAATTAGAGAAGATTGTTAGGAAAAGTGTGTTGTACACCTTGTACAAGAATGAAATATTTTAATTATGTAAAATAAATATTTATTTGTGATCAATCTGAGGGATGTATTTAGCCACATTACATATTTATTTGGGTCCACTTGTAAAGTTGTATATAACATTTGGTTAGTTATTTTATGTGTGGGAGACATAATAATTAATTAATACTATTTGGAAAACTTAGTACCAAAAAGTGAAAACTTAGTATCAAGAATTAACTGAGGGGTCAATGGTTTTGTGTACTCATGGTTTTGAGACACATGGTTTTACCAATACCACAAGTTGTATTTGTGTGAGCTTGAGTTTATAAAATCAATAACATGGTTAGTGGTTTGGGTTGGCTGGTTTAGTGGGTTGTCATTGTATTGAGTTTCTCTTGTGAGTGCATATGTGAAGCATGGCATGGGATGTGTGGTTACATGCTTGAACAAATTACATGCTCTACCTGGTCTACACATTTCTATAAAGAGGGTCGAGACAAATTACATAGGCTTCGAGCCACCCCCAATGAACAATCTTACATTTATCACAAGAAATGTGTAGACCAGGTAGAGCCACCACCTCAATGTCCTCTGAACCCTCACTATCACAATAATATGAAGATGTCAGAATTGCCTCCATCGGGAGTGCCACCTTCAACGTTTTCACCAATTCTTTCTCTACCCATTACAAACACTATTGTCATCCTTTGGAGGCATGAAGATGCTCTATAATGCACCCAAATAAACCTCTACCTATTGAATGACATCATCAATGTCATCATGAAGTAAATAGGAGTTGGTAGCAGTCGAGAGCAAATAAGTGCAAGATAAAGACTGGGCCGCATTGAAAAAACTTCACCTTCCTCTCATGTACCTTGGGTCAAGCAACATATTCGCCATGGTCAAGAAGATACCAACACTCAAAAATCCATCCATATTCTTCACTAACTCCCAAATCTGGATCACCCAATGTCTAAGATTAGGATCCTTAATTTCCTTGTGCACATAAGCCATAAAATCCACAACCATCTCCTCACCAGATATGCAATGCTTTCACTATTTTAGGGGATCTCCTCATCTTTCACCTTTCCCTTATATCTCCCGTCCTTCCTACTAGCCCCACACCTTGAGCCAACCACATAAGCCATGCGTCGAGGAACCAAATACCTATGCAAAATGAAACACCTGGAGACTTCAATAACAACCCACAACCAACACAATAAGCCCAGAGATGTGAAGGACTGATAATTAATTATACTTAGTTCTCACAAATGAAAACCATCATCACTCTAATGCCTCTTGCCACCATACCAACCCATTTACAGGTGATTTTATTTAAAAATTATAATTAATAGTAATATTATAACTTAACTTTGCTAAGCTTAGTTTCCTTTAAAAGTTATAATTAATAATAATATTATAACTTAACTTTGAAGAAATTGATAAAATTAATATGTAAATTCCAATGTATTAATAAGTTCCTCAAAATAAGGGTTATGTGACAAGTGTGGAGTCTTTCTTCAAAATAACGAGGTCCATTATTTAATTAGAATATTAATCTAATTTTTGAATAAAACAAATAATTCCCAATGTGGAGTCTCTTTTCAAAGGAATACTTGTATGCACAAATTATGTGCTTAATTGTCCATGTATGTAAAAAAACCTATTCATATTAATAATAAATTTATATGACCTAGAACTTGTTATATTATTATAGAAGCTAGGTCTTAAAACAAGAGACTCAAAATAGACAAGAAGGTCAAAAATAAAAGTTTTATAATTAATAATAATATTATAACTTAACTTTGAAGAAATTGATAAAATTAATATGTAAATTCTAATGTATTAATAAGTTTCTTTAAAATAAGGATTATGTGACAAATGATTATTCAACTTTCAAAATATTAATCTAATTCCAAATGTGGAGTCCCTTTTCAAGGGAATACTTGTGTGCACAAATTATGTTCTTGACTCTCCTTATAAGTCAAAAAACTATTCAGTCAAAGGGCCCTTAGTCTACTGGTGAAGTTGAAAGGTTTTGAATGAGCCCACAAAGGATCAAGTCTTTCTGAGTGCAAGGCCCCCGACATCATAAGAGATGAGGTTAGGATTGTGCCCCAGGTGAATTTGGTGGAATGGAGAATTTCAGCCTAAGGCTCGTGCTCCCATATCCGGTAGCAAAAACAAACTTGTGGATGATCTTCATAAAAAAAATTTAACTATTCATATTAATAGTAAATTTATATGGCCTAGAACTTATTATATTATTATAGAAGGTAAGTCTTAAAACATTTAAACATAGGACCTAAAATAGACAAGTGGATTTAGAGAAACAACCTAAAATTTTTATATTAAACTGATTCATTCTTAAAAAAGTTTCATTTGCTTATAACTTTTTCTACAATTTATGTTTAAAATTAATAATTTTTAAAATTTGTTTAAAATTAATAATTTTTAAAATTTATTTAAAATTTTATATTTTTAAATATTTTTATTCTCTATATTTCTATATACATACATTTAAAAAAAATTGAAACCATAATGAATGACACACCTCTTATAAGGTTAAAGCTTACATAGCGGGTTGCAACCCTCTCCAGTAGTTCATAGTCATGACCTCACATTGGGCCAAAGTCCCAAAAATAATTTATATTCATTTTATATATAAATTTTAATATATTATATAATTATATATTGTTTTATTATGATTTACTATATTTAATTTATATTTTCTTATCATATTTAACATATAATATATTTTTAATTATGTTTCTAGGGAGTCTCATGGCATGACAAGCTTACATAAAAACCAAAACACAACAATGTAAAAGTACTAAAACTATAAAATTTTCAAATATATATTAATACTTACAAATGAGACTATTAAAAGTAACATATAAGTATATAATATTTATTTCACATGTAAAAAAATGAATGGTGGTTTTTGAAAACTAAAACTATAAGTTACACACAAAAGTAAAAAAAAAAAAATTATACCCCGTCCATGGAAAAATCAAGGCTCATCCATTAAAAAATAACAGAGATAATGTAGGATGGAAACCCCCAGAGGAACGCTGGGTCAATTGAATTTTTATAGAGTAATCTAGGACCATCGGGGGCAAGCTACATCCTCAAGAATCATGAAGGAAATGTGATTGTTAGAGTGGTGAAGAAATTGCTTGTTGGTACTAACAATGAAGCAAAATTTCAAGCGGTGTTAGGTGGATTACAAATGGGAATTAAGTTAGAGGTGAAGAGACTAATTATTGAAGGGGATTTTCTTCTAACAATCAATGCCATTCGTAAGGATAAATGCCCAAACTAGAAGCTTAACAATATTCTTCAAAGTTATCGTATACTGATGGAAAAACTTGATGCCTTTCAATTGGACCATGTATACATAAAAACAAACAAGGAAGTTGATAAATTAGCCAATCTAGTGGTCGACATGGAAGAAGAGCTATTGGAGACCAAGGTGGCAAACATGTGAAGTGGCATTATTATAGATACTCCCTCGTAATGAAGCAATAAAAGAAACGATGTGAGGATGATAGTCCAACCCTTTGAGCATGGGAGGAGCTTGAAGAAGTACGTGTTTTAACCAGCAACATGATTAAATTGAATGCAAAAGTGATGTGAAGAAAGATATATTGGGAATGGTTGAGATTGCTAAAGCATACCGGTATATGGATTCTACCATATGTCTCACAGCTAAAATGAGACAAATTTCATTTAGAAGAGAGATTTCAAAGTTGCATTTGAAAAAGGTGTTCAAAACAAAATCTACAATTGTCCTCCATGTAGTTAGGATGGTTTTGGGAAATACATTCATGACTATGGCTCATCGGTTTAGAGTTAATATAAACATTGCTTTGATGTTGGTTGTTGTAACGCTGGAATTAGGAGAGTCAAGAGATACCATTCAGGAGGTGGTTGAAACGATGATAAATCCTAAATGGAGAGGTGGCCTAAAGAAACTACTGGAAGAAGTGATTCTAGGATTAGGGTTTCATCTAGGGTAGGGCACTTGGCCCTTCATTTTCCCCCACTATGCAGATCCATGGGTGCCTTTCATTATCAATGCTATAGGAGAGAATGAAGGAGAATGCAAGAACGAAGCATCGTGGGGGCTGTAATTCTTGAAAATGCTTGTTGGAGTGTCAAATGCCGATGGTGTTGACTGGTCCTTTGCAATAGAAATGAATGATTTAGACACATGAGAAGAAGAAGGGACGGCAACAAAGGAGATGGTTAGTTAAATAGCAGTTTGATCAATATGAGAATATAACACATAGTTAGTAAATAGAATATGTAGACAACAATTTATATGTAAAGCAAATGTAATTAACTTTTTAGCCCTCCATTGAAGCTACCATTTTGAAATATATGTAAAGTTGATATTTTTAGTTAATTTTTTTATGAGGTACGGCTCCCTTATGTCATTTCACTAATAATAAAAAATAAAAATGATAGAAAATTAAGTGTCCATACATGTATGTAGTAAATACAATAATTTTAAAGTAAAATAAAATAACTCTTATATATGTTAACTTGATTTCTAATTTATGTTTATTTAATATATATTTAATATTTTATTTATATAAATATTATATATTAATATATATTTTATTATTTTTGGTTAGTATATAATATATGTATTAATAATTTTTATTTGATTTTTTAGTTTTTACAATAATAATATACACAACTTAAATGAGGTTTTCATACCATGTACTATCTTGAAATTTATAATGAATTAATTTTAGGTATGTAAATTAATTAATAAATGTAAAATAAATATATGAATTAAGTAAATAACACATACACAAGAAACACAAGATTTATGGTGTGGAAAACCATAATGGTGAAAAACCCCATATGCATCATTTAAGTGAGAAAACTTACATATGTTGTAGAAATATAGACTTAGAACTAGGTTTAAAAAATCTCTCTTTCTTCCAAATGGCCTCTCCTAGACCTCTTGCAATATTCTCCATACAATAATCACTATCCCATAAATGAGAACTCCCTATAATATAGGAAGTGAAAGGTAGGTAATTTCTGTAAGAGAAGTTACACCTTTCAATAAAAAGCATTTTGAATTATTTAATAAATTAATAATATTTATAAGATAAATCTTTATTAAATATTAATTAATTAAATAGTATTTTTTATAAAACATATGCTTAAAACATATTTATATTATAAGGTTTATACCTTATAGTAGAGTCTTGTTAATTTTTTATTTAGGTCTATTGAAAGATATGACCCTATAATATTATGCTCTAACAAGAAAGACTATGGATTTTGTGGAGATACTACACATGATTCTTTTAATTGCCTCAAGGCAGCCCAATATTAAAAAAATGGCCAAGTACCTATTAGAAGTGAAGAACTCTTAAGACCTAATGCGACAAAGTGGGTCAAAGCTATAATCATTTTTGTGAAGATAAATCCTCCCAATGCCAAACTATGTTAGAAAATAGAGGTTGAGGACAAAGAGGGAGTAGGATAAATGCCCCCCATTGAGGAACAATAATTGGAGAGTGTTAGGAATTGCATGCAGAAGATATCAATTAAATGCAAATAAAGATTAAACAGAGGAATAAAAATACACAGAAATAATAACAGTGAGAGACAATTTTAACGTGGTTCACCCAAACTCAAGCTACATCCACCAATAGAGAGTCCAATATTATTATCCAATAAATCAAATTGATTACAACCAGCAATCCTTGCAACTCAATACCACTACAAATGCTACAACAATATCAACAAAAAATCCTAACCCTTAGACATTTTATCAAGACTTATGTCGGTTACAAAATAGGGTTTTTTATGTCGGCCAATAGAAAAATAACTCCCGACACCTTTATAAAATAATAAAAGTTGTTTGACGTTTCGGGGGCGCTGCCCCTCGACCCCGTCCTGTATCGCAACAAGGAGCACACCAAGGGCACTACCCCTAGACCCCGCAAGGGGTGCTACCCCTTGACCTCGTCTTGGGGGTGCTGCCCCCAAACCCCCATTAAATAATTTGGGGGGAAACCACTCTGATAAAACTAGGGAAAATATAACCTCCGACTCTAATTAGGCTCCATTTATAACAAGAGAGAGAGAATATCAAGTGAAAGAGGAAATATTATGGAGAAAGGCCATACAAGAATATAGAAATAAAAAATAGAGTAGCAGTGGTCACTCAGGGAAAGATTGACACTCAAAAACATAAGATGATCTAAGAGGATTCAAACAAAGATCTAAGAAGACCATTAGATAAGAGCAAAAAAAGGAAGAGTACCACAAGGCCTACTGCTCAGAAAAAGAAGCATGGATATTGAAGAAACTAGAAAACCTTGTGGAAGAAGAAAACATACTAGAAAAACTGAAGTAGATTGCTAAATATTGGAATAAGCAAAAAGAAGACAATAGGAGAGGTCATGTTAAAAGTGTGGTAAAATCTTGAAAAATGGAAGAAACACCCTATTTTGGTTGAATCAATAGTCAACAATAAATGGGTAAAGAATGCACTAATAGACTTAGGTGTAGATGTTAATATTATGCCCAAACAAGCCTAGGAGGAGTTTGGGAAACCAACATTAGATGATACTCCCTATGATATAGCTTTGGCTAATGGAACTTGTTGGTTCTCAAGACTACAAACTGAGACAAATAGAACAAGATATCTCATGCAAAAATAGTAACACGTCAACTAGGGGAGGATGGTTTTGGTCCAATGCATAGGATTAGGGTAGATCCTCTTCTTCTTTAGGCTCTACAAAACCTAGGGATTTATTCCCTTAATGTCTTAACACAAATAAGAATAAGGCTTTGGTTACCATGCCCTAATGGCAATCAAGGGCCTCACCAATATTTGATAAAATCAAGCAAGCATATATGTGCCCAATGATATGAATTGATTATATTTCTTAAGACGAATCCCCTTATCCTTTCTTGCACATATGCATATTCCATCTCACCAACAAAGCTCCCTATAGATCCATTTGACACAAGCTCACTAATATTATGCATTTGTTGAAGCAATGAGCTATGTGATAAGCACTCGTACATACACAAACCTCTTAAGATCTTACTCAAGTGTAGCTCTCTTAAGATGAATCCAAACTTGTAAAATTGATTGGTGCATGTAGGTAGGACATGAAACTAAACTAAAAGAAAAATAAAATGTGTTTTATGAAACCCAAAGCCAACTGACTGATGCCAAATCTATTGGGAAACAGTCACAACATGTAAGGAGGAAATATGATCATATGGAACTACAACTATATCATAAAAATAGGGAAAACTTACACATCATACACACTTAATAATCCATCTTAGATCAGCAACATCCCACATGCAATAGAGGAAGACCATTACAAAATATAACTTTTATAATGTATTATAATGTTGCAACATTAATCAACACTTTATTACATTAGGCCAACAAATGTGGCAAAAGAGGATCTACAACTAGGTTCAATCAACCCCTTGAAACATTACAGCTTGCCATGGAGACATATGACCATGCAACTACCTAGGCCAACTACAACGTGTACAAACAAGTGTTTCCCTTATAATATTACACCTACATTGATTAATCCTCTAGAATAAACCTAGGGCAACCAAGATAAGAATTTAGCTCTCAAACCAACTTCTAATACATCAAAAATAGGGCATATATAGCACCTTCAAACATTTCAATGACCATGAGAGACAATGAGGAAAATTCAAATGCAGGTCTAATCACTATTAAGACACCCAAAAAAATCCACATGATAGAAGAACAATGCCTCAAAGGAAGGAAATCCACATGGAAAAAGATCAATGCCTCAAAGCAAGGAAATCCACCTAGGATCTTACACAAGGTAAAGATAACAAGCTTTCATTGAGCCATGATGCAACTATCTCATCCTCAACAAACCCTCTGCCACACAATAAATGCAAGCACAAATCTTAATTAGAGAAGATTGTTAGGAAAAGTGTGTTGTACACCTTGTACAAGAATGAAATATTTTAATTATGTAAAATAAATATTTATTTGTGATCAATCTGAGGGATGTATTTAGCCACATTACATATTTATTTGGGTCCACTTGTAAAGTTGTATATAACATTTGGTTAGTTATTTTATGTGTGGGAGACATAATAATTAATTAATACTATTTGGAAAACTTAGTACCAAAAAGTGAAAACTTAGTATCAAGAATTAACTGAGGGGTCAATGGTTTTGTGTACTCATGGTTTTGAGACACATGGTTTTACCAATACCACAAGTTGTATTTGTGTGAGCTTGAGTTTATAAAATCAATAACATGGTTAGTGGTTTGGGTTGGCTGGTTTAGTGGGTTGTCATTGTATTGAGTTTCTCTTGTGAGTGCATATGTGAAGCATGGCATGGGATGTGTGGTTACATGCTTGAACAAATTACATGCTCTACCTGGTCTACACATTTCTATAAAGAGGGTCGAGACAAATTACATAGGCTTCGAGCCACCCCCAATGAACAATCTTACATTTATCACAAGAAATGTGTAGACCAGGTAGAGCCACCACCTCAATGTCCTCTGAACCCTCACTATCACAATAATATGAAGATGTCAGAATTGCCTCCATCGGGAGTGCCACCTTCAACGTTTTCACCAATTCTTTCTCTACCCATTACAAACACTATTGTCATCCTTTGGAGGCATGAAGATGCTCTATAATGCACCCAAATAAACCTCTACCTATTGAATGACATCATCAATGTCATCATGAAGTAAATAGGAGTTGGTAGCAGTCGAGAGCAAATAAGTGCAAGATAAAGACTGGGCCGCATTGAAAAAACTTCACCTTCCTCTCATGTACCTTGGGTCAAGCAACATATTCGCCATGGTCAAGAAGATACCAACACTCAAAAATCCATCCATATTCTTCACTAACTCCCAAATCTGGATCACCCAATGTCTAAGATTAGGATCCTTAATTTCCTTGTGCACATAAGCCATAAAATCCACAACCATCTCCTCACCAGATATGCAATGCTTTCACTATTTTAGGGGATCTCCTCATCTTTCACCTTTCCCTTATATCTCCCGTCCTTCCTACTAGCCCCACACCTTGAGCCAACCACATAAGCCATGCGTCGAGGAACCAAATACCTATGCAAAATGAAACACCTGGAGACTTCAATAACAACCCACAACCAACACAATAAGCCCAGAGATGTGAAGGACTGATAATTAATTATACTTAGTTCTCACAAATGAAAACCATCATCACTCTAATGCCTCTTGCCACCATACCAACCCATTTACAGGTGATTTTATTTAAAAATTATAATTAATAGTAATATTATAACTTAACTTTGCTAAGCTTAGTTTCCTTTAAAAGTTATAATTAATAATAATATTATAACTTAACTTTGAAGAAATTGATAAAATTAATATGTAAATTCCAATGTATTAATAAGTTCCTCAAAATAAGGGTTATGTGACAAGTGTGGAGTCTTTCTTCAAAATAACGAGGTCCATTATTTAATTAGAATATTAATCTAATTTTTGAATAAAACAAATAATTCCCAATGTGGAGTCTCTTTTCAAAGGAATACTTGTATGCACAAATTATGTGCTTAATTGTCCATGTATGTAAAAAAACCTATTCATATTAATAATAAATTTATATGACCTAGAACTTGTTATATTATTATAGAAGCTAGGTCTTAAAACAAGAGACTCAAAATAGACAAGAAGGTCAAAAATAAAAGTTTTATAATTAATAATAATATTATAACTTAACTTTGAAGAAATTGATAAAATTAATATGTAAATTCTAATGTATTAATAAGTTTCTTTAAAATAAGGATTATGTGACAAATGATTATTCAACTTTCAAAATATTAATCTAATTCCAAATGTGGAGTCCCTTTTCAAGGGAATACTTGTGTGCACAAATTATGTTCTTGACTCTCCTTATAAGTCAAAAAACTATTCAGTCAAAGGGCCCTTAGTCTACTGGTGAAGTTGAAAGGTTTTGAATGAGCCCACAAAGGATCAAGTCTTTCTGAGTGCAAGGCCCCCGACATCATAAGAGATGAGGTTAGGATTGTGCCCCAGGTGAATTTGGTGGAATGGAGAATTTCAGCCTAAGGCTCGTGCTCCCATATCCGGTAGCAAAAACAAACTTGTGGATGATCTTCATAAAAAAAATTTAACTATTCATATTAATAGTAAATTTATATGGCCTAGAACTTATTATATTATTATAGAAGGTAAGTCTTAAAACATTTAAACATAGGACCTAAAATAGACAAGTGGATTTAGAGAAACAACCTAAAATTTTTATATTAAACTGATTCATTCTTAAAAAAGTTTCATTTGCTTATAACTTTTTCTACAATTTATGTTTAAAATTAATAATTTTTAAAATTTGTTTAAAATTAATAATTTTTAAAATTTATTTAAAATTTTATATTTTTAAATATTTTTATTCTCTATATTTCTATATACATACATTTAAAAAAAATTGAAACCATAATGAATGACACACCTCTTATAAGGTTAAAGCTTACATAGCGGGTTGCAACCCTCTCCAGTAGTTCATAGTCATGACCTCACATTGGGCCAAAGTCCCAAAAATAATTTATATTCATTTTATATATAAATTTTAATATATTATATAATTATATATTGTTTTATTATGATTTACTATATTTAATTTATATTTTCTTATCATATTTAACATATAATATATTTTTAATTATGTTTCTAGGGAGTCTCATGGCATGACAAGCTTACATAAAAACCAAAACACAACAATGTAAAAGTACTAAAACTATAAAATTTTCAAATATATATTAATACTTACAAATGAGACTATTAAAAGTAACATATAAGTATATAATATTTATTTCACATGTAAAAAAATGAATGGTGGTTTTTGAAAACTAAAACTATAAGTTACACACAAAAGTAAAAAAAAAAAAATTATACCCCGTCCATGGAAAAATCAAGGCTCATCCATTAAAAAATAACAGAGATAATGTAGGATGGAAACCCCCAGAGGAAGGCTGGGTCAATTGAATTTTTATAGAGTAATCTAGGACCATCGGGGGCAAGCTACATCCTCAAGAATCATGAAGGAAATGTGATTGTTAGAGTGGTGAAGAAATTGCTTGTTGGTACTAACAATGAAGCAAAATTTCAAGCGGTGTTAGGTGGATTACAAATGGGAATTAAGTTAGAGGTGAAGAGACTAATTATTGAAGGGGATTTTCTTCTAACAATCAATGCCATTCGTAAGGATAAATGCCCAAACTAGAAGCTTAACAATATTCTTCAAAGTTATCGTATACTGATGGAAAAACTTGATGCCTTTCAATTGGACCATGTATACATAAAAACAAACAAGGAAGTTGATAAATTAGCCAATCTAGTGGTCGACATGGAAGAAGAGCTATTGGAGACCAAGGTGGCAAACATGTGAAGTGGCATTATTATAGATACTCCCTCGTAATGAAGCAATAAAAGAAACGATGTGAGGATGATAGTCCAACCCTTTGAGCATGGGAGGAGCTTGAAGAAGTACGTGTTTTAACCAGCAACATGATTAAATTGAATGCAAAAGTGATGTGAAGAAAGATATATTGGGAATGGTTGAGATTGCTAAAGCATACCGGTATATGGATTCTACCATATGTCTCACAGCTAAAATGAGACAAATTTCATTTAGAAGAGAGATTTCAAAGTTGCATTTGAAAAAGGTGTTCAAAACAAAATCTACAATTGTCCTCCATGTAGTTAGGATGGTTTTGGGAAATACATTCATGACTATGGCTCATCGGTTTAGAGTTAATATAAACATTGCTTTGATGTTGGTTGTTGTAACGCTGGAATTAGGAGACTCAAGAGATACCATTCAGGAGGTGGTTGAAACGATGATAAATCCTAAATGGAGAGGTGGCCTAAAGAAACTACTGGAAGAAGTGATTCTAGGATTAGGGTTTCATCTAGGGTAGGGCACTTGGCCCTTCATTTTCCCCCACTATGCAGATCCATGGGTGCCTTTCATTATCAATGCTATAGGAGAGAATGAAGGAGAATGCAAGAACGAAGCATCGTGGGGGCTGTAATTCTTGAAAATGCTTGTTGGAGTGTCAAATGCCGATGGTGTTGACTGGTCCTTTGCAATAGAAATGAATGATTTAGACACATGAGAAGAAGAAGGGACGGCAACAAAGGAGATGGTTAGTTAAATAGCAGTTTGATCAATATGAGAATATAACACATAGTTAGTAAATAGAATATGTAGACAACAATTTATATGTAAAGCAAATGTAATTAACTTTTTAGCCCTCCATTGAAGCTACCATTTTGAAATATATGTAAAGTTGATATTTTTAGTTAATTTTTTTATGAGGTACGGCTCCCTTATGTCATTTCACTAATAATAAAAAATAAAAATGATAGAAAATTAAGTGTCCATACATGTATGTAGTAAATACAATAATTTTAAAGTAAAATAAAATAACTCTTATATATGTTAACTTGATTTCTAATTTATGTTTATTTAATATATATTTAATATTTTATTTATATAAATATTATATATTAATATATATTTTATTATTTTTGGTTAGTATATAATATATGTATTAATAATTTTTATTTGATTTTTTAGTTTTTACAATAATAATATACACAACTTAAATGAGGTTTTCATACCATGTACTATCTTGAAATTTATAATGAATTAATTTTAGGTATGTAAATTAATTAATAAATGTAAAATAAATATATGAATTAAGTAAATAACACATACACAAGAAACACAAGATTTATGGTGTGGAAAACCATAATGGTGAAAAACCCCATATGCATCATTTAAGTGAGAAAACTTACATATGTTGTAGAAATATAGACTTAGAACTAGGTTTAAAAAATCTCTCTTTCTTCCAAATGGCCTCTCCTAGACCTCTTGCAATATTCTCCATACAATAATCACTATCCCATAAATGAGAACTCCCTATAATATAGGAAGTGAAAGGTAGGTAATTTCTGTAAGAGAAGTTACACCTTTCAATAAAAAGCATTTTGAATTATTTAATAAATTAATAATATTTATAAGATAAATCTTTATTAAATATTAATTAATTAAATAGTATTTTTTATAAAACATATGCTTAAAACATATTTATATTATAAGGTTTATACCTTATAGTAGAGTCTTGTTAATTTTTTATTTAGGTCTATTGAAAGATATGACCCTATAATATTATGCTCTAACAAGAAAGACTATGGATTTTGTGGAGATACTACACATGATTCTTTTAATTGCCTCAAGGCAGCCCAATATTAAAAAAATGGCCAAGTACCTATTAGAAGTGAAGAACTCTTAAGACCTAATGCGACAAAGTGGGTCAAAGCTATAATCATTTTTGTGAAGATAAATCCTCCCAATGCCAAACTATGTTAGAAAATAGAGGTTGAGGACAAAGAGGGAGTAGGATAAATGCCCCCCATTGAGGAACAATAATTGGAGAGTGTTAGGAATTGCATGCAGAAGATATCAATTAAATGCAAATAAAGATTAAACAGAGGAATAAAAATACACAGAAATAATAACAGTGAGAGACAATTTTAACGTGGTTCACCCAAACTCAAGCTACATCCACCAATAGAGAGTCCAATATTATTATCCAATAAATCAAATTGATTACAACCAGCAATCCTTGCAACTCAATACCACTACAAATGCTACAACAATATCAACAAAAAATCCTAACCCTTAGACATTTTATCAAGACTTATGTCGGTTACAAAATAGGGTTTTTTATGTCGGCCAATAGAAAAATAACTCCCGACACCTTTATAAAATAATAAAAGTTGTTTGACGTTTCGGGGGCGCTGCCCCTCGACCCCGTCCTGTATCGCAACAAGGAGCACACCAAGGGCACTACCCCTAGACCCCGCAAGGGGTGCTACCCCTTGACCTCGTCTTGGGGGTGCTGCCCCCAAACCCCCATTAAATAATTTGGGGGGAAACCACTCTGATAAAACTAGGGAAAATATAACCTCCGACTCTAATTAGGCTCCATTTATAACAAGAGAGAGAGAATATCAAGTGAAAGAGGAAATATTATGGAGAAAGGCCATACAAGAATATAGAAATAAAAAATAGAGTAGCAGTGGTCACTCAGGGAAAGATTGACACTCAAAAACATAAGATGATCTAAGAGGATTCAAACAAAGATCTAAGAAGACCATTAGATAAGAGCAAAAAAAGGAAGAGTACCACAAGGCCTACTGCTCAGAAAAAGAAGCATGGATATTGAAGAAACTAGAAAACCTTGTGGAAGAAGAAAACATACTAGAAAAACTGAAGTAGATTGCTAAATATTGGAATAAGCAAAAAGAAGACAATAGGAGAGGTCATGTTAAAAGTGTGGTAAAATCTTGAAAAATGGAAGAAACACCCTATTTTGGTTGAATCAATAGTCAACAATAAATGGGTAAAGAATGCACTAATAGACTTAGGTGTAGATGTTAATATTATGCCCAAACAAGCCTAGGAGGAGTTTGGGAAACCAACATTAGATGATACTCCCTATGATATAGCTTTGGCTAATGGAACTTGTTGGTTCTCAAGACTACAAACTGAGACAAATAGAACAAGATATCTCATGCAAAAATAGTAACACGTCAACTAGGGGAGGATGGTTTTGGTCCAATGCATAGGATTAGGGTAGATCCTCTTCTTCTTTAGGCTCTACAAAACCTAGGGATTTATTCCCTTAATGTCTTAACACAAATAAGAATAAGGCTTTGGTTACCATGCCCTAATGGCAATCAAGGGCCTCACCAATATTTGATAAAATCAAGCAAGCATATATGTGCCCAATGATATGAATTGATTATATTTCTTAAGACGAATCCCCTTATCCTTTCTTGCACATATGCATATTCCATCTCACCAACAAAGCTCCCTATAGATCCATTTGACACAAGCTCACTAATATTATGCATTTGTTGAAGCAATGAGCTATGTGATAAGCACTCGTACATACACAAACCTCTTAAGATCTTACTCAAGTGTAGCTCTCTTAAGATGAATCCAAACTTGTAAAATTGATTGGTGCATGTAGGTAGGACATGAAACTAAACTAAAAGAAAAATAAAATGTGTTTTATGAAACCCAAAGCCAACTGACTGATGCCAAATCTATTGGGAAACAGTCACAACATGTAAGGAGGAAATATGATCATATGGAACTACAACTATATCATAAAAATAGGGAAAACTTACACATCATACACACTTAATAATCCATCTTAGATCAGCAACATCCCACATGCAATAGAGGAAGACCATTACAAAATATAACTTTTATAATGTATTATAATGTTGCAACATTAATCAACACTTTATTACATTAGGCCAACAAATGTGGCAAAAGAGGATCTACAACTAGGTTCAATCAACCCCTTGAAACATTACAGCTTGCCATGGAGACATATGACCATGCAACTACCTAGGCCAACTACAACGTGTACAAACAAGTGTTTCCCTTATAATATTACACCTACATTGATTAATCCTCTAGAATAAACCTAGGGCAACCAAGATAAGAATTTAGCTCTCAAACCAACTTCTAATACATCAAAAATAGGGCATATATAGCACCTTCAAACATTTCAATGACCATGAGAGACAATGAGGAAAATTCAAATGCAGGTCTAATCACTATTAAGACACCCAAAAAAATCCACATGATAGAAGAACAATGCCTCAAAGGAAGGAAATCCACATGGAAAAAGATCAATGCCTCAAAGCAAGGAAATCCACCTAGGATCTTACACAAGGTAAAGATAACAAGCTTTCATTGAGCCATGATGCAACTATCTCATCCTCAACAAACCCTCTGTCACACAATAAATGCAAGCACAAATCTTAATTAGAGAAGATTGTTAGGAAAAGTGTGTTGTACACCTTGTACAAGAATGAAATATTTTAATTATGTAAAATAAATATTTATTTGTGATCAATCTGAGGGATGTATTTAGCCACATTACATATTTATTTGGGTCCACTTGTAAAGTTGTATATAACATTTGGTTAGTTATTTTATGTGTGGGAGACATAATAATTAATTAATACTATTTGGAAAACTTAGTACCAAAAAGTGAAAACTTAGTATCAAGAATTAACTGAGGGGTCAATGGTTTTGTGTACTCATGGTTTTGAGACACATGGTTTTACCAATACCACAAGTTGTATTTGTGTGAGCTTGAGTTTATAAAATCAATAACATGGTTAGTGGTTTGGGTTGGCTGGTTTAGTGGGTTGTCATTGTATTGAGTTTCTCTTGTGAGTGCATATGTGAAGCATGGCATGGGATGTGTGGTTACATGCTTGAACACATGGAGGATGCATTGGAGAGCTTGATGTTTTAGAAGTATTCATGAGACTCTATAAGTGCATTATAATGTTTTATTGTTGAATAATACATAGAGTATGGATGCTTTTGGAGTCTGGATTTTTCCCTCTTGAGGATTTTTCCAAGGTATATCTTGCGTCATCTTGTGGCTTTTCTTTTTATCTTTGCATTATGGTTATTCTATAAGCTTGTATGCATCATTATCTCTCATAGGGTTATGTAGGAAATGGTTTGATCAACCTAATAATTTCCTAACAAAGATGACCACACACCAACTGATTGACCAAGGTGTAGAGACAAAACACCTGATCAAGCTCCACTACCTACAATCAACACCAAACAGACACATAGAAGAGATGCCATAAAGGCATAACCACCCACTAGCCACCAACTTGCAAACATTTCTTTCCATAAGTTTTATCATTAGAATCACACAAACATTTTGAATAATGAACACGTGGATAAAAATCACACTATGTTGACATGAACATATGCACATAGAAAAAGGGGAACTGAGAGGGCACCACAAGAACAACTACCACCATTAGATAAATAATATATGGCACAAGCCACCAATTGCTTATGAGAAATGCACATAAGTCTAGAGATAGCCTTCACACAAGTGATAGGAGTCACTAGAATAAAACCCACAACCAAGACAAACCATATGTGGCCACCACACAAGGCATTGAGCATGGAACATAGAGTAATGGCACTATGGACATGAAGAACCAGTCATGAACAAGTGGGAATCCACTGCAAGGGTAAAGAGATTCACCACAAGAACCAAATAGGTTGTTGTAAAGGTGAAGTAAAACCAATGGCACAACCACAACATATAAGGTGAGATCTCAACTACATAAGGAAGAAAAACCCATTGCAACCACACAAATATAGCACATGATGCCCTACAAGCAAGTAACAAAGTAAACTTACTAAGATGTAGTGTACTAGAAGATTCAAGATACAACCACCATAGCATGAATAGTCTCACTTAACCACTAGACTACCACAAAAGACTAGAGACCATGTGGAGGTCACCACAACATGAGATTACATGAACAAATGCAACCAATACAATCCAAGAGTAAGCACCTCACAAAGGAGATCCATCGCACAAAGGATGATAAAACTTAATAGTTGAAGTATGTTCTCTTGTAGTGAAAGTTAGGAGTACATGTAATACCAACATCATGGAAGGGTAGGTGATTAGGTGACATAACAAGGCAACAAAGGACAATGCAAAACAAAATAGGGCACTATAAGGCACAAGAAATGCAAGTAGGGCATTAGAATAGACCACTAGAAAGCACTGCAAGTAAAGGATAATGCATCGATATGAGTTGTGGTGGGGAGAGCACAAAAATGATGACTTACAAAAGATACTTTGGCAAGTAGAGAAGCAATGCAACAATAGAAGCACCAAGTTTGAGCATGAAATTTGGGTGTAGGCAACATAACCTCTAGAAGCACTATAGGCACATGGAAAAATATTGAGGTGAACCTCTTGGGAATAAAGAGAAGAGTGGATTTTGAGGTAACTGACATGAAAGGACCATTTGATGATTTTAGTATTCTATTTAATTTGGAATGGTTTGTCGGCTATGATGGTATATTTGGATCCCAAAAGGAAGAACTTACCTTTTATGGAGAAGATCATATAGTATGCATACCACTATATACCGATATGGAAGGAAAGTACATTGAGGAGATATCATAGGAAAGAGATGTAGAACAAGATGTATATAGAAAGTTATATTTGGTAGGGAAAATACCTAAGATAGATACAGATGGAGAACCAAATTAAGAGGGAGAAAAATTAGTGTGGAGTGGTGACTTCGCCACTGATAGTGAGGATGTGGTGGAAGCATGGGTACTGAATAAACTTAGAGAAAGAAGGGTGAGGAAAGTCCTAGGTACAAGAAGAGTATACGACATAAGGAAGATTGAGAAACTAGTAGGAGAAGGTACCACAGAGGAAGGAAATACACCGCAAACTCATAGATCCTAATGTGTTAAGAGAGGAATCCCCCACACTAAATTACTTCCTTATTTAGGAGTAGGTAACCTCCTGAGATACCTTGAGATCATGGAGAAAACATTTGAAAGAGAGGATCTCAAGAGGGGAGATTTGTATGACACATTGGTATGCAATGTAGCATGATGGTGGCACACACATCAGCCTAATCATCCCCACATGGAAACCATTGACCATATTTATAAAAACTAGATACCTAGAAGAAGTCTAGACTGGGAATTGATCAAGATATATGATGACAATTCAGATGTAGGTGAACATATAGAGAAGTACACACATAAATAAGATTCAATGAATGAATTTGATGAAAGACTCTACATACAATTGTTTTTGTTATGGAGTAAAAAGTTGACACTTGCCTTTTTACCTCCTTGTTTAGCTCCTAGCTCCCATTTATTACATTATACATTATAATTGATCACCCTGAAGAAAATTGCCCAACACCCATGACAATTTGGGACCTTAGGCCCTCACTAATCTTATCCCAGACTAAAAAGGGACCCTTGGACTTGGGTGCCAACCACCCAAGTCTCCCTTATTGGTCAGGGTAAATTAGTGGCATGTCAGCCTGGGACCTTTCAAAAGGTTTCTCTTTGTCAGCTCTTATGGTTTAATTTGACAAATGTTAGCGGGAAAGAATATATAAGTGAGTTTTTGAATTCATTTTGAGGAAAGATGGATAGAGAAAACTTATGATCTTGGAGAAAAGGGCATTCAAACCATTCATTATGTTTCTAGAGCATATTTGCATTGTCATTGTGTGTGTTGTTGCAGGTTTAAAGTCATCATCTATCTCCTTATGAGTTGAAGGATCTTCAATCTCCTAAGGGCCTCACCACATAGGTGATATCATTGTTATTGTTTGAATCATTCTATCATCATTTTGTTTAGCCTCTTCCATGCTAGGGTACACTCTCTTTATCTATTAATAGTGTTGGGAAGCTTGAATGCTATCCCAGGATTTGACTGATGCAAGTCCCTAAACATCATAACCTCCCAAACCCTCTATTGTCGTCTTGTGTGTAGGTTATAGGTGTGAGATTCAAGAAAGGTGAAGATATAGGAAGACTGAGCAGGAATTAGGGTTTCAGGATCTGATAGAGGTTTGGTAATATTCTCTTAAAAAGACTTGGCTAGTTGGCACCCTAGTCTTTTGACCTTTCTAGCTCTAGATCTGGCTTTAGAGCAGTCTCTGGAACATTTTCTTAGTTCTAACTTTTGGTAAATTCTCACTTCCAATAATTGGGCACCCCCTATTTCATCCTTTGACATCTTTTCTTCTAGAATTAGGTTCTCCTCTTTTCACTAATCTTTGTGCTTCTTTCGGATTGTCCGTATCTATCTATGTTTGTCTGTTATGCTCCAATCATCATTGAACTAGGGTTTAATACATATCTCACCTAGGGTTTGATAAAAGTCTTTTTTAAATATGATCTTTCTATAGCAAGCAAGAGTACAATACCTATAGTTGAGTCCTCCATTTGGTAGTGATTTCACTCGGTCTTATCCTTAAATGTTATTGTGAAAGAGGGTTTGATCTAGTGTGCATGCTAGTCTTCTTCATTCTCTTTTTCATACTTAACATTTTGGTGAATCCGTAGCTTTGAGCATTTGCATCTTTCTAAGTGTAAAATTCAGATATTGCATTAATTCATAGCATACATATCATCATTCATTGGGAGATCTTGCATAATCTTGAAAAAAGTGAAAAAATTAAGCATTCTAGGCTAGAAAAAAGTATAGTTTTGCATTGCTTTCATTGCATATGATAGAAAGATTTGAATTTCTAATTTTTACATCAGATCTAATACATATTATAGTATACAATCATTTCATGGTGTTGTACCTTGCATTTGAAGATCTCATTTGCTAGGGTTTTGTTGAAAAAGTTGCATTTTTCCTAAAACCTACTCAATCCCAAAAGCTAGGGTTTGTAGTCAAAATCTTATTTCAGATTTTGCTGCTATAAAAAACATTCATTCAAATCTGATTTTGAATTGAAGTGTTTCATCATCTTCCACCTTTCATTTCAAAAATCATAATTTTTGCAATTACACATTGTGTATTTCAACATAAGAAAATAGCATCTCTTTCACATATCTTTGCAATAAATCTTAAAGTGGTCTATATTACCTTTTTGTAAAACACTTTAACATTGGGATCACTTGGTTTGTAGTGACACTAATGCATTTTTTGATCTTTTCAAAAGCTTCAAAAACCCAGTTTTCTCAAACTAGTGTCTTGGTGTACAAAAGTCCCTCATATTGGTTATACATTGCTATATTCCATATCATATTCTCATTTCATTATGGAGGCTTCTTGTTATTCATCTTTGGAATCTTTGTTTGCATACATCATAGATCAGGCAGAAACCTTCAAGAGTGAAGCTATCCATCACAAAATCATAAAATCAATTTTATACAAGCTTCCTCTTTACAAATGCTAAAGAATGTGGAAAATCATGAATCCTCGATGATAGACAAAGATGAAGATAGAGATTGGGAAGAAGATGATTTGATTAAAGACAATGGCCAGTAGGTAAGTATCTCTCACTCATTTAGTTATACTTGATGTAGCACCTCTTCGAGTTTCTCTCAAGAGTGGCCTTTTCTTAGATATATATGTATATGTGTTGTGTTGTGTTCCCCCGTGTTGTGTTAAATGTTTGTTTAGGTCTCCTTGGATGACCATTGATACTCTTGTAAGTTTAAGGATACAAGGAGACCACCTCTATTGTGATACTTCTTCTATGTGTTTCTCTATTCTTCTCTACCTTCTCCTATTTTGCAAATTGTTGTGTTGTGCCTTGGGTGCATAGCATTGTGAAGGGTGATTTGGGGGCATCCTTCCACATTGCGATCCCAAGTCACTTCTGTCTCCTCTTTTTTTCTTCATGATTTCATTCTTCCATCGTGCTTGTGGCTCTGCTACTCAGCAGATGACAATAACAAATATATACTGATACGGACCATGTGTCCCTAAACAAGAATAAAAATGGACCTAGTCCATATATGAAGCTGAGGGTAAGTTGTTACTGATGCTTGACTAGTAGAATCACTTTTGTGTTGTGATGTGATCATGTGTTGTGTTGTGAAGATTCTTGTAACAATCCTTTGTAATCCTCTAAATCTGCTTCTAGGCACCTTGATATGTTTTGTGTCTCACCTTGTGCTACACTCGGTTCTGAGATACCTGAAGTATAACCTCACAGCTATACTCGATTCTAAACCCATAAGTATAGCCTTGGTTTATTTATGTTACCTTATTTATGTGCATGAATATTGTTGATGATTAAAATTTGATACTAACGTGTGTGATTGTTGGGAACATTCAACGATTATAGGCACATCTCACCTTGGGGGCATGGGCTTTGTGAAAGATCTTGTTCCCTTGCATGTTTTTAACTTTACCTTAAATGTGTTTGGTACCGGCAAGCAGGATCAACCACTTTAAGGTGGGGGCATGTTATGCTTGATTATGTTAGATATTGTGATAAAGCATGTTTGTGTATGCTTCCTTTTCACTGTAAGGCATCTTCGTGATGTAGGTGGGGTTGTATAATTTGTTTTGTGTGTTGTGTATGATTCCTTTTCATTGTAAGGCATCTTCGTGATGCATGTGGGGTTGTATACTTTGTGCGCATGCTTCCTTTTCACCGTAAGTTGTTTGTGCGATGCAGGTGGGGTTGCATTTTAAAATCCCTTCTGTGGAAGGCGGGATTATGTATTCCCTTGAGTGGTTGCACATCCTTTTAAAAGTCCTCTACAGAGGCGGGGTTGGATCTTGCATTATTAACCCTTAAGCATGTCTTTGGCGGTTGTGGTAGCATAGCTCAACCATCAGGTGTGTTTGGCGTGTCTTAGATGCTAGAGTGTAGTGATGAGCTCCTTCCCATCACCCATGTTTTCTATGTATAAGACATATAGTGTGTCGATGACATACTCTATGGCGCTCGTGTGTTCCATGTGTCTTCCTTGCGTGTTTTAGTAGTGGCACGTAAAGATGATCTCCCCCCACACCATGTGTCTTGCATGTTCTATGGTAGTGTGTAGCGATGAGCTCCCCCCACGCTGTGTGTTTTGTGTGCCTTTGATGGTGGAGCATAACGATGAGCTCCCCCATCGCCTAGTTAGGCTCATTTAGATGCTAAATCACATCTTTTCTTTGTGTATGCTTTGTGTGTTGTATGTTTTCACTCATGCCTTCTCCATGCATTGCATGTCGTCCCTGTGTATTGCATGCTTATTTACTATCTTCTTCATGTTTTGTGTGACTCTCATGTGTTTTCTTATGCTTGGCTGAGATTGGGAGCCAAAGATAGTCCTCCAAGCTTTGGGTGTGCCTTTGGCTCTAGTGCTTGGTGTGTTTGATGTGTTTTGACCATACTTTAATGCATGTACTGATCATAAGATCATACACACATTAAAGTGGGGGCTAAATGTTATGGAGTTGTTATATATGGAAAAGATGAATGATGGAGAGAAGTGTACAAATAGATCAAACCCTCTTCCACAATAACATTCAAGGAAAATATTGAGCTAAATCACAACCAAGGATAAGGTGGACTCAACTACAGATCTTGTGCTCTTATTTGCTATAGAAAGATATGATTTAACCAAGCCTTTTATCAAACCCTAGGTAAAGTATGCATAAAACCCTAGTTCTAAGATAATCAACTCATAACAGACAGAAAACAACTAAAACTTAGAATCTAAATGCATAAGGATAATCAGGGATATATCAAAACTTGTGTCTTAGAAGATAAAGTGTTAGAGGATGCATTCAGGGACCACCCAAGTCCTGAAGTGAGAATCTACTATAGGTCAAAACTGAGAAAATGTTGTAATTGATGCTTAGATGCCAGATCTAGAGCCTAGAATCCTAGAAGACTAGGGTGGCAACCACCCAAGCCTTTTTAGAGGAATATTCTAGAACTTCTTTTAGATTCTGAAACCTTGATTCCTGCACAGTCTTCCTACAACGTCACTTTCCTTGAAACCTGTACATGTAACCTACACACAAGATGACAAGAGAGGGATTTGGGGGTTAAGGTGTTTAGGGATTTACCTCAGTCAAATCCCAGGATAGCATTCAAGCTTCCCAACACTGTTGTTAGAGAGAGTGTGCCCTTGCAAGGCAGAGGCTAAAGATAAACCAAATGATGAAATGATTCAAATAACAATGATGTCACCTTAGAGGTGAAGTCCTTAGAAGAATGATCTTTCAATTCATAAGGATATAGATGATGATTTCAAATCTACAACAACACACACAATACAAACACAAATTTGCTCTAATAACACAATGAATGCCTTGAATGCTCTTTGCTCCAATATCATAAGTTTGCAATATCCATCCTCCTTCAAAATGAATTCAAAAACACACTTATATATGCTTTCCTGCTAACATTCATGAAATTAAATCACAAGAGCTGACAAAGAGGAATATTTTTAAAGGTCCTATACCAACATAGCATTAATTGGCCTCGACCAATCAGGGGAAACTTGGGTGGTTGTCACCCAAGTCTAGGAGCCCCTTTTTAGTCCAAGATGAGATCAAGGAAGGGCCCAAGGTCCCAAATTTGCATTGGTGCTGGGCAATCTCTTTGGGATGATCAATTATAATGCATAATGTAATTACGGGGACCTAGGAGCTAAATTAGGAGGTAAAAAGACATGTGTCCACTTTTTACTCCATAACATTTTGCCCCCACTTTAATGTGTGTATGATCTTATGATCCATACATGCATTAAAGTATGGTCAAAGCACGTCAAACATAAGAGCGAAGACAAACCCTAAGTTTGAAGGACTATTTATGGCGCCCAGACTTAGGCAAACATAATAAAACACTTAATAGTCACATAAGACACAATGAATATAGTAAGGAAGCATGACATACATGAAGAAGACAGTGAGGCACACAATACACGAAGAAGACATGAATTTAGTCATGCAATACACAAAGTATACATGAATAGAAGACATGATTAAGCAATTACATATCTATATAATTCTAAATAAGCAAATAAAACACACAACATGGAGGGAGCTCATTACTACATGTCTTTAGACCACGAAAACACACAAAACACAGCATGGAGGGAACTCATCACTATGCACCTTTAGACCATGCCAAAAATGCGCAATACATGCAAGGAAGACACATAAAACACACAGAAGACATACAGAATACACGAGCACTATAGAGTATGTCATAGACACACTATATGTATTATATACAGCAAACACAGGTGATAGGGAGGAGCTCATCACTACACTCCACTATCTAAGACACACCAAACACACCTGATGGTTGATACGCTACCACAACCGCTAAAGACATGCTTAAGGGTGAATAACTCAAGATCCAACCCCGTAGGTTGCATTGAGGACTTTGTTTAAAAGGATGTGCAACTAACTCAAGAGTTACATCATCCTACCTTCTGCAGAAGGGCTTTCAAAATGCAACCCCACACGCATCACAGAGATGCCTTATAGTGAAAAGGAAGCATGTGCTTAAAGTATACAACCCCACATAAATCATGGATACGCCTTATAGTGAAAAGGAGGTATACGCAACAAAATAAAGAACACAACTGCACCAGCATCACAAAGATGCCTTATAGTGAAAAGGAAATGTATGCAAACACGTTTTATCAATTTCTAAAGTAATCAAGTAGTTACCATGATATATGCCCCCACCTTAAAGTGGTTGATCCCGCTTGCCGCTATCAAGCACATTTAAGGTAAAGTGAAAACATGCAAGGGAATAAGAGCTTTTGCAAAGCCCATGCCCCAATGGTGACATATACTTGCAATCACCAAATGTTCCCACAAACACATCAATATCATTTGCTAACATAATCAATAAGATAGAAGCTTTGGTTAGAAAATCTATTCTAAGATAACAACCAAATCAATTCATAAAAGTTAAATAGAAATCATATCACTTAATAGACCAAGGCTACACTTGCGGGTTCGGAACCAAGTATAGTTGTGAGGTTATACTTCAAGTATCTCAGAACTGAGTCTAGCTACAAGGTGAGATACAAAACAATCCAAAGTGCATAGAAGTAGATTTAGAGTATTACAAAGGTTTTTTACAACAAATTTCACAATACGAATCACAACATAGAGTGATTCTACTAGTCAAGCATCAATAATATATCAACCCCATCTTCATTAATGGACTGGGTACATTTTTGCTTTCTTGCTGAAGGGACACATGATCCTTATCAATATTTATTTTTTTTCATCATCCACCGACTAGTAGAGCCAATGAAGAATGGAACAATAAAAATGAGAGAGGAGACAAAAGTGACCTAGGTTTACAACGTGGGAAGATGCCCCTAAGACATCCTCCACAACGTTATGCCCCCAAGGTACAACACACAACAATTAAAATAAGAGAGAGGAATAGAACAATAGAGAAACAAATAGAAGAAGTGTCACAATAAAGGCAGTCTCCTTGTATCCTTGACCTTACAAGAGTATCAACGGTCATCCAAGGAGACCTAAACAACATTTAACACAACATAGGGGAACACAACACAACACAACACAAAAAAATATATCTAATTTAAGAGGTTGCCAAACTTGTGAGCATCTTAGAGAGGTACTCCATCAAGTGTGGTAAAATGCATGAGGAACTCATACCTAATTGATGTTTATTTCCAGAACATCCACGTGGTGCTTGTTTCTCAAGACTTTGTATGTTTAAAATCTTGTGATGCTTACGAGGAGGGGAATCATTACCTTTTTACACAAATGATTCAAGGCTTGTTTTTTTCCTTGTTTTTTACTTTCTCATTATGCTTTGTTTGATGAATGAGCCTGTCACGATGAAATGGGATGCTTCTCATCATCATCACTTTCTCTTTCTTCAAGTGATTACATGTAGGCTACTCCAATTGTGTATCTTATGCGTCTTGGTTATCTCCCAATCCATAGAGGGATAACAGAGGAGGAACCTCAACGTAGATATATTTTCTTCATGGGTGAGGTAGATCTTCATTTGTCGTCTTATCTACTTCTATCATACCAACTATTTCATCATAGTCAAGATAGTTGAATCTTCAACCTCTATTGTATTTTGTTCCACCATGTTGTTTTCGCTATGTTTAGGAAAAGGATTACTGAAGATTTGTAGATTTCGATTCGGAGGTGCTACCGACTTATTTCCATTGTCATTCACAACAATGACTTGTATCACATTAGCATCGATGAGGTCTTGAATTTCATGTTTAAGACGCATACATCTTTCGGTATCATGTCCCAGTGAGTAGTGATAGTGACAATAAGCATTAGCATTAAATGAAGGTCCTTGTGGCTTACTACTATTGAAAGGATGAGCAGGAGGAAGCTTTAAAAGATTGTTGTTCACCTCTTGAGTCATTATCAAATGGAGAGAATCTGATAATGGAGTGAATTATCTTTGTTCCTGTCTGAATTGAAATGGTGTCTAAGTAGGTTTTGGAATAGCAGACACTTGTGATTGAAAATTGTTCGAATGTTATCCATTGATCTTAATGAAATTCCTATTGTTCTCTTGAATGAATTTTGAGATGATCCAGCTATGGATTGACCAACATGAGATGATGAGGTATGGTTCTCATACTGACTAGCTAAAAATTGGTATTCTCAGAGAGCTGTGCATACGTGTTGAAAGGAACTATACTTCATCAACAATATCTTGTCGCGTATGTTCGGTTGTACATTTATAATTAATACTTTATGAATATCCTCATCTTTAATCAGGTATTGTATTTGTGAAATGAGATCTTGATATCAACTGATGAATTCTGTTAATTTCTCTTTCGGACCTTGTTTACAATGGACCAAATTAATCAATGAGATAGAAGGTCCAATGTTAGCTTGAAAGTGTTGTAACAATTGATCAACTAGCTATGAGAAGCATTGTATGGAATTAGGAGATATATAGAAAAACCATTCCAAAGCAGTATCTTTGAGAGATCAAGGAAACAGTTTTGCTAACAATGCCTCGTCAAAGAAGAAATCACTAAATATTGATGTAAATGCTGCCACATGAGTATTAGGATCACCTTTACCACCACACTTTTCAAAGCGAGGAGTCTCAAATTTGTTAGGCATTTGAGCTCTTAATATTGAATAAGATAAAGCACTGCAAGCATGATATGTTGGTAAAGCAAGTTGAGAGGAAGCATTAGTCAAGTTTGTCACTTTTTGCTGCAAGGAAGACATACTTTGCAAAAACTGGTTTAAGAGAGCATCATTGGGTGAAATGGTTTGTGGATTGGAAAGACGTGCATTTGATGTTGCATTAATGAAAGTGAAAGGTAGTTGATAATGAGTGGAGGTGATGGGTGGTTGAGAATAAGTATGCATTGGTATGAAGACATGGGGTGTTGAGTTTTGGTAATTAAATGCAACAACTTTGTAATTATTTCCAGTAGATGTTCCCATGGTAGTGGTAGCATTAATACAAGCATGTGGATTAGTGGTGAGAATTGATGATGTAAAAGTAGATATTCCAATAGTCGGTATGGGTGCTAGTACTTGTGAGGTTATATATGTCGGTGGTGAGACATTTTCAATGATATTCACATGGCTAGCCATTGGCATAATGTTATGATCCACTATGTGGGCTAATCCACGGAGCATGTCAACACCTTATTTTCCTTATTGTAACAATCCTCATATACCTTCAACAATAGGTATCACTTCTTAAGCTAGATGTACGCGTTCTACAATTTGTTGCAAATCAGCTAGTTGTTTGTCAAGTTTCTTAATTTGTTCATCAGGCACATGTGAAACTATATCAATTGCATCCTCAACATCATGAAAAGTTTTTTCATCCATCATGCTTTTATTTATGATATCTTGCAGAGATGTTGATCCACCCTTTGTAAAGTAGTTGTGCAATGGGTATTCTGATGTTTGTATATCATCGCTAGTGAAAGCACTAGAACCCATTAGTCTATGACTTCTCCTTACAAAGATGTTTCTATTAGGGCAGTGGGTTATACAACTCATGCAAAGTCCTATAACACTCAATGCACTAACCAATAGTATGATCAATAATATCGAGGTAGTTATGTTTGTTGAAATACACAATGTGTAATTACAAACATTGAAATTTTGCAAGCAAGAATATCAAATGATGCAACACTATAATTCAAAACTAGATTTGAATGAGTTTTTATGATAGCAGAAAAATCTGAAATAATATTTTGACTACAAACCCTAGTTTTCCCAATGACCAAGTTATAGGAAAAATGTAAGTTTTCAAAAAAACCCTAGCAAATGAGATCTTCAAATGCAAGATGTTATATCATGAAATGATTAGTTGTTGTAATATAGATTAGATCGGATGTAAATATCAGAAAATCAAAATGCTTCAAATGATATGCAATGAAAATAATGCAAGACTATGCCTTTATGAAAGCCTAGAATGCTTATTTTTTCACTTTTTCCAATTTATGCAAGATTTTTTAATGAATGATGATAAGTATGATATGAATTAATACAAGATCTAAATTCAACACTCAATAAGATGCAAGTGCTCGATGCTACGGGTTCACCAAAATGTTATATATGGAAAAGATGAATGATGGAGACAAGTGTACAACTAGATCAAACCCTCTTCCACAATAACATTCAAGGACAAGATTGAGCTAAATCACAACCAAGAAGAAGGTGGACTTGGCTATAAATCGTGTGCTCTTGTTTTCTATGGAAAGATATGATTTAACCAAGCCTTTTATCAAACCCTAGGTCAAGTATGCATAAAACCCTAGTTCAAAGATAATCATCTCATAACAGACATAAAACAACTAAAACTCAAAGTCCAAATGCACAAGGATAATTAGGGATATATCAAAACCTATGTCTTAGAAGATAAAGTGTCAGAGGACACATTTGGGGACCACCCAAGTCTTGAAATGAGAATCTATAGGAGGTCAAAACTGAGAAAATACTATAACTGATGCTCAAATGCCAAATCCAGAGCCTAAAAGCCTAGAAAACTAGGGTGGCAACCACCGAAGTCATTTTAGAGGAATATTCTAGAACTTCTTTCGAATCCTGAAACCTTGATTCCTGCAAAGTCTTCCTACAACTTCACTTTCCCCGAAACTTGTATTTGTATCCAGCACACAAGATGACAAGAGAGGGGTTTGGGGGTTGTGGTGTTTAGGAATTTGCCTCAGTCAAATCTCAGGATAGCATTCAAGCTTCCCAACATTATTGTTAGAGAGAGCATTCCCTTGTAGGGAAAAGGCTAAAGATAAACCAAATGATGAAATGATTCAAATAATAATGATGTCACCTCATAGGTGAATTCCTTAGGAGAATGAAGATCTTTCAATTCATAAGGATATGGATGATGATTCCAAATCGGCAACAACACACACAATACAAACACAAATCTACTCTAATAACACAATGAATGCATTGAATGCTCTTTGCTCTAATATCTTAAGTTCGCAATATCCATCCTCCTTCAAAATGAATTCAAAAACACACTTATATATGCTTTCCTGCTAACATTCGTGAAATTAAATCACAAGAGTCAACAGAGAGGGACATTTTTAAAGGTCCTATGCTGACATAGCATTAATTGACCCCGACCAATCTGGGGAGACTTGGGCAGTCGATGACCAAGTCTAGGAGCCCCTTTTTAGTCTTAGATGAGATCAAGGAAGGGCCCAAGGTCCCAAATTTGCATTGGTGCTGGGAAATCTCTTCGAGATGATTAATTATAATGCATGATGTAATTACGGGGACCTAGGAGCTAAACTAGGAGGTAAAAAGGCATGTGTCCACTTTCTACTCCATAACAGGTGTAAAAAGTGGACAATTGCCTTTTTACCTCCTTGTTTAGCTCATACATCCCATTTATTACATTATGCATTATAATTGATCATCTTGAAGAAAATTGCCTGACACTCATGACAATTTGGAACCTTAGACCCTCACTAATCATATCCCAGAATAAAAAGGGGCCCTTGGACTTGGGCACCAACCACCCAATTCCTCCTTGATTGGTCAGGGTAAATTAGTGGCATGTCATCCTAGGACCTTTCAAAAGGTTACTCTTTGTTGGCTCTTGTGGTTTAATTTGATGAATGTTAGTAGGAAAGAATATATAAGTGAGTTTTTGAATTCATTTTGAGGCAAGATGGATAGAGCAAAATTATAATCTTGGAGCAAAGGGCATTCAAAGCATTCATTGTGTTTCTAGAATAGATTGTGTTGTCATTGTGTGTGTTGTTGTAGGTTTAAAGTCATCATCTATCTCCTTATGAGTGGAAGGATCTTCATTCTTTTAAGGGCTTTACCACATAGGTGATATCATTGTTATTGTTTGAATCATTCTAAAATCATTTTGTTTAGCCTCTACCCTGCTATGGCACACTCTCTTTATCTATCAACGGTGTTGGGAAGATTGAATGCTATCCTGAGATTTGACTAAGGCAAGTCCCTAAACATCATAAGCCCGCAAACCCTCTCTTGTCATCTTATGTGCAGGTTACAAGTGCGGGATTCAGGAAAGGTGAAGATACAAGAAGACTGAGCAAGAATCAGGGTTTCAGGATCTGATAGAAGTTCAAGAATATTCCCCTGAAAAGACTTGGCTAGTTGGCACCCTAGTCTTTTGACCTTTCTGGCTTCAGATCTAGCTTTAGAGCGGTCTCTGGAATATTTTCTCAGTTCTGACTTTGGTAGATTCTCACTTCCAAGACTTGGGCACCCCCTATTTCATCCTTTGACACCTGTGCTTCCAAAATTAGGTTCTCCTCTGTTCACTGATCCCTGTGCTTCTTTTGGATTGTCTATCTCTTTATCCATTTGTCTATTATGCTCCAATCATCATAGAACAAGGGTTTAATGCATATCTGACCTAGGGTTTGATAAAAAGGCTTGGTTAAATCTAATCTTTCTATAGCAAGCAAGATTACAAGACCTATAGTTGATTCCTCCTCCATTTGGTAGTGATTTGTCCTTGTCTTGTCCTTGAATGTTATTGTGAAAGAGTGTTTGATCTAGTGTGCATGCTAGTCTTCTTCATTCTCTTTTTCATACTTAACAGTTTTATTAGACCCTATCTCCAATAGTAAGGACTTGGTATATAAATCAAGAGAAGAGGGTAGGGAAATGAAGCTAGAGTATGTTGTGCGAAGATTTTTGTAAAACCTTCTAGTTTTTTAGATCTAAATGGATAGTTACATAGGATAATATAGAGGATGAAGGAAGTGATAACCCTACCTGCAAAAGAGGTAAGGGTGAGATTCAAAGAAAAAAGACACATTAGTAACATAGAAAGAACAAGGTATATGGAAGATTATACGATAGATAAATAAAGTTGATATGGCACCTCAAAGAATATGCTATAAGGTTATGAAAGAAGAAGAACCAAAATATGGAGAAGACCCAATTTTTTTAAAAGTGTAGGTTGAAGAAGGTGAAAGGGAGTTGGTAGTTAAAATAAGAAGAAATCTCAATATTTCTACCAACCTCTTAAATTTAAGGAGGAAAACATAGCACGTGAAGGTACACCTAAGGTAGAAAAAATTAGAGACTATTGAGAAGAAAAAGAAGTGATGAAAGTGGTGGAAGTATTGAAAGACTGTGAAGATCTATTTCCCCAAATGTTCACTAATTTAAAAGGCATTAAAGAAGTATGATTCAGGAAGATACAACTAAAAGGAGTAAAACCAAGGAGGAAGATAACATACCACTTGAACCTAAATGTAAAGGTCAAGGTCAAGAAAGAATTGCATAAGATGTTGGCAAGTGGTATCATTAAGCTATTGAAGACACGTAGTGGATTAGCCCATGGTTGTGCAACACAAGAAGATGAGAGAAATTAGAATTTGTGTGGATTTTAGGGAGCCAAACAAGGCATGTGTACATAATTCTTTCCCTACTTCATTTACAAAGGACGTGTTGGAGTTAGTTATAGGGAAGTGTTGATGGTTGTTTGGCACATCAACTCAAGTAGAACGAATGATCACTCTACTTCTCCTAAAAGGTAAACAAATGGTCAAGGTTTACCCCAAGGTCCCTATTTCGCTGGGTCACAATAGTGTTAGAATAGCAAAGTGGACAATGTGAGTGTTTGTTCAAGGGGCATGTGCTGGTAATATCAATTTGAAATGCTAAGTAATCCTCTCTTAGGTATATGTTTAATTAAGTGTAAATGCTAACCTACTTCTAAGTTATAAAGAAAAAGAAAAAGAGGTTTAGGGTTTAGAGGGAAAATGTAAAATAGCCTAGAAAACCTCTACACATGGCTTTTCACTTCATATAACAAACATTAGTGAGATCAAATTAACAAGCAATGGGTGACCAGTATTCCACACAATCATTATCACTGCAAGTGCAAGATTCTAAGGAAATGACCAGAGAATAAGAAGATGAAAACACCACATTACATGTGCAGGATTCAAACCCTCATTCATTCACCAAACTTCTAATTTATCAATGTAGCTCAAGATCCACTAATGCAAAGTCATATGCAAGGAAAAGTAACATAAGTACATTACCACCATAGGACAGAAACACAGCAATAGGTCCCAAAAATTTATCTTCTTATTAACTGGCAAAATGCTGGTTGATTTCAAAAGAGTAGTCTTCAGATACCCTATATGCATATAAAGTATGCCACTTACATGCCAAAATACAAGTATAGCTTGCACTCGCACAAGTTCTCTATGGTTCCCCCCTTTTATAAATGTTCAAAATTCCCCTTTATATATGAAGGTTCTCTTGTTTACATTTGCACATTTTGGCCCTGGTCGGCCTAAAAGTGCCTTTAAACACAAATTACAATGCATAATTTATCCCTTGTCAACTAGAGTAATGCTACTAAGCACCAGTAGAATTAGCCTCATCAAAATGAAAGAAAGAAAAACTCAAAGAATAGTTGAGATTGAAGAACAAGGATATTATGCCCCCTTTCCAAAATGACTTTTGAAGTTGGTGGTGGCCTGTTGGATGTCATTCATGTTGGGTCCATTATGATACTTGATCTTGATTTGTTGGTAGTATGATGACCTTTTGAGCTTATCTTGAATTCCTACCAATCCAACCAACTACTCTTGAAACTCAGTGAAGAGAGTCTTCAACCTCATTAAGTTGTCAATGCCTTGCTCTGTGAGCTGCTACTGAAAGATCCCTAAAAACTCCTTTAATATCCTTGTTGCGAGAAAAATCACTAAAGAATCATCCTTGAGTTGATAAGGAATGAAGTTTATTAAGGCCTCCACCATGTTAGTTCCTTGCTTGGTTGTGTCAATCCTCTTTTGCTACTTATTTTTGCATTTCTACAGTAATTTGGCTCAGAGCTTCTCAGCATTGATCCACTCCAGTATTACTCCCGAATCTCCATTGTCTAAAATTCCTAATTGTAAAATTGTATTTGGAGGTGTAGCCTCCATCTTTTCCAAAATTGGAAGATATTCTTCCCAAACTAGGGCCTCATCATCAATACTCTTAATTAGCTCATCAACAGCCTCTAGTTCGAGCTCTATGTTATGATACATCTTCAGAGCCTCCCTGATGGTGGTCTTCTATGAAATATTCATGCACATACCAGCTTCCTATCAAGGGGCTAACCCACTCAATGGGGTCAAATCTGTTCCTGATGTTGTCAAATCAGATCAAGGACAAGAAGGCCAATTTCACCTCTGCATGTTTAGCATTTATGATGTTTTGGAAGTTGTACTCCCCAATCTTGATTTGAAATTTGAAGCTGGCCTTATGCTTGCCTGCAATTAGTTTGTATACTTCAGAGATCTACCTGCACATCTCCAACAAGATAATCCTATCACCGGGATACCTTGGTAGTTTGTAAGGGGACTTGTTAAACCCCATGACCCTAATGTATGTGAAGGTTTGAAACTGGATATGCCAGTTTCCCCATTTCACCAACTCTTATGTTGCCTCAATGGATAGCGTTTTTGCATCAGCATTCTCCAGTCCTCTAATCATTGCATAAACAAAGGAATCATTAACAACATGGTGGCTCTTCAAGCTGGTCATCAATTCCAGCTAGGGAAAGTGGTTATAAATCAGGACTTCTCCCTGATAGAGAGAGCCCACCTATAATAACCCTAGAAAACTAGCTTGATAGGCCAACAAGTAGACCAGGTAGGAGGTCATGTAGAACTCCTTGGTTTTTGTGACCTCGAAAAGCTGCTCATCCAACTTGTCACTTATGAAGGACCCCCAATCAATCCTTTTGCCATCTAAGATCTTAATGCAAAAGTGGCACATCCATGAATTCCATTTGTCAGCAGCAGGCAACCCAAATACTCTGCTTAAGAGGGCAATGAATCTCCTCCCATCTTACTTAAATTCACTATAAGGTTATATTGGGGGCATTTTCAATGGATGTTTCCATTGTGTAATTAGGAGGTGTTGATTCATGTAGCCCGTTGCTATGGTGGTCTTGTTGTTGTAGAAGGTTAATGTTGAGTTCTTCGTGATCTTGTCATAGGTTGCATATGTGGATAGACCAAAAACTCTATCCACCATGTCAGAGGAGATGTCTAGTATTGTATTCCCTACTAGCCCAGTCGGTTTCTTTCTACCAGCCTTATACCTTAAAGCGCATGCCAATACCAACCCAGGTGCTTGCACTTAAACTGGGAATGCAGCTGCTTGAAAGAGTCCAGATTTCTCCATGCATTGTGTCTGGAAGGACTTGTTAGCTTCATTCCTCAATTGCTTCTAGTAACTCCAAGGGTCTAAGTGTCTGATATCAATGTCTCCAATCTTTGGATATGGGCTAGTTAGCTTGAAGGTAGGCAGGTATCCTTTGAATTCCAGTTTCTTCTCTGCTATTGGAGGTGGTAGAGGTCGTTCCTCAACCATTTTCCCTACACTCTTACACACCACCAATTACTAGGGTTGCAAGCTTATTTCATAGTTAGCCATCATTAAATCATTATAAACATAATTAGAAATGCCATAACATAGTGAAGAATATATTATTCTGACAAAGTTTAGAGATCGGGGGTTGGGGCATACCCATTTCACATGCTAAAAGAATGGGAAGATCAAAGGAGGAAGGTCTAATGGTAAAACTCTGCCAGTGTAGTCTCAAGGGATTATCGTCAAAGCACAGGACCAAACTTTGAACCCTGACAAAGTCTATATAGTCAAGAGGTGGGGCTTACTCCTTCCAAAGTCAATCAGTGTGGAAGGGAGAAACAAGGAGGCCTGGTACCTAAACCCCAACACTTTACTAAGCAGTCGGTACACGGAGTTTGGAAGCTACCTCTAACCAAGTATAACAGGAAGCCACAACGATGAAGCTCTGGAGCCTGAACTCTGGTGCCCTACTAAGGAATGAAGAGTGGGAGATAGGGGCAACATCCATCAAAGTACACTAGAAAGGGAAATGATGAACCCCCGATGCCCAAACTCTGACGAAGATCAAATAAATCAAACAGGTTGCATTGTGAGGAAAAGCCTTAGTCTGCTAAAGAGGAAGGCGGAAGATCAGAAGTCCGATATCTACCATTCAGACACATAGAAGAGCAAAAGGCATTAAAACAACCACAAGAATGTGGAAGATCGGAAGCCCAAATTCTGACACTCTGACCATTCAAAACATAAAGTAAAAACAACCTTGAAAAATGTGCAAAGTAATAAAATGAATTCAGCAGATTCAAAATGCAAAAAAATAAAACCCTCCTGTAAAAACACAAAGTTACGGTGAAAATGACCCATACTAACTAGATTTAAACCCAAATCATCAAACAAAACACAACCATAACCCCAGTTACAAAAATTTAAGGCACACAAAGTAAAGGGGAAGGGAAAAATGTAACCAACCTGAAATGTGCATACAAATTAACAACGAAAGAGAGCTGAAAAACATAATATCTAGACTCTAACGACAGCTAACTTCGATCCAAATGCAAAATCTAGGTAGAGAAATGAAAGATCTCAATGTACAAATCACTTCTCATAGAGCTCAAAGGAAAATTTGGGTTGCAAAAGACTCGAATGAAACAAATGAGCTCAAAATAGCAATAAAAGGGTCGCTTGCACGTGCGGGAGGCTGCCATTAATGCATTGCTAAAGGGTAGGTGGAGAGAAATTAATTCCCATGCCATGAAACCAGCCAATGAGCAAGCTAAAAGGTTGGCCTCTGATGCTACGTGGGTGATCTACCAACTCCACACTAGTGTCCTCTGGATCGGGCCATCGAGAAATGCTTTACAACCATTCTGAGATGGCTAACCAAGATGAAATAGCATCCGTACGAGCAATGCATCAGTCCATGGATCAGAGCATCAGAGATAGCTTTACTATCACGTAAATGATACAAACTCTAACATCCCAATGAAGAGATCTGGTGCAATGAGAGCATACCCAAGTCAAAAGGTAAAACATTGGAGCCTCGGGCCTCTGCCTTCTGCAATGCCATAAGGACAAAGTTTGAAAGTCTGATAGCATAAAGTTGCAAAGGGGCTAAGTCATAAAACATGAAAAGTCAAAACCAAAAACTCTAAAACCTTGCCCAAGTTATAATAAAGCATGATACTTCACAAGAAGGACAAGGAGTAGAAAAGAGGGGGGTTCCCTATTTTGGTCACAAAAATGGGGTGGGCTGTGAGGAACACAATAGATGCCAACCAAAACAAAGAACGTTGCAGAGCATTCCAAGGCACGATATTAGTCAATGACCCAAGACTTTAGCTTTATCAACTATAGAAGAAGTATGAATACCAAGCCCAACCAAAAGCAAGAATGAACAAGCACAAGATCAAATACATCTAGAATCCAAGTGTGTGCACGTGATTCATTCCCCTTCCTTAAGTATATAGGAATTCATCAATCACAAACTGAGAGTTGGGTTAGGTAAGGTATTTGATTCCAGCAACTTGTAAAGGTACTTTGATTCCTTGTTGATTTGCACCACCACTATGGCCTACATAGTCGCAATTGCTGTAAAAAATCTTTAAATCCACAACCATAGAGGGAGAGATAATCCATCTTGTAGAAGATGGTGAGGCCTTGTACATCTCATAATTTGTAGTATCAGTAAGAATATTATTTTATCACACTCTTCATTTTTTATCACTCTTTCCTTTTTTGATGTCTCCCCCGCCTCCTTTTTTTGCTCTCATCATTTTTTATTTACTTGCTCTTCTGTCACACTTTTATAATCACTCTCTTTCTATCATTCTCTTGTTCATTGTCCTTCTCAATCCGCAAGCATTGAAATTTGTTGCTAGGTTAGGAGCCAAGGCTATCCTTACTAGGGCACACAACCCTTAAGTTAGACCAGAGATGGTGACTTAGGAAGGCAAGATCATTAGATTTTCTCCCAATTCTTGGCCATGATCAACTCATTCCAGTATATAGAAAGAAGCATTAGTGTGAGAGTATATGTAAGATTCCAAGATAGCATCTGCCCAAGCACAAGACTAACCCAAGCCTCAAGCTAGACTAGCAAACCCACAACTGATATGCAAGAAAAAACTAAAATCTTAGGACAAAGACCGGTCATGTAACCAAGGAATGACCCCAAAACATTAATTTCATAAGTAGACACCCTTTTCTTTTTGCCAACCAAAACAAATCTCTTTCATGACCAGGAAAAAAGAGGCATACCATCTTGGAAAACAGCACCAAAATAGCTTGTTAAAAGACAAAATAAGATTGGGAAACAGATATTCAACTCAAACAAATTAATAAAGCAAAACCAAACAACTGCAAAGCTAAAAGGAAAAAAAAAGAAACAAAACAACAGCAAGACAAAAACAAACTTCAAAGGAAAATGAACCAACTAGAGCACTACAACTCACAACCAAAGCACAATAAAATTCCTATTCTAACTATGTACAAGGAGACCAGGTGGTATCCCAATCAAGCTCTCTTAATTTGGAAAGTAATGCTTGAGGTATCACCCATTGACTGGCAATGGAACGAGTTCCCCAGATAGAAAGCTAATGCAGAATGTATTTTCTCTAAGGATCTCAACAATCTGATAAGGTCCTAACCATAATTTGTCAAATTTAGAGTGGTCTCCCTTCTTCTATTTGGCCTTATCCCACATGAGGACCAAATTTCCAATTCTAAAGGCCTTGATGGTAGCCCTTTTGTCAAACCACCTCTTAACTACCCCTTGGTTTTTTATGAAGTGTTCTAAGGCAGCACCTCTTTTCTATTCTAGGTTCATGAGATTTAGTAGTCTGGCTTCTATCTTATCTTCACTTCCCAAGTAATCCCTAATGAATTGTAAGGTTGGAATTTTTAGGTTCATAGGGAAGACTTGGTTTTGTCCATAGACCAATTGGTAAGGAGAGGTACCCAATGAGGATTTTACCTAGGTTCTATCAACCCATAATGCAAACTTAAGTTGGTTATGCTAGTCCCTAGGGTTCCTTTCCAACAAGTTTTTGATGACACCTATCATATTCTTATTTGTAGATTCATAAACACCATTTCCTTGAGGATAGTAATTAGAAGAAAATTTAATGATTACCTCATTTTAAAAAGTCCATTGCAATAACTTAGCAGAAGAGAAAGCAGGGCCATTGTCACATACCAGAGAAAAAGGCATACCAAACCTGGTGATAATGTGTTCCTCTAGAAACCTGATGATTGTATCAGTGGTACAATCCTTTGCAAGCCAGCGCTTCACTCCATTGTGTGCAATAGTCTATAGCCATCAAGATGAACCTATGCCCATGCATAAGAACTTAGGTTAATCATACCAATTAAATCTAGGCCCCACTGGGCAAACAGTCTTACCTCATATACTGGTTGCAATGGCATAGGGGATTTCTTTCCCTGGAGGCTGAAGTTTGACAAGTATGGCACTTCCTTACATGTTGATGGGCATCTCTAAAAAAATGAGGCCAAAGTAGCCTGCCCTGAGTATTTGATGTGTTATTACATCTCTTGATCCGTGACCAGTGCCAAACCTATCATGAAACTCAGTCAAAACCTATCCTGCTTCCTGCTTACTTAGACATCTAAGGTATATCCCTTTGAAATCCCTTTTGTATAGTTGTCCAAACTTGATCGTGTATTTCTAGCTTTGAATTATTAAAGCGCTCCTCTGAGTGGAGTTCATATGTGTAGGTCACTTGCTGCTCAGTAGATACATCACTATGTCTTGATACCATGGGTCTATAGTAATGCTCTCCACTAAATAATGGTGATACTCAATAGATGGATCTGATTCAGTCAGAGCCTTAGACAGTCCCTGTCCCTGAACTAACTTTATAGAGTGTATTTCAATATCAAATTCCTATAAGATCATGGCCCATTTGTCCCTTCTTTCTCCTAGTTCTTTTTGCATCAATAAGGATTTAACCATTGGGTCAGGGACAACTGCCATAACCTTGCTCTTGAGTATGTAGCAGGGATTTTTTTAGTGGCAAATAGTTCATTTCTGCGAATGAGGAATTGGCGAATACATTACCACCGGCAGGGGGCCAATTCACCTGGTTTTTACAGATTTTTGGTCAAATGCATTTCAATTTGCCACCTAATTAATTTTTTAGTAATTTATAGTTAGTATTTTTGCCACGATATTCTATGTAGTTCTAACGGTGATTCACCTAGAATTTCAGAGGCATGTTTTAATTCACCCACATATTCGCCAATATCATTAAACGGTGAACATGCACGAGGACCCAATTCACCAATATCATTAAATGGTTGACATACATAAGGACCAATTTTGCCAGTATAATTAAATGGTTCACATGTATGAGGACTAACTTCACTAATACCATTATAACTCCATGCTAATTGTAGGGCCATATTAGCCTAGAAAATTACTATATATGTGTTTGATGGAGGTCCATTTCGCCTAACATTTATATGTGTCCTATTAATAGTACGTGAGAATCGTCATATTATTATAATACCATTTGAAAATCCTACGTTATTGGCCAAATATGCATTGATATAAATGCATTTGAAACTCAAATTAATCCTTTACACATTTTGTTCAACTCAGCTCTCGAATCCTCGATTCATTTCCGATCATAGAGAAGTTATAGCTACATGCATTAGCGAGTCACTGAAAGGTAAGTGATCATTTCTTTACAAGTTTACTATGTAATAATATAAAATTCATGTTGATTATTTATGTCTTTGTTATAGATGATATTGATTGAGTAGGAATTAGGACTAGGGAGATATCTTAATCTAGGACCCAAGGATCTATATTCTATCATCTATGATTGCATCTTGAACAAAATGACATTATTTCTGTAGCTTTTAATTCGTGAGAGATGTCAAGCAAGAAGAAGTTGCCTGAGGGTGGTGAAGGGACTCAAGGGAGGTCAAGGCCATCAAAACAGAGAAACAATAACACAAAGTCATACTTTGGTAATGTTGGTGGTCCATTAGATGTAGGCACAACATTAGAACCTATACCGTCTATTGACTTGCATCACAATGGCATGGATGATATTCTAGGGAATACCCAATGTAGAAGGAATGATGACAATGCCATAGATGATATTCCAAGGAATACCCAATGTACCGGGAATGACGAGAATGCCATAGATGATGTTCCAAGGAATACCCAATGTATCAGGAATGATGAGAATGGCACAGATGATGTTCCATGGAATACCCAATGTACCGAGAATGATGAGAATGCCACAGATGATGTTCGAGGGAATACCCAAGGTAGCCAGAATGATGAAAATTCCACAGATGATGCTTCAAGAACAAATGATAATGAAGCTAATGAAGTTATAGAAATCAATGAAGATGAAGATCCTACAAGTGCACGCAAGGGGAAAAGAAAAGTCAAATAAAAAAAGGGGCATGAGTGGGAAATGTCAAGGAGTTTTCAAATTGATTGGGTGTCAAAATTCCCATTCATTGAACCAGTGGAGAATAAAAACAAAGATGAACCTCCCATAGAATGCAAGTGTAAGATTTGCAGTTGGAAATATCATAGGGAGAAGAGGTTGCAGTTAAAACTTGACACCATAGAAAAACATATTGGCAAAGTTTATGAAAAACAAACCATAGATGGACAGGAAAAATAAGTGATAAGATGGAAAATGACGGAAGAATGTCTTCATGTAAAGAATGCCCTTGAATATGAAGCGTATTTGCAAAGAAAGGCGAAGATTCATGCAGGTGGAGGTTCAATTGAAGCTCAATTTGGAAAGATGATGGGAGAATTACAAATGGCAAAAAAAATTTAGTTGGGTGTTGTTTTTCATATTTTGAGCAGAGGGCGTCCTATGACAAACTACCCTGAATATAATAGTTTATTATCTTTTATGGGCATTCCTAATTTTCCCAACACACACTGGTCAATAAATAGTGGATGGGAATGGGCAAGTTCTCTTGTTGAGGTGGAAAAATGTGATTTACAGGAAAAAATAAAAGAGTCAACTTTATTGCATTATCTCTAGATGAAGTTACAACAATAGATAATACTTCCTGGGTATGTATGCATGTGTATACTGTGGCAAATCATGTCCTCCAACCTAATCTACTCTCTATTTATAAAATGAAGGAGAATGCAACATCACAAAATCTATTTGAGACAGTTAAGAAATCTTTGAATGAAATTGGAGGTATGGATGACTATACAATTGCTAGAAAGTTGGTGTGTGTAGGGGTGGATGGAGCTTCAGTAATGCAAGGTCGTAGGAATGGTTTGTGTGTGAAGCTACAAACTTCTATTTCACCATACATGATTGGCATTCACTACATGGCCCACAGAATGAATTTAGCATTTAAAATTGTGAGCAATTTTCCTGCAATATCAAAAGTTGAAGATCTAGTCTGTGAGCTCTACTCAGACTTCTGCCGAAGTCCCAAAAGGTTTTCGAAATTTCAAAATTTTGTTGAGGGAATAACTACAGGAAACAAGCTTCTTAAGGATGTTGATACCAAATGGATCTCCTTGCTTGAACCAGCTAAAAGAGTTTTTGCAGAATATCAATCCTTGATTGGTTTAATGTACGAACATCGCTTCACAGTTGATAGGGCTCCTAACCTCTTACATAGGTTAAGTGGCATAGAGACACTCCTCATTTTAGCTGGTATTCTTCCAATGCTAGAGGAAATGAACATGCTTATGAGAAAAGCCCAAGAAAGGACTATGTATATTTCTAAATATACTAGACTACGTAGAATGATATGCATGACCCTCAATAATCTATATCTATCAAGCTAGTCCTTCATAAGTCCAAAATTTAGCAATTCGCATTTGATAACAAATGGGACCAATAGTGCTAATTTTTTACTATTTAATGATAGTGGAGAGTTATGTGTCTCTGTAAAGGGATTTGAGATACCAATGTACTATTTAAACAAGGTCAAGCGCACTATCAAAGAAGAACTTGTTTCAAGGGAAGCTTTTGACAAGATTGTTAATTCTATAAGTACTTAAAGAATATTGCAAAATCTCTTTCCTCGGAGATTAGAGATCAATTCCCTCATGATGAATTGCTTGAAGCCATGTCTATAGTGTATCCTCAATATTGGGTCAACTGTGAGTGAACTAATTTTCACAACAAGATAAAGACCTTAACAAATCATTTTTGCAAAAGTATAGAATTCAATGGACAAGAAATAGAAGGAATTTTAAATCAAACTAAGATCACTGATCAATCAGATTGATTTGCAATTTCAATGAGGGAACACTTTAAACTCATAGAGGCTCCCCACCAACATGGATCGATAACAAAGCTTTCGGCAACCTTAAGTCAAAGCGAAATATTGCGTGATGCATTATCATAATTTTCAAACTTGTTGATTTATGTCAAACCATGATATTGGGGTCGGTGGAGGATGAGAGATTTTTTAGTGCATTGGGGTTCTTGAAATCCAAGATAACAAATAAACTTGACAAGAATTTGGAAAATTGCTTGAGGATGTATACAACTAGACATGATATCCAGAGTTTTCCTTTTGATAGGGCACTCGTAATCTGGAGGTCCTCATGTGAAAGAAGAGGGTTGTGCAACACTTCAAACAATAATAGCATATAGGACAGTGACATGATGAATATGAGTGCCACATGTAGTGGTAGTGGTGTTGTTGAGACACTCTTAAGTTGAGATATGGAGATAGAAGAAACTGAAGAACATGATCAGGATGATTCTGGATATCACGGTTAGAGGGAGGATCGAGAGAATCTGAATGACGAGATGATTTGGCAATTTGAAGGGATTGAGAAGCTACTAGGTATTTATACTGTATTACATGTTCTAAATTCCAAAATGTTGTTGGTGGCATTTTATTTTAATTTGTCTATCTGTAATGTACATTTTTTTATTTTTGATCAAAAAAATTAATATTTTCATTTATGTGTGATTCTGATAACTTTTACAAGCATTCAACTAAATGTGAAGTATTTTTTCTTCTCTATAACCATAGTAGTGTTTCATTTGTTTTCCTTTATTGCATTGTGATGGTTTTTTTAAATTCCTAGGCTCCAACTCTTGTAAACTATAGAATAATGTGTTGCATTACCATACTTTGATTAGTTCCTAAACCAAATCTACTTAAGAATCCTTGTAATCACTCAAAACGCTTAATATCTTCTTAAAGCATTAAATTTACTCTGAGTAAAACCAATAAGATAAATATTCAAGCACTAAATTTAGGTTCCTTGATCATAGCATTTTATCAATTTTAAAATAGCAGACTCCAGCAGATTGTGCCATGATGTCCAGCAGAACATCCTGGTGGTGCTTCCTTAGGTTTTAGGGCTTTCAATTCACTTGGTTTCATCTATTTGAATCCCTAAAATTCTAAGTGTTTATGCTTTGTGCTTCCTCTATGTTTTTTCTTCTTTCCCTCTGTTGACTGTCTGTCAAAGGTTACCGGTCACTTAAGTCACAACTTAATGTCTTCACACCCATGATTTGATCGGCCCCTAATCCTCGCCTTACTTGTTGTCACCCGTAAAAATCAAAGCCTTAAGTCTTAGGTTAAAGCTTAATAAAGCACATTTCACAGCTTCGCAACACTTTTTCATGATGTCACACACCCCCCCACGACGATGTGCAATGACTTCCATCTGTCAACCAATTATGGGCTTACAACCCCTACTGAAGATCCTTTATCAACGAGCCAGCTGCTGCCAACTGTCACCAAAAAGATTTGATCAGCCAGAATTTTGTCACCCCAATTCCCTAAGTCATGCATTCTATTTTTGTGTTGACAATTTGCAACAGGTTTCCGGTCCCTTAAGTCATAACCTTAAGCCTTTGTATCCATTATGTGACTGGCCCCGCGTTCTAAGTCTTACTGCCAATGGCCATGAAAAATTAAATTGAATGTCCTAAGTCTTCCCATAAGTCCTAAGGTTTAATGAAGGGTAAAAATCGTAGCGTCGCAAGGCATCTTTGATGACATCACCACCCCGTTGTGCAGCTACGATAGGTTGACACCTATCTGATATTTTATGCTTAAGTAGTATTCCATTAGGAGTCTTGACTTTGCCAATCGTTTGTTGCCAGCTATCAATATGATAGTGGTCCACAGAAGAACTTTTGATCCAACGGCTGCAGTCCATTGCAGAGGTATCTCTCTGAGGGGAATATTCGCTATGTTGTCGCGAGATGGTGACACGCAGTGCTACTCTATTAAAGAATTGAAAAGCAAGTGGAAGGTGGATGCGTGGGTGCTTAATCACATCGTCGCATGGTAGGTAAGTGGTGGGCCATTTTTGGCTACGAGGCCCCACGCGTCTGGTCCAGATAAAAAGGTTATGTGATCTACGGAGAGGGTACAACTGATTTGGCCTATTCTGATTAGTCAAAGACTTTTCAAAGGTGGTGACAAAGATTTTCAAATCTAGTCACGTGATCTCAGCCATCGATTATAGAATGTAAGGAAAGGATCAACGGCCTCATTTCAAATTTTCTACGAATTTCAAGTGTCCATAGCATGAACTAAGTAATGATTGTCGCAGCCACCATTAATACGTAAAATGGCAACAAATCCAACATTATAATGGCATAATTTAGGGTATTCTCTGTCATTTTCGAGAGCACAGTTTCATTTCTAGTGAAAGGAGCTTCGAAACGAGCAAGTTGATGTGATTCCAAGCCTCTGTTAATGTCAAAAACTAGTAAGTGGCTTTTGTTCCTCTATGTCTCATCAATTCAGCTATCCATTTATTTCAAAGTGTTAAGAAGTAATTTATAGTTGCAGAAGCCCTAGGTTAATTGCATAAACACAATTTAGAAGGATGAGTCAGTCTAGTGAACCTTCCACCTCAAAATGTAGTCTAGACGAAGACCTCATGATCCAATGTCCTGGGTCATTAAGGAAATCTGCAACAGGGCTAGGAGAAGTAGGAAAAAATGATAAAATCTATGACTTGTGTGTGAACTATAAAGATGCTAGGATACTTGTATCAGTGTGGAGCCTATTTGAGCATTGGCATAACAGAGAAGACTATAGAGCCCCTATTTGCCATGCCTGGAAGCTTGATTTGGCCACTTTGATTTGCTCCAAATTCTTTGTCAATCTAGACATGGTCAGAACAATTACAAGTAGATGTGACCCCAAAACTAGGTCTGTTCTATCTGGAAATGGTTATGTCATAATTAGATTCACAAAAGCCTATATTTCAATTGTGTTTAATTTAGACCCTACTACCAGTATGCCCATTGACCTGAATTCCTTCAGAGAAAAGTATAAGATTGTTAGATATGCCTATAGATCATTAAATCTAGCCAAGCATAGACCAAGGGGAGTTGATGGAGGCCTGGTAAAAATTTCTGACAGAGAAGAGGAGCCCTTCCATTGTAAATTATTCATGGAATATTTTGTCAAAACTTACCACAATTTATGCGATGTGCTTGGAATGGATGCAACTGATAGAAAGCCAGTATCCTTGATGATGATGACAATTTACATTCAAGATCTTGGAACCAGACATCCATATGACTATGCGAGTTACTTGGCTAAGAAAATGCACAAGTAGATGGTGACAATAAAAAAAACATGTATACTATAGGTTCCCATGTGGAATTTACATGGTATTCTTTGATGTGCCACATGATCCTATTCTCTCTGTCAGGCCACTGGCATAAAGATTTACATGTGAGGATAACAGATGAACAATGCAACATGATGCCAGTGCAAATGTGGACTTGCATGCTTGACATGCATTTTAAGGATGCTAGTTATGTTGTTTTTAAGGAGCATTTTGTAAGGAAGGTCTTAGGTTTCTTGGAACCTAAGGGGGATAGAATACCTAAATAAGTTAAGGATTTCTTGAGACCTTTGGAAAGAGCCCCACACTTGAACATAGAACACAACTGGGGAGATTGGTTTCTACATGCAAATACTACATGCATCAGGATTTATGGCTGCAAGACTCCACCTTACACTCTGCCTAAGTTTGTGCCTAAGAGGCTTGCCTTCATGGAAATCATAAGGCAATTAAATGAAGCTGACAAGGAGCATTTTAGAAAGCACAAGAAGGGGTCACTCATCCCTACTTCATTGAAGCTCAGTGATTTTATAACAATTGATAAGAATGGATTAGATCAGATTGGATCCATGCTTCAGTGTTATAGGATGGATACAGAGCAAGTGAGAGCATTTGACCCTAAGGGTTTTATTGACAAAACAAGGTTGAAGGTCAGTGTAATGAAATAACTTGCACAATGGAAGAAGATAATATGAAATATTATGCAAATACTTGATAATAACTAAGAATAACATGCCACTTCGAGGGGGCAACCTCCAAATATCTCCACTGAGAACACACTTCACAATATGATGATGAAATAAGACTCACATCCTCCTATATATACCTAATTATGCTTAGGATGAATAGACACACCCCTATATAACACCTAGTCTAATCTATCTAACTAAATAATAATATAATAATGATAACATGACTTAATTAGGAGTTAAGATAGCCACAAGCTAAATATTCATAACCCTATGTACACCAATATTAAGGGCGTAGCATGCCCCCCCTCTTAAAAGAAGCATTGTCCTCAATGCTAACCAAGTGTGGATTCTTTTGAATGAACTCCTCATCCTCCCATGTGGCCTCTTCAACTAGTAAATTCTTCCATTGGATGAGATACTCAGTGAGGGTTCTATTCCTCAGCTTCTTCGTGCATGTTTGAAGAATGCACTCTGGTTCCAAAATTATTCTTCCTTCTTCATCGAGCTCTGGTAGTATTGTTTGAGTAGGAATATTCTGCCCAATTACCTTCTTCAAACAAGAAACATGAAAAAATGGATGTATCTTGGTTGTTGGTGGCAGCTCTAGCTTGTAGGCAACACTACCAATCTTTTGCATGATTTGGTATGGCCCATAATATCTTGGAGACCACTTATTATTCTTTTTTTGTTGCTTCAGTGAGATTTGTTTATAAGGTTGCATTCTCAAGAAGACCCAATCCCCAACTTCAAAATTTCTTTCACTACGATGTTGGTCTGCCTGTTGTTTCATTCGATTTTGTGCCCTAGCTAAATTCTCCTTGAGTCCTAAAAGTACCTATTGTTGATGAAGCAAGTGGTCCTCTACTGCATGAACTCTTGGTGACACCTTTAATGATGATGTGATGGAAGGAGGATGATATCCATAAAGTGCCAAAAATGGAGACATTTTTTATGAGCTATGAAAAGAAGTGTTATACCATCATTCTACAAGTGGTAGCCAATCTACCCATTGAGACTATTTCTCTGAAGTGAAAAAACGTAGATATCCTTCCAAACATTTATTAACAACCTCAATTTGTCCATCTGATTAAGGATGGTATGAAGAACTATGAACCAATTGAGTACCAAAACATGAGAATAAATCTTTCCAAAAGTGACTAGTAAAGATAGGATCATGATCACTCACAATAATCTTAGGTGTACCATGTAGCTTTTGGATATTCTCCAAAAAAACTTTTGCCACTGCACTTGCTGTAAAAGGATGTGATAATGCAATGAAATGTGCATATTTAGTGAGGCGATCAACTACTACCATGATGACATTATGACCTTTAGATTTGGGAAGCCTTGTGATGAAGTCCATGGATACCTTTTCCCAACACTAGCTAGGAATGGATAAGGGCTGCAAGAGACCTAGTGTCTTAATTGTCTCCCCCTTATTTCTTTGACAAACCAAACATTCAGCCACAAATTTTTGAACATCACCTTTTAGCCCTTCCAAAAAAAAATCTTGCTTGACCCTATGATATGTCTTCAAAAATCTTGAATGACCACCAACTGGGGACTCATGTAGCTCTGTGAGAATCTTGTGTTTAAGAGTGGAATTCTTGCAGAGATACAAGCACTCTTTATACCAAAGAATATCACCCTTCAAACAAAACTTATCTGAACTACTAGGATCACTTTTTAATTGTTGGATGAGATTACTTGTTGCAACATCATTTTGCCACTCTGCTTTGGCTTCTTCCACCCAATTTGCTTGTAATATCAATAAGGCTTCATCTTTATCATCCTTCCTAGAAAGTGCATCGGCCACAATATTTTCCTTCCCTTTCTTATATACAATCTCAAAGTCATATCCCAACATCTTAGTGACCCATTTTTGTTGCTCTTCAGAGGATAGTCTTTGTTCCAAAAAATATTTTAGGCTATCATGATCTGTCTTAACCTTGAAGTGTCGACCCATTAAATAAGGCCTCCATTGTTTAACTACGTGAAGGATTGCTAGCATTTCCTTCTCATAAATAGGTTTGAGCTGATTCTTACGCTTTAATTGATGACTCTCAAAAGAAATTGGTCTACCTTCTTGCATGAGAACTGCTCCTATCCCATTTCCAAAAGCATCGCATTCCACAATGAATTCCTTGGTGAAGTCTGGAGTGGCAAGCATTGGAGTTGTACACATAGCCTTCTTTAATTGCTCAAATGCTACATTAGCAGACTCATTCCAATGAAAAAATCCTTCTTCAATAGAGTGGTGAGGGATGCTGCTATACGACCATAATTCTTCACAAATCTTCTATAGTACCCTATCAATCCCAAGAAACCCCTCAGTTTCTTAATGGTTTTTGGAATAGGCCATTCCATGATAGCCTTAATTTTGTTAGGGTCCACCTTTACTCCTTCTTGTGAAACTATGTGTCCCAAATACTCCACCTCCTTAAGACCAAAAGCACACTTGGATGGCTTAGCATAGAGTTGATGATCTTCGAGTAATTGTAATGCTTGATCTACATGCTGCAAATGTTCTTCCTAAGTCTTGCTATAAATCAATATATCATCAAAGAACACTAACACAAACTTTCTCAAGAACTTCTTAAAAATAGAATTCATCAAACCTTGGAATGTAGATGGTGCAATGGTAAGACCGAATGGCATCACCAAAAATTCATAATGACCCTCATGAGTTCGAAATGTTGTCTTACAAATATCTTCCTCCTTAATCTGAATTTGGTGATAACCAGATCTAAGATCTAACTTGGTAAAATACATAGCTCCATTCAATTCATCTAGCAAATCATCAATGACTAGAATAGGAAACTTATCTTTAATGGTGTACATGTTGAGCACTCTATAATCTAGACACATGTGCCAAGGTTCATCCTTCTTATGCACCATCACCACAGGTGAGGAGTAAGCACTTTGGTTATGCCTAATAATTCCTGCCTCTAGCATCTCCTCAACATTTTTTTCTATCTCACTCTTTTGTATGTGTGGGTACCTATAAGGCATGATGTTTGGTGGTTGGCTCCCTAGAACTAGTTGTATGGCATGGTCATGATCCCTCTTAGGAGGAAGTCCTTCAGGTATATCTCCAAGAACCACTGAGTGACAATCAATTATTGCTTGTAAATCTGGATGAGTAGGAGCATTAGATTGAGAGACTTCTAATGAACATAGCTGGGCCACAAATCCATCCGCTCCTTTCTTAAGAAACTTTTGCATTTGATGAGAGCTTACCATCTATGGGGATTTTGCATTCAACCCCCTTAGCTCCACTACCTTTCCTTCTGATTGAAATCTCATGAATAGTTCTTGGAAGTTCATCTCAATTGTTCCCAATGTAGTAAGTCATTGTACTCCCAAAACAATATCTGTTGCACCCACGCATACATTGGGGTATCAAGTTGATAATCTCCCATGGATAATTTAATGCTATGACACTTCCATGAACAACTAACTATACCCTCATCTACATTCAAAACCTAAAACTCTGGGGCTGGATATATAAAACAATTTAGATGAGTTACCAACTTTTTGTTGATGAAATTATGAGTACTACCTGAGTCAATCAACACTGTTACTTTTTTTTTCTTTAAGAAACCCACTACCTTGAGAGTTTGTGGTGCACTGAAACCTGAGAGTGCATGACAAGAAATGATTGGTTGAGAATCATGTGATTCCTCACTTGACTCCCTATCCTCCTCTAATATGGGTCCTCCTCTTCTTCCTCACTTGGACCTTCAATATAGAACAATTTCTTTTCACTACATTTATGTCCTCGACTGTATTTGCTATCACAATTGAAACACAACCCTTTTGCTCTTTTCTCCTCAATTTGTTGTGGAGTCAATCTAGTAGGTTGAGGAAGAGAAGGTGTTGAATATCCTTTCTCTCTTGTCACATTACCCCCTTGCTTTCTAGGAATCAAATACTTCTCCTCTACCCTGTGTGCCAAGATAAAAGACTCATTTACCAAGCTAGGACTAAACATGCGTACCTCATGTTGAATGTGATCCTTGAGACCACCCAAGAATAAATCATTCAATTTCTCCTATGTAATTGTATCCACTCTTAAGGATAGATTTTGGAATTTTTGAATATAATCCTTAACTGATCCTATTTGTTGAAGTTTAGCAAGCTGGCTGAAGAAGTTGTCTGTCACACTATTGCTATATTGTGCTTGGAGTTCTTCTATAAAAATTGACCATGAGACAGTGAGACCCTTTTTCCTCCAATGAGTACAAAGCCAATGATACCAAATGAATTGATCTGGTTCTAGATATAGGGAAGCCATCGTGACCTTTTGTCCATATGGGATTTGATGTACTTCAAAAAAATTCTCCATTTGGTTTATCCATGTTAAAGGATCCTTACCATCAAACTTGCGCATATCCACCTTTGGAAAAAAAATTCCTAGATCCCATAGGAGTATTAAAATTTGTGTCATTATTAGCTGACTTGAAGGTTTCACCTTGGTTGCTTGAGACCTCCTTTCTTGGTTCATTCATATAGGCGCTTAACATGCTTTGTATATCTGATATATCTCCTCTTAGGTCACACATATCCCTCTTAATTGAGGAAACCTCTTCCTTGACCTTACTTATTTCCTCATTGGGATTATTATCCTCTATTGTTTCCCCATCCTTATCAAAGGATTTCCCCAGTGTGGCAACATTCTTTTTGTCTCTTGTTACAGGCCCTGTCATGATGGAAACCAATATTTTTAAAATAAATCACACAAATGAAATGTAAATTCTCTAAAAATTTTATTGTAAATTACTAGGGCCAAGATGCCACCTACCCAGAAAAAACTCCAAAAAATCACCAAATTTGCTATCTTGAGAGTGAATTTGTTGGAAACCCTAATTTTGCAATAACTAGCTTATTTTTGCTTCCCTTTCTCCAATCTTTGGACTATAGGCTCCTCTATTATTTCTTCAAAAACCCAATACAAATTATGCTCCAATTCAGTAGGATGTCAGAGATATGTAGATCTCAAATAAATTGTGGAGAAATTGTAATTCTACAATAATTCACTCAAATCTGCTTGAATTCCTCTGAAATCTGGAATGTAAAGTCTTTAATATGGTCTTCAAAAACCCTTTAAAAATCTTTAAAAAATTCACTAAAATACGAAAGTTATGCTCTTCCTAAAATTGCCTCCAATGTTGAGAAAAAATCTTGCCTCTATAGTGCCAAGATCATGTTCTGATACCACTTGTAATGAAATAACTTGCACAATGGAAGAAGATAATATGAAATATTTTGCAAATACTTGATAATAACTAAGAATAATAGGCCACTTCAAGGGGGCAACCTCCAAATATCTCCAATGAGAACACACTTCACAATATGATGATGAAATAAGACTCACATCCTCCTATATATACCTAATTATGCTTAGGATGAATAGACACACCCCTATATAACACCTAGTCCGACCTATCTAACTAAATAATAATATAATAATGATAACATGACTTAATTAGGAGTTAAGATAGCCACAACCCGACTATTCATAACCCTATGTACACCAATATTAAGGGTGTAGCAATCCGTAGGCCTAGTTACCCCCACCGAGTCCTCTTGGATGAAGATATTTTAAGAAACTGTCAATCAATGCAGGAGATATATCTTTTGAGAAATAAATGGAATGCAGTGATGGAGAGAGAGAGGATGATGAGAAATGCCAATGTTGAATACCCTGGGGCTTTTGTTGAAGTGCAAGATCACATAAGGAGAATTGAGATGATCTTTGCCAAGGTAGAGAAACTGATAGCTAGTGCACCTGCAGGTGAGGAGAAGCCATCTTACCAACCAAGCAGTTCTAGGGGTAAGTATGTAAGAGAAGAAAAATCCCCTGATTCCCCTACTCCAAAGAGAGCAAAAATCATTGACCTTGAGGCAGAGGTGGAGACAGAAGTTGTGGAACAGATGGAAGAAGCAGCATAAGAACAAATTTAGGAGCCTCCTCATCAGGTGAGTTCCCCATTAAGGATAAGGCCATACTCTTCACCAGATAATAGGTTGACAAGGTCAACAATTAATAATGAAGTTGATACAGAATATGTAAGAGTTCTTACATGTAACCAATTTTATTGTAGATGATGCATTTGTTAGCACACATGAATTCAGGTCATTCGTGTTGAGGACAAAGAATGAAGAATTTCAAAGGAGAATGGAGGAAGCAAAGACTAGTGCTGACCCCTCTGAGTATGATACTATTACTCAAAGGGTTTTGAGTGAGGTTAATAAGGATATCAGGGCAATAACTCCAAAGGAGGGCAGGGCTCTTGTAGCCAAAAGCAACATCCTACTGCTACCACATTAGACTCTATCAGATGCAATTGCATTTGATACCATAACAAGGGATGACTATGATATGACAAAGGAACAAGTTAGCAAATCTTTGCAGGGTGCTGCATTTGACCCAAGGTTTGAAACCTTGGAAATTTGGGCATTGGCCCCCAATGATAAGAAACCAAAAGTTGGTTTGGAAGAACTGGCTGGAAATGTCATAATTAGAAGGGTGTCAAACACCCCTACCCCTTAAGCTACTAGTCTAAATGTGCAAACTGCACAATTTGTTGAGGCAATGACAATTAAACTACAAAAAGACTATAATGAATTGTTGGAGAAATATGCAGTCGCCATGGCTAGGTTGAGAAAATATGAAGGGAAACCACAATTAGAGCCTGGTCCATCTCAGACTCCCCCTATCATTCAGACTATAGAGTCACTTCCAGTTCACACAACCTCTCCTTTCAAAAATCAGAGAATTGAAGGAGGATAACAAAGATTTGAAAGAAGAAAAGGAGAACAAAGTAAAGGACATGGTCACCAATTTGATCAAAAATAGAGTGACCAAAATCTTGGCCAGAGTGGAGGAGACCTGGAGGTCTTACTCACAATTAAGGATAGCCTATGAGAAGCATGAATCTGATAAGTAGAGACTATTAAGTGTGAAAGCTAAGTGGCTACCAAGAACTGTAGAGGTCAGAGATTTTCTTAGGTGTTCTAGATTTGATGCAAATGTACCTCCTGAGCTGAAATTGGTGTCAAATAGACTGAAACATTTCAAGGATGTGGCTAGTTTTTAATTGAGGTTGGATCCAATTTTGAGGGAAAAGATGCAAGCAATAGAAAAGATGGACACTAAATGGTTTCCACATATTTTGGAGGCTGATGGGAAGGCTAAGGACCTAGACAAGTGGAAGAGAGAAATAATAGATAATGGTCATCAATTAATTCCTGCTTGTTGTGATGAAGGCGATCCAACCATACAGGTGCTGAGTTTATCACTTGACAAGCTACATTTGGTTGAAATAACTTTTGAGATATTCTACAAGAATGTAAAGACTAATTTGGATGCCAAGTATGTAAGTCATAATGGCAAGATCACAGAGGTTATCTCATTCCCATGGCCACTTGAAAAGACATACAATGAATGGAAGGACAAGTATGGGTCACGGGATTGAACAGGACAACCACCTTTTCCCCAGCATTAACGAGGTAGATCTTCAAGCGGCTACACATCTCCCAAAGTCCATCTACTCCTCTTTTCTTCTCTCAAATGAAATTAATGTTCTCAATGCCATGTTGGTGGTGCATTGTATCCAGAACCTATTTGAAATGACAATGTAATCAATGTTGAGTACATGTTCTTGGTCTATAAAAGAATTGTGTTACTCATTCTTGTGTGGTTGGGAGATTTTGGAAATTTTGAGAAGTAAATAAGATACAAGTACTACTTTGTAATGTTGTTGGAAGATTGGGGAAGTTTTGAATAGTGAAATATAATACAATTTTGACATGCTGTCCATATTTCTAGAGTTGTAAATTTTAGTTTCTTGCATGTTGCATGATTTTTCATGAGCATTTTATCAGTTTTAAATTGAAATATATGAATAATGTTGTAGCATATTATATTATTAATATACACCATTAGCAAATATTTAATATGAAGTGGACAATTAAATAATACAGATAATTTCAACACATAAAAGGATTTCAATGTTATATTGATTTTCAAATGAACATTGAAGGTCCAAAGGAAATTAGAATACATTGAAGACTGAAGTATTACATTTACAATGTATAATAACTTGCTCAAAACCAACTCTGCACAATGCTCTGTTGGAACTTGGAAACACATGTTTTTGATTAGATAAGCGGTAAGCCAAGGGTGTCGAACCCTTTACAAAGTAGCCCTTGGGGCAGTCTAGATAGACAACAAAAAGAACGGATGCCAAAAAACTAGAGACAGCAATCCAACAGCTTAGTCATTCTGGTATTGATGTCATTGGAAACACATGTTACTAAATCATTTTATCAGCTTTTGTAGAGTGCTCCACTCTTCATCTGATGGAAGTGTATTTTTTCTTAACCCATGGTTACTGAGTTGTAACTGTGATAATATTTTTTAACTGATATTGTTACTTGACTTGAATGTATCACTCAAAGTTGCATTCAAGGTTATCAGTGGTATGATGGAATCCATAAAAATTACCTCATCAAGATTTTGAGGAAACTGGTTCTTGTCGAAGTTCATTTTATCCTCCATCTTCTTTTTGAAAGCATCCTTTCCAATGTATCGGTATGATGGGTCAACAGCCACTGACAAACTAAGCTTTTTGAAGTGTTCTACATTTGTTTGCAGCTACTTTATCAATAATGCAGCTTGTACCAAAAGTTCCTGTGCTTGTTCCAGCTTCATACATTTTTCAATGATAGTTGAGGCCTTTATTGTGGCATCAATATGATTCTGAATTCCTTTGGATTCCAATTCTTCACCACTAGCTATGTAGATTGATTGCAAAATTTTGTTTGCATCTGACTGTCTTGAAGTTGCCATGTCTCCATTTTCAGCAATGTATTGTTTGATTTATTACTACATAATACTAGATCATCAATGAATTCAAACATTTTAGACAAATCATCAATTCTCTGCATTATTTTCTCCCAAATGTTACTTTTTATATAAACCATTATGTTTCTATATAATTTAGATACTTTGTTTTGGTAGGATTTTATTTCATTTTCTGCATTCTTCAGTTTTTTCTGGAAATTTTCAAAAAAAAATCTCTCTCTCCACATTTTCTTGCCACATATGTCCTACTTTTTCTTATTGCTCTAGTTTGGTATTTGCTTCAATCAAGTATTGTTCTAATTTTTCTGAATTGGCTATTTGAATATCATAATTTTTTTTACTTTCACTTAACATTTCCTTTAGTTTATTCACTTCCTCCTCTGTATGTTTATTCACTTCATTTGTAGATGTAGAGTCAGAGTTTTTTATCCTTTTCTCTAATTCTTTGGTCTTATTCTCTGCTCCTTTCCTCTTGGCTTTTTCACTTGCTATGTATGCCTGTAACTTTCCTATAAGAGTCTCCAACCTATTATGTAAATCACAAAGTTAAATGAAAAAGAGCAATATGAATGGAATTAACATCACTGAATATATTTTCCTTCTGTTGTAACTTAATTACTGGAACATGTGACCTGTCTATCTTACAACTCTAAATTGTAGACAATATATTCAACAAGGTTACCAGGAAATTAAAAACAATCATACCTTCTCTCTCTCTCTCTCTCTCTCTCTCTCTCTCTCTCTCTCTCTCTCTCTCTCTCTCTCTCTCTCTCTCTCTCTCTCTCTCTCTCTCTCTTGCTTTAGCAATGATGTGTACACCACTTTGTTGTTCTTTTTTGATACATTAATTTTGTCAAAAATTTTCATTCCAAAAAAATCCACTTGGATAGTGTTCACCTCATAGTTAGATCGTTGCATCTAGTCCTCTAGTTTATCTTGAACTTTGGGCACAATAATCATGTAATCCATTTTTTCATTTTCTGGGTCAAATGTAGTCAATACCCTGGTTGTTGCAGGCTCTAAAGTTGCAGTAGTCTCTCTATAATCACAATCTGTGACACTTGACATAACTTTGAATGGCAAAAGAGTAGGTGTAGTGTTGGTGGCATCTCTAATTAATTGTGGTTGAGTATTAGCCATTCTTGTCCCAGTCACACTAAAAATAGGAGGGGGGTGCCTTCTAGAAACAATTGCTTTCACGTGGATGTGGAATCAAAACCTGCCATAACCTTCTGCTTCTTAGTCTTCACAAGGCCTTGCTCTTTAAGTTTGTCTATAGTTTCATTTAATGTTGTTGATGGCCTCTTTTGATTTTTTTGTTGCATCTCTTGTTCACCACTACTACTACTAATACCTGTACCATCGCCAGATTTGCCACCAGTAGCACTAGAATTCCACCATCTCCTGCAAGAAAAGAATGAGAAACATGCATATTAGAAGACCCGTGTGGTACTGTTAGTGATTGAATCTCACTCTGAGGATTTAAAGCTGGAACAAATCTAATCTCCTGATCTGTATGTGTATGCCCTTTGGCTTGTTCATCACCTCCAATGCCAAGTAGAATATCATTAGGTTTTCTAGGGTATACCTTTGGTACCCTCCAAATGCCTTCTTTTGTGGACCCCAAACCACCACCTTCATAACCCATTTTTTGGGTTATTGATGCCCCTTTAGTATATGTTTGTCTTGTGGTCTCACTCATACGAGGTTTGAATACATATCCACTAAGATCTTTGGGTTGGTCTTCATCCTCATCAACACTTTCAACATTAGTTGCTTGAGCTTCAGAGGGATGCTCTTTATCCTACAATTTGCTGAACTCTTCATCTTCTGAGACGTCTTCAAGATCTGTAGTAGCTTTTGGATCACCGAGATCCTTCCTCATAGACCAAAAGGCAAAAAAAATTGATTGTGACCAATGTTCCTCTGTACAAGCTTTTTTTCGAGTCTCTAGAATTTTTGTACACTTAGATTGTTCAGCAGCTTTTGTATAGAAATTGTTGAATCTCTTGTTTGCTAGTGCATCTCTTTGTGTTTGTGGAATTGGATGCAATCCCATTATTTCTAATGGCAATTTTTCAAAAGAAACACATCTTTGAGCAGCAGTTTTTTCCATGACTTTTCTCACCTCCTCCCAAGAATTCTTGTTTTTCAACATTTCTAGCAAGGGTTTACTTTCGTGTTGAATTCTTCTTGGAGCATTCTTATTGGCCACAAGCCTTGTTTTAATCACATCACATGGGTCATACTAATAGTGAGAGTCAACATCGAATTTAAAAAGTTGTAAAATTTCATGTGCCACAGTGAATGCTTTTCTCTCGAATATGAACCCTCCACATGAAAAAGGTAAGGAAGGAAATATGCTCTTCTTTTGCTGACTAACAAAGTGCAGTAGATTTGTACTCTCCATCTGTCGTATGTATTCCAATGTAAAAATCCTCTCTGTCACATGTATTGGAAGTTTGTGGGGCTTTACTCCTGATCCATAAAATCTTAGGACAGTATATTCCTCCATGAAGTACCAGTCAGCCAATTGTATTTCTTTTCCCAGTTGAATGCAATTTCTACAAGACTCAGACAATCTAGGCATTGGAGTATTTGTAATGGTTTCATACAATGGAGCCAAAAAGTAGTCCACAAAATGATTGTAGTTCTTTTGATTATGGTACATCTTTATCTTATGGGTCCAATCCAGTAGTCTATTTTTATCTTGTTGATGTTGAATTTGAAGCTTGTTGTCCTAAAACATCCCAGCAAACTGCACTAGAAAAAAATAGCACAAGTAGGTTGTGAACCTAAATGTCTTTACGTTTGCAATGGGAGAGGGAGGTTCACTTTGGATTTGTTTAATCATTAAAAACTGACAATGCATGGATTCTGTAATGTGCTCAAGAAATGTGTATTTAGTAGGTGGTGTGAATTGATGGATATTATATACCATTTCAAGGAGGCTTGCATCCACTTCACTATTATTATCCAATCCAAGGAAAAACACTAGCATGGAAACAATATCCTAGACCCATGATCTAAAAATATCAAGTTTATAAGGAGGCTTATGATTCTGATTGAGTTGGACACCATCTACTGTTAGAGATTTGATAAATCTTTGTTTGTTATTTTCACTAACTGCTTCATAAGTATTAGCAAGTTTTTCTAGGTTTATGCGGATTGCTCCACATTCTTCAGCGGTAAAACCCAACAATTTACCAAAATGTTCTCCATTAATGGGAAGAATTATTTCCTGGCTATCTTTTTTAACTATTGCTTTTCTTTTTTCATCATAATTCTGGGCACAGACCATGATAAATTCAGGGAAAGGGAAAACCTCAGGTAACATCAAGCGTCCCAATCCAACCACCCATGGTGTAGTCATCATGTTAATTAGTATTGGTTTTTTGGGGTCAGGTTGTGCAGCTTGCGCTTGACGTACCTTATTCTCTAATGAAAACCTAAGTACTAAGGTAAACCTTCAAAAAATTATAGGGTCATAAATATCATGGTATTCATCTATAAAACTTGGGGTTTTAAGCAATTTGGCATAGTCTATTTTTTCTTCTTCTTTGGTTTTCCCAATTTTTGGTTTGGTAGTGCTGGTAGACATGCTTGTAAACACTCAACCCTAAACCTAAAGATTGAAAAAATTGAAGTCTCAAAGACAACGGTAACAACAATAGTAATAGGAATTAAGTATTTCTATATTTCACTTACCCAAAAAAGATGAATACAAAGATTAGCACTGAGTAAATCCGTGGCATCGTACAACTGATATTAAAATTCCTAGTGCACTACAATCTCCTTGTCACTTGAGTCCTTGACCCTCTCACTTCCAAGTAGTATCAATTAAAATTGCTAAATGCTAAGTGCCAATTATGAAGTAAAGCGAGTGAAACATGGTAAATTATTTTATTAAAGTTCAGTACAAGTATGTAGTTTTAGTTGTACACTTGTACTAAGTAATCCCACTTCAAAGTTTAAATGAAATTTAAGGATGGCATGCAAGTCTGCAGCCTGAATTAATTATTTAATATAGCACATACATCGAGTGGTGGAATTGAAAATTTGAAACTATTGTATAATCTCAACCGTTGATCTTTGTAAATCTAATGGCTCTTGATTGATTCCGGAGGTTTGAGATTGCAAGTCTAGCACTCTGGACTTTCATTCTAGAATTCAACTACACCCATCCATCTAGCATCAAAACATTCATTGAAACATTTCACTAAAGTCTGCGGCTCCTTTAATATTTAGATGAAGTCAGGCCCACTTTGATGATATAATAACTAATAGAATAAAATGAACACATTGACATCATTGCATCAATAATAAAGTAGAAATTATATTAATACAAAAAGATTTACACTTGGGAAATTATATTAATACAAAAAGATTTACACTAATACACATGGTAAATTATATTAATACAAAAACCACTCCAACGGCCAGCCCAGGGCCCAGGGTCCAAAAACACACAGCACCAGAGAGGCTACCATAGAAATCCCTAGCCCCTTGACTGAGCGACTCCTCAAAAACTTGCCACCCTACCACCCCAGCACGAAAATCACCAAAAAAAGTGGGCCTAGGAGCCCGACCACTCCTACGGCCATTGCGAGTAGAATTCCCCCACACTCATAGTGGCTTTGAAGTATACAATCCACAGCAGAGTCTCCTTTGTGTCCATTCCAATTGCCCACTGAAGAAAGTGTCTCCCACGAGCCACCCAAATCTTGTGCCTTCCTAGTTGTTGCTCATTCATGTTTAGCAGGAACAATTGCCTAGCTACACCATCGTGTCCCTCCTACAGCTTCTCCAGGTCTCTCGGCCGTAGGATACCGACCCCCAGTTGTGCACAAATCACCACGTTTAAGTCATCCAAAAGAATATCTGGAGTGAATACCTCCCATAGAATCACCAGTGCATCCACCTTTCCTCTCTTAGGTCCAACAAAGAAGCCAGAAAGCATGAGGAAATGTCTGAATTTACCCTATATCTGTCCTTAAAGACCAAGAAGTCTTTACCGAGGAGCATCTTCACTGCCTCAAGGAAGAGTTTATTTTGCTAGTTACAAATGTTCACCAGTCTTTGATTTGTGATACGGACCAGAAAGGCGACCTAGCGCTTATTATAGTGAAGCCTTACAGGAGCCTCCATGCTATATTTTGAGCAATCCAGCCGAGTGTCATTTTGCTAGAGACCTCCAAGATTTAAAGGAAGATCATTAATGGACACATGCCTCAACTGGCAGATGCATTTATTCGTTGTCTAATTTTTTGTAGCATCAATCTTCGGCTCGTGTAAGGATCGACCAACAACAATTCTCTAAACTTGTTAGAACTATTTAATAAATTAAAACTTAATGCCTGAGAAAAGTATGTTAATCATATAATGTAATTATTATTATTATATAGTCAAACTTAGAATAAAATAAAGGGGCTCAAGACCGATAACTTAGAGCAAAGGGGCCAGTAACTCGATGACAACCAAGGGGATAAAAGAACAACTTAAGTTGGGGAAACCAGCTACATAGGTAATGATGAATTAGAAGGATAAACCCTAAATGCCTTAGACAATACCAACCACAGTGTTATTTAATATTGAAAATTTAATTCTTTGAACCATCTATTATCTATATACATTGCAATTTGCCATTGAACTCATATCAATTTCAAACCATAATTACTTCTATATTATTTAGTAAAATTTAACATCACCCTTCAAAAAGATTGGGGAATTACATCGTACATGAACCTCTAACCAACCTCAAAATTCCAAACAAAACTCCTATCCTTTGACCTTCAAACCTTGCTTTGATCCTCCAAAATCTTTTTGGTTCCTCTTTTCGATGATGCTTAATGAATATTTCACTGTAGTCCATAATTATCCTATTAACAGGCAATGGCTCCATTACAAATTCAATTATGTCCTCATTCACAATGACAGTCAATGATTTACTATAGAACCTTGCTTTATATGTACAAGAAACCACTAGGTATGGGTAACAATAAGGCCAATAAAGGACAATTAAATTGATTTTCTTGAGGTCACTGGCAATTGAGTTGCAATACCAATTCCATGCATCAATTCGAATTTCTAGTTTCTCATACATGCATGCATGTGTGGGAGATTCAACCCACCACCCAGAATAGAATGCATCATTTGCAAATGTTAAAAGTGTCGATTCTTGACACGATTTGTTCCACTTGACAAATGTTCGTATTCTTCATTTCGAGACATGCAAAGCAATAACATCCTGCATAGCCACACACAAACAAAATTTTCCATCATATTTATGAATATTCTACATCTGTCAACTGAGAACTCTATCACACAGTTAAATTCAAAATCTTGAATGAACACAAAATAAGTACTTGATAACTCACTTTCTTCGCATAGCTGCTATAATGAAAGCCATTACTTTAAACTTTAACAGTCTATTGATTCTTCTACTATCTGAAACTTAGTAATGCAATATAAGGTTGAAACAATAAACACCATCATATATACATTACATGTACTACCGTGACAAATGGGTAATAAATAACAAGCAACTCCATTTAATTATCTCTGTTGTACCATGAAAATTCACATTGGCTAATCTGTGCGGTTTGTCATGAGTCACAACCCACTTGCCATTAATGAACTTAATTGAGCATTGGCTAATCTATGCGGTTAAGTGTGTTCAATCAAATCAATCATGCCACCACTAACCATTTGATGAACCCTAGAATGAATGATGAATGGTTGTAGTTCAATTCTAGAAGGTAGATCTCCAATGCTACACATTGCTAACAAAATCCTCTGGAATCAACTAGCAGTCATTAGATATTATTAGATAAACAGTTGACATATATATAAAATATATAATATATTTATATTGATTATTGTATAAAGGTCAAGGTGGCAGCATGGCAGAGTGCAAGCCCTCAACTGTACAACTACAAATTTGGGAAATTGGGTGTGTCAGTACTTTTGCCCCAAATAGAACTTATGCCATCGATTTGTGACCATCTGACAATAAAAATCTATTAGAATATTTTCCATTTAATGACATCCACGTCGAAAGTGACCTCTATCCTGTCGTAATAAATAGGGAATGTCGTGAAAAGAGCAATTGCATTTTTTGGGAAGGCAATTTATGCAGCTCAATTATGAACCGTACAGTTGTACATGCTGTTGAAATTAATGCAATTTATGGAAACATTTTCTTGGGTTTGCAACCCTCACAGACACATTATTCTGCATTTTTAATTTTTCACTAGTGTTCTTTAGAGGAGCTCTGGACTGCGTGACGCATCTTCTACAGGTGTTGAACACGAGCTTTCGCAACCAGGTTGGCTAATTTGTGCTCTTTCTTGCTCATTTCTTATAGTGATAAATTTGAATACTTTAAGTCAACTGGGTGGGAATTAGGAAGAACAACTATTTTTCATGAGTCCAGACTATTTGTTTACCCAAAATCTTTTGGAGATTTATTTGGCACCCTTAGCAGTTACAGAAGCTTTTGTTTACTAGTTTCTCAAACAAGTAAAGATAAAGCTTTTGTTTACTAGTTTCTCAAACAAGTAAAGATGAAGCTTTTGTTTATTGAGAATGATTTAGCTAAGTTGAAGGAAACTAAGTTAAGTCATATAGATTTCAACTTGGAGGATTTATGGGCTCAATTAGAGCAAAACCCTAAGTCACCTATAGCCCATAAAATCCTAACAAGTGGGTTAGCTCATGCTCGGGGTTTTCCACCTATTATGCAATGTCCAAACCTAGTTGTTGCATGTGCAAAGAACTATTATCCTGATATTAAGGGGAAATTTCAAGAGCATGCTAGTTCTTCTATGCATAAAGAATTAGGAACAAGAGAGAAAGGAACCTCCCAGGCTTCCAGAATTTAGAAAATTTCAACTAGTGTGGAGAAACCTCATCACAAAGTTGGTTCACAATCTGGTAGTGGTGGGGATGGAGAGCAATCTGAAGATAATAGGAAACTAAAACTAAAAGGTGTATGTGAACAAGATGGTCAGCCTGCATTCATGAAACCATGAGTGGGATGCCTTGCAACAATTGCAAGCAAATCACATGACTTCTGTTGTGTCTCCTTCACCTGGTAATGATTCTTCCATTTATCAACAGATTGCTGATGAGGGTACTTTTAGTTTTCATTCCTTGTTTGAGAATCCAGCCTCCCTCGTATCAAATGAAATTCCTGTGAAAGATACTCCTAATCGGCTAGAGAGAGTTGTCATGGGTGCAAGTGAGAGTGGTATAGTTTTGTCTTCCCCTTCCTGGCTAAAGAAAGTTTTTGAGAAAAAGAGGAGATATCCCCCAACAGTAGACATAAATGTTGACACTGTAACTACACCTAAGCCTCAGAAGGCTAAGAAGATGTCTTGGATGGTAACAGATTCTTCCTTAGGGCATAGGATTTTGGAGATTGCAGACCCCGTCGGGGATAAAAATAAAAATGAAGTCACAGAAGCAAATTTCAATATGACCAAGATTGACATGGGTCCTCCTACGGTGGAAGGTGATTTATATCATGCAAAACTCTCTCAACGCATGCTAGCAAAGAGAGTTAAAGCTCAGCAACATGAGAATGTAAAGATGAAAGCCCAAGTGAATTCTCTGATATCTTTCATGCAATCTATTTTTAATAGTACTTCTCAATCCTCTGATGCAACTCCTAGTGTTTCTATTGATGGAATGGATCCTAGCATGTTGCAATAAATCATGAGATATCAAACTCTAGGTAAAGCCATCGAGCAATGGGTAGAGCAACTCACTATTGATGGTTTGTTGTACATCGAGGAGGTCATGAAACTATATACCCTTATTTATGATAAAAGTAAAGGGTTAGTTGCAGAGTTACAAGATATAAAGAGGGAAGATAGTAATCTACTCACGGTGTCTACATAGATAAAAGATATGATGGAAATTGATACAAATATTCTTGTATCTGAAAAAAATTTAAATGATCCAAATGAGAATGATTCTGTGTCTTGGATAGATGCACTAGAGTGGAAGAGGTCTATGCTAGGGCATTTTAGTGGACAAATAAGAAGAATTTTGAATCAATGTCACACTGATATGGTTGATCTTAAAAACAATTGTAGTACAATAGATGTAAAGATTTCAAATGAAAGTGGGGAGAACTTCAACTTGCTTGATGTCAAGGAAGTAAAGCAAAATTTTAAGAAGATACTTATTGAAGATCTTTTTAGTACTGATGTAGTTAATGGTGAATCACTAGGGAAGCTTGGACATATAGCAATGAATCTCAGACCTTTCAAGCATGAAATTGATGATGTCTATAAGAGACTAACAGATGTACACAAAATGATAAGTGGAAACTTTGGGCAAACATTACCTGTGGACCAAGTGACAAGATTTTAAATCCCATCATTACTAGGTACAGGAGGTACAAGGCGAAACTGAGAGCATCAACTCAGGTGGGCTCAACTGCTGCTCGGGATGAAGACCAAACTGTTGCCACATGATGGCATTTCTTATTTTTATGTTATTTCCTTAAACATGCTCTGGATACTCTTGTGGCAAAGACTTATTATTATTTTATGTTTTAAATCGACTATCCCCAAGAAGTTTTTATTATTTCAAAGACAGTTATTTTATGACAAGTCTATATATACTAAGCCCTTTGATGCAAATAGGATCTTTTGGCAAACTTTGTGTTGTTGATAGGGCAATTTTGTGTTACTCTATATTTCAATTATTTTCAATATTCGTTAATCTAAATTGTTCCTTCATTGACACTTGTCTCTATTCTGGAGACTTTATGGAGAAAGATGGGTGTGTCAAAACTGCAACCTCGAATAGAACTGATGTCGTTGATCTCTGATACTGACTATCCATCGATCTAAATGTAAATATGTTTTTAAGCTATAAATTTGCCAAGTAAATTAGTCATTATAATTTGGCATTTGATATTTTTGCCAGCCACATGATGATTTTTCAAAACAATTGCCAACACATTTGCCAAATAATTTATTTTACATTTTTTAATATCTATATGATTCGCCACCTAATTTATTTTATTTTTTGGAATACAACTATAATTCGCCACCTAATTTATTTATTTTTTTGGAATACAACTATAATTCGCCAAAGAATTTTTTTTTTTCAAATCTACATACAATTCTCCAGCAAAAAAACCACTGTCGACAAATTTGAAAAAATTCACTAATGAAATTATTATTTTTTTCAAAAATAGGCATAGATTCGCCAAAAATTTTATGGCCTTGGGCTAGGATTCGCCAAGATTAGATAGGTATTTTTAGGGGGGGGTTCCTTAAAGTTATCCGTGGTATGTAGTGTTTAAACTTCTTCACAACCCTAACTAGTGTATAGGCTTGTTTCTCCATATATGAATATCTGGTCTCAACATCTTTGAAAGGTGCGCTCATGAATGCAATGGGTCTTTCATTTCCCTCCCCTCTCTTCTAAGTTAGCACAACTACACAAGAGATCTCAGATGCAAAAGAATAAATATAAAAGGGGAGAGTGTAATATGGGCTAGTTAACATAGGAGCTTGAGCAATGGCACTCTTTATCTTCGTGAAAGCTTGCTTAGTTTCAATAGGTCATGTATCTTAGCATCTTTCTTTAACATGTCATTCAAATGCTTAACTATCTTAGCAAACCCAGTAATGAATTTTCTGATGAAATTAATCTTACCAAATAAGGATTTAAGTTCTTTTTGCTACCTGGTAAGGGGATCTTCTGGATTGCTTCTACTCTCTTTGGATCAATAGAATCCCTTCTTTAGAAATGATGTGACCAAATAGCTTCCTTTTTGTTACTCTGAATATGCACTTCTTAGGGTTTAAGGAAACTTTGTACTATCTACATCTCTGAAGGATCTTTCTCAAATCACTCACATGGTCACCTCTATTCTTGGAAAACACAGTCAAATCATCCATGTATATCATAATGCACTTGCCAATCAAACCTTTGAAAGCAATATCCATGGCCCTATGAAAAGTAGCACCTGCATTAATCAAACCAAAGGGCATTCTTTTGTAAGCATAATTACCCCACTTACAAGTAAAAGAGGTTTCCATGTGATCTTCTTCTTCTATCATGACCTGATTGTATCCTAAAAACCCATCTAGAAAATACATCATTTGGGAGCCATTAACAATTTGTAATACTTCATCAAGAGAAGGGAGTGGGTACTTATCCTTCTCAAAGGCTCAGTTCAAATTTCTAAAGTCTACACATAGCCTTATTTCACCGTTCTTTTTTACATGAACCAGATTGGCTACCCAAGTAGAATGTCTTACATCGAATATAATTCTGGCAAAGAGTATCTTCTATACTTCCTTGAATATCAGTGGTTCCAGCAAGGCATTGACAGGTCTGAGCTTTTGTCTGAATGGCTTAGAATTGGGCTTCAGAGGAATAGTGTGCTTGAAGATGGATGTGTCAAAAGTCTTCAGATCTTCATAAGTCCATGCTATTACATCTTTTAAGTCCTTCAGTGCCTAGATAATTCCTTCCCTTTCTTCAGGCCTGCAAGCTTTCCCAATGAAAACATTTGCAATATGTTGTTCATCCCCTAGGTTGACAGTATCTTATTTGCCACCCTCTTGATTTTTCTGAGTTCTTTCTTTCTATTTTTGGTCTGCATCAAATAGTCTCTCCAGTGTGATCAACCCCTTTGGAATATTGTTCGTTCTCAGGTTGATAATCTCCTTTTCATCGATCTCAAAGGTATCCCGATGACATTCATCAATGACTTGTGCTTCAAAGACACCAATGTTAGTAATGAAATCTAGAATATGTTTATCATCATCAAATACCTAAAAGTCCCTGACATTGTTTGGGATTGTTGTACTTGGTACTAACTCTACTAAGAATTTCTTCAACTTTGAACCTGCTATTGGTTCTAGTGTACTGGCCGCGATTGCCAGTGAATCCACTGTCTGATTCTTATTCCATGGCACTAACCTTATGTCGAATGCATCAAAATCTTCAATAAGATCCCAGACTCTGTTCCTGTATGCACTCATTCTTTTGTCATGGAAGGCATATTTACCTCTTACTTGGTTAGTTATCAACTAGGAATCTCCTTGCACCCTCAGTAGTTTGGCACCCTTCTGGTGAGCTAGCAGCAATCCCCTTATCAAAGCCTCATATTCAACTATATTGTTGGTGCAATGGAATTGTAATCTATATGATGCAAAGAATGATCTTCCTTTAGGGTTTACCAGTTCTACTCCAGCTCCACATCCTTGTTTGCACTTGGAACTGTCATATCTGAGGGTCCACAATTCAGTGTCTTAGCATGGGAAAGCTTTCTAGACTAGTTTTGTGTGAGAGGGTACCTTCTTTATTTGCTCAATTTCTTCAACAACCTCCATATGTAAGATCCTAATAGCTTCCTCAAAATCTTCTAGAATGATTTCCTTAGGTTTGATCTATTTCTCTTCAGTCATTACTTTCATCTTTTCCTGATCTTCGATGAGGTTTACTATTGTAAGGCATTCAAAAGAGGATAGCTTAGAATGGGGTTCTTGATGAACCATGCACTAGCCTAGAATTAGCAGTTATGTTGTTTCAGCCTCTGGTCCCAAGACTTATTTTCCATGTGATAACTTCTGTATGAATTCCTGCAAAAAGAACTCATCTAGGTCCTCAACAATTAGACCCATCATAATTTCTCTATAAACTCCTAAATCCACATCTACAAAGCACACTTCGTTAGGAGCATTATATTCAATGATTAAGTGTTTTAGTCTAGGTTCACCAAGGACTTGAATTTGGTTATAATTTCCTTTCCAGGGAATCTACATGTGTGAGAAATTAGTAGCAAAATAGCCATTCAAGATCCTACTCCAGTCTCTACTTAATAACATACTATAGGCTTTAGGAATATCAACTACCTGGATGTCAATATGACTTTGGATGCGAGGTTTAGACACTAGTTGTATATGAACATCTTTGATTTCACCCACCGCTTTTACCTCAATTTTGTCTAACTAAACCACCTTCCGGTTGGTCTTAGTGGGTGTAAGATTGAGCTTTTGACAAATAGAATAAGGCATGACATTACCAGAGGCTCTAGAGTCAACTAAACATTTGTGTAGGTTTTTCCTAGCTATTCTGAGGTTAAGCAAAAATGGAGGTGTACTTGTTTTCTCCTTGTATAAGACTGCCAAGATATCATCAGTTACAACCTTCACCTCTATTGGTTTAGTCTGATCCTTTCCTTGTAAGAGATTGAGCAAAGCCTCTTACTGATTTGGGCACTCCTGCACTACATCCAGGATTGACATGTTGGCTTTAGTTTTCTTTAAGACATCCATAAGATCATATTTAGAGTTCGACACATTTTGTCTTCTATATTGGTTGGCTTTAAATGTTCCATCTGCGGGTCCCACTAGAGGAGGTGGATTACTATCTGCATTAGGATCAGGTGGGACACTATTATAATTTTGTGGGATGGAAGTAGTGAGAGGCTATTTACCTTTGTTCCTCAAGTAGTAGTTACTCTTAAATTGTTGATAAGCCTAAACTTTAGTCTCTGGCTCATTGTCCTCTTCATAAGGGAAAACAAATGTGTCAAATTACATAGCAGTCCCTACATCTCCAGGCTAGTTGTCATTTTCTTCCTATTGTATTTGTCTATCATCCTAGAAGATTTGTGTTATCTTGGACATTTTAGCATAGTTGAGTTTAGAATGGTCTGAGGTATCATGGAGCCTGCACCAACGTGGCAAGGGTTTAATCTCAATGAAATTTACTAGATTTGTTTGATCCAGGGGAGAAGGTACTTCCCCATTGTTTGGTCTTGTATTCCAAGGCCTATTCTGCCTTTGGGAATTGAAAGTCCTATTGTGTCCTTGATTCTGATTATTCTGATTTTAATGTGAATCCCCATGGTTATTGACTTTCAATCTAGTGAGCTCATTAGTAACCTGGGCTAGTGCCTTTTTATAGCCTCTAACTCTAATGTCAATTGTGAAGTCTGATTTGCATAAGGCTGCAGGGTTACTATGGATGTACTAGCCCGGTTCAAGTGTATTGAGAATTAACCATGTTAGTATGATTCACTACAGGCTGATCAAAGACTAAGGGGACAGGGTGTGATGTTGTAGCTTGATTGTTATAGGCATGTCCTAGAGCGGGCAACATAGGGTTTGGACCAATCTGATTAAGAGGTTGAGCATAACTGATCTGTGGTCCAAATAGTGAATTGTCCATTGGAACTAGGTTCATTAGTGGAGTGTAGCTTGAGGGCCTCAGCATAAACTTTTGCTAGGGTATCCAGGTTTTGTTGAGTCCTATTAAGTAAGACAGCTATGAAAGGATCAATAGCTCTGAGATAAATCTGAATTGCAGCTGCTTCTTCAACCACATATGGTTGGGTAAGCCTCTTATAGAACTTATGAAATCTGGTATTAAACATAGTCAAAGGCTCATTAGGTTGAATCTTGAAAGAGGTGAACTGCTGATATATGATGCCAAGGTCAGTGTATACCTTGAAATGATATGTGAAAGCTTCTTCTAGTTTTTCCCAAGTATCAATGGATCCTACAGGTAGATGTAAATACCAGGAATAAGCGACCTCCCCCATAGAGTAAGGGAAGAGGTGCAAGACCACATCAAGATGGGGAATAGAAGCTCTAGCAATGACTTCTTTAAAAGCTTAAATATGTTCCTCGACACTTTTACTCTCTCCATAAATAAATTTAGGACAGAATTTCTCAGGATTTTTAGGCATAGGACAGAGAGGAGCCGCCCAGGACAAGGGTGAATGGTCTACTCCAAAGAAGGCAACCATTGGTGCCTGGGGTGGTTCTTCAGGGAAGGCTTCTAGGGTTTCAGATCTAGCAGGGCTAACAAACCTAGAATTTAACCTTCATTGTTTACCACGATCACTCCTGACTTTTTGGTGATGTTGGAGCTCTTGAAATTTAGCTTTTCCAACTAACCAGGATCTAGTTAATCTTCTTCTTGCAACAGTCAGGGAAACCCTAGGTGGATCCAAACTGATCGGGCCCTCCTTCTAGCGCCATTTCTATTGATGGTTATTTTGGCACATCAACTCAAGTAGAATGAATGATCACTCTACTTCTTCTGAAAGGTAAACAAATGGTCAAGGTTTACTCCAAGGTCCGTATTTCGATGGGTCACAACAATGTTAGAATAGCAGAGTGGACAATGTGAGTATTTTTTCAAGGGGCCTATGCTGGTAATATCAATCTGAAATGCTAAGTAATCCTCTTATAGGTAGATGTTCAATTAAGTGTAAATGCTAACCTACTTCTAAGTTATAAAGAAAAAGAAAATTAGGTTTAGGGTTTAGAGGGAAAATGTAAAATAGCCTGGATAGCCTCTGCACCTGGCTTTTCACTTCATATAACAAACATTAGCGAGATCAAATTAACAATAAATGGGTGACCAGTATTCCACACAATCATATTACCACTGCAAGTGCAAGATTATAAGGAACTGAGCAGAAGAACAAGAAATTGAAAACATCTATGACATGCATAGGATTCAAACCCTCATTCATCCACCAAACTTCTGATTTATCAATGTAGCTCAAGATCCACTAATGCAAAGTCATATGCAAGGAAAAGTAATGCAAATGCATTACCACCATAGGGCAGAAACACAGGAATAGGTCCAAAAAATCTATCTTGTTATTCATTGGAAAAATGTTGGTTGATCACAAAAGAACAGTCTTCACACACCCTGTATGCATATAAAGTATGCCACTTACATGCCAAAATACAAGTATAGCTTGCGCTCACACAAGTTCTCTATGTTTCCCCCCTTATACAAATGTTCAAAATTGCCCTTTATATATGAATGTTCTCTTGTTTACGTTTGCATGTTTTCATCCTAGTCGGCTTAAAGGTGCCTTTAAACACAAATTACAATGCATAATTTAGCCCTTGTTAGCCAAAGTAATGCTACTAAGCACCAGTAGAGTCAGCCTCATCAAAATGAAAGAAAGAAAAAATCAAAGAATAGTTGAGAGTGAAGAACAAGGATATTATGCTCCCTCTCCAAAATGACTTTTGAAGTTGGTGGTGGCCTCTTGGATGTCGTTCATGCTGGTCCATTATGATACTTGATCTTGATTTGCTGGGAGTATGAAGACCTTTTGAGCTTATCTTGAATCCTTGCCAATCCAACCAACTGCTCTTGAAACTCAATGAAGAGAGTCTTCAACCTCATCAAGTTGTCAATGCCTTGCTCTTTGAGCTGCTACTGAAAGATCCCTAAAAACTTGTTTATTATCCTTGGTGCGGAAAAATCACTAAAGAATCATCCTTGAGTTGATAGGAAATGAAGTTTATTAAGGCCTTCACCATGCTAGTGCCTTGCTTGGTTGCATCAATCCTCTTTTGTAGCTTATCTTTGCATTTTTGCAATAATTTGGCTCAGAGCTTCCCAGCTTTGATCCACTCCAGTATTACTTCTGAATCTCCATTGTCCAAAATTCATAATTGAAAAATTATGTTTGTAGTTGTAGCCTCCATCTTTTCCAAAATTGGAAGATATCTTCCCAAACTAGGGTCTCATCATCAATACTCTTCATTAGCTCATCAACAGCCTCTAGTTCATGCTCTATGCTATGATACATCTTCAAAGCCTCCATGATGGTGGTCTTCTATGGCATACTCATGCACATATCAGCTTCCTATCAAGGGGCTAACCCACCCAATGGGGTCAAATCTACTCTTGATGTTGTCAAATGAGCTCAAGGATAGGAAGGCCAATTTTGCCTCTGCATGTTTTGCATTTATGATGTTCTAGAAGCTCTACTCCCCAATCTTGATTGGAAATTTGAAGCTAGCCTTGTGCTTGCCTACAATTAGTTTGTATACTTCGTAGATCTACCTGTACATCTCCAACAAGATAATCCTGTCACTGGGATACCTTTTGTAGTTTGTAAGGGGCCTTGTCAAACCCCATGACCCTAATGTATGTGAAGGTTTGAAACTAGCTATACCAGTTTCCCCATTTCACTAACTCTTTTGTTGCCTCAATGGATAGCATTTTTGCATAATTATTCTCTAGTCCTCTAATCACTGCATAAACAAAGGCATCATTAACAACACAGTGGCTCTTCAAGTTGGTCATCAATTCCAACTAGGGAAAGTGGTTATAAATCAGGACTTCTCCCTATTGGAGAGAGCCCACCTATAATAACCCTAGAAAATTGGCCTGATAGGCCAACAAGTAGACCAGGTAGGAGGTCATGTAGAACTCCTTGGTTTATGTGACCTCAAAAAGTTGCTCATCCAGCGTGTCACTTATGAAGGACCCCTAGTCAATCCTTTTTTCATCTATGATCTTAATGCAAAAATCACACATCCATGGGTTCCATTTGTCAACAATAAGAAACCCAAATACTTTGCTCAAGAGAGAAATGAATCTCCTCCCTTCTTGCTTAAATTCACTATAAGGTTGTACTGGGGCCATTTTCAATGGATGTTTCCTTTGTGTAATTAGGAGGTGTTGATTCATGTAGCCCATTGCTATGGTGGTCTTGTTGCTATAGAAGGTTAATGTTTAGTTCTCCATGATCCTGTCATAGTCTGCATATGTGGGTAGATCAAAAACTCTGTCCACCATGTCGGAGGAGATGTCTAGTACTGTATTCCCTGTTGGCCCAGTCAATTTCTTGATGCCATCCTTATACCTTAAAGTGCATACCAATACCAACTTGAGTGCTTGTACTGAAACTGGGAATGCAACTACTTGAAGGAGTCTAGAGTTCTCCATGCATTATGTTTGGAAGGACTTGTTAGCTTCATTCCTCAATTGTTGCCAGTAGCTCTAAGGGTCTGAGTGTCCAATATCAGTGTCTCCAATCTTTGGATATGGGTTAGATAGCTTGAAGGCAGGTAGGTATCCTTTGAATTATAGCTTATTTTTTGCTACTAGAGGTGGTAGTGGTGGTTCCTTAGCCATTTTTCTTGCACTCATACACACCACCAATTACTAGTTTTGCAAGCATATTTCATAGTTAGCCATCATTAAATCATCATAAACATAATTAGAAATGCCATAACATAGTGAAGAATACATTATTCTGGCAAAGTTCAGAGATCGGGGGTCGGGGCTTACCCCTTTCACATGCTAAAAGAATGGGAAGAGCAAAGGAGGAAGGCCCAATGGTAAAACTCTAACAACATAGTCTTAAGGGATTATTGTCAAAGCACAGGACCAAACTCTGAACCTTGAAAAAGTCTATATAGTCGGGACTCGAGAGGCGGGGCTTATTCTTTCCAAAGTTAATTGGCATGGAAGGGAGAAACAAGGAGGCCCACTGCCCAAACCTCGACACTTTACTAAGCAGTTGGGACATGGAGTTCAGAAGCTACCTCTAACCAAGTATAACATGAAGCCACAATGATGAAGCTCCAGCGCCTTAACTCTGGTGCCCTACTGACGAACGAAGAGTTGGAGGTGGGGGCAACATCCATCAAAGTACACTAGAAAGGGAAATGATGAACCCCCAATGCCTAAACTCTGATAAAGATCAAATAAATCAAAGGCATAAGTTGGACTGAGGAAAAGCCTTAGTCTGCTAAAGAGGAAGGCGGAAGATTGGAAGTTCGATCTCCATCGTTCCAACACACAAAAGAGAAAAAGGCATTAAAACAACCATAGGAATGTGGAAGATTGGAATCCTGATTTCTAACACTCTGACCATTCAAAACATAAAGTAAAAACAACCTCAAAAAATGTGCAAAGTAATAAAATGGATTCAACAGCTTCAAAAGACAGAAAAATAAAACCCTCCCATAAAAATGTAAAGTTATGGAAAAAATGACCCAAATTGACCAGATTTAAACCCAAATCATCGAACAAAACAACCTAAAATAGGAAGGGAAAAAGGTAACCAACCTAAAATGTACGTACAAACAACAAAAGAAAGCTAAAAAATGCAATATCCAGACTCCAACAACAACTAACTTTAATCCAAACATGAAATCTAGGTAGAGAAATGAAAGATCTCAATGCCCAAATCACTTCTCACAAAGCTCAAAGGAAAATTTGGGTTGCAAAAGACTCGAATGAAATAAATGAGCTCAAAATAGCAATAAAAGGGCCACTTGCACGTGCGGGAGGCCACCATTAATGTGCCGCCAAAGGGTAGGTGGAGGTAAATCAATTCTCACACCGTGAAACTAGCCAACAAGCAAGCTGAAAGGTCAGCCTCCAATGTTGCGTGGCTGATCTACCAACACCAAACTAGTGTCCTCTAGATCGGGCCACTGGCAAATACTTTATAGCCATTCTAAGATGGCTAACCCAGATGAAATGATGTTCGTATGAGCAATGCATCAGTCCATGGATCAGGGCATCAGAGATAGCTTTACTATCATGTAAATGAGGCAAACTCTGACATCTTGATGAGGAGATCTAGTGCAATGAGAGCATGCCCAAGTCAAAAGGTAAAACATCAAAGCTCCGGGCCTCCACCTTCTGCAATGCTAGAAGGACAAAGTCCAAAAGTCTGATAGCATAAAGTTGCAAAGGGGCTAAGTAATAAAACATGAAAAGTCAAAACCAAAAACTCCAAAACCTTTCCAATGTTATAATAAAGCATGATACTTCACAAGAAACACAAGGAGTAGAAAAGAGAGGGGGTCCTTATTTTGGTCACAAAAATGGGGTGGGTTGTGAGGAACACAATAGGAAGTATATTATTTTACTAATGGTTTCTCAAGATATCATCAAGTAAAAATTTAGGAAGAGGACCAATCCAAAACAACTTTTGCCACTGATGGGGATCCTTTATGTACTTTATAATACCATTTAAACTAAAAAATGCCCCTGCAATTTTTAGTAGAATCATCGTCAATGTATTTATGGAGTTTATACATGGATTTTTGGAAGTGTACTTAGATGATTGGATTGTTTATGGATTACTAAAAGATCATGTTTAGGTGTTAAGGTTGATGTTGGAAAGATGCAAGAGTCTAAGAATAGAATTAAATCTTAATAAATGTATATTTGTGGTGCCATTTGGTATCTTACTAGGCATATAATGTGTAAAGAAGGCATGATGGTTAACTTGTTGAAATTAGAAATAATTTTGAACCTCCCTCCCCCAAAGAACATGTATTAAACCAAAACATTTATAGGATATAGTGGGTACCATTTTTAAATTTATCCAAAATTATACAGTAATTGCAAGGCCAATTAAGGAGCTCCTAAAGAAAAGGAATACTAAAAAGTTTGAATGGACAAATAAATATTAGTAAGCATTTGATGTATTAAAGAACAAAATTGCCGAAGCTTTTTTTTAATCTTTTTTGATTGAAAACTACCTTTCCATGTTCATGTAGATGCCTTTGGCATAGTAATTGGAGTAGTACTAGTGCAACCCAAAGGAAATAAGGACCACTCCATTACCTTCGCAAGTAGGAAGTTAGCACAATCTAAGAAAAATACATTACAACTAAAAGGGAGGCACTAGCAATGGTATTTGCACTATAAAAGTTTAAACATAACTTGATATCCATGCCATTCAACTTTTATACAGATCATGAACCTTTGAAGTATCTAATGAACAGATATGTAATACTAAGAAGAATTTTTCAGCAACTCATGTTATTCTAGGAATTTTACTTCAAGATAATGGTAAAACTAAGAAAGGCCAATCAGGGTCTAGATTATTTGTCTAGAATTGATACAGGAGAGGACCAAGGGATAATGAATGACAAATTACCTAGTGCACATTTGTTTAAAGTGAATGTAGTACCTTTGGAGCTTAAAGCTACCACTAAATTATTATCAATAGGAGAATTTCCAAAAGTTAGTATATAGGAAGAGAGGAAATGGTTGATGATGTAGTCCTTACCTTAAACATTAATTGAAGGACAATTGCATACTATTGGTAAAAGTGAAGTGATTAGAAGAGTAGTCCTCGACCGTGAAAAGGGGGGCATTTTACGAGAGACATATGAAGGAATTTCTAGTGGCCATAATTCAAGAGAAGGAATAGGAAGAAAGGTACTATTGGTTGGTTTTGGGTGGGAAACAGTCTTCATGGATGCACATAGGTCTACTCAAAAGTGTGATGTTTGTCAAAGGGTGTGGAAACCTACCACAATGGATGAAATGCCCTTGTGTCCAGTTCTAGCATAAATCCCATTGGGAAATTGGTCCTATAAACCCACCTACTTGTAAGTCCCATGCACAATTCATAATAATAGGTATTGAATGTCTTACTAGATGGGTGGAAGCATAGGCTACAAAATATTACATTGAACTACCACAAAATCCATATATAAATATATTATAACATGGTTTGGATGTCTCTTAAGTATCACAAGTGACCAAGGTAGACATTTTCTAAATAAGACAATTGCAAAACTTTTGGAGAGCTTCATGATAACCCATAACAAGAATAGCCCCTACCATCCACAAGATAATGGGGTTAGTCAAATATTTAACAAGATTTTGGGCACTATGCTAACAAATATGTGCAATGAGAATACTATGGATTAGAATGTCAAAATACCAACAGTTTTATGGGCTTATAGAACAACCTACAAAAGATAGAATTTTAACCCTTTCAACTATGTATGGGTTAGATGTCACATTACAATACAATACATGATACAAAATATGATATCGACTAGTTCATTAAGGTTGAATGACAATGATTCAATCAAAGAAAGATTGGTTGAATTCATCAAATAGAGTCTAAAGTTCAACAAATCTGCACAATAGTGATTAGTGTAATGCCCTAGGCTTTCACCCAAGACATTAGTCATGAAACAACCAAGGGGGAAACAATTTTTTTCTTGAAACCATGGATAACACAAGTGTCAACACACATCGTGCATCAACAAGGAGTGATACAACACTCACAAGAAATCACCGTGAAGCACGTACACATGACAATGTCAGTGGAAGACTGTCTAGTTACTTAGTGTTGTTCACATTTCCCAATGCAACAGAGGGAAACCATTCAGGTTTGCAATCACTTCAAACACTACAAAAAACTCACACATGGTTTACTTCTAGAGGGAAAAAGTACCACGTCCAAAAATCATATGCACAAACTGAAGGCACAAATAGTACTAGGCATCCTAGGCACGTACAAGACCCAAAGGAGGAGCCCTCTGCCAAGGACACTAGTACCCACCACTGGGGTCCTCTGCACACTAGTGCCTAGCGCTATAGTCCTTCTAAGACAGGGTCAAAAACACCAAAACAACCCAGATTTGGTCAAAACATCCCAAAAATGCGTGAAATTAAAGATGAATATTCTAAACATGACTAAGCATCATATCCAATTATCAAATTGCAAAATTTAATTCTTTTTAAGCACCAAATTGAAGTTTGTCATTTTTTTCCATTTGTCGCATACAAATTAACAAAGGAAAAACAAGACAACTCAATCGTGTCTTCAACACCAACATCGAAACACAAACCTATGGAATGATACAACACCACTTAGGTGGTTGATATACACATCCTTAAACAACCAGGATCGAATAATAACAATGTTACAATAATCAATTACATTGCTAAGGGCACCAACGTCCTTCAAAATTATACAATTATGAAATAATATAAGTGCATAAACCACCAAAACCCATCACACTCTCCAAGGTGCAACAAGACAAGGAGCACAACATACTCAACATGCAAGAAGATAAGGAAACCATCTAGCATCTGAAGATCATCACGAAGAACCAAAGGGGGAAATGTTGCTCGCCTCCCAACCATATTGCCATCATTGAGCACAATAGCTCTCTATGAAACTCTAGGAAACCCCCAAGCTACAGAGAAGGTGATCATGGCAAACCTAATAGCATCATCTCACACAATCCAAGGTATACATAGCAACATATGGCATACATGCCAATCAATGCACACAACACAAATGCAAAACAAGGGGAGTAGGTTCCACTCACGCCATACAACATGATATAATGCACAACACCATAAATCATGAATCAAACATTGCAAACACAACAATGCAAGATACACAACACACACTGAGTCCCACTCAAGTAGTGACAAGCATAAGGAAGAGAGAACTAGCAAGCCTAGGATAAGGAGTGTCAAATCGAAGGCGTACTCAACCTCACAATAATAATGAGGGTGTAATCAACCTCATAGAAAACCTGGGCATAGTCAACATATGGATTCTCTTTACACCCAAATTGAATCACAATAGAATAGGGCATTATCACCTAGTGTTTCCAAAGCAAGTTAGGTTGTTATCACCTGAAGGTACTAGAGTTTGGTGTAGATGATCTTGTTATTAGTTTTGTTTTACCCATGTGTTTAATGTTTATCTTTTACAACTCCCCACACGTTGAACCCACCAACAACTTCATGTCATGGTATATGGTAGGCGAGCCACTCCTTACCTACTCCTAATCCTCTTCCTAGACACCCAAGGCATCGATTTATCCAACTGAGCATGGCACGAAAGTCAATGCACCAAAAGTCCCAAAAACACATGGTCTCAAAAGATGTAGATTCACATTTCATGAAGGAGAGATATAGTCTTACATAAAAATACATCATGAAATGATTTTAAAGCTCAATTTTACTCATTTTTAAAACATGAAAGTACTCATAAACCCCAATTTCCTCCATGTTTGAATGCTTGGTTTTTAGGGCATTTTTCTAACTTTTGACTCACAAAGTGTATGTAAAAATGAACAACTACACATTGTAAATATGATGTACAACATCCCAAAACCACAATAAAATCCATGTGGGCCACTTCCTAAAACAATTGGCAGCATTTTGATTATTTTTCATGTTTTCCAAAATGAAAATGCATAAGAAAATAATAGAAAACCACTCAAACTTTAATCTAATTCCTCCATCCTACTAAACAAACCAATAGGATCCACTCAAGGTGGAATAGCAAGGAGAGAAACAAAAGATTTAAATCAAAGAATGAATTGAAAACCTTACCTTTCATACAAGCTTTAAACTCCAAAACAAAACACTAAAAGAGCAAGAAATTTTTTCCAAGCACACACCAATCCAACAGCAAGCTATCTCGATTCCAGATCTACCCTTAGATTTGCAAACACTTCTATCCTTCAAGCATGGATAAATTCACAAATTTGTGAGCACAAGAGGGTTTTCAAGAATGGAGAGCAATTTTGAAAGTGAAGAATCCCTTAAAAGACAAGTCTTTTTCCTTTTTAACCTCCAAAAAGCCCTAATTTCTTCTTTTCTAATATAAAATTCACTTTAAGTCATTTTAATAAATCAAATGAATTCAAATGTTTTCTTTTACACAATAAAACACTTAAAATCATTGAATTATTTCCTTTTCAAACTTAATACCTTTGAGATAATAATTTAGTAATAGAAAATTAGCTAATTAACTTATTGCAACTATTCCCAAGAGGTAATTGCCTTTTAATTCAGTCTCATTCCGAAAAGTCCAAACACACCATACCAAGCATTTCTACCTTTTTGACGGAAAAATATTAAATTTTAGAAATAATTTGAAATCACTCAAATTTATTCCTCTAGCACAATATGATGCAATAAATGTTTTCTCTAAGGTATAAATAATAATTTTCAATTTTAAATCATTAAAATAACCTGAAAACCTGTTTTTCAAAATAATTTAAAATAAAGTGCAAGAATGCTATGAAAACACACATAAATGACTTCAAGCACACATTACAAGTTTCCACAACACAAGGATAAAGGTTAGATTGCTTAGCATCCCATGTTAACCTTCTCCACATTTCCCACATTAGTTAAACACCTATAGTTACTTGCACACTCAAGTCAACCATCAGGCATACCTGCTCCACATATAATAGCTGAAGCAACATAATCCACTCCAATGTGGTATAACAAAACATGATATACAATAATCACATCCACTATAATCATGTATGACTAGTATGATTCAGGAACATGATGCATAAATGACAACATTTCACAATGCAGGAATAGTACAACAATCACAACTATAACAAATATAATGAAAATAGTGAAGCTAAAGCACTGCAATAATCTAACATGCACAATCAAATGAACACTAGAGTGGGCATTACATCCTCCCCCCAGGTCTAGGCTTACTCTTGGATGCCTACAATAAGCAAGATACTCACATCAAGTGATCCATAACAACACAACCATTTCAAAACTTCTCAACACTTCACACAATAATCACTTGCATCCAATCAACGAATCAAGGAATTCAAGCTAACATAGTTCTAGTAACACGCACACCAAGAACTAGTACATTCTCCACATTCTACTTTCTTAAACTATCCATCAGAGGCTCGTCAGGGACATGATAGAGAACATAACATGATACATGACCAATAATTAAAACTTTCAAGCATAGCCACCAATAATATAAATAAATAAATGAAATACCAAAGTGGAAGAAAATTTGATTCCAACAATAAGGCATAAAATGAGGTCAATTTCAATAGTAAATCAAGTATGACCATAAAGGTCACAAGATAAATAAATATCAAAATTCAATGGCTATACTTATTCATAAACAAAAATAAAAATTCAATGTTGGCCCTTACAACATTTAGTGAATTCACCAAAGTCAAAAAAATAAAGTATCAAATTTCAAAAGTTCCACATTACATGAACTATGTGACTAATTCTAGTCACAAGAGAGGGAGTACAATGCTACACTATATCTGGATTCCAAAATCCAAGGTGAATAAGAGAACACACAAAAGCACACCAAACAAATGAGTATTCTAAGACTCCAATCACGTCAAAAGCATGAGATCATTTCTACTTAACCGAACAAACATCACCCAAGATACCAAGCAACAAAAGTTGCATCCCTTTGAAGGGAATCATGCTCACCATGCAAAGATACACATAGTCACACAATAGCAAACATCTAGCGACCAAGATTAAGCTAGGACAAAATTAGGTTCTCAAACCAAGATATCTAAACACATCACTCTCTCAACAAGGAGAAGTTAACATATCTCACCATAAAGGGATTCACCAATCAAATGGATAATGCATTAATGCAACATTCACAGACAACACAAATAAAAACATGAGGGAGAATTAGGTTGGGGTCAAGCTCTTACCCAATGTTCCATCCAATGATGTTAAATCTCTCTCCACAACATGATGACAAGCATATTAAAACAAAATGCACACTATGCAAAAGACCCCTTCACAACTCCATTTTCTCTCTAACTTTTTAAATAATGCAATGCAATGATCACACCCAGGTTACCACATGAATCCTAGGGAAGAATGCAATTTGGGGACATAAGTCATTACCCAAATGATCTATTATAGCAATGCAATGCAACACTTTCTTTCTTACACCAGCATAATTAATCCACGCACAAGGACATGCTCTTAAGAAGACAATGCAAGATGCATTTTAGGCAAGAATTTCCAATCACCATACAGAGGTAATTAATAAACAAATATGACAAGCATTACAAGGGTGTGCTACTCTTGCAACAAACATACACATGACAAGGTGCATAATGCAAGGTCAATTTACACTAGCATTACCCAAACAACTTCCTCAAATATCACACATATGATCAAAGCATCATCTCTTTCACATACAAACACATAACTCTTAAAAGAGTAAACCAGGTTCAATCACACTCAAGAACATGGTATTTCCTTTCACACAAAGGTTTCCATCACTCCACTATCAAAGTGGTCACACTAGCACTAACATGACCCTACCAAGGTCACTCAAGCATTCACAAACACTGCAAGGGTTCTTGCCAAACATACATGACATCAAGAAGGAAAAATACACAAAAGCAAATCCTCAGAAACCACAATGGTCTATCAAACCCCACAATAATGTATTCCTCACCATACACATGCAAGGATGACATATCGAAAGAAAATGTATGTTAATCACAGTACACAAACACACAAGGACCTCACACATGCTCGAATAAGCTGAGAAAAACACACCCCTAAGCTCCCAATGCTACAACATGGGCTCTGATACCAACTGTAATGCCCCTAGCTTTCACCCAAGACATTAGTCATGAAAAGACCAAGGGCGAAACAATTTTTTTTCTTGAAACCAGGGATACCACAAGTGTCAACACACATCTGCATCAATAAGGAGTGATATGACACTCACAAGACATCACCATGAAGTTCGTACATGTGATGGTGTCAACGGATGATTGTTTAGTTACTCAATGTTGTTCACATTTCCTAATGCAATAGATGAAAACCATTCAGGTTTACAAACACTATAGAAAACTCACACAGGGTTTACTTCTGGAATTATCATCATATGAACAAACTAAAGGCACAAGAAGTATCAAGCATCCCAGGGGTGTACGAACCCCAAAGGAGGAGCCCTCTACCAAGGACACTAGCACCCAGTGCTGGGGTCCTCATGACACTAGCGCCTAGCATTGTAGTCCATCCGGGACAGGGTAAAAAACACCAAAACAACCCAGATTAGGTCAAAACAACCTAGAAATGCATGAAATTAAAAGTGAATAGTCTAAACATGACTAATCATCATATCCAATTATAAAATTGCGAAATTTGATTATTTTTAAGCACCAAATTGAAGTTTGTCATTTTTCGCCATTTGTCACATACAAATTAACAAAGGAAAAACAAGACAACTCAATCGTGTCTTCAACACCAACGTCAAAGCACAAACCTATGGAATGATACAACACCACTTAGCTGGTTGATATACACATCCTCAAACAATGAGGAACAAATAATAACAATATTCTAATAATCAATTACATTGCTAAGGGCACCAATGTCCTTCAAAATTATACAATTATGAAATAATACAAGTGCATAAACCACCAAAACCCATCATACTCTCCAAGGTACAACAAGACATGAAGCATGACATACTCAACCTACAAGAAGATAAGGAAACCATCCAACACCTGAAGATCATCACGAAGAATCAAAGGGGGAATATTGCTCGCCTCCCAAGCATATTGTCATCGTCGAGTGCAATAGCTATCTACGCAACTTTAGGCAACCCCCAAGATACAGAGAAGGTGATCATGATAAACCCACTAGAATCATCTCACAAAATCCAAGGTATGCATATAAACATATGGCATACATGCCAATCAATGCACACAACACACATACAAAAAAAGGGGAGTAGGTTCCACTCACACCATATAGCATGATATAATGCACAACACCATAAATCATGAATCAAACATTGCAAACACAACAATGCAAGGTACACAACACCCACCAAGTCCCACTCAGGTAGTGACAAGCATAAGGAAGAGAGAACTAGCAAGCCTAGGATAAGGAGTATCAAATTGAGGGCATACTCAACCTCACACTAATAATGAGGGTGTAATCAACCTCATAACAAACCAGGGCATAGTCAACATATGGATTCTCTTTACACCCAAATTGAATCATAGTAGAATAGGGCATTATCACCTGGTGTTGCCAGAGCAAGTCAGGTTGTTATCACCTATAGGTACTAGAGTTTGGTGTAGATGATCTTGTTATTAGTTTTGTTTTACGGTCCATGTGTTTATTGTTTATCTTTTACAACTCCCCACACGTTGAACCCATTGACAACTTTTTGTCATGGTATATGGTAGGCGAGACACTCCTTACCTACTCTTAATCTTCCCAACGCATCGATTTATTCAACTGAGCATGGCACAAAAATTAATGCACCAAAAGTCCCAAAAACACATGGTCTCAAAAGATGCAGATCCACATGAAGGAGACATTCAGTCTTACATAAAAATACATCATGAAAGGATTTTAAATCTCAATTTTACTCATTTTTAAATCATGAAAATACTCATAAACCCCAATTTCCTCCATGTTTGAATGCTTGGTTTTTAGGGCATTTTTCTAACTTTTGACTCACAAAGTGTATGTAAAAATGAACAACTACCCATTGTAAATATGATGTACAACATCCCAAAACCACAATAAAATCCATGTCAACCACTTCCTAAAAAAATTGGCAGGATTTTGACTGTTTTGCATGTTTTCCAAAATGAAAATGCATAAGTAAATAATAGAAAAACCACTCAAACTTTAATCTAATTCCTCCATCCTACTAAACAAACCAATAGGATCCACTCAAGGTGGAATAACAAGGAGAGAAACAAAATATTTAAATCAAAGAATGAATTGAAAACCTTACCTTTCACACAAGCTTTAAACTCCAAAACAAAACACTGAAGGAGCAAGAAATCTTTTCCAAGCACACACCAATCCAACAGCAAGCTATCCCGATTCTAGATCTACCCTTAGATTTGCAAACACTTCTATCCTTCAAGCATGGAGAAATTCACAAATTTGCAAGCACAAGAGGGTTTTCAAGAATGGAGAGCAATTTTGGAAGTGAAGAATCCCTTAAAAATCGAGTCTTTTTCCCTTTTAACCTCCAAAAAGCCCTAATTTCTTATTTTCTAATACAAAATTCACTTTAAGACATTTTAATAAATTAAATGAATTCAAATGTTTTCTTTTGCACAATAAAACACTTAAAAACATTTAATTATTTCCTTTTCAAACTTAATACCTTTCAGATAATGCATTTAGTAATAGAAAATTAGCTAATTAACTTATTGCAACTATTTTATGAAAAGTCCAAACACACCATACCAAGCATTCAATTTTCTAAATTAATGCAATTCTACCTTTCTGACAGAAAAATATTAAATTTCGGAAATAATTCAAAATCACTCATATTTATTCCTCTAGCATAATATGATGCAATAAACATTTTCGCTAAGGTAGAAATAATAATTTTCAATTTTAAATCATTAAAATAATTTGAAAACACGTTTTTTGAAACAATTTTTAAAAAAGTGCAAGAATGCTATGGAAACACACATAAATGACTTTAAGCACACATTACGAGTTTCCACAACAAAAGGATAAGGGTGAGATGGCTTAGCATCCTATGTCAACCTTCTCCAGATTTCCCACATTAGTTAAACACATGTAGTTACCTACACACTCAAGTCAACCATCAGGCGTACTTGCTCCACATATAATATTCGAAGCAACATAATCCACTCCAACGTGGTATAATCAAACATGATATACAATAATCACATCCACTATAATCATCTACCACTAGCATGATTCAGGAACATGATGCATAAACAAAAACATTTCACAATGCAGGAATAGGATGACAATCACAACTATAACAAATATAGTGAAAACAATGAAGCTAAAGCACCACAATAATCTAACATGCACAATCAGATGAACACTATGGTGGGCATTACAATTACTTGGAAATAGATAAATAAACTTGAATGAGATTTACAAATTACAAAGAAATATCTTGAGAAACAATAATAGCATAATATAACATAAGAAAAGAAGATACTTCAATAGAAGATTAAAAATTAGAGTCCTACCTAAAGTATTATTTCTCAAAAATTTACAAGAGCACAAAGTATCTTACCTCCCTATACAATATGTTGTGTGTTTGGCCAAGAATGGTAACCAACAGTAACCCTTGGCCACCCTTTAAAATAAATAACCTTTACATTTTATAGGGAAAGGTTGTTCACTTTCACTTTCATTTTCCCATTGGGATATTAAAAAATATTTAAAATAAATATTACAAAAGCCCTCACATGAGCGTGCATTCTTTAATTCCTTTAAATAATCCCATTGTAAAATTTAATAAAGTTGACTTTATGATCAAATATTAATCCTTTGTATAAACTCGATGAGTGTTCAATTGTCACAATATTTGGTTGAACATTTGGCATGTTTTGGCTATAGCTAATGATTCTTGAAGTAATTTGTCAAATAATTTTTCATGTATTGTCGATGTTCTACCTCTTAGCTTGATAGAAAAGTTATTTAATGATTTTGACCAAGCATTAAATTCATATTTAAATGCTTTTATCTTTTTCTTTTGTTTTCAAGATACCATTGGAATCCACTTCAAAGGTAATTTCAATTTGAGGAACTCCCCTTCAGACTATAGAAATACCATTCAACTCAAATCTCCTATGTTCTATAAAGTCATTTGTTTTCTACTAGTGTTTGCACATTTTTTGATGTAGGAGCATCCCTGGTTCAAGAGAAATCTTGCATCAACCAAAAACATTTGCATTTCAGTTTGTTTGCATTTTGGTTTACTTTTCATTTTCCAATTCAATTCAGGCAATTCAGTCAGTAGCAGTTTCTGTATTTTGGTCCACATTCTACCGCAGTTGCATTTCAGACCTTACAAAGATGGACTTAGCATCTAGATTCATTCATGCACAACATATCCAACTTTCAGAGCATTTGGATCAAGTACCAGAAAGTTATCGTTATCAGAAGATCGATTGTTTTCTCAGAACAGAGCATCCTGACAGTCCCAGACAATCAGCTAAAGTAGAAGACCTGTAGAGCATTTCACAACTCATGGAGCTAAATTACACATCATTCAATGTTGTTTGTCTTGTGTTTGACCTTCCCTAAGATCTATACATCATTCCATTCATTTATGGAGGAGTTCTATTCATTTAGGTCTGACCTATCTGTGTACACACATTACAACTCTTCATTGGGTTTGTGATCTTCCTTGGCTAACGCGGAGGAATCTTTTGTACCAGAGATGATATATATTGATGTAATAGATCCTTAGGAAAGTAGAATTCAGTAGTGATTGATAATTCTAAGTTCATAGTTTAGATTTTGTGCGAAGGAGCTTCAAAGCCATACCTTGTGCATATTCTGTAATTAGGCCTATAAGCCCTAATTGTAAGCTCGTATGTTGCCGTCCAACTTATATTTGAATTCTATGATATACTGAATGACTAAAACTGCATTTGCTTCATATCTTGAAATTGTTTCCATTGTGTTTACTCTAGTTGCACGGTCTGGATTGTTCTCTTTGAGGACCCTCCTAACTGTGACTGCACCAAGTGGTATCAGAGTGAAAGTTTGAATCTTTGGGAGCGAATTGAGTGAAGTTGGTGAAGGAATTCCATAAGATCTTGTTGTGGATAGATCATCAAATCTGAGGTAGGTTACTTGTATCACAACCAATCACTGATTGTGAGGCAGTTGTCACCTTGTAGCCTAATCGCCGAACTTGAGGCAGTTTGCACTTGATCCTAGGAAGATGCCACCGAGGAGAATCCCTAATGTTGGAACAATGGTTGGTAGGATGGATGAGATGATGGAAATGATGAAAACAATGAGAATTTGATTTGATGCTATCGACAAAGATAGGTGAAGAGGATTGACACCTAGATCTAATGTTGAAAGTGACAATGAAGAGGAATTTCAATCTATTGATCAAATTGGCAAAACCCTAGGAGGTGGTGAAGAAGAAGAATGAGATCAAGTCAAGATGTTGCGAGCTATTTCAAAGATAGGGAAAAGACCTAAAGTTGATGTACCTAATTACACTGGAAGAGTTGATTGATTGGATAAATGACATGGAAGGGTACTTTGAGTATGAAGAAGTTGAAGATCCGGAGAACGTGAAATTTGCAAAGACAAAGTTGAAAGGACATGCCGCTATATGATGGAAATAAGTTTAGTTGGATAGAAATAGAAGACGGGAAGAAAAGATTACAAAGTGGGACAGGATGGTGACAAAATTGAAGAACCAATTTGTACCCGCTGACTATGAGTTGGAATTGTTGAAGAGATTGCAGAACCTGAGACAAAAGGAGAAATCTGTGAAGGAGTATACTAAAGAATTTCATAAGATGATTATAAGGATAGGACATAGTGAAGCAAGCAAGGAGAAAGTGGCTAGATACATCAATGGACTGAGATTGAACATTCAAGAAGAATTGAGTTTGGTGAGAATGACAACACTGGAAGAAGCATATCAATTTGCCTTGAAAGTTGAAGAGAAGTTGAATAAGAGGCATGATCAGAGACAGAGAGGTAGAGGAGGTAAATTTCAAAGAGGTAGAACATTTTCCAGAGGAGAGAGATAATATGTGAAACAAAATAGACCAGAGAACACATTCAAGAAAGAAGACAGAGATAACAATGCATACCGGAGGGATGATAGAAATTTCTACCACAGAGGAAACCCTAGTCCATACCGAAGTGAAGGATATAGAAGAGAAGGAAGAGGACCTAATAGGAGAATATTCAGAGGAACCTATTTCAAGTGTGGAGGTAAAGGACATAGAGCATTTGAATGTAATCAGGGGAGTACAAGCAAGAGGATAGAGAATAGTGGAAGAACAACCTATGTGGAAGAACTTGTTGGATCACCTAGTTCAGTTGGTAAACCTGAGAAAGGAGAATCACTTGTGATGAGGAGAGCACTATTTCAAGTAGAGACAATTGAGGAACCACCACAGAGGAAAATCTTGTTCAGAACCAGATGCAAACCAAGAGGTAAATGTTGTGAAGTTGTAATTGATAGTGGTAGCTCTGATAACCTAGTTTCAGAGGAAATGGTGACTAAGCTGAAGTTGGAAAGAATAAAACACCCTAAGCCCTATCAGATAGCATGGATTCAGGATGATCATAAGGTACTGGTGAGTGAACAATGTTTGGTGAAATTTCATATTGGATCACATCATGATGAAGTATTATGCAATATTATGCCTATGGATTTTTGTCATATTTTGTTGGGTAGACCTTGGTAGTATGATAGAAAAGCTATACATGATGGGAGAAAGAATACATACACTATAACATCAAATGGGAAGAGAATTACCTTGATTCCTTTGGAAGATGACCTTAAGAATGAAGTATGTGGAAATGTTAGAATTTGTTTGGTAGATGGAAGAAAATTTCTGGATGGTTTGAGACATGAGAATATGTGTTATGCTTTGATTCATAAGAAGCCTAAAACATTGAAGAAGGGAATTGAAGAATCACAACCGGAGGAGATAGCTGAATTGCTGACAGAGTATGAAGACATCATATCAGACAATGTACCTGAAGGATTGCCACCAATCAGGAGTATCAGTCATCACATGGATCTTATACCTGGAGCTAGTTTGCCTAACAAAGTAGCACATAAAATGACACCAGCAGAGAATGAAGAATTGAATAGGCAGATACATGAATTGTTGAGGAAAGGTTTGATCAGAGAAAGCTTGATTCCTTGTGTAGTACCTGCAGTGTTAGCACCAAAGAAAGATGGAGAATGGAGAATGTGTACAGACTGTAGAGCAATAAACAAGATCACAATTAAGTATACATTTCCTTTACCTAGGATGGATGATATCATGGATTGTCTAAGTCCAGAGCAAAATATTTCACAAAGATAGATTTGAAGAGTGGATACCATCAGATCAGAATCAGAGAAGGAGATGAATGGAAGACTACTTTTAATACAAATGAAGGATTATATGAATGGTTAGTAATGCCTTTTGGATTGACAAATACATCTAGCACTTCCATGAGATTGATGAATGAGGTCTTGAAGAAATTCTTGGGTAATTTTGTTATTGTATACTTGGATGACATTCTGATTTTTAGTAAGACAAAAGAAGAACATTTGCAGCACATTAGACAAGTATTGTAGAGATTGAGAGAAGAGAAATTGTTGATAAACATCAAGAAGTGTAGTTTCATGAAGGAAGAATTGGTATACTTGAGATTTGTGATTTCTACAGAAGGATTGAAGATGGATGCTGAGAAAGTGAGAAATTATTGAATGGCCTACGCCGAAGAGCATTGGAGAAGTTAGATCATTCCATAAATTGGCTAGTTTCTACCAGAAATTCCTGAGAAATTTTAGTTCAGTTTGTAACCCTATGACAAAGACAATGAGAGGTGATAGAAAAGATTTCAAGTGGACATCAGGAGCAAATAAAAGTTGAGTTGTTGAAGCAGAAGGTGACAGAGCAACCTGTTTTGGCATTACTGAATTTCAATAAGGTATTTCAAGTAGATTGTGATGCAAGTGGGAATGCAATTGGAGCAGTGTTAAGTGAAGAAGGTAGACATGTAGCATATTTCAGTGAGAAGTTGAATGATGCAAGGAAAAGATATTCAGTTTATGATCAAGAGTTCTATGCCATAATCCAAGCCTTGAAGAAGTGGAGACATTACTTGTTGCTTAAGGAGTTTGTGATGTATACAGATCATCAAGATTTTCAATATTTAAATAGTCAAGGTAAGTTGAATCAAAGACACATGAGATGGGTAGAGTTCATGTAGATTTATACATTTGTATTGAAGCATAGGAGTGGGAAATCAAACAAAGTTGCAGATACATTGAATAGGAGAAGGAACTTGATAGAAATGAGAGTTGAAGTCTTGGGATTTGATGAGTTGAAGAACATGTATGAAGAATATAGTGATTTTGTAGAACCTTGGAAAGCATGTAAGGAACTTGTTGTGATAGATAGGAGTAAGTGGTTGGACTATTTCATTCAAGAAGATATGTTGTTCAAAGTAAATTAGTTGTGCATACCTAGAAGTTCCATGAGAGATAATTTAATCAAAGAGAAACACAGTGGTGGATTGGTAGGACATTTTGGCATTGATAAGACAGTGGCTTTGGTAAGTGAAAATTACTTTTGGCCTTACATACATAAGGATTCTAGAAGTTTGTCAAGTTGCAAAAGGGAATAGTCAGAATACAGGATTGTATAAACCTTTGACAGTATCGGAGAGACCTTGGTAAGATATAAGTATGGATTTTGTAATGGGATTGCCTAAGACATAGAGAGGACATGATTCAATATTTGTAGTAGTAGACAGATTTTTAAAGATGGCACATTTCATACCTTGTAAGAAGACAATTCATGCAGTACATGTAGCTGACCTATTTTTCAAGGAGATTGTGAGATTGCATGGATTACCTAAGAGCATAGTTTCAAATAGAGATACAAAGTTTGTTGGATACTTTTGGAAGATAATTTAGAAGAAGATGAAGATAGACTTGAAGTTCAGTTCAACATTTCATCCACAGACAGATGGATAAACAGAGGTAGTGAATAGGAGTCTAGGAAACTTGTTGAGATGTTTGGTTGGAGAGAAGGTAGGAAGTTGGGATTTGATTCTTTCACAAGCAGAGTTTTCATACAATAATTCAGTAAATAGAAGTACTAGAAGAACACATTTTGAGATTGTTACTAGAGTAAACCCTAGAGGAGTAGCAGAATTGAGAGATCTTAGTTTTTAAGACAAGAGAAGCGTAGAAGCAGAAGAATTTGCAGGACATATGGAGACACTGTATAATCAGGTGAGGAAGAATTTAGAGGTGATGAACAACAAGTCTAAGGAGAAGGCAGATGAGAAGAGGAGACATAAGGAATTTGCAGTCAGAGATAAAGTGATGATATACTTGAGAAAAGAAAGATTTCCAGTGGGAACATACAACAAGTTGAAGATGAATAAATTTGCTTGTAAGATACTTAGTATATTTGATTCAGGAAATACATATGAAGTGGAGTTACCGGATACATTGGCTATATCACCTATTTTCAACGTTGCAAACCTATATCAATATCATGAAGCAGAGTTCAGTGACAGCATGTAAGAATACTTGAAGAAGTAGTTACCACAACAAGCACCGAAGCAGATTGAAAACATTTTGGATAGCAGAGTTGGAAACAACACTAGAGGAAGACAATACAAAGAATACCTTGTAAAGTGGAAAGGTAGATCAAAAGAAGATTCATCATGGATTTCTTAGGCTGAGGTAGACCGCCTTGGTTTTCCTCTAGCCACAGCAAAGTGAGGGACTCATTTTTCAAAACAACCCTGGATGTCTAATGCAGGAGCATCCCTAGTTCAAGAGCAATCTTGCATCAACCAAAAACATTTGCATTTTAGTTTGTTTGCATTTCAATTTGTTTCTTTTCTTTTTCTAGTTCAATTAGTAGTAGTTTCTATGTTTTGGTCTGCATTCTACCGCACTTGCATTTTAGATCTTGCGGAGCTAGACTTAGCATCTAGATTCATTCATGCACAACATATCCAAGTTTTAGAGCATTTGGATCAAGTACTGGAAAGTTATCATTATCAGAAGATAGACTATTTTCTCATAACAGAGCATCTTGACAGTCCCAAACAATCAGCTAAAGGTGAAGACCTGCGGAGCATTTCACAACTCATGGAGCTTAATTACACATCATTCAATGTTGTTTGGCTCATGGCGGACTTTCCCTGAGATCCACACATCATTCCATTCATTTGTGGAGGAGTTCTATTCATTTAGGTCTGACCTATCTATGTACACATGTTACAACTCTTCATTGGGGTTTGTGATCTTCCTTGGCCGACACGGAGGAATCTTTTGCACCAGAGATGATATATATTGATGTAATAGATCCTTAGGAAAGTAGAATTCAGTAGTGATTGATAATTCTAAGTTCATAGTTTAGATTTTGTGCAAAGGAGATTCAAAACCATACCTTGTGCATATTATGTAATCAGGCCTGTGAGCCCTAATTGTAATCTCACATGTTGCCAACCAACTTGTATTTGAATTCTATGATATATTGAATGACTAAAACTGGATTTGCTTCATATCTTGAAATTGTTTCCATTGTGTTTACTCTAGCTGCATGGTCTGGATTGTTCTCTTTGAGGACCCTCCTAACCGTGACTGCACCATTTTTTGTCTCTTCCCTTAGAATATCCTTCACTCTAATGTGTACATATTTATCCCAAACAAGCCTTGGTGATAAAAAAATGTCCATTGTATGTGTCACCTACCTCATATGGATCATGGGTAATTACTAAAAGGAATTTGAATGGCAACAAGTGGAGTTGGATCTAATTCGATAACCCTATATTATTATGAATTGCAAAGAACAAGAAAATTGACCTTGTAAGATAAAGAAAGCAATGGTAAAAGCAATCCATTGGTGGAAAAATAGTTTGTTGTTAAGATGGTCATAAGATTACAAGCAATCTTTATGTCTTTTACAAGTGCCTTCTTTAATAGTTTATGATTTAACCATGTCAAGATAGGTTTTTATGCTTTATCTCACCAAATCCTTTATTTTGGAGCAACATTGGAGAGTCACAATAGTAATTGCTAGTAAAAATACCCATTGAAGATCTACCTATATCATTCTCAGTATCACAAAAAAATTAAATGTTCTCTAATGGAAATACCTTGACCTCTTTTAAGTGAACACTATCAAAACTTTTGATGGGTCTAGAATCTACTAAATTCTATCTCCATATCATAGTGACTTGCAATGGATGTTTTAGAAGAAGCTTTGAGAGTTTGACCCATTTGAAGCATGTGTCCTAAAGGTAGAGTATTTGTGGGTGTTTAAAAGCTCCCACAAACTATCATGCCTTTATTATCAATAAAAATATAGTTGTCCTTGTCATAAAATGCTTGTATTGCTTTTATAAAGCTCCCAATTTGTTACACACTATGGAACTACTTGGAAAATGTAAACAAATAAGGTTGAAGACTTGTTTAAAATTATGTGGTTGCTTTATGAGGGTATCCATGTCTCCTGTATGCTATAATAATCATATTCCATGAGATGACGTCTTGTTCTTTCATGTGGTCAAACACTTTGTATATATTATGGATCCTTACATACTACTCTAAAGCCTCCATTTTGGTGTAGGCAGTGAGACTACTTGGAAAAGGTTGTGGGATTTGGATTTTCAATGACCAGTTACATTTTCTTGAAATTTTATATCGCCTATTCAACAAATTCACTTTATGTGTATAATGTAGTCATTACATTCCAAGAGACAACATCTCTTCAAGGCACCCTATCAAGAATCACAAATGCCTTGTCTTTTCTTTGGTGCTTTGCACACATGGCTACCATGGCTGCCACAACAATAACATCTAACAAAAATCCCCTTTTTGTTATGCTTTTATTAATATCCATACCCATTTCAATTTTGCCATTTGACACAAGTCATGGAGAATGCTAGTGAGGGACACAAAAATTTAGGTTTATACCTACAAATGGAATTTGCTAGAAAGTATCTAAATCCTCTTCAATGAATCTATTTTGTGCACTTTCTACAACAATGATGTTCAATCTTGGAGTGGGCAAAGGAGGGTGTGAGAAAAGGAGTTGCAAGAAGAAAAAATTCTCTTGCAATGTGTAGTATTGTAAGGCTACTATTGGAGTCGACAACCCTGCAACTTCAAAATACATTTTGACTTTTCATTTCTAGCCTTTATAATGTGTAGAGGAATGATGTAGAAGCACAAGTGTGTTTTACAAGTTTCTTGCATGTGTGTGAACCCCATAACTCCATATTTTAAATGTTATTTGGACTAGTCCTTTCTTTTATGCATGATGTAGAACTATTCATGCATTTTGTAAGTGTGCAAGCATGTCATGAGAGTCATCATCTGTTCTTTTTAACATTGAATTATTTTTTCCTTTTAAATAAGTAGAATGCAAAAACCTAGTTGCACTTTGCAAATATGGTGTGAGTGTTTGCAACTTTGCCCCTTTTAACAATATGATTGAGTTTTAAGTTTGAAATGTAATTTTGTATTTATGTTCAAAAAGTTGCTTTTCCAAAATTCTATTGCAATGAATTAAATTGTCAAAAACTTGTCAATTGTGAATGTTGAGAAGACTCTTTTGTAGAAACCATATATTCACTAGCTTAAACATGCCTTATGCCTACAACTCGTGAATAAATTAATTGACCATGAGATATTTTTTATTAAAGGTATAGAAGAAGGATTTTGAAAGGGCCCCCACCCTTTTACAAACTAAACCAATAGAAAGAGTAAGACAATAGTCTAGTAAAAACTATACAACAACAACAACAAAAAAACAACAATCCTAAATGTAAGAGATATAAGCCCACCAACATCCAAGATACTAACAAAAAACAACACCAAAAGGATCTACATCCACAAAAAACATATGAAATCCCTAGATATTAGAACTGATTAAGTTCTACATCCGCTTCCTATTCCTCCTGGAGGAACTCAAGGTATTTTTCCACAAAATCAACATTCTCCTACTATGTAGTTTCATTCTCTCTAGCCTTCTAGATTTTGGTTTTGGAGCTAGGATTGACACTCCCCTAATTTAGGTAGGGTCTAATCTTTTCCTACAACATTATAATACTCCTAGAACTGTTTTGGATAGTGGTTTTTCTCACATCAACCACCTTTTTAAAATTCTCCTTGTCTTCCTAAATATCTTTTTCTAGAATGGAAATCCTATCATCTTGCACAGTGATATCTAATTTCATGTTGTTGTTTTCCTCTAGGACATTTGATTGGTTAAAATTGAGCTTCTCCATTTCAATTGAGGTAAAAACCTTACCATCAAATTTCTTGGCTAGTAGAGAAGTTTTAAGGCTAACTTTGTTGAATTCATAATGAAACTATTTCAACATTTTATGGTGTGATACAAATTCTCTATGCATCGCAACAAACTTCTCAACTAACATCGTCACCACAAAATCCATAGCCTTAATGGAGGAGGATGGGCAGGAGAAGACCACAAGGTAAGGGGTAGGATTAGGGCCTAACCTTTCAACCTCTAGAAAATGAGGCTCATCATCATCAATATCCTCTAGCATAGCCTTACCCTTCTCCTTTTTCTTATGTTTATGAGTGACTCCTTCTTAAAAATCAAACTCATCCTCCATCACTACTTTCTTGTTCTCTTTGGATTTGGACTTATGGCTACTAGGACCCTCTACTTACAAAATTCACTTCCTGAACAAACAAGGCAGGTTCAATCAAGGTTGGTGGCTCCTTAAAACATGCCTTTTTGAAATAGGGGCTTCCTATACCAAAGATGACTTATGTTTCTAATGAGGGGGTTGAGGAGTTAAGGAAGGATAGGGTAGCTCAAGGATAGGAAAAACAACAAGGATATGATTTAAGGCAATTACATGATTGACCAGTAGTAGAATAAGGGATTGATGTTAGAGAGGAACAACTATGCCTTTTTTTGAATTCTAAATTGACTATATTCTAGGGAAGAAAGCAAGAAAAAGAAAAGTTGACCAAATAAGAGTGGTAGAAATGATTCAAGATTGTTAAATGAAAAATGTAAATGGATTGGAACCACCCTTCAAGGGTGATGTATCTTATAATTTGTAGAGCCACTTAATCCCAAAGGTGAAACGTCAAGGTTTGAGAAAAGCTATTTTGGATTCACTTCAATTGTTCCTTGTCTCTTAGGAAAGATGAGATAACTTCCTCCTTGTTACACCTATCATTGAATATTTTCATCCCCTCTATTGACATGCCCATAATATGAGCTATGAGCTCCTCTAAGACCTAAATCTTAACCCCCATCATCTTCACCACCCTTGAGTCCTAGCTCCTTGCAAAATCCATAAAAAGGGTGGGGTCATGACATTTAACCCTTTTCATATATCTGGTGAGTCCACCCTTCTTAAAATTTTCCATGCCTTGGCATTTATTTTGATAGAATGATAGGAGATGGGCTCCACTCTATTCTAATCCCCACCCATGAATTATGAGCCTTGTTCTGAGCTGGATAATTGGATTACCTACTAATGTCCAATAGTGGAGAGACCACAATAGTAAGTTTAGGCCAAAATTTGTTTCTCTTTAGGAAGATCCCATCAAAAAAAGGTTGGAAGCTTCTTGAAATACCATGAATATTCCCTTTTACAACTTTTAATTCTCCCATCTCATTTAAGTAAATAAGGCTAGCATAAAGACAAACAACATCCATCATAAGGGGTTTCGTAATCAAGTAGTTTATAGACATCAATGGAAAGGTTGTCCCCTCCCACCTATCTCGAGCATCCCTCATGGGAAACACCCCAACTAGCAAAAAAATCAGCCACATACTTTTTGTCATGATAAACATGCATGATTTTGACTTTAAGAAGAGTCTCCAACATATTGAGGGAGATAGCAACTAGATGATTGATAGACTAGTAAGGAGAATGAATTTTTAAGAGAAAATTAATGATATTTAAGGAATCACCTTCCACTTCTAGATGTTGGATACCTAGAATTCCTTGGCAAGAATGATACCTTGAAAATTTGCACTAGCCTCCATGAAATGATTGGTTTGGATTCCCAGGTTTATGGAGAAAGAACCAATTGCCTTTCCTAGATGATTTCTAATAACTCCTCAAGCTCCTAATGGTCCCGAGATACCTATAGAGGTACCATCCAAATTTATCTTATAGCAAGAGGCATAAAGATAGGGCCATTATACTTGGGACCACCATATAGTAGGCTTTTGGAGGGAGATGCCAAAATCAACCCCCAAGTTCCATCCATCCACCACCCTTAAGTCCTCTTGAGAAACCAATTGAGGGACTGAAGAAGAAGCAAAAACCATGTAAGAAGACAAGAAGTTTTCTTTAATGGAAAGAGATATTCTAGAAAACACTTGAGCAATATAAGATTTTAGATATTTAAATATTCTAGCATTCCTTTCACACCAAAAACCCCACAAGACATGAGAGATGGATAGGTTTCAAAGTAGCTTAAGGGAAGGATTGGAGAAGGGTGAAGACCACAAATAAAGGAGGTCTAGAAAAGGAGGAGGTTGGACCCAAGAATAGAACCTAGACAAAAGGAGATCTCAAGTAATCCAGGCAAAAGGACAGTCAACAAAAAGGTGGTAGGTTGACTTTGAATCAACCTCACATAAGGCACACCTACTGGAGAGAAAGAAGCCTCTTTTGATCAAATTATCCACAATGCATATTTTGTTTTAAGCCACTAGCCAAATAAAAATCCACTTTCAAAATGAGAGGTTTGAACCATAGAGATGCCCACGAAGGGGGAGCAGGGAAGGGGTGTAAAAGCTATAGAAATCTAAAGGACCCTGAGACATTTATTTATGACTTTGTGTGAATATATTTTAAATGTCATTGTGGATGCATTATGATTCTACATTCTTGTCGACTGAGTGACTAAATGAATCGTTCAATTAAAGTTTTGTCAATTTTAGTGAAGTGACGCCTAGAATCAACTTATTACCATGTGTCAAAAATCTCAAACTATATAAATGACTTGTATTTTTTCTGCTAAGATTATTTAATCATTTTACACAAATTATTAGGTTGATAATATTTTACAATTTGACTTAGACGAACTTGCGATACTTGCAAGTAATTGAAGTTGACTTTGGATCATTTGTAACTATGACCAATGTTTGATGACTTTTGAATTAATAATCAATTCAACATTTCAAAATGATCAAGGAACAATTGTGACCAACAATTTAATGACACTTATTGATATAAGGAAAGTGAAAAGAAAAGAAAAAGGTAAAAATAAGGATAACAATGACATATTTCTAATGTATGATAGTAAATTCAAAAATCTTGACAAATTAAAGATGTGGTTGCTCGGGCCATATAAAATCAGTGTATTTTACCCTTAGAAGTAGTAAAATTGAAGTCCTTGCAAAGTGACTTGTTGGATGGGTATGTTAATGGTGTAAGAGTAAAACCCTACTATACAAGTGACTGAGGGATGGACTTAGTCTAAATCAATATTGGGTACAAATGGAGTACCTTGTATCATATGTAATATAGTTGTATATTAAAATTTACATTAGGAAATTGCAACTTTCACTTCTAGATGGTTGCTCACCCATCAAATGAAAAATAAAAAGTAACAACTAATTGGAGGGAAAAGGGGTAGTTGGCAACATTTAATTCAAAAAGTGTCATTTGAAACCCATATCTAAACCACCATCCAATAGATTGAATCAATAAAAAATTACTAAGTGTCAAATGGATCTAAGTTGAATAGAAGTGATGAGCTAAGAAATTGGGTAAGAAGAATGGAAGGGTGCAACAAGAAATTAGAAGCTTAAATTAGTGAGATGAAATTGAATCTTAAAGAATAATATAGGGAGAGCCAAAGTAAATAGGGGAAAAAGTAGAACTAGGGTTGTACTCAAATGGGAAATAATGGTGGAACCTACTTTGGTGTAAGCTAAAGACAACCCATGGCCAAAGTATAAGAAGTACCCTTGGAAAGTAGTGGAGAAAGATAAAGATGGGGCTTTTTGATGTATCATCATACATCCTATACACATAGAATATTCAAAAATATATCCATAGCACATAGAAATGGATCACACCTAGCTTGATAAGGAGTGATTCGTCCTAGCCACCACAAATCTAAACATGAGGGTACAAGAATGTTTGTACCCATATAAAAGAATTGGAGAGCTCAAGTTGGACATATGGGAGGATTTCCCAATTTTTTTGGAGAGATTGCATGGGTTAGGTTGGTTCTAAGTAGAATTCACTCAAATTTAATGTATCTAGACAAACCCTATCAAATCCCAAAGGAAGTTATCAGAGCGGTGACCAAACTATGGGATAAGGGCGAGCTATCCACAAAAAAGAAGGTGAAGAACAAATAGTTCATGACATTAATTGGAGAAACCTTTGATGGGAGAAATTTATTAGTCAAAGACATCATAAACCCTTTGGTGATGTATGCTACACAAGGAATAGCCTACAAAATTTACCACACCAATAGGGAAAAAATAGCTACATGCACCATAACAATGACTGCATATGAGATGGTGGTGAATGATAAGGAGTTTGACATGTGAAAAACCCTTCAAGAGAAACTTTTAGAAAATCTTGAAAAAATAAATAAGAGAACATACACATTCTGATATGGTTCTTTAATTCTTTGTCTTGCATTTTACTTCATGAGAACATTGCAAAGAATTCTTGGATATAGTTAGGAAAAAACTACACCAATAGTGGGTCAAATAATGGCCCATGTGCATAAGATACTTCTAACAAACAACTAAATATAAAAAAGTGTATGATGAGTTTGTCAAGAAGTTCCAAATAAAAATGCAACCAAGACAAAGGATATCATTTGACATAGTCAAGAAATACCAGAATGATATCACTTTTACGGTAGACATAGACTTCATGTATATGGAAGAAATGGAACCTAGGATATCAGGGGTAACTAGGTTACCATATGAGGTCTCTAATGACTTAATTAATGCTAATTCAAAGCCTTGTTAGACCTACCTAGAGACCCCAAGGTAGAAAGGTTTGGAAATTATGATGAGTTTTATGATAAAAGGAGCAAACAAGAGAGAAACTAGAAATTCAGGAATAAGGAAAAAGATGGAAAATAAGCTATCACAAAGAATGATCCTACTCTTGCAACTATTACAAAAAATTTTAACTCTCCACCCACCATAGAAAAGAAAGGGTAGAAAGAGGGAAGTGTGGAGGTTAGACAAACTCAAAATTGGCTCCCCCTCATTTGAAATAAGATATTCAAGAACACATCAAGTGTTAGGAGAGGTAGAATTAGAAAATAAGTTTTCATAGTATGTAGTGAAGAGAAAACTATCCACCGCACTACCAAAGAAAGAGAAATGAGGTAAAGAACAATTAAATTCACCTACTAGGATTGCATTAGAAGCTCTACTATAAATGAGTGCACAAAATAATGAGGGGGCAGGCCCCTCCCAAAAGAAAACTAGGCAAAGGAAAAAGGCCAAGAGAACTATTAAGACAAATTCAGTAGAAGAGTGAAGAAGCCTTTAACATAGAGGTACAAATATAATACAATGCAATGGAGGAAGTTACAAAGGAATTCAACATGTCTTTGAAGACAAAGGCACAAGTATAATCTCTATAGGATAAAAAACTTGGATCTAAGTATGAAATAGATACTCTACTATCTCAAGCAAAAGAGACCAAGGAAAGATTAAAAATTCAAGCATTAGAAGCTATAAAAAAAAGCTTATGAAAATCTAGTTAAATCAAAAGTATCACAGGCTCCCTCCACCTCTGAGATTGATATGGGAAAAAAGAAAATGGATATACCAGAAAAAGATAAAGGGAAAAAGGATGGCATGAAAGAAAAACTACTTCAGGGAATTAGGAAACTCAAAAGGAGGATAAACTAAAAGATGTGAAGGAAAAAATTAAAAAAGACAAAATTTCAGGAGGGAAAAGAGGATGCACATCAAGAAATCCTGTTGTAGATATATATTCTAGATAGTAAGATAGGTGGACAAGATGGAGAGGGGGAATAATAGAAAGTAAAGGGGAAAACTATCATTGGTGAATCAGTCAAGTGTTGATTACCCCAACCCCACCCAAAGTATTGGACCCCATGGATAGAATTACATAATTCATAACACATCAGAAGTAGATTTAACCAATGATTACACTACCACCCAAAATTATCAGTACTACACCATTGGGGTTGTAGGTAGATTTGGTACAAATATCACCTATGGAAAGAATTGAGTTAGGGGATTTTTTAAGAGAAAAGTGCATGGAAGGATGTATTGACTAAATAAATCTCCATGGAGGAGGCAATAATAAAGATCTTGAAGTCTATCCAACAACAAATTCCACACACAACTAAAGATTCTTTTTTGTCTTTAGAATAGAAATTAGAGGGCACTATGAATACATTGCTATTACAAGTAGGAAGAATTAGCACTAATGAGTAGGGAAGACTCACACAAATATAGACAAAATATAAAGTAGAACAATTAGTGTTAAATTAGGAGATCAAGAATACAAAAAAAGATCTGTAATGATAACAACACACTTTATCTTGATTTTTTTGGGTTGGCCCACTTCTAAAAGAACTTTGAACATATAATTGGATAATTTTGAAAATTAGATTTTACAAACCACCAACACATATGATACAACAAAGGATGCAAATGGGGCACAATGTGCACATATTGAAAGATAATGTACACAATTTTAGCAACTTTAGGATTAGCGTGCTAGGATCATCAATCAAATGAAACAAACTAGGGAGGTAGTAAGCTTGTGGTTAGCATAGATTTTAGAACTTTGAGTGATGCAAAGCATATGGTGGAATCCATTCCATTGATTCCCTCTATAGAAGAGGTAGAGGATCTAATAATTGAACACAAATTTTAGGTGCATCATTTGTAGTAGGCTAATGCCAATTTGATAAACTCATATAATCAATTGAAAGTGATTTACAAGATTCTATTGCCTTAAGAGAAATTTCCATGTAGTGAAAATTTGGGAAATTTTCATAGTGGTATAGGAACATAGATCAACCACCCCAGTAGCAATAATCTCTATGCTCTCCAAGTCTCTGATAATAACCAACTCTGGTGTGAACTCCACTATCTTCCCTATACCACTATGAGTAATTTGATATATGGAAAGAAGATTATTGGTCAAAGAAGGCACACAAAGTACATCATTAAAAGTACCTTCACCAATATCAATGGTTCCCTTCCCAATTACCTTCATATATGTGTTATTACCAATCAAGATAGGTGGCATATCACATGGCTCAAATGAAGCAAACATATCCTTGGAAGAAGTCATACGATGAGAAGCACCTGAATCAAGAAGCCATTTACCTAATGTAGAACTTGTACTTGAACAAAGTGCTTTACCTTAATGTTTGTGTTCCTTAGCTTTCCTTGCATGACCTAATTTAGAAAGTTCTGGCTGTCTAGATGTTGCAGAAGGGGTAGAAGAAGAATCAGGTGATGGAAGATTATTCTTTTGAAAAATTTGCATCAACATGTCAATTTCTTAAAACAATTATATTCATCATGCCCTGATTGCTGACAATAAGCACATGTAGGCTTCTCCTTCTTAGATAAATTTTGTGTTCGATCTGTGTGTTGATTTTTCTTCGATTTCTTTTGTTTCTTGTCAAAAGTGCCTGACGCTTTCTGTTCTTTAGGTTGACCAACTACCAAAACATGAGTCTGTGATGGCTTAATGAGACCCATAGATAGAATCTTATGTTTCTCATGCATTAACATCTCATAAAAGGGTGCAAATTAAGGCATAGTGAAAGAAAATCCCATAGTTAACCTATGAGTGTGAAAGCTAGAAACAAAAGCTGCATATTGAGGTCCAAGTTTATTCAACACATTGTAGACAAAATGGATGTCATTTTTCTCAATACCACATGCTTTACATTGCAATCTTAGATCATTAACCTTAATTATGTAATCATGGATGTTGCTAAAGTTCTTAGGATCAAGGATCATCAATTCATTATCAATTTGATAGCCTTTAACTTCATTTGTTGTACCATACAATGTTTTCAACTTTTCCCAAGCATCATGTGAATTTGAACATGCCTCAATCTGAAACAAGAGATCTAGGGAAATGAAACTACGAAGCCATCCAAGAGATTTTATATTCTTAATCATCCATTTTATCTTTTCATTATCATCTGTGGGTTCAGGTTGTTCCAAGTATGGGCCTAACCGGTGTTGTCATTGATGTCAACATACTCCCGTTGCATTGATGTCAAGGATTGGATGAGTTGTGTGCTGAGGATATTGAGAAAATTAGTCCTATCAGAAATAGAGAAGAACAGTGAAGACAGTGAAGCTCTATGAAGTAAAGATCCTGGCTAAGATGAAGATCAGAGGATGTGCATCAAAGGGTTTGTAGATATGTGTCTAAAGGCGATCCAATAAATATTTGAGAGGTACGCATGAAGATTTGAAGAAGTTATGGCCATATGAGTAAAACTAGTTCTGGCAGATGTTCAGAGGTGACAGAGTGACACAAATAGGTCTAGTGAGATCTAGAAATACAATATCTTGTTCTGTGGATTTGGTGGAGTGTTTAGGAAGTCAATGTGAATTGGCAACTCAATTGGTTCATGGTCTGGAGGTCTGCAAGCATCTATTCCAATATGATAGTGATGACAGACTGTGTTCTTGAGGTTCCAGATGAAGAAGAGAATGATTTCAGTAATCAGAAGTGTGGATATTCTTGGTATTTTAGGCAACCTTGTGGGGGTCTCTAGATTGTGTCTAGTTTGTGTTGGTGGTCTGCATTGAAGATTGAGCTCGTAATTGAAGAATTACTTCCAAATGATGATGTTCTTCCTAAACTTGTCCGATCGGATGATTTACACATCTTGCAGATGATCTTGAAGATGTTCTACAAAGCATGGTGTGTTCCTCAAAGAAGATTTAAGTCCCAGATCTGTGTGGCCAACAGTGTGGTGATTCACATGAAGTCTTGTGTAATAAATCAAGTTGTATTTGTGTATTTGCTCTGTAAAGTATGCCGACTTTGATGATTATCCCAAAGTTAATGTCTTGTATAAATAAGAGTTGTGAAGTCATTTCAAAAGTATGGGGGAGAAGATGAGAGTGTGGTAGAAAGGAGAAAAGAAAAATGCAGAGCAAAAGTATTGAGCTTAAATGGAACTGACTCAAGCATGGTGAAGATACTAATCTTCAGTTCAAGTATGTAATATTTATTATTCTGTAGACAATGTGTCTCCTGTAGGTAGTGGGCCTCTTATGAGCAATGTGCTCGGGCAGTGAGCCCTAATCGGCATGTGCCATTTTGTTCTTCTTATTCTTTTAACAGAGAATACAATCTCAGGTTAGTCAGCCCATGGTTTTTCCCTTAACTGGGTTTTCCACGTTAAAATCTTGGTGTCATATGTGTTAATGTGTTTCTACTCCTGATTTGTTGCATTATGTTTCATGATTGATTTATTATTATGCTACTGAATTACAAGAGGGATTTAAGTGGTTAATAAAAGGAAAGTTTTGGAACAACCGATTCACCCCCCTCTCAGTTGTCTGTCTTGAAACTAACAATTGGTATCAGAGCTAAGTTCCTCTAAAAGAGCTTAACCACTTGAGGAGATCCAGGATGTCTTCCTACAAGAAGGATAGTCTGAGGTTTGATGGAACCAATTACACTCTTTGGAAAAGTCGCATGGAATGTCACTTGCAATGTATGGGAATGCAATATTGGATCATGACTTCAAAGAAGTATGTTCCTCCAAAAAATCGTATGACAACTGTAGATGAAATCAAAGATGCTGAAGACAATCTTCGGTCTAAACAAGCTTTATTAAGTGTCTTATCTAATTCTAAGCTGACAAATGTTATAGATCTAAAAACTGCATATGAGATTTGGGAAAACCTGTAACTTCTGCATGAAGGAGACAAATATGTTAAATGTGCCAAGCTACAGAGTCTGAAAGGAAAATTTGAAAACCTGAAGATGAATGAAGATGAGAATATCACTACATTTATGCCAAAAGTAAATGAGCTTGTTTGTGGCATTAGGTCTACTGGTGGAATCTTGGATGAAGATGAGATTGTTGCCAAAGTTCTCATATCCCTACCTCCTGCTTATAAATACAAGGTTGCTGCTATTGAAGAATTTAGATCTTTTTCAAATATCACAAGAGATCAATTGGTTGGAAAATTAGTTGTGTTTGAATTGGCCGAGTTTGGAGATGCACCCCCCAAGACTGAATCTGCATTCAAAGCTAGTGCCTCTGTAAAAGGCAAATAAAAGTTTGATCTAGGAGAGAACTCCTCAAAGAAACTATCATGGTATGAGAAAGTAAGAAAAGATCTGGATGAAGATGAAGCAGAAGCTGCTCAACTTGAAGCCCTTATTGCAAAATGACTGCCAAGAGGATCTGGTTAGTATGAAGGAAAATTGCCCTTCAAATGTTTTAACTGCAACAAGATTGGTCATTTTGCCTCAAGGTGTCCGGAAAGATTTTCAAGGGCAAATCCAAAGAGATCAAGATTCCAAAAGAAATGTTACTATGTTCATGAAGATGATGATGATGAAGGACTAACAGATGATGAATCAGAGACAGGAAACAAATCCGGAAGTGACTGGGTGTTTATTGCCATCAAGGAAGAAGATCCAATGCCCTCTGAATCTGTCAATCATAAAATGATAGAAAGAGCTTTGGCTGCCCAAGTTGAAGAAAAGGATGATTTGGTCATTGACAATGGATGCTCCCACTATATGACAGGTGACAAAAATAAGTTCATAGATTTGGAAAGATATGAAGGAGGAGTTGTAAAATTTGGTGATAATTCTGCTGGTAGAATTAGAGGTTGAGGAACTATTTCTTTTGATGGAAAGAACAAAACCAGTGATGTACTGTATGTTGAAGGTCTGAAGCACAATCTTCTCAGTGTTGGACAGTTGGTGGACAAAGGCTATGATCTCTGATTCAAAAATGGAAAATGTAAGATCTTTGAAAGTTCTAGAACAGAGATTGCATTCGGTACTCAAACAAAAGGTAACATCTTCCACTTGGTTGGTACTGGCAAAAGTTGTTTGTTTGTTTAAATTGATCAGAGTTGGTTTTGGCATAGGAGAATGTGTCATGTGAATTTTGATAATATCATCAAGATAAGCAACACTCAAGCTATAAGAGATCTTCCAAGACTGATGAAACCTACTAATAGTTTGTGCAAAGAATGTCAGTTGGGTAAGCAAAGCAGAGTCACATTCAAAAGTAAGGAACAATCCTCTACCAGATTGTTGGACTTAGTACATACTGATCTATGTAGACTGGCAAGAATCAGGAGTTTGCAAGGTGATAGATACTTCATGTTATTAATTGATGACCACTCCCGGATGATGTGGGTGACTTTTTTGAAAGAAAAATCTGAGGCTCTTGAGAAATTCAAAATATTCAAAGCTATGGTAGAGAATGAAACTAGATTAAACATAAAATGTCTCATGTCTGATAGAGGTGGAGAATTCACATCCAGAGAGTTCATAGAATTATGTGAGAAACATGGGATAAAAAGATAGTTATCTGCTCCAAGGACTCCACAACAGAATGGAGTAGTGGAGAGAAAGAACCGGACCATCCAAGAAGCATCTAGAACCATGATGATGGAAGCAAATGTTCCTCAGATATACTGGAGAGAAGTTGTAAGCACTGTTGTTTACACTCTTAATCGAGTACAAATCAGAAGCAATACTGGTAAGACCCCTTATAAACTCTAGTTTGGCATCACTCCCACTGTGAAGTATTTCAGAGTCTTTGGCAACAAATGTTACATTAAAAGAGATGATGACCTTAGCAAATTTGATGCTAGAAGTGATGAAGGAATATTCTTGGGTTATTCTACTCAAAGCAAATCATACCGGTGTTATAACAAGAGATTGAGAAAGATTATAGAAAGTACAAATGTGAAGGTTGATGAAGGTATTGAAAAACCCTCAAGGTTTTATGAATATGAAGAAGATGATCAAAATGATGTTTTGGTTCAAGAAGTCCAAGCCCCCTCTGAAATTCAGACCCAGACTAATCTAGAGAATCCTGAGATACAGGAAGAAGAGATAAGTTTGAATGAACCTATCCAAGAAATAGAAGTGCAAGAAATTCCCAAAACTCCCGGGTATGTAAGACTGAATCATTCTGAAGATCAGATCATAGGTGATAAAAGAAAAGGTGTTAAAACAAGAAGAAAGATTGCTCAAGACTCAAAAAAGTATTGTCTGATTTACAAAATTGAACCAAAAATAGTAAGTGAAGCATGCAATGATGAAAGTTGGTCTAAAGCAATGAAGGAAGAGTTGATGCAGATTGAGAAAAATCACACTTGGGATCTTGTTCCCAGACCTAGAAATAAAAATGTGATTGGAACCAAATGGGTCTTCTAGAATAAATTGAATGAAGAAGGTGAAGTAGTCAGAAACAAAGCCAGATTGGTCTGCAAGGGTTATTCCCAAGTAGAAGGAGTTGATTTTGAAGAAACTTTTTCTCCAGTGGCAAGAATTGAAGCAGTCAGATTATTTCTTGCCTTTGCTGCCTTCAAGGATTTCAAAGTATATCAGTTGGATGTCAAGTCTGCCTTCCTGAATGGTGACTTGGAAGAAGAAGTATACATTGAGCAACCAGATGGATTTCAAATGTCTGATCATGGTGATATGGTCTGCAAGTTGAAGAAAGCATTATATGGACTCAAACAAGCCCCAAGAGCCTGGTATGAAAGACTGGATAAGCATCTTTTGAAGATTGGTTTCAACAAAGGTACTGCTAACAGTAACTTGTACTTCAAAATTGATCATGCAAATATCTTGATTGTTGAAGTATTTGTTGATGATATCATTTTTGGAGGAAGAGATAGTATGTGCAAAAATTTTGCAAATCAAATGAAAAGTGAATTTGAGAGGTCCATGTTTGGGGAAATGAATTTCTTCTTGGGTTTGCAAATCACTCAAACAAAGAAAGGAATCTTCATTTCACAGACCAAATATGTGAAAGAATTGTTGAAGAAATTTGGGATGGAAGACTCAAAACTAATGAATACTCCCATGGCAATTGGATGTAAACTAAGCAAAGATGATGATTCTCCTAAAGCTGATCAGAAAAAGTACAAGTCAATGATTGGAGGACTATTGTATCTTACTCAAACTAGACCTGACATTATGAATGTTGTTGGTCTTATTGCCAGATTCCAAGCTGATCCTAGAGAATCTCATGTCATGGCCATCAAGAGGATTCTCAGATATCTAAAAGGAACAATTGAGTATGGTTTATGGTATCCTAGAGATCATGATTTCTCTCTTCATGCATATACAGATGCGGATTGGGCAGGAGATGTAGATGACCGGAAGAGAACCAGTGGTGGAGCATTCTTTTTAGGGAAAAGATTGGTTTCTTGGCTAAGCAAGAAATAAGACGCAATATCTCTATCCACTACAGAAGCATAATATATTGCAGCAGTAGGCATTTGTACTCAAGTATTGTGGATGAAGTAAATGCTAAGAGACATCAGAGTGGAATATGAGGAACCTATCACAATATTTTGTGATAACTCAAGTGCAATAAATATATCAAAAAATCCAGTGTTGCATTCAAAGACAACATATATCCATCAAGTTTCACTTTTTGAGAGAGCAGGTGAACAAGAATGAAGTTTTTTGTCTTGAAACTAACATAGGTATGTTGTTTTCAACATATAGAGAATGTCCAAGATCCATTAGGGCATTCCATATATGTTGACTCCAAGTTGCGTAGTTATAAGGTGTTAATAATGGAACCCTTGATTTATCCATTATGTAGAGGAAGAGAAGAGCACAAGAAGATATATCAAAGCACAAACTTAATCAACATTGTAATTGAAGCCCCCCAAACCAAAACAACCACCAATTTCAACTCTTTTCCTAATCAATGAGTGATATGTACCCAAAGAACCTCAAACTAAAAATATAATGTCTAAGGCAAAATCTGGAAAAATGGCAAGGATAGAACTATAGAGTACAGAAATACCTTTCCAACGCCTATAAAAAGTTAAAATTCTGATAAAGTGGGCACAAGTTGTGAGCTCAAGAGTGAAAATTCAAGATTTGGCTTCAAACAACTATAATAGGTACTTGCAGCAGAATTTCAAAAATACATGCACCACTACGAAGTACTTGGAACTAGCTTTCTGTCGATATCTCGTTTGCTAATTTTTTATATCATGGCAAAAAGTTATGGCTCCTGAAAAAAAATCACCCTATTAGGGCTAGAAGGGGGCCCTGGCGCTGATGTCACTATTGACGTCAGTAGTTGGTGTCAACAAAATATTTGCTTTGCGGTCAAAATATGCCACTAGGAATCCAAACCTGCCTTCTTGCCTGCAAAACCACTAATCAAAAGATAAAAATCATCGGTCTACAATTTAAAACCACCTATTGCTGACCCAAAACCACTGTTTGACAAGGTAAAACCACCTATACCTACCAAAACTACCTATTTGCAGAGGACTGCCTGTATTGACAGAAAAACTACCCTTCTGTGGGCATGAAATCACTTACAGGAGGTCAAAACCAGTATGCAGGTGTACAGAAATAGTTTTAGGGTGCCGATGGGGAATATTCCCTAGAATCTTCCTTGCTGGGCAAATAGAATAAATTTCTGCTACTGGTTTAATATACTCTACCTGGTTTTTTCTTAAATATGTGGATTAATAAAATTTAAAAAAATTGAAAGGACCGAAGGCCGTATAAGGGGATCCACAGAGGGGGTGTGAACCCAGCCACACGGGGGTGGGGGATTAACCCCTGCCACAAGGGCCCGAGCCCTTTGGGTTCCCCACTGGTAGTGGGTACAAGGCTGACAGGGGTATCAGTACCCTATTGGTACCCTAGCCCCTTTTATTTTATATATATATAAACAGTTCGCAGAAACAATTAAAAACTATACATAATTTTATTTAATCAATGAATAATAAAAAAAAATTTACCCGAAGGATATTAAGACGCCTGATTCACTGACGCAATTTATGATTCCACATGCGCCAAAAGAATATTCCTTGCGACAGGGAATATTCTCTACAGAATCCATATGATAAGGTAGGAGGCAAAAAAACTTTGCCTTTCAGTGCAACTACTCGGATTTGGTTGATTTGATAATCAAACTATAGGTTTTGATGCCTTTTGGATGCAATGACAAATATCGTTCTTTTCCCAACTACCCTTGGAGGACAAAACCATCCATTTGAGCAAAGGGAATGGATTAGCAAAATCCACCAATAAGAATCTCATCTGGATTATCAAAAGAACCATGGAGGAGAACCAAAGTTCATGGCATATAAAGATGAAAGCAGCCTTATGGGCTAATAGAATCACTCCTAAAAGGTCTATTGGTAACTCACCTTATATGCTTGTCTATGGTAGAGCAACAAGGTTGCCTATATCCCTTGAATTACCAGCTCTAGAGCTCATTAACTAGCTAGAAATGACAGAAGAAGATGCAATGGCAATTAGGTTTTTAGAATTAATGGAGTTGGAAGAAGTTAGATACCAAGCAATGCATACAATGGAGCTTCATCAAGTCCAAATAAAAGGATCATTTGACAAAAGAGTAGTTTGAAAACTTTTAGTGTTTTGAAGGTTTTGGTGTTTAAAAACTTTTAGATCTATGGAAAGGTATGCTTGGATAGTGTAAGGGTTTAAAACAATATCTATGTAGATCAAACCCTTCATAACCTATCAGACATGTCAAAAAAGCCTACAAACCCATTTGGAGGTCTCTATGATCCCTAACAGGTCTATACTAACCTTCTGTGACCTTGCAGTCATTGTCAAATTAGAATGAAGAAGACCTTGTTGAATCTTTGAAGTACTTCGAAATGACTTGAGGTCTCTCCAAGGATCTATGTGACTATGGAGGATTGTCAAAAGAGTTAGAGACCTGCACAATTACAAATAGGTCTAGAGTGAAGAGTGAGAAACATGAAGAAAAGACAGTCTTGCAATCTAAAGAAAAGATAGTCATGCTAATACTTTGTCAAGCATATATGGACTTAAAGTAGAACCATCTCTAGTTTAGGAAATCCTTTTCAAATTTTGAAGGGTCTTTTCAAAACATTTGTAACCTATTCAAAAGGTGCAGTCACAAATAGGTTTGTCAAGCTTATAGAGCCTGTGGAAGCATGAGAAAGAAGTAGAAAGTGAGTATGATGTTTTGTAAGCCTGCGAAAGTACACTTAAACATGTATATAGTTTATATGCATCATGAGAAGCAAAAAGAGGTTGTCAAATCTTTTGTATGACCTATATTCTTCATTTAAAGTTTCCATAGCCCCATGGAGGTCCAAAATAGCATGAACAGTGGTATGTAGAGCATTTTCTAAGTTATAGAGACAAGGCAATATGGTAGATGCATGTCCGCTATCACATGATTGTTAAGTTGTATGAGGGTATTGAGATCTGTTAAAGATCCTAAAGGTCTTAAGAATATAGAAGGGTGACTTAGAGGATGAGAAGAACACTATCCTATAACAAAGACTTGGATGGATTATACAAGGACTACATAGAGAACTTACATTATCATTCAAGAAGCTTTCAAACATTGAATGGACAAGGAGAGTGTAGATGTCTTAAGGAGATGGAGGTATTAGTCTTAGGGTTTGTGTAAATCTTGGAAGTTTTGCATAATATAATGAAGATTGTTATAAACCCACTGAAAATCAGTCAAAACCTAAAGTGTATTATAAAGAGTTTTAGGGTTTGTTTAGCATTGTAAAAGATCTGTATAGTTTGGGAAACCTTGTTTAGATCATCAAATTATAAGGATCTATTTGAACTATATTAAACTTATATGTTTATTCAAAATCCTTATATGACCATACTGAAGGTCTACATGAGATAGTGGTTATGAAGATGTTTAAGATTCTTTTCAAGTATTATAATGATGTTGTAGGCATTGATGTTTTGGGTGAATGATAGTATGGGGCAATCATAATGATCCCTAAGAGGTTGTGAGGATAAGGTGTAGTGTTAAAGGGGTCTCAGAAGTTGTGAAAAATGATACAAATATTAATGGTGACTACAAGTCTGCAAGAGCAGTTTATTTGATTTTAAGATGATCTGCTGATAGTACAAGGACATAGGGATAAAGAATGATGATGAAACAAGAGACTGTTAGTAGTTAGAGGTATATATTACAGTTTCAAAAGCTATTCAAAATAAAAATAGAGGTATGTGAGTATTGTTAAACTTTTGAAGGTTTGTTAAACAATAAGAGGCATGTGAATAGTTCTTTTAAAAGGTCTGCTCATTTTTTTGAGATATGATAGTAGACAAAGTCTGCACATCTTGTAAGAAAATTTTAGAATCCTATATACGATTTAGGCTTGTGATAATTCCCTAAGGACTATTATCAAGCATGGTTAGGAGAACTCATATACCCATGACATGCTAGATGTAGGTTTGAATAAGAATATGAAACTGTCAAGTAGTCCCAATAGTCCACAAAAACCTAAAGAGTCCTAATAGATTATGTGTGGTCTGCATACTCATAATGAACACCTTGTCAAATAGTAATAGGTCTGTCAGAAGTATTTGAAGGTCTATTAGGTTTTTTTGAAACATTACTAGGGTTATATTCTCATTTTAAGAGTCTTTTAAAACTGTTTGGGGGCATGCATAGGAGGTGAAAGACTCTAAGAGGGCAAAGAGTGGATATTATTAAGAAAGCCTTTAAGACCATCAGGAGGCAGTCTAAAAGGATAAAACCGTACTCAAGCTAATGAGTTCCTCGGTGGTAGGTTTTTTGAAATAATTTAAAGATTGGTGAAGTTTTTACTATGAACCAAGTAAAAAAAATTTGTATGATTCATGGAGGAGTTTTAAGCATTGTAAATCACAATGAATAACAGGAGGATGCAAAAGGTTCTAAAAGTTTGTGAGGTTAGTGTAGAGAGCTTCAAGGAGTATATAGGGCCATGATGCCATGGAGGTCACAATTAGTCAGTATGGACTCCAAAAGAGATGGTGATAACATGCAAGAAGTCAATACTCATCATATGAACTTCATCAGGACCCTATTAAGTGATTAAAACCTAGCAACATGGGAAAATGGAACTTTTGAAAAGGAGGAAGAGTCCCAATGTTATCTAACTGTATAACAATCTAGGTTGAAATACAAAGTGTATATTTCAACTTGGAATTTGGTAGAGAGAAGGAGATTTCTCCACTCTTCCAAAGGCACAAAGATTCATTTTAAGGACATGCTTAGACCTAAGTGCCATATCATGACACCTATAGGAGTCTTTAATGTAGAGCAAGTTGATTGTTTAAGGCATGAAATGGTTACCAATGATGTATTTAGGAGTTCAAATTATTAAGGAGTCCTACCCCACACCCTTAAAGGAATAAATTCACTTGCAAGAAAAGAAAACATGCCTTATAATCACGTAAATAAGCAATTGTAGCAGCATTTGATGAGTTTGACCATCATTCGCCTATCAAGGAGAGTGGAGACTATTGTTGGAGTCCTTTTAGGAGTATATTTAGGACCTTCCAAGTTGCTCAACTCAACTACTTCCTATCCTCATGCCACAATGGAGTCTTTCAAGCAAAAAAACTAGGCACGTGTTCCTCCAGCACCAAGGAGAAAGGTTTGACTAGGTTGCTTAAGTAAAGTATTGTATATATTTCTTGAGAACACGTTCCTAGATTCAATCCAAGATGTTGGATATGAGAAGGGACACATTGTAACACATTTAATGATTATTCTTTTGAGTTTTTTAGAAGCTAGTTCAGATTTTCTATAGTTGTATCTCTGAGTTTTGAGAGAATAGATTTAAAAAAGAGACTTGTATCAACTATATTGATCTTTTGGATTAATAAAGAAGTCATTTTTCACCTTCTCATAACTATGATATTGTGTAATTTATGATGAAATGATTGATCTTATCTTGTGATGAAACTATTATCATTGATTTGTAATCTCATTTCCTCGCCCTTATGCATTAATACATTCATCTAGAGGTCATAGTCTGTGTTTTATCAAGTTCATGCAAGATTCAGCTATGAGATTTCACCATTTGAGCTTCTAGAATCCATTTTCCACTCCTTCTGAATGTTGTCATAAACTTCAAGCCCCTCTATGAAATACTTATGCAAAAGTATGTCAAATTGTGAGTTGTGTATGGTGTGTTGGTCTCTTTAATCCTGTTGTGTATGCTTAGGCAAGTACAAGTCATCAAACATTCTAGTGTATCACCTCATTTTCAAGCTTTAAGTTGTTAGAAATGAAGGCAACAACTACTTAAATGGAAATCTGATTACAATATGTAAATGATCTCAAATAGTTAATACCAATGGAGATTGCATTCAGAAATTAAATCACAACATAGGAACAAACACCATAGAAGAATGACACAAGATATAACATGGAGAAAACCCTTTTAGGTAAAAAACTCCACCAAGAAAAGAGGCTCAAGTTGTATTATCTTCAAAATTTGAATAACATAATATATGCACTTCAGGCCTTTGTCTCTTCGACCTTCAATCTGGCAGCACCTATGTACAAACAATTGTAAACACTTACATGGAAAATTAACTTATAGAAGTGATTTTCCTCCAACCTAGGCATCTACTTTCTCTTTCTTGAGAATCTCCAACATGCAAACATTAAATGTCTTCTTACAAGCATATGACACTTGTCCAAAGTCATCCATGCAAAGTTGGGCGCCCAGGGCTAAATATGGTTTCTTATAGCATCTTATGACACATCATAAACATCATAGATTCCTCTAGAAATTATCTTACCAAGATGGATGCCTAGGGTTAAACATAACATCTTACACCTATTAATTATCTATCATATTTCGTCATATTGTCATAGAATCTTATGACAACTTGAAACTATCATAGATTCTCTTACATGCACTTACCAAACATTATGATGTGTGTCATACATGCTAAAAATAGAAGATTCCTCCAAGGTGGCGCCTACCCTCATTTACTCATGATTTTTACAATTGCCAATCGTAAATGTCACTCCATATTTACCTCTGGTAAGTCTGGAATTACCACTGCCGATGAAACTACCTCATTCCCTTATGGGTAATTACAAATTACAAATAATAAAATGGAATAAATATAGTATTGGGATTTACAAGGTTAATGGCACCTTATCCCAACATTCTCCCACTTGACATTAAACATTTTAAATCAACCCATAGGAAATCAAATGAAAAATAATCAGGCACTAGAAACAAGGCCCATGGCTTCTCTGCACCACACAAATTTCTCTGCACTCACAAGTTTGGTCAATGAATCTGCAACATTCTCCTAAATGTCTATCTTCTTCAGCTCAATTTGTCCACTTGCAACCAATTCTTGAACAAAGTGATACTGAACATCAACATGTTTATTCTAAGCATGATGCATAGGATTCTTGGCCAAACAGATAGCACTCTGGGTATCACAACCAATTTGAATGACCCTACAATCAAAACCAATACCTGTACATAGTCTACTCAACCAAACCGCCTCCTTAGAGACATGAGTAGCAGCCATATAGTCTATTTAGGTGGTGGAAAAAGCAATTGTGGACTGCGTCTTACTCATCCAACTCACTGCTCCTCCAAACAGAGTAAACATAGCCACTAGTGGACCTTCGACTATCCAAGTCACCTACCCAATCTGCATCAACAAATCCCTATACGTCCAAAGTTTTATTAGCACTATCAGTACCAGAGTAAACCAAACAATAATCAGGAGTACCTGCAAGATATTTAAGCACCCTTTTCACATAATTCCAATGTTGTCTACCAAGGTTAGACATAAATCTGCTTAAAACTCCAACTACTTGGGCAATATTTGGCCTAGTGCAAACCATTGCATACATCAAACTCCCTACAACATTAGAATATGGCACATTAGACATATCCTCAAAATCATCCTCATTCTTTGGACACATATCTAAGGAAATCTTAGTACCAATGGTAAAGGAACTCTAATTGGGTTACAGTCTTGCATACTAAATCTCTGCAAAATGGTATTCACATACTTACTTTGAGACAACCAAAGCTTTCTATTACCTATGTCCCTCCTAATCTCCATACCCAAAATATACCTAGTAGCACCAAGATCCTTCATATTGAATGCACCTGAAAGTTGGGATTTGATCTCACTAATCATATCCTTAGTATTGCTAAAAAATAACATGTCATCAACATACAATGCAATTATCAGTATAGAATCATCAATACAATGAATGTAAACACAATGATCCTCCTCGCTTCTAACAAAACCCAATTTCAACACAAATGAGTCAAACTTTTGATACCACTTTCTGGGGGACTATTTCAAACCATAAAGAGACCTTTTTAACCTAGAAACCCAATGTTCTTTGCCTTTTACCTCAAAACCTATAGGTTGTTGCATATAAATTTCTTCCTCAAGATCTCCATGCAAGAATGCAGTCTTAACATCCTTTTGCTCTATTTCTCAATGAAAAGTTGTAGCAATGGATAAAAGAAATCTAATAGAAGTTAATTTCGCAACAGGAGAGAAAAATTCACCAAAATCAACTCCCTCTCTCTGTGAGTAGCCCTCGGCTATCAGTCTAGCCTTGTACTTCTCCAATGAACCATCTACTCCAAACTTCTTCTTAAAGACCCAATTGCAAGAGTCTAAAGCCATCATCTTCCCCTGCATGGCTAACTGCCAAGACTCACTATCATCTGCATGAATAGATTCCCTATAGGATATAGGTTCATCATCAATACTCAATAAAGAAAATACACGACAAAAATCTAGTGGGCTATACCTATCAACTGGGTTCCATTGTCTTGTTGATCTCTTCAAGGGTGGAGTAAGAGACTCAACTTGTTCTTCTGCATGATCATCTGCAACAAACTTCATCAAAACTACTCAAATATTCTTCTTCCTCACCTTCCAATCCATCATTGTGTTCTTCCTAAGGTGCATCTTCTTGCTCTAAGTCAAAGTGCACTCTCTTCACCTTTTCTTTTTCTTTTGGCTGCTCAGGTTCAGAAATAGGTCTAAGTTTCCTAAAAATAACATCTCTAGAGGAAACAATTTCTCTAGTTAGAGGATCCCAAAGCTTATAACCCTTAACATTCTCACCATATCTAATGAAGATGAATTTTTGTGCTTTTGGATCCAACTTAGATCACTTTTCCTTAGGCACGTGAACAAAAGCCTCACAGCCAGAAACCCTTAAATGTGAAACAAAAGGTTTCTTACCTGTCCACACTTCATAAGGTGTTGAATCAAGAGCCTTACAAGGAGTTATGTTAATCAAGTAACAAGTGGTACACATAACCTCTACTCAAAAGTGTTTCTCTAACTGTGAATCACTCAACATACTTCTAGCTCTTTCCGTGATTGTTTAGTTCATCCTTTCTACAACACCATTCTGTTGTGGTGTATATGGAGTTGTCTTTTGTCTAATTATACCTGCATGCTTACAAAACTCATCAAATCCCTTAGAGAAATATTCCCCTCCATTATCAGATCTTAATATTTTTATCTTCAATCCCAATTGGTTTTCAACTAAGACTTTAAAATCCTTAAACTTAGTGAAAACTTCAAATTTGTATTTCATAAAATAAATCCATGTAAATCTACATACATCATCAATGAATGTGACAAAATAAAGAGATTTTCTGATAGAGTCATTATCCCTAGGTCCAAACACATCTGAATGAATAATCTCTAACTTCTCTTTTTCTCTATTGCTTCCTAAAGGAAATGATGTTCTATTTTGTTTTCCAAACACACAATGCTCACAGAAATCAAAATGCTCATTAGAATAAAAAAAACCATCCAACAAATTTTTATTCTTAATTGTTTTCAAAACATTAATACTTGTGTGACCAAATCTACAGTACCACGACATACAAGTGTTTTCAAAAGCCTCGAAAATATTTATTTAGAGGAATTACAAACTATAGTGGCATCTAGCCTAAACAAGGTTCCCAAACTTTTCCCCTTCGCTACCACCAAGTTTCCTCTCACCAATCTGCAACCATGCTTATCAAATGTTACATGCATTCCCAAATCATTCAACTTTGAAATTGAAATCAGATTTCTATCTAATCCAGGAACATGCAAAATGCCAAGGAGGGTTTTAATCCTCCCATCACTGAAACATGACAATACCTTCCTTTCCCAACTATCAGATATGTAGAGTTGTCCCCAAGGTACACTTTACCTCCATCATATTCTTCGTATGTGGAAAACCATTCCTTATGCAGGGTCATATGATATGAGCATCCTGTGTCAACCAACCAATGATCATTAGCAACAACATTACATGTGGAAAGTAAAACATCTTCACCTGCATTTGAGGACTTCTCAAAAGCAGTTTCCCATTGTTTCTTTGGGTTTCTGCACTCATTTTGCACATGTCCCCTCTTTCCGCAGTTCCAACACTTAACTTTGTTCTTCTTTTCAGAAGTCTTAGATCGGCCCTTAGACTTGTCTTTAGCCCCTTTCTGATCTTTTTCAATCCTCTTTCCTTAGACCTTCCCCTCACATTGAGAGCCTTAGTGTTAACCTCAAAAATCTTCTTCCTCATCTCCTGTGCCAACAAGTTGCAACAAGATAATCTAGATTCGAATCTTCAAGGTTGGCAGTAATAGCAAGGATAACATTCTCCCAAGATTTATGTAAAGAACAAAGTAAAATTATACATTTATCTTCCTCTGCAACTGTAGCATCTACGAAATCAAGTTGACTCAAAAGTAAATTAAAATTTTTCAAATGCTCTGTAATAGAATCACCCTCTTTCATTTTAACAGAAAATAATTTCTACTTTAAATAAAGCTTGTTTACCATGCTCTTGGCTTGATAAATCTCACCCAATCTTGTCCAGAATTTGTGAATAGTCTCTTCCTTTAAGACATTCAATAGGATAGAATCTACAAGACATAGTCAGATAGTTCCCTGTGCCTTCTTATCCAACCTTTCCTGTTCATCTGGACTCACAGCATTAGGCTTCTTCTCTTTCTGAATAACCAACCACTGGTTTCTTTCTTCCAATAAATCCTCCATTTTTAGCTTCCACAACTCATACCCTATACTGTTGAACTTCTCAATGTATAATCGAGAGGTTGAAGCAGCGGTGGATGCAACCATAATATCAACTCAAGATCTGCAAAACAAATACAACCGAATCTCCCACTACAGCTAAACAACCTTTACACTACCACCCAAGAGTCAAAGTTGGCCAGGCTCTAATACCAAATGTTAGAAATGAAAGCAACAACTACTTAAACAGAAATCTGATTACAACATGTAAATGATCTCAAACAATGTAATATCAATGGAGATAATGTGGAGAAAACCCTTTCGGGTAAAAAACTCCACCAGGAAAAGAGGCTTAAGTTGTATTATCTATAGATAAGGGCATGGTTCGGAGGTTAAGTCGTTCGGTTGTAGTGGCGGCCACTAAAGTTCAAACCCCCACTAGGCCAATGAGCTCACGGGCTTTATGCCTTCGCTGGGCCAACGAGCTCACAGGTTTGAAGTGTTCTTGCTAGGGGATGAGGTCCCCTGTGTTGTGGCCTCACCGGTTCATAGCTCCAGGCAAAAATGTTACTGTGGAGTCAGAGGGTGTGTCGCACCAGCGTCACCAGTCACGTTAAAAAGTTTACTAGGCGCATTTTTTAAAAAAGTTGTATTATCTTCAAAATTTGAATAACATAATACATGCACTTCCTCTGTCTCTCCAACCTTCAATCCAACAGCACCTGTGTACAAAAAATTGCCATACCACAACACTTTCATGGCAAATTAACTTATAGAAGTGTTTTTCCTTCAATCTAGGCGTCCACTTTCTCTCCTGAGAATCTCCAACATGCAAACATTAAATATCTTCTTACAAGCTCATGACACTTGTCCAAAGTCAGCCATGCAAAGTTGGGTGCCCAAGGCTAAATATGGTCTCTTATAGCATCTTATGACATGTCATAACTGTCATAGATTCCTCTAGAAAGCATCTTCCCAAGATGGATTCCTAGGGCTAAACATGGCATCTTACACCTATTAATTATTTGTCATATGTCATCATATTGTCATAGAATCTTATGACAACTTGTAGTTGTCATAGATTCTCTTACATGCACTCACCAAACATTATGACATGTGTCATACATACTAAAAATAGCAGATTCCTCCAAGGTGGCGCTTACCCCCATTTACTTGTGATTTTTACAATTACCAATTGTAAATGTCACTCCATATTTACCTCTGGTAAGTCCATAATTACCACTGTCGGTGAAACTACCTCATTCCCTTATGGGTAATTACAAATAATAAAATGGAATAAATACAATATTGGGATTTACAAGGTTAATGATACCTTATCCCAACATAAGTTTAGTTTTGTGCTTAGTTTCCATCCCTTTTTTTGTTGCAGTAGTAAAGTAGTCTTAGTTTTAGGTGTTACATTAGGGGAACCAACCCTCTCTGCAGATTCACTCCAACTATTAGGTCATCCACAACCTAGGAGTGTTTCAATTTTTTCAATTGAAAGGAGAGTCACCACACCACTCTCTAAAGGGTGCATTTCATCTTGACAACAAGGCTTATTGTAAAAATAATCAAGTTATAAAGTTTGGTTCATTTCATTGTCTTTGGGTAGTTCCAAATTCTAGAAATTTCTTACACTATGTACTTTGAGGGGTTTTTGCAAAATCATTTTTGAGATTACATCACTCTAGGACATTTTTTATGTTTTTTATTTGTAGGTTAAACATCAAAAAAAAATTAGTGCACATCACTAATTTGGGCCTAAAACACTCTTCTCCTAAAACTATTTTGGATGGAACTCACAATGCCTCATAGTGAGTGCAACTGAAGACTTTCCTCAAATAACAAGATCTTATTCCATGTCTTTTAGGATAGTTTTCACAAACAAACAACTCATCCAAATACTTTGATTTGCTCAATAATCATAACATTATTCATGGAATCTTATGGTTCTTCCTTTCCACTAGTTTTAAACATCATATTGAGGATGATGAGTGTCCTTCTACTGCTTGGCAAATCCTTTATAATTGTTTGGTGATACCTTTCCTAATGTTTCCTTGGATGTCATATTTTTATATAGCAATTTACTTATGATTATGGAGATGATGACATAGAGCTTGAGGACTTTCTTCTAACAACATTGACATTGTCAACTTATGACATGCATCTTTTGACACTATCTTTGTATAGGGTCTTTCCCTTATCAAAGAGCCACCTCTTTGGGATTTTTTTTATAAAAAATTGGTTGCCTCTTTGTTGAGACTCACATTGTGTATTGTGTTCCCTTCTTGGAGGAGGTTGTTTTCTTATTTTGATGAGAGTTCCCTCATGTTTTATTTTGGAACTTCTTTATCACATCTAGATCCACCTGGTTTTGTGGATCCTCTATTGGAAACTTTGAGGATGCCTCTTGATGCCCCTCCTCTTGTGTGGACATTTCTCTTGTCGATGATTTATCTCTTTCTATTGGCTCTTCTTTGATGAATGACTTGTTTCTAGGATTTCTTTATCATCAATTTTAATGAACATCAAACCAGTACAGTATTCATTTTTTATGCCTCCTACATATCCTTTCTTCAAGTGGGGAGAATTTCAACATGCACATTTTTTATATCTCTTCCTAAGGGAATACAAGTACTTCAAAGAAAGTGGACCTTCTTCAACCTATTGTGAAAGTTCACTTTCATCAATTTGCAACTATTTGGTTCAATTGTTCATCTTCTAAGTGAAGCAACATCATTTTTTCTGGCATCTTTTTTGATTTGTCTTCTAAGTCCTCTCTTATTTCTCCCTCTCTTATATTATTGTAAGGGGGGTTCATTCCTCTCTCTTTCTTTTGGGAGGGAGTTCTATTACTATACATAGGTACCTAATTAAACATGTTGTTGGGACCAATATTCAAGGATTTGCCTCATTTATTTTTTATTTTTTCCCACTAAGTTTCTCTTAAGGAAAGTGTTAGGAGTGTTAAATTGTTTAGACTAGGATAGGTTCTCATGTCATTTCACTAGGCCGGTATTATTCCCATTTTTATTTATCCATCCACTCTATTTAATTAAGCTTACTTAGATAGTGTCATTCAATCATGTACCCATGTCTTATGCATGTGGTTGACACTCATCTACTTTAGGTTGAGTTATATCCCATCTATCATGCTAGTGTAGATTTAGTTAGCTTCCACCAATCATAATAAATTATATTTAGTTATCTTCCACCTATTATGCTAGTTAAGTTTTAGTTAACATCCACCTAGATCATGCAATGATTAGCTTCAACCTTTCTCTATACAAGCATGGGATCATTTGTACTATGTATTTAAATAATTTGACTAGAGCTAGGACTTGAAATGTGTAAAACACACCAAGTCCCTATATGCTCTGAAACATGACTCAAGCACAACATGAATGAGTTAGCTCCAATATCACACACATGAGCCACCTCCTTGCAATGGGTGAGCTCCAAGTCACTCTCACTCTTGTGGAAAAATCCAGTCGAGTAGAGGCATAACCTAAAGGTGGTTATGTTCATGTGGAATCATAACATAACTTCGGACAATTGGCCAGTCTACAATATGAATATGTGTTAATGCTTGATGAGCACGTTCTATGACCATTGTTGTGAAGATAACTATATGACCAAAAGGGTCACTAGTTCTAAGTCTCATGTTGGGGTTTTATAAGTTCCAATGCCTAGTGCTAAGATTGTTTTGTTCGTTGATTATCCTAAGGTGTTCTAATTTGTTGTCATTTTCTTGAATCATTTGTTGTATGTTATTCCTTTCCCAAATGATTCTAAGAGCATGTTCTTGTTTTTCAACTATTTGTGGTGTATGTTGTGGTCTAGGATGGATTGCCTCTATCTCTTCGAGAATAGCTTTTATCCAATTTCCTCTAATCTTCAGGCTCATCAAATACTTGGGTGAGAGAGAGAGAGAGAGTTTGCTATGCTGACTTAGGTTTTACCAAGTGTTAACTTTTGAGTTGACTTTTACTTTTGAGTTTGACTTTGTGTTGTAGTCAAAAGTTTGCTACACTTTTGTTTGATTATCGACCTCGTGATGGAATCTATGAGTTTTCAAATTCATTTTGTGTTTTGTTTTGTTTTCTATGTTTTTGTGATTTTTTATGAATGCAAAATAATATTTTTTATTCTTTTTCTAATTTTTGAATGTTGTAATTACTATGAAGTAAATATGAATGCAATCTAAGATGATTTCTCTTATGCAAAGTTTAGCCTATGTTTTTGTATTTTTGTGAATCGATTTTTGCATCTAAACTAATGAAAAGCAAATAACAATTAACTTAAAGAAATGAAGGAAACTTAACTAAGAATGTAAATAACAACTATGTTATGCAAATGGAAAGCAGTTCTATTCTAATAAATTCAAATCATAGCAACAATCAATATTACTTTCTCGAGAGCAAACTGGTGACCTAATTAACTACTAAGCATATGAAAAACCTGGCATGAATTTGGCACATGAGTCTAGCGTATCCTCAAAAGTCCTTATTTTGTGGAAACCTCCTCTCATATATAGTAACTATTACTAATTTCTTGTTCACACTTAAAATTAGTTGGACTTAAGAGTAATTGTTCAGAAGGAATAAAAGAAAACTTTAAGTTATACATTCATTGAATGGCTGATGCCTTGACAGAGCAAAGAATGATATCTAGTTGTCAGGATAACCCATCAGTCTAATCAAGACTGATGAGTTATCATGACAAGAGAATAAGTTGTCAAGAAATCAAAGATTCAAGAAATACAGTTGTTCTACATAGTTTGATCTTTCAGGAGTTATAAGTTAGATTGATTATTCAGTTAATCAGTTTTGAATAAAAGAAAGAAAGATATTTGTATTTGCACTGTTATTTCATGTCATGTTTTGAACATACATTCAAGTATCTGTTACTTTATCTCATGCATTGATTGAAAACAAAATACATATACATCATATGCATAAGAGAAATTAACTAATCATGTTTAAAAGAAGTGTTCAAATGTGTCCCACACAAGCCATGGGAGTAACTAGACTGAGCAATTGCAGACATGCAAGCTATGCATCTCTTTGATAAAAGGAAAAGAAATGAACACATGATAAATTTAAACATCCATCATTGCCTAATGATGGAGATTGTTGTTGATGTCGGACTTCAAGTCTTCAGTCTTCAGTTTTCACTTCAAGCAGCCATCATCAGTTGAACCTACAAAATTTTGGGGAGAGCCCTGTTAGTGCTCCAGATGTTTAAATTTATCAAATGCTTTTATCAAATAGAAACATCTACTTATCATATCATGCATTCAGATAAGAGATGAGATCAGATAAATGACACAAATTAGGAAGAAACCATGAGGATGATCAATCAATACTATCAGGTACTTTTTTATGCTAACTTGTTTGTTCACTATGCAAGTATAGGACAAGTTTTGTTGCTGATTTGAAGACAAATAAACATGTGGATTAAATGTGGCTCCCACAAGGGTTTGAGCCCAGCATGTTTCTTTTCATTTTTGAAAAGAGTATCAGAAAAGACAGGATGCATCATTCTAATCTATATCATGCATCATCTAATCAGCTTGCAGAAAGGATATGTCACCATGACATTAATACAGTTGATTGGAGCAAATCAGATTATAGTCATCCAAGCTACAAGAGCCATCTGAGGTATTCAAATCAAGGTCCTGATAAAGAGAAGAGAAATAGAATAAAGCTTCCAAAATGCAGGAAGTTGTGTATCATTTGAACAAGTTACAGGATAAATCATGTGAAGGTATCATCTCATTATGACAAAAGAGAAAGAAGTAAGTGACATGATACAGGTATTCAAAGTGATCAAGTCAACTGAGAGATACAGGTAATACCTTTTGAAAGACAAAATCAAAATAGCAAGGCATCAATAACTCTAGATGATATGCCATAATAAGAAGCAGGATGTCAAGAAGATGAAACAGTTCAAGTGGAACAGCTAGGTCTCAGGTTTCAACATGAAATAGCCAAGTCTAAAATTCATATCATCAGAGTATCAAAGAGAGCCTATATTATCAGGTGACTGCCACAGTCCAAATATAATCAAATGTTCAACATATAAATATTCAAATGGTTTCCATGCATCTCATCACTGTATTGATCAAACAAGCTTTATCCCATATACCTAAGCTACAGTGATATCATGATACAGTTAACAAATGCCAAAAAGAGAGATACATTGCAAGAATAGGGATAAGTGTAGTCACCTTCACTATGAACAATCATGACAGTGATCATGAAGTGGTTTACACAAGAAGATACAGTCAGAATAAATCATAATTACCATATCCATCTATAGGAGTAGATCAATGATGAAGGAGAACAGCAGAAGAAGAACATGGTATATGCCAAATGCTATAGTGATGGTGATTGACATTTCACAAGGTAGGCAGTTTTCCTTTCTCATATACCATTATTTTGAATGATACAGTCATAGTAAACAGTTGCCATGATCAAGGAGAAGAGAGAAGCATGATATATATATGAGATACTATGAGATCCAAATCATAAGTTAAGCAGTGAGTATGCAAGAGCATGTTATCTATGCTATAGGAGTATCTAAAGAATGCTAAAGACAGTCAGGAGATGACCCCACAATCAAACAATCAATCATCAAACATTCCTACTTTGCAATGAGAAAGGAGCTAGCATCATGTGGTATAGTTACAAGATGGAGATAAATGAATAACAGTCATAATTTTTTAATATCAAAGAACTTGTAATCACACCCAGGAGCTACAGTGGAAAGCAGATAAGGTAAAAGTGTATCATTAATAGCTATGACAGTCACAAGAAGTAGAAGGAGAAAGTTTTGTGCGAAGCAAAGTGATCTTTCACTTATTAATACTTTCAAACCCTAGTGCCATCTTGCACCCACAGTCAAGAAGTTTCAGACAAAGAAGAAGATGTCATAGCCATGCCAAAACAAGCTTTTTAATGAGAAAATGTATACCCATCTGCAAAATGAGGAAGGTCTTTTCAAGAAAATTTCAAACCCTTGTTTCTTTTGCACTTACAAGTCAAAAAGAAGAACAGTGAATACTACAGGAGGATGGCCATGACAACTAGAAGTTTTTGTGTAAGAAAGAACAAACCCTTGACAGGAAATTTCAAACCCTTGTTTCTTTTCTTCACTTACAGTCAAAAGAGAAAGAGAGAATAGTGAATATTACAAGAGAATGGCTGTGACAATGAGAAGAGTTTTCTGCAAAGAAAGTTGAAACCCTAGTTTTAAACTTAGAAACCCTCAGCTTTTTTAACATTTTTTTGGTGCCTACATACAGATGGAGCACAGCCGTGGCAAGATGGAAGCCTTGAAAGTGCAAAAAGAACAAACCCTCATCAGAAAGTTTCAAACCTTCAAGATATTTGCACCTACAGTCAAGTCAATCAATGAAAAGGAGATATATACAGGCATAGCCGACAGGGATATGTCATGTTTTGTTAAAAAATGCAATACCCATGTCTACATACAGGCCCTTGTCATTCTTCAGCTGTAAAAAAGACAAATGAAGCTATAGAAGAGGAAGAATGGCAAGTTCTTACCTTATTTTGCTGATAGGAAGAGACATCTATCCGTGCCCTCACAATAGCATCAAGCTCTCAAGAATAGGTAATAGTTGCAAGGAAGAAAAGATGCAAAGACAAGAAGTATGTTAAAGAATGCACAATGTATGGAGATAGCCACACAAGAAGAAGGAGGCTGCAGCCATTAAAAGAAAATGAAGCTATAGATGTCAATAAACTGCCTTATATGAAGCTCAAAACAATGTTACCTTCTCTCTTGCAGGTAGAGTTCCATAGTTTCAACCAAGAGAAGCCATGAAAGGGAGTGAAAACCAAATATATGCTTCAAACTTTCAAACCCTAACCGAATGCAGTTGCAGAGCAAATAAAGAAGAATGTCAAATGAAGAATGTGTTAGATTTAGGACAAACAACTAAGAGGGGGGGTGAATCAGTTGTCTAAAACTTTCTTCCAATTAAGCACTTAAATCTACTTTGTAATTCAGTAGCATAATAGTAAATCAATCATGGAAACATAAACCATTAAATCAGGAGAAGAAACACATCAACACTTAAGACACCAGGATTTTGATGTGGAAAACCCGGTTAAGGGAAAAACCACGGGGTGATTAACCCAAGATTGTATTCTCTGTTAGAATAATAGAAAGAATAAAAATGGCACATGCCAATTAGGGCTTAGTGCCCAAGCACACTGCTCACAAGAGGCCCACTGCCTACAAGAGACACATTGTCTACAAAATGATAAGTATCACATACTTGAACTGGAGAATAGCATCTTTACCATGCTTGAGTCAGTTCCATTTAAGCCCAATACTTCTACTTTGCTTTTTGCTCTCCTCTTCGCTACCACACACTCATCACCTGATGACTCACTTTGAAATAACTTTACAACTTCTTATTTATACAAGACATCAACTTAGGAATAATCATCTAAGTCCGCAAACATCTACAAGAACATTCGCAGGATGTGTAATTCATCTAGTCGGCCAAACTTAGGAAGAACACCATCATCCGGAAGTTATTCTTCAATTGCGAGCTCAAGCTCCAATGCGGACCACCAACACTAACTAGAAATGATCCAAAGACCTCCACAAGCTTGCCTGAATCACCAAGAACATCCATACTACATCTGCTTACTGAAATCCCTATCTCCTTCATTCAAAACCTTAAGAATCATCACTGTCATAATGGAATAGATGCTTGTGGACCTCCATACCACTAACCAATTGAGTTATTACTTCACATGGACTTCCTAAACACTCCACCAAATCCGCAGAATCAGATATTGCATTTCTAGATCCCACCGGACCTATCTATGTCACTCTATCACCTCTGAACACCTGCCGGAACCGGTTTTACTTGAGCGGCCACAACTTTTTCAGATCTTCATGCGGACCTCTAAAATCTTTACTGGATCATCTTATCTACAAACCCTTTGAACCGTATCCTCTGATAGTCATCTTATCTTGGATCTTTACCTTACTATCTTCATTGTTCTTCTCTGTTCTTGATATGACTAATTTTCTCAATATCCTCAGCACATAGCTCATCCAATCCTTATCATCAATGCAACAGGAGTATGTTGACATTAATGACAACACCGGTTAGGCCCATACTTGCAACAGAATGAGCAACTTTTAGGGTTATCCTTTTGCTTTTGTTCAAAGGTTCTTTCTCTCAAGTGTGTTATTTGACTTTACAAAAGACAAATAATTACCTTATCCAAAAAATTGCCCGTGGTCAAGACTTTGGTCTTTAAGATCCTAGCTATAATAACATGGAGTGGCTGACCAACCTTGCTTTGGACTTGATCTTGATTAAGTCAAGAAGGGTCAATATGATGAGAAAGAAAGGCTTCATGCCTTATAAACTATTTAAAACTCCTTGGTGGTCGAATAGATAGCATGATCAAAGATGCATTATATGATACACATGCTAGTCAAGGTTCCTTGTCTTGTTGCAAACATCCAAAGGTAAAGATCCTTCTTGATTATGCATGGTGGCCAACAAGGTCAAGGGAGTATTGTTTTAGACATGGAATGCATAAGGATAGAGCATGGAATATACAAGGTGGCAGACAAGGTAAGCAAGTATAATGGTGCAGTGTTGATACATGGAGTCATGGGTTTTTCTTGATATTGAGTTTGCATATGGAGATATAAAGGTGACTTAAAAATATAAAGACAAATATATGCACTAAGGTATCAAAAGGAGTCATAAGGCTTTTATGCATATTATTTTGTGCATGAGATTTAAATGCATAGGATGAATTAAGGATTTTGTATCTTGCAGAGAGAGGATGGTTTTTCTCCTTGGTGCATGGAGTGATAAGGATAAAAAATTTTGCCTTAATGTGTAAATCATGCAAACTAGGGATATTTTCTCACATGGAGGTATAAGGGGATTCATTTTCTTCTAAGTCCTATTTGTGCTCATATCATGCAAATTAGGCAATTGTAATTGGAGTGATAAGGGGTGATATTTTTTCTTCTAATCATGCATGATTTTACAAAGTTATTAATTGTAAATAAATAATAAAGTAATATTTTCCAAATTACTTTATTATTTTCCACAAATTTAGAACAAATTGTAACCAATGATAAAGTAATTATTCTATTACTTTATTATTTACTCATAATCAATTTTGCTCATGCAAAATCATGCAAATTGATTAGTTGAGTTAACTAGGCCACCTAGGAGGTGTTGCATGATTTTTAGGAGTATTTTTAGGGTTCTTGGTCAAGTTTTTGGTCAAGCATATGGAGAGGCCCAAATAGGAGCTATTTTTGCTCAATTTGTGGCAGTTTTAGACCCTAATTTTGAGGATTTTTGAGGTTGCTTGGGAGTGATTATTTTTAGAGGCAGTTATCTACAAGTTCATTTTTTGCATGCCTCTTTGAGAGAGAAAACCTATATATTGTAAAGAAAAAGTTTGTTTTTGCTAGTTCTTGATTCTCATTCTGATTCAGACAGATTGGAGAATTCTTGTAGCTCATTTTTTACAGTTTTATTGAGAGATCGGCAGGTTACAGGTTATATTTTTGTCTTCTTTGTAGAGTTTTCCTTTGTTTTTCTGAGATCAGTTAAATTACCTCTCCTTTTAGTGCTGATTATTGAAGTGATTTTGATGAAATTTTGTTGTGTTTTATCATTAAACCTTTAAAATTATTGTCTCACTTCCTTGCTTGCAACATTAAGCATATATTCATCATATGTCTTAGGTTGTGTTACCCAGAAATAGTCTTTTCATGTTGTGAAAAAACCATTTCCTTCATAAAAACTTGTTTTCAAACCTTCCTTAGAATCACTTTTGTGATATTTATGCCAAGTCTGGATTGTGTAAAATTTAGATTTCTGAGCAAACATTGTAGATCAGATTGCATATTTTTTTCCAAATCAGGTGTATCACCATTTTTACCTTTTGTATTCACTTAGTTTCTTTCTTCCCTTTTCCAAAATAGTAAAATCATACATCTCAATAGAACATTTGAAGGGAACCAGCCCATAATCTGGAGATCTAATTTCATTATAGGGCACCCACAACCTGAAATTAGTCCCATGTTACACAGAATTGCAGCGCTTCACTAGCCTTGCATACGGGTGCAATTCTGAGTGATAACAGTTTTTGGCATGCCCGGTGGGACTTTGAACTGAGTTTCAGTTCAAAAGGACTTATTTGTTTTTGTTGTTTTTGGTATGAACAGTAAAATTCTAGCCTTTTAGAGGTTCATTATCAAGTACCTGGTGACTCTAATACTTTGGTTTTTTAGATCAGATCTTGCAACCTATGAAAAAATATCAAACAAGGTCAAGTAAAATTTTTGAGAAGAAGCATAACCAGTTGTCTCCACCAAAGAGGAGAATTAAAGCAGATAAAGAATCTAATATAGCAGATTTATCAATTGTTTCAGATCTGCCAAGTACACATCCTGAGTTTGCTTCACACCAGAATCCATTATTTGCAAGTTCATCATCAGAGTTTCTTAGTTCTCCACCAGCAAGTCCAAGAGAATAGATTCATGTTTTCCAAGAGGAGCCTCTACTTCTTGAGTTCATTGAAGAAGAACTTGTTTTACAAGAAATATTCCAAGCAATTCCAGTCCAAGCACCAACTCAAATTCTACCTACTCCAATGTCTTTAATAGGAGGAGGAGGAGGACCTATTCCACCTAGTGGAGGAGCTGGAGGTGTATTACCACCTCCCGGAGGAGTCGGAGGTGGAGGAGGAGGTGGAGGTGGTGGAAGAAATCCACCACCACCTCGAAATCAACCTTTTGTTTCATTTAATAGAGGCAGCCCTTTGAATCTGAATCAACATGATGACATACCAATGGCTACATTGAAAAGTTTACCAAATTTCACAGGAGAAGATGGGACTACACCCATTGAACATATCAAAGATATGGCTTCTTTATGTTCTGTTCACCACATCACCGAAGAGAACATTGCAATTAGGTTGTTGGCAACATCACTAAAAGGTAAAGCTCTTCAATGGTTTAGAGGCTTAAGAGTTCATTCAATTAGATCTTGAGATGAATTAGGTGTTGCTTTGAATAGGCAATTTCAAGACAAATCTGATCATTTATCACTAGTTGAACAAATGACTACTATTAAGAGGGCTCCACAAGAGCAAATGACAGATTTTAATTTCAAATTTCAGAAAACATGGAATAGAATTCCTGAAACAGTGAAACCATCACCAGAGCATGTTTTTTTTGGTATTATTTGAGGGCATTAAATTCTGATATTGCTGTTATGATACAATCTATGGGAGGGGTAACTTTACCAGCTGCTTTTGATATTGCAATAAGAGCAGAAAATAGTTTAATACAAGCTGGTAAAATAGCACCTAGGCCCCCAATGCCAGTTTTTCCAAATATACAGCCTTTAATACCAATTTTTGCCCCACATATTTCAACAATACCATCTTTTGGTTATCAAGCAAATGCACAAAATGGTATAGATCCCATTCATTCTAAATTTCAAGAGTTCAAAGAAAATCAGCAAAGTATAGCAAAAATATTGCAGATTGTGAGCAATGACTTAGTGAGTCTGAAAATCCAAACAAACCAGAATAATAGACCTTATCAAGCAGCCACTTACCAAGCAAATAGACCTGGTTATCAGGTAGATTATCAAGGTCAGAGGAGAAATTACAATAATAGGCCAAATCAGCAATACAATCCAAATGTTATTAGTACATCAAAAGAAATAGTGCCTATACAGAACAACATGGTTCAAGACTATGCATGGTGTTATCCCTATAATCAACCTCATAATCAGGCCACTTGCCCAAATGGGATAGTAAATCAAGCTTTGATGGTACAGAACAACTATGTTGCTGTTGAAAATTTAGCAAGTGATGTAAACAACCAGCTGGACATTCAGAATCAGTATGTTAATCTTGATGTAGCTTTGATGAATTGGCAGGCTAATCAATTTTGTGGTGTAAATTAGTTGCCAAGTTAAAAGCAATCTTTTACTAATATTGCAGCAAATACAAGATCAAAAAAGAGAGTTGTTGACTTGCAACAACAGTCCAGAACTGTAAATCAGCACGCTAATATTGGTAAAAAGCAAGCTGGAAATGTACCATAGCAAACTGATAAAGGAAAAAATACAGTTTCTACAACTCATAATGAATAGAATCAAGCTTCTACATCAAAGGATTTGCATATTTTTTCAAGAAAGCCAACTGCAGAAAATAAACAGCCAGCTAAAGACCAACCAAAGGTTGTTGTCCCAAAAGTACAGCAAAAGGTTAGTGGTCCTACATTTAATATTTTGGATCATATGAAAAAGACAATAGTAAGCATGTCTATTTTAGATGCTTTACACATCCCAAGACAAAAGGATTTGTTACAAAATGCATTATCTCAATTGCCTTTGTCAAATGAAGTACAAAAATCACATTAACCTCAGATTATGATTGCAAATGAGGTAGAAAAAAGAATAGAATAACCTAAACTAATAGGCAAACCTCCACCATTTTATGTCACTTTGATTGTAGGTGACTATCTAGTACATAATTGCATGATAGATTCAAGAGCCAGCAGCTCAGTTATGCCAAAACAGCTAGCTGATAAGTTAGGTCTAAAATATGAACCTGTTGTTAGAGGTGTTGTACAAATGGATGAAACTAAAGTAAATACAGTTGGAATGTTCAAAAATTTAGGCCTTACTTTGCATGCTTGCCCAAACTTTGTTATATACCAGGACATTTATGTCATTGATCTGCCACCTACCTTTGTCATTTGCTTATCCAGAGATTTTACAGCAAGGTTAGGAGGATATTTATCATCTGATTGGACACATTTATTCTTCAGAACTAGATATGGAACCAAGGTTACAATCAAGTCTGAACCACTAGCAAAACATCACCTGGAACCTTACACACTCAGTTCCATAAATACCAACCTTTCCATTTTTTATCAAGAGGATCGGATTCCTGTCCAAGACCCAAATACAGAAGGAATTCTAGATATAGTTTTAGATCAATGGGCAGCAGAAAATCATGAAATAGATCCATTTGAGCAAATGGATGAGATAGGCCTTGGTGTGTACATGATTCAAGAGAATAATACAGTTATTCCAAATCTGATTAAGGAAGAAAAACAACAAACTATAGAGTCTGAAAATGATGTTTGGGAACTATATTTTGATGGTTCTAGAAGTAAGGTGGGAGCTGGAGGAGGTGTTGTTTTAGTTTCTCCTACAGGTGAGAAATATTATTCATCTTTTAGATTTACTTTCAGCTATTCTAACAACTCAGCTGAATATGAGGCTTTAGTTCATGGATTAGAATGGGCAAGAAAAATAAAAATCAAGTGTTTAAAAGTTTTTGGAGGCAGTGAATTAGTGGTTAAACAAGTCAGAAATCTTGCTGCTACAAAAAATGACTTGTTGAAGTTGTATAAATACAGAGTTTGGGACATGATAGAAGAGTTTGATGCATTTAATCTGATATTGGTACCTAGAATTGATAACAAGCAAGCTGACAAATTAGCTGTCATAGGAGCTAAATATGATATTCCTGCTAAAATGAAGAATATTCACTCTCCTTTATATGTCAATGTTGTTGTTAGACCATTAGTCCCAGATAATAATGTTAGTTAGCAAGTGTTTGACAGTGATGAATAGATTGTAAATTTCTTAATGGAAGAGGCTAAATTTTCTGCAGGTAACCAGCAGAAATTTGCACAGCAATATGATGATCAAATACTTCAATTAAGGTCAAACAAACTACCCAAGGGCTTAGTGACCTTGGAATCTATCTTTAATACTGAGTAAGAAAAGATAGGGCAAGCCTGTCAATAAAGCAAGAGCATTATGAACCCATTGAGATCTTTAAAGGAACGTTGCTCAAGCTAGGAAAGATATGTACAAAACAAGAACAGCAAGCATTCATCCAGCTTTGTCAAGAGTTTAGTGACATTTTTGCATGAGAATATGGAGATCTGAAAGGTTTCAACCCTGAGTTAGCTCAACACACAATAGAGCTGGAACCCAAAGCTAAACCTGTCAAACAAAAGCAAAGGCCACTGAATCCCAAGCTAGAAGTGCTTATAAAGACATAACTCAATAAACTCATTGAAGGTAATATCATTTTTTCTATCAAACATACTTCATGGGTTTCTAACTTGGTTCCTGTCAAAAAAAAGAATGGAGAAATCAGATTATGTGTTGATTTCCATGATTAAACAGAGCATCTTTAAAGGATCATTACCCTTTACCATCTATGGAGCAGATATTGCGGGTTGTTTTTGGATCAAAAAGATTTTCTTTATTGGATGGTTATTTAGGTTATAACCAAATTCTTGTAAAAGAGGAAGATTAATACAAGATAGCTTTTACCACAAAATGGGGCACACTAGCATACAGAAAGATGTCATTTGGCTTATCAAATGCAAGTGCAACATTTTAGAGAGCAATGGACATGGCTTTTCAAGGTCTGATTAATAAAATTGTGCTTGTATACTTAGATGATATGACTGTTTTTTATAAAAAAGTTGAAGATCATTTTCGTCATTTAAGACTAATCTTTGAAAGATGTAGAGAATTTGGGGTATCATTAAACCCAAAGAAGAGTGTTTTCTCTGTTCATGAAGGCAAATTGTTGGGACACATTGTGTCTAGAGATGAAATATCAATTGATCTTGAAAGAATCACTACAATATTGGCATTACCTCTTCCTGTACACAAGAAAGGCTTACAGATCTTTCTGGGAAGAATTAATTTTGTAAGAAGGTTTATTCCTAACATAGCAGCACTTTTACAACCTCTTACAGCAATGCTGAGGAAGAATATTCCTTTCAGCTGGACCAAAGAAGGGAAGCAGAGCTTTGAAGAGATAAAGGAAGCACTTGTTGTTGCTCCGACTCTGATAAACCCAAACTTTGATAAAGACTTCATTTTATATGCATTTGGTAGTGTGGATACTATATCAGCTATGCTTTGTCAGCAGAACAATGAAGGAATGGAACAACCTGTGGCATTTTTTAACCAAGTTCTGCATTACTATGAGGTAAAATATTCTTTTGTTGAAAAGCGTGTATTAGTTGTTATTAGGAGCCTAAAGAAATTCAAACATATGCTTTCAAATAATAGAATTCAGTTAATGGTTGCTCACCCAATAGTGAAAGAATTTTTGCTCAGTAAGGATTTAAATGATAAGAGAGCATGGTGGATAACCAAGGTCATGGAATATGACATTCAAATTAAGGTCGCCAAGCTGGTCCGAGGCAAAGGACTATGTGAACAGCTTGCAGAAAATGAAGGATACAGCAAAGAATTTGAAGGAGAGGTTGAGACAGTGCTTCAAAACAATGAAACAGCTGATGTCCCAGACCCCCCTACAAGTTGGGTACATGATATGATTCATTATCTGCACACTGGTGATTGTCCACAAGGCCTGGACAGATCTAAAAGAAGATATTATAGATTATAGGCAATTCCTTATGCTATAATTGATGGAATTCTGTACAAAAGAGACTTTAACAATGTTTTGTTGAGATGTGTACAGCCAGATCAGACTCAAAGGATTCTAGAAGAATTTCATGATGGACCTGCGGGAGATCATTTTGCAGCAAGAACAACAACTCTAAAAATTATGAGAGCTGGTTACTATTGGCCTAACATGTTCAAAGATGCTCATGAATGGGTAAAGAAATGTCTAAAGTGTTCAATTTTTATAGGTAAACAAAGACTGGCAGTAATGCCTTTGCATCCAATTCAAGTGGAACAGCCATTTGGCAAGTGGGGATTGGACTTCATTGGTCCTATTAATCCACCTTCAAGCTAAGGACACAAGTGGATTTTGACTGCTACTAACTATTTCACTAAGTGGAATGAAGCAGTTGCTTTGAAAGATGCTAATGAAACATCAGTCTTGAATTTTTATCAAGATCTAGTGTCCAGGTTTGGAACTCCTAACTCAATTATTTTAGATAATGCTTTAGCATTTATTGGATTAAGAATATTTGATTGGTCTATCAAAAGAAACATATTTTTGAATACTTCATCAAATTATTACCCTCAAGGTAATGGACAAGCTGAATCAACTAACAAAAATCTGATTAAAATCATAGAGAAAACAGTTGATGAGAATCAGAGGTCTTGGCATGATAAATTAAAGTTAGCATTATGGGCTGATAGGATTACACCTAAAAGATCAATAGGTAATTCACCCTATGTGCTTACATATGGAAAGGAAGCCAAGTTACCAATAACAGTGGAGTTGCCAACACTTAGCTACATAAAAGAGCAAGAGTTAATTGAAGAACAGCCAATGGAAATCAGGGTTGCAGAGCTGATTAAACTTGAAGAAATCAGGAAAGAGGCCTTAAAAACATTAGAAGTACACCAAGCCCAAATGAAAAGGACTTTTGATAAAAGGGCAGTACCAAGAGTTTATAAAGAAGGAGATCTAGTTTTCAAATGGAATGAGCTGAAGAGCAGACCAGGATAGCATACAAAGTTTGATGCAATGTGGGATGGACCATATATAATCATAGAATGCAAGCAACACAATGCATTTCAGCTTACTAGGTTAGATGGTGAGGTGTTGCCAATCCCAGTTAATGGGATTCACCTCAAGTTATGCTACTAGTAAGGCAGCCTTATGCTGCAAATAAGTGCTTTTCCACATTCAGTTTCAGTTTTTGTTGTTTTGTTTCCAAGAAGTGCTTTTGCACATGTTGCTGGTTTTGTTCTAGGAAAATCATTTTTAGTTTTAGTTTTCAATTAGTTGTTGATGTTGTGTTCAGTTAGTGTGAGTTGCAGAATTTCTCTAAGTTCAGGGCAGAAATGACTCTATGTCCAATGGAAAGGCTAGGCTACTAGTTCTAAACTGTTTAGTAGGCAAACACCCCTGAAAGGTCGCTAGAAATGTTACTAATTTCTTGTTCACACTTAAAATTAGTTGGACCTAAGACTAATTGTTCAGAAGGAATAAAAGAAAACTTTAAGTTATGCATTCATTGAATGGTTGATGCCTTGATAGAGCAAAGAATGATATCCAGTTGTTAGGATAACCCATCAGTCTAATCAAGAATGAGGAGTTATCATGACAAGAGAATAAGTTGTCAAGAAATCAAAGATTCAAGAAATACAGTTGTTCTACACAGTTTGATCTTTCAGGAGTTATTAGTTAGATTGATTATTCAGTTAATCAGTTTTGAATAAAAGAAAGAAAGATATTTGTATTTGCACTGTTATTTCATGTCATGTTTTGAACATACATTCAAGTATCTGTTACTTTATCTCATGCATTGATTGAAAAGGAAATACATATATATCATATGCATAAGAGAAATTAACTGATCATGTTTAAAAGAAGTGTTCAAATGTGTCCCACACAAGCCGTGGGAGTAACTAGACTGAGCAATTATAGACATGCAAGCTATGCATCTATTTGATAAAAGGAAAAGAAATGAACACATGACAAATCTAAACATCCATCATTGCCTGATGATGGAGATTGATGTTGATGTCGGCCTTCAAGTCTTCACTTCAAGCAGCCATCATCAGTTGAACCTGCAAAATTTTGGGGACAGCCCTGTTAGTGCTTTGAATGTTTAAAGTTGTCACATGCTTTTATCAAATAGAAACATCTACTTATCATATCATGCATTCAGATAAGAGATGAGATCAGATAAATGACACAAATCAGGAAGAAACCATGAAGAAGATCAATCAATACTATCAGGTACTTTTTTATGCTAACTTGTTTGTTCACTATGCAGGTATAGGACAAGTTTTGTTGCTGATTTGAAGACAAATAAACATGTGGATTAAATGTGGCTCCCACAAGGGTTTGAGCCTAGCATGTTTCTTTTCATTTTTGAAAAGAGTATCAGAAAAGATAGGATGCATCATTCTAATCTATATCATGCATCATCTAATCAACTTGCAGAAAGGATATGTCGCCATGACTTATTACAGTTGATTGGAGCAAATCAGATTACAGTCATCCAGGCTACGTGAGCCATCTGACGTATTCAGATCAAGGTCCTTGATAAAGAGAAGAGAAACATAATAAAGCTTCCAAAATGCAAGAACTTGTGTATCATTTGAACAAGTTACAGGATAAATCATGTGAAGGTATCATCTCATTATGACAAAAGAGAAAGAAGTGAGTGACATGATACAGGTATTCAAAGTGATCAAGCCAGCTAAGAGATATAGGTTATGCCTTTTGAAAAACAAAATCAAAACAGCAAGGCATCAATAACTCTAGCTGATATGCCATAATAAGAAGCAGGATGTCAAGAAGATGAAACAGTTCAAGTGGAATAGCTAGGTCTCAGCTTTCAAGATGAATCAACCAAGTCTAAAATTCATATCATCAGAGTATCAAAGAGAACCTATATTATCAAGTGACTGCCACAGTCTAAATATAATCAAATGTTCAACATATAAACATTCAAATGGTTTCCATGCATCTCATCACTGTATTGATCAAACAAGATTTATCTCATATGCCTAAGCTATAGTGATATCATGATATAGTCAACAAATGCCAGAAAGAGAGATACATTGCAAGAACAGGGATAAGTGCAGTCACCTTCACTATGAACAGTCATGACAGTGATCATGAAGTGGTTTATACAAGAAGATACAGTTAGAATAAATCATAATTACCATATCCATCTACAGGAGTAGATTAATGATGAAGGAGAACAGCAAAAGAAGAACATGGCATATGCCAAATGCTACAGTGATGGTGATTGACATTTCACAAGGTAGGCAGTTTCCTTTCTCATATACCATTATTTTGAATGATACAGTCATAGTAAACAGTTGCCATGATCAAGGAGAAGAGAGAAGCATGATATAAATATATATATATGAGATCCAAATCATGAGATAAACAGTGAGTATGCAAGAACATGTTATCTATGCTATAGGAGTATCTAAAGAATGCTAAAGATAGTCAGGAGATGACCCCACAATCAAACAGTCAATCATCAAACATTCCTACTTTGCAATGAGAAATGAGCTAGCATCATGTGGTACAGTTACAAGATGGAGATAAATGAATAACAGTCATAATTTTTGAATATCAAAGAACTTGTAATCATACCCAGGAGCTACAGTGGAAAGCAGATAAGGTAAAAGTTTATCATTAATAGCTATGACAGTCACAAGAAGTAGAAGGAGAAAGTTTTGTTTGAAGCAAAGTGATCTTTCACTTATTAATACTTTCAAACCCTAGTGCCATCTTGCACCCACAATCAAGAAGTTTCAGACAGAGAAGAAGATGTCATAGCCATGCCAGAACAAGCTTTTTTATGATAAAATGTATACCCATCTGCAAAATGAGGAAGGTCTTTTCAAGAAAATTTCAAACCCTTGTTTCTTTTGCACTTACAAGTCAAAAAGAAGAACAGTGAATACTACAGGAGGATGGCAATGACAACTAGAAGGTTTTGTGTAAGAAAGAACAAACCCTTGACAGGAAATTTCAAACCCTTGTTTCTTTTCTTCACTTACAGTCAAAAGAGAAAGAGACAACAGTGAATATTACAAGAGAATGGCCGTGACAGTGAGAAGAGTTTTGTGCAAAGAAAGTTGAAACCCTAGTTTCAAACTTAGAAACCCTCATCTTTTTTAACATTTTTTTGGTGCCTACATATAGATGGAGCACAACCGTGGCAAGATGGAAGCCTTGAAAGTGCAAAAAGAACAAACCCTCATCAGAAAGTTTTAAACCTTCAAGATATTTGCACCTACAGTCAAGTCAAGCAATGAAAAGGAGATATATATAGGCATAGCTGACAGGGATATGTCATTTTTTGTTAAAAAATGCAATACCCATGTCTACATACAGGCCCTTGTCATTCTTCAGCTGTAAAAAAGACAAATGAAGCTACAGAAGAGGAAGACTAGCAAGTTCTTACCTTATTTTTCTGACAGGAAGAGACATCTATCCGCGGCCTCACAATAGCATCAAGCTCTCAAGAACAGGTAATAGTTGCAAGGAAGAAAAGATGTAGAGACAAGAAGTATGTTAAAGAATGCACAATATATGGAGATAGACACACAAGAAGAAGGAAGCCGCAGCCATTAAAAGAAAATGAAGCTACATATGTCAATAAACTGCCTCATATGAAGCTCAAAACAGTGTTACCTTCTCTCTTGTAGGAAGAGTTCCGTAGTTTCAACCAAGAGAAGCCAAGAAAGGGAGTGAAACTCAGATATATGCTTCAAACTTTCAAACCCTAACTGAATGCAGTTGGAGAGAAAATAAAGAAGAATGCCAAATGAAGAATGAGCAACTTTTAGGGTTACCCTTTTGCTTTTGTTCGAAGGTTCTTTCTCTCAAGTGTGTTATTTGACTTTACAAAAGACAAATAATTACCTTATCCAAAAAAATGCTCGTGGTCAAGACTTTGGTCTTGAAGATCCTAGCTATCATAACATGGAGTGGCCAACCAACCTTTCTTTGGACTTGATCTTTATTAAGTCAAGAAGGGTCGATATGATGAGAAAGAAAGGTTTCATGCCTTATAAACTATTTAAAACTCCTTGGTGGTCGAATAGATGGCATGATCAAAGATGCATTATATGATACACATGCTAGTCAAGGTTCCTTGTCTTGTTGCAAACATCCAAAGGTAAAGATCCTTCTTGATTATGCATGGTGGCCAACAAGGTCAAGGGAGTATTGTTTTAGACATGGCATGCATAAGGACAGAGCATGGAATATACAAGGTGACAGACAAGGTAAGCAAGTATAATGGTCCAGTGTTTATACATGGAGCCATGGGTTTTTCTTGATATTGAGTTTGCATATGGAGATATAAAGGTGACTCAAAAATATAAGGACAAATATATGCACTAAGGCATCAAAGGGAGTCATAAGGCTTTTATGTATATTGTTTTGTGCATGGAGATTTAAATGCATATGATGAATTAAGGATTTTGTATCTTGCAGAGAGAGGATAGTTTTTCTACTTGGTGCATGGAGTGATAAGGATAAAAAAAATTTCCTTAATGTGTAAATCATGCAAACTAGGGATTTTTTCTCACATGGAGGTATAAGGGGATTTTTATTTTCTTCTAAGTCCTATTTGTGCTCATATCATGCAAATTAGGCAAGTGTAATTGGAGTGATAAGGGGTGATATTTTTTCTTCTAATCATGCATGATTTTACAAAGTTATTAATTGTAAATAAATAATAAAGTAATATTTTTCAAATTAATTTAATATTTTCCACAAAATGTAAAGTCAAATTTAGAACAAATTGTAACCAATTATAAAGTAGTTATTCTATTATTTTATTATTTACTCACAATCAATTTTGCTCATGCAAATTGATTAGTTGAGTTAACTAGGCCACTTAGGAGGTGTTGCATGATTTTTAGGAGTATTTTTAGGGTTCTTGGTCAAGTTTTTGGTCAAGCATATGGAGAGGCCCAAATTGGAGCTATTTTTGCTCAATTTGTGGCAATTTTAGACCCTAATTTTGAGGATTTTTGAGGTTGCTCGGGAGTGATTATTTTTAGAGGTAGTTATCTGCAAGTTCATTTTTTGCATGCCTCTTTGAGAGAGCAAACCTATATATTGTAAAGCAAAAGTTTGTTTTTGCTAGTTCTTGATTCTCATTCTAATTCAGACAGATTGGAGAATTCTTGTAACTCATTTTTTACACATTTATTGAGAGATCGGCAGGTTACAGGTTATATTTTTGTCTTCTTTGCATAGTTTTCCTTTGTTTTTCTGAGATCAGTTAAATTACCAATTTTTATTTATATATTTATGGCTTGGGATGATTACAATAGCAACTGATTACAATTTCTAATTGTTTAGATCGCAATATATTTATATATTTATGGCTTGGGATGATTACAATAGCAACTGATTACAATTTCTGATTGTTCAGATCGCTCGAAGCGCAGAACAAGAGCATACTCTTGTATGACCAAAACTATAGACTCTGGACTCTAAAACTGCTAATTCTCAATTCTTGCCTCAAACTCCCGATGCCTAATGCATAGTTGAGAGGCTTATTTATACACAAAGTCGGATGTCAAAAGAATACAGTAGTTTTGAGTTCCGACCATACAAACATGACACGCGTCTCACACTGTAGAAAGTGGAGGATAAAACCATACAACAATGACACGTATCGGTACCAAAAGAGAATCACATGAGACACACCGCATGTGAACACGGCCCACTTTACACCTGAAAGTAGCTACAGGGGTCCTGCTTTTTGAATAGGGTTGCATCCTATTGTCAGAGCTTAACGTGGCTGACATCACGGCATAGACAAGCCCTTGTGCTAGCTACCATCTGATTGATAACCATCGCTGTCATCAGTGGAATCTCCATCATAAATGATAGGAGGAGGATCTAGAATATTGGGTTCGTCATAGTGGTGGTCCAGATCTGTCGGCGGCAGAAGATGTTGTGGCAGAGGTTTGAAAGCTATAGCCAGGTCATCATTTCGTTGATGGAAAGTATAGATGATTTTGGTAATCTCATCAGGAGATGCAAAATCAATCTCGGTCCTTACAGCAATCAATGCAGGAAGTAACACTATTTCCATCCCTTTGATCTGGGCCTGTGGAAACCAATTCAATGTTAGAGGATAATATTCAACCCTGGGTAGAGCGTAATTTAACCTTATTTGTAAATAACCAGAAGGTCCAGTCATGCCTTCTTCTATAGCCCATGAAAAATTCTTCTGTAGATGATTAAAAACTCTTTCATATCATCTTGAAGAATACGTTCATTATAACCAAGGAACAAATCAGCATAATCTTCAAATTCTGTCTGTAACAAAGTAATGCTGTTAAAGAAACCAAACTTTGCACACTTCAGAAAATTCTTTTTAATTTTAACTGGCCAATTCATTGGCAACAGAGATGTTATACAAACATCAAAAGCAACACTATTTCTAAGTGCAAAATAAATTGCAGCATCTTCAAGACCAAAATGAGACAAAAATGCTGATTGTTGAGGACCTGTTAAAATACCTCTACTGTAATTGCTATGAATTACATCTCGTAATTCTTGCAGCCATTTATTCAAGAAATAGCACTCCAGAATTGGTGAAATGATCTCTGGAGGCAATTGTGGAACCCATAGGTCATTACCTTGGTCATCTTGATTGAGAAATATCTCTACACCATCATTTCTAACAAGAGTCTCTCCTGGGATAATAACCATACAAACTGGTTTTGCCAGTTTAGCCATTTCTCTGGTCAGGGAATCTGCAAGGGGATTGTTATCGCCTTTTATCCATTGTATTTCAAAATCATAGCTGGTGAAATCTAAATACCATCTTGCAATTCGTCCATGAGCTATGTCTTTGTTAGGTTTTTTACTGAGGAGAGATCTCATTGGTTGGCTATCTGTTCTTACAATAAAATGTACTGGTTTAAGAAATATCTTAAACTTTTCTATTCCTTTTTTGACAGCCAAAATCTCTTTTTCATAAATGGTGTATCGACATTCTGTATCTGTGAAGGTCCCAGACCTATATCCACAAACCTGGGTTCCTTTGAGAGGAATCTCCTGTAACAGCACAGCACCCCACACATCGTCAGAAGCATCAGTGAACAAAAATAATGAAAATCCTTCTTCGGGCAAATGCAGTGTCGGGAGATACTGGCATTTCTGTTTTATTCTTTGGACTATTTCAGTGAGTTCATCCGTCCAAAGACCTGCACCTTCTTTCAGCTGGGCTTGTAGTTTCTTTCTGTCTTTGGCTAGGCCATTGTAGAATGGACTGACATAATTTAAACATCCCAAAAATCTCTGTATTTGCTTTGTACCAACAAGAACATCGGGGAATTCTGAGATATGCTTAAGAATGTGGGGTTGGAGTTTTACCTTGCCATTAAACAGAACCAAACCCAGAAAATCAATTTCCTATTTGCCTATGACCATTTTCTTAGCAGACAAACATATCCCATTTTCTTTTATAGCATTATACAAAGCTTCTAAGTGTTTCAAATGCTGAGATTCATCTTCAGAATAAATAATTATGTCATCAATGTATACTGAACAGAAATCTTTTAAACTTCTTAACGCCCTATCCATTCTTCGTTGGAAATAAGCTGGTGCAGTTTTTAAACCAAAGGGCATGACATTCCATTCATAGAGTCCTTGAGGGACAGAGAAAGCAGTTTTGTACCTGTCTTCTTCTCTGACCTTGATCTACCAGAAACCAGACTTGCAGTCGAACTTTGAGAAGACCTTCTTGGATGCTGCTCTCATTATCAAGTCAGTGCTGAATGGAATTGGATAATTGAATGGCAAAATAATGTCATTCAGTGGTTTATAATTTATGCAAAATCTCTTCTTACCTCTGATCTGTTCGACTCGTTTGTTTACCAGGAATGCTGGGCAACTGAATGGACTTTTACTATCTCTGATAAACTTGCCATCAATTAACTCTTGCAAATGCTCATCAATTTCTTTGACCTCTGATGGACTCATCAAATAAGCAGGCTCAAAAGGAATAACAGACTGACATTCTGGCTTAAGCCTGATTTCACATTCTTCGTGATCCTTTGTCCAGAACTGTAAGGGGTTCAAGCTACAACAATCTTTTTCAAACCTAGACTTTACAGTTTCTACAAGCAGAGGCAATTGGGGTCCCTGAGACTTTAGAGACTCTTTCTGTTTCTTTACTTTGTCAGACAATTTGTGTGTGACAACTTTCAGAGAAGGAATCTTGACTGGACCATTTGGATGTTTTAAATTAATCTCATGTGTTCTTAGCACAAATGGTTGGTATTTGGTTAGGAAGGTATAACCTAACAACAAATCTTCTCTGAGACTGTCTAATTCGATAAAATCAACAATGAAATTCTGACCTTGGATTTCTATCTGGACATCATGTGCATATCTACCCATTTGCAACTCGTTACCATTGATTGCATACCCAGAGGGGAGGTCTGATTTATGTTTCCAGAATTCAGGAGGAATGGCACCTGTCTTTGCAAAACTTCTGGAGGAACCTGAGTCAACAAAAGCATCTAATGGTATAGGCTTATATCCTGGAAAACAGAGATTAGTCCTTATGTATGTGCAATTCTCAACCATGTATAAAGCTTTTGCTGGTTCACCAAGAGATTCTGGTTCAGATTCAGATTCTAAGTTGGAAGATTGAGAGTTGGCTTTGGTTAAAAGTTCTAAGATCTCCCCCACCTGAGAAGAAAGTGTTTTCAGGGTTTTGTCATGGAGGGTAGACTGACGGGTCAGGATGTCAATGGCCTCAGTGCAGCGATCCACTTTTAAACAGAGGGTATCAATACTGCGGCCCAAGGAATGGGAAGGAGAAGGTGATCAGCGAGATCGAGAAGGTGGTCGAGAGGATTTGGTAGAATGGTGAGAGGTAGACCATCGGGGAACTGTGTAACCATGAGAAGAACGGGTAGGTCTTGGTGATGGAGAAGGAGAGCTAGAAGGTAAATGGCGAGAAGGCTTGTTGAGCTTGCGGAGAATAGCAGACTTCTATTTATTCCAATGTTTAAGATCAGATACTTGCTTCTTAGCAACCTGCTTTCGGTCATCCAAAGAACCAGGCATGTGATATGGATCTTTGGCTTTTGCCATACTGATTTTGAACTCAAGATCTTTGAGAGCTTTCTTGAGTGTCTTGGAAACTGTATGCGCATCAGAAGAGTGAGAACTTTCAGATTCTGAGGAAGAACTAGAAGATGGTACCTTTTTATGCTTGTCTCGAGCCATGGAATATTGCTCAGGCAATATTTCTACTAGTTCAAACAATGTATCTTCTATGCGTCCTAGGACATCTGCAGTATGTACAATGTCCCATTGATCAAGAGAAAACTGATCAGCAATCATAGCATAAACCTTATTATCTTTCTGATACTTTTTCGGACAATTAGTGGCATAGTGGGGACCTTTGCAGATGAAACACTGTACAGTTTTATTCTGGCTTTTCTGGAGTTTATTTCTTTTAAATAAATACTTGGGAGGTTTGCGATTCTTAAAAGAATGTGTACTAACAGGTGCAAACCTATAGTTCTTTCTTCTGAAAGTTTTATGCTTATACTTCTGCTTTCTATAATCATCATTATCACCAGAATATCTACATTTTTTACATGAACAATGTTTTCCACAAGATTTTCTGCTAAACTTTCTGAGAGATTTAAATTCCTTTAACTGGCTGTGTGGTGGCTGATTACAATAATCTTGTAGATTACAGGAAGAATTGAATTGATCATTATTATCACTCAAGGTTTTCATCAAACATCCCTTTTCAACCTTATGAGTGACTAATTGTCTCAATTCTATAAAGCCATGAGCACCAATATTTGATTTATACTTTTCTGTCACATATTCTTCTACATAAGCTCCTAGACCACAGGGAAGAGAATTCAAGTAGAACTTTTTTGTAGTAGTATCATAGTATTTGCCTGCAGCAATCATGTATTTCTCAAATACTAAATTATACTTGTGCAATTTCCCTAGATCTTTTAATTGTAGAGAATATAAAATTCTTTCTGCTTCATGAACTTCATTTTTCCTGTTACCACTGAATAAGCCAACTAAATACAATTTCAAGGTTGCAAAACCTTCAACAGAAATATCATTACGACCCATATCTTTTTCTTTGACATACTTATCTCCATCTGCATCTATAGAAATTATGCCATCATCGGGGAGAGAGTTCCACCAATTTCTTAATTTACCTGACATGAGTCTGACTGCATAAAGGACTTTATTAGCTTCAGACCAAACTGTGCCTCTGGTATCAAAGAAGTTTTCTAATGTATCACACCATGTACAGATAGTGTCATATGGATCCAGAATTTTATCTATGTTGAGAATATAGCTTGAAGTAGCATAGGCTCTCAAGTTTTCCGGTTGGGAATTTTCAGATAAGACATCTTTCATCTCTATATCAAAATTATCATCTACAACAGTTTTGTATAGAGGTTCCCAATTTTCTTCTATCTCAACCATAGGTAAATTATCTTCTATTTCAGAATCTAGTTCTGGTTCTGACAGAGCAAGAGAAATAGTTTCAAAGATTTCTTCATCAGAAGAATTCATAGCAGCAGCAGGTTCATCCATATACACAGGTTCATGTACTTCTAGATCATTTTCTTCTAACCAATCCTTTAATCCTTCACTGGCTTGCAGCATATGTTCTTTTTCTTTGTTCTTGGGAAGAACAATTTTGGAAGGCATAGGAGGGTTACGACTTCTATGTGTGACTACTGGTTTTTCTTCTTCTATCTCTTCTGTGAATAGAATACTTTTTTTCTTTTGTATTCGTGGCCTGGGTTTTGGCTCAGACTTCTGAATCTTACTGGATTTGGCATCAGAAGTTTCTTCGTCTGAACTATCTGCTCCTTTTTGTGATACTCGTATTTTCTTTACATATTTCCTTACCTTTTCTAAATTTCTAGCAACACTTTCCATTAGGGCTTTATTTTCTTTCTGTTGAGTATCTCTTCTGTCATTTGAAACAGAGACCTGAGAATAGACTTGATTGGTCACATTTTCTATTCGTTCACTAGTAGCTTGAATACTAGTGGCCATGGTTTGGGTCTGACTGACCTGATAGCCTATTGTGCCAAAATTATTTAGTGTAGAGGTACACTGTTTGTCTATCCTGGATAAGGCAGTTTCAGTTTTATACTGACTGTTCTGAACTTGTAACAAACCATCATAAATAGAAACAGTCCTATTAATATTTTGTTTCACATCAACTGCTATATCGTCTATGTTTTTAGAAGCAGTTTGCATCCATGCAGAATGCCAGTTTCTCTGAGCCTCAGAATTCTTTTGCTTAGTCCCTATTTTTGTATGAACCTTTGCTTCATACTTGCCCAAAGTTTTTTCATCAGGGTTTACCACCTGATAACTTTCTTCTGTTGGCCATCTTCCTGGAGAGTAACTTATTAATTCTATAGTAGTAGAAGAATCTAACTGAACAGCATGTTTTGTTCTGCGATCAGATTTATATCTGGGTAGATGCTCACGCATCATGCTAGCATGTTCACCAAGTTTAGATATCTTAATTCCTTTATTTTTCTGTTTTCTATCCTCACCTTCTTGCTTTGGAGCAAGATGTAGTCTATCACTAACTTTCCTGGCAAGCTCATCTATTTGGTCAGGGTGTTGGCCAGACAATCTTTGTGATCTGGAGGATAGGGAAGATCTACCAGGAACAAATCTGCTGGAACTCGAACCAGAGGTAGAAGCTTCTTCTGGGTTGTAATCAATAAAGGGTTTTCTATTGGTGCTAGCATACGAATAGAAGTTACAGGTTATATTTTTGTCTTCTTTGCATAGTTTTCCTTTGTTTTTCTGAGATCAGTTAAATTACTTTTCCTTTTAGTGTTGATTATTGAAGTGATTTTGATGAAATTTTGTTGTGTTTTATCATTAAACCTTTAAAATTATTGTCTCACTTCCTTGCTTGCAGCATTAAGCATATATTCATCACAGGTCTTAGGTTGTATTAACCAGAAATAGTCTTTTCGTGTTGTGAAAAAACCATTTCCTTCATAAAAATATGTTTTCAAACCTTCCTTAGAATCACTTTTGTGATATTTATGCCAAGTCTGGATTGTGTAAAAGTTAGATTTCTAAGCAAACATTGTGGATCAGATTGCATATTTTTTTCCAAATCAGGTGCATCACCATTTTTACCTTTTGTATTCACTTAGTTTATTTCTTCCCTTTTCCAAAATAGTAAAATCATACATCTCAATAGAACATTTGAAGGGAACCAACCCATAATCTAGAGGTCTAATTTCATTATAGGGCACCCACAACCTGAAATTAGTCCCATGTTACACAGAATTGCAGCGCTTCACCAGCCTTGCATACGGGTGCAATTCCCAGTGATAACAGTAACAAGGTTCTCCTCTTGGAAACAAGGATGAAAATAGAAGCAATGGATTTGTGTATGAATAGAGCAATGATTCTATAATGAGATAAATAAAGCTATGGAAGCTATGAGAACACTATGGCTTAGGATTTTGAAAGAAATTAGTGACTATAATAATGCTATGAAGATATTGAAGCTTGGCCAACTAAGCTAGGAAGACAAAAGGCTCACAAAGTCCTGCAATGAGCATAATAATGCTAGGGAGAGCAAAAAGAAGAGTTGGAATGAATGTACAACAATGAATTTGCCTCCCTTAATGCATATAGGAGGGGGGTATTTATAGGTTTAAGAAGCTCATGAATGGTGGAATTGATTGGAGAGTTAACAAGGTTGATTGGATAGTGAATTGGGTTGATTAGAGAGTGAAAATGTGTTAAAAGCTTATCACTGGATGAATAATGGAGTTAGCATGAGATGGATGGGGAGATAATAATAGCTCAATGGGAGCTAAGAATGGAGTAATTGAGAGTTAGAATGAGTTATAAATAGATTAGGCTCAGTTAGGGTCAAAGAACCATGCAAACTAGAGTAAAAATAGAGCAATTTTGGGAATGAACTAGAGAGAAACATGCATGTCAAAACATGATAGGGTCACTTACTTTGTTAGGACAGGTCGCCCTAGGGGGATTCAGTTAAAATGCATGGTCACCCATGGGGGATTCAGAAGTCAAAGTGGGTGACCCACAGGAAATAGGTTCTATAGGTGGTTTCAGGGGTTACGATTGGACCTAAGGGGCTAAAGTTGACTTCAAGACCTAGAGACAAGTCATTAGACTTCAAGGGAGTGGGTCGCCTAGTTCACTAGGGCATGTCATCCCTAGGGGATCCACTTTAGTGGTAGGGTTGCCCCCATGGGATTGAGAAGATGACAACTAACCTTCCTCTTGTTGACAACCAGGTATGAAAAATGAGAAAAACCCCTCTTGAAATACTAGATTTTGTTTTGTCGATTTCTCTTGAAAGAATCTATTGTTTTTTAATTTTGTTGTTGCATTTCACTAGTTTTCCTATTTTAGTCCACCTACAACTTTTTATTTGTCAAATTTTAGTCATTTTTATAGTTTTTGGGGTTGTTTGAATCATGCCAAGGCATGGGGTAGGGTTCCCCCTTTTTCTAGGGCAAGTCACCCATGGGGGATCTACCTAATTTTCCAGGTTGCCCCAAGGGATTCACCCTGGTAAAATGGGCGACCCACCTAGAAATGTCTAGATGAAATATTATGTTATCTATTGAAATTTACACTTAGTTTTATTTATTTCTTGATACTAACCTATTCATTTGATTACAAATTTTCAAACAATATACACCTTTTGTGAAAATTTTATCATGTTTTACACTTTTTTGTGATTTTTTGAGTTTTGGAGATCTAATACAATGCTCTTTGTGTCTAGAAGGATGTGTGCATTCGATGGAATGTGACTCGTGAGAAACACTGGTTTTTGGATTCTTATGAGGACTTGTCCACTAGAGATCATGCTATTTTGAAGAGGACAGGTTTGGACAAGGTGGATAGAGTTCTAATTGTTCACCCTTTTTCTGGCATTTGTTACGATATTTTGACATATTGGGATGCAGATAAGAACACCTTCAGGATCCCTCAAGTTTCGAGGGAGTGGACTATTACCTTATACGATGTTTACTGCATATTAGGGGTTCTTGTGAGAGGAGAGCATCTTCATCTTCCCGAGAGTGAGTTTGAGAGGGAACAATTGTCCTAGGTTGCTACAATGGGGGTTAATCATCCTAAAGATCATCCAAGTATCCAACTTATCTCTATTCCTAGCCTTTCCATTCAACCTTTGTGAAAGGTTTTGATTGGGCTAATTGCATCTAGGTTGGTAAGAGACAAGGGGTTAACAAGGTTCACGTGGTGTTGGGCACTGATCATTCAATAACTAGATCAAGGCACAATTTTTGCTTGGGGGATCGATATCCTCGCCATGGTTTACCGAGACTTGTACCATATTTCAAGGTGAGGGGCACTTTACTTCAGTCATCCTTCACTCGTTATGTCATGCATATACAAGCACATCATACCATTTTAGAGGGTTGTGCCACTCCCAGATTCTAGATTGCCTAGAGCCATGCGATGGGGTCAACTTGGTTATTTTGATTCCAATACACACACGGTGGCTAGTAATACTAATTCAGAATTTTTGCTTGATCCAAGTTACATTGACATGGAGGGTCTATGGCTAGGTTATAGGTAGGTGCAAGACTATTGTAGAGGAGTAGTTCACCTGACTGACATGAATGGTTTAGTTGAGGCTCGTCACATTACTAGAGTGCTTCAACAGTTGAGGGAGGATTTTCTAGAGAACTTGAACCATGTTCGTACTTGTTATGGATCTACTTAGGAGATGGTAGATTCTTATCATAAGGCATTCCTTTGGATTCGTTTGACTCCTAGGGTTCTGATGATGAGACCAGTTTTTGTGATGAGGCAAAGACATGCAAGACCATTTCACTCTCATAGGTTTGTGGTTATTGATGAGGAGATTGATGACTCTACATATGAGGACTATGACCCCTAAGAGAGAGGATCCTGATGAGGTGAGAACAGGAGGGGATGGAGAGATTCCTTCAAATGAGGAGGCAGTGCCAGCGACAACTCCTCCTAGACAAAATCCTTTATCAAACGAGGACATGGGACTCCAATATCCTACGTGGCAATTTGGTGATCCTCATTAGAATCTCTTTCCCAACTCATTTTTTTGTTACTCCTTTGTTTTCATAGGTTTAACTCCTAACTAACACTCTTATTTTCACTTCTCCTTAAATATTGTTGAGGGTTGGAGGGAACTCTTTCATAAAGCTTCTCTTGATGCACTACTCCCTACTACGAGTCAATCTAGGGAGGCTCTTCTTGATGATGTGCATTTTCCATCTTTGGTGGGTCGTCATATAGATATCCTAGCTTGTACCTATCACACAGGTCAGGACGTTGCTTCCTAGAGAGTTGGGATTGGTATACTTGAGGATGAGTACACCTTGCTTTGACATATGGCTAATTTTAGAGTTTAGTGATAGTATTCATGAGCTCAGATAGCGGGTCCATCTCATTCAAGTGCTCCTAGCAGGATCCCTTCTCATTCTCATAGGCCCCATAGGGGTTCTGATGTGGTGGATAGTTAGAGGAGACCTAGGAGCAGGAGACCTGAAGGCTCTAATGGTCAAAGTCATCCTTGAGGTTTTAGGGAATCTTCATTTTCCATTTTCCCCCTTGCATGAGGGGATTCACATGTTTGAGTACATTTTTATTTATGAACTTAGATTCCTTTGATATGTACTCTGATTCAACTTATATTTAATATAACATGTCCCCGTCTTTTATCTTTTATGCACTTAGACAACATAATGACAATGCAATGATTTTGGTATTTTTGGAATATATGGAATATGGGATGCAAGGACATATGAAAGCAAGAGTGTAAAATATTTTCCTATTTTTATGCAATGTCACAAGTTATGACATGAATTAATGCTTTTGATTTTCTCTTTATGATATGATGTATGCAAATGGAACAAACATTGTGACTACTCTTAAGTAGAATTTTTGACTTAGGGGATTGCGATTTTACTTGGTATAGGGAGACCTATTGGACTTTAGGATAGGAATAGGGACTCAAATGGGAGACTAGAGGAGATGGAAAGTTCCTAATTCTGGGCTTTGTAGAAGGCTAGACATTGATCCTTATCTAGACAAAACACTTTGAAAAGATTTCAAATTAGACAAGAAATAAATTTTATTAGTACCTTCTAGACTTAGATCAGAGATGGCCAAAAACATAGATTTGGGGTAAATAAAAGGCTCCAGAGTAGAAGATGGTCCTAAAGACGGTTAGACTCTTGGTTTTTCTTAGCTAGTGTATGTGTGTGTGTGCTTTGTACCTCTCTTTTTTGCTTTCTCTAATAGATGGCACTCTCATAACTTTGAGCTTAGCTTTATCTCCACCCGAGAGTATGGACATCAGCAACCCTCTCTTTTTATTTTTTTTCTCTTTTTTTTTCTTTCTTATATTTTCTCTTTTTTTATATTTTGCAATGTCTTTTCTAATTCTCTCATTTTTTTATATTTTCTCTCTTTTTTTGCTTTTGTAATCTCTTTTTTTTGTGATCTCTCTTTCTTTTTCTCTCACACTCTTATTTTTTTATCTCTCTTTCTATTTTTGGTTGCTTCCTATGGAGTTATGATCCCCCTGACATTTTTGGCCAGGAAAGATAAGGGGTTGAGTGCCACCAAGGGTTTTCACTATCTAGTCGAACTTCCCTTCTACTAAGGAGGAATGGGGAAGGTCTACTTGAAAGCTTATTTTGAATACTGTAGGTTTGAGTACTGACTTCATTTGGACTTAACATCATGGTTTGTTAAGATCAAGATCAGTGTGAAGCTAAGAGGTAGGAACTAATTCAAACTTTTTGGGGAGTGAATGGGGGAAAATTATAAGTGGTAAACATGATCATAAGGGATCTCAAAGGCTCAAAGGGGAAACCTATACATAAGCAACCTTAGACTCCTTACTAAGACAAAAATTGACAAGAGCATGTCACTCACAAATGTATGATGGACAAAATGAAGATGTAAAATTTTTGTTTTATCTAATTTTTATGCTTTTTATGGATTTTTGAGCTATTTGATTTTTTTGGATTTTCTGTGTTTTTACAATTTTTTTGTTTTTAAACGTAATATTTCTCGAGTGAAAGGCGTTAACCGTCTCACAAAACTCTTCACCTTCCATAGTGCACAAAAGAATCTCACATTTTCCAACATCTTCTTTGACCATGTAAGGTCTTTTCCAGTCTTCTTCAAACTTTCATTTCTTTCAATGTCTTTTGTTTGTCGTGCTCTCTTTCCTAGGGACTATCTCTCCTTCCCTAGAGGGTCTTGTTGGTATTTATTATTCTTGAGGTATTTCTGTGTTTTCATGTGGTAGGGTAAGGCAAGCTAAGGACCCATAAGTTTGTTGATGTGAAGGGGACCAAAATAACACTCCTTCACAATTGAGTAATAACATGAGTAAATCAAATTCTTCTTGCATGTACACTTTCACCTCGACCCATTTCTGGATAGTTTGTAAAAATTGGAAGAGTTCAAAGGGAGTTTGAGGCTCTCTTTGTTCATGCGGGGGAATGAAACTTTTGTTAGTTTTTCCATCAGGCTTTGGTCGTAAGTTCATGGAATATCCCATGTTTTTATTTAGAATCTCAAGGATGGTTGGGTCTTCTACCCCTATAGTAATCAACAAATTTATTTCTTTTCAGAATTCTCCCTCACTAACTCCATCTTCATCAGGGAATATTTTGACAATCTTGAGTTGGACTTGTGGTGCTTCCCATGTGTCATTAGATTGTATTGAAGTAGAAGTGGAAGAGGTTTTTGTTGGTGTAATTAAATATTTAATTACACTTATTAAGTTTACTTAGGGCTTTTTAAGTCACCTAGGGTTTTCTATCTTGCAAATATAAAAGAAAAATCTCATATGTAATTCATTAATACAATTTCATTATTGCATCCAACATTGTGCAAATTTGTCCTCTACGCATTTTTCTCTTGTAGAAGGTTAATCCTAGGTTTTGCAAGTGATCCTGGAACCTTGATCAATCAGTGACTCTCACATGGTATCAGAGCTCTAGATCTGAATGTTCATTCTCATATTTAGAGAAAAATTAGGCAAGAGCCTTTTTCTAGGTGTATTTATGTGTAAAATAGAGCCTTTTATTAGATTTGGATTAGTCAAAATAGTCAAATTAGCCTTTTATTTGGCTCGATTTGAGCTCTGGAGGCTAGATCTGGAAGGGCTTCAATGGGTGCTTTTTTTTTTTCTAAATTCATAGGAAAGCTAAATTTTGGAGAATTTTGGGTCAAATCTGACCTTGCCATCACACTCAAAAGGCCCAAAAACCTTAGGAACAACTATCAAATCAGCCACAAGATAATTTGGGGCAAAACAAATTTGCCCACATGGTCGTACGGCACCTGTACAGCTCTTGTACGGAGAAATTTTCCAAAAAAAATTAAATATATATTTTTTAGCCTTACATGTACAATTCAGACATGCAAGCCCAATTTTGGGTCAACGGACAAGGTTCCAGCCCTGTCAGCCCTGAAAAGGGCTCAGCATACCCAGGAATAGGTTGCCCCCAACAAAAAATAGAGTGGCAGACTACAATTTTGGCCTCTTAGGCACCAAATTTGGCTCCTATGGCCCCAAAAATAAAGTCATTGCCTCTTAAATCAAGCCGCCACTAACACTCCACTAGCAACAAACCACATCACCACTAGGCTCTGTCATTGCCAAGGTTCTTAGCCCAAAGTCAGCCCAATCGTTTCTTAAAACACCACCCTCTGCCACGGATCTACCACCCCTCCACTGTTGAGCCACTCAACTGGCCCAAATGTTGCCAAGCCCAACGATGCTACCATCCGGTCACCGCTACAGTGCCACAGGGGCCCCTTTTGGTCCTAATTTAACCTAAAGAGGGGGATATTTTGTTTTTAGCATAAATCGGTCATACAAAGTCACATTTTTGCAAATGAATAGGTGTTGGAAAGTGTTGGAAACAAGGTAGATAACTGAGAGGGGGGGTGAATCAGTTATCTCAAATATCTTAACTTTCTTTTCTCCTTTAATAATTAGTGCAGCATCAAAACATACAAGCATACATAATCATGAGAGTAGAAATAAAATCAACACACATAACACAAAGATTTTTACATGGAAACCTTGTTAAGGGAAAAACCATGAGGTGACTAACCCAAGATTGTATTCTCTATTAAAAGAATAAGAAGTACAAAATGGCACTTGCCAATTAGGGCTCACTGCCCAAGCACACTGTTCACAAAAGGCACATTGCCTACAAGAGACTTATTGTCTACAAAGTTTATAGAAGGTAACCAGGTGTTTGAACTGATGAGAGGCATCCACAAATGCTGAAGTTTAGTTCTGGTTAGGCTCAATATACTAATCTAATGCACTTCATTCTTCCTCTACTCTAGTGTTGCTGCTCTGTCACATACCAAACTTGTATTGTTGCTTCCACACTTTATCTCTGCTTTTCTTCGCACCTTATTTCATCATATCTATACACACACACACCTTCATACTGGAAACCATCTGGTATATATATCCGCACCAAGGATTTCAACAACTTTCTAGTCGGCAATCAGAATACTTAAGATATTTACAAGATACTGATATGTTGGCTGAATCCATACTTGATTTGTGATGCGTATCAAAAACATAGACATAGAAGTCATCAATCATGTCGGCCAACATTGTATGATCCCTCAAATAACTTGATCAACATCAATTACTCATCCGGATTGAACTCTGATACTTTGTCAGTCAGTTCTTCCTCAGTCTGCTCTGCCTGTCAGGAACCCAACACTCAGATGCTCATATCTTTTCCATGTTTTATCACCGAAGGCTCAATCTTTGGAATCTAGTAGTCATGATACTCCTCTTGACTTGTCCAAGTTCGCAACTTGCTGAGTTACACCATCTGAGAGATCTGGACTTGAATGTCAGACCTTGTTGCATGCTCTGTTCTTGTTCACCGGACCAAAACAAACTTCAATCTGACTTCTGGTATAGGCATACTATGTGTTGCAGATGTGTGGGATAGACTTTGTTGCCATCATTGACAACACTCATGAAGCCACATAGTGTCTCTTGCCAACAGAAAGTTGGTTCCGAGAACAATCTAGTGGTGTAGATATTTTTCCATATTTTACTGTTGGTGATATTTATTGTTGTTTGAAGTCCAGATCATGTTTTTTGCTTCTGATCTCATAAATTTTTGCCATTATCTCCAATTTTCATGATTCTTATGGCATTGGAAAGGTATTAAGGAGCTCTACATAGTCATCCATAAAAAATTGCTAGATTCAGTCCCAGATATCTTTTATTCAGTTTGTCAGTTTTATGCATTCTGATTGATACCTTGGACATACTACCACCTGGAAAGGTTTTGTTTGTTTTGGTGGGCTCCATTTATCAATATTATTATATATTCAAATTATTGATCTCTAATTTTATCATTTGAGGAGATATTATGGGTTTTTCTATTCACCCTTTTGTGGTAACACTAGATAAGGATAATTATGAGTCTTAATGAAAGGGCATATTGACACATCTCAGGTGGCTTAATCTTTTGCCTTCTCTATGAACTCATACTTGAACTAGATACACATAGGAGGAAATCTGCATGGGGAAGTACTATTGATCATGTTGTAGGATTGATTGGTTCTAGTGCTGATTTTGACACTATGTGTTCCATCTTACATATTGAGTGCTCACGTACTCTTTGGACTATAATTTGGGAGATCTATGGAGACTCACATATCTCTCCATCCCCAAATGATCCTACTATGGATTTCCATAAACCCCTTGATGATGCATAGCATATACCCTTTGATGATAATATGGAAGAGGAGCTTGCATATTTGGCAGGTCTTGCTAGTTTAGATGACATAGAGACTTATGTTGCTTCTCCTTCTCCTCTTATTGAGATCACATCTTCATCACCTATTGCTACATCTAAGTCCAGGGTTACTTCATTTTGAGAGCTTCCAATGATTCTTTACAACAAGACATTATCAGTCTTCCAGAGATAGCTCATTAGGACACATATCTACTAGATATTTCATCATTATTTATAGAGTCCCACATTATATATTTGGGAGATACTTTGGAGGGTACTCATTTCTTATTTGATGACAACTTTGTTGGAGTTACATCAACATCATCCTCTTCAGAGGTTGTTCTTCATCCTCATATTCAGGTACAGTTTGGTAGTGGATTGGAGACATTTGAGCAGTTTTTAGGAGATTCAATGTTGTCTTTGGATCATGTGCATAGTTCAGAGACATTCATTCTTCTTCCTATACATTCCTATTCAGAATGGGAAGACATTACACACACATTTGTAGTTCTAGTTCTTCCCAAGGGGAGGAATTTTGTTCAGCATTCATGGATCTTCATTTTTATTCTGTGTCGAGCATCTTCAAACACTACAAGAGTCATCTTGAGTAGCTGCATGGTCTCTCTTCTCATCTTTATTTTGGAAGGATGCATTTCCCTACATGGGGTTTCACCCTTCTCACTTATGGGGGTCGCTAGACTTCCTCTCTACATCCTCTCTTATGGGGGTTGTACATATCTATTGATTGCATCTTCATGATGGATGTAGTCCTTGGGGGTCTTATTATTGAGTCCTTCTTCCATCATTGTTTTTCTCTCTTTTGGAGAGGAGTTTTCTCCCACTGGGTTTTTCTCCTTTTCTCTGTTTTGTGAAAGATTGTTTGTACATGGGTACCTAATATGGCCTTGTAGTCGAGACCCATCCTTGCATTATTTGCATGTTTTTCATTCTCCCTAAGTTGCACTTAAGGTGAGGTGTTGGTGTAATTAAATATTTAATTACACTGTATTAAGTTTACTTAGGGATTTTTTAAGTCACCTAGGGTTTTCTATCTTGAAAATATAAAAGCAAAATCTCATATGTAATTCATTAATCCAATTTCATTATTGCACCCAATATTGTGCAAATTTATCCTCTGTGCTTTTTTCTCTTGTAGAAGGTAAATCTTAGGTTTTGCAAGTGATCCTAGCAACTTGAGTCAATCAGTGACTCTCACAATTTCATTTGAGCTAAGAGCTACAAAAGCTCTTGAAGAAACTTCTAGAGCATTGGTGGACTCATTATCTATTGAGCAAGTTCAGTCATGTTCTGCATCCTCTATATGGGTTGGTGGTGTCCAAGGTGTATACCCCTCAGATGGTGATAGTGATACTTAGGAATCACTTATCCCCTAAATCAAAGGGACATATGATTCACTCAATGAAGTTTCTTTTGGTGGAGTTAAGGGTGTGTAGCTTTTTGACGATTCCTTTCCAGGATCAGAGAATGCACTTGGACTTGCTTCCCTCAAATATATCACCGTAGTTTGATTGCATTTTGAGTTTGGGACACTTTGTTAGAGGAGGGGCTTCACCTATGGTTTGTTTAATCAAGATAGGTTGATTAGTCTTCTCATTCTCAGCATCTGCAAATATATTGATGGTACAGATGTCTAAGGGGAATTGTAGAGGGCCATCCTTGTCCAATGGTTCAATGTGTTGAAATTAGGACAGACAACTAAGAGGGGGGGTGAATCAATTGTCCCAAAACTTTAATACTTACAACAATTTATCTTCTTTGTCACTTATTAACAAATTAATGATCTAACCATGAAAGTATAAATCAACAACAAATGAGCAAAAACATAATCAACACACATAACACCAGGATTTTTACGTGGAAATCCAATTAAGGGAAAAACCATGGTGGGGGTTAACCCACAAGAAATTATACTCTATTAAAAGTAATACAAATGGGGAAGGCACATGCCTTCAAGGCGCACTACCCAGAGCTCACTGCTCCAAGAGGCTCACTACCTACAAAAATGATTACAAGAAGATTACAGAATGTTTAAACTGATGAATAGCATCTGTCAATGCAAAAATTTAGTTCTGATTAGGCACAGAATACTGATCTTACACACTTCATCCTTACTCTACCCTATTTCACTCTTCAGCCATAATCTGGGCTTAGATCTTTACCTTCGCACTTCTTTCTGCCTTTTTTGCACTTACTACATCACATCATCACAATCACACTTCAAAACACTCGAATCCATCAGCTATATATATCCGCATCAAGAAATTCAATCAACTGTAGTCAGCTTCAAGAAAACTTAGAACATTTATTAAGAACTCTGTTCTGTCAGCTGAATCCATGCACAATCAACAACGCGGACCAAAAACTTGTGTTCTCAAATCATCAATCATGTCGGCTAATACGACTGATTATCACAAATTGCTTAAGCAACAGCTTTTCTTCATCCGGACCAAGATCAAATGCTAGGTCGGCATGTTCTTCTTCTGATTGTACTGACTAACTAGAACCTGATACTCAAATGCTTATATCTTTTGAATCCTTCTTCACCAGAGGCTATATTTCTGGATTTAGATAGTCCTGACAATCTTTATCACTCACTCAGATCCGTAGTACACTATGATTTACCACCGGAGAGATCCAGACCAAGATACTGGACCCTGTCACATGCTCTGTTTCTGACTATCCACACTTAGACAAATCCTCACTCTAACTTCTAGTATGAACAAATCATGTAATGCAGATATCTAGGATAGACTTAGTTGCCATCAATGACAACACTTGTCATGCATAGCAGTGTCTCTTGCCAACAATCTCCCCCTTTGGCATTGATGGCAATACTTAGTGAAAAATGACTAAGTGTCAGAACAACTCCCCCTTACTATGTACACTTATGTTTTTCACTATTCTCCAGTGCTCCCCCTTTGCTGGATTCCTCATTTTTCACTACTCTTCACTCCCCCTTTGACATCAATGGCAAAGGCTAAACTTTTTGGATGTAACAATTCCATAATCTCACATTCCTCTACAATGGAGTGTATATGCAATACAACTTTATAGCCAGGAGTGAATATTGCCTTGTGGTCCAGTAGTTCCAATATTTGTAATTGAGCATCAAACTCGACAAAATCTGCATACCAAAATTCACCAAAAAATTTATGTACATGGGAATATATATAAAAAACCCTATGACTTATTTACATAAGTTTGAACACATCACCAAAGATATTCTTCAACAACGCCAACTCATTGTCCCAACTCTTCTTCAAACTGTTCAAAACTGAGATGTGACCACTGAATAAGAATGCTTAAGACTCTGCTTTCTGCAAGTCAGTAGGATCACTTGACTTAGCAGCAGCTTGGGCATCTGTCATGGTATTGAACATTGCTTCCAACTTGGGGGAAATTAGTCCCCAGAGCTCACTCATCCTTGCCTCAATGCTCTCCTCTTTTGTCAATTTCTTTATTTCATCAATCAAGCTAATTGCCTGACACTCCTTGCTTGCCACAGATGCTATCACACGATCAAAAGATTTGGATACACTTACTAGTTTTTACTTAGACTCTTTATTTTATCTTCAATATCCTCTATAACTTTAGGACAAGATAAGCAAAATTTATATACATTTCCTCCTTCTGTAAGAGCATTTTGAATACTCTTTACACTAGTATCCAGCACAATTCTATCTACTCCAATCATCCCTTTTAGAGCATCAAATCTTTTATCATTGAATTCATTTTGAACCTTGATTGCTGCAGACTTCTCTAGAGATTCAAAATGAGAACTTGCCGAGTTTATTAGACTTTTCAATTGGCCGGAGGGAGATGCAGATGAGTCCTTCTGGAATGTTGGCATGATTTTCTCTAGAATCCCAGATGCAAGGCCAAGCAACTCACTATCTTCTATGTGAGACTTTAAGATATCTTCTCTTACCTTGGCTTGAGCAATAGAAGCCAATTTTATCTTTTGCACCGGAGATAAGGAATCAAAATTGATTGGACCTTGTATTATGTCCTAATCTTCTTCAATTTGTTTATCTCTTTCCAAAATTTCTTTCACTGCTTCTGCAATGTCTCTTGCCCAAAAAGTTGATGTATCTATTTTATCCTTATCTGTACTGTCAACCGAATTATCCTTCTTGGGCTCTTCATCAACATTTGCAATCTCTTCTTCTTTTTCATTTTTGTCCTTGGCCTTTTCTGCTTCTTGGTCCTTAGCTTCTTTTGTTTCATGCTCTTTATTCTTCAATGAATCATCTTCAGTTTGAGCATCTATTTCAACATTCATCTCTATATCTTCTTTGTTGGATTGATCCGGAGGAGTTTGAATACGTCCTGCATCATCAGTTTTATCTGTCATCTTTCCATCTTCTTTGTTTATTGCTTCCTCTTCCGGAATAGAGGAGTCGTCTATCTCAATTTGTTGCTAATTAATTTTCAATTCTTCAACATCCGGAATTGAGGAATCAATCCCATCATCAATCTCTTCTTCAACAATGGGAAGATTATGCCTTTTCAATGCACTCAAAAGAATCTCCTTAGTATCTTTGACTATCCCATCAGTTTCACCAAGCATGAGTTTATTCATTCTTTTCTTACTCCTAAAGTCATCTTTCACTTGCTTGAATATCATGTTCATTTGTTCTAGAGTAATCTAAGGGCACAATTTTATCAGCACATGCTCCCTAAGCTCAATGTCTTTACTTTTTGCATTTTCTTTTCTTAATTCCAAAATATTTGCAAGACTTTTTGGAATTTCAGAAGTTATTTCAATTAAAACCTTATTGTAGATATTCAAATATTTGACTGTTGCTTCCTCTAGAACCCTCTTATCAGCATCACTGTAATGATCAAAAAATTCAATCATTGGCCTTAAGTTCCCATCTACAGTGACTGATTTGATGATGTCATCCACATAAAGAGTAGGCCTTTCAACATATGTTTCAATCTTTTGGCTCTTGCTTGCCCTTTTGCTTCCGGAGGGCTTCTCTTTAGATACCTTGGTTGCTTTTGTACCTGAAGCCTTCAACTCTTTGACTTCAACATCAGAATCAATTTCTTCTTCATCATTTTTCATGCTTTTATATATTCGGGAGGCCTTAGTTTTCACCCTTTTCTCTTCTTTTCCAGATGATTTGCCTTCCAGTTTCTCAAGTTTGGCAGGTTTGGGGGGAACAGGGGCAGCAGCAGAGCTCCTAGTAGTCCTTGATGTGGAGGAGGATTCTACTAGAGCACTTCCTTGTTTCTTATCCTGCTTCTCCTTCTCAGCTTTTTCTATCCTTTCTCTGTTCTGCTTCACAACTTCCTTTGTTATGCCAATGCTTTTAGCATACATTTCAACTTGCCTTTGAATCTTTCTCTTAGATTCAGGCTTCCGAAGCTCAACATACAGTTTCACATTGAGTTCACTATATGTCCCAAATCTTTCAACTGTGGTGTGCTTTGGTTTACTTAGAAGCTGTTGAGCATACATATCCAATACTTGCTGATCAACCTCATACCCCATGGGCATGATCCATACTGTTCTTGGTTCAACAGCTTCCATTAGACATTGATCTATATCCACCATAAAATAGACTGTATCCTTGTATTTTTCAACCACAGATGTAGGAATTCTCTCCCTTGAATGCATCATGTTCTGAAAATTCTTGAAAAATCCCCAAAGAGCAGTCCTTTGGGCATTGGAATCTCTAATATTGTTCAAGTGCTCCCTTATCTGTATTGCAACAGGTTTATCATTGGTCCAACACATGCTTTTCTTGTCGGGTAACTCATTCATGAAATAGAAGAACAAACACAAGACCAGTGTACCATATTTGAAGGTATTCTTTTTATCCTTCTTAACCTTATTCAAATTTTTCATCAGCTGGTTTTGTAGCAACTCACATAAGTCATAATCAGCATTCTCTCTCAACATCTGATAAGTTGCATAGATAGTTGTACCAGATACAGAATTTTCCCTGCTGGAATGATAAATCTTGTATCCAATCACCATTGAAGCAAATTTGACATCCGGATCAGTGATGTCATTTATTGTCATTGCCCTTTTGTCAAACCTTGAACCGGTAGCATCAGTTACTATTTGATTCTTTACTACTTTCAACATTGGTAGTCCACCGGATGAGTTTAACCCTATCATAGCCTTGATGGCGTCCTTGGTGATCTTGAAGGGTTTCATTAGCCATATAAACTCATCATGCATTCGGCTCAGCACATACCGGACCCATTCATCTTCATCAAAGGATGGAAACCCTATAATCTGAATGAAATGTTTATCGTGCAATGCCTTATACTCAGGTTTAAGACCGTGAATTTCATCCCTTAGATGATTCTTGAACAAATCTACAAACCTTGAGTCCCCAAATTCATCTATGCTCGCATGAATATAGGTCCTAATATCTTCAACATGCAATACACCATACGAAACACTTGAAAATGCACCTAACAGGTCGACTTCTACTGATTTGTATGGATGCTTCTTGAATTTGGGTCAGGGTCTTTCAGTGATATCAACAACCAAAGGTATAGCCATTGCAAAAGATTACAAGTTCAAAGCTTCGCAGAAAAATACCTTTTTCACAGAATTAGTTTTAGCTGATGAATTCGATGGTCACACTTCAAATCCTTGAAATCTTAGCTCAGGTGCTCTTCTGCTTGCTCTCTTCGAATGCAAAGTGATCCATATGATGAAAGGATGACCTTTTATGCTCCGCAAAACCTAATTCTCCATTGTAATAAATGTGTTGCCCTAACTTCATCCGGTTACTCTGTTTCTTGATGCAATTTCTCATGAAACGCTCTGCAAATCGCCATATCCACTTCTTTTCGTCCGAAAATCCTTTCAAATAATCTGCAATAACCCAAATTATCTTCTCTCATCATGCCAGATTCAGGCACCCACTTACTGGCTGGGGGAATTTATTTTCAATGCAGCTCCCCCTGAGCCAGAGCTCTCATTTTAGTTCCCTGAGGAATTCTCAGCACCGGATTCCAGTGCGGACCCATCACCATCATTTCTTACACTTTTCTTCACCCATGTCTTGTTCATTTCATTCTGGATCTCATTTACATCAACTTTGCCCTTGCCTTTGTCTTGTCTCTGCTTATCCAGTTTTCTGTTTACCGGACCTCTTCTTTCATTATTCTTGCTTCTGCAGAATCTTTCACTATGACCAAATCTATTGCAATTAAAGCACACAACATTTCTTTGCTTATTTACTTGATTTCTTGATCTGCACTGATTAGCCATGTGTCCAAATCCATTGCATGCAAAATAGTAGTTGTAGACACCTAAAAATGTCTTCTACCATCAAACTGACTCCCGACAACCCTAAACACACCAATTTCCCTTCTAACCAATTAATTAAATTTTTATTTAATTAATTACCCCTTTCATTTTCCAAATCCACAACATTTTATCCCAAAATTGAATTAATTTCATTAATTCAATAGTCCAAACCTTAGCCAATTAATTTAATAAATATGAAATATTTATTAAATCAATTTCCCATTTTTCACTAAATCCAATTAATTAGTTAAAACCATATTAACTAATTAATTCAGCCTATAATTAACCTATCCCTACCCTAGACAATTAAATAGCTATTATTTAATTGCCTACCCTAGCCTACCTCATCATAGCCCTAGGATTAATTAAAAAAAACCTCTGCTTAATTAATCCTAACCCCCTCATTTAGGTGGTCAAACCTTGTTTAACACCCTTCCCCACATCCTCCAAATAAAAAATTGAATTAAATCCACATAAGTCAATTTTTTATTTAAAAACATCCCATATCACATTTATTTCTCCTTACAAACCCATACTCATTTATTTCCTCTCTTCCCCAAATGAATTTTTAATTCAATTACATTCCCCCATATGAATCTTTAATTCCAAAATAATCCTTCACCCCCATGCTCATTAAATAACCCCTTTTCCCAAAATGAATAAAAGAATCACTTTTATTCCTAGCCCTCCATTCATTCAAGATTGAATCTAAGTCCTCCACATCACTTTTATCCTCCACTATTGATCTTCCAAATCAATCTCCACCCTTGGATCAAAATCTCTTCCAAAAGTCTATAAATAGAACCTCTCTCCATCCATTTTCATCATCCAAGTTTATGCAAAGTTACCATGTCAAAATCACTCTTGAGCTAGAATAGTGAGTTGCAAACTAGAGTAGCATTTCACATTTCAATTCATTGTCTAGGGATTATCTTTGTCTAGGAGCTTGTTTTGGGTGCAAAGGCTCATTCCTCCCTTGATGGGATTGGGTTTGCTTATAAGGTATAACTTTGTGTTTATTACATTTTGTTTAGTATTTCTTCCTTATTTGCATATCTAATCTACAGTAGCCATTGAAAGAATTGATATTTCTTCTGTTGTTAGAGTAGTTTATCATCATACTTTTGCAATCATTAGATCTATGACCATACCTTTTACAATTGAAGCATTGACCAGAGAAGAATGGACCACTTTGATTCACTCTACTTCTGCATTGAGTAGCTCTATGACCAAATTTATTGCAATTGAAACAATTGCCATTGAAATATGGATACCTTTGAGCATTAGGTTGTCTTACCAGAGGTCTTCTAGGTTTGTTTCTCCCATTCCTTGATTGAGAATTTTTTTTTCCAGATCCGGAGCTTTCACCTTTCTCATACCCAAGACCATGCTTATCATCAACCTTCTTCTAACTCTCAAGCAGCACTTCAAGTTTAGTTGAGTTTATCTTGAACTTCTCCTTGTATTCATTTGCAACTTCTAGGTCATGTTTGAGAATAAAAATTTGCCTCTCAAGTTCTTCTTCATTTTCCCTGGTTTCTTGTAGATCAGACTCTAGATGGCCAATTATTCTGTCCAATCTACAGCATTCTTCAGTTCTTTCTTTCAGAGATTGATTCAGTTTTCTTCAGTCTTCTTCCTTTCTTCAATTTCCTTGGTTAGCCTCATCACCCCGGATACCATCTCATGTTTTAGAACAACTTCTTTTGCTAACTTCTCACATTCCTTTGTCTTCTCTTTCAGGGCCTCATCCATGTCATTGTCTTCATTCTGTTTTCCTAGTTGAACAAGTAGCTCCTTCCTCTTTCCATTAGATTTGCTCAATTTTTCTTTTAAGGTCTCAATGAAGTCTTCAGCATCTTTAAGGTTCTCTTGCAGTTCTTTGACTTCTGCTCTAAACTGATCAAGATCTTCTAAAGCAAGTTGAAGTTGTTCATTGAGGTTGTATGAACCCATTGTAATACCTTCCCAGATCTTCCTCAAGCTGTTAAACTTCTTCCAAGGAACTTTGCTCTAATACCAATTGTTGAAATTAGGGCAGACAACTGAGAGGGGGGGTGAATCAGTTGTCTCAAAACTTTAATACTTGCAGCAATTTATCTTCTTTGTCACTTATTAACAAATTAATGATCTAACCATGAAAGCATAAATCAACAACACATGAGCAGAAACATAATCAACACATAACACCAGGATTTTCACGTGGAAACTTGGTTAAGGGAAAAACCACGGTGGGGGTTAACCCACAAGAAATTATACTATGTTAAAAGTATTACAAATGGGGAAGGCACATGCCTTCAGGGCGCACTACTCAGAGCTCGCTGCTCCAAAAGGCTCACTGCCTATAGAAATGATTACAATAAGATTACATAATGTTTGAACTGATGAATAGCACTGCCAATGCAAAATTTCAGTTTCGGTTAAGCACAGAATACTGATCTTACACACTTCATCCTTACACTGCCCTATTTCACTCTTCGGCCATAATCTGGGCTTAGATCTTTACCTTTGCACTTCTTTCTACCTTTTTTGCACTTACTCCATCACATCATCACAATCACACTTCAAAACACTTGAATCCATCGGCTATATATATCCGCATCAAGAAATTCAATCAACTATAGTCGACTTCAAGAAAACTTAGAACATTTATTAAGAACTCTGCTCTGTCGGTTGAATCCATGCACAATCAACAACGCGGACCAAAAACTTGTGTTCTTAAATCATTAATCATGTCAGCCAATACCACTGATTATCACAAATTGCTTAATCAACAGCTTTTCTTTATCCGGACCAAGATCAAATGCTAAGTCGGCCTATTCTTCTTCTGACTGTACTAGCTAACTAGAACCCGATACTCAGATGCTTATATCTTTTGAATCCTTCATCACCGGAGGCTATATTTCTGGATTTAGATAGTCCTGACAATCTTTATCACTCCTTCAGATCCGCAACACACTGTGATTTACCACCGGAGAGAACCGGACCAAAATACTGGACCCTATCACATGCTCTGTTTCTGACTATCTGGACTTAGACAAATCCTCACTCTGACTTCCGGTATGAACAAATCATGTAATGCGGATATGTAGGATAGACTTAGTTGCCATCAATGACAACACCTGTCATGCGCAGCAGTGTCTCTTGCCAACACAATGATCTTAGTTGTAGTTTCTTTTAGGACCACCTGCCTTTGCTTTGATGTTTCACTCCTCTCCAATGTTTTCACTTACATGTTGTTGATTGTCTCATTACATGGTTTGATCTTTTTCAATCATAAGGTTTGAGGGGTGGGATCTGGTATGGAAATTTTGTTCGTTGGTAATTCACAATCAACAGAGATCCCCATCTTTTTCTTAGTTGCATCTGCTTTAACCATACTAAATGGTTGAAGATCTCCTTTCGCAACATAAACCTTTCCCAAGTGTAGGAACTGTACTTCTTGAAACAAGGTAGAAGGCACCACCTTCATTCTATGAATCCAAGGCCTTCCTAACAAGAAGTTTATCCTTGTCAATGACATAGAACAAAGTGGGGACTATTTTAGACCCTAAAGAAACTGGAAGCGTGATCTTTCCTATTGTTGTCACCTTTAGGTTATCATAACCTCTTACTGTATCGCAAGATGTTGTGATGTTTGTATGTCCATACCCCATCCTTTCGAGAAGAGAAAATGGGACTATATTTACCATCACTCTGTCGTCAATTAATATTCTCTTAATGCAAGTGTCATAGATCCACACCTATAGGTATAGATCTAGATCTCCCTTCTTTGTCAATTCTGCCTCTGAAGGCATTTATTTTAAATCAAAGAAGAAACTAGGTCTTGAAGTTTGGTGTTAGGTGGGTTCATATCGAGGTCTACCTAGTTGATTTGTTCATCTAGAGGAGGGATAATCCAATCTAGATACTTCAACCCAATTGCTTATAAAAGGGTCAATTGATGTGAAGGTGAGTTCCTTAGGGACATCCTGATTTTTACCTGAAATCACATATTTTTTAGAAAAATTAATGATTTAAGCCTTGAGGGGTTCCATTTAAAGGGGTTTAATTGAAAAGAGTTAGATAAAACCCCCTTGGATAGAACCCTCCTAGTCTTAAATTAAACCCTCGATGGAGTCTCCACAGCACCTATCAAAATGCTGATAAAAACCAACTTTGCTTCACCTTTTGGGGGGGTCAAATAAAGTCATTTATAAATTATATTTTTTAATTATGGAGCCTTTGTATACACTTTCCAAAAAGTATAACTTTGAATAATTTAATTTGATTATTATATTTATTTTATATTTTCTAGTGAACACAAGTTTTTCACCGAACAACAAGGTCTCTATTCCACACAATCGAAAAAATAAAAAAATAGAGAAAAAAACTATAAAAAATATTTGTGCCCTAGGTATTGATGTCCTTGTTTCAACAAAAAAATTAAATTAAATTTCAATACATACATAACAAGTTATGCGTTACGACATAAACATGTGTCCAAATTATAATTATTCAAAAATTAATTAAAAAAATATGCAACAAAAACTTATGAAAAAATATCTATGCCCTATATATTAGTGTTACAAATCTATATTGTAAAAATTAGAATTTTATCCTTTATATAAAAAAAGTTATGCATTACGATATAAACGTCACTTTTTAAAAATGTTGTCTACTATAAAAAAACAAGTTATTAAAAATTACGTAAAAAAATTCACAATTTATTTCTAATTTTTTTTTAAATATACTTAGAATCTACACACAAAATCTCACAAATCACTACTTCAAATTCTTAATGGTTTAGCTATTATAGGTGTCAGAAAGTGAAGATTTGGTTAAAAATGTTGATTTCAATGTCCCACTTTGGCCAAAAAGTGGGACACAGTATTGTGAGTTGACCTGCATAGGTCTTCTTAAGATCTTGAGTTCTTTAGGAGATCTATGAAACTACTTGTTTGGTTCAATTATATGCACAATTGAGAATTAATAGCTCCAACCACGTACTAGATTCATGTAGTTACTATATTGGTCTAGTCAAACATGTATTAATTTATTTGCAAATTTAATTTAATTTTCTCCTACAATCTAGTGTATGTTTAATCATCAAATGTGATTATTATATTAGTCCACTTAAGGATGGCATCAATAACTTAGTTTCCTTTCCTAATAAATATTACCTAAACAAGCAATGATACAATATTTGTAGTGACAATTTGAACCTGGGCTTTGCAAAATATGTCTTCATAATGGGTTTAGGGTTTAGGGATTTGGGTTATATAGGGTTTGAGGTTTGGGAGATCTTACAAGAAATTGGCTTTTGTACTATTTAGCATGAGTTTGGTTAGTAGATGGTTTCTTTGATGTTTAAGTATATGTAAGGTGGAATGGAACATTAGTTTGTAAGATTTGGTTGATAGGAAAATATTTTAAGATGCATTTCTAAATACCACCATCCTTACTGACATTTAGATATCAAAGATCAAGGCGAAGTAGTTTATAGGAGTCTATATCTACTAGGTTGATACCATGAGTTACCAATCAATACTGACTGAAAGGTCATTTTCATGATGCTTTGTTTCGATCTAGAAGGGTTGAGATTCAACCCACAGATATTTCTCAAACTTTACAAAACTTGATACATTCAATAGACTAAGAGTATCCATTTACATGTAGATATTTATGTAGATGTATATGCATGCATGCATACATACATATATATCAACTAGTATAGATATCTTAAATATATCTATCTAAAAATATGTCTTGGTATTGATATTTAACTTTGAAAGCTATCAATTCTTTTGCTGAACTACTTGGGTCATTTCCACAATGGAAATGATTTTTCAATGCTTTCAAATCCATGTATATCTTGATTTTATGTTTCTTCTTCCAATGATTTAGTTAATGCAACCCAATCATGACAATAGTGATCCAAAACTTAAATTCCCTATTTCAAGCCCTACTTGTGCTATGCCAACTCACATTGGTGTTGTAATGGTACCTACCTTTTGTGATTGTTTTTTATTAAGGTAAGCAGGGATTTTGAAAGGGCCCCGACCCTTTTACAATAAGGAAGATAAGACAATGAAGTTCAACAAATCAAACAAAAGGCAAACACCAGACACCATCAACAAGATAGCCATAGAACAGCTAAAAACAACTACAAAAGAGAATACAATGCCCCACAATCAAGTTGGTTTGAAGCCAAATTTTTCCAAAGAGTTTTGAGAATCCACAAGCATATTTTCCTTAAAGCTAAGGTCCTTTTGCACAAGTCTCCTTTTATTTTCAGGAAGAACCAAAGGGCAACCATCCCTTCAGGCTCCCAGATCATAAGCCTCTCCATGACCCTCCATCGAAGGGGGCTCCATCACAGTAGGAGCACTCCCCTTATAACCCTCCTCCACAACCTTAGTGTTGCTATTACAGTTTTTATCAACAAAAGACATTTGATCTTTTTTCTGCTAGACAGGATCATGTTTCTTCTTGCTAAGGCAATCCACCATTGCATGTCCCACTTTGGAGCAACAGTGACAAACAATTGAAGAGTTTTCAAATTCAAATTGTTGCACCCACTTCCCCCATTTGGAAGATAAGGTAATCTGAGACGGGAGCACCCTCTCATCCTCCACAAGTGTACAAAATCTTGCAAACAAAAGTCGTTTCTTGAATTTAGTGGCTGCATCAACTATGATGTATTGCCCAAAAGTGTTGGCAATGGCTCTCAATATTTTTTCATGCCAGTATTCCAATGGCAAACCTAGTAATCTTACCCAGATCGGAAACTTGTTTTTGATAAAGTAAGCGACAAAAAAGGGTGCCGATCCCATCATACAACAGCCACAAAGGCACAAAAAGAGCAAACAAGGGAAGAACCCTTAACAAACAAGAGCCCCCGGGGCTCAGCAGAACAGACCTAAACAGGCCACACACAAAACAGAAACAAGACAAAAACAGCTGACAGACAACTGACGAACAGCAGACAAGGACTAGATGACCCCAGAACTTGAGGGGACAAATCTGACTCCCTGCACCCTAGGCCGCGAAGCAGCGACACACTTGGGGAGTCCCTTCTTCTTTCTCTGAACAATAGACCAAGAAGACTCGAAATCAAAGTCCACTAAGCGAGGCAAGAGGAGCAGATCCTCGACAACCACCACGGGTATTGAGTCAACACACAGCGAGGGAGCCGACAGCGCAGAAGAGGAGTCAGGAGCGATCGCAGGACCAGCCAAAGAAACCTCCCGAAAAGACGCCGAGTCCGAAGACGGCAAAACCGAAGAAGAGGAAGCCGGAATGGGAACAGAGGGCTTGCCCGAATAAGGAGGAGCCATCAAATGAGCCAAAAAGTGTTCATCGGAAACTTGTTGATGTTGTCCTTCATCGGGTTAAAACCCGAATACCAATTCTTAAGACAAAGACCATTCTGCCCTAGAACCAAGGGCCTTCCAAAAGGATCCTAGAACAATCATCAAGGTTTGAAAAGTAAAACAAGAAAAAGTTGTTCAACAAAGCAATTACCTCAACCCTCCCCACAAGATTCCATTTTTGAAAAACCTGTCTTCTAAGAACATCAATGTTGGGATGGTAACCAGAGAATCTGTCAACGAGCACGCTATTGAGACAAGCACTAGAGCTATCAACAAGGTTGTCTGGAATCAAGAGATGGGGATTTGAACCCTCCCCCTCACTCTGGGAAGGAACAACAACCACATCAGACAAATCCAGAGGAGGAACAACCTCAACCGACTTAGGGAAAGCCTCCTCCATAGCCGAAACATCAGATCCACATACAACAGAATAAACCACAGGGCCATCCAACGCAGTGCGTTGGCCCAAAGTTGCACCAACCGCATCCGTAGCCAAGGATGCCCTAGCCATTAGAGGAGAGCTAACAGACCCCCCGCAAGGAGCCTCTGCTGGAACAACAGCATGGGATAGGGGCTTAGCCGCCAAGCCCGACTCAGAGGAAATATTGGGAGAGGGGAGCAAAAAGCCCTTTGTGAGCGCTCTCCCCAGGTCTCCCGCCTCAGAAACAAACGAAGCCAGCCTCCTTGAAGATGATTTCGCCTGCAATACCGATCTCTGTGCCTCCATCCATAACTCCAATAGGGTTTCCTCGCCATCAACCTTGTCTTCCTCAAAAGGTCCTGACCATTCATCGAAGTCTCCATCATCCTCATCCCCTTCGTCTAGACCAGCGTTCCTCCCGCTCTGCACCTGATTCAAAACCCCATTCCCGCTCCCTTTGTCGCTCCCATTCCCACTCCTCATCGGACGATTTTCAATTAGAAATAGTCCATATGGTCCCTCATTGCACATAGGTTTACTGCAAATATTTGTGATTGTTAAGGCAACATAACCCTATTTTATAAATATTTTATAGAAGGATAATAACTAGTATGTTCAGCCATCAAAGTTGGGATCATAGTTTGCAAACTTGGAAAGAACTCACAATATTTTTTATATGACAAGTAACTCACAAGAAACTTGCATGTCAAGACCTGCAAGGAAACTTGTGAGTTTCTTGGACATAGCAAGTAACTCACAAGAAACTTGCATGCCAAGTCCCACAAGGAAACTTGCAAGTGTCTTGGCAAGATTTGTCTGAACTTGCAAGCTTTCTAGTTTTCTCTGCAAAGTCTTCCACCCAAAAAAAATGCAAACCCTTGATAAAACCCTAACTTTTATATTTTGTCATATTCATCTTCACCAATATTACTTAGCAACATGAATTGATTGTCAAGTAATTGAAAGGATTTATTGACAATTTGTTAAAAGTGGTAAAAGTATGAAAAATGGCATGTGTCGTGAATATTCTTTTGGCCTCAAAGGCCTTAATTGCCACCCCTAGACCCTTGCTTTGGTTTTTAAAAACAAAACATAAATATTGTTTTGGGATAGACCAAATAGAATATAAGAGTTTTCCCCCTTCATTTGACTTGAAATAACCAAACAACATTTTTCCCCCTATTTTATGATTTTTTGAGTGGTTTTTAATTTCCAGATTATATCACTAAGTTATGAATTCCATTTATACTTTGGGTTTGCCAAGTCAATTCCAATTTTGAATAATGCCACTATGATTAAAAGAGACTTATCTTATGTATTCTCTAGATGCATTCTTTTTGCATCTCACGCAATATTTGAATTTATTTTATATGTTTATGTAATTTTTTTATTTGCTAAGTTTTTGCCAAACAAGTTCTAAGTCCAAAGTTTCCAACCATGGTTGGGTAAATCACATGCTCTACCTGAAAAAGAAAGTGTGTAAAGCTGTTATAATTGAACATATTGATCCATAGCATCAAAAAAATATTCCATCTGAGATTTTGAATTTTCTAGCTGAATTATGGAATTCTGTGTATTACCTGCCAGGTGCATTTGCAAATCACAAACCATGAATCCACGTTCTTGGCAGAGTCTAAATTATCAGTTGAACGGCTATCAAGTTTTTTGCTACCTTATGTGTGCTTCTATTCTTTACACCCTCCATTCTCTTATGTGTGCTTCTATTCTTTGGTTTTTTGCCAATTGAGATTCCATAATTGAAGAATACTCGTAAATTCCCAGTTAAAAACGCCTTTATCAATGAGTTTTTTAAGAAACAAATGGGCTATGATTGGAAGCAGTATGGTTGATGATTGAAAGCTAGGTATGATGAAAAGAACTTCTAATTGACTTATAATCAAAATATTCATCTTGCAAAAGTCTATCAAGGGCAAAGTAGTCAAATTACTACTCCTCTAGATGACATTGGCGTTCCACAGAGTTGAGGAACTGCTTAAATAGCAAAACATAATTTCTTACAGCATGGTGGCTTGAAGTGTAAGGTGAGGAACTACTTAAATAGAATAAAATCTTATGCATCAACTACTGCAGCATTAAAAGATCTTGATGATGCAAAGATATTTTCTCCTAAAATTAAAACATCGTCTCTTTATTTCTTCTTATGAATGATTAAGATAAAAAATAAAATGTCAATGATGTTAAGCTTTCTTCTAATCATCTTGCAGAGAAACCTCAACATTGAGGGGTTAGGCGCAGGGCAGACTAATTTGCTTGGGAAAATTATGTCAAGTTTGGGTATAATCGGCTTGGACAGACTCATTTGCTTGCAGTGGAAAAGAATGAGTACAATTGACAGTTGTTAAGATCTGGACTATCAGTCTGTCACTACTCATATTTTGGCTTTGATTCAGTTTTTCGTTTGATTATGAATGGGCAGGGTCTCCCTAGATATGCCCAATTATGAACTATGATAAAAAATACTGAACTAGCTGTAACAGACACGTATAGAATTCTCTATACAAGAGTTGTACCCATTTAACTTGCCCTAATATACTTAATAGTATATAAAGGTATGAGAAGATATAATCTTGTTTAGAAGTGCAGTGTTAAAATTGCATGTCAGTGCAACCTGAATCAAATGAAATCTTTTAGCACAAAAAAGAACTGTCCACTAAAAAATATAAACATTGTCTACCTTTCCAGTCTTCGAACGAAAGTAAGTTTCTACGAATAAGTAACATAACAATCATAGAAAGACCCTCAAATTGATGATGCAACTTCATACAATGAGAAAAGAAATATACAAGAGTGACTTCAACGATCTGTCACTCTCAAGGTATAAGAACTATGTTCGCTTAGAACTAATAAAAGCATTGTTATTTACAAAGTCTCTTAATTTTTCCATTTGACCAACATCAATCAGCCAGGAGAGTATCTTAACAGTCGTATCACTTGGAGCACAGCCTTGTTTCTGCATTTGATCCATCAAAAAAAAGGTTTTTCCCGAGTCATGGCTTTTGCAGACACCACGAAATAATGTGTTGTATGTGAGATCATCTGGAACCAAACCTTTTGCTCTCATTTCATTAAACATCGACAAAGCAATATCAAGTTTGTTTTCTTTGCATAATGTGTCAACTATCGTGTTATAGGTTACAACATTTGGAGTAATGCCAACAGTTTCCATGCTTTTAAAAAGCTTTAAAGCCTCATCCATTTCACCAGCTTTGCAATGACCATTAATCAAACAGCTATAAGCCACCACATCAGGAGCTATGCCTTCATCAAGAATCTTATTCATCAGTAGATGTGCGCTAGCAAGATCCCCTGCTTTACACAGACCGTCAATGATTGTGTTGCATATCACTGCATTAGGTTTCAAACCCCTTATTTTCATTTTGTCTAACATTTGAAATGCCATGCTTATGTGTCCTGTTCTACATAATGCACGTATCAGAATAGTATATGTTACCACATTAGGAAGACATCCCCTGTCTTCCATTTGGAAAAAAAGTGTGAATGCTTCTCTTGCCCTGTTACTCTGACAGAAACCGGTAATCAGAGAGGTGTAAGTAACAACATTTGGAGAGCAGCCTTTTCTTAGCATCTCTTTAAATAACTTTTGAGCCTTTTCCATTTCATGCAATTCACACAGGCTGTTTATCAAAATAGTATAAATAATCACATCTGGCTGCAAACCCTTTCTCGACATGTTATGAAAACAACTCCAAGCCTTGTCCATACAGCCATCTTTGCACAGCCCATTTATAACTGAATTATATGTCACTTGATCGGGAGAAGGACCAAACTCCATCATTCGTAAAAACACATGGTAGGCTTCATCTGTTTTTCCAGCCTTGAAAAAGCCATCTATCAAGCTACTATAAGTGTAGATGTTAGGAAAATAGCCATCTTGTATCATTTTGCATGTTAATGCTATAGCTTCGTTTACTCTTTCTACTTTGCAGAGACCATCAATCAGAGTGGTATATGTAATAATATCTGGAGAACGATGAGAATATCTCATTCCAACTAATAAACTGAGAGCTTCATCTGCCCTACCCATCTTGCAAAGACCATTAATTAGGGCATTGTATGTAATAATATCTGGAGAAATGCCATCTTGTATCACTTGAGCTACAAATACCAAAGCTTCATTTACCCTACCTTTCTTGCAGAGAGCATCAATTAGGGTGTTGTATGTAACAATATTAGGAAAATAATGGCTATTCCTCATTTTGTGCAAGAGCTCATGTGCTCCCTCAATTAGATCCCATTTACACAAAGTCTTTATGAGGTTGGTGTAAATGATGACATTTGGATGGATGCCCATCTCTTCCATTTCAGCAAGGAGAAAGTATATTCTATGGAGATCACCGTCATTCCCAAGACCGCCCAAAAGCACATTGAAGGTTACAACAGTGAGAGGAAGGCGTTTACTAATGGCTGAATGGAAGAGGTCCCACGCCTTGTTTGTGTTGCCCGATTTACAGAGGGCATTAATGGATTTAGTGATGTGAATAACGTTAGAGGTAGGAGATATGTTTTGTAAAATTTTGTCAGTGTGTGGGGGGTTGTGGTTATTTGCAGAGAAAGATAGAGGGCGTATGAAGAATGAAAACAAATGAAATAAGTGGGTAGTAGTGGTTACCTGTTTCAAGATTGGGAGTCGCCATTTCATGGTGATGTTCGTAGCAGAGAAGAAATACGCCCTCAAATTTCTTCTCGACTAAATTTAACCCTAAATTCTCTTTCCCGCATGTAAATAGTCCACAATTTAAAAATGCCCCTGAAAGCCAACCTTTTCTATTATATTTTTAATGTCCATAATATTGTAGAGATCCATTACGAAGGATGAACTTAATGGTTTCCATTGATAACAAACATTAAGAGTGACTTCGTATATTATAACATGCACTTGATCCATACCAAGACCAAGTTGTTTTGGCCAGTGATGGAATTGTGTTGAATCGTGCAAACAAACGTATAATTGAGAGTGATGTGAGTTTTATCCATGTTGTCTAATTATGCCTCGTTCCAAGCATGGTTTATCAATAAGGTAAATACTTAGGGTCTAACGTCTAATTAAATGAAATATATGATGTAATAAGCAAACTTAAATATATATGGAGTTGAGACATGTAAAGAGAAAGAGATCAAGATGTTCACTTAGTTTGGTTTGTTGACAATGAGTTACTGGAAGATATGGTTGTATGATGATTTAACGATTAGATCTTTATTAGAAATTATGTGATTAACATTCTTTTGACTTATATAATGCAAACCTAGGTAGTTTAGTTTGATGTGACACAATTCTATTTGCCTTATTGCAATTCTATCCTCAGTTGTCGCAGAATCCTTAAACCTTTTTGTAATGTCCCCTCTTTGAAATTAAATTAGAACAAGATTAACCCAACGCCTATCATTTGACATAGGTTTTGTGAATCTTATACTAAGGGAATAGACTTTGATACGAACTGTTAATCATTTGTATCAGAATTAACTTAAAGAGAGGAAGCACATATGAAAAGAAAGTTATTCCATAAGACAAAAGGAGTCCCTAGTTAAAGGAATGTTGATCATGTCCCTTGAGGTTGTTCTAACAATATTTAACAGAAATGATAAAAGAGTAATGAAACTGAAATAAAAGTATTCTAGACATCCAGTAACCACAGTGGTTAGGCATCAATGAGAAACACAAAAGACATTGTAGATCGTGGCTAAGGTTGTGCCAACCAACACCAAAACACTTAACCATATCTAACAAGATCATTAACAGACACAGGCACATAGCACGGACCCATAACGTCCACACCATTAAATCAGACATGTCACATTAATAAAGGAACTATTGGTAAAAAGTAGATTGTAGCAACTCAGAAACAAATCATAAATTATTTTATTTACAAATGAAGACATAAGGGATCATTAATATCAAGAGCCTTTTAAAAACCTGTGTTAGAGAGGAATTCTCAAGTCTATAAGGAAGCGCTCCTTGGGAATAATTAATAAATAACAAACCAAGGTTAAAGTTATGAATGGTCAACATGACCAATGTAAGGTTGTGTCCCTTAAGCAAGATAAGGTACATAAGGAAGGTAGATCTAGAAGGAAAAGCATAAATTTTGGAATAAATATTATGACATAGAACAAGTGAATATTACAGCCAAAGAGGATGAAGCCTCTCCAAGATGAATTAAGAGATTTAAGGACAAAACCCCTCAACTTCTCTTAGCAAGTTGGTGGATGAAAACCCCTAACTTGGGTAGATATTAGGGACAATCATTCAAGGAGAATAGCTACGTATTGGAAGGAAAATAATAGAAAAAAAATCAAGATAAGTTCTATTTTCAGAATTATTGCATAAGTTATAAATCTGAATATTATAATAAAATTCATAATTTTAGATAAAGTCATATTCATAAATTTGATGCAATTATCATTTTGACTTAGAATTATTGTTTTAGGGTAAAAATAAGAAATGTTCTAGAAAGGGACATTACAAATGGTATCAGAGCTTTGATCCTGCTAGCCTGCGGGGTAAAGCTAAGATGTTGGATGCATCCTAGTCAAAGAGATCTAAAGGACAAAAGAGGGGAGAAGACATGGATCTTATGCAATAAATATTGTACAAACTTGAGGCCCCTAAAATTATGGACTAGTACCAAAGTTTGTCAGATCATGCAAAAGCTTGTGTTTCCCTTGATGAGTACTTGGAGGCCCTTGAGTATTAGTTTCCCTATAAAAGAGGACTATATAACTACATAAGGAAGTCGAGAAAGGAAGAAGAAGAAGAATTGCAAGGGGATGTTAAAATAGTTGACAGTGAAAGTGGGGTTGCTTTTGTTCGTTCAAATAAATTAAACAACTCAATTGGTAAGGTGCTTGAAAAGAATCATACAGAATACTCATTGATGGATAGAACTAAAGAAGGCAATGCTAAATCTGAGAATTTAAAAGGTAGGGAACTAACTAAAGTAAAGGATCTAAATCCACAATTTGCACAAAGATCATATGTTTCCCTTGATTTGTACAAGTTAAGTAGCATGGATGAGAATTCTAATAAGGGCGAATTGGTGAAGAGTTCTTATCAGGAGACTATCATAAATTCTGATTGTGGTAAGCGAACTGAGGGTCTTCAAGAACAAGAAAGTATTTTTTACACTAATACCTTTTCTCAATGGGGACTTCCTCTCTCTAACAATAAGAAAGGATTCAAGTTGAAGGAAGATGCCTCAAATCATGCTCTATCTTCCAAACTTCAAAATAATGAGCCATTGATGGATATACGAAGTAGCATGATAAATGCATATACATTTGAGAAGAACACTCTGGTTAGCCATAATACCGGAATTTTAAGTCATAACAATGAAGATGTTGAGGATATATCAACAAATTCACTTTTTGCAAGTGAGGATAAACATGTTTTTCATAGCCTAAGGAATAAAGGTATTTCTAACTTGGTGCTTCCTATGTCATTACCAAATTATTGTCACCATGGAAAATATGCAAAGAGGGGTGATAGAGTGAGAGATACGACTTGCAGTAAAGGACATTTAGATTCCTTTACTCCAATATGGAATTGTCTTTGCACAAAGGAGTGGGATCCTGGTATTCACGACACTCCCGCAATTCACCATAACAAAGGATGCAACATTTTGTTGTCATTTTGGATATCAGTAATGACAATCAAAACTTTGTATTCATGGCCCAGGATCTTTGGTAAAAATGAAATAAGTGAGCAAAAGATTATGACTACATATCATCTCATTCAATATGATTAGGCCACTCTTTCTTGTTCTTTTTCAAGGCTAAAATCTACTAAGGAGAATACATATACTCTGGCTAATATAGGTGTTTCCCAACAACAGTTGAAAGACATACATAATGCCAAATATATGAATGAGCATTTTTTATAGTAATTGGGTTAAGCAGAGTATATTGTTTCATAACATACATCTAGCACAACCACCTAAGAGAGGATGGTATGTGAGGATGGAATTTTGTAAGCAAGGAGTAACTTGTGAAAGCTCCTTAATTGCTATGGGAAAATGCAATGATACATAATTTCCCATCTTCTTATTATGGTATTCATTGTTTGGAAACTTTGTATAATCACCCCACAAAACTCACACTAGTGCATTTAAGCTCATACAAAAGAGGGCAATTAGTTTATTAGATTATATTCAAAATAAAATATTCCTACCACCTATTTATGAAGCGACTCTATTGAGTGAAGATCTTTTTGTTGTCATTGGTAAGGAAGATGAGAAATTTATCTTCACCACTATTCCAAGACAACTAGTACCATCTATAGTGCCTAATTTTAGTGCTCCTATCATTTACATATTGGATAAGTGGGAGGAAGGCAAGCATTGGTAGAAAACATCACATTGGTTCTTACACAAAAGAGTCAACCAATAGCTGATCTGAAATTCACCTACAAGGTTGTTTGGGATAATAAAAATCAAATGGCAAATATATGGGCTAATAAAAATCAAATAGAAGCTATAATTCACACTAATCTAATCATAATCAACCAATGTCATGAGGTTGAAATGGAAGTCATAAAGACACTAAGAGAAATTAGGGAAAGTGAATCAAATTTTCTCATACAAAGTAATGAAACCATGAAAAGCAACATTGAAGCTCTAAAGAATGAGCTTATTAGCATAATAATATTGAGTGAGTGTAATGCCCCTCGCCTTTTGGCTTGTGTTAGATGCTATTTTATCAGTACTTTTGTCAGTTCTGGAACAGTTGATAGTTTTTATTTCATAATTTCAGTTCGAGACATTTGGTTTAATGTGTATTGGTTTATGCTTTCATTAATCTTGATAGATTTTGTTCAAGGGATGTATTGAAACATGTTCTATGAGTTTTGATGATACTATATTACTTCAGTTTTGATGAGATGGCTATGATTGGTGTTGGTTAGAAAATAAAGTCATGTTTATGTTCTGATTATAGTCTTGTATTGGAGCGGGGACGGTGTAGTACTGCTCGGATCGAGTACCCTACTACGCCGCAATTCTCCGTCTCGGTGTTTGCGATGTATATGCATATAGATGATCACAGATAACCATTGGTTTTCACGCAGGTTGCAAGTACTGGGCCTCGACTCCACCTGATCTAGCAGGTCTGAGCGGGCCCTACACCATGGATAAGATGATGGAGATAATATGAGGACCTTACCGCTAGGTCAGTTTCAGTCCGTGTCGTGGTCTTGTGTTCTTGTCGTCATCTTGGATCCTTACCCTAGTCTTGTGATGTGATGCGACATTGTTCCTTGGTTCTTGTTGTTGATCGTCGCGGGTTGTGGAGTGTTATTATGTTGGTTACTCTTGTCTTTGCATCTCTGGTATCTTTATGATCTTATAGTATTGGCATAGTCGTATGAATTGGTTATTGTTCTTTTGAAAAGTCTTTTTGGTATGATGGATATTGTTAGGCTTTAATGTATATGATTTTTAAGTTGTGAGAGGTATTTGGCTTATAGTCAACTTATTATCCTATTCTGGGAATAATTTAAGTAATGTTGATTTCGTAGGAAGGTAATAAATGCATAGCCGTTTTAAAGTTTGTTGTGGGCGCATAATTTAATTTTGAGGGTTGTCGGTTATCCGGGGAAGATCTGAGAAGCCCTATGTTGGGAAAAATATTTCAAATTTCCTCAGAGAGTGGGATTGTGGAGTTATTTTGGGAGTTACGGGAATTAATGGTTGGTCTATTTTTCTGGTCTCGGGAAGCTTGTTGGGGGATTCTTGTTTTGGCTCAGGAAGGGGTTTTGGGGGGTGTGAAGAAAGAGGAGTTTCAGAGGAAAAAGATTACACTCTGGAGCGTTCTTGTTCGGGTAAGTCTTGTAAACCTCTGCATTTCTTGTCTTGAATGCTCTGTAATATTAGAATTCTTGGGAAAAAAATCTTGGATGGTGTCACAGGCATAGAATTGATATTTTTTTTCAATTTTATCATCCGGGTCTTGTTGTGAAGTCCTTACCTTGGTGTTGGTTGCTATGTGTACCTGGTTGTCGGTCCTCAGATTCTTGTGCACTCCTCAATCTTTTAACTGTTGTACTTTTAATGCCTTCTAAGATTAGCGTGAACATTTGTGTGCACTCCAGTCTCTATTTTGCTACTGCAACAATACATTTTCATGGGATCATGCTTCATTTTTGTACACTATTGTGCCGGTCTATTCTTCCACATTTTGTTTCTGATATAAAAAAAAAATTGAGCAGCTTGCTAGTCGCCGTTGTCTGTTAGTCTCCCTCTTAAAACAAAAATTCCTTTGGACGTATTCCTTGTAAGAGCCAACAATCACTGCATGCCACGAGTCTGTCATTTCTTCTGAGTAGATTGTCAATCTATTCGTGTGCAAATTTGGTTACCCTGCCTTCATCGTCTCATCACTCCTTAAATCTGCTCCTTCCACGGACTCTATTTGTATTTATTTCCTTTTAGCTCCAATCCAAACAAGTGACCTCTGAGTATTGCGAAAAGAAAACACTTTAGGCCTCTGATTCGGACCATCATCCTTACGTCGATGGATGGCCGTGCCCTGTAGCAAACTTCGCTAGTAGAGGCAAGGAGGAGGCGGGCAAGATGTGGAGTCGGGTTTAGAACCCATCTTTTGCATCTGCTTGAAAGCTTCTTCGGATTAAACACCCTTCCTCTTGCTTTTACTGAAGTCCTGTAGCGCGCTCAGTAAGTTCGCGTGCTCTACCTTCTTTTAGACGGTATTTCTTTGTGAAACTTGTCACAGTATGGGGAGGTGTCGCCTTCGCTGCAGTACGTAACCAGCCATCATTGCAATCCCTGCGACGACATTTCTCGAGGCGCTGTGTCATAAGTGCAACTTCTAGTGTATGGCATTAGTTAACCTTCCCATCCTTGCTTATGTCTGATGCATACTTACCTCAGCGTCGATGTTGTGCAGCCTTTATCCCTGCGTGTGACGGAGCCGTCTCTAGGTTGTTGTAATGGCTTTCCTTATACTAGACATTAAATTAACCTTAAGCATTATTAAGTTTCTTTTTCTTGAGCAGAGAAAACGGTGACCATTCTTCTTTTGCGACTGATGTTTCTAAATTCGCTGTGCCATGATTGCCGCGTACCATTATTGCCATTTAGATCTGTGGTCTGATGCGGAAATCTGCATGTAGAACCCAGGGATATCGCTATCTTATGTCATTGTTAGCTTGCTTTCCTTCTAGACCGAAATGGCTCCTGTTTGAGAAACGGATGTGCCTGTTAGAAAACAAGTCAGTCGGTCGAAAGTTTATGATTGGTATAATTATTGATAGTCGTTATTGCATGAATAGGTGTCTTAACGTGTGTAGAGGGTATCGATTTAGAAAAACAAATGCATTCTATTCTTTTTGTATTTTATTATGAGCTACGTGAGATTTGATGATTGGAATAGGTTGGACCCATTACCGAATTGTATTGTAGTTAAATAGGTTATCATGTGTAGCTATAATCGTCAATTAGATTAAATCGATATGTTTTGTAGTGCGGATAAACGTAGATGTGGTTTTGATGTAATAGTGTTAAATTGAAATTGGTTAGGAGACTTGATTTTAGTTTGTAAAAATATTGAAATTGCTTCTTTTGCTAGGGATAGATGGTATAAGGATGGATATTTTCTTGTTTTAATAAAAAAGAATTATTCTGGTTGGCACAATAATGCTTTCTTCATACTGATTTATCAGGTGGACCTTTATAGATATTATTTTGCTCTAAGGGCGTGAAAATTTAGTAGTTGAATGGTAAGGTATTGCAAGTTTAGATCTTGTTGGGAAATTCTCTTCTTTTGAAAACCTTGTTGTATGCTTTCACGGACCTTGTAGTTTGAATAAATTTCGCTATTTTATAAAGTTAGGGTTTCCTAGGAAAATGTCTTTTAATTGAAACCATGTTGTCCATTTGATTAAGAGTTGTTGTAGTAAGGGTTTTGGATGTAAGTATTTTCTTTACCTATGAGTGTCAGCGTTGCATTTAAGCACCTTCTTACTCAGTGTTGAGTGGTGTTGTTAGGTTTTGTCTAGTTATGCCACGTTGGGTTGTGAGGGTTCTTATGATCCAAGTTTTGGTGTGCACCATGTTTTGGGCTAGTTGAGTTGTTGGACGTATTATATCTGTGTGAAGCCCGAGTTAGGAATCTGGAGACCAAATGTGTTATTGTGGCTTGAGTACCTTGAGGTTGTGTAATATTTCGTCCTCTCCTTTCCGGTGTTCTGTGCCATTATCATGATCCTCTAAGCCTAGTTCGATATTAGAAGGGGATTGTTGTTTTTGGTCATGTGTTCATTTACCGACTCCAGAAGCTGTTTGTGTGTTATTTTTCTTGAAATGTAAGCCGAATTGATGTTGTGGTATTACTCCCCTTTTTGTTTCAAAAGATTATGGAAATTCCGTTCATTGTGGTTTGGAGGATGAAATATGTTTTGTGCCAGACCGATTGTAACCCTTGTTCCTTTTTGCTGTGGGTGTATGGACGATCAGAGGATGCTAAGAGAGTGGCTTCCATGGTGGGGCCGGCGCCTAGGGAGAGGTCACCTAGGTAACCCCATGGAAGTTGTAAACAAGTGGAAACTTAATAATGTACCTAGTAGGGTTGGGTAGTGATTCACTTAACAAGATAATTAATGTGACCTCGCCCACGCCTTGAGTGCTCTCATAGACCAAGGGTGGGATGAGAAGGCCTGGTTGGCAAGGCTGACCTCCTCGTCTCCATGAGTGGACAGGTCGGTTCCGCATGTGTCACCCTATGGGGCCGACACCTAGAGAGAGGCTGCCAGGGTAACCGTAGATGGGGGCCGGCTTCTGGTGAGAGATAGCCTGGGTAACCCATGTTAGGGCCATGCGATGACACTCTTCTTACGCAGCCCTGCTATGTTCTTCTGTTGTTGTTGGTACCTCTGGAGTGTGATCTAGTTGTCATGTTTGACCTAGTCTGGTGTGTTGTTCTATCTTGATGAGTACTACCGGTTGTGTGCTATCTATTCTTCATGTGTTGCTTGGAGTCTGGTTGGAAATTGTGTCTTCGACGGCAGCCTTGACCTAGTGGTAATCCTCTTATTATCTCCTAGCTCGGTGGGGTGGACCTCAGGGTTCCACATGGTTGGGAGGTAGAGCTATCCATTGGTCCTCTTGGAGATTCAGTTGAGCTTGGTGCAGAGATGTTCCAGTTTCTGGTGACTTCCATTCTTCTGCAGTGTTGTATGACCTCCTTATGTACTATTTTGTAAATCGACGAGATCGATCTTGAAATCATGTACTCTTGTAATCTTGTACTCTTGCCATCTTGTATACTTATTACCTTGTAATCTTGTAATCATGTAATTTGGAACTTGGACATGTATTCAAGCATCATGTTGTTGTAAAAGTTATTGGTTTAGTCTTGTCTGCAGATTGATGGTTATCACTCTTATGGTTTCATTTAATTTCCTAATGCTGTTATGTTGCCCTAGAGTGGATTAGATGGACTCTTTTCTATTCTACATGTTTTCTTATTATCATTGGTTACTGCATTGTTCTTGATTTAAAAAAAAAAAAAAAAAAATTCCGCTCTGGTTATCTTCCACTCTAGGGTTGCACGACGGGGCGTTACATTTGGTATCAGAGCCAAGTTTAACACTGGGTACCCTGGTTATATTTGAGCCCATTGTGCAACCTTGTGCTTGTATTCTGTAGAATAAGTTTATCTTTAAGGTGCATCTGTTAATGTAATAGATGCCTTGGTGTTGTAGGTAGATGCCTAGAGGCAGAGGCAGAGGTCGGGGCAGAGGTAGAGGTCGTGGAAGAGGTGGTGGCTGTACACCTCCTCCCAATTCTCCTCAGTCGAGTGCCCATGAAGGCGGAGGTCAGAACATGGAGGATCAGGGACAGCCTGACGGAGCTCAGTTGAGGCAGATTTTGGAGGAGGCTCTTGCTCGTTTAGGCCCTAGACAGGAGGGCAGGCAGACCCGAGGAGATCAGGAGGTTGACCAGCGGGGTCCTAGAGAGAGAGATAGGTCTCCTAGACCTAGAGAGTTGTCAGCTGAGCAGGAGGCCATCCTAGCCAGCCACATGAGGGATTTACTGAGAGCACGCCCTCCCATTTTTGATGGAGCTGGTAGCGGACTAGAGGCAGAGACTTGGCTTTTGGACCTAGGTAGGTGTTTCGCCATGCATCCGTATGGTAGCAACACCAAAGCCAGATGCTATTCTGCATCTTCGAGGGTTTGCTTCGACCTGGTGGCGGCTAGAGGAGCAGAAGTTGCATTTGGATATTAGCACTATGTCTTGGGAGCTATTCTTAGAGAGATTCAGAGCCTGTTTTCTTTCTGACCACTGGAGGCAACGTCAAGCAGACGAGTTTCACGAGCTGAGGCAATTGGCCATGACGGTTGAGCAGTACGAGCGTAGATTTTATGAGCTCAAACAATATGCAGGTATTGGGGATGACGAGTCCATGTTGGTGCAGCACTTCATCAGGGGCTTGAATGCCCAGATTAGTGGAGGGGTTCGTGTATTCGAACCTAAGACTATGGAGGTTGCTGTGGAGAAAGCCCAGATAGTAGAGGAGAATCTGGCTATGGCACTTAGTGGGCATACGGGAGTGCACATTGGCAGTGCACCATCTTCAGTATATGGTTCTCGAGGTGGTCCCACTCAGGCATCAGGTTCCCATGCACCCTCAAAGGGTGGTCGACAGCAGTCTTCGCAGGCTAAGCCGAAGAGTTCACATCATCAGCAAGGTAATAGATTTCAGAAAATGAAAGATCGATCTTCGCAGCGCAATAAGCGGAACCGTTTTGATCAGCCAGGCCAGAGTACGCAGTCCATAGTGAGCAGAGGCAGCGTCCAACAGTCTAGTGCTTTCAGGGGCACCGGGTGTTTCTCTTGTGGCCAGCAGGGCCATATCGCTAGGCAGTGCCCACAGAAGGGCGCATCAGGATTTGGACATCGACCGGCGGCATCTGAGCCGACAGTTGGTGATGCAGGCAGGTCCCACCGAGTCTTTGCAGCGGTAGATGACCGACAGGCAGAGCATCAGGGTACCGTGGTGGAGGCATCTGGTCGCATGCGAGGCAGAGGCGTTGGATGGAGTTCCTGTGCGAGTATGACTTCGAGGTCAGATATATTCAGGGCAAGGAGAATGTGGTAGCAGATGCCCTTAGTCGTCAGAGGCACGAGATCTCAGAAGTCTCTCTTACAGTTGATTTGAGAGGGCAGATTCTCGCTGCTCTGTCTTCGGACAGTTGGTGTCAGGAGGTGAGATCTGAGATTGAGTCTGGTAGACCTTTAGAGGGTAGATTCTCTGGTTACTCATTTGAGTCAGATGGTCTTTTGCGACATTTGGGCCGTATCTATGTTCCTAGTTCAGAGGGTCTTCGTACCCTAGCTTTGTCTGAGGCACATCGAGCACCCTACTCAGCTCATCCGGGTGTCAAGAAGATGTATGCGGATCTGCGTCAGCTGTACTTTTGGAGTGGCATGAAGCGGGATATTGCTGACTTTGTGTCGAGATGTCTTGAGTGTCAGAGGGTGAAGGCGGAGCATCAGCACCCTGCAGGTCTTTTGCAGCCTCATTTGATTCCGGAGTGGAAGTGGGATATCATTTCGATAGACTTCATTGTCAGTTTGTCGATGTCCGCTCGTCGACACGATGCTATTATGGTCACTGTGGATAGGTTGACGAAGGTAGCTCACTTCTCTCCTGTCCGTGCTTCTTACAATGCTTCTACGGTGGCTAGAGTATTCATGGAGGACATTGTCAGACTTCATGGGATTCCTCGTAGGATTATCTCAGACAGAGATCCAGTGTTCACTTCCGCCCTTTGGACTTCATTGCAGCATGCCTTGGGGACACAGTTGAACTTTAGTTCAGCTTACCACCCTGAGACTGATGGTCAGACCGACAGGGTTAACCAAGTTCTCGAGGATATGCTGAGGACGTATGTGATGGATCGGCAGAACCGTTGGGAGGATTACCTGTACCTGGTGGAGTTTGCTTATAATAATGGATATCATAGTTCTATCGGCATGTCTCCATTTCAGGCTTTGTATGGCCGTCCGTGTAGGACCCCTTTGAGTTGGGATCGTCTAGAGGATAGAGTGCTTCTGGGTCCTGATATGCTTAGAGATATGGAGCAGCAGGTGGAAAGGATTAGAGAGCATTTGGTGGCAACTCAGGACAGACAGAAAAAGTATGCCGATGCTCATAGGATCGATCGTCAGTTTTCAGTTGGGGATCGGGTGTTCTTGCGTGTGCGTCCGCGAAAGAGTCCAATCCGCTATGGAAAGGGTTCTAAGCTAGCGCCATGCTTTGTAGGACCTTTTGAGGTGTTGGAGAGGATCGGTCCTGTTGCTTATCGCCTTGCTTTACCGCCCAGCCTTTCACGCATCCATGATGTGTTTCATGTTTCAGTACTTAGACCTTACTTTCCAGATATTGCTCATGTTCTTGATTGGACTGCTCTACAGGTAGAGGACGGGCAGCTGGCTTTGGAGCCCGTAGGCATCCTTCAGCTCAGGAGACTTACTCTCAGGGGCAGAGACGTGGAGCAGGTCAGGGTCCAGTGGGACCCTAATGATGAGACCTCGGCTACTTGGGAGGATGCTACCAGGATGAGGGAGTTGTATCCTCACTTATTTGCAGGCTTCCAGGAGTAAGCCTAGTTCTAGGGGGGAGGATGTAATGCCCCTCGCCTTTTGGCTTGTGTTAGATGCTATTTTATCAGTACTTTTGTCAGTTCTGGAACAGTTGATAGTTTTTATTTCATAATTTCAGTTCGAGACATTTGGTTTAATGTGTATTGGTTTATGCTTTCATTAATCTTGATAGATTTTGTTCGAGGGATGTATTGAAACATGTTCTATGAGTTTTGATGATACTATATTACTTCAGTTTTGATGAGATGGCTATGATTGGTGTTGGTTAGAAAATAAAGTCATGTTTATGTTCTGATTATAGTCTTGTATTGGAGCGGGGACGGTGTAGTACTGCTCGGATCGAGTACCCTACTACGCCGCAATTCTCCGTCTCGGTGTTTGCGATGTATATGCATATAGATGATCACAGATAACCATTGGTTTTCACGCAAGTTGCAGGTACCGGGCCTCGACTCCACCTGATCTAGCAGGTCTGAGCGGGCCCTACACCATGGATAAGATGATGGAGATAATATGAGGACCTTACCGCTAGGTCAGTTTCAGTCTGTGTCGTGGTCTTGTGTTCTTGTCGTCATCTTGGATCCTTACCCTAGTCTTGTGATGTGATGCGACGTTGTTCTTTGGTTCTTGTTGTTGATCGTCGCGGGTTGTGGAGTGTTATTATGTTGGTTACTCTTGTCTTTGCATCTCTGGTATCTTTATGATCTTATAGTATTGGCATAGTCGTATGAATTGGTTATTGTTCTTTTGAAAAGTCTTTTTGGTATGATGGGTATTGTTAGGCTTTAATGTATATGATTTTTAAGTTGTGAGAGGTATTTGGCTTATAGTCAACTTATTATCCTATTCTGGGAATAATTTAAGTAATGTTGATTTCGTAGGAAGGTAATAAATGCATAGCCGTTTTAAAGTTTGTTGTGGGCGCATAATTTAATTTTGAGGGTTGTCGGTTATCCGGGGAAGATCTGAGAAGCCCTATGTTGGGAAAAATATTTCAAATTTCCTCAGAGAGTGGGATTGTGGAGTTATTTTGGGAGTTACGGGAATTAATGGTTGGTCTATTTTTCTGGTCTCGGGAAGCTTGTTGGGGGATTCTTGTTTTGGCTCAGGAAGGGGTTTTGGGGGGTGTGAAGAAAGAGGAGTTTCGGAGGAAAAAGATTACACTCTGGAGCGTTCTTGTTCGGGTAAGTCTTGTAAACCTCTGCATTTCTTGTCTTGAATACTCTGTAATATTAGAATTCTTGGGAAAAAAATCTTGGATGGTGTCACAGGCATAGAATTGATATTTTGTTTCAATTTTATCATCTGGGTCTTGTTGTGAAGTCCTTACCTTGGTGTTGGTTGCTATGTGTACCTGGTTGTCGGTCCTCAAATTCTTGTGCACTCCTCAATCTTTTAACTGTTGTACTTTTAATGCCTTCTAAGATTAGCGTGAAAATTTGTGTGCACTCCAGTCTCTATTTTGCTACTACAACAATACATTTTCATGGGATCATGCTTCATTTTTGTACACTATTGTGCCGGTCTATTCTTCCACATTTTGTTTCTGATATAAAAAAAAACTGAGCAGCTTGCTAGTCGCCGTTGTCTGTTAGTCTCCCTCTTAAAACAAAAATTCCTTTGGAGGTATTCCTTGTAAGAGCCAACAATCACTGCATGCCACGGGTCTGTCATTTCTTCTGAGTAGATTGTCAATCTATTCGTGTGCAAATTTGGTTACCCTGCCTTCATCGTCTCATCACTCCTTAAATCTGCTCCTTCCACGGACTCTATTTGTATTTATTTCCTTTTAGCTCCAATCCAAACAAGTGACCTCTGAGTATTACGAAAAGAAAACACTTTAGGCCTCTGATTCGGACCATCATCCTTGCGTCGATGGATGGCCGTGCCCTGCAGCAAACTTCGCTAGCAGAGGCAAGGAGGAGGCGGGCAAGATGTGGAGTCGGGTTTAGAACCCATCTTTTGCATCCGCTTGAAAGCTTCTTCGGATTAAACACCCTTCCTCTTTCTTTTACTGAAGTCCTGCAGCGCGCTCAGTAAGTTCGCGTGCTCTACCTTCTTTTAGACGGTATTTCTTTGTGAAACTTGTCACAGTATGGGGAGGTGTCGCCTTCGCTGCAATGCGTAACCAGCCATCATTGCAATCCCTGCGACGACATTTCTTGAGGCGCTGTGTCATAAGTGCAACTTCTAGTATATGGCATTAGTTAACCTTCCCATCCTTGCTTATGTCTGATGCATACTTACCTCAGCGTCGATGTTGTGCAGCCTTTATCCCTGCGTGTGACGGAGCCATCTCTAGGTTGTTGTAATGGCTTTCCTTATACCAGACATTCCATTAGCCTTAAGCATTATTAAGTTTCTTTTTCTTGAGCAGAGAAAACGGTGACCATTCTTCTTTTGCGACTGATGTTTCTAAATTCGCTGTGCCATGATTGCCGTGTACCATTATTGCCATTTAGATCTGTGGTCTGATGCGGAAATCTGCATGTAGAACCCAGGGATATCGCTATCTTATGTCATTGTTAGCTTGCTTTCCTTCTAGACCGAAATGGCTCCTGTTTGAGAAACGGATGTGCCTGTTAGAAAACAAGTCAGTCGGTCGAAAGTTTATGATTGGTATAATTATTGATAGTCGTTATTGCATGAATAGGTGTCTTAACGTGTGTAGAGGGTATCGATTTAGAAAAACAAATGCATTCTATTCTTTTTGTATTTTATTATGAGCTACGTGAGATTTGATGATTGGAATAGGTTGGACCCATTACCGAATTGTATTGTAGTTAAATAGGTTATCATGTGTAGCTATAATCGTCAATTAGATTAAATCGATATGTTTTGTAGTGCAGATAAACGTAGATGTGGTTTTGATGTAATAGTGTTAAATTGAAATTGGTTAGGAGACTTGATTTTAGTTTGTAAAAATATTGAAATTGCTTCTTTTGCTAGGGATAGATGGTATAAGGATGGATATTTTCTTGTTTTAATAAAAAAGAATTATTCTGGTTGGCACAATAATGCTTTCTTCATACTGATTTATCAGGTGGACCTTTATAGATATTATTTTGCTCTAAGGGCGTGAAAATTTAGTAGTTGAATGGTAAGGTATTGCAAGTTTAGATCTTATTGGGAAATTCTCTTCTTTTGAAAACCTTGTTGTATGCTTTCACGGACCTTGTAGTATGAATAAATTTCGCTATTTTATAAAGTTAGGGTTTCCTAGGAAAATGTCTTTTAATTGAAACCATGTTGTCCATTTGATTAAGAGTTGTTGTAGTAAGGGTTTTGGATGTAAGTATTTTCTTTACCTATGAGTGTCAGCGTTGCATTTAAGCACCTTCTTACTCAGTGTTGAGTGGTGTTGTTAGGTTTTGTCTAGTTATGCCACGTTGGGTTGTGAGGGTTCTTATGATCCAAGTTTTGGTGTGCACCATGTTTTGGGCTAGTTGAGTTGTTGGAAGTATTATATCTGTGTGAAGCCCGAGTTAGGAATCTAGAGACCAAATGTGTTATTGTGGCTTGAGTACCTTGAGGTTGTGTAATATTTCATCCTCTCCTTTCCGGTGTTCTGTGCCATTATCATGATCCTCTAAGCCTAGTTCGATATCAGAAGGGGATTGTTGTTTTTGGTCATGTGTTCATTTACCGACTCCAGAGGCTGTTTGTGTGTTATTTTTCTTGAAACGTAAGCCGAATTGATGTTGTGGTATTACTCCCCTTTTTGTTTCAAAAGATTATGGAAATTCCGTTCGTTGTGGTTTGGAGGATGAAATATGTTTTGTGCCGACCGATTGTAACCCTTGTTCCTTTTTGCTGTGGGTGTATGGACGATCAGAGGATGCTAAGAGAGTGGCTTCCATGGTGGGGCCGGCGCCTAGGGAGAGGTCGCCTGGGTAACCCCATGGAAGTTGTAAACAAGTGGAAACTTAATAATGTACCTAGTAGGGTTGGGTAGTGATTCACTTAACAAGATAATTAATGTGACCTCACCCACGCCTTGAGTGCTCTCATAGACCAAGGGTGGGATGGGAAGGCCTGGTTGGCAAGGCCGACCTCCTCGTCTCCATGAGTGGACAGGTCGGTTCCGCATGTGTCACCCTATGGGGCCGGCACCTAGAGAGAGGCTGCCAGGGTAACCGTAGATGGGGGCCGGCTTCTGGTGAGAGATAGCCTGGGTAACCCATGTTAGGGCCATGCGATGACACTCTTCTTACGCAGCCCTGCTATGTTCTTCTGTTGTTGTTGGTACATCTGGAGTGTGATCTAGTTGTCATGTTTGACCTAGTCTGGTGTGTTGTTCTATCTTGATGAGTACTACCGGTTGTGTGCTATCTGTTCTTCATGTGTTGCTTGGAGTCTGGTTGGAAATTGTGTCTTCGACGGCAGCCTTGACCTAGTGGTAATCCTCTTATTATCTCCTAGCTCGATGGGGTGGACCTCAGGGTTCCACATGGTTGGGAGGTAGAGCTATCCATTGGTCCTCTTGGAGATTCAGTTGAGCTTGGTGCAGAGATGTTCCAGTTTCTAGCGACTTCCATTCTTCTACAGTGTTGTATGACCTCCTTATGTACTATTTTGTAAATCGACGAGATCGATCTTGAAATCATGTACTCTTGTAATCTTGTACTCTTGCCATCTTGTATACTTATTACCTTGTAATCTTGTAATCATGTAATTTGGAACTTGGACATGTATTCAAGCATCATGTTGTTGTAAAAGTTATTGGTTTAGTCTTGTCTGCAGATTGATGGTTATCACTCTTATGGTTTCATTTAATTTCCTAATGCTGTTATGTTGCCCTAGAGTGGATTAGATGGACTCTTTTCTATTCTACATGTTTTCTTATTATCATTGGTTACTGCATTGTTCTTGATTTAAAACAAAAAAAAAAATTCCGCTCTGGTTATCTTCCACTCTAGGGTTGCACGATGGGGCGTTACAGTGAGAACCATGGAAGTTATGTATTCAAGAAAAAAATGAGTTGGAAAATAAGGTGAAGGAATGCAATGATGTGATTGGGGAATTACAACAAAATATGAATGAAGATAGATTTGCAGGGGATGCTTGTAAGACAAATATGCAAGGAAAATTTGTGAGGCTACAAAATAAGCTTGATTATGTAGTTAATAAAAGAAAAATTGTGAACCCGAAACATGAGAAATTATGCGCTAAACATAGAAATGATAAAAATGAGTCAAGAAAATACAATAAAAGGGCCAAGAAATTAAAAACAAAGATGGTCAAAGATCAAAGAATATGGGATTCTAGTAGGGTAGATTTAGAAAGAAAAATTATATAGAACTGCAAACTAATCTTAATGAAACAAGAGTATTGAGTCAAGGACATGAAGAGATGTGCACAAAGCTAAGACAAGAACAAATTGATTTGGAAAACACATTAAAAGAATGTAATGATATTGTTTAGTGGAAAATTGGATTTGTTAATTTTTTAGTGTTTTGATGTTTAAATCCTCCTTTCCACTTTACATTCAAGGATCTAGGGTCGAGTGGCGGACACTATCATACCCTAGGTCGCTTGTGAGATGTAGGGAAACTTGGAGTAGGGAATTTAATTATCAATTTTCCTTCTCCTATGCTCAATTGACCATTAAAATCCTAATTATGCAAATACGACAACAAATTGACGAATAACGAAAAAAGCTCTTGCAGACATGAGTAAAATACCAAATCATAAAGTACCTATTTTCGAGGCTCTGAAGCGGAATAGTCAGGGACACTGGAAGGGGCGCCCAAGTCTAAGGTACCAGTTTCTTCGCGGGATCCAAACCTCCTTCCGACACTGATCAGCCATGTAACTTCTGTTTCCTGAAACTTAGATGCGGAGGATACTAGAGCAAGCACCCAAGTCCTGGAAGTGCTCCTGTGTCTTGCTTTTCTTCAGATCTTGAATCCTTGATGCCGGCCAATCCTTCCTGCAACTTCACTTTTCCCAAATGTGACACTTGTAACCTGCAATCACAAGAAATGGTTTGGGGGTTGTGGTGTTTAGAGGCTTGCCTTAGTCAAGCCCCGGAAGACACTTAAGTCTCTGAACACTGTTGACAGATAAAGAGTGCGTGCCATTGTGAGGCAGAGGCAAAAACCAAAGGAATCAATGATGAAAACATAATATAATGTCAACTTGTAGTGAAGCTCTCATGGGAGGAAGATGCTCTTCATTCCATGAGGAAATTGATGCTCAAATCTACAAATATCATCACACAAAACACACAAGTCTGCTCTTGCAATGCAATGAAAGCCTTGAATCACCTTGAGAACACAATAGCTTGCTAGTAATCATCTAGTTGAAATCTAGTTTACAAATGAATGCCTAAACATGCTTATATATGCAACTACAAGCACTCCCACCAAGATTTCAAAAATCAAAACTTACCGTGTTGGCAAAAGGACCAAATAATGGTTAGTAAACTGACACTTAAATTTTGGGCTTGACCCAAAATAGGGCAGGACTAGGGCGCGGGCGCCCAAGTCCTCCCCCCTATTTTGGGCAAGGTTAAGGTCAAGGGGTCCTCCTCGGTCCACTTTGCCATGAAACCTAGGCCTTATTCCATCGAGATGCCAAAATATGAACTAAGATGTCCTAAATGCATGCTAAAGACCCGGGAGCTAAACCTTATGAGGGAAAAGCCCCCAAGGGGACATTTTTCGACAATACATTTAGCCCCCACTTTAATGTATGTATAAACAAGAGGCCAATACATGCATTAAAGTACGGTCACAAACACAACAAACACGCCAAGCACAGAGAAGACACGCCAATCACATAGAAGATAGTAACAGGCACGTAAAACACGGAGAGGACAATTATAGTCACGTAAAACATGGAGAAGATAGTCAATGCATAGAAGACACATTAATGCATGGAAGACATAAATGATATCTTTTCTTTTCTTTTTCTTATATATATGAAATGTAGATACTAGAAAGTAAACAAACCTCCCATAATACATGATGCACTCATCGCGCAGGTCTTTGTATATATGGGGCAACACACACGCAAGACATGCAAAACCTCCCAAAATGCAGGAAGCATATGGGGCAACAGACGCGCCAAACAAAGCAAGCACACTAAACACACACACTTGAAGACACAGAGAAAACACAGAAGACAAGCGATGGAGTGTACCTATTTCTAGGTCCAACACCATCTCAGGCACATTACAGGCACACACCGATGATTGGGCTTCGCCACAACAATCGTCGAAGACACGCTTAAGTGTTGAGTTAGTCACAGAACTGCTTCCTGCCTCCACAAAGGAATTTTGAATATGCAACCCCACCCACGTCACAGAGATGCCTTACAGTGAAAAGGAAGCATGGCATACCACCCCACTCACGTCACGGAGATGCCTTACAGTGAAAGGGAGGTATGAGCTCAAAAGTATACAACCCCACCCGCATCACAGAGACGCCTTACGGTGAAAAGGAGGTATACGCAATAGATAGATTGATTGATTGCAAACAAACTCAAGATGCAGGAAGTACTCATCATACTAGCCTACACCTGAGGACAAGCACATTGCTAACATCTACAACAGACAGCTTACCTTATAGATGCCCCCACCTTAAGGTGGTTGATATCATGGAACGGTATCAAGCACGTTAAGGTAGGAATAAAACACACAAGGGAACACTGACTTTCGCAAAGCCCATGCCCCCCGGAGATGACATGTACTTTATGATCATGAAATGTTCCCACAAACACATCCCTACAAGAAACATGTTAGTGTCTACAACATCATGATAAACAACAACATCAATGCATATGATTAACCACACAAAGAGCCAAGGTTATACAAAAAATTCAAATTTTGAGGATAACCATGGGGCTATATCACGAAGCTCTCCGAATCAAGTACCGCCAAGGCTAGATTCAAAGACAAACAAAGGTGCATAGAGTAGCAGTATTGTTAAGATTTGTAAATGTGACAGAAACATCATCAAATTCACTACACAGCAAGCATGAGTGCTTCCACTAGCCAAGCGTCAGATAAAATATACAACCCCATCGTCATATTAGGAACTAAGTCCATTTTTTGATTGCTCTCGAAAGGGACACTAGGTCCGCATCAGTATAAATGTTTGTCGTCATCTGCCCTCTATATGGAAACACTAGAGGAAGAGAAACAATAAATAAGAGAGGAGAAACAAGTGTCTTAGGGACAGTCACGTAGGAGGGTGCCCCCAGGTCACCAACCACGATGCTATGTCCATAAGACACAACACACAACAATGAAATTAGAGAGAGGCAATTTAGAAGAATGATGATGCAAATAGAAGAAGGTCACAACAGAGACGGTTTCCTGGTATCTCAGACATTACGAGAGAATCCAAGGTCATCCTAGGAGGCCTAAACAACACATAACACATCATGGGGGAAGCACATCACGAGAGAGATAAAGGGTTAGAGATACTTACCTATAGGGTCTTCATGCTAGAAGTCATCAAAAATCATTCTCTTTCCAATTGCAAACATAAGTTACCATTACCAAGTTTTTGTAATTATTGTATTGTTCATTCTTAAATACTTCTTGGTTTGACTCAATGTTAGGTGGAATGTTTTCTTGTTGAAGTTCATTATTACACATACTCACTATCCTCTTAGGTGGTGGGAGAAGCAAATTATTTTGAGTGATCTCAACATCCATCCTTAAAGGAGTTAATGTGAGAGACTTTTCCTCATCCACTAGTGATACATCCTTAGTGATGTCCAAATGACTTGAATAATCAAACAAAGGAGGGACATTAAAGGTCTTCTCTTCCTTAGTGAAATCCAAGGTATGTGGACAATCAACTAAAGAAAGAAGGTTGGTGGGATGATCCACAGAGGTAGGAATTTGATTATTGTTAAATGAAAGCTCATATTCTACCCATGGAATGCTCTTTGTTAGAGGGAGCTCTTCATTCACTAATGCTTCATCTTGGCTAGGGAGAGTACTAGAATTACTAAAGCTATCCCTAGTCTTCCCATCTAAGGTTCTTGAATGCTCTATGAAATCATTATCAACGTTTTCATGAGTGTTCCTAGAGATGAATTTAGTTAAATCTTCTAAGATCAAAGGATATGCTCCTATGAATATTGTGAAGCTATTAAAATCATGTGTATAACAAAGTAATTGTAGCTCATATGTAGAACATATAGAAGTATCAATACCACTTGCAGAAGCTATGTGCTCTAGAACTTGAGGATTCTCATTAGTGAAATTAGAGAAATTTTCAAAATCTAGGATATACTCATGCAAAGATTTCAGAGATGAATAACATGAAGATTCCATAATAAAAATGCAAAATTATATTTTAGCAATTTTCCCAAAGTATGCAAAAGACAAGTGCAAACTATATGCAAAATTGATCTTAAAATGCTTGATTTTTTGTACTTTTTTTAATGCAAATATATAAAAGAAAATGTGTTGTAAGGAAATTGATCAAGGGAAGCAAGTTATATGTCTGATATCAGTCCAAAACAGCAAATTTATCCTTCTCAACACACTCTTGATGCAATTTTAAGTTAATGCCAAGTCAAAATATAATGAAAATATGTCAAAATAGACACTTTTTTCACCAAAACTCAATGCAAGAGAGCATAACAAAGGGTGTTGTGAGGAAAATGATGATGGAAATAAAATAATATCAGTAATAATAGCCACTTGATTCAAAAATACCCAACACAACACGCTTTTAGTGCCACTTAAGGTAAAGCCCTAGTGAAAATATAGCAAAAATAGGCTATTTTTCACGGTTTTTCAATTCCAAGACCTAGCAAAAGAGGTGTTGTAATGAATCTCAGGAGGTAAAACAAATAATATCAATGATATCAGTCACCTCACTCCATAAAGTTGATTACAACACGCTTGGAGCGCAAACTAGGTCAAACCCTAGGGCAAAAATAGCCAAAATGTGTACTTTTTTGCAAAGTTTTCACTACAAGAGCCCGATAAAAGAGTGTTGTGAAGATTTTTATGAGGGGAAGAAAATGATCACCCTAATAATAGAAAATTAATGTAAAAATACTCTTTACAACACGCGTACGGTGCAAGTTTATAGAGTGAATAAGGCCAAATTTAGTGAAAATCATTGTTTTTGAAGCCCTAGGTTTGAGATCTTGGGACAAAATGCTATGTGAATGTTTTGAAGTCTGATTTATGATGAAAATGAATTAATCTCAGATATGAAAATGATTTTCAATCTCTAATATGCAAAATGCCAATGCAAATCTAATGAAAATGCATGAAAATTGCTAGTTTTTTTTTAAATTTTCTTATGCAAAAATGCAAGCATTTTAAATCTAAATGAAAATTTACACTAAAATGTAAGACTACAGACAAATAAAAATTTGAATGAGCCTCTAAAATCAGTAGAAAAATCTGAAATAAGATTTTGCCTACTAACCCTAGATTTTGGAATTACTAGGTTATATGAAAATTGTTAAAATTTCTACAAAAGACTAGCAAATTAATGATGAAAATGTAATGCAAATTATTGAATTTTTGTGTTTTTCTATAGTTTATATTAGATCTGACGCAAAAATCATGAATTAGGAAATTTTAGAAAGAATTAATGCAATTTAGTAAGCCAAACAATACAATTTTTTGGTATTTTCCAAATTTTTCAATTTTTTTGAATTTTTCTCAATGCAATAAAATGAATGACTATATGAATGAATGAAATCAATCCAAATCTAAAGACACACACTCAACAAGTTGCAATTTAAGTCCAAAAACATAGGTTCACCAAAATGTTTAGTAGAAAATTAGATTTGTTAATATTTTAGTGTTTTGATGTTTAAATCCTCCTCTCCACTATACATTCAAGGATCTAGGGTCGAGTGGCGAGCACTATCATACCCTAGGTCTCTTGTGATATGTAGGGAAACTTGGATTAGGGAATTTAATTATCAATTTTCCTTCTCCTATGCTCAATTGACCATTAAAATTCTAATTATGCAAATACGACAACAAATTGACAAATAACGAAAAAAGCTCTTGCAGACAGGAGTAAAATACCAAATCATAGAGTACCTATTTTCGGGGCTTCGAAGCAGAACAGTCGGGGACACTGGAGCGAGCGCCCAAGTCCAAGGTACTAGTTTTTTCACGAGATCCAGACCTCCTTCTGACACTGATCAGCCCTGTAAATTCTATTTCCTGAAACTCAGATACGGAGGACACTAGAGCGAGTGCCCAAGTCCTGGAAGTGCTCCTGTGTTCTGCTTTTCTTCAGATCCTGAGTCCTTGATGCTGGCCAATCCTTCCTGCAACTTCACTTTTCCCAAATGCGACACCTGTAACCTGCAATCACAAGATTTGGTTTGGGGGTTGTGGTGTTTAGAGGCTTGCCTCAGTCGAGCCCCGGAGGACGCTTAAGTCTCTGAACACCATTGTCAGATAAAGAGTGCATGCCCTTGTGAGGCAAAGGAAAAAACCAATGGAATCAATGATGAAAACACAATATAATGTCACCTTGCAGTGAATCTCTCATGGGAGGAAGATGCTCTTCATTCCATGAGGAAATTGATGCTCAAATCTGCAAATATCAACACACAAAACACACAAGTCTGCTCTTGCAATGCAATGAAAGCCTTGAATCACCTTGAGAACACAATAGCTTGCTAGTAATCATCTAATTGAAATCTAGTTTACAAATGAATGCCTAAACATGCTTATATATGCAACTACAAGCACTCCCGCCAAGATTTCAAAAATCAAAACTTACCGTGTTGGCAAAAAGACCAAATAACGGTAAGAAAACTGACACTTAAATTTTGGGCTTGACCCAAAATAGGGTAGGACTAGGGCACGGGTGCCCAAGTCCTCCCCCCCTATTTTGGGTAGGGTTAAGGTCAAGGGGTCCTCCTACGTCCACTTTGCCATGAAACCTAGGCTTCATTCCATCGAGATGCCAAAATATGAACTAAGATGTCCTAAATGCATGCTAAAGACTCGGGAGCTAAACCTTATGAGGGAAAAGCCCCCAAGGGGACATTTTTTGATGTTACAGATATAAATAAGGAAGTACAAGAGAAAATGATTGAAAATGGTCTATCATTTGATGCTTGTAAGGTGGAGTTGGAAAAAAGAGTTGTAGGGCTGCAAGATGTCTTTTTGTTTCTTATCTCTGAGGATGAGAGAAAACTTGTCTTAAATTACAGACCTTGTCCATTTCTAAATCTAGGTTTTGTTGTTGAGAGTTATTGGGAAATACAAATACACAAACCAGAAGATATTGGATAACAAATTGTACTCGTAGTTTAGAGGATGATATCAACCTTATGATATTAAAGGACTATATTGGCAGTCTGGTTGAGGCAAGTATACTAACAACTACTCTCCAAGGACTTCATTATAATACAAAGTCATACATAACCAAGACAATGAGAGAAGCATCACTAGGTATAGAGTTTTCAATTCCTACTTATATCAGTGTGTCATAGTAGAAGCTAATTACATCACAAGGAGGATCAATCTCTAGGAATTATAAATTTCTAAGGTTGATCTAGGACCCTGATTCCTAGTCTTGGCAAAGCGATTCAGTTTGAAAGACTAAGAGTTGAACCAACGGACAAGCAATCTTTGGGAAGGGCAGATTGTAATGTCCCTTCTTTGAGATTAAATTAAAACAAGATTAACCCAACAATTATCATTTCACATAGGTTTTGTGAATCTTATACTAAGGGAATAAACTTCTATTTGAATTATTAATGATTTGTATCAAAATTAACTTAAGAAGGGGAAGCACATATGAAAATAAAGTCATAAGACAAAAGGAGTCCCTAGTTAAAGGAATGTTGATCCTATCCCTTAAAGTTGTTCTAACGACATATAACATAAATGATAAAAGAGTAATGAAATTGAAAGAAAAGTATTCCAGACATCCAGTAACCATAGTGGGTTAGGCATCAATGAGAAATGCAAAAAAAAGACATTGTGGATTGTGGCTAAGGTTGTGCCAACCAACACCAAAACACTTAACCGTATCTAACAAGATCATTAACAGACACGGGCACATAGCACAGACCCATAATGTCCACACCATTAAATCAGACCCGTCACATTAATAAAGGAATTACTGGTAAAAAGCAAATCACAGCAACTCGGAAACAAATTATAAATTAATTTATTTACAAATGAAGACATAGGGGATCATTAATATCAAGAACCTTTTAAAAAGGTGCTAGAGAGGAATTCTAAAGTCTATAAGGAAGTGCTCCTTGGGAATAATTAATAAATAACAAACTAAGGTTAAAGTTATGAATGGTCAACATGACCAATGTAAGGTCGTGTCCCTTGAGAAAGATAAGGTATATAATGAAGGTAGATCTAGAAGGAAAAGCATAAATTTTGGAATAAATATAATGACATGGATTAAGTGAATATTATAGCCAAAGAGGATGAATCCCCTCCAAGGTGAATTAAGAGATTTAAGGATAAAACCCCTTAACTTCTCTTAGCATGTTGGTGGACAAAAACCCCTAACTTGGGTAGATATTAGGGATAATAATTCAAGGAGAATAGCTACATATTGGAAGGAAAATTATAGTAAAAAATCAAGATAAGTTCTATTTTCAGAATTATTGCATAAGTTATAAATCTGAATATTATAATAAAATTCATAATTTTATATAAAGTCATATTCATAAATTTAATGCAATTATCATTTTTCAGTTAGGATTATTGTTTTAGGGAAAAAATAAGAAATGTTCTAGAAAGGGACATTACACCTTTATACATACAAATGATATCTATTTTGGGATCAATGTATCACGTAGAAGTGCCTTTGGGGATCTATTGTAAAATAAGTGAAGTATGGAACTTCCTTGGCTCCAAGTCAAACTCTTGATGCTAATTTACAAGATTGGAAGATACAAAAGACACATTGATAAATAATCCCTAGTGTAGTATCTATTAATGTAATGTTGATGCAAACGTGAAATGATTTTTATTGTTTTAGAGTCCAAAATTGCCTACTTTGCAATTTATACTCTATGTTATACACTTATTTTTAGTGTCCACATGCTTGCATTGTTTAGAATGTGACTCAAACAATTTGTGAGTGAGTCAAACTCCAACATGACACATGAACCATCTCCTTGCTAAGGGCAACCTCCTAGTCACTCTTGCTCATGTTGCAAGAGCCAATCAAGTGGAGGTAGGACTGGGGGATTGTTATGTTCTCAAGGGAGCAAAACATAATAGATGGTGGTTGGGTTGTTTGCTTTATGTGTGTGTTTATGGTTGTTTCGATGGAAGCATTGAATTGTAGTGGTTGTTGTGATAATAGTATGACCCAAAAGGTCACTAGTCTTAAGTCTAGTGCACACCATGTTTTGTTCATTTATTATGCAGAGATGTTGTAGTCTCTTTTCCTTGTTTTGAAGGCATTTTTGAATGAGCCTTTGTTGTATGATTCTTAGTTGATGCTCTTGTTCTTCTATAGCCTACTCTATGTTTTGTTGGATGTGAATTGGATGGGGGAAGTTCTCCCCAATCATGTCAAGGACAGATTTTATCCAATCCTTCCTAATGCCTGGGCACATTGAATGCTTGGCAAGAGGGGGAAAGTTTGTGTTGACTTTTGTTGGATGTGTTGACTATTGACCTTGTGATGGTATCGAGGGTTTTTTAAATACTTTATTTTTTTGGATACGCTGACCTCTTGATGAAATCGAGGGTTTGATCACTTGTTTTCTTTTTTATGTCTTCCTAATGTTTTTATTATTTTTTTATGAATACAAGCTATATGAATGCAATACAAATTTTGGTTCTTTTTCTCCAAATTTTGATGTGATCAAATTATCTAAGAATTGAAAATGAATGCAATCTAAATGAATTTTTAAATACAAACTAGACTATATTTTTGTTTTCTCCGTGAATCACTTTTCAAATTATTTTTGAAGGCACAAGACAACTGAGAGGGAGGGGGTGAATCAGTTGTATCCAAAACTTTAACTCTTCTTAAACAATATCACATTCACATTCACTTACTTTAACCCCTTTATCTGTTATGAAGATTAAACATGAAGTGTAGAAACAAAACTTAAACACATCAACACCATACACACATGAACACTAGATTTTTACGTGGAAAACCCTAAAAGGGAAAAACCACAGTGAGTGTTAGCTCATAGTATAATGTAGTAACAATACCAAATTACAAAAGAGTATCACTGCCCAAGGACTCACTATCCAAAGAAATGCTCACTGCAAATAGGGCTCACTGCCATTAGGGTGGCTCACTGTCAAAGGGTGACTCACTGCCAGGAGGGGTGGCTCACTACCATGAACTGATATAATAGCATCTACAACATGCATGAGTTCAGTTCCATTGAAGCACAATACAAATCACCTTCATTGCCCTTACTACACAAACACTCTCATCTTCGCATCTTCGCATCCCCACATCAAAACACAGATTCATTACATTTATTTATACCAATCATCAACCTTGGAACATACATGAAGGTCAAAATTACAATTTACAACCATTGGAACAATCTCCAAGGTCAGAAAACATACATAATTTAGATTAGGTCTAGACCTAAACAAACTTGCAAAGAAAAAGAATGAAGGAAGAACACTTCACAGCTTAGCTTAGACCCAAATACATCTTCACATGCTTAAACATGCTTCTACAATCCATGAAACACATCTGCAAAAAGTGTTAGCATCCAAGTCGGCCTAACTTGTGCAAACACCAAGAATACTTAGGCACATGCTTCCAAGAGCTCAATCATTTCTTGCAGATCAAGCACAAGCCTTTAACATGATCTGGAGACATCCACAAACAACATAAAATCACCTGGGAGCTAACAAATCTAGCAGCAATAGGTTTCACTTGAAGACATCGAATATCACTTGAAGACAGATCACAGACTGCTCACAACAAACACCATCGAACTCTGTTAATCAATAACTTGCTTTTCGGAGCATAAAATCACAAATCCTTTGGAATGAAGATAGCTAAGAACCTTATAAACATATGTCCAAAACCGCACGACCAAAAACCAAATTGCGGAGAAATGCGAAGCAAAATACTTTCTCCTTGTCACACTGCAAATGCTGCCAGGCACAATCTTCATACTAGTGAATAGAACTTCTACTGCACAATGATCCAGACCACCAAATTCTAGATTTAGCATCTTCAAACACTTCTATAAAACATATCCAAAACTCATACTCCGGTCTTCAGCATAGAATAAATGCGGAGCAAAAACTCAGACAATATCCTGTAAGCCAAAATACATCTTCACAACTCTGTCTTCAGTATGAACCAAATTTTCTCAAAAGCACTTGGAAACTCAATATCAAGAACATATTCTTATCATCTTCAGCACTTATGAAAATACAAAGCAACTAACTCATCACAATCAAGTAATAAAACAAGAGCACAATTGACACTAATGACAACACAAACATGTTGACATCAATGACAACACCGATTAGCACATACTTGCAACAATTGTAATCTAAGAAAAGAAATTGCAAGCAATCTAAGAACAAAGGAAATAAATTTAATCTAGGAATGTAAGAAAATCTAAGTTAAGAAATTAAAAACAAATCTAATCTAAATTAATAAACAAAGAAAGTCCTATCAAGAGAAAACTAAATAAATTATTTACTTCCTCAAGAGCAAAGATTTGATCTAATTAATATTGAAAGCATGAAAGGAACCTGGCATGAATTGGGTGTCAGTTCCTGGTGAGTCCTTAGAAGTCCTTCATGCCAACCCTCTCTTCCTCTGCAGTAGTGGGGTCCTCCTCTTGGCAATAGGGATGAAGATGGGAGCAATTGAATTGAATTGAGCTTGGAAGCTAAGAGAATTGGCAAAAGGGGATGATTGATATGAGGATTTTAATGCTATGAAGCACAAGTGGCTTGAGTAATGAAGCTATGCAAATAAACAAAAGGCACATGAAGTCCTACATGAGCATGGGATTGCTATGGAGACAACTATATGATGAGCAAAGCAAGAGAAAATATACAATATTGAATTTGCCTTCTAAGGGAAAGCTTTGAAGCTTTGCAAAAATAAAAACTAGACAAAGAAACTAAAGGCTCAAAGGCCAATGAAGAAGCTTGAAAAATCTTGTGAAGATTAGAAGAGCGTTCCTAGACTTTTAAAATAATGAAGAGGTAAGGGGTATTTATAGGTTTTAAATCCACACTAAAGGTGGTGGTGATTGGGAAGTTAACACAATTGATTGATGAGTGATCTAGCTTTGATTGGGAGTGAACAATGGTGGGAGAGCATATGACAGAAGAAAAATGGAGATAACACATGATTGATTGAGAGATAAGAAAAGATTAATTGGAAGTCAAGAATGGATTGACCGTGAGTCTTGAAATAATTAGGGGAAGTTGGCAATTAGTTCTAAGGCATGAAGAACCCTACAATTAGGATTCAAAATGGAGAAATTTTGGGCTTGAACTAGAAGAAAACATGCATGAAAAAAGATGACAGGGTCGTCCCATTTGGCAAGTGGTTTGATCCTTTTACCAAGTTAGATCGCCCCTGGAGATCACACTTAAAATTTAAGGTAGCCCCTAAAGACCACACTTAAAATGTAAGGTCACCCCTGGACACCTTGAAGACATAAGGGGCGACCCACAAAAGTAGGTTTGCACAAGTGGTTTGAGGGTTGGAGAATGGTTTAGAAGGGTTGAAAATGGTTTGGGAGGTTTCAAACGAGGCATAAGACTTCCACAAAGTGGGTCGATCCTTTTACCAAGGCATGTCACCCCTGGAGACCTTGATTTAGGTGCAGGGTCACCCTTGGAGACCTTGATTTAGGTGTAGGGTTGCCCTTGGAGACCTTGAATCCATAAGGGGTGACCTTCAAACAATCACTCAAGAAGGTTATATGGAACTTTAGAGAGCTTGTTTGGGCACATATAGGGTCCTTTTTAGGTGTTATTTTTTTAAATTACATATTTTTCAAGCACTATAAGGTGGTGTCATTAGTTTTTCTTGAAAGGGTTTCAAAATTATACTTTCAACTCATTTTTTCTCAAGATAGCATGTTGGTCTCTCAAGCTACCCTACCCTAAAAGGTTAGATAAGCAATTGGAAAGTGATTTGAATGGATGGGGAAGAAATAATGGATGGAAAAGCTCCTAGAGAAAATGGATTTCCCCTCTTGTAAAATGGATTAGTCATGTCGTTAGTGCTGGCAAGCAATAGATGTGATTTGTGAAACATGGGTTAGGTGGTTAACAAGACAAAATGTAGGATCTTAGAAGGTTAACTTGGAGATTAGGAAGGCACAATCAAAGTGAAAAACAATTGAAACATGTCATGAAGAGAGAATCTATTGAAAGGTCTATATATCTAATTCTTACATGTACATGATTAGGACTATAGCTCATAATCGAACTACCATGTAGGCCTATTCATCTTTTTCATATTTACAATGCTTAACATAATTTAGTTTACATTTAGCCAAATATTTAGTTTTCTTATGCATTTTCAGGATGCTAAGTACCCCTAGCTTGCTCAAGTTTTGTTTGTGAACATTTCCTAGACTTCTTGGAAATTAATGTTTACCTTGACTCTAATGCAACTATGAATGGCTATATTTTCATACCAATTTTATAAACATGTTATTTTAGATATGTCTTACCTATATCTTGCATAGTGATCTTCTAGTATTCCTTTTCTCTATTTGAATTATGGTTTTTGGATATTCTCCCTCCCATGAGTTCCTAAAGCATCTACCTTCCATTTTTTGATTCCTGCAACTTTTTTCCATAGCCTATGTTACTTCTTTATTGCCTCCATAATTTCTTCTCTATAAACTTGTATCCTCTCACCCATTTATTAAACAACACTTGGCATCATTGGCAAATTTCATAACCCTTACTTCCTTTATTCAAAATAGCACCCACACAATGGTAAAAATCTTGTACGAAATTCCTGCAATATTTTATTTATCAACACTTTCTATACCTAAGTTAGCACATGCCCAATCTTTCTAGATTGCATGTAATTAAAATACACCAAATAGGGATTTGATTAAGACAATTTATTAAGTAGTCCTAACAATTTTTTTACCCAAAACTACAAGTTTAGAACTTCCATGTTCTCTCTACAAGTAGATTAGATTCCAGATTTAGAACCATAATGACAACATACAAACCAACATGAACAACCTTCAAAAATCTAATTTAGTCTCTCTAAGAAAGGGTTGCTAACACACTGGTATGGTTGGTACTACAATTGTATGGTCTCTACCATGACATAGGTTGCCAATAGAAAACCTAATTTTTTGGTCCACAAATTAGAATAAATCTCTAGCACCATATTAGAAGAAATAACTTAGCCACACAATCCCTACAAAGGGATTTTCAAGATTAGGGGTTTTCCAAGAAATCATCTAGGATTTTCAAACCTCGTTTACAACAATGCCTTGCTAATTTATACTTGTTGATGGTATTTTTGTGTAGCCGAGGTTTTGGCATACAAAAGCACTTTGTTATGTATGATCATCAATAATGGAAAGATCTATAGATGTGGGATGCAACCTACAGACCAATCTCTAGAGCTAGGGGCATCTCCCCTTTTACTTTGAGCTAACTCTAACCAAAGAGGAAAAGGGAAGAGGAAAACATGCTAAAAGAAAACTATAGAAAGCATGAAAGGCCATAAGCCAAGAGTGGGCATCCCACCACCATCTGACCAGAGATTAATAACTCATAGTATCATAATCAACAAAAGGAAAGTAAGAGCACACAAAAACCACAATACTTCATCACACAAACGATGAGTCAAAAATTCTGGAGTAGCAGCCTCATAAATTAATGTCATGGTATGATTTTTAAGATTACATGTGGTGCAACATAGCTCACTAATGGAAATAAATATAGAGGTTTCCTTGGAGCCAAATAGAAGAAGGATGAAGGAAAGAAAAAGAGAACATTTATAGACATTTAGCAGAAGAACTATAAACAACCATATCCTAATCCCAAAAATAAACACACTTAATATCAACACAAGAGGTAAAGGAAAATTACTCATTTGTATTGACCATCATGAGGTTATAGAGAGAAATATACAACTACACACATGCTTAGAGTAACAAAAAATAGCCAACTCTACCTAAAAAATATTCACCCAAACCTTTCGAAGTGATTAGAAACTAGAACAACAGAGGGCTATTGTAAAAATTTAACCAACAACCAACAACAACAACTTCAATCTCTAAGATATATAGTCACTATTATCTCTGATTTACATTTCTGTAATTAGGTTGTCAGTTTCTATTCTAAAAATTAGTCTATTCGAGCATACTTTACAATTAGGGTTTCATGTTATAAGGTTGTCTAAATCTTGTGAAAGCCTAATTGGAGCATTTGTTCATCTACAACAACACAAAAAGGAATAGGAATCAGTAGCTTGATCCTTCATAGTGAGCAAGCTCAGTTTCTATCTCCTAATGTTGGTGTATGTGAAAAGAGAGGCTTGATTTGGTGTAAACATGATATCATATCCCTAGCCCCTTTTCACCACATAACATTTTGGTGAACCCATGTTTAAAGAATTAGCATCCTTTATTATCATATCTGAGTTAATTTACTGTTCTAAATCAGATTTAGATTGCATTATCATTTCATTCATAGTTTAGGCACTACATTTTGAATGTTACATCTATCTTTTTATTGAAAAAAGCATTAAAGTTAGCCTTGCATAGTGATTTTATTTTCATTCTAGCAAAGTACTTTTACCTTGTTGGAAATAGAACATGTTATAATGTCTGATTTCTTTTTACAAGACTTTAATGTTTATAATGAGTGGATTAGTTGTGATGACTTCAATCTGTTAGATGAAGCCCTTGAGGACTTTATCTCAATTGAACATTCCACTATGACTCCTAAACCATCGTTCTTTCAAAGAATAGTAAATGCAATCTATGTTCCTAAACCTCAAGAAGAACCCATGAAGCCAAAAATAGTGGTCAACCTGTGTTTGGATGTGACTCAAACACAATCCAAACTGGTGCTCACTATTAGAGGTCTTCCGCCTTCTTCTTGACCTCCCGATTATATCTATAACTATGCTAAACAAATCATAAGTCGAAACCAAACTCAACAAGATGGATCACAACAACCTATTCATAATATGGTTGCTCACACATACAATACAGGAAATAACAAACAAAGTAAGCAACAATTAAGTATTCTAATATCTTTACCAATTTCTCAACCACCTCGTCTTACTCATAAAGTTGGTCACAATTATGATCTTGTTGAGCAGCTTTGGGCTACTCCTGCTAAGATCTCTCTTTGAGAACTCATACAAACCTTGCCTACATACCATGGAATGCTCCAGGGGTCGTTAAACCGAATGATGTACCAGCCCTATTAGATTGTATGCATGCGACAAAAATAGACATCCTATTTCAACAACATGAGTTACCCTCTATTGATGTACAAAATTGATGTAGATCATGGATAGAGAATCTTGTAACAACTCCAACAAATCAAATTTTCAAGGTTTGAAACATTAAATGGTGGGTTTTTGGTCTCTAGACCTCAATCCTCTAGTAGCCCTCACAAACCAGGTTTTCCATCATATCTCCCTATGCAGACCTTTCTTCCAAACTGTGAAAACACTTTTGAGTACCCTTTAATCCCTTTAACAACATATCCAATATTAAGGTATGGTTGTTTTGCAACAACAAAGTTAAAAATTGATTGTCCTAGTCTCTAGGCCTAATTGCCTGAACAAACATGGGAGCAGTAAATTGGGTTTTTCGGTCATAACTTTCATTGCATACATGATATAAAAAATATAAAAATAGTTTTAGACACCTATTGGGACCTTATACAACATATCTCAGAATCAAGGCAGGTTACTTTGTACGGAAACCTTCAAAAATTGATTTGTTTGCTCACTATTACCCTAACTAGGGTTTTAAACCTATTTACAGTAAAATGGGCACAACTTGCTTGAAACATAATGAAAATGGACCAAATCAAAAACCCATTAAAGGTAAGAGTTCCCTCTACAATGGGTAATTAGTCATTCAGTTCTACTAGATTGTACAAAACTGTACTAAGTAATTTTTCTGCTATCTCACCATAAAAATCTGGAAGTGATAATTACTAAATTGATCATAACTTTCATAAAACATGATGAAAATAAACCAAACCAAAAGAATTAGAAAGGTAACTCAAATATATTTCCAACCATACCACATTCAAGTCATACAAAGGCTGTATAGATCTGTACCATGTGAAAAAATAGGACTGTTACAGAAAAATGCACAGAAAATAATAGTTTTATTTATCAAAACTTCTAAATACCAAATGTTTTCTCATCTTTTATCATCCCCCCTCCTTTATGTCGACCATACAAGGCCTTTTAAACACTTAAAATCATTTTCTAATTCTTCTCAACCAACTTTTCAACTTACAACCGTTCATATTCCAACCAAACTTTAATTTGACAACAAAATGTAACTTTTACAATATCTTGACAATTTTTGCATCTTTAAAACAATTAATCCCAAAACTTCACAAAAGACTTCCAAAATGATCATGAATGGTCCACAATGACCTTATTCACATGAAACAACTCAAAAAGGACAAAACCCAAAGATTACTTATTTTCTTGCATGAGGCGCTCCTGGATCATACTCCCAAGGGAAAGAAAAACTCAAGTCCACTTGAGTGCAGGTCTTATCTTTCTTCCTAGTCTTCCAATTCTTCCACAACTTGTGCTTCATTTCTACAACTTTCCCTAGATCTTTATTCTTCTTCTTCTTGTACTGCCTCTTACTTAGCATCTTCTCAACTTCAAGGTACCAAAACTCGAGTTCTCGTTTATATGCCTCAGTACCGTCATCTATGTCTTCATCTTCATCATTGGAATACAATATGTCAGCACATTCATCATCCATAAAATCGGAAAATGCAACCATTACCTCAGTTGTTTTGGCAACATCTTCTTCACCATAGTGTGCTATATTTGTATAATAATCTTTATATACTATATGCACCTCGCTTCTTTCTTTAGACTCTTTTCCATCTTCATATTCATCTACTGCACCTATAAACACGTAGTCACAAATATTGTTAGAAATAAAATCTTGAGTCTCAATGGACCCATTTCCTTCACATGTTTCCTCTTCCTTAGATGGCTCTTGCCCTTCCATCATCAACAAAGACTCCCCAATGTTTGGTTCTACTGTCCTTTCTTGCCTTCTTCTCTTCTGAATGATCTTCTTGATAGGCCACTTAACCTTCTTCCTTATTGGCCAATGCCAACCATTTTCCTATTTTGCTCTCTCAAGCAACTGATGTATCTCAAGTTCCCTTCTTTCTTAAACTTTTTCCATTTGTTCCAAGACTTGTCTCAGCTTTTCTATCTCTTTCTCAAAATTAATTTGGTTTACCTTCTCATCCTTCTTCTTTATCTTCCTTTCCTCTCTTCTTACTCTTCAAGTCTCCATGGACTATTCTCCTCAACACTTCCATTCTTCTTTCTTAAACAAGTATCTTTCACCTTGCTTCTTCTCAGTGCCACTTCTTGTCTTCATGATACCTCACCTTATGCCTCTTTCTTTTCCCTTGGCCTAGTCTTTTGGTATTCAGGCTCTTCTCTTCAACCTGTAAAAAGACAATACACAAACTCCAAAAACTTTCTTGTGGGCTCTCAACTTCTTTTCCCAGACCTTTTAGGCTCTGATACCAATTTGATGTACAGCAGTGATAGAGAATCTTGTAAAAACTTCAACAAATCAAACTTTCAAGCTTTGAAACTTTAAATGGTGGGTTTTTGGTCGCTAGACCCCAATCCTCTAGTAACCCTCACAAACTGGGTTTTCCATCATATCTCCTTGTGTAGACCTTTCTTCCAAAATGTGAAAACACTTTTGAGTACCCTTTAATCCATTTAACAACATATCCAAGATTAAGGTATGGTTGTTTTGGAACAACAAAGTTAAAAATTGACTGTCCTAGTCTCTAGGCCTAATTGCCTGAACAAACATGGGAGCAACAAATTGGGTTTTTCGGTCATAACTTTCATTGCAGACATGATATCAAAAATGTAAACATAGTTTTAGACACCTAGTTGGACCTTATACAATATATCTTAGAATCAAGGTAGGTTACTTTGTACGAAAACCTTAAAAAATTGATTTGTTTGCTCACTATTATCCTAACTAGGGTTTCAAACCTGTTTACAGTAAAATGGGCACAACTTGCTTGAAACACAATGAAAATAGACCAAATCAAAAACTCACTAAAGATAAGAGTTCCCTCTACAATGGGTAATTAGCCATTCAGCCATACTAGATCATACAAAACTGTACTAAACAATTTTTTTGTTGTCTCACCATAAAAATGTAAAAGTGACAATCACTAAATTGATCATAACTTTCATAAAACACGACAAAAATCAACCAAACCAAAATAATTAGAAAGGTAACTCAAATATATTTCCAACCATACCACATTTAGGTCATACAAAGGCTGTACAAATCCATACCATGTGAAAGAATAAGACTGTTACAGAAAAATACACAGAAAACAAGGGTTTTACTTATCAAAACTTTCAAATACCAAATGTTTTCTCATCTTTTATCACCCCCCTTCTTTGTGTCTACCATACAAGGCCTTTTAAACACTTACAACCATTTTCTAATAGTTCTCAACCAACTTTTCAACTTACAACCGTTCATATTCCAACCAAGCTTCAATTTGACAACAAAATACAACTTTTACAATATCATGACAATTTTTGCATCTTTAAAACAATTAATCCCAAAACTTCACAAAAGACTTCCAAAATGATCATGAATGGTCCACAATGACCTTATTCACATGAAACAACCCAAAAAGGGCAAAACCCAAAGATTAATTATTTTCTTGCATGAGGTGCTCCTGCACCAAAAATCAATATGATCCTCTTATAATTATTATTTTCATTACAATAAACAAAAAGTTGATAAAGCGAGTTATGATTGACAATGGATCAGCCCTTAATGCTTGTAGTGTCAACTTGTTACATAAAATCAAGATTGATACATCTTTAATTAAACCAGATAGACTCAAGATTCGTGGCTTTGATAATGTTGGTAGGCAATCCCTTGATACTATAACTTTACTTGTAAAGGTTGGACCTGTGACATTGTCTACCCTCATTCATGTCATGTCTGGTTCATTATCATACAACATGATTCTTGGTAGACCATGGATTCATGCCATGGGGGCAGTTCCATCTACCCTTCATCAATCAATCAAGTTTATTTATGCAAATAAACTTCAAACTATTGAAGTTGATCCTGAACCAGATAGTTTACAAATTGAAACCCAAAAGCAAGTCAATAATCATAAGATCTTAAACAACTTGAAAATTGATTCATCAATCCCTCTTGCCATAGATAATGTTGTCCAAGACCCTAAACAATCGATTGCATTTGTTGGTGACGATTGGGGTTCGTTAGATTTTACTCCTACCTCTACAGGAGAGTATAAACTTAATAACTGCAATCCTGGTATTTCAAAAGTTGCATCGCTATCATCTAAATAATCTATAGAAAAACATAAGGAATCTCAAGAGCCTTTAGTTAGTAAGGAAGATACCACTCTTACTTACACTACAAATTATGAGACCTATGAAGCTCCACCATCTTCTAAAGAAATGACATCTCTTTATGGTCCAAGATTTAAAATCCTTTATAAGAACTGTGACCATGATGGTAATGGTTGTGGTATATGAAAGGAAGCAAGGTATGCAAAAACACTTCCTACACTGATCTACTAAGGAAATATTTATACAAATTTTTACTTTTACAGTTACAGATTAAGATGCACATTAACAAAAAGATAATAACAACTTCCAAATGCAAACACAAAACTCACAACACAAGATATACGTGGGGAAAAACTTTTCAGGTAAAAAACCCCACACTCCAAAGCCGCCCAATATATTATTCAGGAATCAAGAAGATTACAATATACTTGCAAAGCAAGCTTTTATAGGAGTATATCTAACCAGAGATCTAGGAGGTAACTCGACATCTATAAGATTCTTACACACAACCTCCATCTCTAGCTCTTGATATATAGGAGATACAATATAATAAACTCTTACTGGTAATTACAAAACCATGAGCCAAAACCACTCAAAAGTGGCACCCAAATTATCTCCAATCAAATATGCCTTGTGATGTGCCAAAACACACACCAACATGTGTAACTCTCCCCTTTACAGCTCTTTTATGTGTCCAACACGTTTTTACATTTCCCAAAAATAGGAGGTCCAACTTCTAGAGGTCATAACTTTTGATTCAGGTGTTCAATTGACGAACCATTTGATGCATCAGAAAGCTCGTGAACAGATCTATCACCCTGTAACCCACTTTATTGGTTACAACAATTTTTGGAGCGTTTACGGACCTCTAAGTGCCTCAAAATTGAGTTTAAAACTTTTTCAGCAATTTTCAAAAAATAGAAACTTTAATATCTCGCGATCTAGGTATTGATCTTGAGTCAAAACTCACTTGATATATTTACTTAGTTGTTCCACACCTTTTGGGAAAATTTCAGGTCAATCTGAGGTCAATGTAAAGTTACTAAAATTAGTAAGTCCCACCATTTTTAGCCCTTTTGGAAACTTTGAAAGTTCTAGACCATTCTTCAAGATAAAGGGTATTTGAAAAGACCAAAACTGGGAAGAATAGTAACCTTTCAAAGCTGCAAGTTTGAGACACTTTTCTTAACAGTATAAATCAACAAGGAATCAGAGTACCTTTACAAGTTGTTGGCATTAAATACACAATCAGTATTGGATACCACTTCTTAAAACCCACTAAAGCTTACAAATGTCCTAAACTTAATGTCAATACCATATCAACACTCAATTTGATATATCCTGAGATGATCGACACTAATTTTCCTCCATGAGATATTGAATTGGATCATTTCTCTAAAGATGAAGCAATAGTTGAATTTATGGGAGCTTACGACAATTTGCCACATTATCATCATAAATGTGGATTACTTTATTATTTAAATCTTGATGCATACTTTGGAAAGTCCACTAGTTTGATAAATATTACTCTAACACCTAATGAAGAGTTTGTAGAATCATCACAATCACCTAGCCTCCTAAACCATATTACTCTACTTAATGGTAAGACTATTGATGTCTTAATGGAGAAGGATAACCCTAAAAAGATTATCCCTATAGGAGATTGTTTAAGTATAGAAGAAAAAGAAGATATGACCAAACTTTTACATGTGTTTTCTAAATTATTTGCTTGGAGTTATTCGGATATGCCTGGTATTGATCCTAAGATTGTAACACATAATATTGTATTACAACCTGGTATTAAGCCTGATAAGCAGAAGATTCATAAAATGAATCCCAAGGTTGCTTTGTTAGTCAAAGCTAAGATAGAAAAGCTTTTACAAGATGGTTTTATCTGCCATATTGATTACTCACCTTGGATCTTGAATATTGTGGTTATTGCTAAACCTGACAACCGTATTCGGATGTGCACTGATTTTAGAGATTTAAATTTTGCTTCTTTGAAAGATGATTTTCCTCTTCCAAATATTGATATGATTGTTGATTCAATAGTTGGCCATGAATTACTTTCCTTCATGGATGGTTTTTCGGGTTATAATCAAATCTTTATCAACCCTCAAGATCAGTACAAGACAACTTTTATAACCCTGTGGGGAACATTTTGTTGGGTAGTCATGTTGTTTGGATTAAAAAATGATGGAGCAACTTACCAACGTGCTATGACTCTTATCTTTCATGATTACATGCATACCATCTTAGAGGAATATGTTGATGACATCCTTGTGAAGTCTATTTGTCGCCAAGATCATGTCACAATCCTTTGTCAAATCTTTGAGTGAATACGAAAATATAACATGTGCTTAAATCCCCATAAATGCATCTTTGGTGTAGACAGTGGAAAACTATTGGGATTTATAGTCTCGCATCGTGGTATTGAAGTAGACACAAAGAAAATTGACACGATTGTTAACATGCCACCTCCTAAAAACATATCTCAACTTCATAGTTTACAAGGGAAGATATAGGCCATCCACCGATTTGTATCACAACTCACAGATAGGACTCACACTTTCACTCAACTATTGAAGAAAGAATCAAAATTTCAATGGAATTCCAATTGTCAAAAATCTTTTGAAGACTTAATAAACTATCTAGCTAAACCTCCTATTTTACAACCTGCCACTATAGATAAGCCTTTTCTTCTTTACACCTCAACATATACTCATTCTCTCGCAACGTTATTAGCACAACATGATGCTAAATGCCCAAAGAGAGTGATGTATAATATATAAGCCGAACTTTGCTCAATTATGAAGTGTGATATATTGTTATCGAGAAACAGTGCATAGCTCTTGTCTTTGCAACACAAAAGTTAAGGCATTATCTCTTAAATGTTGAAGTACATGTTATGATAAAATTTGATCCTTTGAAGCATCTCTTCGCTAGAATGGATCTCTCAGGTTGCCTCACTAAATGGGTTATGTTGTTAATGGAATTTGATCTTAAGTTTATTTCTCAAAAAGTGATAAAAGGACAAGTGTTAACCGACCATCTAGCTAAAGCACCTTCACCTTTCTCCATTAAAAATCAGGAAGAATTTCTTGATGATCAAATTCTAACTATAAACAAAGATGATAAATAGAAATTGTATTTTGATGGTTTAAGATGTAGAATTGGCTCTAGTGCTAGTGTCATACATGTACCTCCTTCTGGTAAGCCTATTCCTCTTTCTTACCGTCTAAAATTCTCATGTACAAACAACATTGCTAAGTACGAATCTCTTATATCAGGACTTCACACCGCGTTGATTCTTAATATTAAAAACATCACTATCTATGCTGACTCAAAATTAATTGTAAGATAAATCATGGGATCCTATCAAGCCAAGCAAGACAAATTATCTCAATATCATAATCTTGCCTTACCTCTACTAAAATAATTCTCATCTTATACAATTCACACAATTCTAGTGAAAGACAATCGATATGTAGATGCAATGGCAAGCACAGCTTCCCTTATATCCCATGACGTTTCCCTTGAAGATTATAAATTTATCATTCACAATCTCAAAACACCAGCGGTAGACTAGGCCACATCTTCATATGTCGATCTTTGTTGTAGTATAGACTCTGATGAATGGTACTCCCATATATTTTCTTATTTGCATGATGGTACCATTTCTAATTCAACATCTAAGACCGCACGAGCTCGCCTCCGCAAGCTCGTGATGCATTATATCATCCTATCCAATGTCTTGTATCAATGAAGCTATAATGGTGTTCTTCTCTGATGTCTTAACAATTCAGAGATCTTGATTGCTTTGGAAGAAGCTCACTTCAGTGCCTGTGGAGGGCATTTTGGAGGAAAGTCTTTGGTACAAAATTTATTGTGTATGGGATACTATTGGCAACACATGGAACAAGATTCCTTCACATGTGTCAAGAAGTGCCCGCAATGTCAACAACACAAGCATTTAATATGAGCTCCTGTCCGGGAACTTCGGGCCCAAGTCTCACCTTGGCCATTTTCTGTGTGGGGCTTGGATCTAATTGGTAAAATTTCTCCGCCCTCCTCTCAAGGACATACTTTCATCATCACCACTACTGATTACTTTATGAAGTGGGTTGAAGTAGTTATGTTATGATCCATGATGATCGAAGTAATCTGTCGCTTCATACAAGATAATATTATATCTCGATTTGGTATACCTACCTCCTTGGTTTCTAATAATGGTACGCCATTTAAGAACAAAGATGTGAATAAATTCATTGAAAAATATAACATCCAACATCACTTCTCTACACCATATTATCCTCAATCAAATGGCCAAGGAGAAGCTTCAAATACGATTATTGGACAACTTCTATGGAAAACCATTAATAAACATAAAAAAGATTGGCATACTCAACTCTCCTGCACATTATGGGCCTATAGGACAAGTGTCTGTACAACTATAGGAACCACACCCTATAACCTCATATACAATGTAGATGCAATAATGCCTTTAGAGTTAGAAATTCCTTCATTGCAGGTTTCCCTAAAAGACATTCTTGATGACGACATGGAAAGAGAGAAGAGATTGCAACAACTTGAGATGCTCAATGAACAATGTATCAATGCTCTCGAACACCTTAAGGCTCATCAGAAATGCATCCAACGATCGTACAATGAACATGTCATCAATTGTTCATTCGAAGTTGGAGATGTGGTACTCTATGAAAATCAACGCAATGCCAACGCACCTCCAGGCGAAAAAGGGAAGTTCAACCCTAATTGGCTAGGACCATACATTATTACTGAAGCTTATGGATCAAGAGTGTATAAATTAGCAGATGAACAAGGTACGCCTCTTAAAGGGCCTATTAATGCTATGCATCTAAGAAAATTCTATGCTTAAGATTGTATGTTAGACGTTACTTCATAAAGCAAATTGGTTAGTTTAGCTTCAATTTTGACAAGTTTTGTCTTAATTCATTTAACATAAAATCTTTTTCAGTTAATCATTGTAGCATCTCATTAAAACATGTTTTACTAAGATCACATTTACATTAATTGACAATAGCATATTATTTTTACCCATGTGTGAATTCCTTAATCATCATTGCATTTACTAAACATTCTGCAAAGATTGGTTAGTGTATACGCCTAAAAATGACACAAATCATCCTAAATAAATATTTTAAATATTTATTCCATTCTTCTATCAATTAAATAAATATTCTAAATTTATTTAATCGATTCACTGTTCCATAATTAAATAAATTCAATTTATTTAATTAAAATTCTTCTAAATGTCCTACACAATTAAATAATCATAAATTATTTAATTAATCCAAATTCCTCTATCCTAAGTTCTAAATTCCAAAAATCCACCTCACCTTTACACCTCACCTTTTCCACCTCACCTTGTCCACCTCATCAGGTTCCACATGTAATTAAATATATTAATTAATTACCTATTTTTCTCTCACCCACATGGCCTATTTCTTCTCAAATCAAAAGTTAGTTAACTAATCAATCAAATCTATTAACTAATTATTCATTTGAGTTCACTGGTCAATCTATTCTGTTGACTCCTCAATCAACCCAGTTCACTGGTCAATCAATTCAGTCAATCCCATAATCCACTCTTCTAACTGATCAATCAAGTCTGTTAACTGATCAGTCAATGGAGTTAACTCTCCAATCAATTTTGTCAAGTCCCCTCTTTCATGATGGAGCTGGGACACTTGTCACATTTCTACTGGTTGCACATTCCTCAACCATTCTCAGCCGTTGATCTTCATATCTCCTCTCAACCGTTGATTCTCATTCTTCTGAGCCTATAAATGAAGCTTCATCCCTCCATTCTAATCATCCAGGCTTTGACAGCGTTACTCTGCAGAAATATCACCAGCGCGCCTTTGGCACCCTTTTACCATTCACAAGCTTGAGATCACATACTTTCTTTGAATCTCATCTTCATTGCATATCACTACAGCCATTTACCACCGACTTCCTACAAATGGCAAAAAGAGTGCACTCTCTGAGGGCTCACTTCATCTGCAAAAGGACGGTTGTAATAGGCAAACAACAGAAGCATCGATTTCAGGGAAGGTTTGCTTTGTGTTATTCATTGCTATTTTCGTTTAATCTTTCTTGTTATCTCCTATTCTATTGATGTTTGGGTCTTATATAATTCATTTGATTGATTCGCATTTTACCCTTACATTTAGTTTAAATCACAATAGTATTAAATACATTTTCCACATGATCATCAAAACTATCACTTGTTGCATTTCATAAATCACATGTGATACATCAAATAACAACATATCATTAACAAAAAGTCATATATACATATACAAGAGTTTGAACATACGAATCAAAATTGACTATCCCATACATCAAAATGGGATGTCGAATACAATGCATGAGATACATATCACCTAGTTGAACCTCAGCCACCAGACCTCTTAGGACCTGGTAGTGTGTGTGTGATAGAGGGATGCCCATGAGTGGTCATAGACCGCGAATGACTCCTAGATACACTTTGCAACTGTAGACCCCTAAGCTCACCTCTAAGCCCCATCACCTCCCCCTGAGACTCTATGTATAGCTGGTGGAACTGATCTCTCTCCGACTGCACTCTCTTTATCTAAATGAGCTCTGTCTCTCTCAGCTCTCACCTGATCCAACTCAGTTTGTAAGATCTGAGTCACAACATGGTCCATCTCAGATGGAGGTAGTGTCGCAACTTGATCATGCTGTGCCCGGAGCTCAACCTCCGCACGCTTTGCTCTCTAGATCGCCTAATCCCTCTCCTCTGCAAAGCGATCTAAGGTGGCCTCCACAACCACTCTGTATCTCATAAAAGGCATGAACATCTCTACATGTTGACCCGCTAAGTGTTGTGGTGAATACCCCATCCACACTCGTAGCTCTGATACATCCGCTAGAACCATGCTAGCTATGCCACGACTCACAAAGCCGTGCCATCCCTGGGTACCAACTATCAAAAGTAATGCAAGAATCATGTCAGCAACTCATCACATATATATGCATGACATCATCATAATAAGAAAATAATAATCACAACTATATAATAACATCTCACCAGGACTGCCATCTTACCAAGCAGTATCTTGAATCGCTGTCGGTATAACAACATTTGCAGTCTTCCCTGTAGCTGGGGGCATAGAGCTACTCACCTCCCCTTGCTTGAGCCGACTCGATCTAGTATTGATAGTAGGGCCTAGACCACAAGCTCTAGACTTGAGTCTCCCCTTGGTCTCCTCATCGATGTCCACCTTCTGTTGCCCCCGCCATGGTCTCTCTCTAAAGATGCACTGCGATGGTATATCCTCCTCATCCTCATCATCATCAAGATCATAGTATCCAGTGAAATCACTAACATCATCCTCCTCTCCTATGTCACCCCCACGACCCGCCCATGGCCGTGGATCGCCTGTGGGATGATCGACAGGGAAGACTAGAGCAGGTCGTGTTGTCTCCCACCAAGTCATATACACTCAGATAGCACTGACATCGTCTGCCTCTGACACGGGCTCTGCATTTGCTACACTATCATCCTCGCTCTCAACAACCTTAGTTATCATTGACTATGGGGCGTCATTCACCTTGACTGCGCTATGCACTAAGCATGCATACCTCGGATGCATACTAACGACATCTTGTTTGCATTCGAATTGTCGTGCGACTCTATCAAAGTAAAAATAGACAATGATGTGATCCAGGTGACTGGCTAGTAGTTGATCCCGTTGCATCCTCGCTAGTTGTTTGCACTGCTCCATCCATGGCCTCTAGCCACAATATGGTCTCCAGATAATATCATTGTGCCACAGTCTGTCGAAAACCACTCTACAGTACAATAAATCACCATGTCTCCAACATTTGATGAGTGGATAGGCATGCACACGTAGATGTGTCCATGTCATCTCTATGGGAAATCCTGTAAGCCACATGCACCTAATATGCTGGAACATTCATAACTGTAATAAAGTACACACCATCAGGCTTTGCGCCTCATAATGAACATACCGCCCTAAGTCTTAATAGAGGTGCGCAAGTATACTGCGTCCCCACATGAAGGCCATCCTCTACTCCTCCATCACTTTGATAGTATGTATGAGGTCCCCATGAAGATCAGTACCCCATCCATCCTGTACAACTGCTAAGGTGATGGTTGCGATCGTGATGCGACACACTAAAGGTATATCAGCACAGCCTTGCTCCAACCACCAAAGCATGATATGTCCCCACTAAAGCGGAGTGACAACATGACCCAGGAAGTAAAGGTGACTCTCTTGAGTATACTCCTTGGAATGTTGCTCTATAATCCATACTGCATGTCCTCAGACAAGAAGTCGTAAGATACGATACACGTCCTCCAGTGTCACCGTTATCTCTCTTGTGGGTAAATGGAATGTAAAAGTATTCGCATCCCATATCTCCATCAAAGCCATCAACATACTACAGTGAAATCTCATTGTGGGCATCTTCAATACCCACCACAGGCCTATCGCCTGCAAGAAACCTCGATCCTCATTGGAGATAGAACCTAGGTGGCTCCGTAACAACGTCATGAGTCAGCCACCTGTGTGCTCCCACATCTTGGGGACATCCTACGCATCAAACAATCATTCTATAATTAGTCTCAATCATCAAATTATCTAAACAATCCTACAACATCTATCTCTGCCCTGTCCCCTGGGCCCATGTCCTCTCTGGACTTCGGTACCCCAGGAAGACATCAGCACCCTAGGAGGACCTAGGCGCCCTGGCTAGACTTGGGCATCCTGGTTGGAAACCTTTGTCCAGAGAATAGTATGTAACACAAAAAATGATAAAATTCACAAAAATAGAAAGAACTGTGACAAAAGTAAGTTTAGAGTCCTACCTCTGGCTCGATCGACCTATCTACAACCTGGGACCAGAGTACCTCTATCCTCGGAAGCTGGTATGGACGTCGAGTCTACGTGGTCGCTCTCTCTCTCCATCTCCTATTCTCCTTTGTAGAATGAAAACAAGACTGAATGGTGAGAAAGTGAAAACTCCATTTACTTATAGTAAATGGATGAGAATTCCTATCACTATCTAGGTGCAAAAATTTGTAGCTTTATTCATACCCTCTTATCCTTGGCTGTCAAACTCAGATTTTCACACCATGTATTGCGTTAGAATCTTGATTCCGCCTTTGATCCAACCCAATGCTTTGTGCCTTGGTGTTGTTTGCAAAAATGACCTTGACAAAGCATTTCTCATCAAGTTTCCCTAAAATTTGTATGCGAAGATTACCACCTTGTTTCTCCTTTTCAAACTAAGTAGAAACAAGGGGGGCATATATCTCCCTCAATTTCCACCTTTATCATGTCTCATCACTCAAACCCCTTAATGCTTATGATTGACTTATTTGTTTTTTGTTTGCAAGATGGTTTGATTTGACTTATCTAACAAATCCTTATTTGCAGGATGTAGTTCCTAACTTTGTGATCTTGCAGGATTGCATATTGGGGGCTTCTTCCTCTCGCATGGCAACATTCCATTTTTCTCTATAGTATCCTTTTGGGTATCCTTTTCATGATTGAAGTATTTACTTTCCTTTAGTTGCATATGCATGTAGTGTCATATGGCCACTAAAGTGGGGGTAAATGTTATGTCAAAAATTGTACTCCTGCATGGATTAGCACAATTTTGCATAGTTTAGCTCCTCACCTTTGGTGTCCTCTTGCCATATTTGTTTTTGGACCTACCTAAACCCTGATTGACATGTACCCTATCGAGGAAGTGTCATATTTTGGAGTAATAATCGACAAACTTGAGAACAAACCTTGGATTCTAAATGTTCTGGACTCCCTTAAGCCAGACCTTAAGTGAAATTTGGGGCCTAGACTTGGGCGCTCGTGCCCTAGTCCAACACTAAATCTTTGGGTCCTGATTTTTCATGTGGTGTCAGCTTATCCCATGTACTTTAGGATTTTGAATTCAAATTTTCATTCCCGCACGATGTCGGCACTATTATTTCAATTTGTTGCATTTATAAGGTTAGGTATTTAAAGAGAATTGGAAAACACTTTTTCACACACAACACTTATGCTAATTTATGCCAAAATTTTGCTACTACTACTATTGAAGGTCTGCACTTAGTTGAAGCTCTTGGAAGATATTGATATTTTCTATCATGGAGATATTTGGTGGAGATTAGGAATCAAGATCTTGATTCTATCTTGCTCTTCCTAAGGTTTTGCCAAAAACCCTTTGTATGATCGGGAGAAGGGTCGAAGCCTCCAACTTGAGTTTTGGAATCCTCCGTGGATACGGTTGCCTCACCTTCTTGTTCTACAAGTCTTCATCGCTATCATCTCCTTGAGGTGAAGTTGTTGTTTCCTTGAGTGAAACACGGTGTAGATCTATCCTTGATGCTTGAGTCATTTAGGATCTTGCATTTCTGCTTACACATCTGGTTTATGAGCACACACATCTGCATACTTTATCATTGGCTATTGTTGAGGTAGAAATACCAATGATGGGGTTTGACTGAGGCAAACTCTTATATAGCCACAACCATCCTTCTCCTCCTTTTGTATGTGTAGGTTACATTCAGGAAGATTCGATAGAAAGGAGCGTAGGAAGAACAGGTATTGCAGGTACAGTCATCACAAGATTTGAAGTTTCATCATCAGAGCATCTTCGAGACTATGGTGTGGGCACCCTAGTCTAACTGGGCTTCAAATCTGAGATCTAGAACCCTTCACAAAGGCTTTGATACAAGATGCAGAAAGTTTGATAGTCGAAAAAATTTCTGAACTTCAGGGCAGGTGTCCTAGTCTAACAGGCCTCCAAATTCCAGGTACACAGTCACCTATTGTCTCTGATTTACATTTCTTTAATTAGGTTGTCAGTTTCTATTTCAAAAATTAGTCTGTTTGGGCATACTTTGCAATTAGGGTTTCATGCTATAAGGTTGTCTAAAGCTTGTGAAAGCCTAATTGGAGCATCTGTTCATCTACAACAACACAAAAAGGAATACATTTACAATAACACAAAAAGGAATAGGAATTAGTAGCTTGATCCTTCATAGTGAGAAAGCTCAGTTTCTATCTCCTAATGTTGGTGTATGTGAAAAGAGAGGCTTGATTTGGTGTATACATGTTATCATATCCCTAGCCCATTTTCACCACATAACACTTAGCTTTCCCTGCATGACTTGATTCAGAAAGCTCTGGCTGTGTAGATGTTGAAGGAGTAGGAGAAGAACCATGTGATGGAAGATTATTCTTTTGAAAAAGTTGCATCAAAATGTCAATCCGTTTCTTAAAACAATTATGTTCATCATGCCCTAATTTCTTACAATAAGCACATGTAGGCTTCTCCTTCTTAGATGAATTTTGTGCTTGATCTGTGTGGATTTTTCTTAGATTTCTTTTGTTTCTTGTGAGAAGTACCTGACGCTTTCTATTCCTTAGGTTGACCAACCACCAAATCATGAGTCTGTGATGGCTTAATGAGACCCATAGATAGAAGCTTATGTTTCTCATGCATTAACATCTTAGAAAAGGATGCAAATGAAGGCATAGTGAAAGAAAATCCCACAGTTAACCTATGAGTGTGAATGCTAGAAACAAAAGCTGCATATCAAGTTTATTCAACACATTGTAGATCAACTGGATGTCCTTTAAATCTCAATACCACATGCTTTACATTGTGCTCTTAGATCATTAACCTTAGTTATGTAATCCTAAATGTTGCTAAAGTTCTTAGGATCAAGGCTCATCAAGTCATTATCAATTTGATAGCCTTTAACTTCATTTGTTGTACCATACAATGTTTTCAACTTTTCCCAAGCATCATGTGAGTTTGAACATGCCTCAATATGAAATAAGAGATCTAGGGAAATGAAACTACGAAGACATCCAAGAGCTTTTGTATGCTTAATCATCCATTTTATCTTTACCTTATCATCTGTGGCTTCAGGTATCTTGTTTTCCACATATAGAGAATGTCCAAGATCCATTAGGGCATTCCATGCATGTTGACTCCAAGTTGCATAATTATAAGGTGTTAATAATGGAACCCTTGATTTATCCATTATGTAGAAGAAAAGAGCACAAGAAGATATATCAAAGCACAAACTTAATCAACACTGTAATTGAAGCCCCCCAAACCAAAACAACCACAAATTTCAACTATTTTCCTAATCAATGAGTAATATGTACCCAAAGAGCCTCAAACTAAAAATATGATGTCTAAAGCAAAATATGGAAAAATGATAAGGATAGAACTATAGAGTACAATACCTTTCCAACGCCTGTAAAAAGTTAAAATTCTGATAAAGTGGGCACAAGTTATGAGCTCGGTAATGAAAATGCAAGATCTAGCTTCAAACAATTATAACAGACACTTGCAACAGAATTTTAAAAAATACCTACACCACTATGAAGTGTTCAGAACTAGCTTTTTGTCGATATCTCATTTGCCAATTTTTGATATCGTGGCAAAAAGTTATGGCTCCCAAAAACAAATCGCCCTATTAGGGATAGAAGGGGGCCAAAGGGGGGCCCTTGGCGCTGATGTCACTACTGACATCATGTTGACATCAATAGTTGGTGTCGATGGAATATTCTCTCTGTAGCTGAAATATGCCACCGAGAATCCAAAACTGCCTTCTCGCCTACAAAACCGCTAATCAGAAGATGAAAACTGCTGGTCTACAGTTCAAAACCACATGTTGCTAATGCAAAACCACTGTTTGACAAGGTAAACCCTATATACCTGCCAAAACTACCTGTTTGCAGAGAACCGCCTATATTGATAGAAAAATCACCCTTCTATGGGCATGAAACTGCTTACAGGAGGTCAAAACCACTATGTAGGTGTATGGAAATAGTTTTATGGGTGCCACAGGGGAATATTCCCTAGAATCTTCCTTGTTGGGCGGATGGAATAAATTTTCGCTGCTGGTTTAATATACTCCACTTGGGTTTTTCTTAAATCTGCGGATTAATAAATAATTTTTTTTTGAAAGGCCCAAAGGCCGTATAAGGGGATTCACAGAGGGGGCATGAACCCAACCATGCAGGAGCAGGGGATTAACCCCTGCCGTGGGGGTAGCCCCTACCATGGGGGCCAAAGCCCTTTGGGCTCCCCACTGGCAATGGGTACAAGGCCGACAAGGGTGTCAATACCCTGTTGGTACCCTAGCCCCTTTTATTATATATATAACTTTAGAGACAATCCAAAAGGAACCTATAGTGCACCTTAGATGATATACTTGTCATACTATTTGTAATTCAAGGTGAGATAACAACTTCAATAGTTTTCTAGAAGCTAACATTCTCATTTCTAACTTTTATTATATGTTACTAATATTACTGCTTACTCATTATTATTACAGAGGTGGATTATAATCTCTCAACTAGAAATTACATGTACACATAATGATATCATTGGTTAGCCCAACTCCTTTAAAGAAGAAGAGCAACATCTACAATAAAATATTGGAACTTCATATGATTTGTTGGTGCTTCAAATTATACCCTACAATTCTAGAGGACACACCTCAAAATCTAAACCCAGGGAACAAAGTTGGTTCAAACAGATTAGGTGGGACTCATGATCAAACTACAAGTAATTTGGGTTAGGTCATGTGTTGGACCATTAGATCATCATCAAATTGCAATGTATGTTTGTATGATTTTAGGCACTTATAGGTTTGTGATTGAGATAGTTGCTAAACATGACATAAGTGCACATGAAACATGCTATATGTTGATAAAACTACCTCTTATTGAGTGCGCTAGGTCTTTTTTTTTTTTTTCGAATGTTTGATAGAAGGCATTCCATCATGGTTCATATTCCATCATGTACATATGAACCATCATGCAATTAGATCATTTGTGTATGGTAGAAATCAAAAGATCTTGGTTGTATTCTCCACATCATTGACATAAGCAATGGAAACTATGAAATACAGCGACAATTGTTAGGGTTTGGCCCAAATATCTTTCAATTCTAAATAGTGAAATCGATGATTTTTGTTGAAATGAATTATTATTATCATATAAACCATTATGCGATATCAATATAAATAATTCTAAAATAATTATTGTATAGTGCTTCACCAATAAGACTATAAATATTTATACTTATCAACCATTTAGTAACACCTTTAAGAGCTTTACTAGTTATAACCATCAACCAAACAATACATATAACTAGCACTTGCACCCATAGGAGGTTCGAGGAATATGCCGGTAGGAACAACCTATGAGTAGAAAATTTTCCGACATGAATTTTTTTACGGCGTGAGTTTTTTTACGGAGCACTATAATGCTCACATATAAAGCCTATGGCTAATAACTTAAAAAATATATAAATATATAATACTTGCAGAAAATATAAATATCTATCCCTATGCATCATTTGGTGGCACTTTTATCCCATTTTAGTTAGGCAGTGCAAAATAAATAAATAAATATATATATATATATATAGCAGAGCTCTGTAATATGGATAAGAGTAAGGGCGAACTAGCGTAACTGTTTACATTAGCGGGCTTTAAAGTTGCAACGGCGAGCGTTGTGTAATGGCCGTGCAAGAAGCTTGAGCAGGTTAAAGCCAACGTAAGAATGGCAGTTCGTCTGTTAGACATCGCCTTGTTTCCAAAGTTGTTGAGCGCACCACCGAATAAATGCGCCACTACGAACTCTAAAATTAGCTGTCTAATTCCAAACATAAATTCAAATTGTCAATGGAAAAATCTGTACATTTCTTCACATCATTTAAAGAATTCAAAATATATGATTTGCCGTGCTGCTAAAGATGTCAAAGCTCGAAAACCCACTTCAGAAAAATTATCTTTCGGAGCCGCTCCTGTGGAGGGCATTGTCGGGTTTAGTCAGGGGCGAGATGAAGATGCCGACCGCTTGGTATGTCCCGGCTGCGGGGTTTTCATGCAGGACGAGGATCCTCAGGCTCCTGGCTTCTTTCTTCGCCCTCTCCAGAAAGACGCCTCCGAAATTCTAAAAGCGGAAGAAGATGATGGAGATTTTTTCCAAGAGGAATGGGATAATGAGGATGAACACCTGGATTCGGACGAAGAAGATTCAAATGAATTTGTGGACGAAGAAGATTTAGATGACTTCACCGACGACGACGAAGAGGAAGAATGGAGGACAAAACCTAAAGGTAAGGGTTTTAGAGAAGAAACCCTATTGGATAGGGCATCAGACAAGAACAGAAAGAAGCAAATTGTGGCCAAGGAAAGCACGTATGAAACTCTAGAAGAAGCCGATGAAGATGAACTCTATGGAGAAGAAAAATGGAGTAGAGAGGCCGAAGATAAAGATTTCAAAGAAGAAACCTTGAAAGGAAAGATTTCGTGGAAAGACAGAGCGAAGATTCTAAAAGCCGAGCTGGAAGATGAAGATGATGAAGTCTTCGGAGAAGAAGACAATGGTGAGATCATTGATGAAGAAGATGAAGACGAGGAAGGAGGAAATATGGAGGAAGACAATATCAACTGGGACTGGTCGGATATGCCTACCATGGTGGATGAAGAAGAGGAACGGAAAAGAAAACTCCAATTCGCTGCATTTGCACCAGCTGGGCCGGGTTACGGCAACATCACAGAAGAAACTATAAAAGAAAGGGCTTTAAAAAGGGAAAGAAAGAAGAAAGCTAAAGCCGAGAAGAAAAAACGTGAAGAAGAAGAAATGGTAGTGGTCTGCGCACGGTGCCACTCTCTCAGAAATTACGGCAATGTGAAGGACCAGAAGACTGAGAACTTGTTGCCTGAATTTGACTTTGAATCTGCTATGGGCAGTCGACTGATGAAATCTAAAGGCATTGGACGGACTGTTGTGGTCATGGTTGTCGATGCCGTGGATTTTGATGGTTCATTTCCTCGGCGAGCCGCAAAGATGTTAAACGCTGCCTTGCACAAGTCGAGAGGGCTTCGACTGGTTTTGGTGGCGACCAAGGCAGACTTGTTGCCTGGGCAGATTTCACCTGCCCGATTGGACAGGTGCAGGCTATTTTTGGCCAATTGGCTAACTTTTCTCAAATTTTGTAAACAATTACACTGCTCAATCGTTAACTTTTCTCAAAACTATTTGTCAAGTTTTTATATCCAATGGACATGAAATTCCCTAAAAAACCATTCAATAGTAAACCACTCAATTCTACGCAAATACATTTATTTCATTTTCATTTTCTTTGAATTTGAAAGATTCATCAACCATTCCATAGTTGTTAAAGAATCCTCTTTTCTTAAATTTTTCACTGGACAGGTGGGTTCGTCTCCGCGCCCGGGCAGCAGGGGCACCGAAGTTGAGTGGGGTTTTTCTTGTAAGTGCACACAGGGATTTGGGTGTGCGAAATTTGATTGCACATATTAAGGAATCAGCTGGACCCAGAGGGAATGTGTGGGTTATTGGAGCTCAGAATGCAGGGAAATCCACTCTGATCAATGCAATCGGGAAGAAGGAAGGAGGCAAGGTCACCCATCTGACAGAGGCGGCAGTTCCGGGCACTACATTGGGGATTATAAGAATTGGGGGCATTTTGCCTGCCAAAGCGAAGCTCTATGACACTCCTGGACTGCTACATCCCTATCAGATGACGATGCGTTTGAACAGAGAGGAGCAGAAAATGATAGAAATTCGCAAGCAGTTGAAGCCTAGGACTTACAGAATGAAGGTAACTTTCTCTCTCTCTCTTTTTTGTTTCTGAGATTTATGATACCCCTGTCAGATAAAATTTAGTCTCTTTTTTCTCCCGTAGACGGTAGAAATAGCCCATATAAAGGGCAAGTTGCCTTAATTTTTATATATCAATTATTTTCCTTGAGAATTCTCAAGTTGAAAAAAATTATTATATAAGTTTTATATCAAACAAGAAAAGATTTTAAAATTACCATACACTACACCCTGAAACCTGCATTGATAACATGAATATTGAAGACGAATGTTTTAGAGACTTCAAATCTTTAAAGATTCTTAGCCTTTTTGCTAAAATTGTAGAGTTGAGAATTCAATAATAAAGAGATTCTTAATTTTTTGCCAAATAATATCTGACTTTCAACTCGTTTAGATAGATTAATGCAAGTATTGCAAATTTTGACAAATAAGTGGTAAGTAGAATTAAACATAGCCTTTATGAAATTTTAATAATCTTTTCTATCCTATCTATTGGTGTAAGGAAGATAGTTGATATGAGACATTTTGTTTTAGAGGGCCCCAATTCAAATTCAGCCACACTCATGGTTCAGATGGGAAAGTAAAACTGAAAAAACCAACCAGCTGCAGTTGTAGCTTATGTTGCAAGAAATGCAACGGATTTGTTGCATTTTAGGTTTTTAAGGCTGCAACCCATCTACAATGGCAAACGACCACCGTGGATGGGGTAGCTGTTTTTTAATGCAATGGTAAGGGGCGCGCAACAGAAGTGACTTCATTTTGTGGCTGTTGTGCAGTCCCAACAACTCTGTTGTGGCATTGCATATTAATAATAAATATTAATCCACCTGTATTTTCCACCAACATCCTTCTTTTATTTAGTGTTATATAATCCTATCCATAATTCTATAACTGCCACTTTAGTTCAAATCTTGGCGCTAATAGGAAGGAAATGAGGTTAAGCTGAAGTTAGATAAGCAGAGATCAACTCCAGCTCATTCCACAACCATTCTCAACCAATAATGTTGAAGGGAGACTCTTTTCCATATGTAGTTGCCTGACTTTCTCTTTTTTGCTTTATCATCTGAACCATAAGGAACAAGCCACAAGAACTGGTGTGGAATTTCAATGTATGCATTACTTGTTTAAGTTTTATGTTTTTATTGCTACATAGGGGTGGTAATCGATAATCTTAATCTTAAGTTTTATATACCGTATTTTCAATTCTTTTTGTTCTTTTTGCAAATTATGAGTATTAAAAATATACAAAAAATTAAAATACTCATAATTTGCAAAGAAAAACCAAAAAAACAGAAAATTTTGAAAACACTGTATATAGTAAGTAAAATATATAAAAATACTGATAATTCCCTCCCACCCCCTGAAAAAAAAAAATTTGAGAACGCTGTAGATAGTGATAAGGATAATTGATAATTCAATGTCAAATGTCAAATAAAAAAAAATACAATCAATAATCTCCACATCGCTCTTCCTTGAGAGCATCACAGTCATCATTTGGTTCATTTGAACCACATGCAACTGCAGTGCCACTCCCACTAGCTACGCCCTATGTACAAGCCTCATCCTCTAAAGACACTATGGCAATTCATGTAACACAAGCATCCAAGTTGGCTTCCTTGTTGCTCCTAACATGTAGTCAACTTGCTTATGTGACAAGATATGCAACTTGGAATGCATGCACAACTCTTTTGTTTTCTTTCTGCTGCCAACTGGTTGTGCTTAACTAATGGATAAAGGTGTATGTACTCCAGTTTTGCTTAGCCAAAGAACTTGCAACCTGTTGAAATTGGAGACAAAGTCAATACAATATTTGTGATTATAAAACATAACATATAGTTACAAAAGAAAACTAAGAAAGTTAATTAAAAGAAAAATGCATATGATATAACTTTTGATTGCAAAAGACTGAAGGTAAATAGAGCCTTGACCATGGAGGTACCATCATGTATGAATGCCCTTGTACTTGTCTAGAAGAGCGCTAAGATTGTGATTCTCTAAAGTTATAGAGCTGCCAAACTCACCCATGATAGTATCCTTTACATCTGGATCAGGGAAGATTATTCTAAATGTTGCCTTCTACTCATTAGTAACTTCAACATCTCTAAATAGTGATGCTTGGTCAAATTTGAAAGACCTGTTTGTCTTTGGGTCCCTGAACTAGAACTAGCTGCTGCCATTATGAACTATATTTATTCCTATACATACATGTTTAAAAATAAACAAATATAAGGAAAATAAAAAACAAAAATATAACCTTAGGTTATATTAACTTAGAAAAAAAAAAGAAAAAAAACAGCAACAATACAACCCTCAAATATATTAAAAAATGAATAACAACTAAAAACAACATTTAAAACTTAAAAAAAAAAACATTTAAAACTAAAAAAAAACTAGGAAGACTGGAATTTTTTTGAAAAAAACGAACATTTAAAGCTTAAAAAAAACATAGGAAGCTTGGAATTTTTTTGAAAAAACTCAAAATAAATTGACATTTGAATGATTAATTTCCTTGGTGCAAGCTATTTGCTCCTCATAGCACTTAGCAAACGTGTCTTCACGTCTTAGCAATCCTTCATCACTGAGAAAAACCAGCAAGCTTGAGCAATTAAAATTTAAAAGTTTTGGAAAGTTGGAACGATAGGTGTAGTTTTTGTGTTTTGTGTTTATGTTTTGAGGTTGTATATAGCATTTTAGGGTTTTATTTTTCATTCCAGGGTCTTTTTTTCTTTTTAAAATGTGTTTTTAAAAAAGAAGCATTTTAAAAATTTATTAAGGCCATTTAACTTGTGGGTCCATCTGGGTTCATCCAGGGCATGGCCTAGACAACCTTGGTCAGATGTACCCAGGTTGTTTGGGCTGTGCCTTGAATGAACTTGAGGTGAACCCATCCCCAAACCTTTTTGGACTGGGTATGGGGGACAGGATGGGAGAATCTGGCTATATAGAAAAAATGTGAATATAAAAGACTAACTACCCTTTAAATTTAACATTATTATTAATAACTAATCTATATAGTATTTATAATAATATTTGATATATATAAATAAATAAATTATTATTTAATTAATTATAAACTATCATAGATATCTTAAATACATTTATATAAAAGATGCTGACAGATATCGATCTCAAGGCATCAATCTATCCTATCTAATAAATTTAATATAGGTGCCTTGATACTCATATCTCTAGGCTATCTTTTAGAATTTAGATAGATGAATTGAATATATCTATGCTAGTGTTACACTCTTGATTAATATGGTTTTATCTTTGATATCTGAATACAGAAGAGGAACAAAATTATTGGCACATGTAATTTAAGGTTCTGTGAAACAGAGAGTGAACATCCTTATTTTTGTCCAGCTTCAAAAAACCCTGTTCTTGAGCCCTAGCAGGTCTTGCATTTTGAGGGTATGTCCTTAAGTTTAACTAAAGGGGAATATAATTATTTACAATTTTATCCACTCAATTTGCACAGTTTTCTCAAAACTATTGTTGTGTCTTAACACTACAATCTTCTGGATGTAAGTCTAACTGGATAAGCAAGCTATATGGACAATATTTTCTTTTCAATTAGATGACGCAAAAGTTGGCACAAGATTAGAGTCTTTTGGGAAGAATTGTGCTATAGCCACAAAGATGTTGAGAAACATGTATGTTAAAAGTTAAAACCACTGTACAGAAGAAATATGACATTTGAAACATGTACGAAAAGTCTGTGTAAAGAAGTGCATATGTATAATAAAATCTGCATAAATCTATAATAATCTCTTATTAGAGTTTGAAGTTGGATATTTTTTTGAGTTGCCAAAAAAGCTCTGGAGGTGTCACATTTGGCCAGGATGCCATGACTAAGGGGTATCTATTCCATCGTACGGCACACAGAACTTGCTTCTTGTCTTATCTGCTTACCTGTCAAGTTTTGAACCTGTATCATCATTTCCATTCATTCGATGCCTTAAACCTAGACTGTTGCCTGACTAAGAGTACAATAGAGACAATTAGATCCAAGGAATTCTATACTCATAAAACAACCCTGATAAGATTTGAATCTCTAGTGAATATACATTTGTTTTCTTCTTTGTAGACAATTTTATTGCAAGTTGAAAGAATTATATGAGATCTTGACTAAAGCCATAAAGAATTATATCAAATACACAAATCATTTATGTATGCCGTATGCCGTTGAGCAAGCACAATAAGCACATTCGTTGGAACTGATAAGAAAGAATGTTTTGACTAGAATTGCTGTAATTATGCAACTATGATTCTTAAAAACTGCTTTTACACTTTATATTTCATATTGCAGGTGAATCAAGCTGTACACGTAGGAGGATTGATAAGACTTGATGTAGATCAAGCTTCAGTGGAAACAATCTATGTAACCATTTGGGCTTCAGTTCATGTATCCATGCATTTGGGTAAAGTGGAGACTGCAAACGAGATAAAAGAAAAACAGTTTGGAGTTAGGTTGCAGGTATATCACACATTTCCTCCTTAAATGACTTTTAATTTGGAAGATTTATTTTTATGATGCTAATATTTACATGGGCAGTATTGCTTTAGAGGTTAATTTGGCTAGTTGGATTTATTTTATTCTTCCTTTCACTGGAACCTTGGTCTAGCTGCACGTTACCATACATATGTCAAGAATAATTCATTAGCTTCATTTTTTTTCATTTTTTAGTTGATTAGCAAAGAATTCGACAAATGGAGAATCACATCTTTCTTCCTTTTCAGGGATAAGCTGTTGTCACTGCCTGAAATGATTTTAAAATTCATTATTTTCTATTTCTTTCTATCATCATTTTTTGTGCATTGCAAATCTTATGTCTCATACTTATTACTATTAAAACTTTCTTGCATGTCAATGACAGAGTACTGTTGTCATGTTTGCCCATCGTTTTTGTTTAAGGTTCAGATTTTTGATTGTGCAGCCTCCTATTGGAGAAGAAAGAGTACGAGAACTTGGTGAATGGAAGCAAACTAAAATAAAAGTGTCAGGAAATAGATGGGATGTAAATTCTGTAGATGTAGCTGTAGCAGGAGTTGGTTGGTTTTCGTTGGGCCTTAAAGGTGATGCAAGTTTGAGTGTATGGACATATGATGGAGTAGATATTACAGTGCGAGAACCATTGGTCCTTGATAGGGCACTCTCATTGGAAAGGCCAGGATTTTTACTTTCTAAGACAGTAACTAAGGCAATTAGTGAGAAATCTAAGGTAAATTCAAACGATTCAAGTAAAAGGAAAAACACTAAATCAAATAAAGGTTACACTGATGATTTAGCAATAGAATCGCTTGAAGAAGAATTAGCTAATGCTTAAATCCTACCAGTGATGTATATTTCAATCTAATAAGCAGGGGTTATATGTATTTTATTTTGGTGTTGGAAGAAATAAATTGGTGCATTATTGTATCACATACCCATATAAAATTCTTCCTATGGAACCCTACCAAATTTATATGGCCCCTCATTTGTGAGAATTCTATAGCGTTATTTTCAAGCTATCCGTTGTCCACCAGAGACTTCTAGAAGCTTAAAAGAACTTCTGTAAGGTGAATATGGAGCTTGTTCATTCTACTGCACTGGTGTCTCAAATGAACAATCAGGCAAAATTTACATGCAAGTGTCCTTAGTACTTTGTTGCAGTCACAATAGTTAAAACTAAAAAGAATCAAAGTGGTTTTGGTGTGATTATGCTTTTCAAAGTCCTTAATTCGAAATTGCACGATGTCGGTTTGTACTATAATTTTAGCTATAGGACTTTATTGATTTATATTCATAAACAACGTGGATCGAGGAGAGTTATTTGTATATATACGCACAACGCACTGGACTTAGCAAGATGTGTGGAGGACTGGATATAGCTGCCTAATGATATAGACTGGTGAACCTGTTTCATATGTCGAACTGAAGCATTGATTGTTTTCTCTGAAAGGATTTTGTTGTCAACGGGAATCCCATATTTGTTTGCATACTGGCTTGACGAGAGGTATTTGAATATGTACGCATGACACATTGGACTTGGTAAGAGTTGTGGCGGACTTGATATATAGCTGTTTATTGCATGTTGTAAATGGGACTGTGCATAGAAATCCCCCAACTTTGAAAAAGAAAGAACAATTATTAAGTCGTTTCCGAAAGAGACTTATCTACATAAACAGAACATGAGAGAAAATCAAGCTTGCAAGTTCTGTCAGTCAGTTGTCAAATGGTCTGTCTATGATTCTATTATATGAGGAGTTGCTATTGAAACGGGTAGCAGAGAACCACAAAAATTCTACCAAGCAAGAGCATCTAGAGTTTAGAGCATCATAAATTTGTGCCAAGGACCAGGATGGACAGGGGCCAGACTGTGTAATCGCTTACTAGCTGCTTAGAGAAGCAGGAGTTTTCAAGTGAGCGCTTCTGTACCAAACTGTTTTCTTTTTCGGTCAGTCTTAACTTTAAGTCTTTTTTGAAGTGTTGCTTCGTGATCTATAAGAGCAGATCAACCCTGCTTCCTATTTTATTATCCTGAATAACAAGGGGTGCATGAACCATACTGTTCTTAGTTTGTCATATTCAGTCTAACTCTTGAGTGTTTTTGGAATTGCTGCTTCACATATATCACAACAAAGAGCAGATCAGTTCTGCTTCTTATTTCTGACTTAGTTTTGATGTTAATATTATCTTGATTTTACGGATAAAGAATGTTTTTGATATTGATAAGCTGCAAACAAGGGTGCAGTTCTCTATTACAAATTAAGAAGTAAGAAAGAGAAAAGCAGCCAACTGGGGCAGAACCCCACACAAAAGCCCAAAGGGCAGAAAAACAGCCCACAAACGTGAAACAAGCAAAACAGAACAGAAACAGCGGCCAAATGGCAAACAGAAACAAAGGATCTAAACAAACCCAGATCCTGAGGGCAGTAATCTAACTCCCTTGACCCTTTGTCGCGAAGCTGCGACAGACTTGGGCAGCCCTTTCTACTTTCTAAGAACAACCGTCCAAGAAAGCCCAGAATCAAAGTCCTCAGAGCGAGGAGAAAGGAGGGGCCCCTCACTAGGCCCCGCAGCCAAGGGGCAGCCACGAGCAGGAGGAGGGGCCAACAATCCGGTAGAGGAATCCGGAACCGCCAAAGAAGAAGAGCGACTTGCAGACAGGGGAGTTGACATCTCGGTGGCGAGAACAGGGCCAGCAGGAACAACAGCTGGGACAACATCTAGAACATAGCCAGCAGTAACAGCAGCAGGGACAACATCCGGAACATGACTAGTAGGAACAGTAGCAACATTGACATCAAAAGTGGACACCAAGGGCTCCCCAACAGGGAAATCACTCTCCAGGGAAGGCTCGCCCTTCTGAGAAGAGTCATCAGAAGGGAATGCAAAAGTAGTCAAATGATCCGAGAGAGCATCTTTCCACCAAGTTGCCGCACCCTTACGACAAGAATGAGGGCAACTAGAGGCTAAATGACGAATAGCAAAACAACGCTTGCACCGAAAGGGGAGACCCTCATAGTCCAATAGCTGCGTCCATGGCCTATCCTCCACCATCAAAACAACCTCTCCATAGAGAGGTTTAGAGAAGTCAATATCCACTAAAATGCGAGCAACAGTAGTGTGCCCCATTTCCGATGTTGTAGCATCAACCTTCAAAAAACGCCCTAACGTGTTACCGATGGCTTCATAACAAGGATCCTCCCAAAACTAGAGGGGAAGATTAAGTAGTCGTACACATACTGGTCTGGTATTGAGCGGCTCGGTGAAAGGGTTGAAGGAGCGAGCCCAAGGTTTGATGGATAGTGAATGATCCCCCACATCCATCCCCTGTCCATCATTGAATCCCTCTCCTCAAAGGATTCAAAGGTAGCAATGAAGAATCCCCTAGCGTAGAGGTAAAGCTCAATCTTGCCTTCAACAATCGGTTTCCAGGATTCCAAAATCTAGTTATATAGGTTGGGGAGAGAGGGCCACATTCCATTGAATATGCAGATCACTCCTTTTCTCGAATAAAAATCCTCATTTTCAGAAACCTCAGGGCCACAAACCACCACAAGAGAGGAGTGGTTGCAAGGCAAGGGTGTAGCTCTTACCTGAGATGAATGAACATCATCAGAAAACGAACGGCCAGAGGCTTTCCCAACAGCAACAGCACCAGCCACAGGCACAGAAGACCGAAGCGAAGGCCCAACTGGAACCGATCCATGGGGATTAAACGTCCCACCATTTGTCGAACCCCCAACACCCTCGTGACCAAGCGGAGGAACACAAGAAGCAAGCACATCTGATTCCTGACCAGGAACCTCGGGTCCGTGAACAGGAACCCTAACCGACTTGGGACCAGACGTGTATGCAAAGCACATTTTGAATTCTTATATGCTTTGAAAATGAATACGGATAACGAATGTTATAACAAATTGCATTTTGAGTTTGAAGGTGAAATATGACAAATTAATGGACAAATATGGGGTACACGTTATTTCTTGTCTTTTTGTGTCATTTCCATTAAGTTCCAAACCATTGTAGATTACATATTGCAGCAATTTCCTATAATTTGCTAAATTGATGTTGATTGATACATGTAAAATCCTTAACAGACAAATCATTGCATGTGGCAATGGAAAAATGGTATTACAAGAACATTTAATTTTTGATTGAAGGTCTTTTGGTAGCCAAGTAGGAGTTACGAGAAGTTTTTTGTGGATTGAAGATCCTTTGGTTACCACAGGAGGTGTACGAGGACAGTTTAAGTGTGTATATGGAAAAATGCATTAAATCTAAACTAAATAAAATCAAAGAACCCAATAACATAAAGGAAACGAATCTAAGTAAAAGCCATAAATCACAAATCAAAGATAAATGAAAGCTCTTACCAAAACCTGTATTGTTCCCTTTTGGAGATATGTGGATTGCTCAATGTAGTTGCAAAGCCATGGTTGCAACAAGCAAGTATGTGCTCAAGAGATCAATGTCAAAAGATCGTTATAGTGCTCAATCGACGCGTTGTGTATGCTCAAAGCTCTGTTAAGTGTGCCTGAGAATACGATCGAAGAGAGAGGCTCAATGAAGGAGATAAGGGGGGTTTATATAGGTTTCATCAAAGATCGATCAACGGTCCAGATAATTCAGAAGAATCAATGGAGGAGATAAGTTGAGGAATGTGCAACGAATGAGAAGAAGACATGTGTCTTGCTTGCTTTTCCATGAGAGGAGTTATCAAGAATAGAAGAATGAGTTAACTGAAGAGATAAATCAATTAAAAGAATAAAGCAATCAGTTAAGTGATTTAAAACAAGAAGAAGAGATTTGCATGAGACAAGAAGATATTTTGCTATATTAAATATAGAAATATTTAATTGATGAGCAAGAAAGCTTGAGTTATTTTAGAGATAACTCAAATTAGAAGAAAAAACAATTTAAATAAATAATTGATTTATTTAAATTTAGACAAGATATTATTGAAAGAAATAATTAAATAATTGGAATTATTTAATTTAGAAGATTTAAAAGCAAATTAAATAAATAAATTTATTTAATTGTTGTGCATGATTTTGGAAGAATGATTTTGATTTAATTAAATAATTTAAAAATTATTTAATTTTAGATAAGAAGGAATTTGTTGAATTAATTAAATAATAGGATTTAATTAATGTGGATTTGATTTTCGAAAAGCAAATAATGATTTAATTAAATAATTAAAAATTATTTAATTGTGGAAGAATATAGAGGAATTTGATTTAATTAATTAAATAAAGATAATTTATTTAATTAATGTTGAAAGTATGTGATTTAGAAGAATTTGATGAAATTAATTAAATAATTAGATTATTTAATTAACGTTGAAATGCAGGTGATGAGACAGCGCAGAATGCAAGTGATTCGACGACACGGTCATTTTAGGGTGTCTACATTAAGCATATTGGTTATAACACTTATAATTGAAACTAAATGAAAAAAAAAAAGATAAAAATTGTTGTTAGTTTGACTGTGATCCCCACAGACATGTCCTAAGGTACCAAATGCTAGAATGTAAATCTACCAAATTTTCTCTCTTTCAAATGATAATTGATCCAAATGGCAGCCTAAGAAACCAACTATTACTGTTATGTAACATCTCATAACTTGATAAAAAATTGATGGCAATAGAGCTAGTGATCACACGTAAATGTAAGTTATATCAATTAGATTTTGTATGTTAAATATGTTGCTTATATTTGTTTTTGGTTAAAGGGGTAAGAAAACAAGTTTTGAAGGGGCCCTAGAAACCTTAAACAATAGGTGAAACGTCAACAAGAGCACAACTGACCTACAACAAAACCACAAACGTGCAAGTTTTGAAGGGACCTGAAACCTTTAACACAAACCACTGCAACGAAGCTGCCAACACAAAGATGGTTTTGAAGGGACCATAAACTTTGTATAATGAGGATGTAGTTTAGTTGCCAAACAACCCAGACCTAGATTAGGCACCTACACAACCCCAAGTCTCGTCCTAACATTCTGAGCACATGCATGTTTAGGAAGATCTCTCTCCCTTCTTTGAACAATCTTCCATGAGACATCATCCTCCAAAGTCTTAGAACGAGGGAAGAGGGGAGGGCTAACCTCTACTGTAGACCTGAACTGAGCTCCCACAAGTGCAAAAAGAGGAGTCAAATGATGCATCAAAATCTTTGGTAGAGCAAGATCAGGATCATCACCCATCAGCATGAGTTGTAGGGGGTTCAAAGGTGGAGCCACCAATACTGGGCCTTGAGAAGAAGACCCATCAAGTGAAATCTCTGAAGTCGTAGCATCCCTAGGGTGATCAAACTCAGAAATAAGAACATTTGAGGTCTCATTCATAGTCTTCCTCAAGATCAAAACCACCAACAACCAAAAAATTGTGGAAGGCATTCCTCCACTAAGTTACCTCACCCTTCTTGCGGTGAGAACGAGGGCACTTCAAAGCAAGGTTTCCAATAGAAAAGCATCTTTTGTAGTGGAAGGGAAGACCCTCATAGTTGAGTGTCTGAGTCCATGGTTTGTCCCTAACAAGCAAGTCAATATCCCCAGGCAGATCCTTAGAGGTGTCAACGTCCACGAGAATACGAGCATAGGTAGTATGGCAGAATTTTGAAGATGTTGCATCCTCCTATAAAAAATGACCAAGAGCATTGCCAATAGATTAAAAACATGAAATTTCTCAATATTGGAGAGGGAGATTTGGTAGCCTGACCCAAACATGCATAATATTTAAGGATTATGTTAAAGAGTTGAAGGAGGGAAACCACAGTTTGAGTGAGAGGGAGTGTTGTCCCCACATCCAAACCTTGCCATCCAACACTAGCTTCCTATCATCTTTTGATTGAAAGTGCTTAATGAAAAATCTCCTAGCACAGGGCTATAGTTTAATCTTGCTCTCAGTGAGAGGCCTCCAGTATTCCAAAACCCATTTATTCACTTTCAGAAGGGAAGCCCAAAAGCGATTGAACCTATAGATGAGGGCTCGACATTTAAAGTATTCTTCATTATCCAACACATCATGTCCACATATGACGATAGGGGAGGATGGAGAATAGGAGATGGGTCGAAGTTTACCCCGCAAAGAGGGGCATGCAAATCTCGTCGAATGACACGACCTAGGAGTAGTAGCAACACCCCTGCCTTAGCAATATGTGCATAGGTTTTAGAGGCATCATCCACCACCACACTAGGCACTGAGAGGAGGCGCTAGCATGAGCAAGTTGTGCGGTGAAATCCTCATGGGTGGCATGAATAGAGTTAGGTTGCATTGCAAAATCCATGCTAAAACCTAACTCTATTCATTGGGGATAATACTAACAGCCATAGAGGGTGTCACATCTTTCACAAGGGCGTCATTGCCAATCCCAAGTGATGTTATACAACAGGAGTTGTGGTATTGGGGATAATACTAACGGCCATAGAGGGTGTCACATCTTTCACAAGGGCACCATTGCCAGTCCCAAGTGACGTTTGTTAAGGACTAATATTATCTAGAATTATACATGTTTGTAAACAAACAATGAATCCTTTGTTCCAAAGAGAGGATTTGTTGGCAGGCACTGAGACCTTTGACATTGAATAATCCTTGAAACAAAAGAAAGTTGAGTGGACCATTTGGGCCAAACGTACAAGCAACGAGTGTCATTCAAATATATGAGGTGAATAAATGAAGCATGATTCAGTTAAAAACAATGGATTGGTTTGATTGTTGTTAGTCTTGATCATCATGGGGAGGCATTTGACTACAAGTAAAACAATTTAGTAGTTAAGGATATATGCTTTAAGAAAAGGCACATGTTTTTTTTAAATCCTTTTGAATTTCTTACATGCAAGTTTTGCGGCACCTCTTTATTAAACTCAATATTTTTATAATAATAATAATAATAATAATATTTAACATTATTTTAAACATAGTTCAAAAACTTGGACTTGGCCAAAAATTTGGCAGACCCAAATTTAATTGAGACTTGCGACTTGTCAAAATTTCAATAAAAAATAACTACAACTTGGAAACTTAAACAATACTTAAAATTTAAAAAAACGTAAATTTTAATCAAATATACTTACAGAATGTATTAAATGAGTTTGTAAACAGGGCGGGGCCTTGGCTCGATTGGCTAAAGCATCCTGTTACAAGCAAGAGGTCACGAGTTCCAATCCCCCGCCCATGTGGTACTGGAGGGCGTGTCATGCCAATGCCACTGGTCACATTAAAAAGTTTACCCAGCACACTGTAGGTTAGGAAGACCTGGACATCTTGATTACGATTCCGGATTCAATTGTTGATTGCGCTGCCTCTAGACTTGGAAACTCCCTCATTGGGAATTTTTTGGGGGCGAGATCTAACATTGACAACTTCAAAAAATGGAGGTTTTGTAGTCATTTTGAGATGAAGGCTATGGCTAAAGTTCTTTTTATCTCCTTCAACTCTCTCAGATGGCCCTTGGTTTATGGGCAAGACTAGGCTCTTCCTCAAGAAGTGGACTTTGGGCTTCAATCTTGAAGAGTGCATCAACAAAGTTCCTATTTGGGTCAAGCTCCTGAGCTTTCCTTTGGAATACTGGGAGGTGGAGATCCTATAAGGCATTGCTTTAGTTGTCGATCAATTTATTTGCTTTTGATTTAGTGACTATTTCTTGGAAACATTTGTTATTTGCCAGATTTTGTGTGTTGATTGATGTGGGTAAGGAGTTGACTTCTGCAATCACCTTGTCCTCAAAGCTAGGTGATTGGGTGCAACATATTGTTTATGAGGACTCCTCGGTCATGTGTCTCAAATGCCATATAATTGGCCACTCTTCTTTTGGGTGCTTGGCCAATAAGAGGTTGGAAAAGAATGGGAAGAAAAAAGATCAGGAGTCATCTCCTCAACAAAATGCCAAACCATTGTTGTATGTTGCTGTTGCTTATGTTAACCTTGCCATGCATGGCCCTATGGAGGTTAGCAAGGATCAACTCCTTGTCAACACACCTGTGGAGTCTCGTGGAGTTGCTTGCTACCTTTCTGGTCTCCAACCCAAGACCATAGTGATTTCTACGAGTAGAAATAGGTGTTTGGAAAAGGTTGGGAGTCCGCTGAGTTCTCCTATGCTCCCTTTTGCAGAGAGGTTGGTCTTTAAAAAAGATTGTTCATTTAGGAATGGTTGTTCTTCTAAAGGAAAATATGAAAGACATGCCAAGAAGGAAAATCATTTCAAGGACTTGTCGATCAGGTTGCTTCAATGTTCCATGGAATAGTTTGGTTTCAAACCGCTGTGAGTTGCCCTTTTGTTTTTGTGTTTGTGGGTTGTATACCCCGCTTGTTTTGTTTTGTTGTTGTCTTGGTGCAACTAGTGTTGTAATGATTGCAGCTATGTTGCAATTTCGTTAAAACCAACCTGGGTTTGCAGTCCCTTCAAAACCAACTTATCGTAAAAAATTTATAATTTTTTTCTCTTTGTTTCAGTGAAAAATTGAGGTGGGGGCTTATTCATTCTAGTTAGTTGTGGTTCCAACTTAGAACTATATGGTAATGATTACTTATTTGTCTCATGTTCAACATTATTTGTAATGATGTCATCCAATTCAATGTTTCTTGCTTTTGTTGTAGCTACACTTTCCAAAGCTTGCCATTGAGTCGATGTGTCCACATTGATTGAGTGAAGGCAAATGTTGTATTACACAAAAATTAGGTCATTGAGGTCTCTTTGAGACTATTTATTGTGTTTCTTCATTTGATTGGTTTCAAACAAACTCTAGTTGTGCTTACATCTACAAGTGTTAAAAGGTTGAGACAAAATACTAAGGGCTAACTTTTGAAGATTTTGGGTATTTGCACCTCAATTTTCAAACCAAGAACTTGCAAATAAGACATTCAAAAGTTTGTAAGCAATAATTATAATATATAAGTCTAAGACTCCATTTTTTTGTTATCTAGGGTTTGGGTGGATTTCTTTCGAATAGCTAGTGCTAAAGAAAAGAGCCTCTCCCTAGCCTACTTGTAATTTTGCAACTTTTAAATAATTAGGCCTTAACCTCAGCTTCAAGTATCATCTTCTCAATGTATGTTGAGAGGCTCTCCATAACCTCTTTATTAATATTTGTGAAGTCATCAGATAAGAAAACATTGGAATTGAGGTAGTATTTCATTGCACGAATGAGTTGGTGGAGTTGATTGCTCTACCTTTGATCAATGATCTCTCAAATGAGACAAAATTTGTCTTTATCTCCCAAGTAGTAGTTTTGGATGGTCTCATTGGCCCTATCCATGACATCATAAATATATCCCATCAGGGTTTGCTTTCCACCCACCAAACACAAAACTCTCGTTAAAGGCCTTGACATGTACAAACAAATTAAGGTTACAATTAAAATAAACACTTTTAAAAACAAAATTAAATGATTCAATTTGAAATTTAAATTAAAGTTTGAAGTTACCTCAATGATCTCTAGAACTCTCTTTGCAAAGACATCAATTTTTTTGTCTTTCTATCAATCTTCTTTGAATTCGATGAACCTAGCCATGTTTGACTAACAAGCATATACTCCAAAGGCATTAACAAACTACAAATGCTTTGCATTGGGATGAAGTTAAATGAAAACTTTGTCACACTTGCTCATACAAGATCTTTCCCTTAAGTGTGATCTATTATCATGATGAGAACCTAAGAGTGATTATAAATATATTTTGTAATCTTCCTAACTTGTTCCACAATTGGTCTCACCCAATCAATTTGACCCATACCCTCCAAAAGAAATTTAAGGCAATATACAACATAAGAGGTCCACAAAAGTGATGGGTGTCTTTTCTGAAATAGTCTCCTTGCCACCACATATGCTACTGCATTATTGGTTACAACATGCACCACATTTTCAATGCTCACCTCTAACACAATCTCCTCTAGCGTCAAATTGTTTCTTTTGCATCTTTGCTTTATTAGAGGCCTATATGGACTTCAAAAACACCATCTCACCATTTGAATCCACTAAAATGTTGATGAGGGTGTGGTTCCTTCCATCTATCCACCCATTCGAAAATATGGTGCATCCAAACTTGTGCCACTACTTTTGTTTGTTCAAAATTGATTTTGCTTCTATGATAGCATTTTGGAGCAACCACCCACATAAGTTATGAGGAAAGGGTGCTTTATACCTTTTCCCTACAACTGGCAATGTCGTGACCAAGTACTCTCACAATGGGCTCTTCGCCATGTTGAAATGAAGTTGTTATAATATTGGAATTTAGCATGTCTTATCTACTTCATACATCTTCTTTTTCCACACTATATATTAAAATGAAGGTTGTGCTCCAGGTGTGTTTTATGGTCCAAAAATCTTGTGACTGGTCTTTGCTTGAACTAGATGAGGTGGGTGTCCCATGAATGTGTGGACCATGACTAGATTCCACAATCTATATATCCAACTCTGTTTGTATTGACAAGTTATGATTAATGGAGGTTGTTATGTATGTGTTTGCCCTCAGAATTTTTTTAGTGGCTATAAGTTGGCATTTATCTATTTTTGACATGTATATTCCCTCAATTTGGCTATTTTTAGGTTATGAGAGGTGTCTAATTCGCCCATATTTGATAAATTTTCCTTGACCCTGAAACAAAATTGCACGAGTTAAAAATCGTAATTTTAAGATGGATACATATCACACTATTGTATATAAAAATTTGGGCCCTAATCTTGCTAGCTTATCACGAGCTATTTTTATTTTCTATATTTGCTCCATTTCAACGTCTTTGTTTAAAAGTTTTATATTGATAAAAAATTTAGATGTTGAATCATCATATAAATTATATATTAACAGAAAAATTTAGTCACTAAATTGCAAAAAAATGGGATGAAGCAAAAATAGTCATCCACCTTAAAATTTGATTTTCAATATGAAAAAAAAAATTTGCCTAAGATATTTTGCTTCTTTGTAATGGATTTACAAGAGTTTCTAAAGAATTTTCAAGAAGTAATTTCTTAAGTTTTGCCTTTGCCTTCTTTAATTTCTTTTGATTCAACAATGTAAGGGTTGCTTGCATTTCTTGTTGTGCCTCTTATGTGGCATGGGAACACAATTTGACATTGTGACAAGGAATACGTGTGAGATGGTACTTAAGGCAATTGATGCCTTGAGAAACATTATTCCCACATAAGTTACAAATAATGGTCTGTAGATTCGATCCTTGTGTGCAATGTGTCCAAGTGGCATTCATGTGAACTTCAGTAGCGGGTCAACTTCCACTACCTGATGTTGATGCCATTGTATGCTAATTTGACATTCATAAAATAAAATATATATAATTTTAATACAACATATTTAAGTACAAAAAATAATGTTTAACTATTTGAACTAGAAACATAAAAATAAATAACATAAAATGTATTACAAATGTAATTGAATAGTAATAGCACTACATTATTTAAGCAAAATAATAGCTTTTTATACCCTAAATCTTAACTAGAAAAAATAAGGATTTTGATCATAAACAATAACTTAAGTTAGCATTAGAATTCATGAAAAAATTGTTAGTGTAGAAGATTATTGTTATTATTTAATAAGTAATTATGCATGCAACCTACATATGACATTAAGTCTTCTTAGGTGGCTATGTGGTGACTTGGAGAGTTGGTCAAACTCGTCCAAGGTATGTGGCGCTACTTCTTTGTCATTTGGTGAAACAAACTCACCACCACTAATTGAGCATTGAAGTTGACTTCTTATTTGACTCAATCACTTTACCCTATATGTACAATCTCATTGTTCATAATTCATTATGCAATTCAACTCATTCCATTTTCGTGTGTTATTTTTTTTGCATTGTTTATTTTCTATAGAGGCTGAGCATGTGGTTGCTTGACTTCCGTGACTCGTTGGTGCCGACATACAATGCAAAGATTTTGGCGAACTCCAACATGGTATCAGAGCAGTTCTGTATTTGAATGTTGGCTCAAATTCCTATGTAGTTTAATTTTTTTTGCATTACGTGCGAAATTAATTGTCTCTGATCAATGAGCATTTGTGTCTCTGTTTGCAAGCAATTGTGTTTCTATGCAAGCATGTAGTGAAGGCCAATTCACAGTCATTATGTTTGTAGAGAAGGGATCCATCGCTAGAGAGGACTGAGAAGGGCGAACCGTGGCTAAGGAAAGACCTGTGGCATATGTAAAAAGGTTTGTTGTGACCTGCATAAAGAGCAAGGTCTAGCCACAAAGGTCCGCGGCTTTACCCATGACCTATTTGTGAAGGACACCTTTTGTAGAAAGCTGCCTGCAATCAACCACAGAGGGAAAACGGTGTATAAATGCAAGCGACCTGGTAAGAAAGTCTCTTAGCCCTGGTAACTACCTCTTTAACCTTTTTTTCAAATCAAACACTCTGGTTGATTGCAAAGCAAGGCATGAAAATCTGCTTGTGGAGGTGTTGAAATCTACTTGGAACCGCGATGAAAGATTACCACAAATCAGCCCCAAATCCTGATTAAAGATTGCTAGAAATTGGCCCCAATTCGGTCAGAGAGGTTGTTTTTTAAAGGCGACCGACTTGCTTGCAATAGGTGTCAAAGTTAAAGCAAAGAAGAGCAACACTATTCATCTCAAAAAGTGTCAAATTACTTATCTCTTAAAAAAATATTTTGTCAAAATTTTGTGAAGGCATTCGTTTTTTATTTTTCAGTGTCAAATTTAGGCAAATAGGAAAATTGAAAAATCAATGTAACTTTTGACCGGTAACTCGAAACTAAGTGCCGATTTTTTTGAAAGTGATTTTTTTAGCTTGATTCATTGGAAATGATTTCACACTATTGTCATAAAGTGTCATTTTTCATTCCAAATAGATTACACGTATGCACTAAAATTATAAAGTGCCACAAATATAGGGGTGATAAAAATATTGAATTATGAGGGTGTATTGTGTTGTGTCAAGAACACTTATGTGAAAAACACTTATGTTGTGTCATGTCAAAAACACTTATGTTGTGTCGTGTCAAGTGCACTTCTGTTGAGTTGTGTCCAGAACACTTCCACATTTCTTTCAACATTTTCCTTCTGCGTAATCATTTTGATATTTCCTCATAATTAGATCATGTCTAAAAATTGGAAAATCAAATGTCAATATTGTGGGAGTAATCAACATAAGGATTAAATGTGTCCTCACTTCTCACATCATCTCTTTCAGCTCCTCCTTAGAACAAGCCTGACATCTCCTCCACCATCACCTAATGCTACATCTGAATCCAGAGTTGCTTCCTTGGGAACTTCCAGAGATTCCTTGCAGTAGGATATTCATATTAGTCCTCTTGATTAGTGAGGTATCATCTTATTAGAAATCCATCATTTGTTTGCAGAATCTCTCATTTTAGATCTTGATGACAGTATTGAAGACATATGTCTTCTTTTTTATGACAGTTCTTTTGCTTCTACAGAGTTTAGAGAGGCTTCACAGAAGGCTTCCAGAGGTTCTTTACAGTAGGACTTCACATGGGATTTGGATTGTAGCCACATGGCATGCATTGAAATTCCACACATTACTTCTTTGGATCTTGTTCATCAATTTTCACGACTTTGAGAAGTCACATGCTTAAGTTAGATCTGATTTCGTAGTGACACATTTTAACATCAGCATTGGGAAACATGAGCAGCTTCCAAAACCATACATCTTGACTCCATACATTCCACTTGAGTGGGAATTCAATAGTTTGAAAGCTCAAGGTTTCTATCTTCCGAAAGGAAGAGACATCATTTTCTATAGAGGGACCTACTACAACATTCGCCATGTGACATTTTGTGTTAACTTTCTTTCTCTTCTTTGTGGAGTTACACATGGGCCCTATCTTGTAGGGATTTCAGGACTATTATTTGTGGGGGCATTTCTAGTCTTCTTTTGTATTTTTTCTCTCTTTTGGAGGGAAGTTTTTTTCCATTGGATTTTCTTCCTTTCTCCACTTTATGAGAGATTGCATTGTACATGGCTACCTCATCAAGCCTAGTTGTCGGGACCCATCCTTCTTTGTGCCCACCTAAGCTATGCTTAAGGGTGGGTGTTAGTGTAGAAGATTATTGTTATTACTTATTATTTAATAAGTAATTATGCATGTAATCTACACATGGCATTAAGCCATCTTAGGCAGCTATTTGGTGACCTAGAGAGTTGGTCAAACTCGTCCAAGATATGTGGTGCTACTTCTTTATCATTTGGTGGAACAAACTCACCACCACTAATGAAGTGTTGAAGTCAAATTCTTATTCGACTCAATCACTTCACCCTATATGTACACTCTCTTTGTTTATAATTCATTATGCAGTTCGACTCATTCCATTGTCGCGTGTTATTTCTTTTGAATTGTTTATTTTCTATAGAGAAGTTGAGCATGTGGTTGCCTGACTTTCGTGGCTCATCGGTGTTGGCATACAACACAAAGATTCTAGCGAACTCCAACAAAATCGAATTCAATGCATTTCAAAACATGTTTAAAAATTTAAATCTAACATTTTGCAAAAAAATACATTCTTACAATGCTTGGAACAAAAAAAGAAAATAATACTAACTTGAAATCTAAAAATTGCACAAATTTGCTTATTAAATTCACTTCAAACTTGTTTGAACTCACTCAAACAAACTTGTAAATGTTGTGTCAAGTACTCACTAAGTTTTAAAACTATGATTTCAAATTTTTGATGCATAGAGATGAGATAAGAATTTACTAAGATAATAAAAGTTAAGGATAATGTGGTTTTGTATTTTCATTCTATTATTTAGTGCTAAGAATTTTTTGTAATTTACTAACTTGTAAATCAAATCTTCTTTGATGATGCATAATAGTCCAATTTATGTCTGCTATTTCCTTTTAGAGTATATAACTGCCCTACTACAGATGTGTTAGATATCGTCAAGAGAATATATAACCACTTGACCATTTTCTTTTGAAGTATGTAACAACCCTTCTTTGTTAGGAAATGTGTTTTAACCTTGCAACTACATAAGGTTACTATTCTTCTCAGTTTTGGTTTTTTCAAATACCTTTTATCTTGAAGAATGGTTTAGAACTTTCAAAGTTTTCAAAAGGGCTAAAAACGGAAGGGCTTACTATTTTACGTAACTCTACATCTAAGCTTAGATGGACTCGAAATTTTCCCAAAAGGTGTGGAACTGCTAAGTAAACATCTTGGGTGAGTTTCAACTGAAGATCATACCTGAATTGCGAGATATTAAAATTTTTGTTTTTGAAACTATCGAAAAAAGTTTTGAATTCAGTTTTGAGGCACTTAGAGGTCCCTTAATGCTCCGAAAGTTGTTGTAACTAGCGAAGCAGGTTATAGCTTGATAGATCTCTTCATGAGCTTTTTGACGCATTAAACGGTTTGTCAATCGGACACCCAGATCAAAAGTTATGACCTCTGGAAGTTGGACCTCTTGTTTTTGAGAAATGTGAAAACGTGTTGGACACTTAAAAGAGTTGTAAAGAGGAGAGTTACACGTGTTGATGTGTGATTTGGTACATCACAAGACATCTTTGATTGGAGATAATTTGGGCACCAGTTTTGGGTGGTTTTTTAGTTCATGGTTTTGTAATTACCGTTGATGGTTTACTGTATTGTATCTCCTATATATCAGGAGCTTAAGATAGAGGTTGTGTGTAAGAGTCTTATAGATGTTGAGTTACCTCTGGATCTCTGATTGATTATACTCTTGTGAAATCTTTCTCTACAAGTATATTGTAATCTTCTTGATTCTTGAATAATATATTGCATAGTTTTGGAGTGTGGGGTTTTTACCCGAAAGAGTTTTCCCCATGTATATCTTGTGTTATGAGCATTGTACTTATTTTTGATGCGTTGTTACCTTTCTATTAATGTGCATCTCATAATCTGTAATTGTAAAAAATAAAAATTTGCATAAATCTTTCCTTAGTAGATCAGTGTAGGAAGCGTTTCTGCATACCTTGCTTCCTTTCAATTGGTATCAGAGCCTGATCGCCTTTGGTTCTAGTTGTTGGGTAGAAGGTTTTTGAGTTGATCTTCATTTGAGTGGAACTTGTGCAGAGTATTTTGAAATCTTTGTTGCAAGAAAGAGATGGCGAGCACATCTGAGAGGTTTGATATAGAGAAGTTCAATGGAGGCAACTTTGAGTTGTGGAAACTCAAGATGGAGGACTTATTGGTGGATAGAGATCTATGGCTCGCAGTATCTGGAACCATGCCATCGGACATGAAACAAGAAGATTGGGATATGATGGATCGGAAGGCTAAAGGTCTAATAAGACTCCATTTGGATGATTCAGTGCTCCTGAATATCCATGAAGAGAAGACTGCAAAAGATCTTTGGAAGAAGCTTGGAGATGTTTATTAGGCTAAATCCCGGTAAACAAGTTATTCTTGTGAAAGAAATTGTATTCTCTGAGGATGGAAGATGGAGGATCTGTCACTGATCACCTGAATACATTCAATATGATTGTTGCCCATTTGACCTATGTTGGTGTGAAGATGGAGGAGGATCGATGTATGACATTACCATGCTCCTTACCAGATTCATGAGATCACCTTGTTATGGCCATTGGGAGTACCACTACCACCTTCAAGATGGATGAAGTGGTTTCTTCATTGTTGTTTGAAGAGATGTGAAGAAAGTCTTTGGAATCGGCCAAGGAGGCTCTTGTGGGTCATGGTAGATCTAAAAAGGAAAAGAAAAAGGATAAGAAGGAAGAAAAAGGAAGATCCAGATCCTATGGGAGATCTAAGTCTTTCGGAAATTCCAAGGATTTGTGTTGGAACTGCGGCAAACCTGTTCACTTCCACAAGGATTGCAAGGAGGAGAAGAAGAAAAAGAAGAACTATGATTCAGATTCTGACAAGTCCTCTCAGGATGATGGAGAAGCATTTGTCGCTACCTTGGCAATGCATGCATCAGAAGATGTGTGGCTTATTGACTCTGGTGCATCTTTTCACATGACCTCTCATCGAGGTTGGTTTTAAAAGTATGAAGAATATGACGATGGGAAAGTGTACTTGGGTGATGACTCTCACTTGAAGATTGTTGGCCATGGAAGAGTCTTGATTTGATTCCCTGATGGAGGAGTGAAGGGGATCAATGGTGTTCTGCATATCCCTGGTTTGGCACGGAACCTACTATCTATAAGTAAGTTAAATGATGTGGGTGTGCAAGTTGTTTTCTCAAATGGAGGATGCAAGATGACTAGAGGAGCTATGGTGCTAGCTAAGGTTGTTCGGATTGGCATTTTGTTTCATCTCAATGCATGTGCGGTTCAGTGCAATAGTGCCTTTGTTTCAAAGAAGAGAATTTCAAAGTCTTCATCCTCACCATTGGAAACAACATCGAAGAGGAGTATTGCATCTACTTTCGATGGTCGTGTTTTATGGGTACCTAAGGGTGCTCATTGTATGGAGATGAAACTTTCAACTGAGAAGACAATGTTATGGCACCAAAGGCTTGGTCACATTGGTGAAAAGGGTTTGAGGACCCTAAAAAAAAAAAATCTTGTTGAGGGTATTAATGACTGTAACCTTGAGTTCAATTTTTGTGAACATTGCATTTATAGAAAACAAAACCATGTTCAGTTTTATTCCAGTTCTCACAAATCTTCTGAGGTGTTAGACTTGATTCATTCTGATATATTTGGTCTTGTTAATGTTCCTTCGATTTTAAAATCTACTTACTTTGTTTCATTCATTGATGATTACAGTAGAGGGACATGGGTGTATTTCCTTAGAAGCAAATATGAAGTCTTTAGTAGATTCAAAGAGTTCAAAGCTCTTGTAGAGAATCAGAAGGATAGAAAGATTAAGTTTTTGAGGACTAACAATGGTGGTGAGTTTTGTTCAACATATTTCGACAAGTTCTGTAAAGAATATGGTATTGAGAGGCACAAGAAAACTCTATATACCCCTCAGCAGAATGGAGTTGTAGAGAGGATGAATAGAACGTTGATGGAGAGGGCTAGGAGTATGCTAAGTGGAGCTAACCTTGAACAAAAGTTCTAGGCTAAAGTTGTTGCTACTACTTGTTACCTTGTTAACAGGTATCCTACATCAACGCTCATTGATAAGACACCTATGGAGGTGTGATCTGGTAAAAAATCTTCATTGACATTCGAGTATTTGGTTGTGAGGCATATGCACATGTGCCTAAGGAGAAGAGGTCTAAGTTAGAGAACAAGGCTGTGAAGTGTATTTTCATCGGTTATGGCATCAGTGTGAAAGGTTACAAGCTTTGGGATCTAGTGGCCGAGAGAGTTCTGTATAGTAGAAGTGTGATCTTCAAAGAGCTCAATCCTTCTATTGCTCTACAGCTAGATAAAGAAGAGAAGAAAGAGGATGTGGTTCAGCTTTCTTCCACCCATGAGAAAGTTGAACTGAATAAATATGTTAGACTTGATGATGAGGAGAGCTCTAGTAGCTCTGAAAGTTTAGAAGAAGAAGAAGAACTTCAGCCTCAACTTTTGAGGAGGTCCACGTGGATAAGGCAACAACCCGATAGGTTTGGTTATTCATTGCTTTGATTTCTAACACTGATGAGCCTAGGACCGTAAGAGAGGCTATGGGTATGAGTGATGCAAATTCTTGGAAAGAGGCCATGGAAGAAGAGATGGCTTCCTTGAAGAAAATAAATACTCAGGATTTGGCACCCTTTCCTGATGGACATAAACCTGTTGGATGGAAATGGGTGTTCAAGAAAAAGTTTGGTTCAGATGACAATGTTGAAATATTTAAGGCAAGGTTGGTAGTGAAGGGTTATTCCCAGGTTGAGAGAATAGATTATGGTGAGATTTTCTCTCCCGTTGCAAAGCTGACATCTATCGGTTTCTTGTTATTACTTGCTACAACATATGATTTAGAAGTTGAACAGATGGATGTGAAGACAACTTTCCTTCATGGTGACTTGGAGGAAGAAATTTATGTCACAGCTAGAGCAATACGTGGTAAAAGGTAAATAAAATCTTGTTTGCAAGTTGAAAAGTCTTTGTATGGCTTGAAGCAATCTCCTAGGATGTGGTACCAGAAATTTTATGCCTTTGTGTTGAGTTTGAGATTCTGAGATTGAAATAAGATCATTGTGTTTATTATAAAATTGATAATGATCGCATTCTCATTATTGCATTATATGTTGATGATATGTTGTTCATTGGGAATGGTAAAAGTTTGATTTTTGATTTGAAGTCTTAGTTGTCAGCACGGTTTGAGATGAAAGATTTAGGAGTAGCCATTACATTCTTGGAATGAAAATAAGAAGAGATAGAGCTAACAGAAAACTTTGGTTAGGCTAGAGTAAGTATGTAAACACCGTGTTGGAGAGATTCAACATGGTAGCTTGTAGATCGTTGACAGTTCCTGTTATGATGGGGACAAAGTTATCTATTGCAAATTTCCAAAGTCTCCTTTAGAGATGGAGGATATGAGCAGAGTTCCTTATGCTAGTGCAGTTGGCAGCTTGATGTATGCTATGGTATGTACAAGACTAGACATTTCCCAAGCAATGGGAGTCCTTAGTCAGTTTATGGCTAATCCTGGATAGGTACATTGGGATGCGGTGAAGAGAGTGTTTAGATATTTGTGGGGTACTTCCAAGTATTCCTTATGTTATCATGGTTATCCTACAGGACCTCGGCATTCACTTTGTATTCGAGGATTTGTGGATTCAAATTGGGCATGATATTGACAGCAGGAGATCCACCAGTGCTTATGTGTTCACTATGTTTGGTGGTGCTATTAGTTGGATGAGTAAGAGGCAACCTATGGTCACTTTGTCCACTACTGAAGCTGAGTACATGGCAATGACTCATGCTTGTAAAGAAGCCATTTGCCTTAAGAGATTGTGTTCTGATGTTGGGTTTGATGCAGGGAAGATTACTATTTGTTGTGACAGTCAGAGTGCCATATGTTTGGTGAAGAATCCTACTTTCCACGCGAGGACTAAGCATATTTATGTCTAGTACCATTTTGTTTGTGACAAGGTAGAGGATGGGAATGTAAACTTGGAGAAAGTTCACACTTTGACGAATGTTGCAGATTCCTTGACAAAACTCGTAAGCACAGAGAAGTTCAGATGGTGTTCAGAGTCTATGGGCCTCTCGGCCCCTAGCAATTAAATCATGGTGTTGATACTCCCTTTGCTCTTGCAAGGTGTTCGACAAGTGGGAGAATGTTAAGAAAGGTGTCTCAACCTTGCAACTACAGAGGGTTGCTATTCTTCCTAGTTTTGGTCTTTTCGAATACCTTTTAGCTTGAAGAATAGTTTAGAACTTTTAGAATATCGAAAGGAGCTAAAAATGGAAGAGCTTACTATTTTTAGTAACTCTACATTTGAGCTCGAATGGACCTAAATTTTTTCCAAAAGGTGTGGAACTGCTAAGTAAACATCTTGGGTGAGTTTCAACTCAAGATCACACCTAGATTGCGAGATATTAAAGTTTCTATTTTTTGAAACTGTTGGAAAAAGTTGAGGCACTTAGAGGTCCCTAAACACCTTGAAATTTGTCAAAATTGGCGAAGCGGGTTATACCTTGATAGATCTCTTCACGATCTTTCTGGCGCATTAAACAACTTGTCAATCGGACACCCAGATCAAAAGTTATGACCTCCAGAAGTTGGACCTCCTATTTTTGGGAAATGTGAAAACGTGTTGGACACTTAAAAGAGTTGTAAAGGGGAGAGTTACATGTGTTGATGTGTGATTTGGCACATCACAAGGCATTTTTTATTGGAGATAATTTGGGCACCACTTTTGGTTGGTTTTGTGGCTCATGTTTTTGTAATTATCATTTATGGTTTACTGTACTGTATCTCCTATTTATTAGGAGCTTGAGATAGAGGTTCTATAAGTCTTATAGATGTTGAGTTACCTCCGGCTCTCTGATTGGTTATACTCCTATGAAAGATTGCTCTGCAAGTATATTGTAATCTTCTTGATTCCTAAATAATATATTGGGTGGCTTTGGAGTGTGGGGTTTTTTACCCGAAAGAGTTTTCCCCACGTATATCTTGTGTTGTGAGCATTGTACTTGTTTTTGATGCATTGTTACCTTTTCATTAATGTGCATCTCATAATCTGTAATGATAAAAGATAAAAATTTGCATAAATCTTTTCTTAGTAGATCAATGTAGGAAGCATTTTTGCAATCATTGCTTCCTTTCATTGTTGTAGATGTGTTAGATGTTGTTAGGAGAATATGTAACTCCTTGGGTTCCTATTTTTAGTTGGCAATTTTCATTTTAGACGGGGTTCTAGGGATGCTTGTGAAGGTTTTTTTTGGATAATAGTCTTTTGTTCTTGTTTTGGGCGACAATCATCGAGCAAGAGGTTGAAGAAGAATATGTAATTCAATTGAGAATGATGATGACATTTTTTTTGTGTTGGGAATTTGGTTCCTTCATTTTTTGTGATGAAAATTTCTAGTCGTTTGCTATTTTTTGGTTTTGTTATTTTCTGCTTTTAGTTGCAATCACTTACATCCATTGCAAATCAAAGAAGGAATTTGCATCAATTTTCGTATTAGAGCATCTAAATATTCTAGGAGTAGAGAGTTTGTGGGACAACCTTAGCTGCTATTGAGAAGAGTTTTGAATAGCACAGAGGAGAGTTATGACTAGGACTATGACTATGGATGTAGATATGGAGTTGTTTTATGATGTGAAAAAGATAATAACCAAGTCGAAAGGGAAATCAAACAAAGGAAGAGGCATAAGCAAATAAAAGACAAGCAAAGGAAACTACAAAAAATAGAGTTTGAGTTGACGAAAATATGGTAGACGTTTTTGATATTGATAAAAATGGGTTTTTGAAAGGGCCTGAACCCTTTTACAAATAAACAACCAAAAGGTAGATGGAATGAGTACCATGAGATGTGGGACAAAAAACATAGCACAAAACAACAACCCCATTGCAATCACAAGACAAAAAAAACCATAGAACAACTAAAAACAGGCTATCACAACAAAGGAAAAGCAAGGGGCCAACAAACTACACAACTCTAGGCCTTGACCTTGTCTGTCGCACACCCTTAACCTGGGTATGAGAGATTGAAACTGAATTGGGAAGACCTTTTTTCCTTCTTTGGACAATGGTCCAAGACACACCATTATCTAGATCTTTAGATCGAGGATAAAGAAGAGGGGAATCCTTGAAAGTTTCCATAACCCAAGACACCTCCCTTGAAGAGGAAAAAAGGAAATCCAAAGAATCAGGGAGCTTGTTGGCCTCTGAAGGTTAAGAGAGGTCCAGGGACCCCCATATCAACTAGGGGTCAAAAAGAACAATCGTAAACTCTAGAGCCATGCCAAACCTGGTGGGATCCACCATCGAAGGAGCCACAATATCCACATCATCCGATGTCTGAGGAAACAAACTCAAAGGCACATCATCCATGAGTCAGAAGTCGTAGAAGCATCAACAATCAAGTCATCGAGAAGAGGACCCTACCACCACGAAGCTGAATGTGTATTCTTGTGACAAGAGCAAGAACAATTCGAAGCCAAATGACCACTAGAAAAACATCTACAACAAAAGGGAATACCCTCATAGTTAAGTGGTTATGTCCATGACCTCTTCTCCACCATCAAAACCACATCTATAGAGAGCACCTTGGTGTCCTTGTGGACTAGAATGCAAGCAAAAGTAGTCTAACCAAGGTTTGTACTCGTATAATCAATCATTTAAAATCATCTAATAGCATTGTTGATGGCATCAAAGAATGACACCTCCTAGAATTGTAGGGGAGATTGGGAAATCTGATCCAAACTGGCATAATGTTTAACAGTTCTATGGGAAGGTTAAAGGATAGAAACCACAACTTGAGTGAGAGGGAGTGTTCACCCCACATCCATGACCAACCCTCCAACACCATTGCCTTGTCTTCTACTAATTGAAATGCTACTATAAAGAAACCCCTTATGTAAGGGAATAGTTCAATTTTGTCCTCCTTAAGGGGCCTCCATGACTCCAAAACTCACCGATGCAAATCAAGGAGGGAAGGCCACATTTGATTGAATCTACCAATCAAGATATGATGAGCATAATGAGCCTCATTTTCGACCACATCCTTCCCGCAAACCACCGCTAGAGAAGTTTGAGAGCAAGGAAGAGGTTTAGCATTGCCATGTTGGGGGGGGGAGCAAACCCCTTCCCACCCATGGCCACATAATACATGCTACAACCCATTCCTACCATGACGACATTGGGCACACCATGATCATCATTTGCTCCAGTAATTGGAATCAAGCTCACAGCACCATCGCCCAACGTAGGGATGCCACCAGAGACACCCCAAAACCAATCGAAATAGATGAAACATTCATTCCAGTACCACTGCCAAACATAGCAAAATCACCAATGCCAAGGGCCTTGCGGGAGCCCAATGAAACTCCATTAGAGATACCACCATTCAAATTAGAAGGATGTAGGTGAAGGGAAATGGTAGCAAGATGGAAAATATGGTGGATGTTGAAGTAGAGGGAGGCAAGTAATAATAAAAATAAAAATAAAAAAATAAAGTTGGAAGAAATACATCTAAAGGTTGTGAGAAGCTAAAAAAGATTGGTGGGAATAAATACTCACTTAGTGAACAATAGTTGTTTTCAGAGAGGACAACCATAGAGTCTCGAATTAGCCTACTAGAATAGGGAAAAACTAAATCCCTTGAGGAGTTGGAAAAACTACTAGTGGATGGAAGACCCTTAAATGTGGTTTGCAAAGAGATTGAAAGAGCGAATATTGATGAATGGGATGAAGATGAAGACAATGAGTGGGATAAAGATGTTGAGCTATGTTACCTCAAATAAGGGGAAAATATTGATGATTACAATGGAAGAGGAGTATAGTTAGAAGATTGCACTAAAGAAGGATGCAACCTATCACTAGAGGTGGCCCAAGATGCTATAGTTGTAGAATAAATCCACATTAGAGATGAAGCAACAATAGAGATGGAGATCTTTGAAGGCCTCATATTTGATGGTGGAGAAGAAGTCCTCGTAAAAGAGGATGATTTTATGAAGAATGAATGTGAATGGTATGATATTGTGAGCATGCTAGAAGTTAAAATGGCAATAAAAATAGATGAAGAGTAAAATGGACTCTTGATAGTTTGTGATAGAGCAACAAGCCATGAAAAAAATACAAGTTGTAAAGAAGAATTGGAAAGAATGCCTAAATGACATAATGTAGAGAAGGACTAAACACATATGGGAATTTTTATTCCCTTAACTTGGTTTCAATTTTTTTGTTTATTTGTAGGCACAATAGAAGGTTGGACAAGTGATGAGGAAAATGAGAATGGATATTAGTGGAGAAGGACAAGTAGATGTGGGTCTAAGCCTGCAAGAAGTTGGGAAAATAGAAAGAGAACAAATTAGTAGAGGATGATTTATGGTCCAAGAAGAGGCTGCAAGCAATGGAAGAAATTATGTGAAAATTTGTAGTACCTAACATGGTGGAAAGGCAGGCCATGTTAGCCAGGTTCTTGAGTTTTTTGAACCAGGATGTTCATAATTTTTAGAACATGGGGAGTACATGAGGCATAATAGTCCAATTTATGCCCACTATTTTCTATTTAAAGTATTAACTACCCTACTACAATTGTGTTAGTTGTTGTTAAGGGAATATGTAATTACATGGCTATTTTCCTATTCGAGTATGTAATGGCCCTCATGGTGGATGTGTCAATTGTTGTCAAGAGAATATTTAACTACCTAGGTTCATATTTTAGTGGGTGGTTTTCTTTTTAGATGAGGTTCTAGGGATGCTTGCGAATGATTTTTTTGGAGAGTAGTTTTCTATTCTTGTTTTGGGTGAGGATTGTCTAGGAAGAGGTTGAGATAGAACATGTAATTCAACACCAAAAAATGGAGACATTTTTGTTGTGTTGGGAATTTGTTTTTTGGTTCCATTTTTATTTCCTATTATCAATTTTCCTATTGTTTGTTCTTTTTTGGTTCTATTATTTGTTGTCTTTACTTGAAGCTGCAAGCATCCACTACAAATCAAAGAAGGAATTTTTATCATTTCCTAGAACTGGTACTCTTGTGGATGCACCATGTAGAGCTCCTCCATTAAATCTCCATACAAGAAGGGACTTTTGATGTCTATCTATTTGATAGACTTTCTAGTCGAATTGGGCACTAATAAAGATTAATACTATGAGAAGTTACCATCTTTGTAGTAGGGTCAATATGTCTCGTCATAGTCTATCCCTTCTTGTTGCACATATCCTTTTGTGACAAGCCTCACTTTGTATATGTGCAAAGAACCATCTAATTTACATTTGACCTTATATACACATTTGCAACCAATGGGCTTCTTCGCTTGGGGTAATTTAAATAACACTCAAGTCTTATTTTGCATCAAGGCCTAAAATTCCACGTTCATAGTATCCTCCCATTCAATTTTTTGCATGACCTCATCATACATGTGAGGTTTAAATACTTGCAAAGTATTAGACATAAGAGATAAATCTATCTACTCACCACCCTGCACAATTTGCTTTTCCTGAATTTTAGACCAACCTTCCATGGATTTGGCATTTCATCTACTGGAACATCTTTCATTGTGGTATAATACTAGTTTAATATTCAATGCTCATTTTCTTGAGCTTGCTCTGAAGGATAGGTATCATCTTGTTTGTTACCCAATTCTACATCCTCCTAAACATCATACAAATTATTGTAATTCCATTATGGTTTATTGTGCTAGATTTCCTTTTAGTTTTGAGTTCCATCATCAAAATTCCACCCCTATGATGTTCTTGGCTCTGTGCTTTATTCCAAGCCTTAATTTTCACACCAAATTTACCGGTAGCAGTTTCCCATACAATATTATTTGTAGATTTACCATCATTTGATAAGAATAATATCTTTTCATCTACAACCACATCCCTACTAATCACAATCTTATTCATAGTGGCATCAAATACTGTGTATTCCTTTGACTACTTACTATAGAAAACAAACATATACCATTTACTTTTTGGATACAACTTACTATTATTTTTCTTAGGAGTTAGTGCAGAAGTGGATGGAACTAAAAATATGTATGGCACTACCAATGGTCTCCTTCCTAACCATGCTTCATGAGAAGTGATATTTTACAAAATATTACAAGGAATTAAGTTAAAGATATAAAAAATTGTCTTCACACCTTTTATATGGTACTAATATGGTGCATTCTTATTGTGAATTATGAACCTTGCAATCTCAATAACCATCATATTCCTTTGTTCCACAACTCCATTTTATTGTGGAGTGTATAGAGTACTATATTGGTTGTGTAGTCATTCTTGTTGTAGAATTCTTTGAATTGACAAGATGTGAAATTCCCTCTATTATCTAACCTCACAAACTTGATAGGTCTATCTATTTGCTTTTCAACTAGGGATTTGAATGCTAAGAAATGAGAGAAACATTCAAATTTATTTTTTTTAAAGTAAATTCACATCTTCCTAGAAAAGCCATCACCAATCAATAAGATAATTAGATTTAGACACAGTGGGCATCTTCACCGGACTGCACAAGTCAACATGAACTATGTCCAAGACTACTTTGGCACTCCATACTTTATTAGTGCCAAATGTGTGTCAACTCTATTTTTCCATTTGTCATCCCATACACACACCCTACCATTCTTGTATAGATGGTGAATTCCATTCACCATATTAGACTTGCTTAGTATAGAAAAACATCGATTGATCTATAAATAAGGGGGAATTGTCCTTAGCAAATGGATACACAAAGAAAAGACCTCACAAACCCTCAATATACACTCTTAACCACTTCATATGGATGCTAAATTAAGAAAAGACCTTACAAACCCTCAATATACAATATTAGCCACTTCAAAGGGAGACCAAATTAAGAAAATACTTCAAAAACCCTGAATATACACAAAGATCTTCTCAACATGTGGAAATAATAGATAGAACACATACTCAACCAATTAAACACATAATTTTCCATAAAAACCCAACATCAAGTGAAAATATCTAGTTCTAGAGAGAAAATATTACTCGTTCCACAATCACAAAGGTTGGCTTATAGATGTATGTTGCCTCCTTGGCATCAGTGAGCTCACACAATAATTTTGGAACTTATAACACACACACAACACTACTCTCTCCTTAAATAGGCTTGCACAAACACTTGCATCAACCAAGAAGATGGACTACAACCACCATATAAAGAGAGGTAACTCTCACTAAATCTTGGAAGAATAACATATTAGCTCTCTTTAGCCTCCCAACCTTGAAAAAAGGAAGACCAAATGACAAATTAGAAGATCAACTGCCAAAAACCCTTGATATTCCACTCACTAGCTACATCAAAAGAGTTCAACACTTCTAATAGCCATAAAAGATAACAATTAAATGTTAGGGTGAACTACCATTTGTTGTTAGGGTTTGCCCATTCGCTACAGTGTTTAGCGAATTTTTCGCTTGCTAAAGCAGTGAATTTGCCAAACTCCCTTGTACACTTCATGTTAACATTTACAAATTAAACAAAAGGAAAAATGGGATGTTCCAAACCATCCCTGCTACCTTCCAATCCACTTTACACACTACTATGCATCATGAAACACCATTTTTTAAAGAAAATAGTCTCCAAGTCACAAGTCTTGAGATAGACTCCCTATATGACCCCATTGGTCCAACTTTAGTGACCTAATATTCAAGTCATACCTCTCCCGCTAGAAGGATTTTGGTCCCCAAAAGCCTATCAAAACTAAGAATGAGGAATTATTAGCCCCATAACTCCATTAGGACTACTAGCAACATGAGTTATCAACAACAAACCTAAGCTAAGCCAACTTGTACTTCAATCATAGATGAACCATTCATGGTACTTTGCCCCTTGATTAATCTATGCAACACATTAGAAAAACTAAAAGTAAAGGACCACTCATCTTTAAAGGGATCCACTTGTACTCATTCTCTAAATCACTTGCAAAGTGCACTTGTTTGTCTCCATCTGACAATCCTACACCTTGTTGTGTTTACCATCCCTTAGCTTTCTATTTCCCATCAATCTGAGATTCTACAATGTCGCCAACAACAATGTTTACATGCTCACGCTACCCCATATGCAATGGACAATCAACTCTTCCAATTTCATTAGTTTCTTAGTCTTTTAAGTACAAGCAATTGCAACTTTTAATCTACCAACATATGAATTCAAAGTAAAACCTTTCTATTTAACTAACACTTGTACTTATTCTTGTGCCTAAAGTAAATGACATCCCTCATGTATAAATAAGGACTACTAAAAATCATATCACTTACATTCAACAACACATCTATTAGTACCTTATCATTGTACTTTGGATGTAGACCAAATGTTTATTTACCTTTCTTTGTTGACCTTCATATTTACTCCATGTTACAACCACCCCAAAGAATATGGACATGGGTGACCCACAACTTCCAAACTCAACTCACTAACCAACTTAGAAGAAACAAGATTAGATTGTGAACATGAGTCAAACAACATATTTATCATATTATCTTTCACTTGTACCTTTTCTTGAAATATTTGGCTGAGCTCCTCTTCTTCCTGAGAGCTATCACCAATTTGTAGTACTCCTTTTATGAGAACGGCACATGATACATGCTCATCTTCATTAGAGTTACCATAAATTTCAATGCCCTTGTTCACATAAGTAGCATTCTTATCCTTATCCTTCTTTTCATTAGAAGGTTCCAATTTGGGGCTATCTTCCAACACGTCTCCTCCAAATGACCATATTTGTCACAACACGTGAGCAATTGCACTTTCCTTTACCTCTATCTTTTGTAAAAATAGTGGAAGTAGCATGTGTCTTGCTTTTACCATTTTCCTCATTTTTGTAACCATTATCATTTTTCTCATCACTTTGTTTATTCTCATTAAAAGAGTTCCCCTTCTTATCAAGATCAATATAGTATGCTTGGGAACATGCCTCATTGATATCTTGGGGCTTGCCCTTAAGGACTTGCCTCTTCAAGTGTCCAAATAATCCTCCAATGTATTTCATGAAAACTTATTTGCCTATCACATCCTTACCCATTTGGACTATCCTCTTTCTAAATTCATATAAGGTTGTACGCTTTTTCCATGCCTTTGCCTCAAGTAATGTCATTACATCACCTATTCCACTTTATGGAATATAGAGTAAAATAGCTTACATAACAACTTCTTGAAGTATTCCCACTTTACAACCAGTTGCACTTTTTGAACCTCCAAAGAGTGAGCATAGCCTCATACCAAGTAAGAGCATGCCTATAAAGCTTTAAACTTGCAAAATATTTTTTTGGGTGAGGAGATAACTGATGAAGAATGAAGTATACCTCTATTTGGGGCACTCATTGGTCCAACTTTGCTACACCCTTAACCCATTAATTGTATTGGGATATGTGTATTAGGCTTGTGGCTAGCATAATTCTTAATTGAGTCATTTATGAGTCCATAGGTATAATTATCATATGATAGGTTAGCCTCATCGGGGTTAGGACACTAGAATATTTCAATGGTGCCTACATACAGGAGGTAGTGAGTAGTAGTTAATCATCTTATGAATTTTGTTCTCATTGAAGAATTTTCAAGATTTCCCCCCTCAAAGTGGCTTATTATTATCAATTATTTGTATCATATTCCTATTATATTATTATTTTGTGCAAGTAATTTCATTACAAGTGGTATTAGAGCATGATCTTAGCATCAAGAAAGCAAGAAACAAGGTAATTTTTTTCAAATTAGGAGATTAGATTGTAAAACACATATATCTCTCAATTTTTTGAATATTTTTAAAAATCTAGACAGTTGATAAATGACACATTAAAGTAGCTATAGTCTAGATTTGAATTCATTTAGAGCATTTCTGAAGGAGTTATTGTAAAATTAGGCAAATTCACTTCTAAGGCTGCAAACTAATGAATTTATTGTCATTTTTTAGTAAAGCGAGTGCTAGCCTCAAGTAAGTTACAATATTTTTTTTAGCTTATTTAGTTTTTTTTGAATAATTTATTGTCAACAATATTTTGGTAGCATCATGATGGGGTTGTAGACTAGAGGTTGAGGCAAGAATTCCTACACCAAGAAAAACTTCTAACAAATAGAATATAGATTTAGAGTTAGGACTATGTGGGAATTTACATTTGATTTTGTCTCCATTAGATGACAAAGTGCACCATCTAGAAGAAGGTATGCACAATATGCACTTTGTTATAGGACAGGAGAAATTGCTAGTTTCAAGTCTAAAATGAAAGTAGAAATGGTTAGCATCAAGTTTTGAAATAATATTATATCTCAAAGAATCTATCCCAAAGATATCAATCTCACAACCAAAGACACAACCCCCATGTTTTCACCAATCAAGGTGGATCATCTAGAAAATCCAATCATGATCCAAATGCTAGTTCTTATTTTGGATCTTGGAACCTGCTACCAAAAGTGGATATGTGCAAGTTTGATGACAATGATCCACTTGGATAAATCAAATGGAAATTTTTTTATGTACATCAGATTCCAAGTGGGAAGAAGGTGACAATGGATTCCTTGTATTTGGAACCTTAGAAATTTATTTGATACTGACGGCTATGTACTAAAAGAAAGAAAAAGACTCTGTGTCACCTAGTCAACTTGTATAGAGGAGTTGCAGTTGCAGTATAATAATAGTGTATCAGAGAATTACTTCAGCTAGTTAGCCAAACTATGACAAATACGATTATTCAAGGTTTATATTAAACAATTCCAAAACCTATCCTTGCGAGTAGAAATAATTACAAAGGAGAACTTGAAAGACTTGTTTCTTGGTAGGCTCAAAGATCACATCCAACATGGGGTATGCATGTTGAATCCTTTCATTGTATCAAATTCTTTTATCATGGTATGTAGGGTAGAAGAATTTTTTTAGCTCCCAGAAGGTAGGGGTTTAGTAGCATAAGAGAGAAGAGCTTCCCAACACAACCATTCCATAAACCTACTAGATTGATTCCTAAGAAAATTGAAGAAAAAGGGGAAAACAAGTTGTGTTTTAATTTTGATAACAAATACAATCAAGGCTATAAATGTGATGAAAATAAGTTCTACATTAAAGGGGCTTGTGAGGAATAAGAAGATGAAGTACTCAAGGTTGTTAATGAGCCAAATGAGGAATTAAAAGATACCCAATCAATTATTTCTTATCATGCACTTTTTGGAATTAGCACCCCACAAACTCTCAAGGTGGTGGATTTCATGAAAAAAAAAGAGTAATAGTGTTGATAGACTCGAGAAGCACATAACTTCATGAACACAAAATTAGCTTCTCATTTAAATTATTTTATCCATTTGGATCCAAAATTTTAGATCATGATTGTAAATGGTGGTATAGTTAGTTGTTCAAGGAAATGCCATAGCATTAAACATTCCATGGGAGTTCATACTACCTAGATTTCCCTATGTTTGCTATCTCCATGGGTGCAACATACATTATTTTGGGAGTCTAATGGATTACTACATTAGTAACAATTGAGATGAATTTCCAAGAGCTATTCATGTGTTTTACTTAGGACAATTGAATTGAGAGGTTTGAGTACAAAGCCTCTACAAATGATAAGCTCCCATAAAATGTGAAAAATGATTAACAAGGGGGGAAATGGGTTTGTGGCCCAATTATTTTCATTAGAAGTATATTAGTAAAAGGTTCCTACACCACTAGATCTGCAAGCAATTGTAGATAGACAGTTGGTAGTTTTTGGAGATATGCCAAAAGGATTGCCTCCCAAAAGAGATTATGGTCATGTGATTCAACTAACTATACTAGGGAGACAACCACCCAAACATCAAGTCCTACATGTATTCATATGTATAGAAATTGAGATTGAGAATATGGTACAAGAGATGGTAGGTGTGCATATTATCAGACATAGTTAGAATGCTTACTCCTCTTCAATGGTAATGGTGCACAAAAATATATTACACTTGGTAGATGTGTCCTAATTACATGGAACTCAACAAGTACACCATAAAAGATAAGTTTCCACATCCAATAATTGTTGATTTGTTAGATGAGAAAAATGGTTCTATTTATTTTACCAAATGATATTAATTCTGGTTGTCATCAAATCAGAATTAGAGACAAGGATATATACAAAAGATGGATTTCCAAATGCATGAGGGCCACTATGTATTTTGGTGATGCCTTTTGCCCTCACAAATGCATCATCTACATTTCAAAATTTGTTGAACTCTATCTTCATGCCATTTCTATGGAAATTTGTTTTGTGTTTTTTATGGCATCTAATACATAGCAAAACTTGGGAGGAACACTTGCAACATGTGAATTAGGTTTTGGACATTCTTGATTAGCATAAGCTTTATACTAATCCATCCAAATGTGTTTTTGGAGTCAAAGAGGTGGAGTACCTAGGTCATATTATTCCATACGAGGGAGTCAAGGTGGATCCTGACAAGATCAAGGCCATAGTAGAATAGAAAATGCCCAAAACCCTCAAGAACTCACAATGTTTCTTAGGTCTTACTAGTTACTATCACTGATTTGTAAAAAAATATAGTAGCACAACAATAAAACTCATAGATTATTGAAGGAATCATTATAGAGGAATGAGGTAACCAATAGGGCATTTGAGAAACAAAAGGAAGCCATGTGCATAACTCTAATTCTAGCTACCCTAGATTTTTCAAAAACCTTCATTGTGGATTACGATGCTTTTGGAATGGCATAGGAGAAATACTCATGAAAAAAGGAAGACCCCTAACATTTGAGAGTTTCCAAATCAAAGATAAAAGTTTGTTTAAGCCCATTTATGAGAAGGAAATGATGGTTGTTGTACATGCAATAAAGTAATGGAGACCTTATCTAATGGGAAGACATTTTAAGGTAAAGACAAATCACGATAGTCTCAAATACTTCTTGTTACAAAGTTTGTCATTTGAAGAACAAGAAAAATGAGTCACAAAGATTTTGGGATACGATTTTGAGATTATATAAAATAAAGTAAAGGAGAATGTTGTGCTAGATGCTTTATTTAGGACATATGAACCCATAAAGTCACTATTATATGTTATAGGTAGATTAGGTGGGTGAGGCACAAGAATAATTGGTGGACATAGATACACAAAATCTTATTCACAAACTCCAATGAGATTCAAGTGTGTCAAAAAAATTTGCATGAAAATAATGTTCTATGGTATAATAATAGGTTGTGCCTATGTAAAAACTCAACCCTTGAGTTTTAGGTTTTGGCAGAGCTCCATGCTTCTCTAGTAGGTGGGCATTCAGGATTCTCAAAGACTTATCATATAATTAAGTGAAATTTCTTTGAGGATCATCTAAAAGGGGATTACTAGAACTTTATGGTAGAATGCATGGTACACTAGCAAAATAAAGGGAAGACAATTAAGACTCCAAGTCTTCTACAACCCTTATCTATTCCAAGCTAGAGGTAGGAGAAGGTATTAATGGATTTCATCACTAGGTTGCCCAGGTCTAAAGATAAAAATGTCATCATGGTTTCTGTGGGTCAACTCACAAAATATGCACATTTTTGTGATTTGTCACATCCATTTGTAGCAAGTACTATAGCAACAACCTTTATGGATACCATTCAAAAGATACATGGGACTCCAAAAATCATAATAAGTGATTGTGATCCAATATTTACAAGTAATCATCTGATTGACTTATTCTCATGTTTGAGCACTTGACTTGCTCATAACTCATCATATCATCCCCAATTAGATGGACAAAATAATGTGTTCAACAAGTGCTAGGAGGGATATCTATGATGTTTTTCTTCAAATAAACAAGAGAGATTAGTACAATTGTTTTTTTTGCTGGTTGAATACGGCGTAAGGGTGCCAGAACCCATATATAATATCAAAAAATCAAATTGACTAAAGGCTACTCATAACTGAGGGCCAAATAATAGAAGTCTAAATTTATTTATAAATCTACTTCATACATCCGCTGCCAAACAGTGTGTACTATTACAAAAAGAACACCTAAACACCAAAAATTATTATCCGTGTGAATCTTGCTTGCTCATCTTCACATGGGAGCGCAGAGTTATTTTGAATTTTGAATTTTCTACAGATTTATTCTTCCATTTAACCATTATCCATTGGTTTTCATCTTCACCATATGGATCATTTGTTGAAGCCCTGTTGCTTGGATCCTCTACAGTTGGAGTTTAAGAGGCTTCATTGAAATTTGATCCAATTTTATTTGCCAGAAAAGAATCCACATTGTATGAACTAGGCAGATTAACATTTGTAGCCCCACAATCCAAAGTCTCAGCCTTCATAGCTGAGGGGCTCCGATTCTCATAGGACCTCATCTTAGAAGAGGATTCATTCGACTCCTTTACCTCAAGAGGAGGCTTGGATTCCTCCCTTTCCACAGAGTAATGCTAAACATATGCATTTTTCCACCATGTGGCTTGGCCATTTAATTGGCGTTTGGAACAATTTGTTGCAAAGTGGCCAGTATTGTAACAGTTGTGACAACGAAAGGGCAAGCCCTCATAATCCAAAGTTTGAACCAATCTACGATCTGCAATTTTCAAAGTAATATCTGTTGGTAAATTTTTTGAGGTATCCATCTCAAGCATAATTCGAGCAAAGGTGATGTGGAGATAATTAGAGGAGCCTTCATCTACATCCAGAAACTTCCCTAATTTGTTGCCAATTGCTTCAAAGCATGAGTATAGCCAAAATTGTAATGGTAGATTTGGAAGACACACCCAAACAAGCCTTACCTTAAATAATTCTGAAGTAGGATAAAACTTTGGGTGCCAAGGCTTAAGTAGTAGCATATGTTGATTGTGGTCCCACAAATAATCATAAAGGCTAAAATTTTGATCCTAAACATTGTCAAAAACTACAATGAAAAAGCCACGAGCGCAGGGGTAGATTTGAACATCACCTTTCAACACGGGGCTCCAAGTTTTAGAGATCTATTTGTGTAGTTCTGGGAGGCTCGACCATAGCCTAATCAATCTGCAAATCAACCCATTTTCGGCAAAAAATAATTCAATTTCACTCACTTCTCTTCTAGCTTCTTCATCAAATTCTACTACAGGGGAATTGTTGGCACATTTTAATGGCTTTAATACATCTGTGTTTGCCCTATGATGCAGGCTTGATCGTGTCTGAACACCATCCTTATTCTTGCCCTGTTTCTACTTGCCTCCCACAACCTTCTTCATAGAATACACTGATGCATACACTTATGTCTACATTATCATGAAAGTAAAATATTGTTCATGGTTGCATATTCCTAAGGAAGAGAAAGCTCATTATTGGAGGTCATAAAAGCTACATTCCTAATCAAAGCAGAGTTGAGTTTGAAGCCTTATTAATATGGGAATTAGAAGCACTAAGAGAATCAAATGTTAAGAAAGGATGCCTGATGGCTTGAAGCATGTTGTATGATCTATCCTACTAATCTTGAGTTGCATGTGGTAATGCAATGAAGGATTGGCCTCTGGAAGCAGGTGATAGTCTTTGTTTCAGAATGTCTGCTCTTTGAAGACCGTCCAAAAGATTGCTCCACATTTTCATCATTGTGCTATTAAGCTTCTGTGGTTTGGAACATAGCTTCATACAGTGTTATTTTATGTATGTTCCAAGTTTCATGATGTTTTGATCACTGGAAGGATGTTTTTCAGCTGACAGCTTAAAGATAGAATTAGTTTTGTGAATGTGTTCCTAGTAGGGTGATAGAATGCTCTGAATTCCTCCACAGTTGTATATGTGGCTATGCAGTTTTGAGATTGTGTCAAGAATGCAATGAAGGTACTATTTCCAAAGTCTCAAATCATATTTCCCTCCGCTATGAAAGTTATGTATGATAGAACACCGTAATGTGCTCTGGTGAAGACCCACTGGAATGCTCCACATTCCTCCAAAAGTGAATGACTGATCTTGCGGTTTTGTGAACATGTTCTTGGATGTGCATTGCATGCATCTTTTCTGTTTCAAGCTTCTTGGTGGTCCACATCTCAGTTTTTCAATTAACAGCATGGTGCAGTGTGTCACAGATAACAAAGTGTTTTCAGAGTCAATGTTTGAAGTTGTACGACACAATTCTTTGATGTGTGGTGGCAAGGAAGTGTTTGAGTATGTGTTGTGAGTCATGTGGACTCATCTTGAAAAGTTTCACAGAGATCTTTCTTGTTTCCAGTACCACACAAGGTTTCCAAGCTGATATGGTTATTATACTTCAAATCTTCATGTGATTCCCTTAAAGTTGTCCTATTTTCAAATGAGTGGAGTGTACAGATGTCATTCCTTGGTGTTTGAAGAAGTAAAGGATATTTTGGACCTGGTTAAGCAAGTGTTGGGGTCCACAAGGCTTGGATCTTCTGCTGGTGTAATGTGTTGTTTCAATTAGGAGCTATCTTCTACACATTTCATAGTGTGTGTTGTTTGGCCAACTTATAAATGTATTGTTCATGTTGTATCTAGCCGACAAGCAATGTAATCAATGCAATATCATGTATAAATAGTGAATCAAAGTGAGTGAGGTAAGGTATGATTGCAAGATGATTGAAAAGGTTCACAAGCAAATAAAAGTAGGATAAATGCATTATTGATGTGCGACTATGGGAGAAAGAGCAAATGTTGTTGATGTTGTTTGGATTCATCTTGAAAACATATTTGTGACAGTGATCAAGTATAGAGTGTACCTAATTGATCAGATCTTCAGAAAAAAGTGTGAGGAGGCAAAAGAGCAATCATCAAAGGTGTGAGCTTCAATGACAGTAAGAAAAGACTGTTCTACTGTAATCTTTTGTAAGTGTATTCTCATTTTAGGGAGTAGATGGTTCCTTGGGAGTGACCCTAAAACAAAGTCATCAGGGAGTAGAAGCTTCCTTGGGTGTGACCCTAAACCAAAGTTACTTAGGGAGTAGCAACTTCTTTGGGTTATAGCCCCTAAAATAAACTTACTATTTGAGCTTCATATATTGTGAGTTAATCGTCATAGTGGTTTTTCCCTTCTAGGCTTTTCCATGTATATCTGGTATTATATGTTGATGTGCATTGTGTTAATCTTTCATGCTCATGCTAATGTTGTAATGCTTAAGGTTTAATCTACTCCGGATAAGTTGAATTTGTTGAAAGTGAAATTTGATTATATACTTATTCACCCCCGCCCCCTCTCAATATACTTGTGTGTCTAACAATTGATATCAAAGCCATTAGAATCAAGTTCCTCTGAGGGAAGCTTAATCGCTTGAGGAAGGTCCAGGATGGCACAAGGAGGATCCAGTAAGATACCTAGGTTTGTTGGAACAAATTATGCTTTTTAGAAGATAAGGATGGAAGCCTACATCAATTCTCTAGGGTGTGGAGTTTGGGATTATGTCAAGAAAGGTTACACTGTTCATGCTACTATTCCTACAAATGCAGATGAAGTCAAGAAGTATGAGAAAAATGCCAAAGCAAAGTTTGCCATCATGAGTGGATTATCTGATTCAGAGCTTTCAAAGGTGATGAGTTGTAGTTCTGCTCAAGAGGTTTGGGAGAAACTTGAAACCATTTATGAAGGAGATAAGAAAGTAAAGCAAGCTAAGATGCAAATTCTCAAAAGCAAATTTGAAACCCTAAGGATGACATAGGATGAAAACATTGTTGGATTTATGCTCCGATTGAATGAAGTGGTCAATGGCATCAAAGGTCTTGGTGGTGAAATAAAATAGGATGAAATTGTGAAGAAGGTTCTGAGATCTCTTCCCAAATCTTACAGTCATAAGGTATCTGCTATTGAGGAGATTGTAGACTTGGATAAATACTCTTTAGACCAAATTTTTGGGACCCTTACTGCTTTTGAAATGAGAGAATTTGACAGTGATGTTCCAAAGAAAGAAGTTGCATTCAAAGCCAGCAAAAAGATAAGGGATGAATCTGCTGATGAAGATGAAAGTCCTGATGATGCTAAAGCAAATTTTGTAAGAACGTTGAAGAAAGGATCTGGCAAATATAGAGGTAAGTTACCCTTCAAATGTTTTAATTGTGGAAAGGTAGGTCATTTTGCTTCTAAATATCCTCTAAAAGAAGCTAGAAGAAGTAACAGAAATAGTAAATTCAAAAGGAGTATGTTTTCCTTAGAAGACAGTTGTTCTTCAGAAGATGAGGATCATGATTCAAATGATGAAACACTTTTCTTGGCCATGAGTGTTGGTGACAAAAAGAATGAGGTTGGAAAATGTGGAAAATTGATACCTTGCAAACAATTCAAAACAATGAAAAATCAATGGTTGTATGGACTGCCTTCCATGCAAAAGAAGAAACCAAAGCTTGGGTTATTGACAGTGGTTGTTCAAATCATATGACTGGTGACAAAGAGAAGTTTATCATCCTTAAGAATTGGGATGGTGGAGCTGTTAAGTTTGGAGGTGATGAGGCAACTCAAATTTGTGGAAAAGGTGTCATAACTATTGATGGAAAGAACATGACTGGGGATGTTCTCTATGTCAAAGGATTATAGCACAATCTTCTCAGTGTTAGTCATATGTGTAGGAAAGGTTACAATCTTAATTTTCATGCTAATGGTTGTGAAATCAAGAACACAGGATCCAAAAAGTTAGTTGCAGAAAGTATCAAGACATGTGGTGATATTTATCACTTGAAAGAAGCAAATGGAAGAACATGTCTGTTGACTCAATCCAGTGAGTGTTGGTTGTGGTACAAAAGAATGAGACACAACAACTTTGATAATATGGTAAGAATCAGCTTTACTTGTGTAGTGAGAGATATGCCTAAGATAATCAAGCCTACAAACACTGTATGCAAGGAATGTCACATGGGAAAGTAGACAAAGACAAGTTTTAAAAGCAAGGAGTACTCTTCTTTAAGGCCATTGGATCTGATTCATGCAGACCAATGTGGACCTACAAGAGTAAAGAGTCAACAAGGTGAAAGGTATTTTATGTTGCTCATTGATAATTATTCTAGAATGACTTGGGTTACTTTCTTAAGAGAAAATTTTGATGCCCTTGATAAGTTTAAAGTTGTCAAAGCTTTGGTTGAAAATGAAATGGATACTAAGATCAAATGTTTAAGGTCAGATAGAGGAGGTGAGTTTACTTCAAATGAATTTAAAAAGTTTTGTGAAGATAATGGTATTAGGAGGCATTTGTCTGCTCCTAAAACCCCTCAGTAAAATGGGGTAGTGGAAAGAAAGAATAGGACTGTCCAAGAAATGTCTAGGGCAATGTTGAAATATGTAGATCTGCCTGATACATACTGGAAGGAAGCAATTTACACTATTATCTATCTAACTAACAGAGTGCAGTTAAGGATCAATCGAACTAAGGCCCCTTATGAGTTGTGGTATGGAAGACCTCCCTCTGTCAAATACTTCGGGATCTTTGGTAGCAAATACTATATCAAAAGAGATGAAGAAGACCTGGGAAAGTTTGATTGAAGATGCGATGAAGGAATCTTTCTTGGTTACTCAACTAGAAGCAAGGCCTATCAATGCTACAACAAAAGGTTGGGAAAGATCATTGAAAGCACAAATGTCAAAGTAGATGAAGAATTGAATCAGTTCACATAGGATTCAGAAGACATCGGATCTGATATATTTCCTTGCATTGAAGATGAAGAAGTAGAAGAAGTGAAAGAAGAAAAGGAATAGGAACCTGAAGAGATGCCTAAGACCCCAACAAAGTATGTTTAGAAGAACTACTCAACAGAATAAATCATTGGAGACAAAAATGAAGGTGTGCAGACAAGGAGAAGGTTTTCCAAGACACATGAGCAAGTAAACATGTGTTTATTATCAAAAGTGGAACCTAAGACCTTTGCTAAAGCTGACAAAGATGATGGATGGATAAAAGCAATGGAAGAAGAACTGGATCAGATTGAAAAGAATCAGACATGGGAATTGGTTCCCAGACCAGCCAATAAGAATGTTATAGGAACAAAGTGGGTGTTCCGAAACAAGCTAAATGAAGAAGGTGAAGTTGTAAGGAACAAAGCAAGATTAGTATGCAAAGGATTTACTCAAGTAGAAGGCATTGATTTTGAGGAGACTTTTGTTCCAATAGTTAGGATGGAGGCAATCAGAATGTTCCTTGCTCTTGATGCTCACAGGAACTTCAAAGTGTATCATATGGATGTCAAGTCAGCATTTCTCAATGATGACTTAGAAGAAGTACACATTGAACAACCAGATGGTTTTCAGATATCAGAAGATCTAGACATGGTATGCAGACTCAAAAAGGCTTTGTATGGTCTCAAGCAAGCACCCAGGGCTTGGTATGCAAGATTAGACAAGTACTTACTTTAGCAGGGCTTCAAGAAAGGTACTACAGATAGCAATCTTTACATAAAAGAAGAAGGAGACATGATCTTGATAGTTACAGTTTATGTTGATGATATCATTTTTAGTGGAAATGATGATATGTGTAAGAGGTTTGTAGAGGAGATGCAAAAAGAATTTGAGATGTCCATGATTGGTGAAATATCTTTCTTCCTTGGACTTCAAATTTCCCAGCTAGATGGTGGTATCTTTATTTCTCAAGGTAAGTATGTCAAAGAAATTTGGTATGGAGGATTCAAAACCAGTGAGTACCCCGTGGTCACTGGATGTCACTTAAGCAAATATGATGAGTCTCTGGAGGTAGATCAGACTGCCTATAGGTCTATGATTGGAGCACTATTGTACTTGACTGCTTCTAGACTTGATCATTAGGGGAAATTTACATAAAAATGGGCCTCCTAAGAAACTCTAAAAAAGCAATAATTATTTCATATAATACAAATTATTTAAATATAATAAATTACTTAACTACATGAAGCAAACCTTGAAGGATACCAGAGTTGTATATGATGAACCTATTCCTATCTTCTGTGATAATTCTAGTGCTATTAACATTTCAAAGAATCCGGTGATGCACTCAAGGACAAAACATATCTCAATCCGGTATCACTTTCTGAGAGAGAAGGTTGCAGAGAATGAAGTGAAGCTTGAGTATGTGCCTACAAAGGAATAGGTTGCTGATATATTCACTAAAGCTCTTCCTAATGATACTTTTAATTATCTCTGGGAGAAGTTAGGGGTTATTGCCCCTCCTTCTTTGAACTAGATACATAAGGAGATGCATCAGTCCAATGGATTTCAAGATTCATTCTTTATTCTGGACTGATGTTGGAGTCTACCTCTCAAGGGGAGTAGGTAGTGATCATGTTGGTTGTTGTAGTCAGGGGGAGTAAGTACTAATGCAGGTTGTTCTTAAGGGGGAGTATGCAGAGTCGTAAAAGAAAAGAGTTTGCAGAACAATGGTGAGCAGGTACAAGTGTGAGTAATGTCAAAAGAGCAAAGTGAGAGAGATGTGTAGCCCTTTGTCATTGATGTCAAAGGGGGAGAGAGAACAATGTGAAAAAGGAAAGAGTCATTTGTCAAGAAGAGAGTAGTAAGCTGAGGGGGAGAGAACGAAAAAGGAAAGAGTTGATACTGAGGATGTTGTTGTGTTAATGGTTTTTTACATAATGTGTTGCCATCAATGACAAAGGGGGAGATTGTTACAAGTATGTGCAATCAGTGTTGTCATTGATGTCAACAAGCTTGTGTTGTCATTGGTGTCAACTGTATGAGCAAAGGAATATGCAAGAGTGTGAGAATTTGGTAATGAATTGATGATGTTGTTGATATATTTATGGTGCTTGGTTTCCAAGTGCTTTTGAGAAAATTTGAATAATAAAGGAAACTGTGTGTTGTAAAGATGTTCTGTGTTGCAGAGTAGTGTTCCGGTTTTGCTCCGCATTTCTTTTATATTGAAGATATGTTTATGTGGTCTGGATATGTTGATTAGAGGTGTTCAGAGGTGCTACATTTAGAATTTGGCATGATGGATCGATGTGCAGAAGAAGATGTGTTCACCAGTGTGTGAATTGTGTATTGCAGAGGTGTCTAGGAGAAAAAAAATTTCTCTGCATTTCTCCGCAGAGTGGTTTCAAGTCTTGCGGTTCTAGAAGTATATTTATAAGGTTCATATCTATCTTTAGTTGAAATTATTCGAGATTTGGTGCTCCGCAAGTTGATTTCTTGAGTTCCAGTGAATAACAGAGATATTTGAGCATACTGGGTAAACAGGATAAGTTTGTTCGGCAAGTGAAAGTTGTTGCAGAGGAATTTTTTGGATTTCAAGATGTTTTTGGAATACTCTAGATTGTGTTCAAGCATGGTGTGTGGTCTACAAGTCATCTTTGGTTTTGAGGAAGCGTGTACATAATTGTTTATGGTGTTAACACAGGTTTGGCCAACCTTGGGTGTTTACACTAATTGCAAAGTTGCTTTGATATTTGTGGAAGCATGGCATGGCATGTATGGATGGATTTAGGTCCAAACTAAGGCGTGTTGTGGTTCACCTTCATTCCTTTCTACCACAGGAATGTTTTGGTACTAACCTAATTTGAATTTGTGAGATTAAGGTTCTTTGCTGACCTTGGAGAATGTTTTCAAGAATAAGATGGTATAAATAAGTGTTGAGTCGCTAAAGGATAAAAAAGATAGGAGAGCATGGTGTGTGAGATGTGAATTATAGAGTTATAGAGTGTGAATTTGTGCAGTGTAGTGCGAGCTTTCATATGTTAGATTACTGGATGTAGTGAGCAGAAGGTGTCTACAATTCCTTAGTGAGACTGCAGAGGTGATGATGGCATTGTGGTGGACTTCTCTGTTGCATTGAGATAGTTTTCTCCTTGTAACAATTTTCTCTATCTTCTTCTCTATTCTGGTAGTGAGCCTTTCTTTCTTTTGGGCAGTGAGTCCTCTGGCAGTGAGCCTTCCGGTAGTGAGCCCTATTGTATTTTGGTATTGATATTACTTTATATTATGAGCTAATTCTCAGCATGGTTTTTCCCTTCTTGGGTTTTCCACATAAATATGGTGTTCTCTTGTGTTTGATGTTGATTTGATCCAGTTTTTGTTACTTGGTTTCATGCTTAATCATCCTAATAGTTTAAGGGATTAATTGAGTTAACGTGGATCTGAATGTATGTGAGGGTTCTAAAGTTTTAAGTGACAACTGATTCACCCCCCCTCTCAATTGTCTTGTGCATTCAACACTCCGGTCAACAAGTTCATGAGTTCCGGAACCACCCAATTCCCTGACTCCTCACTCAAGTCAGCGTCATAACCTTAGTGTTCAGTCTTGTGTTGATTCATTGAAGAGTCCTTTGTGGTCAGAGAGTCATAAGTTCTTTAAACTTTCGAACTCTTGATTTGTTGGTTCTTTATTTCTCAAAATTGTTGACGCCCCAACTGAACGTGCATCCTAGTTCCCAAAGCATTGTCTTTTCAATAGTTAATGTGCACGGCATGTTGACACCTATCTGTTTACATTAAATTTGGAATGTATTGGGGGAAGTGTGTAAGAGTTGGCTAAGATAGGAGACACCCAAGATCTAGGACTTCATGAAAGCACAAGAGAGACAATATGAGAGAATAATAATTATATTTTATCAATGCATGCAAAATTGTATATCATATATTACAATGTACATGAAGAGCCTTGCTTATAAAGGAAAGGATGAGAGCCAAGATGTTGTAGTCATGTGACAAGTGTCTTAATCCTATGACATGTGACAACTATAGCACATGTGTAGGATAAGACAACTATAAGACAGCTAGCAACAACTAGACACAAATATCCCTATGCACACTAACACCCCCCAAGTGCAACTTACGGAGTAGTTGACAAAATGCAAAGATGGATGGGTCCCGGCTACTAGGCCATGTTAGGTACCCATGTGCAAACAAATCTCAAGTGGAGTAAAGGAGAAAACCTCATGGGGAAAAAACTCCTCTATAAAAGTGAGAATGCATGCAAACATGTACAAGTGATAGAATGATGAAGAATCAAGACTTTCCAAATACAACATCCATCACAAATATACAATCAATAGCCCCCCCATAAGAGGGAAAGAATGAGACAAGATGTCCCCCCATAATGAAGTAGCTCCTATGTCAATGGTGAATGCTTGAAGAAGACCAAAAAGGATCCAAAAGCTACAAACAACATTCCTCCCCTTGGGAAAAAACCAATCCACTGGTGCATGTCGAAGAAACTTCAACTCAATAAAAAGAGATGAGAGAAGAAGTCTCATAAAATATGATGTCTCTGAAAATTGTTCATGTGTCTCCATGATGATGCTGAATGAAATCACAACCAAATTAGGAGTCTCAAGCCTCACTGATGAAAGTGACAATCCAGGATCTAGTGGAAACTAAAAATCATCAAGCTCCAAAGACAAATATGGGTTGACAATAGTTGTGCTATGACTGTCATCAAAGAGGAGAGATAACCCCTCAAATGTGTCCTCCAAATCTGTAAGATGGGACTCACAAAACAAATCTAAAATGCCTGTCAAATGCTCATCCCACAAAGTTGTATCTAAAAGACAAGAAGCATCTTGCTGAACTGAAGCACTGAACTCTGAAGAAGCAAGAGGTGGGGAAGGAAGTGTAGCACATGTCTCAAGAATCGATGAAGAGGCAAGAATACCAAGGTTTAAGTGACCAAACTTCTCCTTTAAATGATGATTCACACAAGGAGTGTGAATGTCAGCCAATGGATCCGAATCATCATCAGGAGAGAAACCATGAAAGGTGATAGCTGAGATGCATTATCAACCACCCCAGTAGCAATAATCTATGTGCTCTCCAAGTCTCTGATAATAACCAAATCAGGTGTGAACTCCACTGTCTTCCCTGTACCACTGTGAGTAATTTAATATGTGAAAAGAAGATTATTGGTCAAAGAAGGCACACAAAGTACATCATTGAAAGTATCTTCACTAATAACAATAGTTTCATTCCCAATTACATTCATATATGTGTTATTACCCATCAACATAGGTGGCACATGACATGGCTCAAATGAAGAAAACATATCCTTGGAAGAAGCCATATGATGAGAAGCACCCGAATCAAGAAGCCATTTACCTAATGTAGAAATTATACTTTGCACAAAGTGCTTTACCTTTATGTTTGGGTTCCTTAGCTTTCCTTGCATGACCTGATTCAGAAAGTATTGGTTGTGTAGATGTTGAAGGAGTAGAAGAAGAATCAGGAGATGAAAGTTTGTTCTTTTGAACAAGTTGCATCAACATGTCAATTTGTTTCTTAAAACAAATATGTTCATCATGCCATGTTTTCTTATAATAACCACATGTAGGCTTCTCCTTCTTACATGAATTTTGTGCTTGATTTGTTTATAGATTTTTCTTAGATTTCTTTTGTTTCTTATCAGAAGAAACTGACGCTTTCTGTTCCTTAGGTTGTCCAACCACCAAAGCATGAGTTTGTGATGGCTTAATGATACCCATAGAAATAAGCTTATGTTTCTCATGCATTAACATCTTAGAAAAGGATGCAAATGAAGGCATAGTGAAAGAAGATCCCACAGTTAACCTATGAGTTTGAAAGCTAGAAACAAAAGATGCATAATTAGGACCAAGTTTATTCAACACATTATAGATCAACTGGATGTCCTTTTTCTCAATACCACATGCTTTACATTATGCTCTTAGATTATTACCCTTAGTTATGTGATGAAGGGGGTAAATCGCAAAACACACAATAACAGAAATTGCACACAGAAAATAGAATGATTTTTTATTGATATGGGAAAAACATTACATTACAGAATCTCAAATACAATTAGAGGATGATTCCTCTACAGGCTGTATCACATTACAGCTTCCTATCCCCAGACTCTGGAATCATCTGCCTTCTGTAAACCCCAAATCAGCTAGGGTTTCTATTTTCCCACCTATTCTTGACTCTACACTTTTCCCCCTTAACTCTACTCCCCAAGGGTTCCCAAAAATGGCCATATATAGCCCTTTTTTGCGGCCACCAGCTTAACTTCAAAATTTGCATCTCCCTCCAAAAACAGGTCAACTTCACGGGGCCATAACTTTCGATCCGACTGTTGGATTTTCAATTATAATACTTTTTCGGAAAGCTCTCGAAAAGACAGTGGTGCACAAGTAATATTGAAAGGTAGACTACTTGGGTTTCCTGCCAAATTTCAAGCCCATCCAGAGCCTCTAAGTGCCTCAAATTTGACTTTGAATATTTCAATAGGATTTTTGGAATTTGAAATTTTAATATCTCACAAATGACAAATGATATTGAAGTGATTTCTTCACCATTAGCTTCAATTTACCATTCTAGAGGTCTGTGTAAGATTTTGTATCCAACCGTGCACAAATGTAAACTTACTAAAAATAGTAACCCTGCCAAATTTAGCCCTTATTGAAAAGAAACAACTTTTTTTTTGGTTGATGCAAGATTGCTCTTACACCCTGGATGCTCCTACATCAGACACCTGGGGTAATTTGAAAAGTGACCCTATCACTTCTCATGAGTTGGAGGGAAACCAAAATGGTTAACCTGAGTCTCAGATAACCATGATGAATCTTCAACAGGCCTTCCTTTCCATTTCATGAAGTATTCTGTATACTGCTTGTTTCTTGTACTCTTACCCACACGGCTATTCAGAATACCCTCTATCTCCTCCTTCTTTGAAGTAGATGCTGGAATGTCCCACTATGTTCCTTTATCAAGTCCATCATCATGATACTCTGTCAAATCTGAAATGTTGAGTACTGGTGAAATATTGATGTCATCAAGCAACTCTACCTCAAATGCATTTTCTAAATTAGGATTCTACACGGTCCAAATTTCTTCATTTTCAACTTATTGTATGTTCCAATTGAGAACCTTTCTTTTCTCAAGTGAACCATGACTTCATCTCCTACCTGGAACTCCTTATATCTCCTCTTTTGATATGCCTTAGCCTTGTACTGAATATTCATCTTATTAATGTGTTTTCTCACTTTTTCATGCAAATTCTTCAGGTGTTCTGCAAAGTCTTTAGCCTCGACACTTGTCTTTTCTCCTTTGTCTAGCTTCCTTAACTCCGAAGCATTTCTTGGACTATTGCCATATACAATCTGGAATGGTAATTTACCAGTACTCCTATTGACAAAATTGTTGTAAGCAAATTCTGCCTGTGGTAAAATCAAATCCCATCCCTTGGGCTTATCTCCTACCAAACATCATAGCAGGTTACCCAAACTCCTATTCACCACTTTTGTCTATCCATCAGTCTATGGATGGTGTGCAGAACTGAACTTCAAATCTGTCTTCAACTTCTTCCACAATGTCCTCCAGAACTAACCAACAAACTTGGTATCTCGATTTACAACTATGCTCTTTGGTAGACCGTGTAATCTCACCACCTCCCTGAAAAATAATTCAGCAATATGGACAGCATCATTAGTCTTCTTGCAAGGAATGAAATGTGCCATCTTCGAGAATATGTCCACCACCACAAAAATGGAATCATGTCCTCTTTGTGTTCTTGGTAAACCAAGAACAAAATCCATACTAATATCATCCCAGGGCTTCTCTGGTACAGGTAATGGCTAATATAGCCCTGTATTCTGACTTGTTCCTTTTGCCATCTAACACACTCTGCAACTCTGCACAAATTTCCTCACATCTTGCTACAATTGTGGCTAGTAATAATTCTCACCAACAATAGAAATGGTCTTATCTCGACCAAAGTGTCCGGCCAATCCTCCATTATGCTTCTCCTTAATCAGGTTCTCACTCATAGAACTCCTTGGAATACACAATTGGCTTCCTTTAAACAACATGCCATCTTGGATTATGAAATCCAACCATTTTGTCCTGTCCAAAGTAACAGGTTCTAGACAAGCTTTCCAGGCCTCTGTAAAATCTGGATCTTTAGGATACAAACTTTTGAGTTCATCGAACCCAACAACCTCTATCTTCATTTCTGTCAACCAATTATGCCTTCTGCTCAAGGCATCTGCAACTCTGTTGGACTTCCCACTCCTGTGCTTCAAAATAAAAGTATAACTCTACAAAAACTCAACCCATTTGAAGTGTCTTTGATTTAACTTTCCTTGACTATTAAGATACTGCAAAGCCTGATGATCAGTATATAAAACAAACTCTTTTGGCAACAAATAATGTCTCCATTTCTTCAAAGCTTGAACTATTGCATAAAACTCATGATCATAAACAACATACTTTTTCTTAGCATCATTAAGCTTCTCACTAAAATAGGCAATGGGCTTACCTTCTTGACTCAAAACAGCTCCTATACCACTACCACTAGCGTCACAATCTACCTGAAATACCTTATTGAAATCTGGAAGTGCTAAAACAAGTTGTTCTACGACTTTCTGCTTCAGTGTATCAAAACTTTTGTCTGCTCCTTTAGTCTATCTAAACTCTTTTCTATCCCCTCTCATTGTCTCAGTTAGGGGTGCACAAATGCTACTGAAATTCCTGATAAACTTTCTGTAAAAACTTGCCAAACCATGAAAAGATCTTACCTCGAAAGCACTCCTTGGCGTAGGCCATTCAATGATAGCCCTCACCTTCTCTGGGTCCATCTTAATACCTTCCTCTGAGACAACAAATCCCAAGTATACCAACTCCTTTACAAAACTACATTTCTTGAGATTGATCAACAACTTCTCCTCCCTCAGCATCTCTAAAATTCTTCTAATATGCATCAAATGCTCATCCCAAGTCTTACTGAAAATCAAAATGTCATCTAAATAAACAATAACAAAACTTCCCAAAAATTCTTTCAGTACCTCGTTCATGAGCCGCATGAATGTACTCGGTGCATTGATTAGCCCAAATGGCATGACTAACCACTCATACAAACCTTCCTTTGTTTTGAAGGCTATCTTCCACTCGTCTCCTTCTCTAATTCAAATCTGGTGATACCCACTCTTCAGATCAATCTTCGTGAAGTACTTGGCTCCACTCAAACAATCCATTATGTCATCTATTCTGGGCAATGGAAATCTGTACTTGATTATGATCTTGTTGATGGCTCAAGAATCTGTACACATCCTCCACTCTCCATCTTTCTTTGGTGCTAGTACTGCAAGTACCGCACATGGACTTAGGCTTTCTCTTATCAATCCCTTCCTCAACAACTCCTGAACTTGTTTGTTCAACTCTTCACTCTTTATTGGAGTCATTCTATGGGTTGCCTTGTTTGGCAAACTAGCCCCTGGTATCAAATCCATTTGATGACTTATCTTCCTTACTGGTGTTAAACCTTCTGGTACATTATTAGAGATAATGTCCTTAAATTCTTCCAACATATCTGAGACTTCTGCTGGTACATCTTCACATTTCTCTTGACTAATGTTAGGAATCAATGCAAAGCAATGATGCTCATGCTTCATACCCTCCAAAAATTTCCTACCATCTACCAAGCAAATTCTGACAGTACTACATACATTTTCTTCCACCTCCTTCAAGGGCTTCAACTTATGACGAACTCCATCCTTTGTTACGGAATATGTGTTTGCACGACCATCATGGACAGCGCTCCTATCATACTACCATGGCCTCCCCAATAACAGGTATGATGTCACACAGCACCTCATCATGGTAGTCACCAATTTTGAACTTCACTAAACACTACACATTGACCAAAGCTCTATGGTCCTTCTGCAACCATGCAATCCGGTATGGATGTGGATGTTTTCTTCTTGTCAACCATCTCCTTTGAAACAAGATTATCAGTGCTTCCACTGTCAATAATAATATTGATGCAGAGCAGGTAGCAGATTGGTGATCACAGTCTAATGTTGTTTACTGTTACGATGATTTAATTTCAGTATCACCGAAATGTTGAACCGCACCAGTCGGTTCGATGTATTCCCTTCGCTATTGAACACTATTGGTAGTTGACTGTCGAACCATCGAGCTCTTCAATTCCATCGGCGCCCTGTTGAACCTTCACTGAACTCGTCAGCCTCGTTGAACCCACCAACTCATTAAACCATTGAACCGTTGAACCGATTCAATGGGTGGTTCAACGATCGCTAACCTTAAATATATTGTCTCCGTCGCTCCGCGGAAACCTTTTAACTCAACACTCTGGTGGAACCGTTGAACCGGTTCAATGGTTCATCCAAAGGGTTTCTTCATCAAACTTCAACATGCCGATTACTTAGAACTCACTTACTTTAAACCGACGAACCCTGAACTTTTAGAACTCGGTTCAATCAATGGCTTTCAGCTCAACTCTACTTATCGACCGAACCCGATATACTTTGGTCGACAATATCCTTCAAGCCGACACTACTCTCGGCCTTTGTCGAACTAACGAACCGTTGAACCATTAACGATGGTTCAACTACAGGAAAATTCAACACTTCAAATTCTGCCGAACAAACAGACTTCTGCGAATTCTCCGCCTAGCACATGAAGATGCTAGGATTCATCACAGCATGACGCTAATCGATCATGTAACTGCAGAACTCATACAAACAGAAAATGCAAAAATGAAATCTAAACTAATATGTACAGCCATTCCACTGATTACAGAGTAATCAACCGGTGGAATGGAAAAATCCCATAGCAACCGTAAATCAGAAATCAACTATAGAAGGAAATCGAACACAAAACAGGATCTTTTTTTTTTGCTTCTAGAAATTGATACAAATACTTGATTTCATAATTTCACAGTCAGTGCTCTGTCTAACCTCTGCTCTATCTCTTTACTTCTATATCTGAAATCGATCAGAGCTGAGCTATTTAACTACATGCCAACAGTAGTACTAATTCGATTCCCAGCGGCTGGGAGACAATTCCAAGCGGTTGGGAGAGATAACAAACTTCTAACAACTAACAACCTTATCGTGACAACTCGATAAGTGTCCTAGGGAAATACAAACAGAAACTGAATTACAAACACCAATAACAAGTCTGGTCAAACAGACCTTATTACATTTAATGCATAAGACTCTACTTTTCGTGGGGTGCTCCTGCACCATACTCCCCGAGAGAAGAAATCTCAAGTCCACTTGAGATGAGAGTTTGAAGATCTGCACCCTATTTGATGATCTGCTCTTCAGTCATCCAAACTGCCTCTGAATCAGATTTCCCTTGCCAAGCCACCAAGTATTCTAGATACTCTTTGTTCCGGGTCTTCTTTGTCATTCTGGAATCTAAAATCTTCTGCAATTGTGGTGGATCATGTTTAGGGATTTCGTCATCTATTGTGCCTTGTAGTGGGCCCTGTTCGACATCTGCATTATGCTTGTATGGAGTTAAATCACATACATTGAAAATAGGTGACAATCCAAGATCAGAAGGAAGTTGGATCTCATAAGCATTCTATCCACACTTCTTCAGAATCTAACATGGTCCAGTCTTCCTCTGCATGAGCTCAGTATATTTTCCTTTTCGAAGTCTTTCCTTCTTCAAATTAACCCATACCAAATCTCCAACATCAAACTGTACATCTCTCTTCTTTTTATCAGCATATGCTTTGTACTTCAAGGTAGTTTGCTGGAGTTGGGTCTTGACTTGATCATGCACCTCTTTGATTGTTGCTGCAAAAGCTTCTCCATCTGCACTAATAGACTCTCCTATAGGTATATCTCTTAACTCCAAAATACCTCTGGGATGGATACCATATACTACCTGAAAAGGTGACTTTCCTGTACTCCTATTGATGGTGTCATTATAAGAAAATTCTGCCTGTGACAGGATGTTATCCCATTTCTCTCCATGCTATCTTGTCAAACATCTGAGCAGATTTCCCAATGACCGATTTACCACTTCAGTCTGGCCATCTATTTGAAGATTGTAAGATGATGAGAAGGACAAATTGGTACCAAGCTTCTTCCAAAGAGTCCTCCAAAAATGACCAATAAACTTCACACCTCTATCTGACACTATGCTCAATGGCAATCCATGAATCCTCACTATCTCCTTGAAAAACAGGTTTGCAACATATGAAGCATCACAAGTAGTTTTGCATGGCAAGAAATGTGCCATTTTACTAAATCTATCTACTACCACAAAAACACTGTCATATCCCTTTCTTGTTCTAGGTAAACCTAACACAAAATCCATTCTTATGCTTTCCCATGGTCTAGAAGGAATGGGCAATGGTTGATACAAGCCTGCATTTGTTGATCTTCCTTTGGCTCTCTGACAGATCACACATGTCTCCACAAATTTTTTGACATCTGACTGCACCTTAGGCCAATAGTAATGTCTCTTCACCAGATCCAAAGTCTTATCCAGACCAAAATGTCCTGCCATGGCTCCACAATGCTTCTCCTTAATTATGTTCAGTCTCATAGAGCACTGTGGGATACACAACTGTCCTCCTTTGAACAGTAATCCATCCTGTATCAGAAATTTAGAATATTCAACATGATATTTATCTCCAAAAGAAGTACACACGTTGTAGATCTCTCCAAAGTCTTCATCATCCTCATACGTAGTCTTTAAGGAATGAATACCAACACTTTCCAACTGTATCTGATTTGTTGTTAGAACCCTCCTACTTAAAGCATCTGCTACCTTGTTCTTGACCCCTTTCTTATGCTTAAGTGTGAAAGTAAAAGCTTGTAAAGTTTCCACCCACTTCATGTGTCTATGGTTGAGCTTCTCCTGACTGTTTATGAAACTAAGGGCCTGATTATCCGTAAACACTATGAATTCCTTTGGCATCAAGTAATGCCTCCACTTCTTGAGTGACTGGACTAGAGCATACATCTCCAAATCATAGGATGAGTATCTCTTCTTAGCATCATTTAGTTTCTCACTAAAAAATGCAATAGGCCTACCTTCTTGACTGAGTACTGCTCCAATTGCCATGTGGCTTGCATCACATTCAATCTGAAAAATCTTATTGAAATCAGGAAGTGCAAGGACTGGCTGCTGTGCCACTTTCTTCTTCAGTGTCTCAAATGAATCATCTGCTGCCTCTATCCAAGTAAATCTACACTTCTGTCCTCCTTTGATGGTGTCAAGCGTGGGCGCACAAATATGACTAAACCCTCTTATAAATTTCTTGTAGAAAGTTGCTAACCCATGGAAACTTCGACATCATTCATGGTTCTAGGAGTTGGCCAAGACAATATGGCACTTACCTTCTCCTGATCCATTTTCAGTTTGTCGTGTGAGATGACAAAACCCAAGTAGATGATCTCCTCCTGCATGAACAAACACTTGTCCAAGTTGATCATTAACTGCTCTTCATGTAACCTTTTGAGAACCAAATCTATGTGTCTGAGGTGTTCTTCCCGTGTATTGCTGAAAATCAGAATGTCATCTAGATATACTATGACAAATTTACCTATAAATTCTCTCAAGACCTCATTCATCAACCTCATAAAGGTACTAGGAGCATTGGATAAACCAAAAGGCATAACCTTCCACTCATACAACCCTTCATTGGTTTTAAATGTTGTTTTCCATTCATCTCCTGGCCTAATCCTGATCTGATGATAGCCACTTTTCAAATCTATTTTTGTGAAGTATTTGGCACCTCCCAAACAATCAAGCAAATCTTCTATCCTAGGTATTGAAAGTCTATACCTAATTGTAATCTTGTTAATAGCCCTGGAATTAGTACAAAGCCTCCAAGTGCCTTCCTTCTTCGGTGCTAGTACAGCTGGTACTGCACATGGACTTAAACTCTTGCCAATTAGGCCTGTTTCTAACAATTCCTCAATCTGCCTTGCTACCTCTGTATTCTGTTCTGGTGTAAGTTTGTATGCTGCCTTGTTTGGTAGTGTAGATCTAGGGATTAGATCTATGCAATGACTAATGTCCCTCACAGGTGGTAGAGACCTTGGCATTCCATCAGAGATGATGCCTTTGTATTTATCCAATAACTCTTGGACAGCAGGGTCTATGACCCTTTTCCTTTTCTCTCCCTTGACTTCTTGTTGCTGCTCCTTGTTCACCTTTAGGCATGGAATTAGAGCATATGCAACTGCTCCTTCATCTACTATCTCCTTCATGAATTGTTTGCCTTCGATCATCATCACCTTGACTTCCTTTCCTTTTGATTCTACCTCCTCCATTAATGGTTGTAACAGTGTCTTCTCACCATCCTTGGTGATTGAATAGGTGTTCCTGACTCCATCATGTTGTGCTTTCAAGTCATATTGCCATGGTCTTCCAAGTAGGAGATGGCAGGCATCCATCTGAGCTATATCAAACAATAATCTGTCCTTGTATGGTCCAATTTGAAACTCTACCCAAATCTGTTCTTCTACAACTGTTTGCTGACATTGAGTGAGCCATGAGACCTTATACGGGCAAGGATGTGGTAGTCTCCTAAGCTTAATTTTTCTACCATTTCAACAGACACAAAATTTTCAATAGATCCCAAATCAATCAGAACTTTACATACCTTTCCTCCTGCTTTGCAAGTAGTTTTGAAAAGAGACTTTCTTTGTGGGGGTTCTCTGTCAAGCACCTTCATAGTTGCCATTGCTCTCCTGATCATCAAAGCTTCTCCTGTCTCCGGATACCCGTATCTGACAGTATCATTCACACTCTGATAAGTGTTGGAGCTTGTTGCACTTTGACAATCAGATTCCTGGATCAAATTTGTCCTCCTTTCTCCCCCTGAACTTGTTGCTTTTTCTAGACATCTACTGGCTATGTGGCCTTCCTGATTGCAATTGTAACATCTGATAGGACCTCTGCCCTGAGATCTTACTCTGAATGGTGGTCTTCTGCCCCTAAAGTTTCCTGTTTGATCATAACTTCCCTTTTGAGTTTGACTGTTATCTCCTTTGTTGTTCTCCTGATTTGAGTCTCCTTGCTATCCAAATCCATTTCCTCTACCTCTGAATGGACTTCTTCCCCCTCTTTGTTGTCTTCCTCTTCCTCTATTGTTCTGCTCTTGCCTCCTCTTTAGTTTCTCTTCCACCTTGAGTGCTAATTGGTAGCACTTCTGAACTGTATCTGGATTATGCAGATTTAGGTCTTCTTGGATGGCAAATCTCAACCCTTTGAGATACCTAGCTACCTTCTCTTCCTCATTCTCCTTCACCTTTGTCTTGAGACATAGTTTCATGAACTCTTCAGTGTATGAGCTGACATCTAAATCTTTCTGTTTCAAATTTTGTCTCCTCTTATGTAATTGGATATTGTAATCCAATGGAACATAGGCTTCCTTCACTAAAGCCATCATCTTCTTCCAAGTAGCAACTCTACTTTTTCCTTCTTTCACCCTGTCATCTTGGATGAAATTCCACCAGGTTAGTGTAGCTCCTTTCATTTTGGATTGAGCTATCTTCACTCTTTGGTGGTCTGGTATTTCCTCTGTTTCAAAGAAATTGTTCAAGGAGTCTATCCATTCCATTACTGAATCAGGTTCCATTTTTCTTGCAAACACTGGCAGGTCTATTTTCATATCCATGGTCCTTCGCTCCATAGATTTGAGGGCATTGAGTAAGAGTCTCTGGTCTGCAGGAACCTCTATCTCTTCCTGCCTAGGGATATCCTCTTCATCCCTATCTTCTCATTCACCAGAATCTCTTCCCCTTCCGACTCTGTCCCTCAATTTTTCCAACTCATCTTTTAATGTCTAATTATGAGCATTAATTGCTTTGCTCTCTGCAATCTGCTTCTTTACCAGGACAACCAATTTAGCGTTGGTCATCCTTGCTGGGAGCTCTGATGATCCCTCTCCGTCTAACATTCTGTCTTCTTATCTTCCCAGAAGATATTCCTTAGCTCTGATACCACTATGATGCAGAGCGGGTAGTAGATTGGTGATCACAGTCTAATGTTGTTTACTGTTACGGTGATTTAATCTCAGTATCACCGAAATGTTGAACCGCACCAGTCGGTTTGATGTATTCCCTTCGCTATTGAACGCTATTGGTAGTTGACTGTCGAACCATCAAGCTCTTCAATTCCATCGGTGCCCTGTTGAACCTTCACTGAACTCGTCAGCCTCGTTGAACCCACCGGCTCATTGAACCATTGAACCGTTGAACCAATTCAATGGGTGGTTCAACGATCGCTAACCTTAAATATATTGTCTCCATCACTCCGCGGAAACCTTTTAACTCAACACCCTGGCGGAACCCTTGAACCGTTAAACCGGTTCAATGGTTCATCCAAAGGGTTTCTTTGTCAAACTTCAACATGCCGATTACTTAGAACTCACTTACTTTGAACCAACGAACCCTGAACTTTTAGAACTCGGTTCAATCAATGGCTTTCGGCTCGACTCTACTTATCGGCCGAACCCGAGATACTTTGGTTGACAATATCCTTCAAGCTGACATGACTCTCGGCCTTTGTCGAACTAACGAACCATTGAACCATTAACAATGGTTCAACTATAGGAAAATTCAACACTTCAAATTCTGTCAAACAAACAGACTTCTGCGAATTCTCCGCCTAGCACATGAAGATGCTAGGATTCATCATAGCATGACGCCGATCAATTCTGTAACTGCAGAACTCATACAAATAGAAAATGCAAAAATTAAATCTAAACTAATATGTACAGCCATTCCACCGATTACAGAGTAATCAACCGTTGGAATGGAAAAATCCCATATCGACCGTAAATCAGAAATCGACTATAGAAGGAAATCGAACACAAAATAGGATCTTTTTTTTTTTGCTTCTAGAAATTGATACAGATACTTTATTTCACAATTTCACAGTCAGTGCTCTGTCTAACCTCTGCTCTATCTCTTTACTTCTATATCTAAAATCGATCAGAGCTGAGCTATTTAACTACATGCCAACAGTAGTACTAATTTGATTCCCAGTGGCTGGGAGACAATTCCAAGCGGCTGGGAGAGATAACAAACTTCTAACAACTAACAACCTTATCGTGACAGCTCGATAAGTGTCCTAGGGAAATACAAACAGAAACCGAATTACAAACACCAATAACAAGTCTGGTCAAACAGACCTTATTACATTTAATGCATAAAATGCATAAGACTACTTTTCGTGGGGTGCTCCTACACCAAATATCACAACACTTACCTTCACATTTGCACCTTGTGCAGAATAAACTCTTCCTCTGATTGGGTTCTTTCTCCTCATTCAACAAAGTTCTTCTGACAACTAGGGTTTCTCCCCTTTCAGCATCTTCAGAGCGCTCAGATTGTGCATCTTCATCGACATGTGCAACTCATACATTACCTTCAGGTCTTCTATTTGTCCTTCCTTGATGTTGTGGACACTCATATGCTCGATGTCCTTCTCCACATTGGAAACAGGGTCCTCTGAAACCTCCTCTTCCAGGTCCTTGCCCAGGTCTGCCTCTTCCTCTTCCTCTTTGTTCACCATTGTTCTGGTCACGAGGACGGTAGGTATTATCTCCTCTCTAATTTCGATTGGTGTTGGCTTCTTCACTTTTCTTTGAATCTTCATTTTGGCCCCCATAGGGTCTTCCACCAGTCCTTTTGCCTTGACCTCTTCCCCTTTGCTTGCTGTCAAATCTTTTATTCAGCTTATCTTCCACCTTCAGGAAAAATTGGTATGCATCTTCTATGGTGGTCATTCTGACCAGGCTCGGCTCCTCTTGAATACTTGGCCTCAACCCATTAATGTAATCGGCTACCTTCTCCTTGTTGGCCTCTGCATGACCGGCTCTGATAGTAATCTTATAAAACTCTTTTGTATACTCCATAATAGACTTGTTGCCTTGCTTCAATCCTTGCAGCTTCTTCAATAACTCCATCTCATAATCCACAGGAATGAACTGCTTCTTCATTTTCTCCACCATCCGATCCCATCTAGTGATCTTTCTTTTTCCTCTTCTATTCCTCTCTAACTGGACCTCTTTCCACCAAATACTGGCATGGCCCTTCAATTTTGTTTTTGCAAACTTGACCTGATCTAGGTCTTCCACATCTTCATACTCAAAATATTTCTCCATGTCATTGATCCAATCAATAAACTGTTCTAGATTCAAATCTCGAGAATATGTAGAAACTTCGATCCTAGGCCTCTTTCCAATCTTAGAAATGGCCCTCAACAACCTAACTTCTGCAAGATCTCCTGCAGCTTCTTGTTCTTCCTCAGATAGCTCCTCTTCTGCTTCATCCTCGCTTTCTTCTCTTGTTCTTGGCTCAAACCCTCTTCGCAGCTCCTCTTGCAATGCGTAGATTTGTCTTTGCAGGGATCTAAAACCCTCTTCCATCAAAGCATTCCTCCCAATACGATTTCTTCGTGGAGGCATCTTGATCTCCGTAGCAAACCCACAACCTCAGGTCCTAGTGCAAACTGCCTCACGGTCGGCAATCTGTCTACACACTCAGGAACCCTGGCTTTGATACCACTTGATGAAGGGTGTAAATCACAAAACACACAACAGAAATTGCACACAGAAAATAGAATGATCTTTTATTGGTATGGGCAAAACATTACATTACAGAAACTCAAATACAATCAGAGGATGATTCCTCTACAGGCTGCATCACATTACAGCTTCCTATCCCCAGACTCTGGAATCATCTGCCTTCTGTAAACCCCAAATCAACTGGAGTTTCTATTTTCCCGCCTATTCTTGACTCTGCACTCTTCCCCCTTAACTCTACTCCCCAAGGGTTCCCAAAAATGGTCATATATAGTCCTTTTTGGCGGCCACCAGCTTAACTTTGAAATTTGCATCTCCCTCCAAAACAGGTCAACTTCGCGAGGCCATAACTTTCGATCCAACTGTTGGATTTTCAATTATAATACCTTTTCGGAAAGCTCTCAAAAAGACGATGGTGCACTAGTACCAAAAGGTAGAATGCTTGGGTTTCTAGCCAAATTTTGGGCCCATCCGGAGCCTCTAAGTGCCTCAAATTTGACTTTGAATATTTCAATAGGATTTTTGGAATTTGAAATTTTAATATCTCACAAATGATAAATGATATTAAAGTGATTTCTTCACCATTAGCTTCAATTCACCATTCTAGAGGTCTGTGTAAGATTTTGTATCCGACTGTACACAAATGCAAACTTACTAAAAATAGTAACCCTGCCAAATTTAGCCCTTATTGAAAAGAAACAACATTTTTTTTTGGTTGATGCAAGATTGCTCTTACACCCTGGATGCTCCTGCAACATTATGTAATCATAGATGTTGCTAAAGTTCTTACGATCAAGGCTCATCAATTCATTATCGATTTGATAGCCTTTAACTTCATCTGTTGTACCATACAATGTTTTCAGTTTATCCCAAGCATCATGTGAATTTGTACATGCCTGAATCTAAAACAAGAGATTTAGGGAAATGAAACTATGAAGACATCTAAGAGATTTTGTATGCTTTATCATCCATTTTATCTTTTCCTTATCATCTGTGGGTTTAAGTATCTTGTTTTCAAAATATAAAAAATGTCCAAGATCCATTAGGGCATTCCATACATGTTGACTCCAAGTTGCATAGTTATATGGTGTTAACAATGAAACCCTTGATTTATTCATTATTTAGAGGAAAAGAAGAGCACAAGCAGATATATCAAAGCACAAACGCAATCAACATTGTAATTGAAGCCCCCCAAACCAAAACAACCAACAATTTCAACTCTTTTTCCGATCAATGAGTGATATGCACCCAAAGTGCTTCAAACTAAAAATCTAATGTCTAAAACAAAATCTAGAAAAATGGCATGGATAGAACTGTAAATTATATAAATACCTTTCCAGCACCTGTAAAAAGTTGAAATTTCGATAAAGTGGGCGAAAGTTGTGAGCTCGGAAGTAAAAAACGTAAGATTTGGATTCAAATAGATGTATCAAGCACCTGCAGCACAATCTCAGAAAATAACCTGCACCGCTACGAAGTGCTCAGATTGAGATTTCTGATGATATCTCATTTTCTGATTTTTGATATTGTGGTGAAATGTTATGGCTCTCGAAAAAAAAAATGCCCTATTAGGGCTAGAAGGGGGCCAAAGGGGCCTATCGTTGATGTCACTGCCGACGCAGTGATGACTTCAGCAGTTGGAATATGTTGTCTGAATGGAATATTTTGCCAGAAAAATCAAAACTGCCACCCAAAAGAAGAAAATCGCTGATCTCAGGGCAAAACCACTATTTTATGCAAAAAAAACTGCCTGCTGAGTAGGTAAAACCGCCTGTGGGTGAAAAAAACCATTGTGATTTTTGGAAAAACTGCCAGTGTACATCTAAAACCACCTATTTCTGATGCAAAACCGCCTTGCAGAAGGTCAAAATTGTCGTTGTACAGGGTAAAACAGTCTGTATGTGCAGAAATACCGCCTTATGTTTACGGATACCGTTGGTTTTAAAACAACTGTTGGTTGATTGTTGGAAAGCTACCTTTTTGGAAGTGGTAAACCATTGGTTTGAAGTGGAATCTCATGTTGGCATATACTAGGCAAATTTGTTTTAAATTTGTAAAAAAATTAATAAACCTGCGAAAATTTTTATTAAACAGTCGAAGCCCTTTTTGTTGGGTCGGGGGGGGTCAAAACCCCTCCACATGGGCTCTTTTGGCAACGGGTCTGGCGAGGGTATCCCCGGTCATGCAGGCGTGGGGACCTGCAAGGCTTGCAGCATGTGTCAGAGCCTTACGGCTCCGTAGGGTCTGCAATACCCTGTGGCAGGTACAAGGGCTGATAGAGCCGTAAGGCCTGTCGGTACCCTGTGTACCGCCTTTTTTTAATAATTTTTTTAATTCTCAAAGAAAAAAAATACCGGAGAATAAATATTTATTAACCAGCCAACGAAATCATTACCCACCAGATAAAATCCGAAGAGATCTGTTGATGCAGTACAAGATTCAGACTCGCCTGCGTAGTAAGGAATATTCCACTTGCGATTTCATACAACGGAATCGGGAAAAAAATTACCTTTTGTTTCAACTTCATCCGATTTCAGCGAATTGACAGTCGATGTATAGTTTTTGGGCGTCTTGAACACGATGGCAGGGTCTGATTTTGCCTCCCGTGTCTAATCTGGAAGAAACAAAAGGGATCTCGACTATCTTGGACCTCTTGAACACAATGGTGTGCTCAAATTTGTAGCAGCATACTCTGAAATGAACCTGCAATATAAGGCACAAAGAGGAAACCCTCACAAATCTGGTATTTCCATCAACTCTTTCTGATTCTTCGGGTTATCATTTGATGCAAGAGAAGAGCATACTCAACTATCAAGATACACCATGAATTTGCATTCAAATCTCTCAATAACTTGGCTAACAAGAAGAGATTCCACCTAGAGAGCTCTGATACCATGTAAGAGTTGGCTAAGATAGGAGCCACCCAAGATCTAGGACTCCATGAAAGCACAAGAGAGACAATATGAGAGAATAATAATTCTATTTTATCAATGAATGCAAAATTGTATATCATATGTTACAATGTACATGAAGAGCCTTGCTTATAAAAGCAAGGATGAGAGCCAAGATGTTGTAGTCATGTGACAAGTGTCTTAATCCTATGACATGTGACAACTATAACACATGTGTAGGATAAGACAACTATAAGATAACTATCAACAACTAGAAACATTTCGTAGACTCACTAAGTCAACTTAACATGTGAATTATGTGTGAGGATATTATTTAACTAATAAATAGTTAAATAATATGAATTATCTTCACACAAGGGAAACTAGATAGGAAATATCCCTATTCACACTAACAAAGTGTTCGCACATTTTTCAAATGGAAATTAAAGTGGGTCATTAAGAATTACCTAGTACTTTTTGCTGCCAAATTTAATGAGGTTTAATGAAGATTTAATGATATTTATGTGAAGCCTTATTAAACCTACCACCTTACAAAGAAAAGACTTATTTTACATTGTGACGAGATACTATTGGAGGAGCTCTGGACCTTGAAGCTAGCGAAGGGTCTATGAAAATATTCATAACTAGTCAAAATGAAATACAAGTACTAGGGGTTCCCAATTGCCTCTTTAATTGAAAATGGTTTGTCCAAATTCAAGGATACTAATCTTGGATGCATAGACCTGGAAGATTTTTGGATTAGAATGCGACAAGAAGTTGGGTCTCCAAGTGCAGAGAGGATTGCAAGTAGTCGTTTAGCCTATACTGGGGGTTTTCCACCCGTCATGCCATGTCCAAATTTGATTGTTTCCTATGTAAGAAATTATCATCTTGACTCACAAGAAATTCGAGCTTTCGACAACACTGTGATTACCAGAGTTGATTCAGAGGTTGTGTTACACGCATTGAGGTTGCCAGACCGTGAAGAGTTTGTTGATATGTTTGTTACCACAGGTTGGGGATATTGTTGGGATAAAAAGAATTGGTCTCAGAATCGTAGTGCTAAGAGTTGACTTAAGGTCGAAAGGAAAGGTAAATCCCAACTTCCCACCAATTTAAATAGAGGGCATTTTAAAGAAGAAACCTTCAATATGATTACCTTATTGCACCGTGTTGTCAGGAGTGCCGAATTGAACTCATTTGAAAATTAGATGTGTCAATTTATTCTGGTGATTTGCAGTGAATCTCAATATGTGGATTGGGCCAAGTTGATAAGCGAACATATGAATGAACAGTTGGCAAACTTTCACCAGAAGGTGTCTTTCCATAGGTGCTCTCTTCTGATTTACATGCTAGCTAGTAAAGATGTTGTCTGCATGGTCTGAGGACTCAGGGGTCTCTCACGCAAGATACACCTATGTATCATTATTTTTCGCAGTTGCAAAAAGATGTTGGAATGAAAGACTTTCGCCGTGTAAATGATGCCTTTCTCATGTTGACTGCTAAAAGGATTGAAGGCTCAAGTTTGAGAGGGCAATTTCTCCCGAAGCAGCAGCATTGATTGTGAATTTTGGAAGCTTTCACATTTAGTTTGATAGGTTTACCTGTCTACAGATTGGAGGTTTTGAAAGTGCTCCATTGAAGTTACCCAGGTATTCTTCGGATTACCTTGTCCTTTTGGAAGTCTGTCGCCAAATGGCGGTTGTGAATAATAAATATCATGGTATGAAAAAGAAAGGGTATTCATTCCATGTGTCTCTATTTTTTTATGTTTGCTAAAGTAACGATAATGCCAGGAACATTAAGAAAATCTTTGTCGAATACAATTTCCATCCTTTGCCCATGCGGCCATTGTTTGACAATAAGAATTTTGTTAAGAAGAATTTGCATGGAGGGAGCCTGTATGAACATCAGCCTCACCTCGAGGATTATTGGGAAGATTGTACTGATGAAAGGGAAGTACAAAGGAGAGATTGGATGAGGTTGACAATAGACCAAGTATGGGCTTTCAAGTTGTCCTTACAAGTCCTAGATGGTATTGATGATAAGTCTGAAATTTTAGATGAGGGTTATCAAAATGTTGTTTTGGAATCTTTGCCCCAGATAAGTTGGTATGATAAAGAGGTCACAAATATCATGGCTTGGTCTTCTTTTGTGCTAAGCAAAAGTGAGAAGTGGCTTGAGAGAAGAATAAGAGAACATGTTAGTTCTACAGTGCAAAAGAATCTGTAACAAAGGAACAGAACACATCACAGGTATCCCATACTCCAAGAGCACAACTAACGTGGATGGAACTCTTCATAGAGTTGGCTCACAATTTGGAGGAGATGGAGAACAACTCGAGGATAGTAGGAGACTGAAGACCACATGTGAATAGGATGGCCAGCCTGTGTCTGTAAGAGCAGGAATAGAAAAAAAATGGATGCTTTGCAACAACTGCAAGCAGACCATGTGGCTTCTCCCAACTCTCTGGTGCTTGATAGTGATTCTTTGATTTTCAATCAATTGGTGAAGATAGTGTTTTCCATTCTTTGTTCAGTAATCCCAATTCTCAGGGGTTAACTGAACCTCCTGAACATAATACCCCTCCTATGCAGTCAGATAATGTTGTTTTGAATGCTAGTGTTGGTGCCAGTGTTTCTGCATCTCCCTCCCCCTCATGGATGAAAAAGGTAGTAGAAAAGAAGAAGAGGTATGCTCCTATGATAGACACAAATATAGATATTGTAGCTAAATTGCTACAAGATACACCTAAGCCCAAGAGGGCTAAGAGGATGTCAAGAATGGTTGCAGATCCCTCTACTGGACACTGTATCTTGGAGATTACAGAGTTGATTGGTGAGAAGAAGGAAGATGAGGTTACCAAAGCAAATTTCAACATGAGCAGAATTGATATGGGTCCCTCTACGGTTGAAGGTGATATTTACCATGCCAAGTTTTATGTGAGTACACTATCAAAGAGGGTCAAAACTGGGCAACAAGAGAAAGTCAAATTCCAAGCTCAAGTAAATACTTTAACCTCATTTATTCAATCTATTTTAAAGATTACTGCTCAACCTTCATATGCAACACCCAGTATAACTATGGATGGTTTAGATCTCAACATGTTGCAACAAATCAAGCAATAACAAGCCATTGAATAGTAGGTAGAGAAAATTACTTTTGATGGAATGTTATATATTGAGGAAGCTATGAAATTGTACACCTTGGTTTTTGACAAAAGGAAGACATTGGTTGTGGAATTACAGAATGTTAAAAAGGACATTGGTAATTTGTAGATGGTTTTTAAGGAAGTATAAGAAATAACAAAAATTGATACAATTGTCCTCATAGATGAACAGATTTTGGGTGATCCTAAATAAAATGAGTCTATAGCTTGGTTAGACACACTTGAATAGAGGATATCTATGCTAGGGGGAGTTGAATATGAAATAAGGAATACACCAGGTCAATATCATTTTGATCTGAAAGATCTAAAAAGTAATTTTGCAATCTTAGAAATAGAAGCCTTTGATGAAAGTGAAGATAAATTGTTTAAGACCACTGAAGTAAAATAGAGCTTCAAGAAATTGCTTGCTGAACAACTCATTGGCACTGACATAGTGACTAGAGAGTCAGTAGGAAAACTTGGACATATGGCATTATATCTCTGGACTTTCCAGAATGAGATCAAGGATATTCATAAAAGGGTGGTAGATGTAGATTGAATGATAGGTAAACAAAAACTTTGAGCCCATATTACTAGCAATCCAAGTGGCAAGGTGCTAACTCCAAACATTACCAAGTACAGGGCATATAAGGAAAACTTACGAGCACTGGTAGCACAAGCGGCACAGGCATATTCAACTACAGGTGAAGGACAAAACAAGGAGAAAGAGGTGACACAAGAGGACGTGACAGTTATCAATCAATGACTTTTCATATGCTTTGTTATTTGTTTCTTTCAAAAAAATGATTGGCTCTGGTGAGCTCTCTTTTAAGTTTAATGACTTATTTAATTATCTTTTAATTGGTTGTCCCCAAGAAGCCGTTATTGTTTTAAAGACAGTTATGGTTGGCAAGGCTATATATTTTGAAATCCTGTCGATGCATATAGAATCTTTTGGCAAACTTTGTCTTGTGGAAGGTTAAATTTTGATGTGATGTTACTTTTCAACTACTTTTAATATATTAATAGAATTTGGTGCAGTTGAATTCAGAAATCGTAAACTTTGTGTTCTCGTGGATGAATGTTTATACTTCTTATGTTGAATTTGTTGTCAACTTATTGGCTTGCAGTTCTATATTAAAGTGATTGGAGATTTCTATTCTGGCTCATTACTATGGATGCTTTTCTTTCAATGAATTATTCATAGTGATGATTGTATGATAATCAATATAAGTTTATGATAGTAGTGATTGAAGTCTTTGTGCTTCTTAGTTTTCAAATTACATTATGATTCATTGCCTTTAATGCTTTCTTGTTAAAAGCATTGCCTTTTCTGCTTTCTGGTAAAAGAATACATTGTTTTCATTCTTTGCATATCATTGGAAGGTAGTTGCGCCTTGTAAAACAAGTAGAGAGTCATTGTAAAATACTATTACAACTGACTCAACTGTTGGTTCAATTGTCATTTGTTTGGGCGAGAGAAGATAGAGATAAGTGACAAATCTGTACACTAACAAAGGCAAAGAAGGATTCTTTATTTTTTCTCTTGTAGACTCATGTGTCCTCATATTTCTTTGATTTATTCTTATTTCTTCATTTAAATTCATATGATAAAAATCATGAATCAAATCTTGGTGCTCATATAGTAGTTCCTTAGGGTTTTTTAATATATGTATCCAATATAAATGACTAAATTATGAAACTAAATCATTTGGATCTCTTTTATATTTTACCATTCCATCCCCATGAACATATTTGACATATTGATGTATCATAGATGGAACTTCTTTAACTATTCAAGAAAAGGTCTACCAAGTGAAATAGAAAAATGTTTGAAGAAGGAATGATGTGAAATAAAGAAAGCAACTCCTTGAGACCCACCTCTAAAGATAAAATAGTCCAACCCAAAGTAGCACGAAGAATACCATTAGTCATCTTCAAGGAAACTTGTGAATGGGCAAAAGTGCATTGATTAAGATGATGATTATGCAGAAAAGTATTTAGTGCATATATTAAATTGATTAGCAAGATCAATGAGAATACCGTTGCACTAATAACCATCTACTCTACCACAAACATATAATGGATCATAATAGTTATTATGAGGAATCTCCTCATCATAAAATGAAATCAATGGTGGGTCATGAGAAAAAGAAGCAACACCTCGAGTATGAGTCATACCAACACAAGAATCTTATTGTTCTTTATTGTTCCCATGAATCTCATAATCAATCTCATAAATCTCATCATTATGTGCATTGATGCAATAAGAGATAGGGGCCAAATGAATTTAGTAGCATGACACTACCCCACCAATTAAAGTCAACACAAAGGCTAGACAACCCCCACACAACTTTATTTTTAGACACAACCAGTTACACCCATTTGCTAACATAAAACTAATCTTAAACACACCAAATGAACACCAAATTTTTTATGGAAATTAGATTACAAAAGCATAATACTCACAACACCATTTGCTGATTTTAAATTAATCAAATTTTAACCACAACATCATACATAAAATTTCTTATTTTTATTACTAAAATATGGAATCCTTACATTAGATTCATTCTATTTAAAACACACACACAAACCAAAAAATTAATCCCACAAACCAACATGCAAGATGAATATCTAAATTTGGGGATGTTTTGATAGAGTTTCCCTTATAAAACTAACAATCCAACCCTACAAAGATAATAAACAACCTCTACAAGGTAACCACATTGAGTACTCCTTAGTTTCAACCCTTCTCAATACTCTATGGTTCTCTCATTTGAGCTCCAATGACTTGCAACATTAAAAAACATGTCTTTAACCTCTAATATATCAACTAGGAACCTAGCCTCCTTTAATCCCAAACAATTGGATTTGTGCTTCTCCTCCAAGTGTGGTGAAAAAATCTAGAAGATTCATGGATGGGGTCAAATTCTAACTCCTCCAAAGTATCTTCCTTGAAATGTGGCACCATTATTCAAGAGGATCAAGCAAGAATTAAGGAGTCAAAGTGTAGCTCCTCCAAAGTAATTCCTTCCACCTAGCCAACATAATTAAATCAAGCATGCAAGATTATCCTCAAATAGTAACTCCCCTCCATATGGAAACTCCAATCAACATAAATGATATGAAAATGGAGATTACACATGCAAATATAATAAGTAACATGCAAGTGGCCCACTATCCCAAGTGCCCTCATGTTATTGTGACTCTCCAACTTCCTTAGAGTGTCATGATCAAGCGTGCATGAATCAAATGGGGTCCTACAAATATTCCAACCAAAGGAGGACATCCAAATGAGAGGAAAACCATTTAGAATTGAATACTTAAAGAGTAGAGATTTCCTCATGCACAAAGAAACACAAAGTTAGAACATAAAATAGGGCTAGGTAGTAGAACTACTCTTTCTATCTATGAACAATCATTAGTGTGCCCCATCATTAGAGATAGGAACCTAAGAAGAAATGTGCGTCTCTTCCTTTGTCTCTTCTAGCTTCTAGCTTTACCGTGTCCTATCCTCCTCCACCAAACTCGAATTCTCCTCTCTCTCACTATCCTTTTGTGTGTTTCATCCCACCACTATCCATCCCCCTCCAAAATTTTCTCCTCTCCCCACTCACTACTTCTTCCACTTCATCTCCCTTAGGTTCTCCCCCATTCCATAAATTCATTTCCTCCTTTACTACAACAATAGCCTCTTCCTCATTTATCACTTCCTCAATTCCCTCTTTATGTGCATTTACATGCACTATTTTCCTTTATTTATGTGCATCATCCAACACCTCCTTCACCTCCCCCCTCATGTCTTTCAAAGGAAACACTACTACTGCATTTTCTCCATATCCTCCATCATTAGGACATCTTATTCTACAAGATACACACATCATCCCTTCTCCTAATGTCCATCTAACAAAGTCTCCAACATACTCATCTCTTCTAGAGGTAAGAGATGATCTTCTACTTCCTTTACTTGATCTTCTACCAATCACTATGCTTGGACATCTTGGGCCTTCATTCAACAAATTCTCCTTCATAGATTTTAACCTCTTATCCCTTCTCTTATCTATTCCAACTCTTTTCCCATCAAAGACATCCAAACTCTAAAATGATTTTCACACACAAGACCTCTATTCTCTCTCCAAAAATACACATCTCATAAGCCTTCTCAAGACCAATTCATTTCTTCTTTTAGAAGAGATTCAAACCACTATCACACACCCATAATCCTAATGACCCGCACTATTTGAGCCAATGACACACTCACATACAAGATGAACCCACTCTAATACCTTTTGACTCAATCAAGGATAGGGATCCAAATGAATGACAACCTTCTCTTTGCAACAACACCACGCAACCCCACCAAATTGAATTCAACATAAAGGCTAGACAAATCAAACACAATGTGATTTTCAACCACAATAAATTACACCCATTTGTTGACATAATTAAATGCACCAGCTAAACACCAACTTGTTGATGGAAAAGATTACAAGAACATAATACTCACAATACCAATTTTTGTTTTTTCTTAATAAAATTTTAACCATGTAACATCATACATAAACTTGTTGGTTTTTATTACTCAAACTATGGAATACCCGCATCAGATTCATTCCCTTACAAAACACACCCAAACCAAAAACCCAATCTCACAAATCATCATGTAACATCAATATCTGAATCTAGGCAAATTTTGATAGAGTTTCCCCTACAAAACCAACAATCCAACCCTTTGAAACAACTTGCAAAGAAAATCAACAATCTCTAAAAGACAACCACAAAGTACTCCTTAATTTCAACTCTTCTAGATACTATTGTTTTCTCTAATATGACCTCTAGTAACTTGTTGATACTTTGATGTGCTATTCACCTATAGAGACTTTCTAGTGACAGAAGATGTGTGAACTTGTTCAAGTTCATGTTTAATTGTTCGGTCAAAGATTGACCTAAACAACTATAGGACTAGTTGTGGTGAGCTATAGTAAGTTGCAGTGTGCTTTTTATGTTACAATTTAGCATGTAGGCTTGTTTAAGTCTAGTGTTTCTATGGTTGCATTGCCAGTCATTTGGAGGAGAAATCATTGATGTATACTTTTTGATTAAGTTACTAATGTGTGTATAACAATGCAGGTGCACATGTAGTGCTATTGGAGTACATAAAGTAATGGATATGATCATGGAGATGTTTTAGGGGATGTTAAAAGGTACCACAAGTAGCTATAAGCAATTAGGTGTTGGTCTCTTCTACCACAAGACATGGATGTCGTTTGGTTGTAGTGCAAGAAGACATGTATGTGGTCTGGGTATATATGGTCAACAACCTCTGACTGAGTGTGATTAGTAGTGACATTATATGAAATTATTATCCATGTGGAAAATTCATGTTTGATATAATGTGTGGTATTATAACATCATGGTACAATCATGTTTTGGTTGTGTCACTATTGGTATGCTACATGACAATTAGATAGTTAGATGATTGGAATTCCATGAGAACGACTATATCTAATTGCTTGTACAAGTGGAATGCTAATGTTGGTTGGTGCATTGTTGCCTGAAGGTGTGGTAAACCTAGTTGGAGGTTATATGATGTTGTTTATAGATTGAGAAACTTTGCAAGAGACTTATTGTATTGGATGTAATTTTTTATGAATACATTTGTTACTATCCTTTTGTTAGTGGGTTTTTTTCTTGCAAGGATTTCCCAAATAAATCTAGTGTCTCATGTGTATTTGTGGTTTACGTAATGTTTCATGTTTTTTCTTTATTGTACTAAATTAATTGGTTAACAAATGTAACTAAATTTGATCACATAATATTGAGGTGTTCAAATGTCCTAGTCTATTAGTTGATTGTAATAGGGATTAAATTGGCAACACCTACAACAATGAAGAAATCATCCTCTTGTCTTCAACTTGCAAGAAATCAACCAAGAAGATAACATCCTTCAATCCCAAACAAGTGAATTTATTCTTCTCCTTCAAGTTTGGTACCAAAATATAAAATATTCATGGATGGGGTCTTGAATTGTAACTCCTACAAAGTAACTCCCTCTAGATGTGGCATCATTATTCAAATAGATCAAGAAAGAATCAAGGAGTCAAAGTGTAACTCCTTAAAGTAACTTCTTCTACATAGCCACCACAATTGAAGCAATCATGAAAGATTCTCCTCAAAGAGTAACTCACCTCCACATTAGTACTCCAATAAATTGGCAATGGCATGAAAATGGCGGTTACACGTGTAAATTGAATAAGCAACATGCAAGTGGCCCACTATCCCAAGTGCCCTCATGGAGTTGTGATTATTCACCTTCCTTGGAGTGTCATGATCAAGTGTACATGTGTCAAACGTTGCCCTCCAAGGATTCCAACCAAAGGGGGCATCCAAATGAGAGGGGAACCATTTGAATTTGAATATTTGAAGAGTAGAGATTGCCTCTTGCATGTCAAAATGCAAGGTTAGACCATAAAAACCAAAATTACAACTTTTTTAACTTGATGTTGATGGCTTGACCCCTGAGATGCTCCTGCATCATGCATGTACCTAATTATTATCCATGTGATCATATCCCTCAAGACTATACTCATGCAAATTTATAATATTATCTTAGTCATGGGATGGAAAGGGATTGATGTAGATATCTAAATTTTGATTAGGGGGAGACACTAAATGATTGCCCCTATCCCTCAAGGCTATACTCGTGTAAATGTATAATATTATCTTGGTCATGGGAGGGAAATAGATTGGTGTATATTTTCAAAATTTGATTAGAGGGAGCCACTAAATGATTGTCCCATCATCGATTCCCTCTACATGTATCATATTATTATCAATTAAATCTTCCACCTTATTCTTTAGACCCATACAATGTTGTGTGTTATACCCCTAAACTCTATGATAATGACAAAATGAATGCTAATCATATCCCTTAGGCAATCCTGTAAAAGTATCAATGGATGAATAAGAGGAACAATATGCATATTAGCATCAAGCAAACTTTCAAGCAATTTCAATAAAGGCTCATCCAACTTAGTAAGATTTCTAAAATTTTAAGGCTTAAATGTAAGAACATTGGAAGCATTAGCCACATTATGGGTTCTAGGTTTGTTCTCTTTCTTATCACTACCCTTCTAGAAACTATTTTTCTTTTGAAACTTAATTGTAGGAAGAAATAGAAGGCACATGAAAAGAATCATACTTAAGTGAATTTGAAGACAAAATCTTCAATTCCATAATTTAACATGAATACACAAATTCATAAATGAAGAATAATTATCCAAATATGCATTGTCCTTAATTTATGACAATAATCCCTAAATAAAAATACTTTATAACTCATCGTCATGATGGTGGTCCCTTATCTTAGCACATACAAAATTAAATCCAACAACATAATCATGAATCCTCTCATTAGGCCCTTGTGCACACTTAGTAATATCTAAAATTATAGTCTTTAATCCTATATTCACATGAAAATAACGACTTAAGAAAAGACTTGATTGACTTAGGAAAAGAATAAGTTGACCCATAAGGTAGAGAAAAGAACCATTGTATAGTATAGTCCCTCAATAGGCATGGAAACAACTAGGCCAACAACTTATCATCATACACATAATCTACACATGTAACTTGGAAAGATTGTAAATGTTTATTTGAGTCACCCTTTCTATTATACATATCAAAGAATGGTACCAAAAAACCAACTAGCAATCGATAAGTCTCTATCTGAAAATAAAGAAGAGTCTATTTTCTAGAACATAATCATCGTATCTTATCCACTAGGCACGGTGTCAACCTTGCACTCTACTCTATCATGATTTTATAATAGGCCTCAAGGGTGGTAGTAGTGATAGTGATGGTGGTAACATCATAAATAATGGTTGGGGTAAAATAGGATGAGGAATGAGAGGAAAAGATACGACACTTTAAGGAGTATAGTAAGTGATAAAAATGATAGAAGGGAAAGAGGAAGGTGTGACACTAGCAGGATAAGACGAATACATGGTAATAGTAACATAAAATGAAGGTATGAAACTAGTAGGATAAGATGAAGGCATGAAACTAGAAGAATAAGATGCAGGGATGGAACTAGAAGAGTGAATGTGGGAAATAGGTGGGGCACTAGTAGGATAAGGGCTAGACATGACATTAAAGGATCATAAGTAGAATCAATTAGACTAAAAGGGATAGAAGGAGAAACATCAAAAGTGTGGGGAGTGATAATGGAAGGAGAAGGTTGGGTGGGGGGAGGGAAGATACACCATTTAAAGATCTTGAAGAGATAAACCTAGAACAAATTCCTTGAATAATCTCTAAACCAAAGGGCTTATGAATCACTAACTTATGAATAGTATGAACCAAATGTGTAGGACAAGCAACATCAGCTAAAGTACCAAGCGCGTGAGAAAGTAATTATGCAGCGATAGAAAGATATTGCTTATTCATTTGTTCCATGTGCCTTATGATCAAAATCATTATCCACATTATTATCCATCATATCAAAAAAGATCTCATGATCATCTAAATTTTGAGCCATTATAAGATTGAGAGGACTTCTCAAAGGGAAAGTATTATGATAATGGGACTTTGGAATAAAATCAATACATAAACCCTAAAGGAATAAAAATGATGAAACATTGGAAAGGGTACTGATATAAATACTAGCAAATTGAAAAGTCTCTGATCGGCAAGATAATTTAGGAAAATTAGAAATAAAACTCTAAGGCCAATACCTAAGGAGTGTAGGATCAAATGGGTTCACCAAAATAAATGGAAACAAAAGCCACCTTTCAAATATATAGGGTAAATAAATAAACTAAACACATGCAAGCAATTAACCCTTAAATGAACAACTAGGATAATATTGAAATAAACAAGGATACTTTTCAAAATTATAAAGTTGGATTAGGGTGCTTCACTTTGTGTATGGCTTGATGGTTTCAACAAGGTGCCATGACAATGGAAAGGGAGGAATTCGCAAAGTTTTGGAAAAAAAATTACTATGGACGAATGATAGCATTGATGTTATGGTGGAAGAGGATCGAGAATTGCAAGAAAATAATCTAGAGGGAATGATAATGTCATAACAAGTTGAGGAATCCAGGAAGTAAGAGAGATGAGAGTTTAAATAAATGCTTTAGTACATTTTTATAAAGATCAATTGGAAAACTAGCCATTTAAAAATGTAGTAAGCCCATAAAACACAAATTTTGGTGGTTGAGATTCAAATTTTGGTAGTAGAAATAGTGCAATCGTGCTAGTTTTCAATGTCACTAGTGTGATTGCGCTAGTGTCTATGTAGACATATGTCTGTAGAATGTCAAGAATGGGAAGAAAACATATAAGAGACTAGAGTTTGGCGTAAATGGCACTTTTTAAAAGGGTTTTAGGCTCAAAAACAAGATCAATGAGTCCTAAATCATGTCTAAGGGAATGGACACCAAAATAAGTGTGTAATATTGTATGGTTTGAAACCCATAAACTATATCACAAATATAAATAAACGCTCAATTTTCCATTAATATAAAATTGAAATGATACATCTTCAATATATGTAAAAATGTCATATTACATCTCGCATGTACAAGTGCCTAATCCAGGTGTTAACACAAGAAATATGATATACAAAATGGACAACTCTGGCTCACGTGCCATATAGTCAACACTATACAAATAATGATGTATAAATACAAGAATTATACAAGTAATGATATATGAAACATAAACAATGAAGCCTATGGCCACCACTAACCCTAATAGTCATCCGCCCAACCACAAAGCTTAAGCTTCCCTGAAATTCTTCCTACTTTGAAGAATACCCGACCCTGCACGAAATGCCTAGCAACCTGGAAACAATAGGCAAGATGGAAACCCAAATCACACAAAAAAAGAAAACTACTTTCCTTAGCAAGGACAAATCAAAGCATAACATGCATATGCCCAGTAAAATTAACTCTTTTTCTTTCATGCAAAATGCTAAACATCATGATAATTAATGCATTTCTTTTCTTACTATGAATTCATGCAAGATTTAATGTAAATGCATAGTACTTTTCATGCAAAAGATAACTACGTGATTCTTAATGCATTTCAGTCTTCTACTATTTTATTTTATGTGATATTCGATGCAAATGCATATGTTGTCTAAGTTTCATGTTTCTAACTACTCTCTTTGTTTTTACAGTTCAAGGCTATAGAGATATCAATCACATAGAAATTATGCAAGTATCTATCTCATGTAAATATATACATATATGTATATATATGCATATATATACATGTATACATATGTGTGTGTATTTACCCACATACATGTTCAATTAACGCAAAGGAAAATTGAATTAAATTGATTTTATGTCATTATGCAAGATCTAATTTCATGCTACAGCTGTGATAATTGTGAGATAAATTTGAGTAAGATCATTCATGTTTTTGCAGAGATTTTATATCCGATAAATGGAGATGCCAAAAGTATCATAATTTCATAAAATTTACATTGCAAACAGCAAAGAGATAAACCTTTGTATAAATATATAAAATGCATATATATATATATAGACACACACACACACACACACACACACACACACACACACACACAGAGGGGTTTATCCTTTTGGATAGCGAATTCAAGATCACATACATCGTATAGGGACTATTAGCATATACAGCAAGAGCATCTTTTCAGCTGGTTTATGCAGATAAAGTCCAGAAAAAATACAGTAATCACAAAAGATCAAGGCATATATAAAATAGCTATCACTTCTTGTTGTAACAATTTGTTTAATGGCTGAGAGTAGTTTTGCGTTTTCATTTCAAACCCTTGGATACCCCAAGAAAACTACTTTAAAAGCCATGCCAAGAAGAAAAGCAAAACCATCGATCTCATTTTCTTCATAACCATATACAGTTTAGCAACAAATGCATTCAATTGGAATAGCTTCAATCACTTGTGCGGAGGAAATATGTGTGTAACATTGAAAACTCCACCAAGAGCCACAATGAACTCCCGATCTATAACTCCTTAAGTTAATAATTTCTCTACCTTCCCTTTCGTCGATGATCCCCCATAATGATTTTTGCTCTGTATTTTATATTTTCTTCTACCTTATTTTGGGCGTTCCAAATGAGTCGACCCAGCCGAAGTTTTACTTCAATTCTGAAGAAGAAAACTAACACTTTTTCATAGAATTCCCGATGCATGAGCAGCCCATCATGCATTAATATATTTAGTTTAATTTGTAAACTTCACTGTACCATTTTTTTTTTATATAATTAACCATGTGTATATGTATATTTATATATATATATGCATATGTATATTTATATATAAATTATATATATGTAAAATCCTCCATTGAATGAGTTAAACGGGACAAAAGATCTTCAGATGACTATGCAAGAAGGGGGGATTGTGGCTTATGTGCTTGTTGCAGGTTCATCTAAGCCCTGCGCTGCTAGGATTGCTTCAGGCCGCCCTCAGAAGTCATTTTCTAATGTTGTAATAAATTCTAGAGCTCAGGCATGCTTATCATAGGCTAGGGTTTGGCCTATGCCTTGTGCCTGTTCTTCTCCAGTGGTGATGTGTGGCCCTGAGGTCTCAAAAAATGAGGAGTTTTATATTAAGCATGGAGTGATCTGCAGATTCAATGGTTTATGGTCCTCTCTCCCCAATCTACATAGCTAGGTCATGGAATCCTGGAAACCTATTGTGCTTGGATAGATCGAGCTTTATCCCAGCGCAAGGGGGTTCTTCATAGCCATTTTTGTTTCCTCTAAGGAGCGCGACTTAGTGCTAGATAGGGTTTGGTTGTGGGGCGAACATTTGCTTTCCATCAAACCATGGGCTCACTCCTTCAATCCTCTCACTGAGCCACTTACTACCATACCACTATGGGTTCGACTACCGAATCTCCCTCTTCAATTTTGGGAGGATTCTTGCTATGAGGCCATTGGCAACGCTATAAGTCGCTTCTTGAAGGTTGACTCTACAACCTCAGATTTAAGGCATACTACGGTTGCTCGTAGATTAGTGGATATTGACATCTCCAAACCCCTCCATAGAGATGTTTTAATGGTTGAGGACAGGCCATGGACGCAGTTGTTGGACTATGAGGGTCTCACTTTTAGATGCAAGAGATGTTTCTCTATTGGTCACTTAGCCTCTGGTTGCCCTCACTCTCGTCGCAAGGGTGGGACAACTTGGTGGAAGAATGCACTCACTGATCATTTGACTATTTGCGCTTCCCCAATGGATGGTTCCTCCTAGGAGGACGAGCCTTCCCAAGAGGGTGATTCTTCCCAAGAGCACGATTCCCAAGAATCTTTGTTGACTACTCCCCTGTGGAGCCTATGGCGAATAGGAATGTTGTTGATCATGCTAAATCTACCCAACCCTCGTCGTCTCTGGCTGCCTCTATTGGGCCTTCGGCTTCCTTATTGGCCCTGTTCGTCGTGGGTTGAATTACTACTTGATCGATCCCTGCTTCATCTTTTGCGATGTTGGCTTCTAACTCAATGCGGGAATTCTCTTTGGTTGCGGTATCTGTTGAGGATCCCCTCCTCTCACCTCGCTCTGAGGATTCAGACTCAAAGTTTTCTTGGACAATTGTTCAAAGAAAGAAGAAAGGACTCCCCAAAAATGTCGTTGCTTTGCGACCAAGGGTTAAGTGAGTTGGATTTATGCCCCCGAGATCTAGTGTTGTTTACATCCCTTGTTTTGGTTTGCAGTTAGGTGGTTGTTTTTCAGTTGTTTCTGTGTTTGTTTCTAGCCTATTTGTGGCATGTTTTGCTCTGCCCTAAGGGCCTTTGTGTAAAGGGATCAGCATCCTGGTTTGTTGCTTATCTTAATCAAAAACATTATTTAGGTTAATAAAATAAATGCATTCAGTTAAATAATTAACTTAGATGAACGAATTGGGACTACTCAGATAATTTAAAAAATCAAATGTTTTAATAAATATAGGAAATAAATAAATTAAATGCATTGTACTGTAACTTTATTTTGATACAGAAGTTTCTATCCAAATGTCAAGGAAGTACTTGTCAATGCCTAAAAATTTATTCTCTAGCATTACCATGTAAATCTGACTCTGCATTGTTTGGGATCACTTCCACAACTCATGAAAGTGATCTCCGTGAGTGCAGAATTGATTCCGATGCTTAGAAGTGACCCTGTAACTCATGGCCCTAATTTGGTTTATTCCTACAATTTGGGACTTGTTCACCTTGATCCTCTAATGTCTAAATCTACATAAGGACTGGCAGTGTTGACAAACACCTTTGGGAATCTACTGAATTGTGAGGGTCAAATTCTCCTCAATTAGACGCCGAGATGGACCAATTTAACAGCAGTGAATCAAGGTCGAGAACAACAAATAAAGGTGCAATTTGCTCATAGGATGATGATGTAATGCTAATATAATCTAAATTATCCATGTGCAATCAAATTCATAGATGTGCTCACTGATTATGTGTATTGAACATAGGTACTAGGCAGTTGATTGTCTTTAAATACACCACCCTTGCATACAATTTTATAAATCTGCATTTTAGTCAGCTCATAACAGTCAAGTGAAATGGATGGCAAAAATTTGAATTTGAATTTTGATTTTGAAACTTTGCTGATCATTTCCACAGGTTTAGTCTTTAAATACAACGCCCTAGCATGTAATTTGATAAACTCGCACTTTAATCAACTCATAACGATCAAATCAAATGGATGGCAACAATTTGAATTTGAATTTGAATTTTGATTTTGAGACTTCGGGGGTCATATCCGCAGGTGCAGAATCTAACTCAAAGAAAATGGAATATTTATGTAATGGAGTGTACTCTAGGGATGTGTAGTGAAGGTATTCAAGAACATATAGTGTTATTTGTCAATATTCATGTGAAATAGATCATTTTATACGCTAGTCGATGAATTAATAACAATCTGATTAACATGGACCCAAAACATAAGGGAAAAGGGAATTGGAATGCAATTTTCACCATTACAATATTATACCTATCTTCTTTTGGCTCATTCTAGCTTGAGAGTAAGAAAAATACAAAACTGAGACTGAAAATTTTTAGTTCAGAGTTGAGCTTACGACAATTTAAGTTCTTTTAAAATTTTAATTTGAACAGATTTACTTTACAATCAAAATTTTAAACAATGGTGAGTTTTTCTTTTAATTTATATAATATCGAGGGTTCAGGTGAAAACACATAGGGCTGCTTGTTCTACACAATGACTGCGCAACCTACTATTTTTGGACCAATCCTTTGTGTCTTTACATAAATTCTTAGTTTAAAGTGAAATTGGTTTCTTTTAAAACACTACTCTTTTTTATGATTCGCATTTTTTATGTACCATGTTTTTTTTCCTAATCTCTATATACTTATCTGACATGAAATAACAAAATCAATGTTTTTCTTTATTTTTTACAAATATTATATTGTTTCTTAGTTTCCCAAGTTCTTCCCAATTTAAACCCGGTCATTGAATTCCATATAAACTTTTGTGGCACCGTGTCAATTCTGCGTAAATGAAATGCTACTAATCATTTCCATCCTCAAATTCATCCCATGACGTGGAAGAGCAAAATATTCTTATGTCAGTGAAACAAACTCAGAACAGCAATAAATATCAAACAATCAAAGCTAACCACATTATCGTAACAGCCTCCATGATGACTCTCTATGATGGCCACTTACCATACTTGTGACTTCACATGTTTCAACTGCCATGACTATATAGACTCTAACATAGTTCTACAACCTAAAAATGCATGTGCTTAGAAGAAACAGAATGGTTTAATGTACTAACAATTGTACAAATTATTTGTACATGAAAAGCCCAAATGCACATGTGATAATTGAATACCATATCCACTTTGTGACACTGTATCCATGCCGTGTAAATGGAATGCTACCATGATTCATAATGAATGAGAAATCTCCATTAGCATCCTCAAATTCATCCCAGGACTTGGAGGAGCAAAATGTTCCTATGTAATTGAAAAACAAATTCACAGAACAGCAGTAAAGATCAAACAATCAAGCTAACCACATTAAGTTTGCAGCGTTATGATGACTGTTTCTGTATGATGGCCACATATCATACTTGTGACTTTGTATGTTTCAACTGTCATGACTATTTAGCTTCTAACATAGTTTTAAAACGTAAAAATACATGTTCAGCCGAAACATAATGGTTAGATGTTAACCAGATAAAACAAGTGAGCTTAACCTTTAAAAACCTAGAACATTATACAATCTTCATTTCAATTAAAGATGCTTGCAAAATAGAGAACTCTAGATGGCATTAAAAATGGTAGAATATATAAATCTCACAAAGATTATTCAAGGTTTTCATTCCCGTAAAGGGCTTCTACAGTTCTACAGCTTTTAATCAGCCAAACAATCTTCCAGTTAAAAATGAAACTAAGAAAACATTCTAGAGACCCTACAGCCCTGCTTGCTATACTGTTGAAGAGCTTCCCAGTATTAAAAAAAAGCTCCCATGTGCTGTCTACCTGATGTGTGCCTACTAAGCCTTGGGGTAATGGAATTCCGTTCAAATTTATCTCAGTTTGGCTACTCTTCCTCTAACAACAGGTAGTATTAATAATCACTGAGTTGATTTCCATATTAATGGCTGTACTTTTATCCAACTAAGAAACAAGAATTCCTTTCAGATAACTAGCCTTTTTAAGTTTTTAGCCAACCATTTTTATGTGCTCATAGGTCAGAATGCCTTCATATACTTCGTTCACTTCTACAAGGAATCTGAGATGAGTTCCTAGAGGAGCCAACCATGATATGGCTACCATGATTACAGGGAGTTCAGTGCATTTGATAAGGTTAAAGCCAAACAGGAACTAGACCAGCAAGGACAGAGTATTCCAAGGAATTGTAATGAGGCCAATTCTGGCAGGTAATACATTGCAAAGGCTCAATACAGAATACCATTAGTGTCATATCAGGCATTTCCGGCTCATACGGCAGAGTCTGGGAAATGCCAACATTGCAAGGGTAACCATTAGAGCTCAGCATGAACAGAAGTATGGTGCAGCAGCAGATATGCTAACAGAAATCAGGGGGAGTATATGAAATCTTGATCAGAAATATACTGACTTGCAGATCCAATGCCACACAACTCCAAATGTCAGAAGCAGCATGGAAATAAGGATGAGATAATCGCTATGTTACCGGATCTGCCTGTTTAGCGGCAGAAACCAGGTCCGGTTCAAACGGATCTGCAGTCCGGTCTGAACTGGATCCATGGTCTGGTCCGGCCCGGTCCTTCTGCAGATTCCAGCAGGGAGCAGGCAGACTGCTGCGGGTTCATCCTGGGTGAACCTGGGGAGGATCCAGAGGACCCACAGCAAACATGTTAGATTTTGGACGGTTTTTTTTTTTTGTTTTTGTTCTTAAATTATTTTCTCACTTATGAGACCCTAAAATGAATTCCTAACCCTAAAAGTGCCAAGTGCCAATTAAAGAATTGCGAAAGACAAATGCCATTCCTTTTTGCTGAACTTTCATTCTTGCTTGTTATTCAATAAAGAGAGCTAAAGATTGATCATTGAAGGTTCCAAAGCAGTTGCATAGCTATTCCTACGCATGTGCAAGTGTCCATTAGCTGCCAAGAAGATCATAGATGAAGATTTTTTAAAGAGGTTAAGTTTTTTTTCAATTTTTTTTTTCATTTTTTTGTTTTACAAACAAACTCTCTTGTTTTGCTTTCAACTTTTTGTTTTCCTTTCATTTTTATACGAATGTAAGTTTTATATATTTTATTTGTTTTTATTTGTTTTGAATGTGTTGTTTATAAAATTTGTTGCCATAGGAATTACAATGGCAGCTAGTTCTAGCTCCAGAGGACAACCTAAATTCAAAACAAACCCAAGTTCTCCTCTTTGGAAATATGTTGATATGATACAGTCAATTCCAAGTGGTGGGGGTTATATTTGGATTTGCAAGGGGTGTGATGTCAAGTATTCAAGTTTATATAGTCAGGTGAAAGCCTATTTGTGTGGAATTCCTGAACTAGGCATCAAAGCTTGCCCTAGAAAGAATGGTGTAGCTGTGCCAACGAAGCAAGTGATAGCATATATTAATGAGCAAGAGCAAGCAGATGACGCAGCGGGCCATAGAGTATATAATCCTTTAACGAAGAGAAGATCAAAAGGAATGAAGCCCCCTATGCCCCCATCTAATCTCAATGTTGTGGTAGGGAGCCACCCATTTTTAGCCACTCCTAAAGAACAACCCATTACAAATAAGAGACCAAAGGGACCTTTGGAAATGGCTTTTCAAAATGAGACTTGCAATTATGCCAATCAACACACAGCAAAATGTATTTATGCAAATGGGTTGGTTTTCAATGTTGTTTGCTCGCCTTATCGGCAAGAAATGGTGAGAAATTAATGAGGCTCCAAAAGGGTAAAAGGGCCTAGGTTATGAGAAGGTGTGTGGCACCTAATTGGAAAAGAAGGTCAAGCTTGTAGAAAATTCATTGACACCCATAAGGGATTCATGGGCCGAGACAAGGGTGCCCATTGTTTCCGATGGGTGGAAAGATGCTAAATATCAGCTCTTGATAAATGTTATAGTAGTGTCCCCTAAAGGGGCAATGTTTTTTAGAGCTGTGGATTGTGAGGGGGAGGTAAAGGATGGCCAATTTATTGCTAACATCCTCATCATAGCCATTGAGGAAGTGGGACCTCGTAATGTTATTCAAGTCATAATAGACAACGCAAAGAATTGTAGAGCTGCTAAGTTGTTGGTTGAGGAACGCTATTCACACATCTTTTGGACACCTTGTGTGGTCCACTTTCTTAATCTTATGCTACAAAAGATTGGGAACAAAATTGATTGGATCAAAGAGTTGTATGCAAAGGTTGAGGTGATCCGAATGTTCATCATCAACCACCACATATCACAAGGCATATTGACATCATTTTCAAAATTGGAGCTATTGAAGGTAAGTGAAGCAATATAAAATTTTATGTTTTAGTTGCACTTTAGTTACTTGGAAATAAAATTTGAACTTAGTTACTTAAGTCTTAATTTGATTGTGTATTCTAATTCTTCTTTACAGTTTGTTTTTAATTATTTTATTTTTTATTTTTGAATAGGTTGCTAAGATCCGTTTCGCCTCTAACACAATCATCTTGAAACGACTTGTGAAGGTTTGAGAGGCACTTTCTAGCATGGTCATTAGTCAAACTTGGTCCATATGGAGGCAAGGCAACACTGAGAGGGCAACAAATATTAAGTGGATGATCCTAGATGACTCTTGGTGGATCGTGGGGAGTATCTCCTTAGTTTCATCAAGTCTGTTTTAAGTATGATTCATTATACCGACATGAACAAGCCTTGCTTGGGAGAGATATATGATAGCATTGACTCAATTATTGAGAAGACAGAGACCATCATAAATGAGAAAGAACAAGATCCTGAAGAAACTTTCTTCAAACAAGTGCACAAAATTATTGAAGAGAGATGGAACACATTGACTACCCTGCTACATCTTCTTGCCTTTGCATTGAGTCCAGATTACTATAGTGCTTAGATTCTTTGTGTGCCAACGAGGATTGCCTCGTATAGAGATTATGAAGTCACTAAAGGGTACAAAGCAGCATTTCATAGACTCTTCCTTGATCCTGATTTGCAAGATGTAGTCACGAGTGAGTTCATTGATTTTCTACACTCTAATGGTCAAAATATTAAGGCTACGCAATCAATTGCACTCAAAAAGGGTAGACAACTTAGTGTATGTGCATTCCAACTTGTGCCTCCTTTTGCACAAACAACATGGCTACAAGGAAGGGGACACGAAGTTGTGGGATATGGACCCAAAACATACTGACTTAGATGCTTCCACTTCCCAACATGCTGCACTTGAGTACTAAAAAAGTGAACACACTTTTAGCGTGAGTGGCAGTGGCACTGCTTGTGGTTCTTCAAATATTCCTACATCATCTAATGTCAATGTTGATGATAATGATGTTGATGATTTAGAAAATTCATATGATGCTGAAAATTGATTGTTGAACTTGATATTATTATTTTAATATTGAACTTGAAGCTTGAACAATGAATATTTTATAATTTTATCATTTTTTTTAATGACATTTCAGTTTATGGTGGTTTTGTTGATTATATGATGTTATGTGGTATTCTAAACTTAATTCCTTCTTTTAGGCTGCAAATAAATATTTATGATTTTTACATGTTTTTGTACAAATGAAAACGAACCCAACCCCAAAAAAAAATTCCGGATCCACAAACCAAATCTGCGAAGCCAAACTAGGATCCAAACCAAAACTGACAACATAGGATAATTAAGGATCTCAATAACTCCAACACCCATCTCCGCTCTCAAATTGATGTTCTAATTCTATCAATGTCCTGCTAGTCGAGGGGGTAGCTTGTCAAGGACTTGCTCCAATAATTCAAACCCCAGTAGACACAATGAGCTTATGATAGTATGCATGCCTCCACACCCTCAGAGTGGAGATTGGATATAGGATTAGCACTCTCAAAGGAGAGTAGTATGCAGCACCTCTACTGTAACAAGGTCTATCTCTTGTGTTTCTGAAGATGTACACTCCCAATAGGAGTTTGTTTCAACTAGGGTCTTTGTCTTCTTAGTATTCATGTTTGTCGTAGTAGGGTCACGATTAGTTTAGCTGATCTTTCTCTTAGTTTATTTTGTAATCAGGGCTATGCCCTTACTCTTGTACTCACTAACTTGTTTCGCATTTTTTATCAATACAAACATACAATTTTATGAAAGAAATGGTTTTTGTGGCATGATATCAAGATAAAGGTGCAAGAATACTGATTATTAGTTCCTTGACTATATCCCCTACAATGTCATGGCAATTTCTAGTAAGTTATCTCACTTCTTTCATTGGCTGTTAATCTATATTTATAATCCACACACTACAATAATCCTCGGTCTATTATAATCTGAGGGTTGCCCTGTCAATAAGGCTCCACACCACAATAAGATGAAGACAGCACAGAGATAAGAAGACAATACAACATAAAACAAGATCAAACCTTTTCAAGAGAAAGTATGCAATAACAATTACAGTTGTTCCATCAAGGCATTTGTTATCTTGCCAGTATTGTGGAACCCAATACAAGATGGCCACAGAGGTTCCCAGCACTACAAGTGTGAGTGGTTTGAGCAACTTCTGTGATAATCTAGAATATCTAGGTTACCGAATCGGAATTGGGTACAGGTACGTGGGTACAGTACGCCAATATGGCAAAAAAAATTGGGGGGCTGGGTACATCCGTACAAAAAACATATAAAAATCATAATATATAATATTAAATATTTAAATAATATAATATAAATAAATAATATTAATATACTAAAATATTAATTAATTAATATTAATTTATTTATGCAATAATATATACAACTAAATAAGAAATATGTATTTTTAAATATAATTTAATGATTATATTAATATTATAATATAAATATATCATAAATAATTAATTATTATTTACCAAATAATATAAATACTATTTATTATAATATAGATATATTAATATAATAAGTATTTATAATATATCTTTATATATTATTTATTATATAGTTCTAAATGAAATTTTACGGGCTTGCAAATTTTTTCCTTACCAACAGAAGGCAAGGAAAGAAAGCCACCAAACTAGGCAGGAGGAGTTCAAGAATACATGTAGAACACAAGTGGGTGGTATCGTAAAAAAATATTTCACTTAAAACAAATATGCATCATTCAGATGTTATCATACAATACCGTTGTGCAACTCTATATGCCTCAACATTCAATTTTCTTTCTTAAAAACAAAGAAAGAAAGCCACCATATGGCGATTTTTTGGGAAAGAAAGCCACCATTCTTCCCTCACGCGACAGATGCAAATCACGACGGAAAACAAAATGCAATAATCGATAACAAAATGATAATTTTAGGGCTTTTTCTAGTCAACAAAGTCGATAAATCCTTTCAAAACGTGTGCCTGCATCTCGAAACAGACGAGAATCTGCTTGGAATCACCACATCAACGGCAGAATCGTGTGGGTTCAATAGGCAATTCGCGAAAACGTTTCAAACCCATACCCTAGTCAAATTCACAGTTGATTCAGACGAGTATTCAATTCCGATATGTTTCGTACCCGAAATCAGCCTCTAAATAAAGCGATTCAGTAACTTAGTAGAATATTAAAATTCTGCATGGATCACTCTTTCCCTCATTACATTCCACCAGCCACACATCTTCCCTGCAGGCATCCTGATCATCATTCACGATGTTATGTTCATGGTTAGTGATCCCATTTCAACATCAACTACAGCATCATTGGATTCCCATGTGAACATTTTCATACCAAGATATATGAAACAAAGTCATCAGCTCATCTAAAAGTTTCTCAGAATCCACAACGGCATCAACTTGAATTCACACCATTCTTGCCTTGGAGAAAAAATCATCATAATCCACACACTATAACAATGAGATTTGTCATATTCTCAACGAAATGGATAATTATAACACAAACACCATGCTCCATGTTCTGTGCCACCTAGTTATGAGCAACATATATTTTGCCATGTTTAAATTAAATGTATCTACATAGGACTTCTTAATAGATATGTAATTGGCCATTATCTTGTTCTTTATAGTGTACTTACCATGGTATGATTTTATATATGCAAAAAGCCATTGATTCAATACCAAAACATCCACATAGAGTTGATTGACCACTTCAAGAGGGTTGATCTTCTATAATCAATATAATACCCAGTGTTTCTCCAAGTTTCCAGGACGTGGGGACAGGGTTTCAAGGACGGCAAAAAATTTCCTAAATTTTGGGGACGGCAGGGGTATGGCTAATTAAATAATATTAAAAATATTTAATTTTAAAATTTTAAAATTTTAAATAGCTTTCAAGCAAGTGAAAAGAAGATATCAAGTAATTTGTGATGGTTTCTCGAGCAGAACATTACTATTGGATATTGTAAGAGCAGATTATATGTCAATTGCTAGAAAATTGATGGCTACCCAGAGTTCTGCTGCAAACTCCAAGCAATGTTTAATGTACCCAGAGCTAGAAAAATGTGCATTAGATTATAGTCTTACAGATTGCCACACCCTTGTAGAAAACATTCAGAATTCTTCTCTCGTGTTGTTTGCTAATCATTCGTCTGAATCAGATTGACTGGCAGAGCCTGATGTTGAAACACTGCTTTCTGTCATCAACAATCTTTTTAAGTATCTAAGACATAGAGGTGGGATTTCTGCTAAAAATAACCAAACTGCTTCTCAGCCAGACAAGTCTCATTTTGGCAGCCATCCAAAGTACCGGTAAAAAAGTCTTCTTACTTTCTATGATGTTTTAGATTTATAACCGTACATGCTAAAACCAATATTAAACATACCATTAAAGTAAAGTTTTGTTTCAGATTTATAACCAAATCTTGTTCCATGGACCTTGACCCACTTGCTATCTATCTGCCCCAACTCTGCAGTCCATTGTTGGCCTGCTGCAGATTTTAGTTGCCAGGTACTCAACCATGCCATTTATTACAGCCCTTTGTGGCTCCAAGATTTGGTAGATTGCGCAGATGTCCAACCAGTCATCTTTAACAGGAAAATGATCAGCAAAGGAACAAAGCATTAAAAATGAGGTCAAGATTTTTTTACAGAATTAAAATTGACAGCTGCAGGGGATGTCCTGAAGTGCCCAGGACATCACGGGGAAAGACAAAGTCCCCAAAAAAGGGGCGCATCCCAGGAAATGTCCCCAAAAAACAATAAAAAATGGGGACAGCAAGGGGACATTCTGTCGCCCCCCCATCCCTGAAACCCTGTAAAAACCCCAGGTACACACTGATAATATCAGACTCGCCTGAAGAAGCAGGGTACAGCTATATTACACATAAATATGGACACCCGAAATATGTGGGTACAGGAAGAGGGACACAGTCCTAGTCCCTAAACTGGAGTCTCCTAATGAATATTATTGAATCAAGATCCACGCCAAATATTTGACCATGATGCCCTGGTGCACATACCCAAACACATATTTCTTAAAGATTGTACAAGTTCTCTGAGATGAAAGTCCAAAAACATATATGACACAGTCAGGTCATATTTCATCTTCAGATCAAAGACTTTATATTTCTGAACATAGCTACAGCAAAGATTGTTAACATCTTCCAATCAACTAGTATCTAGATAAACAAGTGAGCTTAACTTTTAAAAGCTTCAAAAATTGTGAAACCTTCATTTCAATTTAATATGCTCACAAAAGTGAGAATTCCAGATTGCATTAAAATACTAAAAATAGTAAAATATATGAATTACACAAATTTGGAAAACCATGGCACAGTAAAAAGCATGTTTAAAGATAAAGTAACTGTTGTTATCCATAAAGATACATCAAAGCACTCAATTATCATTTGTGCCAGTGACTTTCACCTCTCTGCTAATGTTATACTTGTCAGGTTTCACACTGTTTGTAGCTGCCTTTTGAATTATTGTTGCGCCATCAGTCTCCACTGGCACATCCTCTACAACCACAGTGGACACACTCAATGACCTTTTCTTCTCTAAGATGTTTAGGGACTCTGCAGACACAAGTTGTGGCAAAGTTGTGATCACGAGGTTGCATGCATCTCAAACAACAAAGGCGCTCGTATCCAGACTGCAAAGACCAAAAAAAAGGCATAAAGTAAGGAGCCAAAGCCAAAAAAATTGACTTCGAGTAAAGTATGATTCATTCTAAATTCTGTGCACGTATTAAATTACCCTCAAACTAACAAAGCACTAAGCTAACTTTAAAGATATATTCATATTAGAACTTGTTTAGCTACTACATAATATAGACATGGGCATTTTTTACAACTCAAACTTCCTATTTTTTCTCTCGGGCACTTATTTGATTGGAAGGTGCATCTACTTACTTTTCTCCATTTTGCTATCAGATTACGATCTGCATAGCCTTGGTCCAAGCAGAATTCATAGAGTTCCTTGGATATCTCCTTTCGGCGGTAATACAAGTCAAATATATATCGACTCTTTTGATGTGCAATCTTAAAAATAGGCCATAGAGTTTCACACTTCCTTTTACCCTCATGTGTCTCATTCTCGGCTGCAAGATAAACCCAACCAAGCCAGATGTATAGAGTTGTTCAGATCATTACAGAATCATATAAATCAAGAGACGAAGCATGATGCAAGTATAACTGAATTAGAACATTCCACTTAACAGAAAGAGATAAACATGCCACACAATTCCTTGAAGCAATAAAGTAATTTTGAAATAGCATCATTGATCTTACAACCAACAAGCATAACAAACTGATGCACTTATCTGGAAACAACTGTGAAAAGCCATATAAATGTATCAAAATGCTTAGCTGTGGAAATCTCAAAAATTTAAGTATATTAGCTACTCCCTATCAGTGTCCTTAATCCAGTCACTAAAGAATTCAATGCAAAAACTGCCCATGTAGCGCAGGCAGCCTTCCATTAATGACTTCCAAGATATGCAAAGCAAATTACTGTAATAAGGTTTATAATACTTCGGATCATAGTCTACTAAACAAGGAATCCAAAAGCTTCAGTTAGATCTCTTCTGTTAAGACATTTTGGTTTAAAATGCATTTGAGTGATGAAATCCAATGCAGTTTTCAAGTTATGAAAGTTGCTTGAAGCAAGTATTATGTATCTTGATTTCAGGAACCCTCATTGGAATTCAAGCATTGTTTAAATCGACTGGTGCAGATCCTGGCATTATTCTTATGCTAACAACTCCTCAGTTGAATGGTACTATGTTTTTCAATAACTCTGCCCATATCTCCCTTACATTTCAAACACTTCAGGTTGAATCTTTGCATTGGAGTGAATTTTTGCATACAAACTCATAGTCAAGATCGTTCTGATCTGCCCCGGGGAAAAAAGGGGTAGACAAGACTGAAGAGACAAAAAGCATCTCAATAAAACAGAAATCTGTCTCTTCTCTAATATTTTCACAGGATCTTTTTATTTGGCTGGGCATTGTTTGTATTGATTGAGCATGAGGCTACATGCAGATTCTAATCCTTTGTGTTGTAGAGAAAGATTCAAAGCTTGCTACAAACCTTAGTTTAACACCTTATGGTTTATTAGGAAAAAAGAGGGCTGCGTAAATGCATAAATAATCACACTGTTTAGAGAACTAAAAGGTGTATGTGTTGGCCACTGAATAGGCTCGCTTGGTGATCCTTGGTCACAGTTCTTCTTAAGGAAAAACTAAAATCAACATTTTTTTGTTTCCAAGGGACTGGGTATGCCGAGCTCAATGTAATGACTTAAGCTGATCCGAATGTGATGTAATTATACTGCGGGCACTCATAAAAGTGTGCCTTGGGCTTTAATTTCCCCAGTTCAATAAGAAAGCCATAAATCCAGTGGACACATGGCAAGGTGTATCATGATTACCAGGTGCCTTAAAACATAACTGATGTTTAAAAATCTTACGAGTGTGATCCAAGTATATCCCACAATGTATTAAAGGCGGGACACAACCTCATCCAAAAATAAGTTTTCAAAGGAAAAAAACCAGAATGTAATGACTTTACAATGGATAAACGTAATCAGAGACAAGGTTCTGGACTTTCACAAGGTAAATAAAGTTAAACGTATCAAGAACGGGATTTTTCCAAAAATAAGTTTTCATGTGGACTTTTTAGGAAAACTGCAATTGATGTCCATCGCCACTCTTGGAATGTAGTAACGACAATATTTCAGAGAAAACGCATGTTGATTTATTCTCCGACGTAATGGATTCCTACCGGCTGTTTCTAAAATGATCAAACAAAACAAAACCAAGATGACATCCATGTTCAGTATCAGCACAGTTGTCTGCAAACGACACAGCAATAGTGCCGATTATTTAATTAAAGGCTTGGGGTGTAATGGCAAAGTAATACAATCATAAGGAAAACGACCAAGGTTCAAATCCGCACAGCTAGCACTGCAATAAGCTAGACCATAACTAAAAGGACATGTGGCAGTGCCCAAAAGATGAGGTTTATGTCACAGAATTTCAGAAGTATTGTTAAGTTACAATCCAACTGTAGCAGCCATGGCCACAGTCTCTTTGTCCAACCCCAAGCCGGATAAAAGAATAAAGATGATGAAATTGTGTCAATTCTGCAGTTACAGGAATTTCTTAACCTAAACCCTAATTTTACACCCATTTGAGAAATGAAAAAACAAATTTATAGATAGTGAGGAGGCGGATAAATACATACCTTCTCGCATCTTGGTCTCTAAATCCCTGAGAGTGGGCTCGATGAGCTCCCATCCGTTGGGGTATTTGACGCGGTTTGTTCGAACCTTAGGCATTTTCTAGTCTCTATCTTCAATAAATTCGGGAAAAAGAAAAAAGAAAAGACCCCAGTTGATTCAAATATCACTCAAATTACAGGGCAAGGGGCTTCAGCTATCGCCTGTTACATCAATACAGAGGCCCTTCCATAAAATAAACTGGATCGAGCTTTTATTTGGGGGAAAAAAATGCGATTTTATTTGGTGTATTTTGAGAAAATATTGAATTTGTTGCGACTTTTAGCACCAGTACACGTACTAAAAAGGATGTGTACTGATATTTTTATATGAATAAATTTTGTCGGACGACCTGCAACACTTGGTTACTATTATTATTATTAGTTTTTAGTTTTGTTTATTAGTTGGATATAAATAACTAATGAGATCGTAGAATTAAAACATGATCATTATATTTTCTAATGTTTATTTTAAAAAAAAATTAAAATAAAAATCAATTTATTTGTCATTTTATTGGTTAATATATATGAAGAGTCTTATTGTTTGATGTAAGCTATTGTGTACTTTGTTAAATATTTCATTCCACTCAAAAAAAAAAATTTCATTGGTTCGTACTAGAGATTCCTATTGTCTCATTAGGGGAGAGGACCTAGTAGTGGTGCACCCTAACTTCACGCCTCTCAAAATCATACGTGGCAATTTCGAATCACTCCAAAAATTTTACAGTAGCTTACTTGGCAACGCCCCTGCTTATAACTAAGGTTTCAAGGCCACATCATCAAATATGATGCCACATCAGTATGCTCTTTGTTGAGGTGTCAAATAGTTCCCCTAAAAAAGGGGTTGACCAATAGGTGTGCATTAAGTCATGTTTTGTTGGTGGGCTGATGTGGCATCACATGATTGGTTGCTTTTTAAATCTAAAGGGCACATTTCATTCAATTATTAGTACTTATAGTAACACTAACAACCTTAAAGTCACAACTACTAGTACTAAACTTCAAAAAATATTAGGCCTTAAATGCACATATACTATCTCAACCATTGGAACTATCTCACCTATTGGGTCTTTTCCCCTACATGTGGTTTTCCTATTTCCTTGTGTGTTTGTAATGAATGCAAAGATTATTTTATTTGTTCATTTCGACTATTAAACATTTTAGAATAGAGCTCCTAAGTCATGAGTATACAAACACACCAAATTTAGCAATTTTGCCCGACAACATTTTGTTACTATTATTAGTTTTTAGTTTTGTTTATTAGTTGGATATTAATGAACCAATGAGATCATAGAATTAAAACATGATCATTATATTTTTTAATGTTTTTTTTTTTAATAATTTATTTTTAAAATAAAAAATCAATTTATTTGTCATTTTATTGGGTAATATATATGAACAGTGTTATTGTTTGATGTAAGCTATTGTGTGCATTTTCTAAATATTTTCATTCCACTAACAAAAGTCATTTCATTGGTTTGTACTAAAGATTCCCATTGTCTTATTAAATGTTGTTTTCCTATTTCCTTGTGTGCTTGTAATGAATGCAAAGATTATTTTATTTGTTCATTTTGACTATTAAACATTTCATAATAGAACTCCTAAGTCATGAGTATACAAACACACCAAATTTAGCAATTTTATCAGACGACCTCTTGCAACATTTTGTTACTATTATTAGTTTTTAGTTTTGTTTATTAGTTGGATATTAATGAACCAATAAGATCATAGAATTAAAATGTGATCATTATATTTTTTAATGTTTATTTTTTAAAAATTTGTTTTTTAAAATAAAAATCAATTTATTTGTCATTTTATTGGGTAATATATATGAACGGTCTTATTGTTTGGTGTAAGCTATTGTGTGCATTTTCTAAATATTTTCATTCCACTAAAAAAAGTCATTTCATTGGTTTGTACTAGAGATTCCTATTATCTTATTAAATATCGTTTTCATATTTCTTTGTGTGCTTGTAATGAATGCAAAGATTATTTTATTTGTTCATTTCGACTATTAAACATTTCATAATAGAGCTCCTACGTCATGAGTATACAAACACACCAAATTTAGCAAAAAATATCATTGATATGCAGAATCTATGATAAGATTTGCCTCACTTTTGTGTCTGTCATTTTTTTTAATTTGAAAAAGAGTTGCATTATTGCATACTTATTGCACATGCATACACTTTGTCTTGTTCTACCTTGGGATTGTATAGTTGGTTTGATGTTATGTATTGGTGTTAAAAGTGGGTCATCGACTCTCGGTAGCAAGAAATGGATTCATACCTAATGTTGGCTTTATTTGCCTCTATGTAGCACCATTGGATTAGTAGTACAAGCATGAGAGCAAAAAATTGTTTGTTATTAGAGATAAGCTCTATTGTTGACATTGTATGAATCCTTTATGCATTTTGTTGAATCCGTTGGTTGTTGTTTACCCTCAGACATCAAAGCTAATCCCTCCAATTTAAACCCTTATAGATGCCCTTCTTAGAAATAAAAAAATAAAACTCTTCCAATTCATTGAGTATTCTTTTGCTAGAATTTTGAGTTTTTGTCGACATATATGGTTGGTGTTCATTTCTAAAGGGTTTTAAGTATTGTTCTATAATATTTTTAAAAAAATCTATTACGGTTTTAGTAATATTTCTACTAGATATTTGGCGAGGTTATGGGTTTTATTTAATAAGATGCAAAGTATTATTTCATTAAAAATTATTAAATCAATATCTAGTGTACTTGGATAAGCTTATGTCAATTCATTAAATCTCGATCATGGCCAAATATAAGCTCTTTACTCCACAACCTCATTAAACCTAGACAACTCTTGAATGTATACTACCACCATAACCTCATTAAACTTTGCTTATGCTCGAATATCTACTCATCTTACCACAACCTCATTAAACGTGATTCATGCTTGAATATACTTCATGTTATGTACACCACAATCTTACTAAACCAAGTTCATTCTTGAATGCACCCTATGTCCATTGTATCACAACCTTTCTATATGTTTCGTATGATAGCAGATTGTCTCATTACAGTGAGAGGAATTTGAACCCAAGCCACACTTTAAATGGGTCCCCCATTATTGAATGAATCGCAATCCTTTAGAACAAGTTAAACATTTGTTTATAATGACAGTTGTAAAGCTAAAATATTACTACTTTAAAGGTTAAAATATATTATTTAAAGGTGGCAATATGTGATCTATATGCACATTTGTATATTTTCTCACAAATGCTTAGTGATCCACTTTGTTATTTTCAAAGACAATTTGATATCCATTCTTTTATTTGTTCACCTATATATCTTCTCAGGAATGGCTTAGTAATCTATATGCAATTATTGAATATAGGAAGTGATCCATATTTTGCACTCAATGTTTTCATAGAACTACCTCTAAATCTATTCCTTTTCAAAAGGAAAGTTAATATGTCTCGCAACACTCCATTTCTCCTTCATGATTGCCTTTGTTTAATGCACTGCCTTACAGCTTGTTCAATTATTTTTTAATTCTCTACAATCTATCTCTCTTTCACAATAAACATCACAACCAGTTTTAGATTTGATTTCATGATGCAATATCATCATGAAGCCCTAAGGTTTTAATTCTTTGTTGGTAATGTCATCTTTCAAAGTTGATTGGAAGGTACATAGGTTAATTGATCACCATTGTCAAACTCAACTGGTCAAGTTCTATTTTATGCCAATATGGACAAGATAATGACCTACGGTTAGAATCTATGGTTCGGTTAGAATCTATGGTTCAGTTATCCCTCCAAAATAGTAATCTATGATATAGTTTAACTCTCTTAGTGACAAATATTGCTAACTCGATCATGATGTGATACAAAATAGGATGGATTTGGCAAAGTTGGTTGAGGCCATGAATTGATGAGCCCAATTTCTAAATGGATGTTGGCAATAAACACCAAATGACACCTACATTAATTGTGCATGATAAATTTGGTGATGGCCATACTCTAGTCCCTAACCTATATAGGATTAGCAACGTATGTGTAACATCCCAACTGGAATATTAAATAACATTAAACACAAATAATGCAAAAAATCTCATTTCTCTCTTTTTCTTATATATAACAAAATCTAATAATATTACATTTACAATTTCCAAGTATAATACATAATTTCAAAAATATGGTCACTTCACATGCGACTAGCAAATTTCACATTTTTATCGTGAACATATAACAAATGGTCACATTCCTTGCAACTTACAATATTTATCAATTTCATTTACATAATAAGTAATGTTTCATGTTCACAAGTCTTCGACAATCAACTGTAGGAGAGAGAACATCACCCTGGTGCTTTTCCTCCAACCACAGACTGGCGGTCCCCCACACACCTTCCTTCTGGAAGTGGCCCTTCCCTTCGCGAGGGTGTAGATAATGAGAATCAACTAATTTTTTATGCCATTTGAGAACTAGTGAAGTGTCCTAGCTAATAGTAATCAAGTTTATAACTCTAGTCTAGCTCTTAATCGGTTCATTGTGTAACTTATTATAGATTGCTAGACTAGAGTTATAAACCCGATTGTTATTAGCTAGGACACAGTGAGCTGACAATATTTTGATTATGTTTATAATAGTTATAAATATTTTGTTTATAACTCTTAATCGGGTTTATAACTCAGGTTTATACTATTTGGTACACAGTGAACCGACAATGCAAGCAGTGACTTTTGCATTACTTTGGCCAAAGTTTCTTATAATAAGTCGTATGTTCACATACTCTTTTCTCAACTTGGAGACAACATTCTTTTAATTAATAAATCAACACACTTTGATTTGCTTATTCTATATCAGTCTATAAGGCATAAAATATACCCTTTACTATGAGACAAGTATAAGGTGAGAGCATAGGTGACTTAAAAGCATGCAATGAGCCCCTCATTTGCATCCTTGCAATCTCAACCCTCTATGATGACCTATCAATCTACTCGAAGGCTTTTCAACCCAATTCCGTGCTCATTATCAATATGGTATACATTCTCAAGATATACTCGATTCCGTCACAAAGTCATTGCCTTTGACGTCTATAGACTTCTAAATCTCTTTCCACTAAGATATGTCTACCTTAGTTTACGAAGTTTATGAATATATATTCGACTAACATCCTGTCGATATAACATTTTCCTATATAAAAATGACTATAATATTGCCATTGTGAGGTAAAAACAATTTATGATAACTATTGACCCATCTTGGCCAAAATAAAAGATCGGTTTCCTCTTTAACTAAAATATAGCTGCTATATGAGAACTCTCGGTTGCTCAAAATAACCAAAATGATAATGCTAATATTATCTACCTCTACGACATAAGTTAAATAGATTATTTTACATGATTATCTGAACAAGAAGTCTATTCATCTATAGTATTTTTTTCAAGTCATTGATCTTTCATAAGCTATGAGCTTTTATAATTGATAAGAGTGATGATTCCTCTCTACTTCGATCTTTTACATCTCCTTTAGGATAATACTATGATAATATAACTCTATTATACTTCAGTCTTTACTAGACATAAAGCAATGAGTGTATTCTCGGTCTACTATCAACTTAACTGGTAAGTTTATATCATAGACAACTAGATATATGTTAACATTCTTAAATCGATCTCTCACAGTCGACGACCATCGAACATTCGGCCTTTACTGGCTTTCTATTCAAGGTATTCTCTATAGATATTCCTGAGGTAAATCATCATACATGGTACGTTCCTATAAGAATACAATCTTATCATAGGTTTATAGACAGGCCAATATATAACATTCAGCCTTTACACAGGTTTAGATTTCATTTAAACCTTCTTTTAAAAAAGAATATATGTTAATATGACAGCCTATCAACTTCATAGCACTATCATCTTAATCATACTACAGACTGAGTTCTATTTGATATGAGTGATATCTATTATCACTGTAATCTACCTAGAACAGTAACCATGATTTTCTAAAGGCATATAACTCAATATTACATTGATATAGAATGTCATTCTCATGAGTAGCCATGTATATAAACCTATGTCAAAACATACATTTATATACATGGAAGCTTTATTTGCTACATAAAACATTTAAGCTTGTGGTCTCTTGAGGCTTGCCAATAATAACAATGACTTCATGCATATAGTTTAATGCTATAATGTCAATAGTTTTCTACTAGTTCTTGGTATACCTAAAAATTACAATTGACACTCCCCTATCGAACTTCCTCTATCTATTCTAATCTTTTAATCCAAGAGATATATCCTTATCTCTCCCTTGACCTAGATCACCTAATGCTCTAACATCCACTCCCTATCGGTTATAAAGCAGTTCATGCATAGTTATTTCTCCCCATTTCTATCAACCATTCATGATTTAGAGAGCTTAGAAATAGGAAATATGGAGCTTTTTCTCCTTCCACTCTTCCAAACATCTGGGGAAGAATACGATGAGAGTCTTCCAAAGACTCTACTTCTTTTTACCACAAGCTAGATATTTTAATTTAGCCATAACTAAGTTATAAAATAATTAAAAATATTAACAATAGTACACATATTTCTTAGATGTCACTAATGCATTCTTTTGAATTCTTCTATTATACTATTTATGAGCACAACTATTGACGATGAAGTCTAGCAAAGTCAGCATAGACCTCTATGATAAGATTAGACTTATTTGGTCGATTACTCGCGTCGACTTAACATTCATAGTTGTACACAACCTTACTGATTGTCAACGTAAAAGTCTAAGCCATCGGCATGACGACAACAATATTAAACAAATATGTAGTGATCACAACATTGAAAATATGACTGAGGCAACCAACAACATATAAAATAAGACTTAATCCGATATTGACTTAACCTCTAATGTGAGTGTGTGTAGGTATTCCTAGATAGTATAAGGATCATTGTATTCACGTGATCTAGCACCCTCTTCACGGTGATACTCCCTCTCCTCATCTTGGAGGGTGAAAACATTGTTCCTACATCCACCTCAGTTGCACAACGGTAGTTAGTCCATCACATTATTTAACCACGTGCATATTAATAACATCATAGAAAATTATTCTTTGCATATAAATAATATAAATCAAATGTATTCTCTATTCTAACATAACATTACTTTCCTCATATTAATTTTACTGACTAACTATCTGTCTGCTTGATATAAAATGATAATTATGTTTGTTTAAAAATGGGGTGTGACAGTATTCAACATAGAGTTGTATCATGTTAGGTGCAATAATCATATGGTGTAGTTGAGTTAGTGACTATATCTATTGTACCATGTCTAGTATCATGTAAGTGTAGTTGATCATGATTATCTATGATCAGTGTAAGCTATATTTTGGTGAAGTAAAAATCAAAAGGTAAGCACTATTGTCACAAACCGCTCATTTTTGCAAAGTGTAGCAAAGTCAAGGCATAAACTCTCCTGGCAAAGGAAGAAGGGGCATAAACTCAATTTTTTTCTTCATAAAGTTCAAAAGGTGAATGATATATTTTGCTAACCACTCTGAAAAGAAGAATCCAATATCAAGAACTAAGCTCTTCTACAAATCAAGGGAAAGGTGTAAGTTAAATTGTTGCTTCCTAAAATATAGAGAATTTTAATCTATAGTATGCAAAACTTGTGGCAATCATAAAAAATTTCATGCTTTATTCTTCCAAAGTTCAATTGTAAGTTTCAATTATCTTTGTTCTTAAAGAGCAAGGATTTTCATTGACATTCATTTATTCCCTAGTTTTGCATCAAGAATAGTCATCAGTCTTTGATCGTTATAAACATGCATTAGACAAGAGCAAATCCAAGAGTGTATATTTTTATTAATTAGATTTGCAAATATATTTGTTTTATAGCTAGACAATAGAAGATTGTGTCTTACCAAATAACTTTAGCAAGTAAAGCATTTGGCAAAAAGCTAACTAATTTGTAAAAGCAACCATTAGGAGAACTGCATCAGTGGAGAAAGAGTGAGCTTTTGTGGTGTATACAAAATGTTTTTTCTAGTTTCCCATATTTATTGTTTTCACTTTTTAGATTTCTTGTGAACATGGTTTTTGCATAACGGAATAAAAGTAATGTTTATGCTCAAAGTGGCCTAAGTTGCAATATGGGAGTATCACAAAATCACTTGTTTGGAAAGGTACATATAATTATCCTTCATGTTATTTGTTGGAATTGTAGACTAGAATTTGCTTTTTTGCCTATACTTTCATCCACAATGTTGAAATGATAGCTTCTATTTAAAAATTTACAATGGAGATAGATCTATAGGAAAGAATCCATGAGCTTCAATCACTTTAATTTTTGTTAGATCTATAAAAACTTATGATTCATTAAAGATTACAGTCAAAGATTAAAATCATAGCATGCACAACAGTCATATCAATACTAATTTGAATGATAGTATTTATAAATTGTTAAGAGTTATAAAAATGGGTGCATGGGTGCATTAGATTACTACTATTGTGGTATAACCTTTAGATTTAGACTTAAAAAACTCTCAACAATATATTTTTTGCTTACAAGCATGGCTTCTACTTTGATCATTTTCACTTCCCCACAAAATTTATAGTCCCTACACCATAATCTCTCCTTTCAATCCAACTATAATATTCTATATAGGTTGTTGTCATATACATATGACCACTACTTCTTATTCTATATCAACAAATTGGGAAGTCATCAAACTACTCGCTAATAGGTCTGTCCATCTACTAGAATTCTAGAAGATTTATGACATATCCCTTTAGATATTTCTCTGGCCACTTTCTAGAATTCTATTATCTCGAACTTAATCAATGACTAGCATGTATCAACTCTTTAGATTAATGGTGTCTGTTAATTGGTACATACAAAGGTGCTTAATAGTTTAATCTATCAATGATTTGTGATTGATCGACTCATCATATGTAGCCATCTAAGACTCCTTTAACCATATTACCCTAGCTTATGTAAAACTAGAAGATCTTTGATAAGTATATCAAAATTTATAAAACAATAAGGTTAAATGGAAAAATCAGGCTTAGCACATTCTTCCACTTCACTCGATGTGGGGTCTTCTATATCAAAATACTAGATGCTCTTTTTGTACTACTTTGACCCTACAACTAAAACACTTTAAAATATTGGTGATGGCCTATGGCCAGTGATTTTTTAGTGGCGAATAGTTCATATCTGCAAATTTGAATTTGGCGAATATATTGCAACCGGTGGGGGCCAAATCGTTTGGATTTTACGAATTATTGGTCAAATGCATTTCAATTTGCCACCAATTTATTTTATGAGGCATTTGTAACTAATATTTTTGCCACAGTAACCTACGTGTTTCTAATGGTGATTACGTTAGAACATAATGTTATTAGGGGTCATACCCTTATAACATTTATATAATGTTCTACTATAATGTTATAAAACCTTATGTTATAAAGCATATAGCATTTAATAATTAATAATCTAATAACTACTTGATTATTAATTATTTACAAATGGTTTCTTTGAATGGGTGTGACTAATAACCCTTTAGGTATTATGCCACCCCTTCTCCTTTATTTAAGGAGGTTCTCTCTCATTTGAGAGTGTGTGAATTTGGAGTTTTATAGTGAATTATATCACTATGCACAGAAGGTATTATTGGTCTTGTGGAAGTATGTAGAGGAGTATATCCTAAGGTTCAATATATTCTTTAATAGACTATTTTTGTACGTGTTTTAATAAAATGATGCTTTATTTGCCTAATAAGGGGCCAGAATGGTAAGTTGATTCCTTAATTGGTAATAATGGTTGGAGTGTACAAAAGGGACTGGTGGTGTGTGCGAAGTGTCAACCACCACTCATTGTTTACGATGGCGGAGGGAGATCTTGATATATATGTTTCAATGTTTGGGTTTGGTAACATCTGGTTTTGCTCTCCTCTCAGCGTGTGGTTGTCAAGGCATATGGTTTCCAGTGGTGGCGAGGAAGGTGTACAGAGTAATATGGAGAATTTGAAGGCAGATAAAGGCGAAAAGGAGGATTTTGAGGAGGAAGGGAGAAAGTTCGATGGTGGGTGGTAAGCTAGTGTAGGGAGAGAAAAGGGTGAGAAGATATGTAGGAAGGAAATGCCTAAGGAAAATTACAGGGGAGGAAGCAATGATGGGCTTTATCAATGGGTTGGAGGCAGAGATCAAAAACCCTATCATGCATGAGTGGTTAGGTTGGTTGTTAAGGGTTACAAAGGAAGTGGATGGAAAGGAAGGGGAACATGTCCGAGAGGTGTTGGCACACTCGTTGGATCCGAGAAGTACCCGCAGGTGGTGGAATGTTTTTGGCGTTGTGCAGTCCCTCACTGTGGCGTCCATGTTATCCACGGTTGCGACGCCCTTTTTACTGCATGAAGATTTGATTGAGATTACCAAGCAAAACAAGGAAAATATGGAGAAGATGGTGGGGCATATGCATGATGTGGGGTGCGGGTACTGGAAATTTGAAAGGTGGTGGATGATATCATTGGTAAGATGTGGGTGGCAGTTCATGTTCGTGAGCGTCCTTCATGCTCCTGTGCCTATGACTTCGTAAATGACCTAGTGGAGATGTTCACTAAAGACACTAGTTAAGGTACTCTGTTTTATCAGTATGTATGTTGTTTGCAACTTATATGGGCCTGCGTAATTTTCCCTAGCTGCGGGATGATAAACTCTGGGGTTGGGGATGGGATAACTATGTTTTTTTGGCAGTTTACTATTCAATGTTGCTTTGTTTTGGGTTGAGATTTCTGGTAATGACAGTTTGTTGTGGGTTTGGTGGATTTGGTTTTTGGTGGTGTTGCTACTATCGGCCTCTAGCCCTTTTCTGGATGGGTTCTTGGACCCAAAAATTAGGTTTATATAATTAAAAAAAATGATGCTTTATGGGGTTTTTTACATGAAAGGGTTTTCCCCATGTATATCTCGTGTATTGTGTTATATATATGCTTATATAATTCTCATTTATATTTATTTCATATTTTGTTCATAATGATTAATATCCTAAGATCTTAATTTCTAACATGGTATCAGAGCGGGTTAGACTATACTAATCATTTTTATAGGTTATACTAGAAGACGTGTAGAACCCGATGGGAAACCTCTTTATGTTCAATCAACACATGTGCAAGGCCAATTGTGCAAGACATCTGGTGTGCCTTTTCTATTGTTTTAATATTAATTCATCAAAAGCGGGTTAGGAAATGCTAATCATTTTTATAGGTGATATCTAAGAAAATTTTTACACTATTTTTTCTAACATATTCATGAAATTTCCCTAATGACTTCTCTTTATGTGGTGTTAAGTTGTAAGGTAAGGTTGTCATTTATTTTACCCCTTTTCCTTGACTGCATTTTTTGATATATTATCTTTTTATTAGTCCTATAGATTTTTTTGTTTCATTATATATCGAATAATTTGAATTACCATGAATCTTATTAATCAACTTATTAATATGTTTTTGTTTTTTTAAATATGTTTTTATCATCAAATTGCTCTATTTAATAGATTAATTTCTTTAGAAAAAAGCTAAAAGTCTTTCCTTTTAAGAGGAGTCGTGTCTTATTAAGTCCCAATAAATATTAAAAAGGACCTTAATATGTATAAATATCGTTTCCTCTTTAATAGAAGTCACTTCCTTTAAAGGGATATCCTTCCTTAAGGTCAATTCTAATTTGTATGTAATGAGTCGTATCCTTTAAGTTCAATTATAATTTTTAACAATTTTAAAAGACTTTATAACTCCTAAATTCCTAAGGTCACACCACTTTAATCATAGGAAATCATAGATTTTTGTAAGAAGTCATAATATTTCAAGGAAGTCAAAACCTTTTATCAAATGGAAATCGTTATCTTGTTTAGGGTAAATGAGGTCGCTTCCCTCTATGAAAGTTGGCCTTGCCTTGGTGTAATGATCGAGTGAGAAGATGCCATCCATTTTTAAAAACTTTGCAGACACCTTACTCTAATGAGAACATTAGATGGTCGTGATCCTTAGTATAAAGGTCACAACCCTTACATTGTTGTTATGGTCGAAAAGGCCTTCAAACACTTTTTTGTTCAATCATTTTTTCTTTTCATTTAAATTTAATGGGTTGATTAATGGTCGTGGTCCGTGAGTTTTTTTGTTCATTTTTTTCCTTCAATCATATAAATCATGTCTTAAATAATTTGAAATCTAGAAAAATATAATATGCTTGTAAGTCACATAAAAATGTTGGGATGGAGTAACAAGAAAATGGTAAGTGGAGAGGAGAAAATTTATATAAACTTAAAAATATGTCTCTTATCCAAATGTAAATTAGAAACTTGTAAATTTTATATTAACTCATCTATTAAAAAAATTAATGTTGGAGTGAACAAGAATTTTAAGTATATTTTATCCTCTAGACAATGTCTAAGATGAGATCAACTCTCCTCCATGAGCCTTCTCTATAATCTTAGACCTTGATATCTACTTCCAAAGTACACCATTATAATCCATTCCATTTTTAAAAATTAATCATACTAAATTATATCCTTTAAAATGTGTGGTGCATTGCTATGTAAAGAAGGAAGGATGAAGGGAGCTATTCATTACAATCTTTCATCTATAAATTTTGTATGTAACCTATTACCAAATCCTAACTTTAAAATCACACTTTTTTCCTTAAAAGAGGTTCTTTGAACATTCACCATTTTTAGTTATTGTAAGACAAAGACAAATGGTCATTCATATTTCAGGACATACCCTAATGCAATTGCATGTCTTGTTAGCTTCCTTTGGCTCTAGGTACCTTATTGTATTTCATACCATTGAATGGTAAAACATACAAAATAAACATATATTATGAAGGCTTGGCATCATAAATTACATGTGAAGTCCTTTAATACAAATACAGGTTTGGGTTATCATTGGGTTAATCCCACATTCATACAAATTGTGAGACAAGGGTGATTTATAAATCATTGAATGTTCCAAAAGATTTACCAAATAGGAAAACATGCTAGAGGATGAAATCCCAAAGCAGTGAATTACATTCATTGTTCCTCCACCCTCCTTTCCAAATCATATTGAAAAAGGTGTTGTACACAAAACATTTGTACCATAAGATTGAAGAGTTCCACAACTTATATATATATATATATATATATATATATATATATATATATATATAGAGAGAGAGAGAGAGAGAGAGAGAGAGAGAGAGAGAGAGAGCTTTTCTAATGGAACTTCAATTCTAAGTATAAGCTCAATAGAAAAATCAAACTTCCTTTTAAAATGAAAATCCTCATATAGTTTAAATTCAATTATTTCTAACTTCTTTGATCATTTGATATTAGGTTTTGCCTTACTTCTTTTGATCCTTTTAAGATACATATAATAAGGGTGAACCCCGTGTCTAGAGATATATTGAGAATATATGTTACATAGATCAAAAAATGTAATAAGATGAAGTTACTCTTAGTAGTTTTCCCATATAACAGTAGTTTCAATGAAACTATATGAGACATTATAAGATTGACATAAAAGATGCTATTGAGAAGAAAGAACCTTGAGAATCAAGTTGTTAGATTAAACATGATTTAGAAGAAGAAATAAGTGCTATAGATTATAATACAATAAAAATGAGGCATGAGTGGGATATGACAAGGAATTTTCAGATTGATTGGGTGTCAAAATATCCATTCATTGAACCAATGCAGAATGCAAACAAAGATGAACCTCCAACATAATGCAAGTGTGAGATTTGTAGTTGGAAATATCATATGGACAAGAAGTTGCAGCAAAAACTTGACACTGCAGATAAACATATTGGTAAAGTTTATGTAAAACAAACCATAGATGGAAAGGAAAAATTAGTGATAAGATGGAAAACAAAGGAAGAATGTCTTCATGTTAAGAATGCCCTCGAATATGATGCACATATGCAAAGAAAGGTGAAGTTTGTTGCATGTGGAGATTCAATAGAAGCTCAATTTGGAAAGATGATGGGAGAAGCACAAATGACAAAAATTGTTCAGTTGAGTGTTGTTTTTCATATTTTGACCAAAGGGCGTCCTATGACAGACTACCCAGAATATAATAGTTTATTATTCTTTATGGGCATTCCTAACTTTCCTAACACACATTGGTTAATAAACAATAGATGAGAATGGTAAAGTTGTCTTGCTGAGGTGGAAAAATAAGATTTACAGGAAAAAAATAAAAGAGTTAACCTTTATTGCATTATCTTTAGATGAAGTTACAATAGTAGATAATACTTCTTAGGTATGTATGCATGTGTATATTGTAGACAAACATGTACGCCAACCTCATCTACTCTGTATTTATAAAATGAAAGAGAATGCGACATCGTAAAATCTATTTGAACTAGTTAATAAATCTTTGAATGAAATTGGAGGGTATGGATGACTACACAATTGCTAAAAAGTTGGTGTGTGTAGGGGTTGATGGAGCTTCAATAATGCAAGGTCATAGGAACGGTCTTTGTGTAAAGCTACAAAATTCTTTTTCACCATACATTATTTCCATTCACTCCACGGCCCACAAAATAAATTTACCATTTAAAATTGTGAGCAAGTTTTCTACAGTATTAAAAGTTGAAGATCTAATCCGTGAGCTCTACTCATACATCTGCCGAAGTCCCAAACGGTTTATGGAATTTCAACAATTTGCTAATGGAATAACTGCAAGAAACAAGCTTCTTAACGATGTTGATACTATTTGGATCTCTTTGCATGGACTAGTGTAACGAGTTTTTTCATAATATCAATCCTTGATTGGAGTAATGTATGAACATCGCCTCACAGTAGACAGATCTCTTGACCTCTTGTTTCCCCTGAATTTCAATCTGTATGTCTACAATGAAATTTTGGTCCATCTTGGTTTTTTCCTTGTCCTTGTATTATGTTTCCAAAGTCCCAGTCTTCTCTCCTTTCTTCTATCGACATAATTCTCTTTCCACAAACTTAAGGTTTGAGGCTTTCTTTGCTAAAATTCCTTGTTGTTGGCTATTTTGAGTTTTCTTGAACTTAACTCATTTTCTTCCTTGTCGGGAAAGTTCTCTATCGACGAACTTGTCGAGAAAATTTTAAGTCCGTGAACCATGTTGGCAAAACTCTAAGTTCATGAACTCACAACTTTTTTGACAACTGCTCGTTAAGAAGTTTTCACTAATTGTTTGTAACTTTTTCAATCTATTGGCTATCTTTAGCTTTCACAAACTTTTAACCTTATTTCGTGAATTGTGTATTTTCCTGATTAGTTGATTCCTCGACAACCCAACAATGGTCCTTAGCCTTTGTCAAGGTCTCTTTTATCGACTTTCTATATTCTTCATGAACTTAACTCTATTGTCTTATCGGTCTTTAGTTCTTGAGTTCTATTTTTCATCGATAAGCCGACAACTCTCTTTTGTTTGTGTCAAGCATCTTCCATCAATAAAAGAAGTGCCTTATGGTCATATCCTTGCTCAAAAGGTTCCCAAAAAATATATTTTGTTGATCATTATTATTTCCCAAGCATCATGAAGTTTATCAGATTGTCACTTGGTTTGCGAAGTCCCAAATTAGCTGATAAAGCAATAAACACATTATACCAAGAATTTATGAAGTTCGTGGAGTCCACTTTTTGCTGACTAAATAAACACAACCGTCAGAACCTCAGTTTGTCAAATGAGAATATCACCAATAACCAAGTTTTGTGATGACCAAAATTATCAATAAAGGGAAATAAAATTCTTGAAAAAGTGTTTTGGTACGTCAAGTCTATGTGGCATTTATTTTAAGGTAAAAGAGAATAAAAGTTTCTAAGGCACGATTTCTACCTTCGGTTGGCAAAGTCTTCGGTTCGTGAACTAGTTTGTCAATTTGTCAATTTATAGACAAAGATAGAAAATGATAAGTTTGAAAGAATGTTGATGTCTTCTTCAACAAAATTGCTTAAGTTAAAGTGTTTGTCATTGAATCGACAAAGTTGCAAACTACCGATTTCATCGATTGAGTTCATGTGTTCACAGTTTTGCCAACAAGGCGGCAAAAGTGGCAAAGACGGAGGAAAAAGTTTCTAAGTAAAGAAAGAAGAGCCAAGTGCTTGTCAGTGAAGTTGGAGGTTCACGAACCCCCAAGTTCGTCAACAGAGGTTTTGCCGATGACTTTTTGCTGATTGAGGGAGGCTCCGATCGAGAAGTAGGAAGACAGGATAAGGTAATTGGAAAAGTTTCTAAGGGAATGTTTTAAGGGGAGATGAAGGCTTTGGCAATAAATTGGCAAGTTCACAAAATGTCGAACTCGTCGACTAAGTTTGCGGGGTCATAGTTTTGCCAATTCCCTGATAAAGCGACCAAAAGGCATTGGAAGGCTTGGTTCGTGAAAACCACATTTCACTGATAAAAAGCGTTTTGACTAAGTTTGAAAAAAGTAAGATTTCAGCGATAAAGGTGATTGTGTAATGGTTCATCAGGATGGGTTTTTGTCAATAGAAAAGAGGGAAGTGCTCAAGTTTGCAAAAAAGCTATATTCGCTGATAAAAAACATTTTTATAAAGGTTTGCAAAAAGTAACTTTTAGCAATAAAAGAAACAAAGGACAAGGTTTGCAAAAGACAGTTTTTGCTGACAAAAGGGACAAAGGGCAAGTTTGTCAGAATGAGTATTTGTCAATAAAGGCAATAGAAGCCAAGTTTGTGGAAAGGGTATTTTGCCGATAAAGTATAGAATGGTCCAAGATTGTAGAATATGATTTTTGTCGATAAAGGGATAGATGTTAAGTCTACGAGGCAACAATATGAAGATAGAGCATATTTAAATTAAAGATTTAAATATCTTGTGTGCTGGTCGACTTGGTTGGTGTCGACCCTATCGCGTGTAGACATTGGAAAGTCAAATTAGGCCAGATCCTTTATAATGATCACGTTGGAATTTAAAATGCTGCTGCCAACCTTGGAGAATGTTAATTCGACATTAGATATTTTCTTCCCATAAGGTGTCACGTCCAAGGTTATCCTTCTCACGAAGGGCAAGTCATTAAACAACAACAAATGTCTATAGATACTTCTAGCCCTAATACCCCTGCCACTATTCAAGCCACCATTTTGCAACCTCCAGTTACAAGGCAAGTTGAGGTAGATGGGCCTCAACAGAAAACACATTCAAAGGATTATACTGAAGAGAATGTTCATACTCCCAAGATGAGGCAAGGAAGACTGGTGTAGATGAACCCATTGGATCTAAGACATTGGGTGAGGAAGACAAAGAAGTGTCTTCATAATTGTTCCTTTGATTTTCATACTTTGTTATGTTGAGACTCTTATTATTATTCGAGACTATGTCTAGTTTGATATTTCAAGAACTTTATTTTACCATCTTCTGTTAGTTGTATAAGATAGTTATACAAGGAAAGTTGGTTCCTTTCTTTTACTCTATAAATTATGGGTAAAGGAGAGTGAGGGATCTTTTGGTGAAATTTCTTTTTTATGACTGGATCATCAGACATTATATTGAAAAAGTAAGGGGGATATTTGATACAGTATATGTGGTGTCATTTTGGATAGAACAGAGTATTTTGTTCTTATTGATTTCATAAATATAAGAGGAAGGTTGGCAGTGGGTCCATTATTTTCTCTGTGTATTAGCCATTTATATTGATCACCTCCTTTTATGATTGTATTTTCATTGGAGTGTCTTCTTTCGTATGTTAGAATCTGATGCAAAGGTGGTGGTTTGATTGTAGTGATTCACTCACTGACTTTCTTCCATTCATGTGTCTAGAAAAAGGCCATAATAAATTATTATTATAAGTAAGATTCTTGTCTGCAATACAATGTGTATTGTGGTTTTGATTGAATTTCATATTGTGGAAAATTGCCTTTCCCACTTTCAGGTTAAAAGTGTGCCAACAAACATAAAATTTTCATCTTACGAAGGGAGTGTACCTTCTAAAACACTCGGAGGGTAATTTATGAAAAATTATCCAACTGTTGGTGGAGTTTGTTACTGTTAAAATGGGTGAGTCTTTATTAAATAAGTGGTGACAAAAATTTGTTCACTAACAAATTTTTGATGACTCTACTAGGGAATCAGATAGTAAGATATTTGCAGTTAAAAGTTATTGGTTTCCCCTCATCTTATATAAATATATTGTTTGAATCCAAAGTTATAATATTATTGTTGCAACCGTGAAGAGAGATTCAAAACATATATTGCAAAATTTTAAAAGGAAGGTTTAAAAGAGTAATTTATTTTCTCAAGTCACAGCACGCATGAAATGTTCCTTCCTTAAACTCTAAAAAATTCTTGTTGGAACGTGAAAGACACAATACCTATGGTGCTTTAGAGAGGGTTTGGACCAGTGCTCCAACCCAATATAAATTGGCTTAATGTTGAACAAGAAGACATCATCACTGGTTTACGAAATTTGGCTTGGGAGAACAGAACGATGAACAAACAGTTTCATCAGGTCAATCAAACCCTTAACATTGAAGAACTTGGCAAAGAACCAAGGAGACAAGCCAAGGAGTTTGGCATGGCACAAGAAAACTATCTTGTAGAAAGAATTATTGTAGTACCAAGGAGGAAAAGACCCTTCCAGATCCACGAAGCCCCTGACAATAGGAGAAACAATCATCGGGACAACCGTTAGAACAACCAACAAAATAATCAACAAAATAACCCTCACAATAATCAGTGATTGTTAAGAGGTGGTGGCTCTATTGATTTGTAAGGTACAATTGTATTATTGAAGCTGGCTCCTAAAAGGTACACAAGAGGAGACATAAATAAATACATAAATGACTCTAACTTTGATTTATTAGAATCTGCTAATTTTACCACCTTTCCTTTAAATCGTAAAGTTGGGTCTTCTAGCAAAGGTTCATCTCTTGTTCGCCCTATTTCATCTCGTGTGTATCAAGCACTGGTCTTACACAATACTACCTTGCCCATGGTGTTCAATCTACAACCTAACATGGCTCATCAACAACAGCAACCACCCATTCCTTGGGGTGCTACTATTGGTCCATTGGCACTTGGTGTTTGCTTACATGATTTGCCCTGAGGTTTTGGAAAGATTTTACCAAAATTCAAAGGAGATGGGAAAGTCACACTAGATGAACACATTAATACCTTCTTTGTTGCATGCTCCATCTTGGGTGTCCAGCATGAAGATGTCTCTTTCAGATTTTTTGTTGAAACTTTGTCCAAAGCTACTGTAGATTGGTTTTACCACCTTGTCCCTGGGTCCATTGATAGTTGGGTCACTATGAGAACACAATTTGGAAATAGTTTTAAAACCACTGAGAATGAACATACTTTATTGGCCTAGTTAACTTCTCTGAAGAAAGAAATACATGAGCCTGTGAGGGAGTTTGTGGCTAAGTTCAATCGGATTGTAAACATAATAACTCCCAACATGAGACCCAGTGACGACATATTAAAGTGTTTCTTCATTAACTCACTACTTCCAGATGTTAGTTACGCTTTGAAAAGGGAAGGCGTGACATATTTACAAGGAGCTCAAGAAAAAGCTATTTCTATTGAAGATGATCTCATAATAGCTAGGAAATGGAGAAAAGAGTTGCAGGCAAATAAGGGTTAGGCAAGTACCTCCACTGATCCTGTAGTATAACGCCTGGCTAATGATATACTTTCTCTTAAGAGGAAAATACCTAGAGGACAACAACAACCTTATTATCATGATATTCCCAGGAGGGATTATAGAATGCCAAATAACAACAATAGAACCCCAATGCTGACTGGTCCAACGTAGAGGCTAGCCTTGGGAGGCCCTTCGACCAGTGGTAAAAATAATCATATGGTATGTAATTTCCACCTTACTATTGATCATGATGGAAACTCTTGTCCTGAAATGACAAGGTTTATGCAAATGTTGTCTATGAATGAGCATGTTGATGAACCAATAGTGGAGGAAGATGACACAGTGCAGATTGACGACGCTAGCATAAATTTCCTAGAATATGAGTTTGATTCAGATGGAAGTGAGGACTTATATATCGAATTGGAAAATGTAAATTGTATCATCTTTACCAAAGGACAATAAGGTCACAGAAAAGATGACGAACATAAGAACTAGTCTAGCAATGATAATCCTTCTCCAAGAGTCATATTGCACAAGAATGCCATAGGAGCACCAAAGAAAATAGACGGGGGCACTCCTAAGACAACATCTCCTAAGGTGCTCTCTTCTCCATCTAAAGAATATGTTCCACCTGATTTTGATACAGTGGAATCCTGTAAAAATACCAAGATTCAATTCTCACTGGTAAAAGATATTAGGCTGAATCCTGCCGAGCTAGATAGGCTAGTAAGGTATGTAAAACAAGAACCCTCTTCTTCCTCAACTCATGTAAATGCTCAATTCTCAAATAATATAGAGAAAGGAAAAGCAATTCCCACAGAACATGCCTCTAGTTCTAGAAAGTCTGAGCCACAAAACCCCTTTGAGAAACCAAATCCTTTCTATGTTTCCCTTTTCATAGCTTGATATAAAGTGAGCAATTGTGTCATAGATTCTGGGGCCTCTAAGAATGTCATGCCTGCTCAGGTAGCCAAAGCCCTCAATTTATCCCTTACCTCATCTCATGGGAAATGTTACTCAATGGATTTCACACAAGTTCACATCATTGGATAGATCAAAGATGCCCAAGTACCCTTAGTAGATTATCCCAAAAAGAAAATCAAGTTGACTATTATAGTAGCTGACATCCCTGCCAGTTATGGTATGCTGCTAAGTAGGAGCTTCTGTAGAGACCTTAGGGGTGAAATTCAAATGGACTGGTCGCATGCCTTGATACCTATAGAAGGGAAGAAAGTTCGATGGAATCCTGAACCCAAGGCCAAATTCACTGTCTTGAAGTCTGGAGATCCCAGGTTAGAGATCTTATATGTAGAAAATGGTTCGGGAACTTATATGATCTCCTCTACTTCAGACACAGAGAATCTTGAATTGATTGAACCAAACTTGTCAAATGAATTGTGGACCTTGGAGTTTGATGGAAGTTGCTCGTCATCTGGGTTAGGTTTAGGTATAGTGTTGATATCTCCTGATGATTACAAGTTCCCCTTTGCCTTTAAACTGAAATTTGAAAATAATAACAATATTGTTGTATATGAAGCATTACTTTTGGGACTCGAAATGGCCAAGGAGAAAGGGATTAAGCAGTTGAGAGCTCTGGGTGATGCAGAGCTTATTGTTAAACAAGTAAGGAACATTTTCTCTGTGAAGAATGGGAGGTTGAAACACTATAGAAATAGAATTTGGGACAATTTAGATTATTTTGGTGCTTTTTCTATTGAATATGTCCCTAGAGAGCTAAATACTAGGGCAGATTCCCTGGCAGTTTCAACATCGCTACTAATTGTTCATCAACTAGGATTTGCTTTAACTTTATTATTCTAGCCTTGACTTCTTCCTGTTCTTTGTATAATTTTCTAGCAATAGCCTCTTTGAATTGGGTTGTATGTACTACTAAGGATGTAACCTTTGGAGTAGATACTTCTCCGATGCTCTATACAATCATCTTGTCTTGTATATATGATAGTATGCATTCCACATATGTTTTATTTTCTATAGAAGAAAGTACCTGTATTGGCAATTCTTCACTTTGATGGTCAAAACTAGAATCCTCCATGAACCTACAAGTTTTTTCTTGGCTTGTAAACAATCCCTATTCCCTTCTCTTGATGGAATCCATTGCCATGGCATTTGAGATACTCCATCTTGACAACAAGACGTAATAACCCTTTGATCACTCTTCTTCCTTGCTATGAAGTAATGTTTTCTATATTAGAGTCAGACTTTGGGGGAGAATTTGAATTTTTTGTTATATACTACTCCTCTTCCCCCAAAAGTTAATTTAACTTCTTCTTTTCCTTTAGGATTCTCCTCTCCTTAACTCTAACAGATAGGGAAAATGGCTAGAACTCCTTCGTCTTGATAAAATTATCATCAACAAGAAATTTCTCACAAGCCTTTTACCTCACATCTTTCAGATTTGTGGTGTGAAAAATCTCTTGCATTAGAGTTGGAGTTGGGGGTGGGCTAGAACTTATTCTGTCATCCCCATCATGGGATTGATCCTATGCACTTGTTATGTGTGTTATGGGAGCAATGTCTCTTATGCACTCTATCACCTCATAGTCAACCAAAGGGACAACTTCATCCCAGGCTTGTTTCTCTATCACATGTTGTTTCCTAAATACACCCTCATTGTAGATACATGTGGTGAGAGGGCCTATTGCATGATTGGTCAACCTCCATGGGGGAAATTATCCCTCCTTGATCCTCATGACCAACTTTAGGTGGTTTGAGAACCTAATCACCAATATTGTAGGTAGCTTAAGCACTTTAGAAAGAGTTTTTGCATTCTCCAATTTCTTCTTCATCCTCTCAAGAGGATCCTTAATTTCATGGAAAGAACCCTATATTTAGAATCTAACTCTCCTTTTATTTTTGTATTTTAAGTATACATCCTTCTTTCAGTCACAATCCTCTCCACGCCATCTTGACAATTTGTAATCAAATCCTCATGCTCATGGAAGGAATGTTGGAAATCACCTTTTCCTTTACTTTTTCTCAATTTTATCAATGAATCCCTTGGGGTTTATCTCTATGATTTCTAGTATCCATGTATAAGAATCTAAACATTTCACCAACCTTCTCAAACCCCTCCTTGTTGTAGACTGGGAAGTCTTTCAATTGAATACCTAGTGACATGAATCTTGCTTTCTTATATTTCTTGAAATGTTCAAAATTTATAGAATTTAATTCCTCAATACTTTTAAATAAGATATCATGTTTGGTACATCACAAGACAAGAAATATGGAGAGATTGTGGCTCCATAAATATTGATAATTATGCTCCTTGAAAAAAGAAACCAATCCCCCAATTATTCTACAATTTTCCTTTGGGTTCAAATTGAAAAAGCCTCAAGAACAATCGAACTTCAATAGATAACCTAGGCCTAATGAAACCTAGTTTCTACAATATTAGTGTCATGAAAGGATCTTCAAACTTGGGGTAAGAAGCATGGGGGTGATTCTTGTCCATGTGCATAGTCCAAAATTGAGTTGAATTTAAATACGTTCCTTCATTGTTTGAGAACTTAAACTTGATTGCCAATTTGTTGTCAAATTCCCCAACCATAACAAACAAGAAGAGAAAGCGCAGAGATGAATACTTCTTGAATCTTTTATCACATAGGGGCATTTGAGGTCTTGAAGTTTGATATCTCATTACATGTAGGTGATTTGCCAAAAATGTCCCATAGTTAAACAATGTGTTGACACATCTGTTTTGATTATCCTCCCAAAAGTCAAGCATGCCCAAGTTCATATTACCATCCACATTAGTGCACATGTTTGTGTATAGTCCTTGGTATACCTCCTAGAAGTAATTCTCAAACTAGGTAGCTTTTAGAGGCTTCACCTCTTATGTGGGGATGCGATCAATGGTTCTCCTTTCTTCCTAGGCTTCAATTTAGGTAGCTTTGTAGACCTATACAAATGGTAATCCTTCCTATATTGTGTAACTAAAGTTTGCATATTTAATGCCACATTGACATCCTCCCTAATCCTGAATGCCTTCTGAATCAATTTCCTATTTAGGATGAACAACATATTACCCAAGCTATCATTCATTTGCCTCTACTTCTCATCATATATTTTTGTAGCCTAGGTCACAATATCTAGGTTAACAAAGTAATTGGGCAACACCACCTTTACAAAGTCTAGATTTCATGCATTAATAATTGGTCTATGCATGTTCCTCTTATAGAGCATTCCGATAAAAAGATCTCTTTCCATGATTGTGATTGTTGCATCCCTAATATTCTCCTTAGCATCCACAAAATACTAGGTAAGAGCAAGACCCTTTCTAGTTGTCTTCTTATATTTCTTTGAAGCCCATGGGATTGCTTTGGTGGTCATCTCAAACATAGTTCTCTTAGATCTCATCTTTGTCTTTATGCAACAATAGAACTTGGAGTTTTCAGACATTACTAGGACTTGTAGCAATATAATGACAAAAAACTAGGGTTTGTATTACACATGGATTCTATGGATAGTAACACACAAGTATACTAGTAAACAATTTTAAGAGATGAATACAAAACCCTCCTCAGATTTATAGATAAAATCCTATTTTGATGATTTAAGAGATTTTCCAATTATGTTTAAGAAAAGCTAGACACAAAGATACTATGGAATAACTTACCTAGAGATTAGAAGCTTCCTTGAACCCACACACATCTAACACTTGACTCTTGACAATTCCATACGACACAACATGCAAACACAATTCCTTTGATGCATAAACTCTTTGTGATAACCTCAAGTTTAAATTGGTTAGTTCATATAGGACAATGGGCTTGACAATAAATTCTTTGCTTCAAACTATGGCTTCTATGACTTTGGCAGAAAGTTAAGGCATTTGTTGGCGTAGAATGAGATTTGAATGAATTCTTGGTTGCTAGAACAAGATGATATTGTAACATGAAAAAGGCAAAATTTTTATTAATGGCTATCGACTCATTTCATGTGAAGGTGACCTCAGTCATTAAGTTGTTTGAAATTATATTCTCGATCAACAGTTGGCACTTGTTCCTATATTAGCTTTAAGATCCAATGGGCAGTGCATAACAACTAATATAAACTATCAAGCAATTTGATTGCCCACTATGGAGCAATCAGCTGCTATCCAATTAACTTGGTCCATGTAAGCATAGTTTGCTTAGCTGGATGTTTCATTGTATTTACTTGCTAATGCCATGTATATCCCTTGTGGCATTTTCTATTTTGTTTCTTTATGCGCGCAACAACCATGGTATCAATCCTTTGAACGTCTCAACTAATGAGTAACACCCTCATGTCCTACCACATAGATTGGTTAGGTCCACAATTCATCCACATCCAAGCCTTGAAAGTTAACACTTAGCAAATGGTCCATTAGAATTTGAAATGAAAATGATTAACCACTTAACAAATGTGGCTAATGAGAAATTGCTACGTGGCACAATGTATGAAAAGTAGTGTGTATAGAAATGAGCCTACCACGTAGGTGACATTGGCCAATAAAAGTTTGCCATTAAACATTAATGAAGGATAAAGATAAGCAATACTTAACAAAGAACAAGATTGACGATGAACATAGAAAATGCCAAAATCTAATAGTAAAAGCATAATGGCCCAACCTAAAATGCACAATAGGGAATTACTCATTGTCAAATGATTGAGCACAATGTAGCAAAGGATATATAAAGGGCAAAAAATAGAGTGTAACAATGAGCATGAGAAGAAAACTCGGTAATCAACAAGCGGTTAAAATAAGCACATGCTTTAAGTTATGATTCCACCGGCTATTATGAGTCAACTTCAAGAAGGAAAAAGGGATGTGATGGCCTCTTAGACATGCATCGAAGGTTTAGACTAGGGTTTAACATAGTGTACATCATTCTTCATAGACAAACAATATTTCCCAACACAAAATGATACAAAAATTTGGACATTATTGGCAAGAGGCGAACACAATACATCTAGTGATATGTATAATACAAAATATAGACAAATCTATGATTTCTTTTAATTTTTAAGAAAAAAACCATTTTTAACAAGGTTTATTACATAATGTATCTTAAAAAACTATAGGTTTATTGGAAATATACGTGTCTCAAAAAGAAAATTATAAATTAGTCCTTCTTATGGTTAATACTTGCCGTGTCACCATTGAATATTTATGGAAATCATCATCAATGTTAATAAATTAAAATACTTACAAAATTGTTTCTTTCTTATAAAATCATAGAGAATATCTTAAATTATCACACTCATAAAATTCTTGAAAAGTAATAACAACACCTTTGTAGTGCTTGACTATCGTGACCATAAATATTTATGCTTATATACCATTTGATAGCATTTTTGAGGAACCTAAATTTGATAATTACCTTACCTATCAAATAAAAATTTCATGATAATTATCTATTTAAAGTTACCCTTCAAATATTAAAACATATTTTAATTTAAAAATAAAATAAAATAGATAAGAATAATCTTACAGAATGTTGATGGTTCTTTTTAAAATTTTAATTATATATACGGCGAAAATACCTAAATACAGCCATAGACCATCCAAATTTAAGCTCTCAGTGCTATTACTCGTAATTAGCCCTTTCTAGCCTAAACAATAACAGGACTAATCCTTAATCGTATTCAAAATTTATAGACCAGCTTTGGGAGCAACTAGAAAGTTTTTGGCGGGTGATTTTCTCTATTGGCATCCATATCCATATCGTCCCCAGTGGGATCAACTATCATTAGACATGAATTCGTGGCAGAATCCCTTTGGGGTAAACTCAAACCCTAATTTCTAAATCCTTCTTCTCGACCTCTGATTTACGTTGTCATATTCGCCAACAAGTCTGATAAATTAAACATCTGTTACTGGTGTGAAATGTAGGAAAACCGTCCAAATGCGTCTCTAAAACACACGGCTTTGAATTATCACCAAAAAATTTCAGGTTCTTATCCTTTCCTTTCTCAACCATCATCAGATATGTGTTTTGTCATGTATTTTCGCGCTGTTAAATCAGAGTTTGGAATTCCTTATATAATGACTGTAAATTAGACACAACTTCAATGCCATGGCATAATTTGGCTTATATATATGGAATATATGTATTGCAGCCTAGTATTTGAAGAGAAAGAATATATAATAGAGAAAGGCTTCTGGAAAAGACCCGGTGAATATGGAATATATGTATCGTAGGCTAACGTATGAAGAAAAAGTTAGAACATATAAGAGAAAGGCTCGTGGCTTGCAGAAATGAAATGAAATGATTTTAATTATGTCCACTAGGCTGAACGGTCTATGGGCCACAGATTGTACCGGTTGTCTCAACTTTTCAAAGATTTGTAGGACAGGTGGCATCTTGTAAAAGGTTGCTCCTTCTCTTGTCAGTAGCTATTCCAACCATTTTATTCTGTTTTCTTCAAATAACTCTACCATGGAACCAACTCTTAGTGTTGTTCTTATATAGCTCGGATGTCCACGGACTTTAGACATTCAAGGATGAAATGTTCCTCCATTGTCCCTATGGTGCAAAAAAAAAAGAAACTTTCTCTTCCCACTCTTTTTAGGTGTCGTCTATTTGCTTGTGTTGCATCTTTGAGCAATGAGGATCTTTTCCCTCCATTTGATTTCAGCCCTTTATGTGCTTTTTCACAATGCTCGTAAGTCATGTTGAACTGTGTAATCGTTTCCTACATTTTTCATTCACATTGTTTTTTGTCTTTGTTAAGGTTTGGGCAATTGTTTAGGTTAATGTCTCAATGAATCATCCATTTTTATTTTTGTTTCATCCACGTATTCTTTTTGTGCAACTCTTCATCTCTTGCAGCCCTAGGCCACTTGCCAATCTTCATGTTTTCTGTTTTTTTCAAGTAACACAATAACTTGGTCATAGTGTTTGCCTCTGTTAAACTAGTGTTAGTTACATCCTAATGGTCATCTCTTATCTCGTTCTTATCCCTTCTGCTTTTTTCCCTTATGGCTATTTTTAGCCTTTGTATATTCTATATATACAGCTTTACTGTGTCTTGTAAATCATTCTCTTCTGATTAATATATTCGAAGTTTCTGTAATATGGTATCAGAGCAGGTCCTTTTCTCAGGGCCTATCCGAAGATCGTATATTCTGAAATCTGTGGGCGCCGTTTTTTTATCATGATTTGTGATCATATTCGTTTATTCTGCTCTTAGTCTTCTATCTGAAGGTTTAAATTATATGCTCGTAATTTTTTGGATGATTCGCTGGTTGAAGGTCGCGAACCTTGTTTGGGCGCCGTTTTCTGAGACCTACGTTTCTGGAATATGTCTTCCATAACTCTAGTTTGAGGTCGCGTTTTTAATATGTAGGGTTGCGATTTTCTATGGGCGTTGTTTTTTTTTCTACCCTAGGCGGAGTTATGTTTTTCTGCTAAATCGTGGCCTCCATTTGGACCATTTTTTTGCTCGAAAATCATGGTTTTTCTAACTCCTCTGTTGATTTGAGACCCGTTGGCACGAGATCTCTGTGTGTTTATTCCAAAATCTCGTGATTTGACGGTCGCGTTTTCTGGGTCGCAATTCATTTCGGCGGTTTCGTTGGAGGGTCTTTCTCTTGATCGCGGATTCTGGTATTACCCCTCAGTCATTTGCAAGTGACGGTCTCATCTGGTTTTTTTGGTCGCCATAAAAGGGTTTTGTGGTATGCTCTTGATCATCGAGGGTTTTTTGGTAAGCGTTTTCTGTGCCTGTAGCACTTCAAACGCTCAACAAATCATTTTGTTCTTGATCGCATTTTTGAAATCCAGTGGTTTTTTTGTTTCCTTGGGATTTCCTATTTGAAACCCTAGTCGGCATACTGTATTTCCATTCGCCATTATTCTCTATGTTTGATTGAAAGGCCTTCAGCAAGCAGTGAATATGCAAAAATGGCGTCTCTTGAGCATAACGATTCTGTGGTCTCTGCCTTCATGGCCAAGCGACCTGTAGATCATGTCAACTCGTCTGCTTGGTACATTGACTCCGGTGCCTCTCGACACTTCACACATCGGCGAGACTGGTTTACGGAGTACATGCCTTTCAAGGATTCTGTCATCTTTGGTGGAGGTGAAGAATACACTGTTGTTGGAAAAGGCAACGTCCAAATCCAGTCTGCCGGGAGAAATTTAATATTTCTCGATGTATATTTCGTACCTGGAATGGAGCTGAACCTCCTCTCTGTCAGTCAGATAATGCGACATTCACCTCATTTGGATGTCATTTTCAGCATGCATACTTGCAGTATAATGGATCGTTAGACACGTACTGTTGTTGCCAAGGGTCTTGAGGATCATGGTCTTTATAGGCTCATGGACTCTAGTGATTCTCACAAGCATGCCATGGCAGCCAGGAATACCTCCATCAGCAAACTCTGGCATCAACGTTATGGGCATCTCAATATGTACTATCTCTCTCAGCTCGCTCGAGAGGGTCTGGTTGGTGGTCTTCCAGAAATTCAGACTCTAATTCCTGGTGTTTGTGATGCATGTCAGGCTAGCAAGCAGCATCGTACTCCATTTCCAAATGGTGATAAATGGAGAGCATCCAAAGTTTTGCAGTTAGTTCACGTTGATGTCTATGGACCCATGAATACCCCTTCAGTTACTGGATGTCGATATTTCCTGCTTCTGGTTGATGATTTCAGTAGAAAGATGTGGGTGTATTTCCTAAAAAGGAAATCAGATGTCTTTAGTACATTTCAGCAGTTCAAGGCTTTGGTGGAAAAAGAGTTCGGCTGTTCAATAATCACTCTTCGATCTGATAATGGAGGGGAGTTTTGTTCTTCTTCCTTCATTCATTTCTGTGCTGCACATGGTATTAAACGCCAACTGACTACACCATACACACCTCAACAGAATGGTGTGGTTGAGCATCGCAATCGCACTATTACAGAAATGGCACGGTCTATGTTGGAACATAAAAGTGTTCCTAAGAAATTCTGGGCTGAAGCAGTCTACACTGCTGTCTATCTTTTGAATCGATCTCCTACCTATGCCGTTCGAAAGAAGACTCCTGAGGAAGCTTGGTCTAGTTGTAAGCCGTGTGTCAACCATCTCAAAATTTTTGGTTCCACTGCTCATGTTTGGATCCCAGATGCCAAGTGCACTAAGCTGGATTCCAAAAGTCAGAAACTCATGTTCACTGGGTATAGTGAAAATCATAAGGCTTACAGACTAATTGATATAGATACTGACCGTCTTATATTCAATCGTGATGTAGTCGTTGATGAGACTACTGGGCCTTTTCTTCTCTCTCCTTCATCTATTCCTCTTGAGGATCAGCCTTTGACGGATTTAGATTCAGGTGTTTGCATTCCTCTAGCTTCATCTGATGGGAGGGCTCCTGCTGTTCTGCCCGCCTCTCAGCCTGGATCTCCACTTGCCTCAACTTAGGATATTCTGGTTCCTCCTGATCTTGTTTCGACTCCTTCAGATGATGATTCTGCTGTCCCTCTTCCAGATGCTGGCTCATCTGCTCTCCGGCCAAAATGGTGGGCCAAAACCATTGGTGACGTTCATGATAATGAACTCCTCGAAGGAAGATCTACTCGGAAGAAGAGCAAGCAGTCAAATTCGGTCAATTTTGCTCTTATGGCCAATCTTCACAGCGTTTCAGAGCCTCAATCTTATTTTGAGGCTCAAGGTGTACTTGAGTGGGAACAGGCTATGGATGCTGAGCATCAGAGTCTTCTGAAGAACAATACTTGGGTGTTGTTTGATCTCCCTCCTAGGAAGAAACCTGTTGGCTGCAAATGGGTCTACAAAGTCAAGTACAAGGCCGATGGGACTCTTGATAAATATAAGGCTAGGTTGGTAGCCAAAGGTTACTCTCAAAAAGAAGGTGTTGACTATGAGGAGACTTTTGCTCCTACAGCAAAAATGAGCACCATTCGGCTTGTCCTTGCTATGGCAGCTCAATTTGGGTGGAAAGTCCATCAAATGGACGTCAAGAGTGCCTTTCTCAATGGCGAGTTGAAGGAAGAAGTCTATATGAGGCAACCTCCTGGTTTCAAGGTTGCTGGGAAAGAACATCAAGTCTGCAAACTAGTTAAAGCTCTCTATGGTCTCAAATAGGCTCCACGCACATGGTATCTCAAGATTGATCAGTATCTTGTTGATCGGGGCTTTCAGCAGAGTCCATCTGATTCCAATCTGTATGTCAATCAGTATGCTGATGATAGACTCCTTATTGTTGTATATGTTGATGATTTGATCATTACTGGTAGCTCAGAATCATTGATTCATCAGATCAAGCATGATCTCAGCCACACTTTTGACATGACAGACTTGGGTCTCTTGCATTAGTGTCTCGGTATTGAGGTATGGCAGCAATCTGACAGTATCTTTCTCTCCCAATCGAAGTATGTTCGGAGTCTGTTGGACAAATTCAGGATGACAGATTGCAAATCAGCTTCTACACCAATGGAGAAAGGCCTGAAACTCTCTGCTCATTCAGACTGTCCTGTAGAGAATGAATCATTATTTGGGCAATTAGTTGGCAGTCTCATCTATCTCATTGCCACTCGACCTGATCTTAGTTTTGTAGTCAGCTACATTTCTCGATTCATGACAGCTCCTAAAACTGAACACTGGATTGCAGCCAAGCGTGTGTTACGGTATGTGCATGGCACTTCTGACTTTGGAATTTTATATGGCAGGTGCAAAGATCCTCAGCTGATCGGTTTTACAGATTCAGATTGGGTAGGTTCTGTAGATGATAGAAAATCTACCTCTGGATATGTTTTCAGTTTGGGCACAGGTGTAGTCACTTGGACCAGCAAGAAGCAGCAGGCAGTGGCTCTCTCCTCCACAGAAGCTGAATATAGGGGAGCGGTTAAAGCTGCCTGTGAGGCAGTTTGGCTTCGAAGGATGCTTTCCGATATCCACATGTCTCCAGCTGGTCCTTCACCTCTGTATTGTGACAATCAAGGGGTGTTGAAACTTGCCAAAAATCCTGTCTTTCATGAGCGGACAAAGCATGTTGATCTTTATTGTCACTTTATTCGCTAGCTTGTTGAAGATGGCTCTGTTGTGTTGCAGTATGTTCCTACAGAGAATCAAACTACCGATATTCTCACCAAGTCTCTAAGCCCAGATAAGTTTATCAAATTTAGGAGGCATCTTGGTGTTGTTGATCGATTGACCATTATGGGAGGGTGTTAAACTATTGTTAGTTACATCCTAATGGTCATCTCTTATCTCGTTCTTATCCCTTCTGCTTTTTTCCCTTATGGCTATTTTTAGCCTTTGTATATTCTATATATACAGCTTTGCTATATCTTGTAAATCATTCTCTTCTAATTAATATATTCGAAGTTTCTATAATAGCCTCTAATGGGAAAGTACCTATCTTTGTAGGGGTAATTTCATAAGGAACTAAAGCCTTAATTCTGAAATTGTTTGTGTTAGACACTTTTGGATCCTTTCTATTTGCCTCCATTTCAAATTTGATGTTCCACTAGCCCAAACCTCGCACGCATACAACCATTGGTGTGACAAGTAACCTAAATAGGACCTTGGTGGTCTTCTGATCCCATAATTCCGCTTTCTTGCATTTGTTTTGGAGTGCATAAAGAGCTCTCCAACCTTCTTGATTCTTTTTATCCTACATGTGTCCTAGCTGAGTTTGCTGTGAAAATTGAGGCCAAAATACTTGTATTTTGACACCACTTCAAGAGACTCTCCTTCAAACTGAAAGCCGAAATGCTTCTTCTTCCATTTCAACGAGAAAACTAGAATTTTGGTTTTGCCGATGTTCACCTACATCCCCACTTTTTTATAAAAGAGCTCTAAAGCCCGTAGATGATCTCTCAAATCTTGGGTTATCTCTGCCATTAGAATTAGGTCATCGGCATAAAGTAGGAGTTTCACCACATACTTGGCCAAGTGGATCCCTTCCCCTCCAAATTTGTTTATCTAATCTTCTAGCTTGTCAATGTATAACCCAAATAAAGTTGGAGATAGAGGGCAGCCTTGTTTGACATCTCTATCACTCCCGAAACTTTCAGACAACCTTGTTTGCATTTTGATTTTAGCCTTAACTTGCTCATATAATCTGTGAACTGCTGCCTTGTGATGTGCTGGGATCCTAGTTCCTCCATTCTGCTCCGTAATTTGCTCCTTGGCACTGTGTCAAATGCTTTCTTAAAGTCCACAAAGCAGCAATAAACATCCTCTTTTTTGTCCCAAACCTTTTCAACTAGGTTTGAGTGTGACACAATGATCAATAGTTGAGTGTTTGGGTCTAAAACCTGCTTGCCCCTTTTCTCTCTTTCAATGTTCCTCTGTCCAACTGCTAATTCTACATTCTATCATACTCCCAAAGAGCTTTGGAAAGAGAGGATTGACCATGATAGTTTGATAATTTGAGGGATTATTTACTTCTTCACTTTTAAACAAAAGTATGGTTAAGCTGGTTGTCCACTCCACCAGGAACCATTTTAAATGACCTCATTTTCTTTGATTTGATGTGCTAGGATTTCGGCTTCTCATTTTAGATGCTCCCCATTGAAAAGACTAGTAGAGAGCAGCAAGAGGCTTTTCTCTATTACTGTGGAATGTCGAAGTCTTAAAACATTGATTTGGCTTCTGTTAATTTTTGTGAGAACTCAGGTGTTGTGCAGATGTTTCCAAATATTCCACCGATATTCTTCTTTTAAACATTTCATATGACAAAACCTGCTGCCATTTTGTGCATATCTCTCAAAAATTTCATTTTAGTGGTAAATTCGGTCCACTTGCTTAGCGATTGCACAAGCGAGGTCCTTTTGGGGACATTGTAAGGAAATAGTTGAGCAGCTCTATGCCATATGCAAGCAGCATAGGTGGATGTTAAAATCAGATGGTCAGTTGACTCTGTGCCACATTTTGGGCAGGTATTTGATCCCCTCTACTATGTAGTTTGCAAATTATCTGTGGCGAGGATGTAATGTCCCCATTTTGTGCATACTCAGTTTGAGGACAATTAGCCTATATCTCAAGTTTTCCCGTAGGCTAATTGTTGATGTATGGGAGAACTCCAACTTTCTTGGAGAACATAGAGGTGATCAGGCAGTGGTTTATTTATTGACAGTGAGTTTAGGAGATGTCAGTAAGCCCAATGACACTTTCCGACTGTGATTCTATCTTTTTGAGAGCACTCCACACTTTTTGGAGAACGCATGATTAGTCAGATTGGGTTTTTGACAGCGACAGTGAGTTCAGGAGGTCTTGATGAGTCCCATGGTTCTTTCAGAATGCAATTCCGACCTTTGGGGAGCTCTCCACACTTTTTGGAGAAGCAGGCTATTTTTAGTATGATGCCAAGTTGGTACGGTTCATCATCCTAAGACCTCAGAAGCATTATGGTATGATTAGAAGTTCGAGTTTGATTCATTTTGATGCTTTCCGCAACTTGGTTGGACAATTTAATTATTAAATAGTTATGACTTAAGTTGTCTAAAAGGTATTATTCGAAAAGACAACTAATGTGTGTAACTATTCTTTGGAAAGGTTTTTAAGTTGTGCATACAGGGGGCACTAGACTAAGGGGGACTGCACATGAACAACTTATTATTTTGAAATAAGTTGTAGAGGAAAAAGAAAAGTAATATTATATTCACTCCAAAAAGTTATAAAAGGGGTGCAGGAGCTCAGTGTTGGGGTCACTGATGATTTGATATTTTCTTATGCTGTTGAGAGAAATTGTGTTCTTCTCCCAATTTCTTGAGGACGAAAACCCTTTTGAGATTACTGGTTTCGGGGACGAAAACCCCCCTAGTTGGTCTTGGTGGTTTCATACAAAAATTACGTTTGTGCTGTAATGGAAGATTTTGTTTGGAAGTTTGTTTCTTCACATATTTTTAAGTGTTTTTAAGAATGAACTGGACGTTGGAAATGAAGGTTTGAGTTTCAAATATTGAGTTTTGTTTGGATGAAGTTTTGTATACCTTGCTGGCCGATTTTTTCTTTTCCAGGTCTGCCGCCCCAGTTGCTATGTTGATTGAAGATTCTAAGTCAAAGAGCCATCAAGATAGGGCGGAAATTTTCTCATTATCAAGCCGCTTTCATTAGCAAGGTTTTGGAGCTGCTAAAACGGAGTTTGGGAAGATATTGTGGGTCTAAGTTGCTGGATGTACTATGCTGGTACAAGCCGTACCATTCTGGGTGAGGGCGTGAGAGTCTAAGGGAGAATCACCCCTCTTTGCTTTGGATTTCTGCTATGTATGATGGCGCCTTGGATTGATGTTGATGAATATTGAGAATTTGGAATGGTCTTTGTGTTATTTGGTGGGTTTGATGATTGCATGTTGCTGTTTGAGGTTTCCTTCAATGTTGTCCTTTGTAGCAGAATTGTGCAACAGTGATTCAGTGGGCTCAGCCTCCAAACATAGTGTGTTTTTGGGCCTTCATCATTATCTGTTTCAATAGGGTTTTCAGTGGGTTCAATGTGCAAACCCAGTGTGTTTTCTATTACGCTCAGTAATTGGTAAAAAATTGATTGTATAACTAAGAGCAAATCGCTCAATAAAAGATACAAGAGATTACAAAAAAGGCAAGTTTCTAGAATAGAAACTGCAAAAGATCGATGACACTATCTTACCAAAACTATGTACAAAAATATACATGAATGACCATTAAATAACTAAACATAAATATTATTCTAATACCCTCCCTTAATGGGCAATCTATCAACTACACCAAGAGACCCCCTGAATTTTACAAACTTATTTGGACCGAGGGACTTGGTGAGGATATCTATTGTCTGATCCTCTGTTGGAACATACAACAACTGAACTGATCCGTCTTCAACAAGCTTTCTAATGAAGTGACAATGAGTTTCCACATGCTTGGTTCTTTCATGGAAGACTGGATTCTTGGCAAGTTTGAGAACTCCCTGATTATCACAGAACAAGGGAGTCGGACCTACTTGAGATATTTGCATATTAGCAAGCATTCGGCGAAGCCAAACTGCCTCACAAGTTGCCTTAACTGCTCCCCGATACTCTGCTTCTGTCGAGGAGAGAGCCACCGCCTGCTGCTTCTTACTAGTCCATGTGACTGCACCGGATCCCAAACTGAACACATACCCAGATGTTGATTTCCTGTCATCAACTAACCCTGCACAATCTGAGTCTGTGAAACCACTGAGTCTAGGATCGTGACTCCTTGAGTAAAGAAGTCCATAATCAGAAGTGCCCTTCACATAACGCAGCACACGCTTCGCTGCAACCCAATGATCAGCCTTGGGGGCTGTCATGAAGCGTGAAATGTAGCTCACTGCAAAACTGAGGTCAGGTCTAGTGGCAATGAGATAGATTAGGCTGCCCACTAGTTGCCTGAACAATGATTCATCCACTACAGGTGAGTCTGACTGAGCTGACAACTTAAGCTTTTTTTCCATGGGTGTGGAGGCAGGTTTGCAATCCTGCATACGAAACTTATCCAGAAGACTTTGAGCATACTTGGACTAGGAAATGAAGATACTGCTCTCGGTCTGCCAAACCTCAACACCTAAATAGTAATGCAAGAGTCCCAGATTTGTCATGTCAAATGTGCTGCACAAATCCTATTTGATCTCAGCGATCAAATGCGCCGAGCTACCAGTAATGATCAGGTCATCCACATAGACAACAAGAATCAGAATATCACTATTAGTGCGTTTGACATACAAATTAGAGTCAGATGGACTCCTATGAAAGCCATGAGCTGTGAGGTACTTATCAATCTTGATGTACCAAGCTCGAGGAGCTTGTTTCAGGCCATAGAGTGCTTTGACCAATCTACACACCTTGTGTTCTTGACCGGCAACCGTGAACCCTGGAGGCTGCGTCATGTAGACTTCTTCCTTCAACTCACGGTTGAGGAAGGCACTCTTAACGTCCATTTGATGGACTTTCCAACCAAACTGGGCTGCTAAGGCAAGGACAAGCCGAATTGTACTCATCTTGGTTGTAGGAGCAAAAGTTTCCTCGTAGTCAATGCCTTCCTTCTGTGAGAACCCCCTAGTAACGAGACGAGCTTTGTACTTGTCAAGGGTTTTGTCAGCTTTGTATTTCACCTTATACACCCATTTGCAGCTAATGGGATTCTTCCCTGGAGGAAGATCAGAAACAACCCAAGTGTGATTTTTTTGAAGACTCTGGTATTCAGACTCCATAGCCTTTTCTCACTCAGGAATTCTTTTAGCCTCTGAATATGTTTGAGGCTCATAGACACTGTGAATGTTGGCCATGAGAGAAAAATTAACTGTATGCTCCTGTTTGCTATTGTTTCGGGAGGATCTACCCTAATGAGCTCATCATCATGAAGATCTCCAATAGTATTAGCCCACCATTTAGGCCGGAGAGTAGAAGTGCCAACATTGGATGCAACAAGAGGAGCTGGAATAGGTGCAACAAGTGGAAGATCAACATCATCCGGAGGAAATTTGGGTTGAGCATCATCAAAATTAGAATCTGCATCATCATCCCTCCCATCAGGTGGACCTAACAGAAGAACACCCAAGTCAAAAGCCTTCAAAGGTTGATCCTCAGAATTTTGCACAGACGAGGAAGGAAGAAAAGGTCCTCGTTCTTCATCAAAGACAACATCCCGATTGAAAGTAAGACGATCAGTATCTATATCAATCAACCGGTAAGCCTTATGGTTGTCACTGTACCCTGTGAACATAAGCTTTTGACTCTTGGAATCCAACTTGGAGCGCTTGGCATCTGGAATCCATACATAAGCTAAAGAGCCAAATATTTTCAGATGACTGCTCCGAGGTTTGCAACCAGTCCAAGCTTCCTCAGGAGTCTTCTCCTTAATAGCATTTGTAGGAGACCGATTAAGAAGATAGACAACAGTGTAGACTGCTTCTGCCCAATATTTCTTAGGAACACTCCTGTGTTCTAACATGGAACGTACCATCTCAGTGATTGTGCGGTTGTGCCGCTCTACAACACTGTTTTGCTAAGGAGTATAGGGTGTGGTTAACTGGCGTTTGATGCCGTGTATATCATAGAAGTTGGAGAAATCAGTAGAACAAAATTCCCCCTCATTATCTGACCTAAGAGTGACTATGGAACAACTAGACTCTTTCTCTACTAAGGCCTTAAACTTGTGAAATATAGTAAACACATCTGATTTATGTCTGAGAAAGTATACCCACATTTTACGACTGAAATCATCAACAAAAAGCAAGAAATACCTGCAACCAGTAACAAAAGGTGTATTCATTGGCCCACATACATCAGCGTGAACCAACTGTAGTACCTTGGAGGCTCGCCATGAGTCACCATTTGAGAAGGGTGTCCTGTGCTGCTTCCCAGCCTGACAAGCTCCACAAACACCATGATGCGTAGTCTGGATCTCAGGAAAAACGGCTACAAGTCTCTCCCGAGATAGCTGAGAGAGATAGTGCACATTTAAGTGCCCATAACGCTGATGCCAAAGATTGGTGATGGAAGAATTTCTGGCTGCGATGGCTAACTCTGGAGAATCACCTGTATCCACAAGTCTATATAGACCATGATCCTCAATACCAACAGCCACAGTGGCGCGAGTCTCCCGATCAACAATGGAACATTTGTGAGTACTGAAAACCACATCCAACTGAGGAGAGTATCGCATGATTTGACTGACAGAGAGAAGGTTTAGTTCCATGCCAGGAACGTAGTAGACATTGAGGAATATGAGATTCCTCCCACCAGACTGAAGCTGAATAGTGCCCTTACTGACAACTGTATACTCTTCACCTCCTCCAAAAATAACCGAGTACTGAAGGGAGAGAAATCTGTGAACTAATCACGCCGATGGGTAAAGTGACGCAAGGCACCTGAATCAATATACCAGGCAGAGGACTTCTCATGATTTGCAGGTCTTTTAGCCATAAAGGCGTAAAAGGCAGATTCCTTCTGCTCAGTGTGCTCGGCAACATTTGCTTTCTGCTGAGACCCTCCCTGCTTCTTCTGTTCAGAAACCAAACACTGACGACAATCCTTCTTCATGTGACCATATTTGTGATAGTAATTACACTGAATGTTCTTTTTCTTGGTGCTGTCCTGAGGTTGACCTGAGCCTTTCTACTGCGGAGGCTGACCTTTGCCTTTATTCTGAGCCTGAAACTTGGCTACAAAAACCTGCTCTGTAGAGGACGGAGAAGCACTACTACCAAACTATTGTTTCCAGCGATCCTGCTGCAAGAGGTTAGTACAGAGCTCCAGAAACTTCAGATCAACATTAGCAGACGTAATGTTGAGAGTCTCAATGAAGTGTTTATAGGACTTAGGTAGACTTTTCAAAGTGATCACGACCATGTCTTCTTCCTCCATTTTTCGACCAATAGCCTCCAGCTGATTTCTGATCTCTTGGATTTTGTTCAAGTGTGCTTGCAAAGATGTCTTCTTATGCATCATGATAGAAAACAATATATTTTTCAAGAAGAACGCATGGCTCTTGTCGGAGGTCTCATGCATACCCTTCAGATGGTCCCAAATCTCCTTTGCTGATTTTCCAGTCGGAATCTGAGGTAGTTGATCATCTGCAACTGAAAGCTTAATGAGCATCACCGCTTCACGATTTTGCTCATCAAACTTATCCTGGTCTTTACCTGCCGCTGGACGAGTAGTGGTGCCTAAAATCATCTAATTGAGGCAGCGATATTCAAAGATGGTCATCATTCGTTGCTTCCAGGTATTATAATTTTTGCCGTTGAAACGCTGACTGCCCTCCAACATAATGTTGGTCAAACTCACCATCTTGCACGCTTTTCGAGGCACGAAAAAGGAGGAACTGGGAAGAGGCTGAATGCATGAAACCCAAGGCATGGATTCCAATGCACTGAATGCTGAGGCAGTTACAAGTACAGATTTCGAACCCTAGCTGCTAAAAAATAGACAAAAACTACACAAAAAATGAGGCACAGAAAACGATGCACCCACAAAAATCCGAAGGCAACCCAGAAAAGGTCTCAAAAAACCCACCAAGAATCTGTGATCAGAAATTTTTTTCGACTGGAATTGGAGGGTCAAAACCATAGCCGAAAAAATCAGAGGCCCTAGACAACCATGGCGGCCATAAAAACACAGAAAACGTGAACCAGAGATCAGGAAATGCAGAAATACTATTAGAAATCCACAGCTAAGGGATTTGAAAGAAGTCGCATCCAGTAAATAAAGCATAGAAGCCGTGACCTGGAAGAATCACGTCCTCCAAAACTCAAAAAGCCGTGACTTTGGCTGGACGAAGCACTGAAGATGAAAATTGTGAGCAGAGGGAGGTGAATTGCGGTTTGAGAAGGAGCAAAACGCAGGTGGAGGAAACGACGATCATAGACAAATCCTTGCGCGACCTTCAGTTTGCAGAGAGAAACAAAGAATGCTAAGATCGCAAAAAACGTGAAACCCACGAAAATGAGTGCCACGAAATCCTTCGAATCGCAGTCTCCAGAGAGCCACGATTCAAACCAGGAGAAATGATTTCGAAAAAGATACAAAAAATTGTCAACAACTAGAAAAATTCCTCACGAATTTTTACTTGAATTTATTTTATTTTATTTTTATTTTTTTTCCGAAAAACAAAAATCCAGCTTTGATACCATATTACGCTTAGTAATTGGTAAAAAATTGATTGTATAACTAAGAGCAAATCGCTCAATAAAAAGATACAAGAGATTACAAAAAAGGCAAGTTTCTAGAATAGAAACTGCAGAAGATCGATGACACGATCTTACCAAAACTATTTACAAAAACATACACGAATGACCATTAAATAACTAAACTAAATATTATTCTAATATTTTCAAGCCTTCTTCATCATCTACAATTGTGCTTCAATGGGTAAACTCTATTATTGTTTTGAATGAATTCCAATGTTATTCCTTCATGATATATGTTGCAGCAGTGTGATCAGATTGAAAATCAGAAAATAAAGTTTATTGCAGTTTTCCTAAATATTGTATTTGCATTTATAAGTTGCAATGCATCCTTGTTTGTAAACCCTGGATGGTAGTACCGCTAGTGGTATCATATAATGCATTTCATGATTGTAAAACTGGATGGTATACTGACAGTTACTGCTGCATTTCATTAAGCCCGTTTGGCATCGAACAAGCTTGCATGTAATCGACCATTTTGGTCTGATCAAACTTTAGTCATTCTTCCAGTGGCCTGCATTGCACACGTTTGCTGAACAAGTGTTGATAAGGTCGGCTCTGCCGCCTCGTGGTGTTCATTCTGTTTGCATATCACACTCCACTGAACAAGTGCAGATGTGGTCGGCTCTGTTGCCTAGTGTGATCATTTTGTGATGCATTGATGTAATGTCCCGTTCTAGGCTTGTAGCAATGTTTTATGGATCTTGCAACTTTACAAACAAACCCTAGGACTGAAAATTGAAATTTTTATTGTATCTTTCTAAATTGTCTTCGACAATCAAATCTATGAACTATCAAATTTCAAATCTATAACAAATAGATAGGTATTGGCAGCCTTACAATGTGTATTTCATTACAAATTTCATACAAAGATGATAGCAAAAAGTAAATCAGATAGTGCTGTTACAACAGTCCTCTTAATGCATCAATTACATCAAAACATATGGCTCTATGGTACGACAATCAAATCTATGAACTATCAAATTTCAAATCTATAACAAATAGATAGGTATTGGCAGCCTTACAATGTGTATTTCATTACAAATTTCATACAAAGATGATAGCAAAAAGTATATCAGATAGTGCTGTTACAACAGTCCTCTTAATGCATCAATTACATCAAAACATATGGCTCTATGGTAGCCACAATACATTCATATAATGCTGTTACAAATTCAGAGGTAATTGTGCAATGAACATACCAATTCAAATGCTCAGATCTGCTATGACAAGACTCCAATGATGAGAAATATGGAAGCAAGCATCATACAGACTGATCACTGTCCACAGTAGATGGTTTGCTGCCCTCAATGATGTTTTCAATGACTGCGAACTCCTTTATGATGGCCACTGGTGTTTTATGATAAGATCGCTAGTAACAAGGATGCAGATCGAACTTGTAGATGCCTCCAACTATGTGATGCAGACCTCCCTTGAATGCGCTATCTCATAGAATGCAGATCGGACCAGTTTAGAATGATGGCGTTGAATTTCCAAGCCCACGATCTCTCCTTGACCGCTTGCAAATGATGCTGAATGGAAGATGGCGGCGTCTATAACAGACTACTATCAATTCCATAGACCCATACAATTGGCGCCACACAAATATGCTCTGCTGGAAATCGGTGCACAAGGATTTTGTAAGCAATGTCTCCAAATCTTCAATACAATCAAGCCTTCAACAAACAATGAAAGATCTTCTCTGATATGCAATGAAGGTCTTCGATGAAGTCAAACAACACTCAACAATCTATGAAACTCCAACAATTAAGTGCAAATGATGCAAATTGGGTTTTCGTCCAATTTCACCATAGAAATGAAAATGCTAGCAAAATTGCCAAAGTATGCAAAGGGTTCGTGATGTTGAAAATGAGCCACCAATCCTTCTTTTATACCAAATTCAAATTAAAGATTTGAATTTGCCAATTTCTCTCCAATTTGATACCTCCAAGGGTGGCGCATGATCCAATGCAATAATTTATTATTTTATTTTAAATTTTCTTCTCCAATGATGAGCACCACCTTCAATAGGACCTATATTTTATTGTTTGCAAACCCAAGATTGGTGCCAACACTTAATCTCTCTTATTTTATTGTTTTGACCCATTCTCCAATGTGGGCGCTCACTAGGCAAGGCCTATTTGATATTATTTTTGAATATTTTACTCCTCCAAAGTGGACGCCAAAACCAAGAAGTTGATATTTTGTTATTCTCTTTATCTGATGGCGTTAATATCAAATAATATTAAATAATATTTTTAGTAGATTCCTTTTCTCTTGGACGTTGAGCATAGAGCAATATCTCATTTTATTTCCATTTGATAATTAATGCGAAAATCACATTAATTCATTCTTCCAATCCTTAGCCCAACCAAAATATTCCCTTGTTTTTCCGAGTTAACCTACGGGAATGAGAATAGGCTAACTCCAACCTCCGTTTGGTGATCACTCCAGAAATGGGGACATTACAGTCCTCCCTTCTCGAGATTGCTTGCCCTCAAGCAATAACAAATTCAGATGTTGCAGAATTTGATCTCCTTCCCATGTCGCCTCCTCCAATGGTAAATCTTTCCATTTCACCAAATGCTTGCGGATCCCTCAAATGTCACTCCCTTGTCTCCAAAATGCTATCAAGAACCAAAACCAAAGTGCCCTCTTCATCAAGAAGTGGAAGATCAGGCGAAGAAACAACCCTTTATCCCGATGCCTTCTTGAGGCATGACACATGAAAGACATTGTGAATCTTGCTCTCTGCTGGCAGTTCAAGCTCATATGCTACTTCACCAAGTCTTCTCAGAATCTTGTAGGGACCATAGAATCTTGGCTTCAACTTCTCTGCACTGCTCTTTTTCAATGTTGACTGTTTGTATGGCTGAAGGCGCAAGAATACAAAGTCACTGACTTCAAAAGTCCTCCCAATCCTGCATTTGTCTGCATTCATCTTCTGTTGATTTTGAGCATGCTGTATATTATCCTTAAGTGCCTTAAGGATGTCCTGACTGTCCTGCATCAAATCCTTTGCCCTAGGAGCTCTGCAATTTTCCAAGGCCAAATCCAACAGTGATGGAGCATCATAGCTATACAAGGCCCTGAAAAGTGACATGCCGATTGACATGTGATAGGTGGTATTGTAGCAATACTCACCCAAGTGCAACCACTTGATCCAAGCACGTTGTTGCCCTGCAACATAGTTGCGAAGATATCCCTCAAGCCATTTGTTCCCAATCTCAGTCTGTCCATTTGTTTGAGGGTGATAACTCGTGCTTGTTTCCAACTTTGTTCCTGTCACTCGGAACAACTCTTGCCAAAATATGTTGAGGAACTTGCTGTCCCTATCACTGATGATGGTCTGTGGCAGTGCATGCAACTTGCACACTTCTCTGAAGAACAACTTTGCAACCTGAAGTGCTGAATATTCTGACAGAATTGCAAAGAAGTGAGCATACTTAGTCAACTTGTCAACTACAACATATATGCAATCCTTTCCTTGAACTCTGGGTAGACCTGTGATGAAATCCATCGATATGCTCTCCCACCTGTGTTCTGGAATAGGCAATGGTTGAAGCAATCCCACGGGTGAAGTATGTTCCCACTTGTTTTGCTGACAAACCATACATTCTTTGACATGCTGCAAAACATCGTCTTTGAGACCCTTTCATGAGAATCTCTCTCACCTGCCTGTAGGTTTTGAAGAAACCTGGATGCCCTGCAAGTGGATCGTCATGAGTGGCCCTCAAAATTTTCTCCTTCAACTTCAACTCAGGAACCAAGTAGATCCTAGCCTTGTAGTAGATCACATCATCAATCACCTTGTACCTGTCATCTTGAATCTTGCCATCCATGTTCTCACAAGCAAATGTGTTCTTGGAATACTCAACCAAGAGATGAGACTTCCAATCTGCTGAAATTTCTGACATCGAGCAAAGAGTAGGCCTCCTGGATAGAGCATCAACAACAACATTATTTTTTCCCTCTACATATTCAATATCAAATCATATGCCTGAATCTTGCTCACACACTTCTACTGCCTCTCATTCAAATCCATCTGCGACAAGAAGTGCCTCAGACTATTGTGATCAATCTTGACCACAAATCTATTACCCACCAAATACTGCTTGAACTTCGCCAATGCATGCTTGATGGCGAGCATCTCCTTATCATAGGTGGAATAAAGCCTTTTTGCATCTCTCAACTTCCTGCTCTCAAAAGCAATGGGGTGTCTATTCTGCATCAACACTGCACCAATCCCTGTTCCTGATGCGTCACACTCCAATACAAAAGGTTGTGTGAAATCCGACAATGCCAACACTGGACATGAACTCATCACCTCCTTGATTTTGTCAAAAGCAATTTGAGCCTTATCTGACCAACTAAATGCTCCTTTCTTGGTGAGATCTGTGAGAGGTGCTGCTAGCTGTGAAAACCCTTTTACAAACCTCCTGTAGTAGCAACATAGCCCATGAAATCCTCTTAAGTCTGAAATTTTTCGCGGTGGTGGCCAATCCAGAATTGCCTGTATCTTCTCTTGATGAACTCTGACTCTATCAACTCCAATCACATGCCCCAGATAAAGAATCTCTGTCATACCAAATTCACACTTGGATGCCTTCACAAACAATGACTGAGCCTCCATGATACCTAGTACTTCATCAATGTGTTGCAAATGTTCTTTCCAAGTCTTACTGTATATCAAAATGTCATCAAAGAACACCAACACAAACTTACGCAACTTCCCACGAAAGATGTGATTCATGCATGACTGAAAAGTAGCAGGTGCGTTGGTTAGACCAAATGGCATAACCAAGAACTCAAAGTGTCCATAGTGGCATTTGAATGCTGTCTTATGGATATCCTCTTCACGGACACATATCTGATGATACCCTGAATGAAGATCAACCTTGGAGAAATACACGGCCGTGTAACTCATCAAGCAACTCATTGATCCTGGGAATGGGATATCTATTCTTGATTGTCTTCTTATTTAGAGCTCTGTAATCAATGCACATTCTCATTGTGCCATCCTTCTTCTTCACCAACACCATTGAAGATGCAAATGGACTAGAGCTAGGACGAATGTGTCCCATCTCAAGCAACTCCTTAATCGTATTTTCAATCTCCTCCTTGAAATGCTGTGGATGACGATAAGTTGTAGTGATGACGGGCTTGGAGCCCTCCTCCAATTCAATGACATGCTCAAATCCACGATCAAGTGGTCTACCAGGAGGAATCTCTCCAAACACCATACTATGCTTATCAAGCACTGACTGTATATCCACATGATATTTCTAATCTCTTGAAGAAGATTTAGATGATACAAAGCACTGCGCCGCCCAAGCAACATCATCATGTCTGAACAATGTTTCCATTCTCCTTGCTGTCACAACTCTAGGGCCTCCATTTGAGAGTGCTCTCAGAACAATCTTCTTCCCATCATGAATGAATTCAAGTTCCATCTTGTTAAAATCCTATATGTACTTGCCAAGTGACTGCAACCACTGAACTCCCAACACAACATCAATCTCTCCCAATCCTAATACATAGAAATCATTAGTCAACTTGTAGTCTCCCATTCGAATGTTAAGTTGTGGTACCATTCTAGTGCAATCCATGGTGAATCCATCCGCAACTGTCACACTGAATCCAAAAAAATCCTCAGCTTTTAGTCCTCTTTTCACAACTAAGCCCTCATCAATGAAGTTAAGAGTAGCTCCACTGTCAACCAAACAAGTGACTCTTTGTCTGTTGATGACTCCTTTCAATCGGAAAGCATGATATCTTGGTACTCCTGAAATTGTTGCAATGGTTACATGTCTTATTTTCAACATTTGGCTCAAGCTCCAATTGTAACTGTGGTTTCTCATGATCATCAACATCATCCGAATTATTGTCTTCTGCAGTCTCACTCTCATTATCAGAAATGACCTCGATGAGATGAACTTCGCCCTTTCCTAGGCATCGGTGTCCTGGTTCTCATGGCTCCTTACAAGAAAAGCAAAGCTTCTTCCTCCTCATCTCATTCTTTGTTTCTTGATCCATCCTAGGAGGTTGATACTTCTGTTGATTGAATCCCTTTTGATTTGAACTGGAGCCTTTGAAAACTTTCTTTTGTGGATGAAATGATGCAGGTGTGGTATCAAGATCAAGTGCCAATTCAGTAGCTTCATCAAGTGTGCCAGGCTTGTGAGCCTTCACCAATCCCTTCAATCCTTCCACAAACAACATTACTGTCCTCTTTTCTGTCATGTCTGGAACCATTACTGCAATTCTCTGGAACTCATTGATGTAGGAATCCACTTTACCCATTTGTTTCAACTGTGCCAAATCTGTGTAGTACACTTCCACATCCTTTCTATCAAATCTAGTGATAAGCTTTTGTGTGAACTCATCATAGGAAGTGATCATTGCATGTCTTTGTGAAACAAGTCCATGATGCCACCAATCATATGCTATCCCTTCAAGGTGCATAGTAGCCAACTGTATAACCTTTTGTTCATCCATGGGTTTGAGTGTGAGGAATGTATCAAGTTTTGTGTACCCAAGCCCTTGCACTCATCTTCCCACTTCCATCAAAATTAGGTATGGGTATCTTGTTTAGTGCATCTTGATATTCCTTGTTTTGTTTTGTTGGCCCTTTAGGTCTTTGTCCTCCCTTTGTACTTTTCCTATCCTTCCTTTCACTCATGAATTGATTGATGTTTATCCTTCTTTTGACATTGTCAGGTAGGGCATCATACTCATCACATATGGCAAACAATTCTTCTACAAAAGTTGGTTCCTCTTCATTCTCAAAATTCTCTTCCTCTTCCTCTTCACTAGGCAGAAACTTAGGTTGGAAGGGCCTATCCATTGTAGACACGTGTTCTTCCTTCACGTGGCATACCTACTACACTACCAACCCCTGTTGGTGTACCATTCACTCTCATGTTGTTCAAAGTTTGAGTCATCATTTGCATCATGAGAATTTATGAAGCCATTAACTGTTCCAAATTCCTGTTTGTTCTTTGTTGCTCAATCAAATACGGATCTTCATTATTCCTTGGTGGGCTTCCCATTCTTCTGTTTCTATCCATCTCAGCAAAGGGATAGATCTCTTCTTGTTGTCCACTTCTTCTTCTGTATGTATGACCGAATGGAGTTGGTGTATGCATAACAATTAACCTCCGACTAGGTCAATCTTTTCACTCATAACACCCGGATAAGAATTGAGTTAAATCACAACCCAAGGTAGGTGGATATAACTTCAAAAACTTATGCATGAAGTGCTATTGGAAGAAGACTTGACTTTTGTCAATCCAGTTATACCTTGTAGGCTGGCAGGATCTCTTGCTCTGATACCACTGTAATGTCCCGTTCTAGGCTTGTAGCAATGTTTTATGGATCTTGCAACTTTACAAACAAACCCTAGGACTGAAAATTGAAATTTCTATTGTATCTTTCTAAATTGTTTCCGACAATCAAATCTATGAACTATCAAATTTCAAATCTATAACAAATAGATAGGTATTGGCAGCCTTACAATGTGTATTTCATTACAAATTTCATACAAAGATGATAGCAAAGAGTATATCAGATAGTGCTGTTACAACAGTCCTTTTAATGCATCAATTACATCAAAACATATGGCTCTATGGCAGCCACAATACATTCATATAATGCTGTTACAAATTCAGAGGTAATTGTGCAATGAACATACCAATTCAAATGCTCAGATCTGCTATGACAAGACTCCAATGATGAGAAATATGGAAGCAAGCATCATACAGACTGATCGCTGTCCACAGTAGATGGTTCGCTGCCCTCAATGATGTTTTCAATGACTGCGAACTCCTTTATGATGGCCGCTGGTGTTTTCTGATGAGATCGCTAGTAAGAAGGATGCAGATCGAACTTGTAGATGCCTCCAACTATGTGATACAGACCTCCCTTGAATGCGCTATCTCATAGAATGCAGATCGGACCAGTTTAGAATGATGGCGTTGAATTTCCAAGCCCGCGATCTCTCCCTGACCGCTTGCAAATGATGCTGAATGGAAGATGGCGGTGGCTATAACAGACTACTATCAATTCTTTAGATCCATACAATTGGCACCACACAAATATGCTTTGTTGGAAATTGGTGCACAAGCATTTTGTAAGCAATGTCTCCAAATCTTCAATACAATCAAGCCTTCAACAAACAATGAAAGATCTTTGCTGATATGCAATGAAGGTCTTCAATGAAGTCAAACAATACTCAACAATCTATGAAACTCCAACAATGAAGTGCAAAAGATGCAAATTGGGTTTTCGTCCAATTTCACCATAGAAATGAAAATGCTAGCAAAATTGCCAAAGTATGCAAAGGGTTCGTGATGTCGAAAATGAGCCACCAATCCTTCTTTTATACCAAATTCCAATTAAAGATTTGAATTTGCCAATTTCCCTCCAATTTGATACCTCCAAGGGTGGCGCATGATCCAATGCAATAATTTATTATTTTATTTTGAATTTTCTTCTCCAATGATGAGCGCCACCTTCAATAGGACCTATATTTTATTGTTTGCAAACCCAAGATGGGTGCCAACACTTATTCTCTCTTATTTTATTGTTTTGACCCATTCTCCAATGTGGGCGCTCACTAGGCAAGGCCTATTTGATATTATTTTTGAATATTTTACTCCTCCAAAGTGGACGCCAAACCAAGAAGTTGATATTTTGTTATTCTCTTTATCCAATGGCGTCAATATTAAATAATATTATTTAATAGATTCCTTTTCTCTTGGACGTTGAGCATAGAGCAATATCTCATTTTATTTCCATTTGATAATTAATGTGAAAATCACATTAATTCATTCTTCCAATCCTTAGCCCAACCAAAATATTCCCTTGTTTTGCCGAGTTAACCTACGGGAATGAGAATAGGCTAACTCCAACCTCTGTTTGGTGATCACTCAGGAAATCGGGACATTACAATCGACCATTTTGCCGAATAAGCGCAGATTGTGGGCGGCGTGGCCACTTGGTGTGTCACAGTGAACATTTTAATTGCATACTCTCTAGTTGTTGCATTGGATAGTTGTGTAGATCCAATGCACTATATGTTCTCATGTTGCCCACATCAGGATCTGCGTGATTAGAAGCTGTTGAGGAGTTTGCATGATTGCATCTTCATTTTAGTTGAAATATAAAAAAAAAAATTCTAGGGTGGTTATTACAAAGGATTTTACCATGTAGTCTGAGCCAAAGAAACATTATGATTTTAGGCATATTCTGGTATTCGGATAGTCCACAATTGATTCCTTTGTTTTGCAGGATTTTGACTAGAGTTATGAATGACAGCATAAGAGGAAGACATTGTGCATTAACCCGAACTTGTGTGATTCCAGACAATTTGGTCACTGGCATTGAAGTATGAATAATTCTGGTAGCAAGCTCTTGAAACAATTGTTGCCCTTGCTGTGGGAAATTAACTGCACGTCTTTGTATCAGAGTCTCATTCCAACGAATATCGCTATTTTTAACTGTTATGTATCTATCTAGGTTCCGTTCCCTTTCCTTGGAAGCAACTTTTTCAACTGATCTAGTCCAAGAATTGTGAAAGGAGATTGCTCATTCCAATTGTCCTCCCAGAATTGAATCATGTTGCCTAAGCCAACTTGCTAATGATGGGGTAATTTTGGCTTTTGATCAATTTAGAGCTAAGAAGAGAGATATATTTGTGGGTGAATGAAGTGGCCCAAGGCGTATTTTGTTGCCCTTAATCTCCAAGCTAGCTTCATTGCAAAATCCCTGTCGAAGTGTTTGATACTCTTAATATTTAGCAAGCTCTTGAAACAATTGTTGCCCTTGCTGTGGTAAATTAACTGCATGTCTTTGTATCAGAGTCTCGTTCCAACGAATATCGCTATTTTTAACTGTTATGTATCTGTCTAGGTTCCGTTCCCTTTCCTTCAAAGCAACTTTTTCAACTGATCTAGTCCAAGAATTGTGAAAGGAGATTGTTCATTCCAATTGTCCTTCCAGAATTGAATCATGTTGCCTAAGCCAACTTGCTAATGATGGGGTAATTTTGGCTTTTGATCAATTTAGAGCTAAGAAGAGAGATATATTTGTGGGTGAATAAAGTGGCCCAAGGCGTATTTTGTTGCCCTTAATCTCCAAGCTAGCTTCATTGCAAAATCCCTGTCGAAGTGTTTGATACTCTTCATATTTAGCCCACCCTCAATTTTGTCTTGCAAGTGGTCTGCTGGGAAACTAAATAGTGTTTAAACTGAAAGTAATCTTCTGGTCCTTGCCAGATGAATTTTCTTTTAATACCTAGTAGTGGGTTTTGTAGGAGGGAGAGAGAAGGTGAATAGGAACATCTTGTAAAACAACTTGTACTAGTTGAGTCCTTCTTGGAAGGTGCCCCTTGTTTTACCTTGTCTTATAATCTTTATTGTCTTTCCTGTGGATAGGGAATGCCAGGGATATTATAGGTAAGTGTTTCTAATTACCCCTCTACTTGGCAATTAGAAAAATCACAAACTAACTTCAAATTACATACTAATTTAAAAAAAAAATATGAAACAAGCCATCTAGCATTTCACTTGAACACGTATAACAAGTGTATCCTCAAAACACATATGCTCAAATGGAACCACAATATCAAATACATGATGTACCAATAATGTAAAAGAGTATGCTGCATACATGATATATGTACACACACATATAAAAGAAATGACACCCATAACCAAATAAACAATTTTTCATAATCATACTCAATGCAAATAAATAGTAGCATAACAATGTCTTGAAATGTCCCAAATTATATTTTTACCATAAATTTTAATTTTGAAAATAAATTTAACAATTATAACCACAATAGACATCAAATCTCCAGCACTAGCTAACTATTTTACACACAGATTACTCAAACTTCAACATAAACACTTCAAATCAATTTTATTTTGAATTTCTGATATAAATGTCATTAAATTAGGCCTGCAGCACTGATTTACTACAGCAGCAACTCCTACAACACTTTCCCACACTTCTACTACACACAGCAACAAGACATGGTGAAATACACGTGTATTTCACCAAAAACCCCCAAAACCCCTAGAATGGCGTCCACACATGAAAATACTGGAACAAGGCATTGGAAATGGTGTAGTACAGCAGTACACACAGCAACCAAACCCCCACACAATAACAAACTTGAACAGCACCAAGAAAAAGCACCTAAAACACTCCAAAATGCTCTGAAATGCCCTACAAACACCAAAATCTCTGAACTATCTAAATCCTTTATGCTCAATGCAACCTCTGAGGTGAGATTGCCGTTGCAACCTAAGAACATTGCCCTCAGATTGTTGGGAACCCATGTCCACCGGCCACAAGCTCCATCTCCAATGGTTTTCCTGTCCACTAAAGCAATACAAAGCATCCGCTCTGCAAGAAGATTGTAAAAATGGCATTAGTCTCCAAAAAACAACATTGCATCTTTTTATGGTTGGAAAAGGCAAACTTGGGTGCCCAAGATTCCCACGCCCATATTTTGGAGTTACACTCAACAATATTCCAAAATAAGATTGCAATAAAAAGCCATAACTCTCACTACTCCATCATGCAACTCATAAAGCTTGAAAAATCTGCTTTTTTGCCATCATTAAGGTTCCCTCCAAAACCCCACGCCCAAGGAGAGATTTTCCAGCAATAAATCTAATTTATTTAATATTTATTTGTCCATAATGTTGAAAGTTGCTTCGGAACAAATAAAATATTAAATAATTATTATTTCCCCACACTTGTTTCACAATCTTGACTTATTATTTCTGGACAGGGGAACTTACCAAAAATAGAAAAATGCTATTTTTGGAAAGGGGACATAACAGTCCTCACTCGACATGTAAGCGAATATTGATGTCTTCATATAGACATAACATAGCATATGCCCTTACTTGACAAATCCAAGCAATATGCAACATGCCTAAAGTATGCGACCCTCAGACTCATGTCCTTAGATGAACTCAGTGGGTTAGCACCACCCTAACTACAATTGGGTTAGGACCATAGAGCCTTACTTGGAATCTCAAAATAACGATCCCTGACTCGTGGGTCAGGTGTCATAGTGCTCTAGCCAAAGACTTCGCAAACTGGACCTACTCGCCATAGTTTTCTGGTTGAAGAGCCATAATTTGAAATATACCATTGTAGCACAAGCGTGTGAATGTGATCATCAGATAATGTTGAGGTCTCTACTCTTCAGGATAAATAAATAGTTGTGCATTTCTTACCTCAAATTTATATGCTTGTCTTAAGGAAATGCGAAAGATCCCTTTTCGGATCAATTGAGTAGTTGGTCTTTATCTAAGTGCAACTATTTACTCATAGTTTTCGATGTAAATGATTGTACAAATAATTTTTTCCAAGCTATACTGAATTAAGATCTTCATTCACATATATAAGATAAAGAGAACATCCATCTCTAACACATACCACATATCAAATTGTTCTTACTCTATTTATCGATTTAACACACAAGGATAGAATTTCATTGATAATATTTAACTCAATTTCATCTCTTTTTCTCATTCTTAGTTTAGCTATGTTTTATTTCGATTTTTAGTATATTCCTATTTCAATGCGTAGGATGTTCCTATCCAATTTTCCAACATAAGTATATGTTCAAACATGACTTTTCACAATTACTCTTAAATTGAAGAACTCCTAAATTACTAGTGTTTTGATCTAACTTCATGAAATTCCTTCTTCCATACGCCTGCCTACATATCCATTTCCACAGGACAAGACCACATGTAGTTCTCCCGTTACGTTTATATTTTAACTAGGTTAAGATAGTGTATATTTAGAACTTCAGATGTATTCAAAGGTTAGTCTCATCACTTCTAAATTTACCTATCAAAATTACTCAGATTAGGCCCTATATTCACAAAATGTCAATTATTGAAATATTGGTTTACAATTTTCAAACTTAGGTTTGATGGCAAGTTAGACAATAGTCTAAGCTTTAAGCTAATTGTTAGGTTGATTCCGATAGTGGAAGTATTCACTATTTTAGGGTATATGTTTCAGAACTCAGATACTCAGAAGCCAAAAATAAGTATTTTTAGATAAAAATTGGATAATTGCTGTAGAAACTGTACCAGTGCGGTTCTGACCTAATTTTTGCAGTGCTGTCTAGAGAATTGTGATTGCAACCTGGGAATTGTGGTCGCATCCTAGGTATCATGGTCATGCCTCAGTATAGTTAAACTTCAAATAAACTATCTAGAATAATTCTTTAGTGTATTCTCTAGCCTTTGGTCAACCCAGAAATTGAACTTGACCTCTAAAACCCTGGGAATTTACAAAATAATTTTTCAGTTGTACCCTTGGCATGAATTCTGAAGTATAAACAAAAACTAACCTCACATAGACACTTTAACAGACCTATAGAACATTGAACAATCATATATTCAATACTAAATCAAGACCAACATTTCAAATTTGGATCCAAAACATCGGACATGTACAACTCAAAAAAGTACATTTCCCAAGATAAAAATCTGAATTTGGTTGATTCATCCAACACCAATCAGTTCACAAAACACAACATTCAAATCTTGACATGGGTTTGCATTCCATTCACTAAATCATAATTTGTTGAATAATCAAGCCTTAGTTTTTACTTTTTAAACTAAGGTTTAGGGTTTTAACTTTCCTAAGATTAATCCCATTTGAATTTTCAATATTATGATTTTCACAGTTTAATTAGTTGAAAACAATTTTGTTCTTGTTTCTCTATAGTCTCAAAAACTTTCGCATTGTTTTCTCCATGGATTTCATCTTCTAGGTTTTTTCATTAGTCTGGTTTTCTTTCAAGTATTCAGTAATTCCATAAAATCAGAATTATTCTAGTTTAATTCTCATTAACCATTAATTTTTAAATACCGACACTCTTTTAGAATAAGACCCTACCTCTCAATGCTTTTCCAAAACTCTGTAGAATTTTGATGAACTTTAAAATCCTTAACCTTTGCTTAAACTCTTGAGAATCACAATTGCAATAATAAAACTTATGTGCTCACACTAAAGCTTGTAATGCCTTTTAATAATGGATAGATTTAGTATTACATGGGGATGTGTCCCATGAACTTTTCAAGCCATTCCCATCCCTGAAATGTTTCGGAGACACGAGGATGGCTAGGAAACATCCTTGGGCTGTCCTCGTTCATAAAAAATTAGGGGACATCTTGGAAATGTGAAAAGAATGCAAGGGATGGCTGACTGTCCCTAGGACGGCCAGGGGGCATTTGGACATCTCTCGATAGTCTTGCAGATGACTAGCAGCCCCGTATGGCCCAACAAACAAAAAATCAGAATTTGAAAAAAAAGAGAAAAAAGAAAAAAAAGGTGTGAGGGGTCCCAAAAGGTCCCCCACACCTCTTTACACAACCCTAAACCTAAAACAAAGACACTTACACTTAAAAACATATTATTTTGCCATTTTACCATTTTGCATTTTGTGAGAAGACAAAAAAAGAGACGAGAATAGAACAACAGTGAGAAGAAGACAAGATAGCATCAAAACTACATCATTTGAGGTAAGTTTAACATCCATTGTTTATTTTCACATTCGTTTTGAGTTTTTTAATTTTGTTTCCTTCAAAGTTTCTAAAACTTAGGCATTTTCCCTTTTTTTAATGTTTGCAGCTGTTTTTTCAAAAGAAAAAAGGCAATATGAGCAGTAGTGAGGGTTATGGTAGTGATGAGTTTGAGATTCAACAAACAAGCTGTTGGGTCCCAAAACCACAGCTCCACTTCCTAGGATGGAATCACACTCACAAGGCAAGGGTTGTCGTCATGCAAGCATAACCGGTCCATCAACAAAACGTGGAGGTTGAAGGTCAACTCTACGGGAGTAGGTTTCATCTTCTGCACTTCGAGTTCAACTAAACTCTGGAGGGATATTCCAAGGGGTATACCTTTACAGGTATTGAGTCACCAGATGAACAACTAAAAACCGATGAAGAACCAAATCCAACTCGTTATCTTGATCCCAAACTTATCATTGAACCAAGAACAACTGGCTGTCACAAAACCCCTGTGTCACCACTCCATTACTTCTCTGCAACTGGACATGGCATGATTTGGAGCCCTAGAGACATTACTAAAGCTGCACAGCCTCCAACCACCACCAAAGAACCAACCCCTCAAAATGATTTTCAATCTTCTATTTATCACTTGCAAATTGGATTTGATGGAAAAATGGGAGGGAAAACCCCAACAACTCCACCAATAGCATTAAAATCATCAAATTCAGCGACCCACTTAGCATTAGTGGTGATCTGGAGAGTTGGTTGTGCGTTTTCCCACGTTTCTGGGCGTTTCTAGGCCTTTGGCGGGTGTCGGGACGGTGGGAGAACTTGGAACTTCGGAACTTTTGGAAAAAGTTCCAATGTTCCGATGGGTCCCGAAGTCTAGCCGGAACCAAAAGTGGCAAAAGTCAAAAATGAAAGCTTGACCCGAAACTGTATAAAATACTTAGCCCTTTCCTCAAAAAATTATTTGAAAATTCGACTTTTTGCACCTTCAAATAGGACTTGAAAATTCAGGGGGTCCAGTTAAAGGGCTAAGTATTTTATGCAGTTTTGGGTCAAACTTTCATTTTTTACTTTCGCCACTTTTGGTTTCGGTTGGACTTCTTTTTGTAGTTTCGGGTCAAACTTTCATTTTTGACTTTCGCCACTTTTGGTTCTAGCGGGGCTTTGGGACACGTCGGAACATTGAAACTTTTTCCAAAAGTTCCAAAGTTCCAAGTTCTCCCATCGTCTCGACACCTGCCAGAGGCCTAGAAACGCCCAGAAACACAGGCAAACGCACCACCAACTCTCCAGATCGCCATTAATGCTAAGTGGGTGGCTGAATTTGATGTTTTTAATGTAGTTGGTGGAGTTGTTGGAGATTTCCCTCCCATTTTTCCATCAAATCCGAGTTGCAAAGGATATAAATAGAAGATTAAAACTCATTTCAAGAAGGGGTTTTCTGTGTGTGATCTCCATAAGATAGCTACAGGTGTAGAAAGTTGCAGGGCAGCCATTGAAACGCTAGTTCAACTCATTAAGGAGTGTAGACCTGTGAAGTCAAAGGAGTTGATATTGTATATGGTTTTTGTTGTAGAATGTCTCCAGGTCATTAGGTATGTATCCAGGAAGATTTCTTAGTCGCAGTTGGGTATTTTCCTTTGCCATGTTTGATGGCACGAATGTAATACCGGGTCAAATGAATGTGACAACATTTTGAAAATATTGCAAGCTTTGTAATAATCTCTCTTATGTTATATATGGGTACATGTAGTTATGTTTTGGATTACTAAGTATGTTTTGTTTCAAGATCTCATATTCTGTGGTGTATGCAAATACATAACTTATTGTCCTTTTGGTTTCAGTTTGTTGTTTTCTTAATGAACTATGACTCTGTTGCCCATAAATTAGGCACTGGCTTGGAGCCATTCCTATCAACCTCACATCATTTTAAACAAACAAAAACATTAACCATGGTTTAGGGGAAGAACCATTAATTATGTGCATTCTTGACTGTAAGTATAAATAGGGAATTATTTCAAGTGAATATAAATGAATCTGTTTCATGTGGGTCCTGCATGCACAGTTACATCGGCTATATAGGGGTTTTGTGACAGCTAGTTGTTCTTGGTTCAGTGACAGTTTTGGGATTAAGATAACAAGTTGGGTTTGGTTGTTCGTTGGTTTTAGTTATTCATGTTGTTTGAATTCAATACCTGTTAAGGTATACTCCTTGGATTATCCCTCCAGAGTTTAGCTGAGTTCGAAGTGCAGGGGATGAAACCCACTCCCGTAGAGTTGACCTTCAACCCTCCACGTTCTGTTGATGGACCGATTACGCTTGCATGACAACAACCTTGGCCTTGTTTGTGTGATTCTGTCCTAGAAAGTGGAGTTGTGGTTTTGGGACCCAACACAAGCCATAGAGGTACTAGGGGTTCTTCTAGGTCTAGGATTGCTGTAAGTGAAGTGAGAAGTAACTCATTTGAATATTCTTCAGCTATCCTAAAACCTTATGCAAAGGGTCCATTCAATCCCCAAAACCCCATTTGCAATTTACAACTCCTATAGACAAAGACAAGAAAAAAATTCAGGGGAGTAGAATTTGGCTATGTCGTGTGCATCGAGGATTTCAAGGGCAGCTACACTAGGGTTTACAATTGTCTTTTATGTATGCCTAGACATGGGGTAGGAGTTGAAAAAATAAGCTTAGTTGAGAAGGCTGAGGTGTCTAGATTGTACATGGAGGGTGACACAAGAAATAAGGGTGTGCTAATAGAGTCTATGCAATCTACCATGCCTACAATGGAAGTTGAGAGTTAGAGGGGAGAGGGTTCTACCAAAGGAAAGAGAAAGGCTACTAGTGTTGTAAGGATGTTGAATGTGCAACCATGGGAAAGAGGCAAATTCTGTAGTTGCCAAAATATTATTTGCCCATACCATTCCATTTCATGTGACACGGTCTCCCTATTTTAAAGAAATGTTGACAAAGGCAAATGCCATTGGTTCCTCATATGCCCCTTTAGAGAACATGGACTATGTACCACACTTCTTGATAGAGAGTATTCTAAGGTGAGTTTGTTGATGGAGGACATGAGACAAACATGGCTAAGGACGGGCTGCTCAATTATTATGGATGGGTGGACTGATATTTAACATCGGCCACTCATCAATATCATAGTTACATCTGCACTTGGCTTTTATTTTTTTAGAGCTATTGATTGTTTAGGGAAGCGCAGGGTTGTGGACTTCCTGTTGTGACCTAATCACACATTGCCCCATTGCAAATAGGGACCCCCTTTTTTTTGAGCTCCTGTGCTTTGCCTTGGTTTGGGATGATTCATGATGAAGTTAATGCTGTTTGAATGGTGTACTGCTAGAAATGGATGCTTTGGTCCTTGAGATGCTTTCAACTTAGAAAATGTTGCAAGGAAAAGACATAATAGTCTTAGGCGCAAATATGCTCTTGCAGAGACCCAAATCTGCTCCTATGCTTGAAAGCATCATTTTGAGACTCAATATTGCACCTAGGATCAATGTAAGGTGCTTATGACTTAGAAAATTTTGGAAACAATCCAAAGTATACTAAGGCGCAATATCATACCTGGAGCATCATCAATAGGCGCCTTGGTAAAGAGAGACTTGAGATCATCACAAATGCCTAAGATCAAGCCAAAGGGGTCTAGGCGCATTTCAACCATTGAAGAGTCCATTTTGGGCACCTAGGGAGAAACTATGCTTGAATCAATAAATATTGAAGGTATTGAGTTTGACAAGTTCACAAAAGTGTATACAAGTTCTAAAATCATGAAATTTTGAAGTGAACCCCTCATCAAAGTAAGGCGCAATTCCTTGCCTTTATAGTCACCTCTGAGCGCCTAGGAAGTAGAATGTTTGGAGAGATGAGTATGAGCGCCTAAGACTCAAAGGACATTCATAAACCAATTTGAAGGAGTTTAAGTCTCAAGATACATTTGTTGAACCTCCACAATGGTTTGGATCCATGCGAAATGAAGTATCCTTTCAAGAACAAGGCGCACTTATTGTCTTTACCATCCAATTTTGGCGCCCTAAGTGTAAAGACCTTGAAACCTTGAAATCTAGCATGTAAGTGATGAGAAGATCTCTTGGAGGATTGGGTAGGTGATTGAAAGTGCTAGAAGGTCAAGAAACAAGTTAAGTGCAGCTAGGCGCACTTTTCCCCCTGAGCAACCTCAAATCAGCACCTTAATGGAGAGCATCAAATTTGACATCATGGGAATGGCGCCTAAGATGAAGAAGAGTCTCCTAAACATTTGAGCATGTAGTTGAAGTTAATGAGTGTCAAGCAACAAGTTAAGGAAGTTAGGCGCAATTTTCAACCCCTTTTACCTTAGATATGCACCTAACTTTGAAGAGAACACTCATCAATCAAGGCGCTAATCCATATCTATGCAACCCTCCAATCGCGCCTTGATTGAGAGAGGCATTTGAGCTTCAAGAATTGGTCATTGTGAAGCAAGAACTTCCTTAGATGCCTTGCATTGGATTGAAGTCTTTAGAAACTTAAAGAAACCACTAAGGAGATTAGGTGCTGATTTCACCCCTAAAAGTCATAAAGTGCGCCTAACAATCAGGAAGTTCCAAAGACCTTAAATTTGCGCCTAAGTTGAAGAAGATACTCACCCAATTCTAGGCGCCACTTCACACTTATATGACTCCCAAATTGCGCCTAGGGTCATGATGATTTTAAGAGAGTTTGAAAACATGATTGAAATCATTGATAAATGTCAAGAAATGGGCTATGAAACAAGGCGCATTTTCATGCATCTACAAACCCATTTTGGCGCCTTGAATATAAAATGTTAGAAATCATGAAATCTTGCGCCTAAGGGATGGAGAGTCTTTTGAAGCCTTTAACAAATGTTTGAAATCATTGAAATATCAAAAAATAGGCTGTCTCCTAGGCGCATTTTCCATCTTTGCACACTCAAATCAACGCCTCAAAAGGAATGCATCAATTCACATCACAAGATGAACACTTAAAGAGAAGAAAACCATTCTAAGTCATTTCCCCATTGATTGAGATTATTGAAGTGGCAAATATAAGGTCAAAAGGATCTAGGTGCATTTGTCAGTCCCTACAACCTTGAATTTGCGCCCCGGGAAAAATCGCATGGATCCTCACCCTTGATTGAGCGCCTTGAAAGAAAGAACCATTATAAGTCATTTTCCATTGTTTGAAATCATTTAAATGACAAGTATGAAGCTATTTGGTGCTAGGCGCACTTTTGCTCCTCCAGGCACCTAAATATGTGCCTAGACTTGAGACAACTTATTTAGATGTTTAAAGATGATTCCTTTAAGCTATGAAATCAAATGTTTATCAATTGTTTAATATGATGTTTCTCTATGTTGCAGGAACGTTGATGGAACTGAGACAATCATCTAAGGAGCAAGCGCTTGGAACCACCAATAGGCCAGGAGTGAAGTTGGAAGGCAATCACTGCGAAGGAGGCATCTTGTTGCTGCTCCAAAGGATCACATCAAGTTCAGCATACTTCATCATCTGTATCAAAGAGAAGGCATTTATCAGCTTCAAGTTCCATACAACTTCAAGTCTCTGAGAAGTCTCTTACTTCATGTCATCATCATCTATACTACTCTCTACGAACAAGCATTCAAAGAAGATCAGTTGTATCCTACCAAGAGAAAAGTACCACAGAGTTAGACAAATGAGCAACATGTATCATACACATTCAACTTACAACGAACAAGGCAAGATCGACAAGGATACATTCCCAAACGTTCATGTTCAAAGCAATCACATTCGAAGACATCACGTAGATGATGCAATTTGGGAATATGCTGAGGTGGCACCTACGTGACATATACATATTATTCACCAATCACAGTTCGCCACATCATTCAACAAGCAAGAAGCCAAGGAGGACGCCTATGTGGAAGATGCTCTAAAGATTCCATTTCATCCTTATCTTCTTGAAAAACGTGCCTTCATTGCCACTCTTATGTACTTAAAATAGCAAGTTGTTGTAACTAATTGCTGAGATGGCATGATCCTGGCCCTTGGCTACTTAAATTGATCCAGACCATTCATTGTAATTCTGGAACTTTATATAAAGGCTTTGTTGCCTCATTTGTAAGGAGTTAGTTCTCAATAGTTAGTTGGTTAGTAGTAGAGTAGAGTAGGAAGAGACTCTCGGAATTCTCTGAGTACTTGAAGATTGTTGTAAATATTTCTCAAGGTTAATGCAAAGACATTGGAGTTCAATTGGTGTTAAGTGTTGTTTTGTGGAATAACATGGTTTCTTGTATCTTGATTGAATGGAGAGATGTTTCTAAGTAGCTTAGTTGATAGATTAGAAGTTCATTGATGTAATGCATGTATGTATTGAATATTTGATCAACTCCTAGCTCATGCTTTTGACATTCATCGTTGGTGAAGTGTTGTGTAAAGCTAGTCTGAGCTTCATTATAATTTGCTTAAGTTTGATTGTGGATGCTTGTTTGAGCTGCGCCGTTTAATGGGTGCTTATATGAGTCTTCATGATTTGAAAACCTTTTGCTATCATTAGGAGATTGCACCTACTCCATGTAATTGTAGGCATTCTTGGCGAAGTGGAGTTAGGTTGATTAAGGAGTTTGTCTATTCATGCATCATCATTGCTTCATTGACCTTAAATTAGTTTCTCTAAACCTTTATCTTTTTCCTTTTCTTTATTATTGAAACATACACATGCATCATCCACACTGAAAGGAGAAATAAGCTGAACAAAATAAGAAGTCTGCGTAAGTCCCTTTGTGATTACCAACAAGATCACATCAAATCACTGAGTTTATCCACTGCAATCACGAATAAGGAACCTTGAAGTTGTCTCACTGGGTCACATAGCTTAGCCTTTGAGAGACTTTATTCAAGAGAGAATAGGATACTTGGTGTTTTATTCTATTGTTGTTGTTGGCACAAAAACATCATCAACACTTCCAATTTCAAATTTTGAGGGAGGCCATAGAGGAGGTTGGGGCCTCAAATGTTGTACTGGTTGTCACTGACTCAACACATGTTTGTAGACTAGTTGACATGATGGTAGGGGTGCTTACAAACACATTTTTTGGACCCCATGTGTTCACACATTGAGTAGTGCATTGAAAGATATTAGGAAGATAGATTGGGTGAAGGTAGTGGTGGTAGAAGCTAGAGACATTTAGATGTTCATTTGCAACCATCATGCCTCGCTCTATTTAGGATTTTTTTGAAGAAGGAATTCCTTGAACCTGTGGAGACTAGATATCCTAGTTACTTCATCTTGTTAGAGAGGATGCTTGAGGTTAAGGAGCCTCTACAATTAATGGTGGTTAATGCTGAGTTGGGTAGGTGGACAGAGGCCAACACAACTGAAAAGAAGAGTGTGAAGTGGAAGATCCTTGATGATGATTGGTGGTTTGCTTTGAGGTAAATTATTAAATTAGTTTTTTTCCCCCTTTTTTGTATTTTAAATTTGAAAGTTTATTTATTTTAATTTTAAATCAGAATTGGGTCTTATTCTTTTTTGAATATTTATTATTTTATTTGTAAATACATTTGCTCTTTCATATCATCCTCTATGTGGGTGATAGGTATGCTAATATAGACTCTCCTAATCTTGATGAACTTTATGAGACATTTGATAGCATGCTTGGCAAGATGAAGCAAGCAATTCATGGTAGGGACCTTGATTTGAGACTATATGAAGAGCATAGTAGGCCCATTGTGACATGGCGGTGGAACACTATGAACACGTCACTTCATATGGTAGCCTATGCTCTAAATTTGAAATGGGATGCACCAAGGATTGGGAGTGCCTTCTTTTGAATATGAAAGGTGAAAGAAGGGTTTATGAAGGCCCTTTGAAAGATGTAAAACATTGAGGCATCGAGACTTCGAAAATAGTGGATCTTTTTTGTCAATCATTGCAGTCCAACATTTAGCAAACTAGAAGCCAAGACAGATAGGGTACATTAGTTCAAAATGTTCCTATTGGGTGGTGGACATGGCATGGCAAAGTTGCCATAGAGTTGAAGATGCTTGCCACTCACCTTTTTTACAAGTTGCCAGTTCCTTTGTTGCAGAGAGGAATTGATCCACATATAGCTTCATTCAGTTTGTTAAAAGAAATAGGCTTACCTCTTGATGATCGAAGAAGTTGGTGGCCATGCATAGTGCCTTGCGACTTTAGGATTGACAAACTCCTGAGTATTGTTAAATTCTATTTGCACATTGGGATGTTGATTTTGAAGATGGCACATAGATTGATAAGGAGGAGACAAAGGAGGGGTTGGTTGGGTCACTATTGGATGATTTAGTCCCTCATATTGGGAGTGATCCAGACTTGGACTCTAATTTTGATGTAGTTTTAGTAGATGAAGATTAGGTATAGTGGCATATTTTTTATGTTTTTGTCATTTTGTAGTTGTAATTTGTAGCCTTTGGGCATTTTGTTCTAATTGTCATATAATATGCATGCACATTGATAACAAAAGCGATCAAATTTTGTTAATTTGTGTGTGGACTCTCATGCAAATTCTCAATTCAGCTCTAATGTTATGTAATATGGTTTTATAATGTATATGATGAATGCCTTATTTATGAATAATTGAAATTTTCTATATTTTTCAAAATTTCCCTGTTTTTTAATTGTCGTCCCCTATCTTCCTTGAAGAAAGGCCTCTTGTCCCCTACCGTCTCGGGAACACATCTTGCTGTCCCTGTCCCAGAAACACTGTGGAACATATGTTGGCTTATATTTCATGCAATGCACTACCTTGCTTGCTTTCCAAGTTTCCTTTCTATCAATAGTTTCAATCCTTGATCTTTTAAATAAAAAGCCTTTTATTAATTTGTAAATTCTCCATAAATAATTTCCACTAAAGATATAGAATAATTAAGTCATAAATTAATTGATAAATCTTCTTTTACTCCATACTTCTCAAATATAAACAATTTAAAACTAAATAGATTTGTTTTTAATCTATTTATTTTCCTAAAAAGGAATTGCTTTTTATATTATCTTATTCTACACAAGAAGATTTATATAACCAATCCTCTATTCTTAGAAATGTGAGGATCTTGAAATTAATTTCTTATTACCCAATATTAATTTTCTCTTAAATCAATAATTCAATTGTTGGAATAATTCCTTATAATTATAATATCCACAATTTATTTTTTTAACCACCAAAATTGTTCCAAGTATTTAATAAATCTCAATTAGAAGCTCCAACATATCGTAGATAATTAATCCATGAAATTAATTAATTTTCCTCAATAAATTAACAACCAAATAATAGACTCTACTCAATACATTATCAACCAAATAATTTGTTCTCCTCAATAAACTATGAATAATCCAAATAATGCAAGAATGCCAAGCACTAAATAGGGTGGGCATTACAATGTCTTCCTTGAAGTCGACAATCTTGAGAATATTGTGCTTTCTCCTAAAACGTATATTGTTAAAAGTCACAGTAGATTTGTTATCCTTTATTTGCTCACCTGAAGTCAGCCGATAAGTTAATAGTAGAGCCTAAATCTGAGAAATTTCAGTAAGCATGAGAGTGGACAGTATGATAGTGTCATCAACAAATCATTAGTATGAATGTCTATTCCATTCTTTTGTGGCAGGAAGCCTAATTTTTTTACATTACTCCCTTGCCTCTTCTAAGCTATATATTTTCTTCCCTCATAAAGATATAAACTAAATGGTATAAGGGGATCACCCTGTGTCAATCCTCAAGTTGGTTTGAATCATTATCTGGATCTCTTGTTGCCATTGATCGACACAGAGTAAGAGGGAGTAGATATGCATCTGGAATCCATTGAAATACCAAGGAGTTGAAGTCAAATGCTTTAAGAGTCCTTATGATGAGGGTCTTATTGTGCCTATCATAGGCTTTTGACATATCAAGTTTCAGGGCTATACCTGGTTTGTGCTGATCTGTGATAGAGTTTAAAAGTTCCCGATCAGTAGTAATATTGTTTTTGATTCTTCTTCGAAGAACAAAAGTAGACTTATTAGCAGATATGAGCTTTGGGAGAAGTCCCTTGGCCTATTGGCTTATGATCTTTGATGTGATTTTGTAGGCCATATTACATAGAGCAACAAGTCTAAATTGGTCCATAGTTTTTCATGGGAGGCTTTGCTTCATTGCATTTATAGATGTTGGCAATGTTTTGTCTTAGTGCGACCCTGCAACTACTTCAAGCAATCTTGTTTTGTGATGTCCCAAAAATCATGATAAAACAAGGTAGGATGCCATCTGGCCTTGGAGGTTTATACTTATTGAAAGAGAAGACTACGTTCTTAAGTTTCTTCTCCGTAACTGACTGTATCATTTTCTCATTCTCTTCTTTAGTGACCATAATAGGTATATTTTATAAAAGAAAATCTTGGGCTTAGGATCTTTTACAGGAATTATGCTATTCTTGGACTAATTGATTGAAAAAGCTAAGTTACCGAATTGGAATTGGGTTCGGGTATAGGTACGTGGATACGATGTTCTAGTACGACAAATTTTTTTTTTGGGGGGCTAGGTACGTCCGTACAAAAAATATAAAATTCATAAATATATAATAATATTTAAATAATCTAATATAAATAAATAATATTAATATTAATTTATTTTATGAAATAATATAAACAACTAAATAGTAAAAATGCATATTTAAATATAATTTAATGATAATATTAATATTAATCTATACATAAAACTAAAATATTACAATATAAATAAATTATAAATATAATATTATAAGTTATAAATAAATTATAAATATAAATATTTATACATAAATTATAAATTTTTAATTTTAACTTTCATGCTACATTCTCTGCTCAAACATCAAGAGGCTAGTTTGAGCAGTAAGAGGGTGGTTTGAGCTTGCTATGTTGGTCAATCACCAAAGAGTATGTTTCAAAATCTCAAACATTCGAGCAGCAAAGGATGGCATTCATTCTTGTTTGTTTCTATCTCCTTCGCATTCATGTCTCTTTTCATGTTCCAACAGTGCATAAAATTCATGAAATGCTATCGTTTAGTGTTTTTTGATGGTCAATAAGTCAAAAAAAAGTGTTGAAATCCATCCTTGCCTCTGGAACCCACAGACACATTGTTTTAGAATCTGATTCCGGGATGTTTTGTACTGGGAACCGGCCTGGTTTTCTGCCGATTCAATAACCTAGGAAAAAAGTAGTAGCATGATCAATAATTTCCTTAGGAGTTTACAAAATCTGGATTTGGAAAGTTTGGACATTGTTAGAGCTATTCAAATGTTGTTGATTTGGGACTAGTTTGTGGAAATAGGCTGTTTTGGTATTGTCATGTCCCCATATCAAGGAATTGTTTAAATTAAAGATTTAGCCATAGTCCATTAATAAATATATATGATATTATCTATAAATATTCTAAATATAAATAACAATTATAATCATTAATACAAATATAAATATTAAAATAGCATATTATTATTATATAATAACAATATATGATAATAAATATAAATATTAATATTAATTATTATTATGATTATAATATAACAATACATGTTTATATATATATATATATATAAGAATAAACATAAATACAATATTATAAGTTAATTATAATAAATATTATAAAGTCTATCATGACCCGATATTAAGACATTGTTTAAATTAAAGATTTAAACAACATATAAAAGTCGGTGAAGTTGCTTTGGTAAAATATATATTTAAATAAATATATATATTTATTATCTAATAAATAATAATAATATTATTATCCTATACTATAATTATATAAAGTGAGAGAAGTAGTTCCTATGAAATAAAATCAATGATCTTATATAAGGCAATCAAATATAAATAAAAGTATGTATGCGGCTATTAAGTTGGTTGACACTAGCGATCACCTTAATAAATAATAAATAAAAAAAAGACAAACATTATTAAATCCGCAACCGTTGGAAAGGGTATATCCTTTTACCCACGATAAACCCTTGGAAATATATAAAAGGGCATAAGGGCGTATGATGGGAAAGGGGGTGAAATATATATTATAAAATATATAAACAACAACAACAATAGAATAAAAATTATATTAGTCATTCCATCAAGCAAGGAAAATCATTGGAAAATAGAAAGAAGACTGCAGCGATAGGTAAGAAATACGAGGTAAAGCTCCAGCATGTAAGTAAGTATATTTTATATGTTTATTTTATAATTTGTAAGAATGTAAGTTGTATTCAATTTGTCTTTGCTGCAATATACAATGGTTCTGTGTTTAATCCAATAATATGCTAATTATGAAGTAGCAAAATTCTAATGATGAAAAGTGTTATATTGAACATATTAACTTCCTATGGGAAGAATGAGAATGAGACACCTAGAGGCCACTCATGGGTCTTTAGAGGCTTTTGTCACATGTGGTATAAGGTTCCCATAGTGCAAAGGATATTAGTCATATAGAGGCCTTTGACACATGCGGTATAAGGTACCCATAGTGCAAAGGATTGTGATTTAATGGCCTTGGCTACCTTGATGTAAGGCATCATAAGAGTACCAAGGAGTCTCATAGAGGCCTTGACTCTAAGAGTACTAAGGGTACTACTTGAGTCCAAGGATAGGAGACATTAGAGCCCCATGGTGGATAATGGCAAATCTCATTTCATCTCTCATAGGCTGTTAATGAGTAATACATGAGAAAGAAATAGCAAGTATGCAATATATATTAATATTAATGAGTAATACATGAAAAAAAAATAGCAAGTATGCAATATATATTCATAGAGATCATGACTAAATAATAGAGCATGTGAAATGTCATGATAGAAATATGCAAGGCATATGGATAGTGATCATAAGAGTACCATGTGAAATATAAATGATAGGTAATGTGCATTGAAAGTAATCATAGATTAATGATAGAGATGTGTATTGAAAGTAATCAATGATGAATTAAAGATATAAATTAGCATTTGATCATAGAAATGATAAAAGCAATGTTCTTATGTGAATTGAATATATTATATATCTATTGCTATAAAAGAAATTTAAAAGGTTTAGTGTACTAATGTTCTCTTTTTGCAAATTGAAATTTGTGAACAAGGTTGAGAAATTTTGATTTGTGACAAGGGGACATTATAGTGGTATCCGAGCAGTCATCCTGCCATCCTGTGAATAATAATTAAATAAAAATAAATAAATAAAAAATAATAAATAATAAATAATAAATAAAAAAAATAAAAATTAAAAAATAAGAATCAATGAAAATCGTAAGTATGAATTTCATGAATTGTTGGAATAATAGTGTTTAATACATTGCTAAAAGCAACATTAAAAAATTAAAATTTACTTACAAATATGTAATAAGCAATAAATAGTGAGTAAATAAAGAAAAAATAAAAATAAAAATAAAACAACTCTTTATATATATATATATTAAGACATCTCTATTTAGTTATATAAGTAATATATTTCACAAAGTTATTTTCATCTATGGGTAACCTACGGGGTGAAAAAAGTAATATATTTCACCTATGGGTAACCTACGGGAAAAAAGATAAAAATAAAATTAAAAAATACATAAACAACTAACACAACTAACCCAAAGTATTTATTGTGTACATAAACCTTAATCAAATATAGTTATAAAATAAATTATTTATAGAATATAGTGCTGAAAGTTTAAAAGATAAAACCCTATTTTATAAATTATTATTTTAGGGCACTATATTATTTATGGCACTATAGTTTATTAGCTATATTCATTTGTTACATTTTATAGAGGTTATTTTATATTATTGGTGAGTGTAATGTTGTTTTATATAAAAGGAAACCTAATAAAATATAATGTTATAAAACATTACTTTAGGACACCTAATTATAGTTGCTTGAGGACAAGCAATCTTGAGTGGGGAGGGTTGTCATGTCCCCATATCAAGGAACTGTTTAAATTAAAGATTTAGCCATAGTCCATTAATAAATATATATGATATTATCTATAAATATTATATATTTGATCCAATTTTCTTTGGATCTTTGCCTCCTATAATGTGTCTCCATTATTTGGATAATGGTGAGTTCTGCAACAAGTTTTTGCTCTTCTCTGACTACTGTTTGGGATTATCTTTTACACTTGTGCCAGATTTTCCATAGCTTCATTTGATTTGAGAAAATGTTCCCAAATTCATTTTTATTTCACTCTTTCATTCTAGCTCTTAAGTAATCCTTGAATGATGTAGAGGGAGAATTTCTAATTGTACAAGCCAATGATTAGAGAGTTTGACAATAGTAACACTTGCATTTATTTTTGTATTCGTAGAAACCCACTGGGGAGAGAATAAGGCTCTATCAAGCCTTTCATCTATATAATGACTGTATTTTCTCCTGTTTGTCTCTGTGAACAGTCCTTGGGCGAATTCCATATCAATAAGGCCATTGTTGTTTATTAGATCTATAAGTGTTGCAACAATCCTATTGTTGAAACCTCTTCCTCCTTTTTTTCCTCTGTAGATTTTATTGAGTTGAAATCTTTCTTTATAATACTTTATCTACATATGGATAGCCGAATCCTTGAGCAGTTCCAGATATTGAATTCTGGTCATTCTAGTGGGTGGATTATGAATTTTTGCAATGATTATTATTTTCAGTAGTTTACAAGAAAGTGAAAAATATCCCCCATGGATATGAGATATGAGAGGTAGGAGCATAATTGGCAGAATTCCATTGATTAGCCTCTTATTTGTTAGAGTAGAGGTGATTATGTTCAGTACCCCAAATCCAGTGTATTTGTAGCATACACCTCTGGTATATGTCGGCTTTGTATGTGTTTTTTTGTTTTCTGATGGTTTTGGGTTTAGGTTTTCATTGCATGTTTTTGCATGTGTGATTTTTGCCTAGTTCCACGGGGACGCCCCCCCCGAAACCAGCCGTCCCCCAGAGGGGGACGTTTTCGGGACGGGGAGACGTCGGCGAAACGGCCCCTCGCCACCTCGCCGCCGTCCCCCCGCCGTCTCTCCTTGGGGAGACTTCTGGATGTCCCCCGAAAAACATTTTTTAATCATTTTTTTTTAAATTTCAAGGAAAATGAAAACCTAAAAGTGCCTCTAAGTTTAATAGTTTATTTTTGACCTTTTTTTTCCTTTGTTTCATAGTTTATAGATGAGGATGTTACACAGACAGGGCTGGTTGGTATTGGTTTAGATGAGCTTGAGCATTTGGGGTTCAGCAGTTCCAATGATGAGGAGATCGACATGGAGCTTGGGGATGATTAGATCATTGGAGGCATCAGGCCCTTAACCATTTTGGCATTTACTATTTAGTATTTAGTATTTACTATTTCAGTATTTTGAACATTGTTGAAACTTGATTGTAATTATGAACAATGATTATGAAATTCAAATTATGAAACATCTAGTTCTTGTTCCAATGTCTATTAAATTTAAGTACATTGTTTCAATGTTTACTAGTTCAATGAAATCATTGCAATGTGTTTAAACTCTAAACTTTACTTATTTTTTAGGCTTCTATAGTTATACATCTTTTTATAACTAATTTTTCAAGTATCATATGTATTTCAGCGCACCGCTCCCCCGCCGCCGCCGTCCCCAAATTTAGGCCCCCGTTCCCGAAACGTGTCCCCTGCCGCCCCCCCGTCCCTGTCCTCGAACCTCCGTGGAACTATGGATTTTTGCAACATTGACATAGAAAATGAAGCATATATGGAAAACCCAGAAAATATACAATGAATTTGCATAAGCAAATGACAACCCAGATCATAAAATATACTAAAACTAATTACTGTGACATACCCATATGAAAATCTTGAACTTCGTTTATTGCCGAAACTGGACCAGCATTACAAAGCTATGAAACTTCTTCAGTAATCACATACAATGGCTGGTGTGCATCAAAATACAAATCTGCAGTAGTAACTATATGTTCCAACGCCACCAGAGAAGGGTGTAAACAATGCCCAAGAGTGGGAATCGATTTCCAATAACATCCACAACCAAGAACCCAGTGTACGGCCTGCCTGGAGCATGCTATCAGCAGCAAATGCCAAGGAAAGTCTCTGAAATTTGTTCGAATATATCTGCAGACCCTCAGCAGCCCCAAACACCAAGGAACAACACCTATAATAGTGCCAAACTCCTCAAACAATACCACTATGCAGCAGTACGGCCTTACTAGAGAGGTACGACTTGCCTGGTGAGTACTGCTAGCACCAACAAACTCTGCAGCAACAAAAAATTGAATCACAATACTTATTTCTGTCCTCCAATGCCTTCTTCAGGCCTGCAGTTCGAACTCCATGAAGAGATAATCATTCAGCTCCAAAAACTCAATCAAAATCCGTCAATGAAAGCCCAAATGGAACTCCTGAGTGAAGCTCCTCCAATCCTCTCTTGATGCAATCTTTCATGCACAAAGAAAGGCAAATTTGCAGAGGTTTTCGTTTCTACAAATCGATCTCTAAACCCTAGAGCCAAGCTCAAACCCAATGCACGGGAAACTCAATATGAGAGCAATTTTTCATAAACACAACATGTCCAAACGAGGCTCTTTTTGTTCTATTTATTTCTTCTCCATCCCAACGCCCAAGATGATTTTTCTTTTATTATTTTAATTTTTGACTTAGTCCCTTATGTCCCCTTTGTACCTTGGGCGCCCATCTCCTAGACTTGTCACTTTTAAGTTACAACTTTATTTTATAAAGTGACCTTATATTATAACATAAAGTTATATCATGTCTAATAAAATAACATAAGTTAAATCTTTAATTTAACTTATAGTATATCCAACGATGCTTAGACAATTCAAAACCATCAACTCCCGTGCCATGACCAACGACCACTGCCCTGCCAATAATAGCAAGTGCTCGGCTCCCAACTTACTATAAATAGTAAGTACTTGAATTGACCTTCTAACCATTGTTGTTAGCCTATGAAAGTCATGTGATAGGTTAATCTCCATCATCTGTGTGACTGGGCTAAATGGGGGACATTACAGTCCGCCCTCCCCAAGATTGCTTGTCCTCAAGCAACCTCAGCTCAGGATGCTGCAATATCTGTTCACTCTCCCAAGTGGCATCTTCAACTGGTAAATTCTTCCACTTTACCAAGTACTCTCTGATGGCTCGTTTCCTCAAATTCCTCTCTCGGCTGTCAATAATAGCCTCTGGTACTAAAATTAGCTTCCCCTCCTCATCTAATGGTGGAAGCTCAACTGAAGGAACCACATTGTGGCCAAGAGCTTTCTTCAACCTGGAAACATGAAACACATTGTGCACCTTGCTATCTGTTGGCAGCTCAAGCTCATAAGCCACTTCACCCACTCTTTTGATAACCTTGTGTCATGTCCCCATATCAAGAGTAAAGATTTGAACATGATAAAGAGGGTTTGTAAAATATTATTTCAGATGATAGAAATAATTACATACATTATATATTATTTAATAAATAATATTATTGTATGAATATTTTATCCATATTATAAATAACAATATATATAAATATAATATATTATAAATATATCTAATAATATAAATACAAATAATATAATATAAATCATATATCATTTATTATGATATAAATGATATAGTATAAATAATATAAAATATATAATATATCATTTATTATAATATAAATGATATAATATAAATATAAATAAAATAAATAAACATCTTTTAACCTATCCTCTTATGATAACGGAGTTACTTATGGTTAGAACTAGTTTTACCACAAAAAGGAATTAATATAAAGTAATAAAAATAATAAGAGACATGCCTCTTTGAATATATCCCTTGAAAGGGAAATAAATAAAGGTTGTGAGATAAAAGGAAAACATCATCAGAAGAAAAGAAAATTCGGTAATACAATTATAAGTTCAACAATAAGAGAATACAACAAAAGATAGACTCAGCAATCCAAAACAACCAATATAAATCAAGAGCTCCATAATAAATCAAATCTGCACAAAGAAAAGAATAAGAGGTAAATAAAAGTTTCAGCAGGTAAGTATATTTAACATGCTTATTTTATAATTATTAAATGCAAGATTTGTATGTATATTTAATTTATGTTTAGTATAAAGATTAATTATGGCCTTAGGGTAAAACCTAAGGAGAAGGCTTGAGGGTAACACCTAAAGATTATTAATGGCCTTAGGCTCACCACCTAAGGAGAAGGCTTTAGGGTAACACCTAAAGATTATTAATGGCTTTAGGCTAATAACCTAAGGAGAAGACCTTAGGCTAATAACCTAAGGAGAAGGCTTTAGGGTAACACCTAAAGATTATTAATGGCCTTAGGCTGATCACCTAAGGAGAAGGCCTTAGGCTAATAACCTAAGGAGAAGGCTTTAGGGTAATACCTAAAGATTATTAATGACCTTAGGCTAATAACCTAAAGAGAAGGCTTTAGGGTAATACCTAAAGATTTTAATGGCCTTAGGCTAATAACCTAAGGAGAAGGCTTTGGGTTAATACCTAAAGATTAATATGGCCTTAGGGTAAAACCTAAGGATTATATATGAAGGCTTTAGGGTAAAACCTAAGGATTACTTATGAAGGCTTTGGGGTCACACCCAAAGATATATGAAGGCCTTTGCCTAAGATGTGGATTATTCCCACTTAAGACAAAGGAATACCAAGCCCCTGATAGTCACTCATACCTATCTCACTATCCTTATGAAGAAGAAGAAATGTTTATTATCCTTATGAAGAAGAAGAAATGTTTATTATGATGAATGTGATAGGAATATGCAAAGATATATGATCTTAACTATAATGAATAATAGAAGAATATGAATTTATAAGATATAGAAATGAATTATGTCCTAACGTTCTCTTTGTGCAAGTTGAATTTGTGTGCAAGGTACGAAAAAAGTTGAACTGCATAGAAGGGGACATTACACCTTGAATGGACCATAAAACTTGGGTTTCAATTTTTTTGTTCCACTCTTCTTGAGAGTGGAGTGCCTGTAGGGTTGGAGCCTCAAATACACCATGTCTCCAACCTCAAAGCTCCTCTCCACTCGGTGCTGATCAGCATACAACTTTTGCTGATTCTGTGCTTGCTGTATATTCTCCTTGAGTTCCCTTAGAATGTCCTTGCTGTCCTGCAAAAGATCCTTTGCCTTAGGCACTCGACTATCACCAAGCAAGAGATTTGTAAAGAATGGGGCATCATAACCATACAGTGCCCTGAAAGGAGTCATCTGAATAGACATGTGATGTGTGGTGTTGTAACAGTACTCCCCTAAGTGCAACCATCTGATCCAAGCTTTTTGCTGCCCCGAATCATAATTGCATAGGTACCCCTCTAACCATTTGTTCACCACCTCTGTTTGGCCATCTGCCTGCGGGTGGTAGCTAGTACTAGGAGTCAACTCAATACCACAAAGTCTGAATAACTCCTACCAAAATAAACTCAGGAACTTGCTATCCCTGTCACTGACTACACTCCTGGGTACCTCGTGTAACCTGAATATCTCTCTGAAGAATAAATCAGCCACCTGAGTAGCTGTAAAGGTTGCTGAAATGGCAAAGAAATGTGCAAATTTGGTGAGTCTGTCGACCACCACATAGATATAGTCCTTCCCTTGAACCTTTGGCAACCCTGTGATGAAGTTCATGGAGATACATTCCCATTTCTGATTGGGAATAGGCAATGGCTGTAATAAACCTGCTGGATAAGTATGCTCATGCTTATTCTGCTGGCAAATGGGACACTCATGAACATACTTCTGCACTTCCTCTTTTAGTCCTTTCCATGTGAACCTTTCCAGAATCTGTTTATATGTCTTGAAGAATCCAGGATGGCCAGCCATTGGTGTATCATGGAAAGTTTTTATTACCTTATGTTTAAACTGTGAATTAGGCACTAAGAATATTTTGTCTTTGTACATAATCAAGTCATTCACCACAAAATATCTCTCATCCTTATTAGTGCCCTTAATGACTCCTGCGGCCCAAGAGTCCTTAGCATACTCTGCTATAATCATCTCCCTCCAATCAACAGAGATCTCTCCAACTAAGCATAAGTGAGATCGACATGATAAGGCATCTGCAACTATGTTCCTCTTGCCCTTGACATACTCGATGTCAAAATCATATGCCTGTAACCTGCTCACCCACTTTTGTTGTCTGTCATTCAGATCCTTCTGGTTCATAAAATATTTTATGCTGTTGTGGTCTGTTTTGATGATGAATTTTCCCCCTACTAGATAAGGTCTGAATTTGGCCAATGCATGCATTATAACCAACATCTCTCGGTCATACACCGAGTAGCTCCTCTCAACACCCCGAAGTTTCCTACTCTCAAATGCTATCGGGTGCTTCTCTTGCATCAATACCGCCCCTATCCCCTCTCTTGAAGCATCACACTCTAGCTCAAATGGCTTGGAGAAGTTGGGGATTGCCAACACAGGGCAAGTAGACATCAAGTGCTTGAAGTGATCAAGGCACTGCTGAGCTGCATGACTCCACAAAGGCCCCCTTTTTGGTCAAGTCTGTCAAAGGTGCTGCTGTTTGTGAGAAGCTTTTTACAAACCTCTTGTAGAAGCCACATAGTCCAAAGAAACCCTTAAGCTGTGTGAGGTTTGTAGGTGGGGGCCAATCAACAATTGCCTTTATCTTATCTGGATCTACCTTGACACCATCTGCATTGATAATGTGACCCAGATAGAGCAACTCTGTCATGCCAAAGTCACACTTGGACTGTTTGGCATAGAGGGACTCACTCTCCAAAATACTCAACATCTCCAGATGTCTCAAGTGATCCTCCCAAGTCCTGCTGAAAATCAATATATCATCGAAGAAGATCAATACAAACTTCCGAAGCTGCTGTCTGAAAATCTAGTTCATGTAATTCTGAAAGGTAACAGGTGCATTGGTCAAACCGAATGGCATCACTAGAAATTCAAAGTGGCCGTAATGACACCTGAAAGCAGTCTTCTCTATATCCTCTGCCCTCATGCGAATCTGATGGTATCCCGATCTAAGATCTTAGAAAAATAGCAAGCACCATGCAACTCATCTATTAACTCATCAATCCTCGGAATAGGATACCTGTTTTTGATGGTTTTCTTATTCAATGCCTTGTAGTCGATACACGTCCTAATTGTCCCATCCTTCTTTTTGACAACTGCAGAAGCAAATGGGCTCTTACTGGGCCGGATGTGTCCCATCTCCAGTAACTCCTTAATTGTTTTTTCAATTTCATCCTTGAACCTCTTCGGATGACGGTAAGGAGTGATCATGATGGGCTTGGTCCCATCCTCTAGCTCAATAACATGCTCTATGCCTCTATCAGGAGGCACTCCTCGTGGTATATCTCCAAACACCTTGCTGTGCTTGGATAAGAGCTTCTGAATATCAGGGTGATAACTGCCCTTCTGCTGTGGTGGGGACTCTGGCATAATGAGGCATTCTGCTGCCCACTCAACCTGGTCATGTCTTAGTAACCTCTTCATCCTCTTTAGTGACACCACCTGTGGTCCACCATCTGACAAGCCTCTAAAGCATATTTTCTTCCCATTGAATTCAAATCTCATTTCCATCTTCTTCACATTCATGGTGAACTCTTCTAACTGACTCATCCAATGCATGCCAAGTACAACATCTGTATCTCCAATGCCAACAACATAGAAGTCATCCACCAACTCATACTCCCCCATGATGATCTTCAATCCTGATATTTTTCTGTTACACTGCATTTTGAATCCGTCGGCTACCATCACTTTGAAGCCTTTGAATTCCTCCACCTTCAATCCCATACAAGCGACCAACCCCTCGTCAATAAAGTTGTGTGTGGCGCCTATATCAATAAGGGTGATGATATGCTGTCCACCGAGTACACCACGCACCCTGAAAGAACCAACCTTTTGGAAACTAGAAAGCTGGGCAAGAGTACCACCACTACCAACACTGTGCTGTGATGCCCTCTCATCTCCACTATCCTCATGGTCTGAAGGTTGATTTGAGTGTCAATCGGATGCCTCTGACTGTGACTTCTCAGCCAAATAGTACTCTATCAACTTGGCCGTAGCCTTGTGTGAGCACTTATGTGAGGGGTCCCATGGCTCTTTGCAATGGAAGCAAAGCTTCTTCCTCCTGTATTCGTTGAGCTGATCAGCTGTCAACCTGTTTGATTTGTCCCTAGGCTGCTCAACATATCTCTGGAAGGGTCTCCTCTCCTTATCTCTCCTGTGTGGAAAGCCCTTAGACTGAAATTTACTCCGCCATATTGATGACTCCATATCTTGGGCCTTCTTCATGGCCTCCTGGAGTGAAGGTCAAAGCCCTTAACCCAACCCCGTAGTGGGTCTGACAATCCATCAATAAATAGAATGACCAATTTGCGCTCTGAGAGATCTGGGACCATGACAGATAGGTCCTGGAACTCTGATATGTAGGAGTCTAATGATCCACTCTACCTCAACTGTGCTAACTCCTTAAACTGTAACTTTGGGTCCTTTTTGTCAAACCTACAATCAGTCTAGCAGTGAACTCCACATCTGAAGTGATCTGATCGTGACCCAATGTGATCTTCCCGTTGCTCCCTCCAAGTGTAAAGCTGCATACGTAATGGCGTCCTCCTCTAGCATGGGACTAATCTGTAAGTAGTTGTCCAGTTTCTGGACCCAAGCTCTCACGGTGGTCTTACTCGATCCATCAAAGTAGGGAAGTGTCATGTTGCTCACTTTCTTTTGCAACTCCTGGTTCTGAGGTCTACCTCCCCTACGAGGTCTGTTCTTTATCCTAATGTCAGAGTACTCTGCAAAAGTCATCTTGGCCCTAAATTCGGCACTAGATGCTCTCCAATCCCTCATAATCTCCTCTTGAAACTCTGCCTATGTGGGGTCTTGTTCAGGAACTTGGTTCCTGGGAGCAAAATTGGGTATACCAGGTCTATCACCTGCTGTGAACTGTGAAGCCCTCCGGTGGGTAACTGATGCCTCATCCTCATCCTCTTTGTACCTGTGTCTGTCATCCTGGTTCCTGTCCCCATTATTCCTGTTCCTATCGCTTCCATTGCCCCTGTTTCTATCACCGCCATTGTTCCTGTTCCTGCCACTCCATTGTACCTGTTCCTGTCACGGTGATTATGGTTATTATCCGTGTTATTTCTTCAATCTCGAGGAAGCAACTGTTCGAGGGTATGTGCTATCTCCGCCTGTGATTCTCTCAACTCCTGTTGAGACTCCCTCAATTCTCTTTCTAAAGCCAACGAGCTCCCGGTGAGCACATTCAAGATCTCGCGCATGCTAGGTTCCTCACCTTCCCTATCACCCATTTCTCCTGTAGGTTTTGTAACTGGTGGTAGTTAACCTGAAAATGGATCCTCTACAGGTACTTCTCCCTCCTGTATCAACTATGGAATCTGTATCTCTGACTCAAATGGATCAATCTGTGGTACTTTTCCTTCCTATATTCTCTGTGGGTTTCGTGTTCCTGGTCTTGGTCTAAAATTATATCTATCTGTAGGCCGCATGTCTCATTTTCAACTTCTGCATGTCATACTTAACCTCACAGGATGGCAAGATCTTCTGCTCTGATACCACTGTAGCATACACCCTTGGTATATGTTGGCTCTGTATGTGTTTTTGTGTTTTTTGATGGTTTTGGGTTTAGGTTTTCATTGCATGTTTTTGCATGTGTGATTTTTGCAACATTGACATAAAAAATGAAGCATATATGGAAAACCCAGAAAATATACAATGAATTTGCATAAACAAATGACAACCCAGATCATAAAATATACTAAAACTAATTACTGTGACATACCCATATGAAAATCTTGAACTTCGTTTATTGCCGAAACTGGACCAGCATTACAAAGCTATGAAACTTCTTCAGTAATCACATACAATGGCTGGTGTGCATCAAAATACAGATCTGCAGTAGTAACTCTATGTTCCAACGCCACTAGAGAAGGGTGTAAACAATGCCCAAGAGTGGGAATTGATTTCCAAGAACAAACACAACCAAGAACCCAGTGTACGGCCTGCCTGGAGTATGCTGTCAGCAGCAAATGCCAAGGAAAGTCTCTGAAATCTGTTCGAATGTATATACAGACCCTTACTAGCCCCAAATGCCAAGGAACAACACCTATCATATTGCCAAACTCCTCAAACAATACTACTATGCAGCAGTATGGCCTTACTAGAGAGGTACGACCTGCTTGGTGAGTACGGCCAGCACCAACAAACTCTGCAGAAACAAAAAACTGATTCACAATACTTATTTCTGTCCTCCAATGCCTTATTTAGACCTGCAGTTCGAACTCCATGAATAGATAATCATTCAGCTCCAAAAACTCAATCAAAATCTGTCAATGAAAGCCCAAATGAAACTCCTGAGTGAAGCTCCTCCAATCCTCCTTTGATGCAATCTTTCATGCACGAAGAAAGACAAATTTGCAGAGGTTTTCGTCTCTACAAATCGATCTCCAAACCCTAGAGCCAAGCTCAAACCCAATGCACGGGAAACTCAATATGAGAGCAATTTTTCATAAACATAGCATGTCCAAATGAGGCTCTTTTTGCTCTATTTATTTCTTCTCCATCCCAACGCCCAAGATGATTTTTCTTTTATTATTTTAATTTTTGACTTAGTCCCTTATGTCCCCTTTGTACCTTGGGCACCCATCTCCTAGACTTGTCACTTTTAAGTTACAACTTTATTTTATAAAGTGACCTTATAACATAAAGTTATATCATGTCTAATAAAATAACATAAGTTAAATCTTTAATTTAACTTATATTATATCCAACGATGCTTAGACAATTCGAAACCATCAACTCCCGTGCCATGACCAACGACCACTGCCCTGCCAATAATAGCAAGTGTCCGGCTCCCGACTTACTATAAATAGTAAGTACCTGAATTGACCTCCTAACCATTGTTATTAGCCTACGGAAGTCATGTGATAGGCTAAACTCCATCATTTGTGTGACTGGGCTAAATGGGGGACATTACACTCTATTAAGCCTTTCATCTATATGATGACTACATTTTCTTCTGTTTGTCTCTGTGAACAGTCCTTGGGTGAATTCCATATCACTAAGGCCATTGCTGTTTATTAGATCTATAAGTGTTGCAACAATCCTATTGTTGAAACCTTTTCCTCCTTTTTTTCCTCCGTAGATTTTATTGAGTTGAAATCTCTCTTTATAATACTTTATCTACATATGGATAGCCCAATCCTTGAGCAGTTCCAGATATTGAATTCTGGTCACTCTAGTGGGTGGATTATGAATTTTTGCAATGAGTATTATTTTCTGTAGTTTACAAGAAAGTGAAAAAATATCCCCCATGGATATGAGATATGAGAGGTAGGAGCATACTTGGCATAATTCCATTGATTAGCCTCTTATTTGTTAGAGCAGAGATGATTATGTTCAGTACCCCAACTCTAGCGTATTTGATTCTATGAATTATTCTTGGCACTAAATAATTGTCTGGGGTTTCTAACTCAATGTGTTTGGCTTGGTTGGGTCCAATTGGGAGTCAAACTGGAGTAGACCTTTTTATTAATTTTATGTGTGCCCTCTTTCTTTTTCTGGTACCACAAGATCAGTGGATTGGTTGAAGATTTGTGGGGGTTATGGACATTGTCCATCTCATCATCTTCTGTCCCTACAAGTGCTGCAAACATATTTGAAAGCACTATTGGAGATCCTTTTCCATTTCTTTCTTTGCCTTTCCTTGAATATGCCCTTCGAGATTTTTTGTCCACTTGAGCTTGTTGCTGGTTTTTTTTGTAAGAGTCCCCAATGGACTCAAGCTCCCAGGATCACCTGCAAAACCAAATATTAGCCTTCTACAAGAGAGTAACAAGAGGATGAATTGCTTGATTAGGGTGCAACCATGGAATAATGATATTATTACACTCATACAAAATGTACATGAGAGACCTTGCTTATATAGGCAAGGTTGAGAGATAGGACTACATAGGATGATGACAAGTGTCTTAATCCTTTGACATGTGACAACCAGAGGATAAGATCACATGTGTACTAGAAACTTCTAGAAAGATTCTTAGAACCCTAAGTCAACTAAACATGTGAACATGTGTGAATAGGACCTAACTAATTACTAGTTAGATAATGTCCCCTGTTCACACTATAAAGGGGAAACCGGATATGAAATACCCCTGTTCACACCAACACCGCCCCTTAAGTGCAACTTAGGGAGAATGAGAAACATGCAAATGATGCAATGATGGAATCATGGATGATGGATGGGTCCCGGGCCCCCAGCTACAAGGCCATGTTAGGTACCTATGTACAAAAGATCTCTCACAAATGGAGTAAAGGATAAAAACTCGTAGGAAAAAACCTCTCTCCAAAAGAGAGAAAACAAGAAAGTGAAAGAAGGAAGGAGGACTCAACATGACCCCCCAAGGACTACTTCGGTTACCAATATACAATTAATAACCCCCCCATAGGAGAGATAGAATGAGATGATAGATCCCCCCACAAAGAAGTAGCTCTTGTGCCAATGATGAATGCCTGAAGACAAAAAACAATTCACTGCTTGCAAACAACATTTCTCCCCTTGGGAATAAACAAATCCAATGGTGGATGTAGAAGCAACTCCCACAAGTTGGATGAAAAGGGAATCCAAATCCAAATGTGTGTCTCAGAATACAATTTTGGTGTCCTCATGTTGGAAAACGATGTCTTCTCCAAATTAAGAACTGAATTCCCAATCAATCAAGTATAACCAGGAGAGGAAGGATAGTGAACTGCATCTGAAAACACTGAAGATGTGATGACATGATTGTCATCAAAGAGGAGAGATAACCCCTCAATGTGTCCTCCAGATTTGAAATGTGCGACTCCACAAACAAAGATGCAATGTCTAGTAAATAGGAATCCAAATGAGGTGGATCAGGAAGATTGAAATGATCCTGCTACAAAGAGTCACTGGAAGCTCTCAAGGAAGCAACTCTAAACTCTGAAGTAGCAACAAGTGACGGTGGAGTAGTGATCTCAATAGGAGAAGGAGAAGCAAGAGAAAGCTCTATGTCATTTGAACAATCAAGACCTGCTAGATATTCAAGCTCCTCTTCTGTGTCATCATCAAAGGGTATATTATCTGGATTCTGCATGAAGGGGTATGAGGCAATCCAAAACATGATCATTTGGGAATGGAGAGATATGTGGGTCTCCATAGATCTCCCAAATCTTAGTCCAAAGTGTGCATGGACAATCAATGTTCTACATAGCCCACATAGTGTCATAATCAACACTAGAACAAATCAATCCAAGGACATGATCAACCCGATTTCCTCATGCAGATTTCTTCTGAGGTGTATCTGGTTCAGGTACAAGTCCATAAAGATAAGACAAAAGATTGAGTCATCTACAATGTGTGAGGATGCCTTTTTGCCAAGACTCATAATTATTCTTTTTTAGGTTTACCATAGAAGGATGAGTAGAAAAACCCATGATATCTCCTCAAATGATTAGAGATCAAAACTCACAAGATTACCCCCCAATTTCACTTAATCATGAGAACCCCTCAACAATATATGATATTGGCACTTTATACTTAGTGCGATTACAGTTGCCACTAGCCAAAAATAGCAAAGTGGTCTTTGATCTTAGTACAATGCAAATGCGAAATTAGGCCTCAAACTGAAAGTACAATTTTGGTGTAGAATGAGATCAATCTGATTACAGATCTAGAAGTACATGAAAATTATGCACTTTTAAAAAAAATTCCACGCAGAAGTGTTATAGTATGAGCCCAAATAGAGCCTTGGAAGTTCCCAAAACGAGAACTATGTAGCAACAGGTGTGAAAATCTGCGATTTCGGAAAACCCAGGCACCAAAATCTAAAATTGATTGCACCACTGCGAAGCATATGAAATTCTGCCCCAAATAAAAAAAAGTGTTTAAAAAAAGGAGCAAAAATGACCGAGAAACATGCCTTTTAAGTTGGATTGCCAAATTAAAAATCAAGTTGGAGTAGGGCTGGATGGGGTTGAAGGGCCAATGACGTCATGCTAACGTCAGCAAAGGTTGCGATGGAATATACCCTTATTCTCGAAATATTCTCCCCTGATTCCAAAACCATCGTTAGATTTTTCAAAACCGCCTTTATGCGACGAAAAACTACCATTTGAATTCCTAAAACCGCTTACATGTACTGGAACTGGTTTTGGGAGTGAATATACCCCTGGAATATTCTTCCTATGATAGATTAACGAGAAGGTTTGGTGGTTTATCGGTTGTCGAGGCGTATATTCCCCTGAAATTCTTTCCCGACGGAATGTTGATGCTGCTAACGATTAAATCGCCGGTCGGGAGGTTTCTATATTGCTGGTGATCGCTGTACCCGTTGGTTGCTAGCGGTCTTCGTGGATACCTGCCATGTGGCACCCTTGTAGTGGGCGACAATACCTATAGGTTGCGGGTACTTGCAACGACAAGTACGACTTTGCCAAACTCAAAGAATCTGTAAGAACCATGTCTAATTCTGTCCTGAAAATAACCCTGCTGATTTGAATTTTCTGATTTGTTTTTCTTCAAATTGACTTAGGGGTTTCATGTTTTGTTTTCACCAATATGTTTGGAATGTGTTGTAGATGGAAATGTAGCAATATAACAATGAAATAACACCAAATGATGACTGAAAATGACTCCCAGCTCACTTATACAACCAAGTATCAACACAAAACATAAAAGAACATACCCAGATAGAAGATTTGGCTTCTTTATTGAATAGTAGTTGGCTGATTACAAAACAAGGTCTGATATAAAAATCAGACATGCATATGAATGCAAATTGAGTCCAAAGATGACCAAAAACATGTACAAATGAATCTCCAATGAAGTCACAACATGTGCCAACTTGTTGATGATGAATACCAATGATGATCAAAGCCAAATGAAGTCTGATTTATAACTTGTAACTGCTGATGTGAAATCAGATGTCAAAACCCTAGCTGAAACATGCCAAAAATGCCTCCAAAGTGTAGCTGCTATGTCTAGGAGTGAAACGATTATGCCCAATATGCAAAATATCTAGGAGTGAAACGATTATGCCCAATATGCAAAATATCACCATACACCATCAAAATATGCCATAATATCATCATCTCTGCAACTGATATGAACTTGTAGAAGTCTGAAACACAAAACCAGCTTGCTAAATGATGATGCCAAACACAAATTTGTACTCCAAAGCCAAGCGCTTCAATGCCAAACCCTTGTATATCAACTTATCAATGAAATAGCATCAAAAACACCTTCAAATATGATTTTCAACCTTCAAACCCTAGCTGATTGTAATCATACTCATCAAACCCTAGCTGATTGAAGCTTGAATCCATCCAATAACCTGCAAATAAGCTCAATGATGAATTCTAAGTGAATCCATCTCCCATGGTGAATTGGGTTTTCGTCCAAATCACTTTTATCCAAGGGTTTTCGTCCTTAGATACTGCTGAAACTCTGTTACAACCAAGAGAAACTCTCCAAAACAAGCAAATGCCAAATGATCAATGATATGAAAATGATATCAATTGATGTCCTTTTATCCTCCTCAAGTTGGGCGACCCAATAAACCAATATTTTATTATTTTTGAAGTCCACCGCCATAATAAAATATTATTTATTTATTTTCATTTAATTTATTTCTCCTTTTTCCTCCAAGGGCGGTGGCTAGGAGAGAGAAAATGCAAATAAAATATTATTTTTGGTAATTCCTCCTTGGGTGCCGATTTTCTAGGGGAAATAATAAAAAATATAATAATAAAATATTATATTCACTCTTTAACCTCCAACGTTCCCATTTTCCATCTTTAAGTTATTTATTATTTCTTCCATTGGGTCGTTTTCCCTCTTGGCACTATTGTTTTAATATTTCGACCTTTCAATAATTTGTATAAAAATACCATAAGTCAAACTACCACTTTGTCCTAGCTTGCAAAATTAGTTGAAGCCATAGAATTCAACATTCCATTCTCCAAGCCTCAACAACATTCGTTTTTCCAACCTTGCTCAAAAAGGGGACATTACATAAGCCGCAAACAAAAACTTTTAACTAGAAAACAATAAAATTAACCAGTGAGTAAGATTTTTACTCGACGGACAGAGGAATGCGCTAGAAAGATTCCGATGATGCCAGCCAGCCCAGAGCCATACAGACCATATGGAATATTCTCTACAGAATATTCTTCAAACCCTTCAAAAATGGCAATTTTTTTTGATGTAATGTCCCTTTCTTCCGAATGAGACATTTACGAGAGACTGTTAGCCTATTTAATTCTCGTAGGCTACTCCGGGTGATATAAGGGAATAATTAATTAATTAAATTTTAAATAGTCTTAAGTTCCTAAGGATTATTTATATTTAATTAATTAAAAAGGCTAAACCTTGGATTTTAATAAGGTGACTTTATTTTATGTCAATGAGTAATTATAAAATGGGTCACTTTATGTGAGAGGGGAAATGAAATAAATTAAAAGAAAATAAATTTAATGTCCCCTTTTTGAGCAAAGTTGGAAAAAATGAATGTTGTTGAGGCTTGGAGAATGAAGTGTTGAATTTTATGGCTTCAACTAATTTTGCTCGCTGAAACAAAGTGGTTTTTTGACTTGTGGTATTTTTGTACAAATTATTGATAAGTCAAAATAATAAAATAAGATTGCCAAGAGGAAAAACATCCCAAGTGGAAAGATGGACAATAACTTAAAGGTGGAAAAAATGAAGTTTGGAGTGATTATTAAAATATAATATTTTTAATATTAAAATATTATATTAATTTCTACCAAATTGGCGCTCATGAGGAAAAAGAGAAAAAATAAGGAAAAAGAAAAAGGATGGCAAAAGACAATAAATAATATTTTATTATTTAAAATATTATTTTAATAAGCCCAAGGTGGCCTCTCAAGGGAGAAAAAAGAAAAAAATAATAAAATAATATTATTCTATTATTATTCATGTGGGACTTCCAAATTAGAGAAAAAGAAAATAAAATTAAAAGAAAATAAATAAATAATATTTTCTTTTGGCAGTGGACTTGAAAAAAGATTATATTTCATTGAAACTGGGCGCCCAAGGTGAAGAGGTGTAATGTCCCCTTCTTAAGCAGCTTTAGTTATGGGTTAGTCTACTACTCGGGTTCTTGTAGACTAACATGGATGGTTAGGGGACCCATAATGGATCGGTTATTCTCGAGGTTCAGTCAGCATTTTTGGAGGGATGATTTGGACTCCTTTTGACGGGATGTCACTCTTGACTCTTTCTGGAGTGATTTCGGGCCATGTGGCCAAACTGTCTATTTTTAGCAGGGGCTCCCGAACTCGGTGCGAGTTGGTGTAACGGTCTTGGTCTTCACTCATTTTCATTTGGCCTACACGGCGGTGCTACGGAAATCACTTCGGAGACCATTGAATTAATTACTAATGGAACGATATATCTCTAAGTTAAATTAAATATTTAACTTAGTGATATAGTTTTAAAGTGACTTTAATAAGGGACTTGAAATATTTAAAATAAAATAAGTCACATTGTTCCTTAAGGTTGGGCGCCCATATCAAGGAAGACATAAATCGAAAGTTATTTTCTCTAAAAGGAGGCGTTCGGAATGGGAAGGAGAAATAAAAGAAGTTGAACACTCATTTTCATTCACCATTGCATATTTTCTTGAAAACAGAGTTTGTTTGGCTGTGTCCAGGGTTTGAACTAGCAACTTGTGGAGACGGAAACCTTCACGAAGTTGAATACCTGCGGAAGTGAAAGACCTTTCTAGGGTATTGATGGTGATCTTATTTCAGAGATCACATTTGTGCTTCAATTTTTTAGTTTGTGGACTTGTCGCGGAGGGTTTATACAGTGCAAATCTCCATGGCATGATAATTTTGGAGACGTGGCTGAGAGTTTATTGCAGGTGATAGTATTGTTTTTGGTGACTTTTTGTTGAGGGTTTGAACCCCCAAACAGGCCGTACTTTTTTCAGCAGCAGGGCGTACCACTTTGGAGGCAGTTTGTGTGTTTTTTTTGAGGCATTTTCATTAATTTTCTTCCTTCATCTTGGACGTGGGGAGCCTACAACAGATTTCAGACATTTAAGGAGTAGTTTGGAAGCATTTTGAGGTGTTTAGAATATTAGTATTGCTGCTGTTCACTTCCAGGCAAGGTCGTACCATCTACAGGAGAGGCGTGGTTACTTTGGAGTCCAAACGCCCTGATTTTGATGGTTCTATGACCTCCATTTGAGGGGTTAGTCTTTAATGTGTTGCTGTTCCTTGTTATTTGATGGGAGAAACTAAGATTTGATGAATATCGGAAGGATTCAATGATTCCAGATTGCTGTAACATTCATTATCACTCTAATATTGTTGAATCAACAAATGGGTATAATAGTTATCTGATGTTTTACTCATTTCTCCATATGGGTATTGTTTATTATTGATATATTATGCATTTCCCACATAAATAAGCATTTGGGTAGTGTTGGTATGTTTTTTTTCTGAGTTTATAAATGCATGCAAAAACTCTATGTTATGTTCAAACATAAAACGCACTAGGTTCAGCTAAACCACAAAAAAATTAGGGGTGGGTTATTACAAGAGGTTAAAAGGAGGTCATTTGGAGTGTTTTTCATATCTTTGATCATTTGGCTTTTGCATGTTTTGGAGAGTTTCTCTTGGCTGCTATGTTACCGGTTCTTTGCAGGGGACTGCTGGGTACTGGTTCGGTTCGAACTGGGTCTTGGTCCTGGTCTGGTCCTCTAGGGGATTTGGCCAGGGTCCTTCAAATGCCCTGTGGGTTCTTCCGGGACGAACTCGGGAGAACCTAGACAGAATTTGCTCATAAGCCAAACAAAATTTGCTACTGAACGATTAGTATTTATTATTTATTTTGCCTGTCTTGATTGCCATTGTTGTTTAAACTAAAAACAAAACCTCCCAAAATGGTATGTTTATTCTATATCCCAAAAAGGTTTATTCTATATAGTATCAGAATACCTGATAATTCTATTATCAAGCTCTGGGTTAAACACAGAATACTCATAAAGTGCAATCAGTTATAAAAGATAAGTATTAGGTACATAGTCCCTAGGATATGAAAACTAACTAAACACGAAGTACAACAAAAGATGAACGAGGTGGTTAAACCTTGTAACATAAGACAATGAAAGCGGCCCTACAATCAAAGGGCCCGCCAAAAAACACAAAGCTAACGAAGAAGATCATGCAGGTGGCCATCGGAAGAGACACACACTGTCACATGTCTGCAGTAAAGACAATCTAGAAGAACCAACAACTGTAGCAATGAAAAAATCTGTAAGATGTGTTTGTCTCTGTGATCTGATCTCCAAACAAGGAGAAGGTCCTTGCACTAAAATAAAGTAGACACTTTTATCTAGAATGAGTCTTAGGGTGCCGAGTACTCTACTAGCAATATGCAAAGAAGAACATCATCTCACTGAGCTACACCCTCTGTTGTGAATCGGTTTGGTCCATGGGATGCTTGACGCCCTCCAATACCTAAATTGATACATAAGGATTGTCCAAATTCAATGAAAGTGGTATGGTGCCATCACGAGGTGATCAGTACTAGCAATAGCTACTTTAGGTTCCAAGAATACAAAGAAAGTATGTTTTCAAATTCTGTTAGCGTCTTTGCAGTTTTGTGTACAATAAATGATATGCATTTAAATCGAAATTAACATGCCATATCAATTTGAATAAGAATTTTTTAGTATAATGAATTCTAATTCAAGGCATTAGATATGCCTTCACTCTGGATACCATTCTGATTTATTCAGATTGCAGTACTTTAAAGTTTAAACCTTCGAAGATTTTTATCATCTCATATTCCTTATGAAGATACCTGATATTTTTTGAATTCATTCTTTTTTGGGAGGATTATCATTTGAAATATTCTGATTACCTTTTTACTGATTTATCTCATCGATATTTCGTGCTCCATATTTTGGGTCCTATCGTATCACCATACCCTTTGCATCATCATCTTGCCAAAATATAAAGATAATTACAAGTATAATTAGAATAGGTAGTTGTCAATGGCATTTCTTATCATCCATCACCAGCATAATATTGTTTATGATAATTCAATATCCCGAAAAGGTATTCTGATGCTATATAGAATAAAAAGGTATGTTTATGATAATTCTATATCCCAAAAAGATTTTGTTTATTCTGATGCTATGGTATTCTGAACTTAATTACTGCTGCAAATATGAATATATTTATGATTTTTATATGTTTTTGTATGGACGAACCCAAAATGAACCCACACCCCAAAATTTTTTTGACCGAACCCACGAATCGAACCCCCGAACCCGAACCCGAACCCAAACCCGAACTAGTACCAGGATCAGTAACTTAGCTTGGCTGTAATAGAGTTTCAGCGGTATCTAAGGACGAAAACCCTTGGATAATAGTGATTTGGACGAAAACCCAATTCACCATGGGAGATGGATTCACTTAGAATTCATCATTGAGCTTATTTGCAGATTATTGGATGAATTCAAGCTTCAATCAACTAGGGTTTGAAGAGGATATTTGCAATCAGCTAGGGTTTTGTTGTGACCTAATCACACATCGCCTCATTGCAAATAGGGACCCCCTTTTTTGAGCTCCTATGCTTTGCATTGAGTTTTGGATGATGTCTTAAGATTATGTTATGATGAGTCATTGGTGTGTGAGTCCACCGCATTGCCAAATTGTCGAGTCTCTTGAGAGGAATAGCATTGTAGTATAGACAAGTAGTGACTTCAAGATTCCAATTAGAGTTTTAAATATTGAAAATGCCTAAGTTTGTGAGAATATGACCAAGACATCCTGCATGAAGAATGAAGTGTTGACTTTCAAAATGCCCTAGACATCCAAATTTTGGAAGAAAGAACCAGCCAAGTAACTTAGGCACTAGTTTCCCTATGTTCAACATCACATTAGTGCCTAGGGAGAAATCAACTTAGATCCACAAGTCTTAAAGGGTTTTGCCTTTGGTGAAGAGCAACTACAATGATTTAAGCACATGAGAGTTGAAGGAAACATTTAGCTATACTTAGGCGCCAATTCACATTCAAATAATCATCCATATGCGCCTAGGAGATGGAAGGCTAAGAACCTTGAATTTTGAAATCACCTTGGAGTACGAGAGTTTCAAACACCCTTGCCTTGATTTTGAGATCATCATAGTGCCTAAGAGCAAACCAAGAAGTCTAGGCGCACTTTGCCATCAAAATAACCACATTTTGGCGCCTAGAGAGAAATCAGGTTTGAATCAGCAAACATTGAAGTTATTGGAGTTAGACAAGTTTGTAAGAGTCTATACAAGTCATGAAAATCATGAAAATTGGAAGTAAATATCACATTAAGGCAAGGCGCCATATCACACCTTGATCATCATCAAAGTGTGCCTTAGGCGCTAGTGAACACCTTATCTAGGTTAGGCGCAAATTCTTCTGGTTTTTGTCATTTTGAGCGCCCAGGAAGTAAGGATGAGTTTGAGCGCCTAACATCAAAGGGACGTTCATCAAGCAACTTGAAGGAGTTTGAGCCCCATGACACTTCTAGTGAACCTCAAAAGAGTTTGAATGCAGATGAGATGAAGCAAGTATATTTCAAGCTAAGGCGCATTTCCTTGTCTTTTTTATCCAAATCTGGCGCCTTGAATGATGAGAGCATTGAAACCTTGAAATCTAGTATTTGAATGATAAGAAAAAGCTTTGGGAAGTTGAAAAGAGTGATTTAAGATGTTAAAAAGGCCAAGAAGCTAAGTCAGGAGGTTAGGCGCATATCCATGTTTCTGCCACCTAGTTTTAGCGCCTAACCTAGTAGGCATAATTTATGATCACTTCAATCAGCGCGTTGATAATGAGCATTAAATTTGACACAAGGATGGCGCTTAGAAAGGAGAAGAGTCCTATAAACATTTGAGTATGAAATTGCAATTGATGAATGACAAGAAACTAGTTAAATCAGCTAGCCGCATTTTTCTGCCTAAACAACCTCAGATCAGTGCCTAATTTAAAGAGAACATTCATATCAAGGCGCCAATCCATGTCAATACAACCTTCAAATAGTGCCTTGATTAGGAAAGGCATTTGAGTTTCAAGAATTGATCATCATAAGACAAGAACCTCCTTAAGAATTAGAAGGAAACCATTAGGAAGGTTGGGCGCTGATTTCATCCCAAAAGGCCATAAAGTGCGCCTAAACAATCAAGAAGTGTATTAAGATTCAAATTGGCGCCTAAGATAAGGAGAAGGTAAATTCATAGTAAGGCGCTGATTCCACTTCAAGATATCATGAAATGCGCCTAAGCCACTAAGAAGTGTCATGGACACATAAATCAGCCCCTCATCTGCATGATCATTGAGTCTGACATAATCAAATCTGATTGCAAGGTGAAGAGTTTCTTAAATGTCTAAACATGAGCTTGAATCATTGAAGGTTAAAATAACAAATTAAGCATTCGAGGCACACATTTTAGTCCATTTTCACTTAAATCAGCGCCTTGGGAAGAATACCTCAATTCACATATAGGAATGAGCGCCTTGAAAAGGGGAAGTATTCTAGGATTTCCCAATGGTTTGAAATCACAGTAGTAATAAGTATAAAGCCAATTTGACTAAGGCGCGTTTTCACCTATTTGCTGACCTAAATCTGCGCCTTGGCTAGAGAGATGTCTAATGTGTTAGAAAGTATACAAAATGATTTCTATGTGCTATGAGATTCAATGTTTATCATTGGTTTAATAGGTGGTTCTCTTGTGTTGCAGGAACATTAACGAAGCTAAGGAGTCATCTGAGAAGCAAGAGCTTGGAGTCACCTTCATGCAAGGAGTGAAGTAAGGATTGAAGATAACTGCTTCAAAAGAACACTTCACCATTATCATGCCGGAACACTTCATTATCAATGACATCTAGAGAAGACATCCATCCACCATACTTCAAGTTCTCTCAATCTTGAAGTCTCCGAGGAGTCTCTTACTTCATGAAGCATCATCATCATCTACACTACTCTCTACATGAAGAAACATCAAAGAGATCAACATACATCCTGCAAGAAGTACACAAAGTCATACAAATGAGCAACATGTATCATACACATTCAACTTACAACGAACAAGGCAAGATCAATAAAGATACATCCCAAGCATTCAAGTTCATTCAAAGCAATCATGTTTGAAGACATCACACAAGATGATACAATTTGGGAATATGCTGAGGTGGCACCTACGTGGCATATACATCCTATCACAATTTGCCACATCATTCAACAAGCAAGAAGCCAGAGAGGACGTCCATGTGGAAGATGCTCTGAAGATTCCATTTTATCCTTATCTTATTGGAAAACGCGCCTTCATTGTCTCTCTTATGTACTAAAAATAGCAAGTTGTTGTAACTAATTGCTGAGATGGCATGATCCTGGCCCTTGGCTACTTGAATTGATCTAGGCCATTCATTGTAATTCTGGACTCTATATAAAGGCCTTGTTGCCTCATTTGTAAAGTGAATAGTCAGTAGGCAGTAGAATAGAGAAGTAGATTAGGAAGAGACTCTCAAAATTATCTGAGAGTACTTGAAGTTGTAAATATTTCTCAAGATTAATGCAAAGACATTGGAGCTTGTTTGGTGTTAAGTGTTGTCTTGTGAAATGACATGGTTTCTTGTATCTTGATTGAATGGAGAGATGTTTCTAAGTAGATTAGAAGTAGATTAGAGCTCACTGATGCAATGTATGTTGTATTGAATATTTGATCAACTCCTAACTCATGCTTTTGACATTTATCGTTGGTGAAGTGTTGTGTAAAGCTAGTCTGAGCATCATTGTAATTTGCTTAAGTTCGATTGTGGATGCTTGTTTGAGCTGCGCCGTCTAATGGGTGCTTGTATAAGCTTTCATGATTTGAAAACCTTTCGCTATCCTTAGGAGATTGCACCAACTCCAAGTAGTTGTAGGCATCCTTGGCGAAGTGGAGTTAGGTTTATTAAGGAGTTTGTCTATTCATGCATCATCATTGCCTCATTGACTTTAGATTAGTTCCTCTAAACCTTTATCTTTTTTCCTTTTCTTTATCATTGAAGCATTGTACATATATTATCCACACTGAAAGGAGGAATAAGCTGAATGAAGTAAGAAGTCTGCGTAAGTCCCTTTGTGATTACCAGCAAGATCACATGTATTCACTGAGTTTATCCAATGCAAATCACAAATAAGGAACCTTGAAGTTGTCTTACTGGATCACATAGCTTAGCCTTTGAGAGACTTTATTCAAGAGAGAGTGGGATACTTAGTGTTTTACTCTATTGTTGAGTTGTCTAAAAACAATCATCAACAGGTTTCAAGATTGGTATTCAGATTTGATTCATATTTTGGCATATTTTCATTAATAAGTTGATATACAAAGGTTTGTCATTGGAGCGCTTGGCTTTGGAGGACAAATTTGTGTTTTGCACCAACATTTAGCAAGCTGGTTTTGTGTTTCAGACTTATATTTATTCATATTAGTTGCAGATCTGATGATATTATGGCATATATTGATGGTATAAGGGCATATCTTGCATATTGGGCATAATCGCCTCACTCCTACACATAGCGGCTTCACATTTGAGGAGTATTTTGCATATTTGGGCTAGGGTTTTGACCTCTGATTTGTATCAGCAGCTTCAATCATCAAGATCAGACCACATTTCAGTGGCATTATCATTCTCTCTTCATTGGTTGTCATTCCAACCTAAGCGGCTAGCCCTAGAATCCATCACTACACTTTGGAGTGGTGTTTGGTCATCTTTTGGATCACAATTGTAATCATTTGCAGCTCCTATCTGAAATTGAAATCAGTCATGGCTGTTATGTAATCAGCCCTTATCTATGTATTTGATCTTTGCCATTTCATATTCCGGGTATGTGAATAAAGAAACCAATTTCATATCTTCAATTTGAAATTATATTTCCAGCTGCCCTATCTATTTTATGGTTATCATTTGTTGTCATATGAATGTTATATTTGCACCTTTCCATCTTTATATCATATACAACATGCATGTGAAAACAAATCATCAAAAACTCAAGTAAAACTCAAGAAAAACAAATCAGAAAATTCAGGACAGCAAGGGAAAAATTCAGTTCAGACTAGATAGGGTTCTTACAATAAAGTAATTCTCTCAAAAAAGGATATAAAAGTGTTGGGAGCCAAAAAGTACTTCTAGACATTTCGTTTTTCACAGAGTTTTCTTTGAGAGTTGGATCTTTTGGTTCAGCAAACCCTAGGACGAAAACCCTTGGGTATTTGACTTCGTGGACAAAAACCCACCTGGTCATTCCTTGGCGGATTCACACAGAGTTCGCAAGTGCATCTATTGTTTAGGTTTTAGAGCTTTCTTGTGCTGGAGAGAGATATCTTTTGCAGGAAACAAGTATTTGCTATGCAGGAGAATATATTTGATAAATTTGTGAGATTTGCTGTGCAAATACAAATATATATATTATGATGAGTCTGTATTGAATATCTTTTTTTGAGGTTTTGGGTTTTGTGTGAGGGTTTATCACACCCTAGTGCCATTGAAGAAAGAGTTATGGTTAGCGCTCAACTTTGGGAGATTTCTTTATTTGTTATTGGAGAAGAATGCCTATCAAGGCTAGCCGCAACTCTTAAAACATCAGCCGCAACCCTCGAAGATACCAATGCAACCCATATCAAGGGAGTCAATAGCATATGGAGTCAATAAAATTTGAGGGAGCCGCCTCTCTTCAAATCGGATCCTATGTTGGAGTCGCCTCATTCTATGGAGACACCTAGCTAATGTGGAAAAGTGCGTGGACTTTGGTATGACTTGTGAAGAGCTTGGAATGTGCGCCCTTCTTACTCGGTTGTTTATTTTGGTAGCCGCCCATCTGGATTTTTTATATGGATGTACTATGGTTGGTATGTATATGGATTTTTTATGGGAATAATCTTGTTTTTCTGTGATGTTAGATTCATGAGCAATAACATATTTTCATATCAGCTTCTAGATATTATTGTTACTCCTTTGGTACATGTATGCAATATGTTTGTTAAAATGTTCTTTGAATCCTCTAAGAACTGAGACACATTATGCAAGTTGAACACATCACAAACAAACAAACAAACAAACAAGCTGTCCATAGTAAACAAACTCAGAAATTCATTGAAAACTAGCAGAATGCAAAGTGTTTGATGAAATGTCAATACACTAGAAAACAAAAATTTGTGAGTTTTTGGGCAAAAATCTAGAAGGGGATTTTACATTTAATGCCAAAATATGAAGTGTTTTATATCAAAATTTGTCTGTTTGGCTTTTTGGACTCAATGACAGGGTCCTCTTTGGCCAGAAATACACCTAGCAAAAGCTCATGCCTGATTATCTCCCAGATTTGAGAAGGGGCTTGCAGATCTGAAGCTCTGATACCATGTAAGAGTCCCCAATGGACTCAAGCTCCCAGGATCACCTGCAAAACCAAAGATTAGCCTTCTACAAGAGAGCAACAAGAGGATGAATTGCTTGATTATGGTGCAACAATGGAATAATGATATTATTACACTCATACAAAATATACATGAGGGACCTTGCTTATATAGGCAAGGTTGATAGATAGGACTACATAGGATGATGACAAGTGTCTTAATCCTATGATATGTGACAACTAGAGGATAAGATCTCGTGTACTAAAAACTTCTAGAAAGATTTCTAGAGCCCTAACTCAACGTAACATGTGAACGCGTGTGAATAGGACCTAACTAATAAATAGTTAGATAATGTCCATTGTTCACACTATAAAGGGGATACTAGATAGGAAATACCCCTGTTCACACTAATATTTTTTATTTTGTTGATTAAATTGAACATCTTAAGTTGCTTTCTTTCTTTCAGGTACTCCTTCATGGGATATCCGGGCTTCTTGTTGGGCTTGTTGATCTGATGTTTTCTAGGAAGGCCAGACTCTTGCATTGTCCATCTTCATGGCAGATCCTACAATGGAAAAGGGATGTTTTTATAATCTAAGCGCTTCTCCCATTCCATTCCTCCCACATCAATATTACTGTATTAGTGTATTTGGTAAAGGGTTGTCCCTATTCAGATTGACACATGTTCTAGCATAGTTGAGCACTCCTGGGTTCCTAATGAATTCAGAGAATGCTATATATTCTTCAATTCCATTTTCACTTTTTCATAAGGAGGTTTCCTACTAGTATTCACTTGGAAGAAGAAGGAGCCTTACCTAGACTATGATTGTACTTACAAGATCCTTTGCCGGGTTGAAAGTTGGGATCGATTGCTTTGTAAAGATACTTGATTTTCTCATGAACCATGGTCCTCCTTCAAATGGTTTATCTTTTATTTTCTTGGTTTAAAATATCCTTCTGGTACTCTAGTATTACGAGTATTTCCACAGATCTTGAGGGCTTCCAATTTTCTTGTATGCATAGCCTCAAAGCTTTTGGTCTATGGAAGGCAATCATAAACCTACAGATGAGAGATCCCTTTCTTTCAGAAACTGTATCTTTTGTTCCATCTCATCTATGGAGAAAGAAACCTTTGGTGGCACGTGCATTTTAAGATAACATTGATTTTCTTTGTTTTTGGTGGGAAAATGGCGCTGAGTGTTTGTTCTTGCATGATGCTGAAGGAAACCTTGCAGTTTTTTCTTGCAAACTTGTGGTGCTTCCTGTGAATAGTGGTTCTGAAACTTTTGTATTGGATTTTGGGGTGGGCTACTGAGAGAGGAGGCCATAGCCTCCCCTTGGGTAGGTAAGGAGCAGGAGGAGAGGGTCTTTAGCCCTATCAGCCATTGGACCAGAGAAAAGCAGTTATTGGTGGCTGAAAGTGGTAGGTTTTTGGAAGGGGATGAGAGTTTCTTTTATAGATATACATAAATTACAAATTATGTTTTGGATTTTAAGATTTCTAGTGAATTGAAATATTCACAAATTTAATATAATCATTGATCTAATTAATGGTAGCACAAAATATCAAAACGAAAATAAAAAACTGAAAACTACACACAAAATGTTGAATCTTGTTCCTTCCTCATACAATTTTTTTTCGATTTAGACAAAAAACTTTTTCCAACTTACATAGTTTGTAACATAGAAGCAGAAATCACGATTTATTGTAAAAATCGCAAATCGCTGGGATTCGTGATTTTTTCCCCAAAAAATTGCGGTTTTTAAAACAAATGGCAGTGAAATAGTTTTTATTCGATTTTTTTTCCATAATCATGACAAAATCATAGTTTTTATGCTCAAATCGCGTCTTATCGCAGGTCAACTCGTGGGTTCTAACAATTTTTACTCTGTGATTTTTCATTCGTCTAGGGTTTCCACGCATTTAGTTTCGCTTGCTGTGACTTCGTTCAAAAAACATTGCCAAATCCTTCCGGCAGGGATTTTCAAAAAAACCTAACGAGCATTTGCACCTATAGGAGGTTTAAGGAATACATCGATAGGAACAACTGACGAGTTTAGAAAATTTCCTGGCGTGAGACAATTCCAAGCACTATAATGCTCACATATAAAAGCCTATCGGCTAATGATCACAACATTGCTAGATTGACTGTCCTGTAACATACACCCCACTGTATATGTTTTTGCACTGACTGATTTTTTGTGTGTTTTTTGCGGGTTTGCAGTTTAGGGTTTTATTGCATGTTTTGCATGTAGGGTTTTTTGCAACAATATCATAGAAAATACGGCATATACAGAAAACCCAGAAAAAACTAAAATAGATATAACAAAATAGCACTAACCTAGATTGTATTTAACCAAAATATGAATTATGAGTACATACCCATATCACCGTTTACAACTTCGTCCGGATGCTGTCGCCGGACCAACAATAATGCCACTGAAGGTTGCTCACAACTTCAAGAAATGGAATGACATAGCAATGCAAATACCAAGGACTGGTCTGCAGTCTCCAAACGCCAAGGTTAGCATGGATATGAGCCACGAACTTGCTTGTTTTATCACCATTAAACCCCCACGTCCAACAGCAGGTGTACGGCCCCTTTGGAGTGATGTGGCAGCACTAAAACCCACCCAAACTTCACTCAAAATCCACGATTCTGGTTTGATATTCTCTGCAGAGGTAAAGCGACCTGGTTTGTGAAGTATTGAGCCACAAAAAGAGCCTCACAAACTCCAAAACTCCTCACAAGGTGTACGGCCTGTCCTGTAGAGGTACGGCCAACAATATCAAATGCCAGTGCAGCCACAAACAATGCACAAATCACTCAGAACTGCTGCAAATCTGATAATTATTGGCTGCCCACGAAGTCTCTAACAAATATGACCTTCTCTTCAAATCTTCTTCGAATCTCCATCAGTAAATGCACAAATGAATCCTCTGAATGAAGACTCCAATGTCCCCTCCCTGATGCACTCTTTCATACACGAGGAAAGGCAATCTGCAAAGGTTCTCGTCTCTGCAAATCGATATCAAAACCCAAAGAGCCAAGCTCCAAACCCGAAGAACGGGCAACTCAAAAGCAAGAGCAATATTCATAAAATCAAGCATGTCCAAATGAAGTCACTTTAGGGTCTTTTATTTGTCTTCCTTCCCCAACGCCCAAGAGAGAGTATTTTAATTTATTTTTATTTAAAATCATCACCTTGTACCACCATGAGGGGCGTCCATCCCTAGGAGGGTCACTTTAAGTTATAACTTAAATAAAGTGACTTTATAACCTTACTTTATTACGTCGGTCTCATAAATAAATATGAATTAAATCTTTAATTTAATTCATTTCACACCACATGAAGTTTCCTAGCCGTGTCGAGACCTCGAATTCTCATGCCCTGTCCAGTTATGTCTGCCCTGCTAAAAATAGAAACCCTGGCTCCCAACTTACTAAAAATAGTAAGTCACTGAGATGACTTCCTATACACATCCACTAGCCTACGGAAGTCAATTATAGGCTAATCCTGATCCTTTGGGGTGAGCTAAGTGGGGGACATTACAGTCCGCTCTTCCCAAGATTGCTTGTCCTCAAGCAACCTCAACTCTGGATGCTGCAGTATCTGCTCATTCTCCCAGGTGGCGTCCTCTACCGGCAAATTCTTCCACTTGACCAAGTATTCTCTGATAACCCGTTTTCTCAGGTGCCTCTCCCGAGTATCTATGATAGCCTCTGGTACTAGGATCAACTTACCCTCTTCATCCAAGGGTGGAAGCTCTGCAGAGGGAACTATATTATGGCCAAGGGCTTTCTTAAGCCTGGAAACGTGGAACACATTATGCACCCTGCTATTTGATGGAAGCTCAAGCTCATAAGCCACCTCACCCACTCGTCTGATAATCCTGAAAGGACCATAAAATCTGGGTTTTAACTTCTCTGCTCCACTCTTCTTGAGAGTGGACTGCCTATAGGGTTGAAGTCTCAAGTACACCATGTCTCCAATCTCAAAACTCCTCTCCACTCGGTGCTGATCAACATACAACTTCTGCTGATTTTGTGCTTGCTGTATGTTCTCCCTAAGTTCCTTGAGAATGTCTTGGCTGTCCTGTAGAAGATCCTTAGCCTTAGGCACCCGACTGTCACCAAGCAAGAGATCTGTAAAGCAAGGGGCATCATAATCGTAGAGTGCCCTGAAAGGAGTCATCTGAATGGACATATGGTGTGTAGTATTGTAACAGTACTCCCCTTGGTGCAACCATCTGATCCAAGCCTTCTGCTGCCCCAAAACATAATTACGTAGGTACCCCTCGATCCATTTATTTACCACCTCTGTTTGTCCATCAGTCTGCAGGTGGTAGCTAGTGCTAGGAGTCAACTCTGTACAACACAACCTGAACAACTTCTGCCAGAAAATGCTCAGGAACCTGCTGTCCTTGTCACTGACTATGCTCCTGGGTACCTTGTGTAACCTGAATATCTCCCTGAGAAATAGATCAGCCACTTGAGCAGCTGTGTAGGTTGCGGAAATAGCAAAGAAATGTGCAAATTTGGTGAGTCTATCAACCACCACATAGATGCAATCCTTACCCTGTACCTTCGGCAACCTTGTAATGAAATCCATGGAGATGCATTCCCATTTCTGATCGGGGATGGGTAATGGCTATAGTAATCCCGCTGGAAAGGTATGTTCATGCTTATTTTGTTGGCAAATGGGGCACTCACGAACATACTTCTGTACCTCGTCCTTTAATCCTTTCCACGTAAACCTCTCCCGAATCTGTTTGTATGTCTTAAAGAATCCAGGATGGCCAGCCATTGGTGTGTCATGGAAAGTTTTGATAACCTTCTGTTTGAACTGTGAATTGGGCACCAAAAATATTCTATACTTGTACATAATCAAAACACTCACCACAAAATATTTTTCATCTCTGATGGTGCCCTCAACGACTCCCGCAGCCCAAGAGTCTTTAACATACTCTGCCATGATCTCATCCTTCCAATCAGCAGAGATCTCTCCAACCAAACACAAGTGAGGTTGTTTGGACAACGCATCTGCAACTACATTTTTCTTCCCTTTGACATACTCAATGTCAAAGTCATAAGCCTGCAGCCTGCTGACCCACTTTTGTTGTTTGTCATTCAGGTCTTTCTGGTTCATGAAATATTTGATGCTATTATGATCTGTCCTGATTATGAATCTATCCCCAACCAGGTACTGCCTAAATTTGGCCAATGCATGCATAATGGCCAACATCTCTCGGTCATATACCGAGTAACTCCTCTCCACACCCCGAAGTTTCCTACTCTCAAAGGCTATCGGGTGCTTTTCCTGCATTAGCACAGCCCCAATCCCTTCCCCAGAAGCGTCACACTGTAACTCAAACGGTTTAGCAAAATCGGGGATTGCTAAAACCGGGCATGTAGACATCAAGTGTTTAAACTTGTCAAAGCACTGTTGGGCTGTGTCACTCCATCCAAAGGCTCCCTTCTTCGTTAGATCAGTTAATGGTGCTGCTATCTGGGAGAACCCCTTAACAAATCGTCTGTAAAACCCACGAAGTCCAAAAAACCCCTTAAGCTGTGTGAGGTTTGTGGGTGGAGGCCAATCAATTATTGCCTTTATTTTCTCTGGATCCACTCTGACTCCATCTGCACTGATAATGTGGCCAAGGTAAAGTAATTCTGTCATTCCAAAATCACATTTAGATTCCTTGGCGTAGAGTGAATTACTTTCCAGGATACTCAAAACCTCCTCTAGGTGTCTCAAATGGTCTTCCCAAGTCCTGCTGAATATTAGAATATCATCAAAGAAGATCAAAACAAATTTCCTGAGCTGTTGTCTGAAAATCTGATTCATACAACTCTGAAAGGTCGCAGGTGCGTTAGTCAACCCGAAGGGCATGACTAAAAACTCAAAATGACCATAGTGACATCTGAAAGCAGTCTTCTCAACGTCCTCTGCCCTCATCCTGATCTGATGGTATCCAGATCTCAAATCAATCTTAGAAAAATAGCAGGCACCATGTAGCTCGTCTATCAATTCATCTATCCTGGGAATTGGGTACCTGTTTTTTATAGTTTTCTTATTCAAGGCCCTATAGTCAATACACATTCTTATTGTCCCATCCTTCTTCTTAACCAATACAACTGCAGAAGCCAATGGGCTTTTGCTAGGCCTAATATGTCCCATCTCTAGAAGCTCCTTGATAGTTTTCTCAATCTCATCCTTAAGCCTCTTTGGATGACGGTATGGTGTAATCATGATGGGCTTAGTCCCATCCTCTAGCTCGATGACGTGCTCTGTTCCTTTGTCAGGAGGTACTCCAGGTGGTGTATCCCCAAACACCTTACTGTGCTTGGTTAACAGCTTCTGAATATCGGGATGGTAACTGTCCTTCTGTTGTGGTGGAGACTCGGGCATAATAAGACACTCTGCTGCCCACTTAAACTGATCATGTCTCAAGAGTCTCTCCATCCTTCACAGTGATACAACTCTAGGCCCACCATCTAAAATTCCCCTAAGGCATATTTTCCTCCCATTATATTCAAACCTCATTTCCATCTTCTTGAGATTTATTGTGAACTCCTCCAATTGGTTCATCCAATGCATGCCAAGCACTACATCTGTCTCCCCTATGCCAACCACGTAGAAGTCATCCACTAGCTCATAGTCCCCCATGATGATTTTCAACCCTGAAATCTTCCTGGTACAATGTATTTTGAATCCGTCGGCAACCATCACCTTAAAGCCTTCAAATTCTTCCACTTTTAGTCCTCTGCGAGCAACTAATCCCTCATCAATAAAATTGTGAGTGGCTCCCGTATCAATAAGGGTGATAATACGCTGCCCACCTAGTACACCACGCACCCTAAATGAACCAACCTTCTGGAAACTTGACAGCTGGGCAATACAACCACCACTATCAGCACTGTGATGGGAAGCTCTCTCATCCCCATTGTCACGACACTCTGAATGCTGATCTGACTCTGTATCTGATCCTTCCGAATGTGATTCTTCAGCTGAGTAGTATTCAATTAGTTTGGCCTTAGCCTTCTATGAGCACTTATGCGAAGGGTCCCATGGTTCTTTGCAATGAAAACACAATTTCTTCCTCCGGTACTCATTCAACTATTCATCTGTCAATCTATTAGATCTATCCCTGTGCTGATCCACATCCCTGTGGAATGGTTTTTTCTCCTTCTCCTTATTCCTCCTATGAAAAGATCCCTTAGACTGAAATTTACTCCGCCACACTGATGACTCCATGTCTCGGGCCTTTTTCATGGCCTCCTGGAGTGTAGCAGGGTCAAATCCCTTAACCCAACCACGGAGTGGGTCTGATAGTCCATCAATGAAGAGAATCACTAATCTACGCTCAGATAAATCTGGGACCATGACAGATAGGTCCTGAAACTCAGAAATGTAGGAATCTAATGATGCATTCTGCCTCAACTGTGCTAACTCCTTAAACTGCAGTTCCGGGTCCTTCTTGTCAAATCTGTTGATCAGACGGGTTGTAAATTCTACATATGAAGTAATCTGATCATGCCCAAGTGTGACCTTCCCGTTACTCCACCACTTGTGTGCTACTCCCTCCAAATGCAATGCAGCATAAGTGATGGCATCCTCCTTCGGCATAGGACTAATCTGCAAATAACTATCTAACTTCTGCACCCAAGCTCTAGCAGTGTCATCTTACTCACTTTCTTCTGTAGTTCCTGGTTCTGAGGTCTACCTCCTCTGCGAGGTCTATTCCTTAACCTAATGTCAGAGTATTCTACAAAAGTCATCTCAGCTCTGAACTCTGCACTAGAGGCTCTCCAATCCCTTAGAATCTCATCCTGAAACTCGGCCTGTGTGGGATCTTGTTCAGGAACATGGTTCCTGGGAACGAATGTAGGGATGCCAGGTCTGTCTCCTGCTGTAAACTTGGAAGCCCTCCTATGAGTCACTGAGGCCTCGTCCTCATCATCTCTGACCCTGTGTCTGTCACCATTGTGATTTTGATCTCCATTATTTCTGTCCCCTAGGATCCTGTCACCATTATGTCTATCACCCACGTTATGCCTGTTCCTATCTCCATCATTGTTCCTATTCCTGTCACCCTGATTATTTCTCTGTCTATCACCGTCATTGTTCCTACTCCTGTCACCATTGTACCTGTTCCTGTCATGATGATTTTCTCTGTTATTCAACCCATCAAGCAATTGTGCAAGGGAGTGTCCTATCTTAGCCTGTGTCTCCATCATCTCCCGTCGAGAATCCCTCAACTCTCTCTCTAATGCCATTGAGCTCCTGGTGAGCACATTCAGGATCTCTCGTAAACTAGGCTCCTCAACCTCCCGGTCACCCATTTCTTCTGCGTGTTCTGTATTTGGTGGTAACTCTCCTGAAAATGGGTCTGTGCGCGAAACTAAAGAATCTTCGTCAGTAGTTGCAACCACTATCTCGTCCTCAAATGGATCAACTATAGGTACTGGTCGCTCAGGTTCTACTAACTGTGGTATTTCACTTCCCTGAGTTCCTTGCCTTGCTCTGGTATGTCTAAAAGGATATCTGTCCGACGGTCGCATGTCTCATTTTTCAACTGCATGTCATATTGTCCCCACAGAATGGCAAGATTTTCTGCTCTGATACCACTGTAACATACACCCCACTGTATATGTTTTTGCACTGACTGATTTTTTGTGTTTTTTTTGCAGGTTTGCAGTTTAGGGTTTTATTGCATGTTTTGCATGTAGGGTTTTTTGCAACAATATCATAGAAAATACGGCATATACAGAAAACCCAGAAAAAACTAAAATAGATATAACAAAATAGCACCAACCCAGATTGTATTTAACCAAAATATGAATTATGAGTACATACCCATATCACCGTTTACAACTTCGTCCGGATGCTGTCGCCGGACCAGCAATAATGCCACTGAAGGTTGCTCACGACTTCAAGAAATGGAATGAGATAGCAATGCAAATACCAAGGACTGGCCTGCAGTCTCCAAACGCCAAGGTTAGCATGGATATGAGCCACAAACTTGCTTGTTTTATCACCATTAAACCCCCATGTCCAGTAGCAGGTGTACGGCCCCTTTGGAGTGATGTGGCAGCACTAAAACCCACCCAAACTTCACTCAAAATCCACGATTCTGGTCTGATATTCTCTGCAGAGGTAAAGCGACCTGGTTTGTGAAGTATTGAGCCACAAAAAGAGCCTCACAAACTCCAAAACTCCTCACAAGGTGTACGGCCTGTCCTGTAGAGGTACGGCCAGCAATATCAATGCCAGTGCAGTCACAAACAATGCACAAATCACTCAGAACTGCTGCAAATCTGATAATTATTGGCTGCCCACGAAGTCTCTAACAAATATGACCTTCTCTTCAAATCTTCTTCGAATCTCCATCAGTAAATGCACAAATGAATCCTCTGAATGAAGACTCCAATGTCCCCTCCCTGATGCACTCTTTCATACACGAGGAAAGGCAATTTGCAAAGGTTCTCGTCTCTGCAAATCGATATCAAAACCCAAAGAGCCAAGCTCCAAACCCTAAGCACGGTCAACTCAAAAGCAAGAGCAATATTCATAAAATCAAGCATGTCCAAATGAAGTCACTTTAGGGTCTTTTATTTGTCTTCCTTCCCCAACGCCCAAGAGAGAGTATTTTAATTTATTTTTATTTAAAATCATCACCTTGTACCACCATGAGGGGCGTCCATCCCTAGGAGGGTCACTTTAAGTTATAACTTAAATAAAGTGACTTTATAACCTTACTTTATTACGTCGGTCTCATAAATAAATATGAATTAACTCTTTAATTTAATTCATTTCACACCACATGAAGTTTCCTAGCCGTGTCGAGACTTCGAATTCTCATGCCCTGTCCAGTTATGTCTGCCCTGCTAAAAATAGAAACCCTGGCTCCCAACTTACTAAAAATAGTAAGTCACTGAGATGACTTCCTATACACATCCACTAGCCTACGGAAGTCAATTATAGGCTAATCCTGATCCTCTGGGGTGAGCTAAGTGGGGGACATTACATGTCCACATTTAAAAAAAAAAAAGCTTTAATTTTTTTTGGGTTGCAGTCTTGTAGATTGCGATTAGGGAAAAAAAAAATTTAAATGATATTTTGTTGCTTAAGTTTATTATTATTAATAGTTAGAGAATATAAACTGCGAAAAAAATTTGCGGAACCACCGTAGATAAAAATAAATAATAGAATAGTTACAGAATTTCCGCAATTTCCCGTGATAGTAATAGTTATAGAATATCCATAAAATCTTCTTCATTTTTATTTGCATTCAAAAAGGTTATCTCGTAACTAATGATTGCAGCTAGTTTACAACGAATATAAATATTAATAATATATTCTAATATAATATTATTAATATTAAATACTAATAATAGATATTATATATTTAATATTTATGTCATTAATCTATATATACATTAATATATTATAATTATATAATATTATATTATTAATATTTATTATAAATATAATAATATATTATAAATATTATTATATTTATATATTAATATTATTAATATATAATATATTATTAGAATTTATTATTCTATTATAATATTTATATCATTAATCTATATTTTTTAGATTAATATGTTATAATAATATAATATTATATATTATATTATTAATATTTATGAAAATATAATAATATAGTATAAATATTATTATATTTATATATTATATTATTAATAGTTATATATTATAATATTAAAATATAATATTTATTATTCTATTATAAAATTTATATCATTTAAAAAATAACAGGTTTCTCTTTTTTGTATTTTTCTATGTTTTTCCTAGATCCGATTTTTTCACGATTTTTTCCTTATTTTTTGAAAAAATCTTATACTTTTTGTTTGCCGATTTTATCTCCAAACGATTTTTGCTTCCTTGGTTTGTAATGCCCCATTAATCCAAGAATTAACTCCACAAAGAGGAAGGAAAGCAAAAACCAATAAAAATAAATTAAAAAAAACTGTTGGTATGCCGTATCATTGGTATTCACTCGAGATTCATATAAAGTTTGCAAGGTAGTTTAAATCTGAACGATCATGGAAACACAAGAAAATGATGATGTTGATATGAAAATTCTCAACGTACCTTCCATAAATACTACTAGCTGTTAATATAATAATAATCTATACGATGACTCCTTTCTTTTAACAAATGTTGGTTCGATAGCTTCCAAGGATGAATCGCAACCTCCCATAAGCAAAGCAGTTGATAAAGATCTGACTCAGCATTATAAGACAATACTTTAGAAAACTTTATGAATTCTTATGGTCCCACCAAACATAGCATATCCAATTATTAGTCACTGCTGCGATCTAATTTAATTGCCCTCCTTATATAACCGCTGATGTGTACGGCAGCTACCTAGGGTAAAGAAAGGCTGCGATTTATCTCAGAACAATTTTGTCATGTTCCAGCACCCTCACATGTAGAGAGTGTGAATCTAATGAAGCTCTTGGAAATATACATGGTGCAACAGATACAAGGAAAATGTGATTTCCAAGGAAGGGTTAATTAATAAATAAAATTATAATTAAACTTTATTTTACTAATAATCAAGGGGCATGTGAAGAGTTGTGACTATTAGAGAAAAAAGGTATTTAAGAAAGACCAAGCAAGGAGAAGGAGGATCATTGAGAAAACATTTTATTATCTGATTTTTACTCTTTGTTGGAGCATGTGACTTTAATTCAATATAACTTGAGGACGAAAACCCTCTAGGTCTGGAATTGGAGGACAAAAACCCCTGATTCAGAATTGGGCAATCTCTCTTAGGGATTGCATATGAGTTTCATGTAACAGGTAGATTGATATCATTTGACACTCCTACACCCAACGATTCACATCTGCATCATAATCAAGGCGATGCCGATAACATTCAAGAAGGAAGCAACAATGCATATTGTAGATCAGTAATTTTATACAAATTTATTGTGAAGGCTGGCTGATCATATGCTCCCTTGAGGGGAAGCCATAAAGTGCAGTTTATGTTGGTTTATGGTTCGAATTCAAACCTGCAGAGACATTGGTTGAATTTGATATCAAATCCAGTCAAGGGAAAGTATTAAAAGGGTAGCGACTCTCTTCTATGCATCACAAGGGTTGCAATTCATATTACACATCAAAGACCAACGACATATCATTGTGTAGTGACCAATAAATCAACAATAGATTGAAGTTGAATTGCTATTGGGTAGCAAGCATACAACCACAAGGTGGACCAACGATTCATCCTTGAGGAGAAGAATCGAGGGTTCTCAGGAATCTATTCCTTTTTTTACCAATAGTGACTCATCCAAGCAAGCTGCGATTTCTGTTTAGCTGAAAATTCATATCTATGCTTATATATGGCAAGTTTGGGTACAACTTCTCCTAAAGGGCTAGGGTTTAATAATTTGGTTATCCATTTCATAGAAATTCATTGTCTATATAAAAATAAAAAATTTACGGGATATTACAATGGTATCAGAGCTGGATCTTGCTAGCATGTGAAGGAGAATTTGGAGGTTATATGAATTGTTTGAGAAGAGTTGCCGACAAAATTAAGGATTGTTCTCATTAGGAATTATTAATAATAGGAGATGGATGTTGATAAAGAAAAAAAGATTGATACAATGATAGACATATTGGGTCAAATGCTCCACATGATGCAAAATGATACGAATGTTTCCAGAAGGCAAAATAGTGAGGCAAGCACTTCATGAGCCAACAACAATAATCAGAACAATCACACACAGAGAACAATTGTTGGGTATGTTGACAGACCTCTATGTTCCACTTTCATTCGTAGAGAAGTTCCCGTGGTGGAATTTCAAAATCTGAAACAGGAAGATATCAATGCTAGTTATGCAGATTATAGAAATCTTCCTACAGAGACCCAAAAGGCAATGCCTTTCACAAATTTCATTAATATGAAGAGTGGCAGTAATTTAGTGGGCAACAAGAAACACAAGAGTCTAGATGACCTTGGTGAGAGTTCTTGCAACACGATAAATAATATTGGGATCTCAACAGTTAAAGCTTCAGGCCATAGCAAGGCAGTCATGGCTAAGAGTGGTAGTAACACAAGCCTTGGCAATGACAAGTGGACAACAAAAGAAATTAGACTTTGGTGTGAAAACTTTGAACGTAACAATAGTTCATTTAAGAGACAAGACAACGAGGAAGCTCAAATTTTAAAATCAAATGAAGAGACAGAGTAGACCTTGGAACCAGTGACATACACTAGAGACAAAATCACAAGAGGAAGATGTCAAGGAAGAATTTGTAGAGCTTAAGCCAATTTTAGATAAAGACATCGATTATATGGAGGAGTATGAAGAGGAATACCAAGATGGCGAGGGAGAAGAACGTGTTTGCAGACCAAAATTCATGCATGAGAATAATTTGACACCTCATTCATTTTATGCGGTTGTTTCTGTTGGGCCTGAAACTAAAACAATTATCACTGTCCTTAATAAGTTATCCAAGATAAAACTTCCTAAAGAGATAATTGATTTTATTAACGGTTCAACTGCAAATTATGGAAAGGTCAAGCTTGTATTGAAAAAGAATCGTTATTTTGTGGAGTCTCCATATCCAAAGGTTTTGAAAACCTTATTGGGGGATATGTTTATAGTTAGCAAAGCTCCTAATGAAATGGGAGGAAGCCATATAGAACTTATCTCTAATGAAGACATCACAACAACGATCGAGGTAAAAGAAACATAGTCATTCGAGATTGTTATGGAGTAAAAAGTGGTCACATGCCTTTTTTACCTCCTAGTTTAGCTCCTAGGTCCTATTTGCTTCCTTATACTTAATTTTACATTATAATTGATCATCTCGAAGGAAAGTTCCCAATGCCTAGGACATTTTGGGACCCTTGGGGCCTCCTTAGCACCCTGACCCAATTTAGGCCCCTGGACTTGGGTGCCAACCGCCCAAGTCTCTCCTAATTGGTCGGGGCTAACTTTTGGTATGTTGGCTTGGCCCTTCCAAAATGTTTCTCCTTGTTGGCTTTTGTGATTTAAATTCGTAAATGTTAGTGGGAAAGCATATATAAGTGAGTTTATGACTTCATTTTACATCTAGATGGATAACGCGAACATATGATATTGGAGCAAAGAGCATTCAAGGCATTCATTGTGTATTTGTTGCACATTTGTGTTTGTATTTGTATGTTTGTTGCAGATATGGCATCATCATCCATCTCCTTGTGAGTTGAAGAGCTTTCATCCTCCCAAGGGCTTCACCTCCAAGGTGACATCATTGCTATTTGAATCATTTCATCATTTGGATTATCTTTAGCCTTTGCTTTGCAAAAGCACACTCTCTCATTAACAACGGTGTTGGGAAAGCTTGAATGCTAACTCGGGGCTTGACTGAGGCAAGTTCCTAAACTCTACAACCCCCAAACCCCTCTCTTGTTGTCTTGTGTGCAGGTTACAGGTACAGGTTTGGGGAAAAGTGGAGCTACAGTGTCATAACCCCGAAGACGAATAATTAATTTCTCAAAATATATTTTTATTTGCAAACAGTATAAAGTCTAAATCAATTAATTGTGATCCATATTAGATAAACAATATGATCGATCTAATCATAAATTATGGTTTATTAACTAATTGACTCAATCATCCTTAACACAATGAATTAGTAAGAGGCACGAGTCATAAGGGAGTGTCTAGGAAGGAAGCCATGTTTCGATGCATATTAAAAGGCAAGAAAAATCGATAGTTTAGATGACAGCAAGGACGAATGAAGGAACTAGCAGATTGGAGACAGGTGAGATCCTTCACTCAGTTTTAATATTTAGTTTCCTTAGTCACACATAACGTTGTTGCCTATTCCTTGTCTTATTTCATTGAAATGCATAAATCTTCTTAGACGTGTTTGAAGCCATTCCGTTGTGATAGAATCAAATCTGGAAATAGAATTCGGACATGGCTATTAAATAGTATATATGGCAATGATTGTAGATTATGGCTTATTTTCTTGAACTAATGTCGATCTGTTTTCATGTGTAATCGGTCCCTGATATACCCTCATACGGAACTGCATATATATATATATGTGTGTGTTACAACTAAATCATAGACTGCAGTAATTTGGTAAGATATAATAAATGAACTACAAACATGAAAGTCTGGTATATTTATTCCTGCACTCTGATAGATCTCTGGCTGGGTTATATACTAATGTTTGAATCTTTTATAGAATAATGGAAACAAAATATAAATAGATAAATAATGACTGCATATTTGGAAATTGTCTAGAAACTACTTACATTGTGGTTATGATCATGTCAGGAGGGGTGGATAGATTGTCTGATAACCCCACCCAGGTTTCTACCCCCACAGGCCCAAACCAAGGGTTGGGCATTCTGCCCCACAGGCTCGAGGCAAGGGTTTGGTCAAGTAGGGGTGAGGGTTTCCACATAGGATTATGCCCCATAGGCCCGAGTCAAGGGATTGGGTAATAGGACAGTGGCAGACCTTAGGCTACTTAAGCTTTTATGATTCCCCTCCCCTGGCATGCTGAGTGACCCGTCTTACTTATGTGTTTTTCATCTGTAAGTATGATTATTGTAGTGTCCCCTTTTGGGACAACACTAATTTTTTCTAAATTATCAATTTCCAAGTAAACAAAGGTTTAGAGAGTACCTTGACTTGATTTAACTCCACAAGTAGATTAATAGTTTACTCCTCAATTTAATGCCTTTTTCGTATATCTTGATGGGCAGATCTGAATATCTCTTCTACTTCCTTTAATCTGATCTATATTCAAATAATATTCCTTTTTTCTGTATATTCAAAAATCAGATATTCTTCTTAAATCTCTCCTTCTTCTTAGACTATTTGATATATCTTGAAATGTATTCTTTTCTATTTTCTTTATACCCAGCAGATTTATATATTTCTCATTGCTTTATTTCTTGTTATACAAAGACATATATATAATCAGAAATATGTATGTGTATTAAACTCAGAACCATGTATTTTCCATATCCCCGTTACACTTCCCACTCCCCCTCTATATATATCTTCCAAACCTTTATGAAAGGATACATCCCTTTGAAGAGAAACACCTCCTCATGGATCATAACCCCTCACACTTCATTCCATGACAAATCCAAAATTTATTAATATCAATTACTGCCTTTAATATATTAATTGCTACACATATTACTAATCATTACATCTCTTAACTTAACCGTTGCCTTTGATAAGCCCTGTGCACTCCCTGTATATTCTTTCTAATACTCCCCTTATTATGATTGCTGCTGTTTATCTTAATACTGATCTTAACTGCTGCCTATATTGTCCCTTGCCTATTACTAATATGAATCGTACCTCTTAAAATTAATAATCGTTGCCTCTAGTTTTTTGACTAATGAAATCCTATTGTTTGTATTGTATGGAGCGCTGTCTTATAGACCTCCTTGCAGTCATACGACTTAGCTTTGATTTATTTTAATACTATTTCGCTGACTCCATATTATATTCGTGGCTTCATAAACTAATCGCTTCTTTTCATAAGGTTGTCTTATGAAATTTATATAAACTTCCTAGAATATATTTGATGTTGTAGCTTTAAATAAGACCTTGGTCTTATAAGGTTACTTATAATTATATGTATTTATTATAATATTTAAATATTTATATTTGTTTTATATTTATTATTATAATATATATCTATATTATATTATATATTATATTTAAATTCGTATATTATATTTATATATATCATATCTTAATAATATATTATTATAATTATAATAATATTATAATCGATAATATTATTTATATTTATACCATAAGAGTATTTAATAATATTATTTAATATTAATATCACATGTATGATTTCTCAGTCTAATGATGTTTAAATCTTTGATTTAAATAATGCCTTAATATCGGGACATGCCAATTATGTTGGATTGCTGGAAAATAGATTTTAAAACTTTCATATAGCAATATGGACTTGTATATATATGGTGTTACAGGGACTATTCCAAGAGAATATTTAAAGAGAAGAAACCTAAACCTCATCCACAAGCAAATTCTAGGGCAAACCATGTAAGGAACATTACATATAGGGAAGCAGTGCAGACATTATAGTTTCAGGATCTAGAAACAGTTTCGGATATCCCTCTAACTGGACTTGGGCGGTTGCTGCCCTAGTCTACAGGGCCTCAAGCTTCTGGATTTGAGTTTTAGGCATCATCTGCAACATTTCATCAGTTCTGACTTTCGGAAGATTCCAACATTTGGATTTGGGCGGTTGCCGAATTTGTCCTCCGACACCTCTGCTTTCGGAAGACAAGTTCTGATATCTTACTGATCTCTTTGTACTTTTGGTTTCCAGATTTCTGTTGTCAATCATTTGTTTCAAGCTAATTATCTTAGAACTAGGGTTTCCTTCATACTTTGCCTAGGGTTTGATAAAAGGCTTGGTTGAATCTTATCTTTCCTTGACAAACAAGAGCACAAAGATCTGTAGTTGAGCCCTCTTCCGTCTTGTAGTGGCATGACTCAGCCTTTGTCCTTGAATGTTGGAGTGAAAGGAGGGTTTGATCTAGTGTACTCACACATTCCATTCATCCCCCTTTTGACCTCTTAACAGAGATGTATGATGCAGAGCGCACAGAGAAATGCTTCTAAACAGGGTGAAATACCCATCTAACCCACAGTACAGAGGATTAATGTTCAAATAGCTTTAAAAACCCTTCTCAAAGACCAAACATTACTGAACCATATACATTCAGCATTATCGGTGAGATAACCGACGTCGGAAAGACTTTCCCAGGCCTTACCGTGGACCTACCTCATACCGATGTGTCCCCGACACCTCCTTCGCTGAGACTTCTTCCATCGGCATAGCTTTAAACTTATCTTCCGATATCGATGCTCCTACAAATATGCCTCAACTTGTATATGCTTTAGTTTACTTACTATCACCGGTGAATTAATGTATCTCCGCCCAGATTTCACCATTACAACCGGTCACCCTTTGTATCTGACTCAATGTACATTCACAATATACAATCTCAACATACACTAGTGACATACATTCTAAAGATGCTTTTGCGATATACACACGAAATGTATATTCGGTGAACCAACACGAAATTCACACCGATATAAACCTCTGTATCTTGCAACCGAACAACTTACCAGAGAAACTACAAAAACCTACAGAATAGAAAGCAATCTAGCACTACGGAGGTCATTCCACTGATTTCGAAGAAATCTCAACCAGTGGAATGACTCCAATCTACATTCCTGTAATTAGACCAAAACATAAACTCTTTTATTCCTTCTTCTCATTATACACACAATCAATTCTCTCCCTCCCTGTCTGTCTGTACTCCTCAACGAACATAGACCCTACTATAAAGACTCTCAAATTGGCAGTTACGGTGGAAGGCAAACCGCCCTACAACCACCTCTGCCATTCAGTTACATCCACTTATTCAGTTCGGTTACAATGACACATATACAGATTTCAACTTTATGCCGTTACTCGGCCAACTAAGATTCAACATGGCGCTAAGGCCTTACAAACATGAAAAGACTACTTTGGTCAAAACAGAGTATGCATGGAATCCTCCGAATTCTCAGTGTCTCGAGGTGCTCCTGCACCATACAACCAACCAACAAAGATTTCCAAGTCCCTTGGAAATGTATCTGCAAAAAAACAAAATTACCTTTTCCTGCATCTCTGTCTGGCTTCATCTTTCACTCTGTCTCTTCAGCTTTAGGCTTCAAATCTTCACATCAATGGAATAGTGACCAACCAACCAACAATGGCAAACTACCATCAACATTTCAGAGTATCTTCAGGCTCCTTCTACTCCTAGCAATGGAGTACTTCTTAGACTGATCAAATCCTCAATGACTAGAACACAATGCTCAATCAGATGTCCATCCTACACGCTGCTTCACAGACCCATTCCTCTCGTCCAACAGGAGATCCTGGAGATGCACTACCACTCTCTCTCTCAGTGGCCTCACTCTGCACCCTCTTCCAGCCAAATCTCTATTGGTGAATGGTCTTGACAGACCTCATCATCGTCTGCCCACACTACAGGAATCCTGTTCCTTCTCGCAACTAGATGGCATGAGCATTTGCAACAGTCTAGCAACTATTGTCAGCCTTCAAAATACCTTCTATAATCTCTGTCTTCAAAATGGTCACCAACCAAACATATTGCTTCAACTCTTCAGTTTTCCTTCCTAGTGACAGAAAGTAAATACATAACATCTCCTAGAGCTTTCGCTAGCTCTGATACCAATTTGATGCAGAGCACACAGAGAAATGCTTCTAAACAGGGTGAAATACCCATCTAACCCACAGTATAGAGGGATTAATGTTCAAATAGCTATAAAAACCCTTCTCAAAGACCAAACATTACCGAACCATATACATTCAGCATTATCGGCGAGATAACTGACGTCGGAAAGACTTTCCTAGGCCTTACCGTGGACCTACCTCATACCGATGTGTCCCCGACACCTCCTTCGCCGAGACTTCTTCCATCGGCATAGCTTTAAACTTATCTTCCGATATTGATGCTCCTACCGATATGCCTCAACTTGTATATGCTTTAGTTTACTTACTATCACTGGTGAATTAATGTATCTCCGCCCAGATTTCACCATTACAACCGGTCACCCTTTGTATCTGACTCAATGTACATTCACAATATACAATCTCAACATACATTCATGACATACATTCTAAAGATGCTTTCGCGATATACACACGAAATGTACATTCGGTGAACCAACATGAAATTCACGCCGATATAAACCTCTGTATCTTGCAACCGAACAACTTACCAGAGAAACTACAAAAACCTACAGAACAGAAAGCATTCTAGCACTACGGAGGTCATTCCACTGATTTCGAAGAAATCTCAACCAGTGGAATGACTCCTATCTACATTCTTGTAATTAGACCAAAACAGAAATTCTTTTATTCCTTCTTCTCAATATACATACAATCAATTCTCTCCCTCTTTGTCTGTCTGTACTCCTCAACGAACACAGACCCTACTATAAAGACTCTCAAATTGGCAGTTACATACGGTGGAAGGCGAACCGCCCTACAACCACCTCTGCCATTCAGTTACATCCACTTATTCAGTTCGATTACAATGACACGTATATAGATTTCAACTTTATGCCATTACTCGGCCAACTAAGATTCAACATGGCGCTAAGGCCTTACAAACATGAAAAGACTACTTTGTTCAAAACAGAGTATGCATGGAATCCTCCGAATTCTCAGTGTCTCGAGGTGCTCCTGCACCAATGTATCCCGCTCATGTTGAAAATGTGAAACAATGATGCCTAGCAAATGCTTTAAATTACTCCATGCTAGAAGAATATAATTTCAGAAATAATACTCTCAACCCTGACTTGAATGTGGAGTTGAAGCCTTAGGCACAACTGCAACCTTACCAGAAAAAAGTCTCAATAAGATGTTTGGAAATGGTAGAACAAGGTCTGGTATCATTGTTCTTCCTTGTGGGGTAGGAAGATCATTAGTAGGAGTTTTGTAGCTTGTCGTATTCGAAAAAGATGTCTTTGTTTGGCAACCAATGCTATATCTGTGGATCAAACAACATTCCAGTTCAAACTATGGAGTACAATTCGGGATGATTAGATTGTCATGTCCCTATACTAATGATTTATAATTGAATTGATTATGTATTATTCATTCAAATTGAAGATATGAATAACATTAAAATATTGATTATAAATCCTTAAAGCAATATTATAAATTAATATAAATATAATATATAATATATTATTAAACATAAATAACAAATATAATTATTAATATAAATATAAATATCAAAATAAAATATTATATAATAACAATACATAATTATAAATATATCATAATATATATTATTATATTATAATAAATATAAATTAAATATTATAAGTTAATCATTATAAATATTATAAATTAAATTATATAAACTAAATATTATTAATATTATAAGGGGGGCCGACTCCCCCTAAAGGAAGCGCCCAAAAGTCCTAATAAAAAGAAGGCAGCGATGCTTTAAAAAAGCATTAAGAAACAATATGTGCATCGATCAGTATAAGGTGCAGCGAATAACCAAAGATAAAACAATAGTTTTGGCAGCGATTATAATAAGAAGTAATTGCTGTTAAAGAACAATGAACTAAATAAAAGAACAGTCACGTCCCTTTAGAAGGTGGTGACCGATGGGCAAGTGAACAGCCCTTCAAGAATATAAATAGGGAATGATGGGCAGCATAAGGCATCAATCAATACACAACACAAATACAATTCAAGTAATATCAAATCATCTAAGAAGACAGCAATACGAATTGGATATATATATATATATGACTCAGCAATCTAAATAAGAAGTTCAACATTTGCATATTCATTTGTCCAGCCATTATTGGTGGATATTATTATTAAATATATTTAGTTCCTATTATAGGAACAATAGCAATTAAAGGAGGAATTTCAGATTCCTTATAATAGCTTTATGAGAAATCAAGGTAATCATTATATTGGTGATCATAGGATCACTTGTACATCTCAAGATCATCTAAGGAAGAATCACATATTGGTATGATATTTCTAACCTATACTTTATCTATGCTTTAAATAGTTATACTTGGTCTAACTCATGATATACGAGGAATGAGCGTGTCTTGCCGAGTCTTTAATCTTTCTCTATTGCCTCTATGAGGATGTTTGGGTTGTTAGGGAAGGGCGGTTTTATTATTAATGTCTCACACGGTAGGTGACTCCCAAATGGTGGTATTGACGGGCGTTCATGACACCTTTGGGCCAAGTGGTGGTATTGACGGGCATTCATGAAACCCTTGGGCCTATGGCAGTGGAGATTAGTTACCGGTTTGTTATTAATGTCTCACACGGTGGGTGACTCCCAAATGGTGGTATTGACGGGCGTTCATGACACCTTTGGGCCAAGTGGTGGTATTGACAGGCGTAAATGAAACCCTTGGGCCCATGGCAGTGGAGATTAGTTATCCAACGCCTTAACATAATGTTTTCCCCTCCTCCACTAGGGTAGATGATTAGGCTAGATTAACGACCGGGCTCGACGTTCGCCATTCCCAAAGTATATCATGAGGCATAAGACATGTTAAGGTATGTGGAAATACATTTGAATATATGTACGTGTTGATGCGTGTTTTGTGACTGCAACAAACATTAGAATAAAATACTGAGTATCCTATCCTCTCTTGAATAAAGCTTCTCAGATGTTGAACTATGTGATCGAATGAGACTGCTCCAAGGTTCCTTTTGTGTCAGGTCTTGACGTGCATAGGGATAGACTCAGTGGAATGCTGTGATCTGCTGGTAATCACGAGGGGGACTTACGTGGGATTACTCCTTTGTGGACGTGGAATTCACTTCTGGGACTCGGACTTGTGGGTGAATGAAATTCCTTCACAAATAGACAACTTGGAACCTACTACTTCCTCCAACAGAGAGACTGGGATTTCATTGTTTCTTCCACAGAAAGGCCTAGATTTCACTATCTCTTCCAAGGAAAACAAGGTGTAGGCTCTTAGTTCCACTTCCGGATAGGGAATGATTTCCCAGTGAAGCTCCTTACGGACTATTCCTAACGAAGATCTAAAAGAAAATGCAAAAGATGGGATAAGGGTTCATGAATCTAATCAATGGAAATGACTGCTGTTGAAGATGGAAACTGGAACCAGTCCTTTGCTTCGTCATGAGACAACAACTAGGTAGGGATGGTGCTATCTTATGAGGGGGAGTAAGGATTTTCAGACTGCTCCTGCAAGGGACATGGAACTGAAACATGCAGAACAGTCGAAGTTAGACTTAGAATTAGTTCAGGCTAACCATGCACGGTGATTTGCAAGCCACAGATCACCAATGGTATGAACAAACAGATTCAACCATTCAACAGTAATAATCTCCATCATTCTAACTAATGAAATACTGAAAGAAAATAGAAATGAAACAACTTAGATCTTGGAGCTTATGATTTGCTTCAAAGAAGTCAGAAAACCATGCCACAATCCAAAGAATATCAAGAACACCAATCTTCAATGTCCATGTATTGATTTGGGAATGTCTTACAACAATCTTGCTTATTCTTCAAAGTTCCTTGCTCCAGAAATGGAGTGCAACAGAAATGAACAGCTAACTAACTACTTGTTCTAAGAGCATGAAAAAATGAGAGAAGAAAGAAGGCCCTTTCAAATGAGGCCCCTCAGCCCTTATATAGGCAAGCAGAATACAAAGAGGAGGTGAGGAGATTAGATCTCCTCGAAATCCGTGCAAACCCTAAAGAGATAGGGATGAATATGTCATAGGCTCCATGGGATGCTGCCACCTGTCTTGGACGCCACCTGCCCTGGATGAAAAGTTGCCACATGTCTTGGACGCCAGGCTGACTAAGCTGCTTGGTAGGTAGGTGAGACCGGTCAACTGTTTGTTTGTCTTGCTCCTTGGTCGCAAATTCCATGGTGTCCTGGAGTCCACTTGTCTTGGTCACAAATTCCACTTGGAACAGGATTTTGCGACCAGGAATGATTTTCTTCCTGGGCGCAAATTCCACGGGGTCAAGGAACTTTTGTTGTGGAATTCCTTCCAGGTTGGGAATCAAATCAATCTTGATGGAATTCTTGGAGTGATCCATGGAATTTTGTCTCGGTGTTGTGTATTTTGGAATTGAAATTCCATCCATGCTGTATCTTCCTTCGCATCGATACGGATCTTGCTCTTGGCGTGGATTCTTGTTCTTCTCGATGGATGAAGAACTTGAAGTGCATCCTCCAGGTTGTCCAAGGATTGATCCTCTTGTCCGGAACCAGAATCCTTGATACTGGACTTGGAGTGATTTCTCCCATTCCGCCATCCTTGATGCAGGCATTCCCTGTGTCATTTGAAATCTTTGGAAGGACATCTTGATCTTTCTTATCCCCTTGTGCGAAGTCTCCCTGTCACCAAACTGGAATCTTTGATGTTGCCTTCCCTTCCCTCGGTATGCATGTGTAGTCTTCTTATTGTCGGAACTCCTGGATCCTTGAAATGGTCATCATTTCCAGCGCTTGAACTCTCTACATCCATCCTGCTTGCCTCGGATTATCCTTGTTCATCCTCCCCATGGAACTTATCCTCGTCTTGGATTCCTGCAAAACAAGGGAAACCTCAAATAGTCATGATGCACAAAATCCATAAATGCAATGCAATATGAAATGAAACATGAATGATTTTGCAAGTTTTGATCAATTTCACTTATAAATTCCTGAACAAACAAAGGATTTCCCTCATTCTCTGGCATTCTTCATACTCGACTGACTTTTCCTTCATTCCAGGGTTACTAGGCATGGACAGGAGGAATTTCAGTTGGTCGGGGATTCCTGCTCATCCTGGAATTCCACTTGTCCTGGAGGATGAATTTCTGCCCTCCTTGCTTTGGAATTGAATTTGAATGCTTGGAAATGACATGAGCGCCCCCTTTATATAGGTAACTTAAACCTTCTTTGCCACTTGGCCGACTTAGGTTAGCCTAGAAAAACCCTAGCCGCCATACTTTATGACCCAGCCGACTTAGATCTTTTGTCTTTTTCTGCTTTGTCGGTGGTCGGGGATTTTGGTCTGTTGGGGAATTTGGCCTGTCGGGGAATTCCTGATGTCGGGGATTTCTTGAGGTCGGGGATTATGCGACCTTGGACAAATTCTCCTTGAGTCAGGGATTCCTTCCATTTGAATGATTTTGCAACTTATCTGTTTGAAATTGGTTGAGTCTGGTAGCCTGAAATCCTGAAATCCTAAAAAATTGACTAAGTCTGAAATCTGGTGGATCCTCCAAATTCTAGATTTGGCATGTTAAATCTGGTGGATTCGAGACCTATCTCAAGCATCCTGAAAGGTATATTGAAAAATATTTAAATACTTAAATATATTTTTTAATATACCTTTACCCTAAGAGACACTGAAAAATGGCTAAGTTCCCCAGGAGCGCAATTTCCACTGGTGCAGGATTTTGCGCCCAAGGACAAAAATTGTCCTGGAGCGCACATTCCCAACAGTCAAGGATTTTGCGCCCAAGGACAAAAATTGTCCTTGAGCGCAAATTTTAGTAGGTCAGGGATTTTGCGCCCAAGGACAAAAATTGTCTTGGAGCGCACTTTCCAACAGGTCAAGGATTCTGCGTCCAAGGACAAAAATTGTCTTGGAGCGCACATTCCAACAGGTCAGGGATTCTGCGCCCAAGGACAAAAATTGTCCTGGAGCGCACATTTCATCTTGTCAGGGATTCTGCACTTTTGACCTGCCTGTCCAGTTTCATGGATTTTGGCCTTGGAAATATCTTTTCTTCAATTTTGAGTGGGATTTCAGTTTTGCATCAGGTACACTTTGAGCTGTTTTTACGGAGGTTCAGTTATCGATATGGGATCAGAAACACGAGACTTTCGTTTCTTCCATCCCCTCGAGGAATCTCATTTCTATGGCGAGATTCAGAGTTCGTTTCTTCCATCCTTCGTTTCTTCCATCCTCTCGAGGAATATCTCATTTCCATGGCGAGATTTAGAGTTCGTTTCTTCCATCCTTCATTTCTTCCATCTTTCGTTTCTTCCATCCCCTCGAGGAATCTCTCACTTCCATGGCGAGATTCAGAGTTCGTTTCTTCCATCCTCTCAAGGAATATCTCATTTCCATGGCGAGATACGGAGTTCGTTCCTTCCATCCTGACTGTGAATTCCAAGATTCAGGCATCCACAGAGGAGTTAGAGACAGATTTTCAAGCTAGGATTGACTGGACAGGTCAGGAGGCTGAACTGGACACCTCCAATCCTAGGGCACAAAATCCAGTACCTACTGGATTATGCGACCAGGACAAAGATTTGTCCTGGGCGCATATTCCAGTTGGTACTGGAATATGCGACCAGGAATGTTCAAAGGTCTGCATTTCCAGCTTCCGGAGGGGTACTCTGAATACTGATTGTTTTTTGAAATCGCCCTAAGTCTTGAAAATCCTATTGATTTGAGAGTCTTCTGAGTTTGTGAAATGAGGTTGAGTGCCGGGTTGGGATCAGAAGGATATCCCCTGGATTGAATAGACCTTGAAACAGGATTCCGGGCAGGAATTCCTCGAACAAGACTCTGGGATAGGCACTTTCGGACAGGACTCCGGTTTGGACCTCCGGGCTGGATTTCTGGATAGGAACTTTGGAATAAGATTCCTTGATAGGAACTTTGGAATAGGATTCCTGGATAGGAACTTTGGAATAAGATTCCTTGTTCATCAAGGAGTTTTATGCTGAGGGCGAATGATTTGGACCCTTTTCCATGGAATGATGGACTCCTTCCATGGACTGGCCAGATTTAATCGAGGAATGATAGGTAGGGCATTATTCATTCTCAGGAGAGTCGCCCCTTTCTTCACTACTTCAAGCACTCCTAATGTTCCCTGTGAGCTAATTGCTTGGACATTATTTCCTAGCTTCATGGATTCGGGCAAGAAACTGCAAGATCAAAGCAAAAACGACGGCGAAAGCGAGCAAAGGAGGGGTTCCCCATTTGCAATGGGGCGATGTGTGAAACATCACAACAATACACACAAGTAACATTACATTCTTGTTCATTGTTAATGCTTATGATTATGATTATGATGTATTGATTTCATTACTATATTTTAATTTATTGATCTTTAATATTGCTAATGTCCCTTTCTAGTAGTTATTCTTGTGTGTAAGTTAAGAAATCAAGAATATCCTAAAAGGGGACATTACATAGATATGCTGTTTTACTTCCGATAGCAAGGAAAGATTCAAAGATAATGTAGGCGTGGTTGTCACTACATTTAATATGGTTGCATTTGGAGCCACACTTGTACATGAAGATGAGCAAATCATTGATCTTAACTTTCTCATTGGGCTGAAGTTATATGAAGCCAACTGGTTGGATTTGGTGGTGAAAGGGGGGTTTTTTGCCAATGTCCAATGTGTGGAAGTATGGTGCTCGATGACAAAGGAGTTCTTTGCAAAGCATTCAAAGAAGGAAAACTCCAATACAAAACATAATTTTTAGAAACTTACAGAAGCTTTGCAAAAGATTTATAGACAATTAGAAAGGCAATTTGAGGAGGTTATATTTGAAGATGTCTTTCATCCAAACACATTGAGTGGATGGACACACAAATCTTCAAGGTTGATTTGGGATCCTGCTAACTCCATAAAGATTCAGTCAAGAGGAGAATAAATTTTGAGCATCCTAATTTGTGATTGCTTGAGGACAAGCAATCTTGGGAAGGGCAGACTGTAATGTCCCCTCTTCAAAATAAATCCAAGAATTAACTCCACAAAGAGGAAGGAAAGAAAAAACCAATAAAAATAAATACAAAAAAACTGATGGTATGCCTTATCATTGGTATTCACTTGAGATTCATATAAAGTTTGCAAGGTAGTTTAAATCTGAACGATCATGGAAACACAAGAAGACGATGATGTTGATATGAAAATTCTCAACATAGCTTCCATAAATACTACCAGCTGTTAATATAATAATAATAATCTATATGATGACTCCTTCCTTTTAACAAATGATGGTTCGATAGCTTCCAAGGATGAATCACAACCTCCCCATAAGCAAGCGGTTGATAAAGATTTGACTCAGCATTATAAGACAATACTTTAGAAAACTTTATGAATTCTTATGGTCCCACCAAACATAGCATATCCAATTATTAGTCACTGCTGCGATATATATATATATATATATATATATATATATATATATATATATATATATATATATATATATATATATATATATATATATATATATGCTGCGATCTAATTTAACTCCCCTCCTTATATAACTACTGATGTGTACGACAGCTACCTAGGGTAAAGAAAGGCTGCGATTTATCTGAGAATAATTTTGTCATGCTCTAGCATCCTCCCATATAGAGAGTGTGAATCTAATGAAGCTCTTGGCAATATATATATATATATATATATATATATATATTGTGCTGCGATCTAATTTAACTCGCCCTCCTTATATAACTACTGATGTGTACGACAGCTACCTAGGGTAAATAAAGGCTGCGATTTATCTGAGAATAATTTTGTCATGCTCTAGCATCCTCCCATGTAGAGACAGTGAATCTAATGAAGCTCTTGGCAATATATATGGTGCAACAGACACAAGGAAAATGCGATTTACAAGGAAGGGTTAATTAATAAATAAAATAATAATTAAAGTTTATTTTTTAATAATCAAGGGGCATGTGAAGAGTTGTGACTATTAGAGAAAAAAGGTATTTAAGAAAGACCAAGCAAGGAGAAGGAGGATTATTGAGAAAACATTTTATTAGCTGATTTTTACTACTTGTTGGAGCACGGAACTTCAGTTCAGTATAACCTGAGGACGAAAACCCTCTAGGTCTGGAATTGGAGGATGAAAACCCACAATTCCTCGGAATGATTTCACACAGAAATCACCATTGTGTAGACTTGATAAATTTTCAGTTGTAATTAAAGAAATATTCCTTTGAGGTTTATATTCGTCAATAAATAAGGATTTCATATTTATGTTTGATTGCGCAAAATTATTAAAATTTGGAACTAGGGTTTGATATATATTAAAATATTCTATTCGGGATATTACATAGGTACTGAAAGTGCTCATACACAGTCTTTGTTTTAAAGTTTATTTCATGAAAACATTATTAATGGTTTGGATAGAAATCAATAAGGTTAGCCTTTTAGGGTTGAATGTTTATATTTTTTTGAATGTTATTCTTTTCTCAGTTGCTGCTCCACAGGCAGGTGATGCATTTGCATAGTGAGCAAGCAGTGGACGTAGTAGAGATGTCCCCACTTGGTCTCCTTAAAAGGAACTGACCTCAGGGATGCCTCCATGTGGATTGCAACAAATAATCAATTTTACAACAAATATTAAATCCCATTATGGGAAATACTGTAAAAAATCTAAAATCTAAGTATCTTATTCAGGCATCCTTGATGAGCAAATTCAATTCAAATTTACAATTATGATAACAAACTGGACCATTACAAGACTTCTGTTGCTCCTAGGTGTTAGCAAAGGATAACTTCTGTTTATAACTTTATATTTTGGCTTCATTTGTCTCGGAGCTTAGACTTATGAAGAGATGGCTTATGCAACTCTCCATTGTCATTTCTAAGATGTTTTTATGGACTTCTATTGAATGTTTAAGTATTTCTGGACCTTTTTCCACAGATTCAAATTTAGACAAAAATTGTTGCCTTTAAGGGAATTGTTTCTATAAATTTGAATCTGAGGTATACATTAAAATTTTTAAATTATAATTAATTGGCATTCCTTTTTCTACTTTCAGAGGTATACATTTGAATTTTTAAAATTGTTTCTGCTTTCAGATGATGATGACTCAGGAGATCAGGTTGTTTATAATCACAATCATCTGGAGAGCCTTCGCAGTCTTTACCAGCGAGAAAAACAGGTAAATTGTGTTTACTTGCTTACCAACATATGTAATAATGTTGTTTGTTTAGAGAACTTCAATCAGTAAAACTCAGAAGAATTGTGCTCTTTATTAAATGTCAATTGAGACAATGTATCATCATTCCTATCTCTTAAACTAGCTCGTATTCATGGCATCTGAATCTGTAAGCTCAACAAAGTCAGAAATTCATAACTTTACCTAATTACAAGTGAGTTTCTGTTTGTGGCATTTGACTTCTTAACTTTCAAAGGATATAGTTTAGTTGAAGATATTGTTTTTTTATGGGCAATGTGACCTTGTCTTTTTCATCTTCTGTCATATTATTTTAAAGAAAAATATAATGACAAATATGCCAGAAACTTGTGGATAGTGATTGTATGGTGAGACAAAGTGGGTTTGTACTTGTGGATTCTCTAATATCATAGATGCCATAAGTCCATCCATTTGTCGTATATTTTCTGACATCCAGCATCTAGATAACAATTGCATATAGGAACTCAATACGGAAATTATCTAGCACAAAGGATTTCAAAAGTGTTCTAGCAATCATTTTTAGCCTTAAACTGGTTAGCTAGTGGGCAGTCAAATTTAGAAACCCAAGCAAATTACATTGTGCTTTATTAAAGTCAATATCCGGGTGTATTATTCCCAGATTAATTTAAGTGCAGTTGCTTCACCATGTCCAGACTATCAAGCCAAGCAGAGACAACAGTTGACATCTAAAAGCCATCAAATATTCAGACATGCATTCAAAGGTAGTTCTAAATTTCTAATTATGATTCATCATGCCTTATAGGATTGCAAATCACAAAGAATGTGATTGCAATTTCTTTTTGGGATGAACAATGTACAAATAGATCTTGTGGCAATCCAGACTCCAGGGCATAGTATATGCTTGGAAAGGAACACCATGTTTTTGCATTTATTATGGCTGTATGCATAAAATGTTTCTTTTTTTGAAGAGTGGAAACTATCAAACCGCTCTCTATAAACTAAATTGGCCTTAAATTGAAAATTCTATATGAAAGAAGTTCTATGTGCTTCGCGATATATGCTTGAAAAGAGTTGTGTATGTCAATTTTTCTCATTCTTATTTCCAAATTTTTTTTACTCCAACAATATTATAGGTTTTTCGTTATCCTCTTGTAGTTTGTGTGCTTACAAACATGGCTACTATGATCCAAGCTATTACAAAGGAGATAAATCTGAGGCCCAAGTCTGTCATACTCTAGAAAAGATCTGGTCCAAAGAACTACTTACAGTCTTACACATTTTGCCCTAGTAGATTACTGTTTGACACATTTTAATTACCTCAATGGTTGACAGGTGAGTCAACACCTGTACCCATTTTCCTACTAACAGTAATAGATGGCAAAATTAGCACTATTGTCAGACTTTTATTGGTTTACTGCCAAATAGCAGGAGTGGATATCAATAAAAATGACTATTCCAATCATTGCTTCCTCTGTTGCGAATAGTTATTTCCATGGTTACCAGGCACGTGCACCCAAGCTGCACTTGTGACCCTAATTTCTAATTTCAATTTTGAATATTGATGTTCAGTATAATTATAATTTTTATATCTTCATGTTATTGAGCTTTTTTTTCTGATTAATTAGAGAGGGTTTGGTTTTGGGGCCCACACTCCGTACAATTCGTCCACTAAGGACCAACATGCCCACCATGGGACTTACAATCTCATACATTGTGTTGAAAGCAAAGGGAAACAGTAGGGCAAGATATGTTGAACTTTAGTGCATCCAAATTTATTAACAATGATAGATCATATGGAAATGGAAATCAACCATGAAAGAAAATGCAAACCATAACACAATGTTTATGTGGAGAAACCCTTGTAGTAAAAAAACTCCACATCCAAAGAGACTCAAGCTTGTATTAATCTTGAAAATAGTTACATCAATATATCAACTTTTCCCTCTGAATTCCGGCAACATAACGATACTCATATAACTTGCAAAACAACCATTGCATCCTCTAACTCCAACCTCCAATTTATAGGAGAAGAACAAACTAGAAACCATCACATGGTTTTGGAAGACCATTGGCAAGGCCAAGAGAGATATGGTGCCCAAATTGTCAAGGCACAAATCCCAACACCCCCCTTGGTCTTGGTCTTCCAGGCTATTTTTAGCATATTCTAATTCCTTATATGTTGTCATATGTCATAAACAAGAATATTTGATCACACAAACTTGGGCACCCCAATTTGTCTTCATGCAACCGATTCAAAGATGCTTCATGACAAGTGTTCAAACTTGCCATAATGCTAGTTAAGATTCCAATGTAACCTCCCTCTTACATGCTCTTATGTCATGTCCCCTTTTAAAAAATAAATAATTGGGAGACCCAAAGACTATTTCTTTATTTCCCATAGGCTAAAGGATAAAGTAGGGAAATATTTTAATTATAATGTTTTAAGTCAGTCCTAGTATTATTATTTGAAAACATTGTAATGAAAGGACAACTTAAATATTATTATTAGTTAGGTAAAGTGGGCTGCCTAAATGGGGCATAATAAGGCCTTGTAACCTTTATTCAAATGTTTTTAGGTGAGCACTTTTGGAGGGAAAAAGGGAATTCAAAATAATGGTGCTAAAAAGGAGTCTATAAATGAGAGGGAATCGCTCAAAGGAGATTATCCAAATTTATGAAATCAAATCCTTTTTTTCACAGCTTGAGCATCTGTGTTCAACTATTGCACTTGAGGACGAAAACCCTTGGAGTGCGGAGATTTGAAGGACAAAAACCCTCATGGTTTCCAAGTAGGAATGGAGAACGAAAATCCTTGTCCTTTGAGGCAGTTTCACTGAGGAATTGCATTTGTGCTGAGAATTTTGCAGTTTGATTCCTGTGTCCAGTTTGGTGTGTTTCAGCATTGCTATTTTGTGGGTTCAATGTGTTGCTGTCGCACAGCAGTTAGCATAGCTGCTTGCATTTTTTGTTGGCAACTGTACAATGTTGGAGGCGCCCATACCACTTAGTGTAATTGGCTGCATCCCTTTTCTGCAGTTCACATGGAGAAATCAGACCATTTATTGTTGCCACCATACTAGCCTCATCTTCAACAGTTGTACTGTTATTTGGTATTGAATTTCAGGCTGTACAATTCGCCGTATATCAGTTTGTAACAGTCATTGTAGACCCTTAGGAGTATTTTGTCATACTTGTTAAATATAATAAATACTCGTGTTCAGGGTTTTCCATAAGATTCTTGCATTTTCATATGTGGCACAGCCATTACGGTTTCATTAATAAATATTAGTGTTTGACACTGCTGTTCAGTATTTCTTAAGTGTTCAGTATTGCATAGATAGGAATCATGAAAAATTGTACGGTTCATTAGAATACTGGAAAGGGACATTACACCTTACGTGTCATAAGAATCTGTCATAAGTAACTCTGATCATGATGAATCAAGATGCTCTTACACACCTTCCAAGATGCTGACACATGGCCAAACATGCCACATCATTGTGGGACGCCAACTTTGTCATGCGAGGATAAAATCATTAAAGACAAAAGTAGTGTCAACTCAAAAATGGGATGCCAACTTTCCCAAGTGAAGATAAAACCACTAAATATGAAATAGTAAATACACACAAGTTGTTAAATATGAACATTAAGAATGCAAGGTTGAGACACCTTTTCCCAACACATTGTCCACTAAAGGGAACTGCGGGACTATTGTTTGCATCACATGCTCTGGTGCTAAGATATTACTATGGGGATATGAACTTGGGTCTCCATAGTAAGAATCCAATGGCTTAACCATTTGAGCATAACCCCTTTGACATCATGTTATTGAGCTATTAATTATAATTATTTTTTGAAATTTTCTATACTTAAGTTTGAAAATTTCTGTATATTGAAATTAAAGTGTATATATGTATATATATATATATATATATATATATATATATATATATATATATGTTAAACCCAAGTTGGTAATCCCTAGACAATTCAGTACAGACAATACTTACTATTTAACACAAAAACAATTATGTGAAAGCAAGCTCCCATACTATAAGGGAACTATTGATTGGGCCAAGTGAAGGGAATCAATAGAGAAACATGCTATGGTTTGCATCAAAGTGAGCAGAAGAAGAGTCAACATCTTTGTTAATAACTACAAAAAGGACAATACCAAGTTTCATGATGCCCAGGACTCGCTAAGTTGCCGATCCCGGTACGGGTTCGGGTACCCAGTACGCGGATACAACAATTTTTTTTTGGGGCTTGGGTACGGTACGATAACATATATATAATTATATATATCTATATATATAATATACTTATCAATATTTTATTATTTTATATAATTTATAATTTTATTATTTATATTATACATAAATTATTAAGTATTAGTTATATAATATTATAAATTATATCTAAAAATAATATAAATAAAATAATAAATTATAATTATATAATTAATAATATATAATATATAATAAAATATACATTATATAATATTATAAATTATAAATTATATTTTATAATTTTTATATATAATATATAATAAAATATAAATTATATAATATTATAAATTATAAAATTAATTATATAATATATAGTTATAATTATGTAATTAATTGTATAATTTATATATAAGTAATAAAATTATATAATTAAAAAATAAAAAGTTTTTAAGTCTGTAGATCCAAAGATGCGAAAAAAAGCAAGCTCTCCTCGACAAAGCAACATTACGAATAAGTCTGAAATCGCAACAAGGGTTCTGAACCCTCGCTATGATCTGCGAAGGGATTTGAAGGTTATTCATGGGGGTTGGGCTCCCCCTCCACAACAACATGAGGAATCCGGTTGGCAAACTGTGAAAAGCAGGAAATCACAGAAGGTGGAGAGGGTTGCGGCTGCATTTAGAGAGGAACATAACCTGGCTAGGGTTTCAGGGATATGGGCCATCCCAATCACCTCCACAACCCTTGCATTCGCTTCTGGAGCAAATTGCATTGCATTAGGCCAGGAAAGAATCTCTAATGCCTGACAACCCCCTTCTATCTCCTACCCATCCCATCCACGGCAAAGAAATGCGGAGGGTTTTTTAAAACTGGCCCCCAGGAATAATCACTTGCAGAAGAACCCAAATACAAATTTGAAAGTGAGTAGATGGGCTCCCCACCAAGGGCCACTCCCTAAAAACCCTAGACTCAAGAATACGGTTTCTAATAATCCTGGGATGGGCAACAACTAGGAGGCATTTCACAATCAAGGGAACCCTAAGCCTCCTCCGATAGTTCTGCCAAAGAACTCAACGCAATATCCAAAACCTGCGGCCATGGAGGTGAAGGCGATGATAAATATTTGCAATATTTATATAGACGGATTAGGGGGCCATTGTAGAACTCATGGTTTCTTTGTCCGCTGGTGGGGATTTGGGTCGCCTTTGAGTGAAATTGCTGAATGGATCCAAGCTCTCTACAAGGATCAGGTAAGTACTATTGTCTTATCTAAAGGATTTATATTTATTGATTGCAAAAAATTAGACTTAAGAAAGGAAATCTTGATTAGCAAAAACTTATATTATAAAGGGCACAATTTTGAATATCTGGATTGGCTCCCGAATTTCGACCCTAGCAAACTTAAACTCAAAATCACTAGATGGGTTCAACTGCCTAATCTCCCGGTAGAGCTTATTCACAGTGAAATATTGAGGGAGATAGGTAATCATCTGGGTGAATTCGTAGGAATTGAGAAGGAATTCCTATCCCACTCTGATGTTACTCTATTAGTAAAGATGGATATAAGTATGCAAAACCTCAAACCTTTTGATCTCAAAACCAATTTCGCTACTTACTGCATCAAGCTTGTATTTTACCAAGGCCCTATTCACAACAACATAACTAACAAAGTCTCAAAAACATCTACTAAGAAAAATGCAAAACCACAATCTATGGGTGTCAATATTAAATTCAATGGCAATAAAGGAGGATTTATTGTTGAATATCAGAGGAATGGCCCCCCACCCTCACAGGAGCATCTTAATGGTAGCAAGGATTCGTCTGGACCTAATCAGCCCCCAAGTATGGTACCATCTTTGCCCAAGATTTGCCCAAACTATACCCCAGGCAACAAGGAGAACACCAAGAGCCATAGCAATGATCTTATTTTACAAAATATAGAAGAGAATCCTGCACAAGCAGGATTGGGTAAAAATCTCTCTTTAGTGGATAAAATCCATTAGCAGAACTGTGAGTCTCCTAAAGATAAGGGAAGGATAGAATTAGAGGAAGGGGAATTGCCAAAAGAAGATATCAATCATGTTAACCCCATAGCAAAGGAAAACAGTGCAAAACCAGTGGTATCGGAGACCCCTGATTGGGTTCCAAACACATATGAGCCAGAGGAAAATCATATAGACTCTGAGGATCATAAGAATGTCACAGATAAAATTAACCACATGGATTTAGAAGAAATGTGTAATGAGATCCTCGGTAAGGTGATTGAGGAAGTGGTAATAGAGGAAGCTAACAAAGAAAAGGAAAAGCTCATTACCAAGATCTTGGAACTTGAAGATCAGAAGAGAAGGCAAGATAATACTGAAGAGGACTTAGTGGAATTGGGAAGCAGAGAGACGGAGGAAGTAGAGCTTCGGCTGGGAATTGCTTTAACTGATTTTAGTAAGGAAACCCAGACTGTGCCAAAAGCAATAAAAAAAGAGGAAGGAAATCACTATATGAACTAAGAGAGAAAGATGGTGCGGCAATAGATCAAACTAAGATCACTACAATGTTTAATGCTGGGAAGGGGAAGTGCCTTCCCTCGGCGCCATGAGAATCAACACTTGGAATGTTAGGGGACTTAATGCCCCTAACAAACAGCGGATTTTAAAACGCTGAATCACCAATACCAAACCTGAAATACTAATGATCCAAGAAACTAAACTCAATAAAGAAGAGGCTGATACTCTAAAAAAGAAATTAGGCATCTGGGAGCTAGTTGGAGTTCCAGCTGAAGGAGCCTCTGGGGGCCTAGGGGTAATATGGGACCCCAGGGTTGTTTCATTCTCAGTAATAGGCAGTAAGAAGAATTGGATGAGTGGTTATGTCAAAAGTATTCGAAGCAATCTTCACTTCATACTATTTAACATATATGGACCTACCCAGAACCAGGACAAGAGATCAGTATGGAGAGAGATAGAACAGTTTATGGAAACTTCACAAGATCAGATTTGCATATTGGGTGGAGATTTCAATGCCATCCTAGACCCTAAAGAAAAGTGGGGTGGCTCAGCAAGGTTATCTACAACAACATATGATTTTAAGGAATGGGTTCACAAAAACAATCTAATGGAAATTAAGACTGCACAGGAGGGATTTACATGGAACAATAGAAGAATGGGTTTTAGTAACATTGCAGAAAAACTTGACAGATTCTTATTCAGAGGCAACTGGGCTCAACTCCCTTATAATCTTACGGCAGAGATCTTACCATACTCGGGCTCTGACCATTATCCTGTCTAGCTGTGTATCTTAGAGGACTGCCAACCCAAATGGTGCCCCTTTAAATTTGAGCAAATGTGGCTCAAAGACAATAACCTTTTAGTATTAATTGAGCAGTGGTGGAAAGAAACTAAGGTATTTGGTTCCAAACTTTTCTGTTTAATCTCCAAAATGAAAACTATTAAAAGTAAACTTCTCAATTGGAATAAGAATAACTTTGGTAACATCTTTGAGATTAAAGTTAAATTAGAAGAACTTGAAAACCTTAACAGAAATGTTATTGCAAATGGCATGGATAAAAATTCATATTTAAAAGAAAAACAGCTGAAATCTGAGTACGAAGATATACTATACAAAGAAGAAATCTTCTGGCGTTAAAAGTCCAGGGAGACCTGGCTTGAAGTTGGAGATAAGAACACAAAGTTTTTTCACAACAGCACTAAAGTCCATAGGAATGTGAATAGAATTACTAAAATTAAGGATGGTAATAATGCTTGGATTGAAGAGCCACAACAAATTGCAGTTGAAACAATCAGGTATTTCGAAAACATTCTTAACAATTGGGAAGGGTCCAACATGACCCATCAACGAGCCATACTGCAAAACATTCCAAGGATCATAACAGAGGATCAAAACAAAGCCCTCAATGCAAAGTTTTCCAAAACTGAGATTGAACTTGCGATTTCTCAAATGCAGCCTAATAAAGCCTCGGGTCCAGATGGATTCCTGGCCTTCTTTTTTTAGAAATGCTGGCATTTCATTGGGGATGAAGTTGTAGAAGCACTAGAAGGGGTGAGAAATTCTGGCAACCTCCTAAAAGAAGTAAATAATACATTCCTCACACTTATCCCAAAAAAGGAGAAGCCAGAGAGTTTTGGGGACTTGCGACCTATCTCTTTATGTAACACTATATATAAAATACTTACCAAGACCATGTCTAATAGAATTCAGAAAGTATTACTAGACATCATTAGTGAGGAACAAACTGGGTTTGTTCTGGGAAGATCTATATATGATGGAGTAATTATAGCCCAAGAAGCCATCCACTCCATTCAGCACAATAAAAATCCTAGCATGTTGATCAAACTAGATATCAGTAAAGCTTATGATAAGGTTGATTGGCGGTTCCTATGTAAAGCCATGGAGTCTTTTGGGTTTGCGAAACAATGGATAAATCTCATTTATGAATGCATATCTAGTCCCAAGATCTCTGTCTTAATCGAATAGGACCCCGGAAGGTTTTTTTAGTATGTCAAGAGAGCTGAGACAAGGAGACCCTATATCTCCTTTCCTCTTTATTATAATGGCAGAAGCATTAGGGAGGATGATTACCAAATATATGGAAGAGGGTAAAATCCAAGGAATCAAAATTACTTCTGGTCTAGACCCCACAACCCACCAACAGTTTGTGGACGACACCATGCTCTATGGTAAGGGTAGCATTGAAGAAGCCAAGGCATTCAAAGAGATCCTTAACTCCTATACCAAGGCCTCAGGCCAGGAGGTCAATGCTGATAAATCAGAAATTTTCTTCTTCAACACAGACCCCAATACAAAAAGAGAAATATGCAGAATTTTGACCTTCAAAAGAGGGGAAATGCCCTATAAATATCTAGGCCTACCATTAGATAAAAGCAACAAGACAAAAGATTTGTGGGATCATATTACGTCTAAGATCAGGAAAAAAACTGAGTCTTGGAAAGGCAAATGGTTATCTTCAGCTGGAAAAGTCACAATTTTAAAATCTGTTCTCTCAGCTATACCAATATATCAACTATCTTGCACGAATTTACCAGTAGAAAAACGTGAAGAAATTAACAAAACCCTTAGAACATTCCTCTGGCAAGGAACGGAAGATAAGAAAAGAATGGCACTAGTAGCTTGGGATAAAATATGTAGGCCTAAAGAGGAAGGTGGCTTGGGTTTGAAAAACATCAAGGAACAGAGTAAAGCATTAGGAGCCAAACTAATATGGAAAATGTATAACCAGCAAAATCTGAAATGGGTAAAAATGCTCAGAAACAAATATCTAAGAGGCAAGGAGCCTGCTTCCCTTTTCAGGATGGCCAACCCCCCTAGAGGTTCCCGACTTTGGAATTTTATGTTGGACTGTAGAAAACTCATCATGGATAAATTAACCTGGAGTCTAGGTGACGACAATCAAGCACTATTTTGGGACGACTCCTAGGGGGGATATGAGACGATAAGTAGCCTCGATAACTTGGAGAATGCAAAAAGAATCCTGGAATCCCAATGGGGGAAATATGTAAAAGATAACATTGAATTCCCCAATAATGATGTAAATCTTGGATGGAAATGGAAATCACTTGAAAATTCGAACATCCCAGATAATGAAAAAAAGAAACTACTCGATATCCTCAACAAAAGGAGTGTATCCTTCAAAAAAGATACTGATAGATTGGTATGGGATGGTGCCAAATCGGGAAACTACAATACAAAAGATGGGTATAATATATTAATCAAACAACAACTCAGACCAAAAACGGTAATACCACTTAGACTATGTTGGGATAAGAACTGTCTTCCAAAAGCCGGAGTGTTCTCATGGATAGCCTTACAGAAAAAAATATTAACAACAGATAGGTTTACTAAGATGGGATATGAGGGACCTAGCAGGTGCCCCCTATGCGAAAATGAGCAGGAAATAGTAGACCCTATTCTACTCAATTGTCAATTCTCTTTCAAATGCTAGAACTGGTTATGTGGTAAACTGGGCTAGGTAACAAGCCTACCCAATAACATACTGAGCCTGTTTCAATGCTGGCCAGACATTCATAGACAAAGCATCTATCATATGTTATGGACAATAACCCCCTCTATCATGATATGGGAGCAATGGAAAGAAAGAAATAGACGAGTTTTCAAAGATAGGAAATGACTTATGAACAACTTAATAAGATTGAGGCTATTATTATAGAAATTGTCAATAGTAGGGTTCTTAATAATCCTAGGAAAGAAACCATAATGTCCTACTGGGATGAAAAGATACGTGGTAGATGGGTAGGCTTAAAATTGCCCTCCTTTGTGGGACTAGGTAACCACAATACCACCAATAAAAGACAAGAATGTAAATGGCAACCCCCTAAAAAAGGATGGTTCAAGCTAAATTTTGATGGGGCCTCCAGAGGTAACCTTGGGGTTGTAGGTTTAGGTTGTGTAATCCATAATTGGGAAATGAAGGAATTTGCAACTATCGCCAAACCCCTAGGCAATGCAACCAATAACATGGCAGAACTAACTGCTCTGATTGAAGGATTGAGAATTTGTAGAGATTTGAAAATTGAAAAGTTAAAAGTGGAAGGTGATTCTGCAATTATTATTAATGCCCTAAGAAAGGGTAGCATGCCTAACTGGAGACTCAACTCCCTCCTCTCCATCGCCCTTGACATCACTGCTTCATTTAGAAAGTGCACATTTAATCATATATTTAGAGAGGGTAATGTTAAAGCTGATTACCTTGCTAACATAGGTACTGATGGTACTTGCCTAACCATTAGATGCAGCTCTTAGATAATCACGGTAACCTTAAACATTTAACTTGTGACTTAGAGTAAGCTTCTCATACAGTTCCACCCAGTTGTAGGGGAATACCTCATGCCTATCTAGACTTTTCATTCTTAGGCCTGACTCATCTTTTTCTAACTTTTACACTTATGAATGATACTCTTTCATCCACTTTAGATAACTTTATAAGAGACTTAGGCATATTGTTAAAAAATTAACATTCAGTTTTCTTGTTTATTTATATATATATATATATATATATATATATATATATATATATATATATATACATATATAAATATATATATATATATATAATTATTTTTCTTTTATTTTTATCCATTCATACTTATATATATTCTTATGTATATTCTCTTTTATACTTTTTTTTTATTTTCTTTTATTTTTACATTCATACATATATACATATATATATGTACTTATGTACTGTTATTCTTTCATACTTATATATATATATATTTTCTTTTATTTTATATTTTTATGTATAAACATTTATAAATTCATTTATATATGTATATATATATACATATATATGCATATATATTTTTACATATTCTTATATATATAGTTTGATGCATAATAACTTGCTTATATTGATATTCAAAAAAGAGCTTTACAGAGTTTGATTCCCAAAAATGGCTATCTACAGCCATACTGCTATGACCACTGAGACAGAACTATCAGAGACCTCGCAGGGTCTAATCCTAATACACCTATACATCTTATATTTTTCTTGACCACGCAGGGTCTACTTCTACGACTTCTTCATCGGGCTTCTATATATTCAAAATGAAGCCATTATGAGGCTTTCAGTAAGCTTACAGTATGCTGATTTTATAATGTATAACAAAAAACAAGTTATTCATAGACTTACTCCTTGTCATACTCAAGCAGCTGGAGGTTAAAACTCGCCACCCAATCAAACCCTTCTTCTGCAACCAACCCTCGGACTCTTTTGACGAAATTCACTGCAACCTCCGCCATTTCTTTGGCCTTCATCAGGTCCGGCCCTTTGAGGTCTAAAATGAATGGGTAGAGCTTCACAATTGCATCCGGATCATTTAGAGAAGCCATATCCCTCGGCCTTGGCATTCCAATGCCCACACTCACTGCTTCCAATGTTATCCCTAAACCCCCCAAATGATCAGGATAAAAGAGACCCCTCATAATTTGCTCAATCAACACCTTGTCAATTTCCAATTCCAATAACATTGCCAGCACTCTAGAGGTGACGTCTGTGTCAACTTGATACCTCTCTACCTCCTCCATGAATTTCCTCCCAACAATCATCCTGATGGCTGCAACCATAAGTTCATCTGAATGACGAAGCATGCGCTGAGGATGAAGCGACGACACTGGACCTAGAAAAGCCATTTGGCGTTTAGAGCTGACCAGTCTTACTGGGGTTTCCATTCCCCCGCAACAGATGGCTTCCGCTGAAAAAATAACTGTGAATCTAACTGGCATTGGAACTGACAGGGGAAGAAAACGAAAGATTTAGTTATGGTAACTCCTTTAAAAGAACTTGGAACTTTCTCGAATTTCCTTTGCCAGGTAATAACCATCTATCGAACACTGTATATTAATCATGATTTCTAGTGCTCGATTTCCACCACTGCCAGCTTGCCCCAGCCTTGCCACCTTTGTATTCTTATATATTTAGTTACTTTTATTTTTATATATATATATATATATATATATATTTACTTTTACTCATTTACTAGTTTTCATATGCGCTTTTACATTCTAATTTAGTTCGTGGCTCCTCCTCTATGCTTTGGCTTGACCTGTCTTTAAAAAGGAAATGGGATAACCCCGCGATACACCATGGCAGCTACAATATGCAAGACTAACTTAGTAGCTGGGGACCTCGCTACCTTTTCAGTTGTCATGATAATCTATCCTTCAATATATATTAATGATGTTAGGATCGTCGGGGCAAGGAGAAGATCTGTTTTAGAAAGGCGTGTAATAAAATAATAAAGATTAATGTTTTACATGCGTGGCCTCGAAGTGAGATCAGTGTGCGAGCTGGCAGAGCACTTAAAACACCTGCTGTAATAATGGGATTTTGGTACTTGCCATAGAAGTCTCCAAACTTCTATGGCTTAATTCCCTTTTATGCCAGTTCGTTACTGCTCAGGTATTGTTCTGCTATGTCAGGGAGTGGTTCTTAACTATGGCTTTGTTTCAGAAGGAATGTGCCTTTGTAATCTAACAGAACCAGTAGATACCTTCTCACAGAGAGGCACACTTTATTTACCTTTATTTAGGTAAAGTCTTGCTTATTTACTCATATATATATATTTAAAAGAGTGGATAAATACATAAACTTTCATCCTTTTATTTATTGGCTTTGATGCTAATCTTGGGAGATAGGAATATGATGCCACCATTTTCCTGATGAAATGATAGAAGAAATTGCAATTATTCTCAATTTTGATTTAATTCTCAAAGGTGTGATCTGAAAAGAGCTCTAACAAGATTGATGCAGGACAATGATAACTTTCTACTTTTATATGGCTAACAAGAAAGGCAATTTGGGAAAGGTGTCGATGTGTTTTTCAGGTGTCTGCAGGAGCAACGAAAATAGCAGGAAGGGAGAAGCATACTTCCATTAACAGGTGACCGAGTGATATAAAATGAAAGGATGCCCCCTGGTGATCAATGTGAAATTGTATAATGTATCACTCCCCCAAAAAACTATAATGGGGGAAGGTGTAACATATTGTAATAATAAAGATGTAATCTGCAAAAGGTGACCCATGGGACAAAGGATCAAATGCTGTAATAGTAAGCAATAAAATAGAAGAATGGCTCATGATAAGAGCAGGGACTACAATTGTTAATTTTTAATATTGTAAATGAGGATTTATCCTCATATGTCACTATCCTGCATGTCGGAAACAGGATTTGTAAACTAAATTATGTATTGGATTTTATAAGTCCCGGGCAAGATCGGAGGTTTTCTTTACTCTGTTCTTTCCTACCGGTGCCCGCACTGAACGAAGGTGTACTTTTAAAAATTTTATTAATAAAATAAATTACTGGCTACGGCCTCTTACCCATCAAAAAAATAAAAATAAAAATAAAATTATATAATTATAATATATTACTTTTTTTTGATGGGAGAACTTAGTTTTTAGCCTAGACCGAGGCCAGGGAGACCCTTCTGGGGGATCTCTTTCCACGGCTTTATCACCAGAGACCACTTCTAGGGGGTCTTGGTCCCCAAGGCATTATCTCCAAGTTCAAACTTGTGAGCTCGTTGGCCCAGCAAAGGTCCATGGCTTGCGAGCACGATAGCCCAACGAAGGCACATATCTTGCGAGCATGTCAACCTGGCGAAGGCACAAGGCCTGTGAGCTCTTTGGCCCAGCGGGGATTTGAATCTTGGTGGCCGGCACAATAGCCATGCGACTTGCCCACCGAACAATGCCCTTATCTGCAATTATAATTTATTATTTTATGATTAATTTATTTATATATAATATAATTTATAATTTTTTATATAAGTTTATAGCTATAATTTATAATTTAATATATATTAAAATTATAAAAATAGTAATACTCATAATTGTCAATAAGCAAAATATTTAAAAACTTCATTCAATCTTCAACCGCAATAATAATTCCCTCGTAGAAACAGACGATGTGCTTCCCAGTTGAATCTGCACAGAAAACTTAAATGAAGAAAATGAGGGAATCTGCGTAGAAAATGAGTGTTTTTTGTTTTAAAAAAATATATATTTTTTTTTAAATTTGTTTTTGGGCGCCTAGTGCCGCAGGGTCGCTCAGGTTTGGCCCGAGCACCCCGGGTTCTATGTGGGTCCTTACTGCCTGGGCACCCTGGGCGAACCTGGGTAGGAACCGGCCTAGGACCAGAACCAAACTGAACCAATACGGGTACGGGGAACTGTCCTGGAGAACCCGGTAACTTAGCCTAGGAGAACGACTTGCACTAAGAGGGCCTGATTAAACAATCCTACAAGGAAAATAACTCCTCTTAGTACCTCCTCCTAACGTCCATGATCAGTGATCATGTAGAAAGTAATTCATGTCTAAGATGGACAAATGCAGGTCAATGGGATTTGGAAGCATAGTTACCAACTCCTGCCGGATCTGGTTTGTATCCATCCATTTTTTAGTTTTTAAATTAAAAAGTAAAAACCTTAAACTAAATGTCCATAAGAGGGTTGATTGATTGCTTAAATGCTAATTGCAAATAGTAAATATTAGTATTGCTAGGGATACCCAATGGCCGTGACTGATAGAGATTTTGAGCTGAAAATTGTGGATGGCTCAAGATTGAGACAAAAGGAGAGGAGGAGGGAGACTTTGCTTAAGACTGCAATATGAGAAATTGTGACCTTAAATTTATTTACTTTTTGTTGCCAGTTTCCAATTTGAGTTCCATGTTATTGATGGATTGAGTCTTATTTTGATCACAGAATGCTTGTCAGCCATGGTCCCTCAATGCCACTCTCAATATATTGCTAGAGATTTGATTCTATTCGTCAAAAAGGAAAAGCAAGAAAGAATTTTAGGGGTTCAATGCTGGCTGCAAATAAATTCTCAATGAAATTAGATATATGATCTGATCTAGTTTACAATAACACAGTGTTTAAAATACAACATTTTTTTTAACAAATCATTAATAATTTTTGATGTATAATTTCAAAGTGTCATTTGTTCTCTTCTGCTTAAGTTACCTTTGTACCCACCCCCAAGTTCATCAAGTAAAACATTGAAAAGCACAAACTCATATATGATACCATTTTTATTGAATTTATATAGGTTGAATCTCATTTTATGTTGTTACTTTGTTTTTCTTTCACTTAATGCCCGCTTGCCTTGTGCCATTGAAGTTGTTTACTAGTGGAATACTATAGTTAAAATTCGATCTGGGTGTTGGGAACATCATTTGGTTTTAGTTGAAGCCTACACCATCCCTATTAAATGTCAAACCAAGGTATATATTGTTGGCAAATGGTCAGCGCTCCCCGTGGGATTCATGACATGGACTAACTGCCTCTCGTGGATTCATTAACTTTGGTGCTTGTATTGGAAATTGAAGGGTTGACCTTTTGGTTTAACGACAATCGTGGGCCAACAATTGGTATCAGAGCGAAAGGTCACGGGTTCGAATCCTCCCCATGTAACGTTGGGGGGGAGTTTGTTGGCAAATGGTCAGCGCTCCCCGTGGGATTTGTGACATGGACTAACCGCCTCCCGTGTATTCATTAACTTTGCCTCTTGTATCGGAAATTGAAGGGTCAACCTTTTGGTTTAACGGCAATCGTGGACCAATTATCATTCTAGTTACTTTAAGTACCCTTGAGTTTTATAGTTTATTTATATTTTACTCTTTTCTAATTATTCTAAACCTAACCAAACCTTTTTGGAAATCCCAAACTTTTGAATGTTTCACCCCTCATTCAAATTCAGATTTCCTTACTGTTGATAACTGAGAGGGGGGGTGAATCAGTTATCTTAATTAATTTAACTTTCTGTTCTTCTTTAATAACTAGTGCATCATCAAAACAAGTAAGCATCCATAACCATGAAAGTAGTAACAAAATCAATACACATAACACAATGATTTTGACGTGGAAAACCCTGTTAAGGGAAAAACCACGGGGTGACTAACCCAAGATTGTATTCTCTGTTAAAAGAATAGAAGTACAAAATGGCACTTGCCAATTAGGGCTCACTGCCCGAGCACACCGCTCACAAGAGGCTCACTGCCTACAAGAGACTCACTGTCTACAAGGTATAAGGAAAGTAACAAGATACTTGAACTGATGAGAAGCATCCACATATGCTGAGGTTCAGTTCTAGTTAGGCTCAATACACTGATCTACTGCACTTCATTCTTCCTCTTCTTTGGTGCTGCTATCCTGTCACATACCGGACCTACTTTATTGCTTCCACCCTGCTTTCTGCTTTTCTTCGCACCACACAACACACCACACACTACTTCATACCGAAATGAATCTGGTATATATATCCGCATCAATGATTTCAATCATTTTTCTAGTCGGCATCCGGAAAACTCAAGATATTTCCAAACTTTGGTTTGTCGGCTGAATCCATGCATACTAAGTGATGCATATCAAAAAGATAGTTATAGAAGTCATCAATCATGTCGGCCAATCATGAATGATCCCTTAAGAAACTTTATTACCATCAATATCTTATCCGGATTAGGGTCTGATGCTTTGCTGGTCAATTTTTCCTCAGTCTACTCTGCCAAACAGGAACCCAATACTTAGGTGCTCATATCTCTTCACTCTTTCATCATCGGAGGCTCAATCCTTGGAATCTATCAGTCAAGGTACTCCTCTTGACTTCCCCAAGTCCGCACTTTATTGAGATACTTCCTCTGAGAGATTCGGACCTGATTGTCGGACCTTGCTGCATGCTTAGTTCTTGGTCACCGGACCAAAATACTCTTCAATTTGACTTCCGGTATAGACACACCATGTCCTGCGGATGTGTGGAATGAACTTTGTTGCCATCAATGACAACACTTATGAAGCCACACAGTGTCTCTTGCCAACAATCTCCCCCTTTGGCATTGATGGCAACACTTAGTGAAAAATGACTAAGTGTCACACTACACTCCCCCTTGGCTGATGCTCTGTTCTAATGTACATTTTACTGGGGCTCCCCCTTAGCTAGATTTCACATTTTTCACTGCTACTCACTCCCCCTTTGACATCAATGGCAAAGGGTAGAATCCGCACACCAAAATTCCAAAAAAAAATCCAACTATACTTAGCCGCATAAGTATATATACATGCTATACTTACATAAACTGGAGTATATCTGCAAAAGTTATCTTCAACTGAACGAATTCTGTTGCCCAACTTTGCTTCATCTTGTCCAAAATTGAGATGTGACCACTCAACAGGAATGCAAAAGCTTCTGCCCTCTTTAGATCTGTCGGATCATTGGTCCGGGTTGTGGTCTGAGCATCGGTTAGGGCCTCATGCATGGCCTCTAATTTAGGGATAATCATCCCTCTGAGTTCACCCATCCTACTTATTATGTTCTTCCTCTCCTTCTCAAGCTTCTTTATCTCATTTATGGCTGCAATAGTTTGACATTCCTGGTTTATTATGGATGTGGTGAGAGGATCAAAATTCTGAGAGAAGCTTGACAGTTTATCCTCTTGTTCTTTCACTTTCTTCTCAATATCCTTTGTCACTTTAGACCAGGATAAACAAAATTTGTATACTTCTCTGCTATCTTTAAGAGCATTTTCTAAGCTCTTTATCCCAATATCCATATTTCTCCTATCATTGGTTATAAATCCTTGTATCTCGGAGAATCTTTTTCCCAAAAACTCCTTCCGGACCTTTTCTTCAGCTGACTTCTCTAAGGAATCAAAATGTGTATTAACAGAATTTACAAGAGATTTTAGATTACCGGATGAGGAGGGTGAAGGATCCTTCTGAAAGGATGGCATGATCTTTTCCAACACACCGGAAGCAACCTCTATCAGCTCACAGTCTTCCATGTGAGATTTCAGAAGTTTTTCTTTTGCCTTTGCTTGGGCAAAGGAAGCTATTTTCATTGTTTGAACCGGGGAGAGGGAATCAAAATTGAATGGTCCTTGAAGCAGTTCCGGTTCATCAATTTCCATCATCTCTTTGGTCAAGAAATCTTTGATAGTTTCTGCAGTGTCTCTTGCCGGAGACAGAGTCTTCTTCCCTTCTGCAGTCTCAGAACTGTCTCCTGGGGTCTTCTCTGGTTGGTCTTTTTCTTTTTCCTTTATTTCTTCTCCTTGACTGGTTTTCTCCTCTATTCTTTCTTCTCCTTTAGATCCGGAGTCTGCAGGGGAATCCGGATGAGAGATATTTACTTCTTCTTGGACTTCCTCTTCCGGAACAGAGGAATCCAGGTCCTTAGTTTTCTCCTCACCTATCTCTTCTGATTCTTCTGTATTTTTCTCTGTAGGATCTTCCTTTGATGTACTGAGTCCATCATCCATGACAGAGGGTTCATCATGTAAGTCCTCTATAACAGGAATATTGAATCTTTTGTATGCATTCTGGAGGATGTCTTCTGTTTCTTTTGCCACTTTGTCAGTCTTTCCAAGCATAAGCTGATTCATTCTAGCTTTGCTTCGGAACTCATCCTTGCAATCTTTGAAGATCATATTCATTTGTTTCTGAGTGATTGAAGGATAGAGCTGAATAGCTATCTATTCCCGGATCTCAAGGTCCTTTGCCTTGGCATTGTTGTTCCTTACTTCTAGTTCCTTCTCTAGGCTTTTGGGAATTAGAGATATGATTTCAATAAATGCCTTATTATAGATATTCAGATACCTGACTGTAGCTTCTTGCAAGATCTTCTGGTCAGCTTCATTATACTCATCATAGAACTCAGTCATTGGTTTTAGGTTCCCATCCACGGTGACTGATTTGATGATATCATCAATGCGGAGAGTAGGCTTTTCAACAAATTCCTCTGCCTTCTCTTCTTTGCCTTGACCGGTAGAGGGTTCACCGGTTGTTTTCTTCTTCTTCTTCATTTTCTTGACTTCCTCATCAGTTTCAGTTTCTTCATCATCCTTCTGACTTGTATAGGATCTTGTTGCCTTTTTCTTTGTTCTCTTCTCTCCCTTTCCGGATGTTTGGGCTTCCGGTTTTGATGCCTTTTGGCTTTTAGAGGTGGCAAGTGCAGAGCTCTTGGAGGATCTGGTTCGGGAAGGGGCTTGCACCGGAGCACTTTCTTTTTCAGTTTCTTGCCCTTCTTTCTCTGCCCTCTCCATCTTCTCTCTGTTTGCATCAAGTGCCTCTTTTGATATTCCATGCCTCTTGGCAAATTCTTCTACTTCCCTTCTTACTTTTCTCTTGATCTCTAGCTGTCTAAGTTCAACATGAATTTTTACACTCAGCTCTTAGTAGGTTCCAAACCTTTCTGCCTTAGGATCCTTGGGCTGACTTAGCAGATGTTGGATATGTAGCTCTAGAATTTTGTCATCAACTTCATACCCCATTGGCATGATCCAGACTATCCTTGGCTCCACTGCCTCCATTAGGCATTGATCAATTTCTACCATAAAGCATACTGTATCCTTATACTTTTCAACTAGAGATTGGGGGATTCTCTCTGGCTTGCATCATACTCTGAAAATTCTTGAAGTAGCCCCAGAGTGCTGTATTCTGTGCCTTGGCATCACCAATTCCATGCAAATAATCTCTGATTTGTATGGCTACTGGTCTGTCATTTTGCTATATCCAACCACTGGATCCGGGAAGCTCATTCATAAAGTAAAAGAACAAACACATTATTAGCCCACCATACTTGAATGAGTTTTTCTTGTCCTTCTTAATCTTTTGTAGGTTTTCCGACAGTTGGCTTAGAAGAAGCTTACAAAGATCATAATCTGTATTCTCCCTTAACATTTGATAAGTAGTGTAAATTGCAGTTCCGGGTACTGAATTTTCCCTGTTGGAGTGGTATATCTTGTAACCAATTATCATGGAGGCAAACTTGATATCTGGATCAGTGATATCTTCAATTGTCATTGCTCTCTTGTCAAATTTTGATCTGGTGGCCTCACTCACAGTTTGGTTTTTGACCGATTTGAGAACAGGTAACCCTCCAGATGAGTGCAAACCGGTTACCGCCCTAATAGCATCTTTTGTGATCTTAAATGGTCTATTTAGGCCATATGAAGTTATCATGCACTCTGCTCAAAACATATCGGACCCACTCATCTTCTGCAAAACAGGGGAAATGGATGCACTGACTGAAATGCTTGTTCCAGATAGCCTTGTATTGAGGTTTGAGTTCAAAAGAATCATCTATTAACTGATTGTGATAGATATCCATTAGCTTGGATTCCCCAAATTCCTCAATGTTTGCATGAATATATGCCCTAACATCTTTTACATGTAAAACCCCATGCGGAATACTTGAAAAGGCACCTAGGGGATCAACTTCTAGGGATTTGTAGGGATGTTTCTTGAATTTAGGACGTGGCCTATCAGTGATCTTTACAACATTCAAAGTAGCCATCTTTCAAAAGATTCAGAGAGGTTTTAAGAGCGGAAAATACCTTTTACGCTTTTAGGGTTCACGATATGATCTGGATCGGTTTGCTGGAAGAATCGACTTCTGCGGTTGATCTTTGATGGGCTTGAGACAATTTCGTTGCAGAGCTCTTTTTCTCTTTTTCTCGAATGCGAACGTACAAATGATGAGTAAAAGAACCTTTTTATTTTTACGCAAACCCTAATTCTATTTTGCAATAAATGCACAACTTAGGTTATTCCGGTTGCCTTGTTATCCTTGTTCTGAGAGAGATCTTTCCGGATCACTGGTATGCACTATTAGCTGTCTATCTACCTTTCCCCAATCATTCCACTTATCCACAGATCAAGATACCTCAAATTTGAATCATACCGAATCTAACTGTGAGAATCCTGTTCTTACCGGATGACTGTTAAACCGGATCAGTCTATGAAGATTAACCCCTTCTAAACTTCTTGCAGATCTTCCATATCTTTACCAAGGCTTATTTAGATGTTTCTCTAAGAACCCTTCAATCCACAACTTTCCATGTGCCAATTTCAGGCACCAATTGACTGGCTGGGGGAACTTGTTTTCTTTTGTGACTCCGCCTGAGCTAGAGCTCATCTATTTAGTTTCCGGAAGGAATATCAGCACCGGAGTCTGGTGCGGATCCATCCCCAACATTTTCTGCACTTCTCTTTACCCAAATCTTGTTCATCTCTCTTTGAACTTCATCCGCATTCACTTTTCCTTTTCCTTTGTCTTGATTTTGATTTTGATGCACCGGACCCCTTTTATCCTGATTCTTACTTCTGCAGAATTTGGCAGTATGACCGGATCTATTGCAATTGTAGCAAACAACATTTCTTTGCATATTTGACTGATATTCTCTTGATCTACACTGATTAGCCATATGTCCCATTCTATTGCATGCAAAGCATCTACCATTGAATGAATTGTTCATTTGCATATTTCTACACTCATGAGATTTGTGACCATACCTTTTGCAATTAAAGCACTGTCCGGAGAAGGATGAATTAGTCTGATTCATTCTTCTTCTACACTGATTTGCTTTATGACCAAAGTTATTGCAATTGTGGCAGTATCCATTGAAGGATGGATATCTTTGAGCATTTGGTTGCCTTACCGGAGCTCGTCTAGGCCTGTTCCTTGGATTTCCTGATCCAGAGTTCTTTTGACCGGATCCAGAGTTTTCACCTTTCTCATACCCCAAGCCTTGCTTGTCATCTACCCTCTTTTGGCTTTCAAGAAGAACTTCAAGCTGAGCAGAGCTTATCTTGAATTTCTCTTTGTATTCATTTGCTGTTTGAAGATCCCTTTTTAGAGTGACAATCTGATTTTCAAGTTGTTCTTCATTATCTCTAGCTTCTTCAAGATCAGATTCCAAATGCCTGATTATTCTATCCATTTTGTGGCAGTCTTCTGACTTCTCTTTGAGAGATTGTTTTAGATTATCTTCAGTCTTTCTTTTCTCTTCAATTTCTTGGGTGAATTTCATAGCCCCTGATTCCATTTCATGTCTTACCATAATGACCTCTTTTGATAGCTTCTCACATAATTTGTTCTTCTCATTCAGATCTTCATTAGTATCATTGGCTTCACTTTGACTTGCTAATTGCTGAAGAAGTTCCTTTCTCTTTTTTATAGAGATAATCAGTTTCTCCTTTAGTTCATTTATTAAATCATTAGCTTGTTTGAGTCTTTCCCTCAAGTTATTGACTTCAGAGTGAGATTGCTCAAGATCATCAAGGGCAGACTGAAGTTGTTCCCTCATACCATACATATCCATTATGATTCCCAGATCTTCCTCAAGCTGTTAGGCTTTGTTTGGAGGAACTTAGCTCTGATACCAATTGTTGATAACTGAGAGGGGGGGGGGGGGTGAATCAGTTGTCTTAATTAATTCAACTTTCTATTCTTCTTTAATAACTAGTGCAGCATCAAAACAAGTAAGCATCCATAACCATGAAAGTAGAAACAAAATCAATACACATAACACAATGATTTTGACGTGGAAAACCCTGTTAAGGGAAAAACCACGGGGTGACTAACCCAAGATTGTATTCTTTGTTAAAAGAATAGAAGTACAAAATGGCACTTGCCAATTAGGGCTCACTGCCCGAGCACACTGCTCACAAGAGGCTCATTGCCTACAAGAGACTCACTATCTACAAGGTATAAGGAAAGTAAAAAGATACTTGAACTGATGAGAAGCATCCACATATGCTGAGGTCAGTTCCGGTTAGGCTCAATACATTGATCTACTGCACTTCATTCTTCCTCTTCTTTGGTGCTGCTGTCATGTCACATACCGGACCTGCTTTACTGCTTCCACCTTGCTTTCTGCTTTTCTTCGCACCTCACAACACACCACACACTACTTCATACCGAAATCAATCTGGTATATATATCCGCATCAATGATTTCAATCATTTTTCTAGTCGGCATCCGGAAAACTCAAGATATTTTCAAATTCTGGTCTGTCGGCTGAATCCATGCTTACTAAGTGATGTGTATCAAAAAGATAGTTATAGAAGTCATCAATCATGTCGGCCAATCATGAATGATCCCTTAAGAAACTTTATTACCATCAATATCTTATCCGGATTAGGGTCTGATGCTCTGCCAGTCAGTTTTTCCTTAGTCTACTATGCCAAACAAGAACCCAATACTTAGGTGCTCATATCTCTTCACTCTTTCATTACTGGAGGCTCAATCCCTGGAATCTATCAGTCAAGGTACTCCTCTTGACTTCCCCAAGTCCGCACTTTACTAAGATACTTCCTCTGAGAGATCCGGACCTGATTGTCGGACTTTGCTGCATGCTCTGTTCTTGGTCACTGGACTAAAATACTCTTCAATTTGACTTTCGGTATAGACACACCATGTCCTGCGGATGTGTGGGATGAACTTTGTTGCCATCAATGACAACACTCATGAAGCCACACAGTGTCTTTTGCCAACACTTACATGGTAACTCTACTTAGAAGTACAACCAGTTACTATTGTAAACTACAAGGAAACCTTTTATTTGGAAGTGATAGGCTCCCCAACAAAAAAATAGGATAACAAAAAGGGTGATAGCGAATCTCCAGAGGGAGGATGCAAACTAAAATAGATTAATCATCATTTTCAACATATTGGACAGAATGGAGACAACATATCCTATCAGCATGAGGAATATTGTGACCGGTCTTAACTCTTAATTGGTGGGAACAAAGCCTAAGGTTGTGAAGGTCAATACTCCAGCCATTTGACCAATGATGCTGGAGAGAGTTGGGTTGGGTGATGATATGATTAACAATCTGTAAGAAAAGCGGTAAACATAGAAAGTTCAATTCATAGGGGTGCTATGCTTCTCTTACTAATGGGCAAGTGTTTTCTTTTTTCAGTTATTTTTTGAGTTTTTCTTCTTTCTTTATTAAATTTTTCATTGAGCAATGCATCTTGTATTGGCATTTATCATTATATGTCTCTGACTATACCTGGGTCATATGATATGTATCTAGTCTTGTATTCAAGGCATATCCGAGAAGTATCATATTTGTATCTGCAAGAATGTGCCCGTTAGAGAGGGGAAAGGGTATATTTGGTAATGCTGATTACAAGATAAATGAAAAGGTACATGTAAGTTTAGCAATTCAACTCGTAGAAGATAATATTACATGCAATGCATAACTCTATGACATGTCTTTATATGTTCCAAATCACCTCCACTACACAGTAGCTTGCCCTGATGTAACATAAATGTTTGAAATTGTTGTGATAAAAGCTCATTAGTAGGCATGTTAAACTTTTAATGGTAAATTTGCACTTTGTCAAATTCCTTTGTTCTCAATTTCATGATCTTAGATATTTGCGATTATGGGTTAGACTGTAGGTAGGTCCCTCATATTTCTATTGGTGTTATTGAGTTCCGTTAAGATGGATTTAGCTACTTTCTCCACTGAACATTTACTTGATCTAGTCAGTCTGTCCGTGTTTGTCCATTTTACCTATTTCCATTCCATGATTTTTGTACATAGGCTATTTACTATTTTATTGACCGGTGAGCAAAATTTGAACTTTGATTGTTAAGTTTGATATTTACTGGTAGTAGGGTTTTTAATGTAATGTAAAATCTAGATCCATACCTTAATGTCTATGTAAAGGTCAAACTTTTTGAAATCGACTTAAAGTGAAATTGGGATCTATTTTCATGTTTCATTTTAGTGAGATTTATACATATGATTCTTTTCATATTGCTAAATACAGGATACAACTCAGTGTGCAACATCAAATAGTGTTAAAGGTATGATTTTAGTTTAGTCTTGTTTTATTGTATTATTCAGCACTATGCTTATCACTCCAATTTTATTGAATGGAAATATGTTGTAAATATGAACAACATACATTAGATATTCTGCATCAATTAAAAACTGCAAGGTACTAAGGAAAAAGATAAAGAGCATAGTTAACACTTCTTTGCATATACCACGATAAGGTAAATGGATCAATAAACAAAAGCCATAATCTTGTTATAAGACGATGTGCCTAAGTACCTGTTAATTAATTTTGGAGTTATGAGTGTGGTTGAAACTTTGACTGTTGTTGCCAACTGTTGTTCTTACCCCTTATTTCCTATATGCACAAGTTGTCTTGAGTTTTTTGAGGTTCTCCATAGTGTATCCATTTCAGATCTCATACAAGTTACACTTGTATTTGGAGAACATGTAGATCAAGTTAACATCTACAATGATGACATTCCATTCTATATTTTGTTGTGTTCTCTATGATGTGAAGGTGGCTATGCATAATTTATTTTGAATGGCATTATGTTTTATTGTAGATCGTGTGCTCCACCAAACATGTTGGTGTCACCATCTGCTCCCCAAACCTCCACCAATCAGAGTAGTCAAGGAGGATGATCAGCTTAGAGGGGGGAATATATGTAAAGTACATTATGGGTCATCATTGTATATGCCATAATAAGGCAGATAAGTGAATAATCGAATGCCATTATCTTAGTAGAACACGGTATACCTAAGCACTAGTTATTTAATTTTTAAGGGTGATTGATGCTTTGGCCATCAAGGAATTGTTTCCATCTTAGAGGCACGAGAGGGATTCGGATGCGAAGGGTGTCCCATATGTGCAAAGAATAATGAACCTTAGGGGGAAACTTAAACTTAAATTATATATATGAGTTGCCTTGAGTCATTTCGGTATCTCCATGATGTGTCCATTGCCAGATCATATGTGAGTTAGACCTGTGCTATCATGCCTATGCTCTAGTGTAGATAATTTGATAGATTGATGATGGATTGATTCTTAGGTGATGGGCATGACATTGTTGTAACAATAATGTACATAATCCTAGGAGCAGTAGGATAATATTTTATATTTTGTATTTCGTTGCAACATTAGAAGCTGAATAGTCATTTAGAAGATGCACTGAAAAGTCATTTTCATATTGTTAAATATATACATTGTATGTATCACATTTTTGATCAATGAATGTATTAGTGGATGAATGTTATTAATTTCATTAAATATTGTCCTGTCCATTATATTTGTCAATCTTTTTTGCATTTCATTCCTGAGCCTGACATTGGTATCGGAGCTTTGGCTGAAGGAGAAGGATGATGAAGTGTAGGTTTATATTGTGAAATTTTTTAGCACATTCATATTTTAAAATTTTGAATGTCCATTCATTCTGTGAAGATTTCATTGTGTAATTTCTAGATTTATTGTGGAGAAAAGCATATTGCCAGTTGTATAATTGCAGATTGATTCCAGTTTAAATGAGTATGGTGTAGTGGATATAATCTGTGTTGATTAGATGCTCCTTGCGGACATTCTCTGTAATGTCCCACCCTACTTGGAAACAATTTTTTCTCAATAAACCCAGAAAGTTTACTGACTTCTAACATGCAGGTATTTGTGAAACACTTTGCTTCTGTTTGAATCTTGATATGTTTCAATGTGTTTTTTTTGTTTGGAATCATTCAATATGCAGATTGGAAGAGATATTGTTCAAGGAACAACTCAACAATGCATAATAAATTTCATAGACAATATAGCAAACACTTTGCATGAAATTGAAATAACAATGAAAACTCAATCTGACCTTAACTCCAGCAGATTGTATTGATTTTCAATGAGTTAGCTTGCTGGTATACAAATCAGTCTTCAACAACAGAGTTACAAGGCCAAAGATCATAACCCACAATGATATTTTGTTGTCAAAACAAACATACATACTGTTGTAACTTTTATCAGAATGCTATCATAAAGAGTTTGATGCTGTAGCCGAGTTTCACACCTACAACGAACTCTCCAATTACATCAGCTATTCAATGCTTGACATACCCGATGATTGTCTTGAACAAATTGATACATAAATGATGCCAAAATATCAAGAATGAAGGCTGATAAAAAGGACTGGTTTAATGCTTGTCTGCTGCATTTTATTTCTGATGTTGGTGACTACTGTAGCAACCCAAATTCTCTTTCAGAACATGCGCTAGGCTCTTCAAATCCCTCAAACCCCTTTAGTTTATTCTTTAAACAATAGCAAATACTGTAGTGGTTACTGTAGCAGTACTGTAGCGGGCAATATAACGCATATTGTAGCAATACTGTAGCGGGTACTGTAGCTTGTGTCTTTTCCTTCTAGTCCCTTCTATAATTTGCTTTGCTAAAATCTCCAAATAAATATGGCTCTAGGGCATAAACCCTCCAATAAACTACATAGCAATTGTAAATAAAATCTTCAACAATGCCAAATAAATCTTCAATATAATCTCTGCGAATATCTCCAAAATAGACAAATTTATCATTTGTCTCAAATCTTCGATAAATTTGATCTTCGCTAAACCCTTCTGCACAGTGCCAAAATCCTTCAATGAAGCACAAAGTGTAAACTTTGAATAAGTTTACCAGCAATCAACCTGAGAGGGTCTTTCACCACCGGGGTTGATCATCTCCAAGAGGGTTTTCGTCCTCAAGAAGGCTGAGATGAACCAAGTTTGATCTCCAGAACCACAAGGGTTTCAATCAGAGTAATAGAATAAACTTCATAATCCAAATGAGCCCATCAAATGCCTTTTTATACTTTTTAAGTTTTTCCGCCGAACTCTCCGAAAGCTTATATTTTAAAATTCACTTTTTAATTAAAACTCCATTTTAGCTTCAAAAAAGACCTTATAATTAAAATAATGATATTTTGACATGCAAGGTCCCTTTTTTATGCATCCATGATTTAAAACATTTCATCCTAGATCCGATGAGCTATAACATTAAGGTGCTTTTAAAATATTTTAAATAATATTTAGCGACCTTAGTAAAATAATTAAAATAAAGCCATTAATACACCCATTTTACGGAAACTACCGGAATGGATCAAAATCGAAAACTGATTGCATCGAAGTGATCCCGATGAAGAATAATGATAAACGGAACCAACCGGGTGACTTACTATAAATAGACGTCCTCTCCAAGATTCTTGGAGAGCACAACAAAAGTCGGAAATCACCCCGAAAAGTGGCATATGAGTCCTTCAGACCCCCTAAGCTCATTGGAATCATCAAGTAACTCCTCTGATAACATTGACACACATCCACAAGGTCAGTGCCAACTACACTGCAAGGGAACCCGAAAATGGGGACATTATAGTCTGCCCTTCCCAAAGATTGCTTGTCCTCAAGCAATGCCAATACAGCGTCCAATCAACAGACTGATCCAAACTGGAACCAAGAATGATCCCAGGGTCCCAAGTCAACCTTGGAGTTCTATAGTACCATCTTTTGAAGACACTATCCTGCAAGGTGCCAATACGAGAGACCTCCTGAAAATCTTCTGTAAGAAGAGCAATCAAATACTGCATCAACTAAGTCAACTCCTCAGGAAATTGCTCTTCGGAAAAACCCAACTGTAACACCGTAAGAATATGCTCAAGAGAGTATCAACTCTCTCGTTCCCAACAGCTGCTAGACTGCAAACCCAAGTGATCCCTGGGTTCCAAGCTAATCTCAGAAAAAACCACCACACTATCGCTGCACCACTCTGATATAAACTGTAAAACCGTTGTGCCACAACAACTCTCCTCTCCTGGAACTCCCAGAAGTAATCATCTTCAGACCCCAAACTGAATCACTGATAAGGGCTGAAACCCATACCATGAGACATCTGTTGACGCATCCCAATAAAGTCCATGACTGCCATCCCTATATCAAACATGATCTCGGGCAACATGAAGAATAGTCTGCTCAACCCAAAAACCAAACTCTTCCAAAAAAGAAGTGGACCACTCACTGTCACAATTTTGAAATCTGCCAACCAGGAAATGCCTCTACTGCCATCAGCTGTACTCATCATCAACACTTAATCTCCAAGTGTCGAAAGAAAGGTTCCGAAGACACCAACACACCCAAACCACTGCAGTCAATAAAGCATCATCTGACGAAATGCACACTATTTCCATAAAGTATCTGCAGTGCTTGTCACTCACTAGGGTGGAAGCAATAGATAGAGGAACTGTGTCTGGAAAAACTCTCGTAACCATCTACCCTAAAGCATGCCAAAGCTCGAAATCAATCTTCTCACAAAAGAATATCACCATAACCAATGTGGAGATGTAAGGGCAGCGGTAATCATTCTGAAATCCTAATGAAAACATAGGAGAGATGAGTATGGAAGAAGTTATAGAGTCATCTCCTATGATCAAACCATTTCTATCAACCAACTCCAACCACCAGATACTCCACTGCTGATCTGAAAAGACAAACCAACATAGCTGCGGGTGAAGAGCTGAAGTCATGTGTAGGCTGATCGGAACGTGGACAGCGGTGCTAACACTCACTGTGACAACTCCAAGAGCCTCTGAAAGATGAATCATAGCATGCGGAAATTTGTTGCCTTGACCCCACACCGAGAGTAAACTATCAAAGTTTACATCACAAACTTTCATAAGATAAACTCTTCGAGTTAGGAAGGTCTGAAGTAAACAATAATGACTGCTGTCCAAAACCGAAATCAGAGAGGTGCAATCTGATTTTAGTGCTCTACACCAAGGACAACAACAACACCAACGAATTTCCCAAGTATGAGCATGCATGAAAAGCATTGTGTTGCACCAAAACAACTCAGAAGTGGTTGGGAAACACTCCCAAGCAATTTCCAATTGAAAATTTTCACTTCCCTGACAAAGAATAATGTGCCAACTTCTCTGAATGAAAGTAAACCAAAAAATGAATTGGCTGACCTGCCACCAAACAACAAGCTCAAAACTGAAATACTGATCCAATCTTTGCCAAGGAACACACCCAAGAGTGACCGATCATTCACTGACCCAATCCTTACTTAAAATTTCTCTCCAATCCATTTGTAGATGAACAAATGGAATCACTAGATGGCTTCTAAGGGAAGGAACAACATTATTAAGTCTGAAATTTTGATCCTTATCCCTCCAAAGATCACTCTTATGACTCCCAATAATCTCTGACAATTCTTGTTGAGAATCCCAAGCATGGATACCCAACCAAGAATGATCTCCCAGAATCAATACATCCCATGAAGGAAATGCATCACCAACTACATATGAAAAGCATGCAATACTACTCATCAACTTAGTTAAGGTATGAAATGTCACATTTGTTGGCCAACTCCAAAACTCAAGACCAAACCTCATGCAAGAATGAAGCAACTCATAATGAATACCAACAAGGAAATGATTCTCAACTGAAATCATCAATTTGCATACCCAAGTTACCTTCCAATTCCTCATGTAGCAAGGAATGATGATGCCTCCTTGTGTCATATCATCCCAAATGCAAACTTCATTTGTCTCCTCATTTGCACATTTCATATCCGGTGGTCTCCTAGGAGGGTAACCAAACTCCTCATAAAGTGAACCTGAATCAAAACCAAGCTGAGTACCACATTCCAACTCAAGTTGTGAATCTTCTCCCGGATCCCATACCTTATTATTTTTTCCAAGTGCAATACTACAACCGGAAACAACTCCATCATCCAACTCAAAGAGTGGATTGTCATAAGTCATATCAACACCCATCTCAAATAATGGGTTATCAACAATCACCACAAATTTATTCTCGCAATCATATTCATGCAAAGGAAATGAACTGCTGCTATGATGAATACTAAAATCAGAACCCTCATACCTGTCATCAATGACTCCAAGGCTGTCCCAAATCACTTGTGCCTCTTCCTTCTCATCTTCAATAGTGAGTGGTGGATCCAAATCAACAAGGTCACTAGGACTCTTGTGATATCCCATACCATTTCAAGACTCATGATGCTCACTAATGAACCTGTCGTCCATCCCTCTATCCCTCAATGAATTAACAACATAATTAAAAGATAAGAAAATCGTGGAGAGGATGACTAAGTTGGCGCCTCATAAAGAATGGCAAAATGTTATTATTACTATAACTAATTATATGTTTAACCAAGGGATGTGAACATTGAAAGGATGTGACTCTTTGTCAAGGCCACGCACATATACATAGCGATCAAAGGCCGTGAGGAAGGCATCAATCAGATTTCAAAATCATCGATCTCAAAGCATAGAGATATCTAGCAATAATCACCGATCAAACATCATTTATTAGAACCCAAGCAGCGGCCTTTATCACCAGGCGAAATCATTTAAACATATAGATCACGCAGCCCATATAATCATCGAACAGCAATTTCTGTCATCTGCCGCATCATATCAGCGATAACTTCATATCATCAGGAGTAGTCACACTGAGAGTATTCTGCCAGCAAATCGTGGATATTAAGATCACTTGCCAGCATTGATATATCGCAGGAATCCTTATTTAACAGCATAAACGAAATCAAGGTATCTTCTTACCCTAATCGATCTGCAGATGCATTAAAATATGACTAAAGAAATAGGCAATAAGTAATTCGAATGATGCTATGTTTTCATTGTTGTTCAATATGAAGATCAATAGGGTATAAATGATTAAGGATCTATAGAAATCATTATAATCAGAATTGCCTTGACATCAAGATGACTCTATATGCATTATAAAGTAACAAGAACTTAATCTATAAATCTGAATGTGAAAAGTATATATATTGTAAAGAATAACATTATATAGGAAAAGATAAAAGATATTAGTAGAATTGAGAAAGGAAACTTGCATAATATGAAATAAAATAAATAAAGAGATAGGGAATTAAATGATTACATGAGATAGTATGATTAAATATACTATCTCGTGATCCAAGGGATCACAAGATAAATAGAAGGATCTTAAGGCATAAGGATGAGAGTATAGGATGATCGTCCATCATGAGTGCTTGATATGAAGGCCTTAGGGTAAAACCTAAGGAGAAGGCTTTAGGATAAAACCTAAAGATTAATGAAGGCCTTAGGGTAAAACCTAAGGAGAAGGCTTTAGGGTAAAACCTAAAGATTAATGAAGGCCCTAGGGTAAAACCTAAGGAGAAGGCTTTAGGTTAACCACCTAAGGAGAAGGCTTTAGGGTAAACCCTAAAGGTAATGAAGGCCTTAGGGTAAAACCTAAGGAGAAGGCTTTAGGGTAAAACCTAAAGATTAATGAAGGCCTTGGGGTAAAACCTAAGGAGAAGGCCTTGGGGTAAAACCTAAGGATTAATTATGAAGGCCTTGGGGTCAAACCCAAGGATACATGAAGGCCTTTGGCTAAGTTGAGGATTATTCCCACTTGAGACAAAGGAATTGAATATCAGGCCCATGGTGACCACTCATGCCTAACTCATAATCCCTTATGAATGAAAGATTAGATGGAAATGATAAATATGATGAACATGATATAATGCATATTGATTATAATTATAAGGTTCTAACCCTAGATGGGAAGTAGAAGAATATGAATTTTATGAGATGACTAAGATATGAAAGTGAACTATGTACTAATGTTACCTCTCGCAAGTTGAAATTGTTTACAAGGTTTTGAAAAAAGTTGGACTTGCTAGAAGGGGACATTACAATTGGTATCAGAGCATTCATCCTGCCATCTTGTAGGGTAGATGCAACATTACACAAGGTCATCCGCACGAAACAACAGCGAGATGGAAATGATCAACGAAATGAGAGCCTTTATGGAAGCAACCACTAAGGCAATGATGGAACAAACTCAAGCAGTCACACAACAAACAAAACTAATGATGGAGCAAAGCGCAAAGTCGAATCAAGTCCTTCAAAACACCATACAAAATATGGAAACCATGATGAACAGTTTCAGGGGTCAAACTTCAAATGAAAGGGAAGTAATCTCCAACCAAGCGGAAAATGGAAATTCTTTGACAAGCACAAGGATTCCAATACCACCATTCCTACCAAGCGAAGAAAATCCAAGAATGGAAAACGATACCCCCCAAAACATAAGCACGAAAGACATGATGAGAGCTTATGCCAACCTAGAGCCCGAACTAAGAAGAATGGTATCCTTCACCGAATATAACAATTCAGAAAGGAACGAGTTAACAAGAAGAGAGAGAAGACCCGCGAACAAGGATTTGAAGCAAAAGGCCAATAAGGTGAATTTGCCACACTTTGATGGAACCCATAAGATATCCCCGCATGCGTGGTTGCAAAAGCTAAATGACTATTTTCTTCTTAACCCCATGATGGAGAAAGATGCCCTTCAATTCGCTATCCTACATCTAGAGGGCTTGGCCTATGAATGGTGGCATCACGGCAAGTACACTTTAGGCCATGAAGCCATTACATCTTATGAAGAATTTTCTAAGAGGTTTCTTAAGAAATTTGATAGGAGACATCCCCAACAAGACTTCAAGGACTTAACTTTAACAAGACAAAAGGGTACGGTGGATGAGTATGTAAATGAATTCGAGAAAATAGCCCTTCGAGTTCCCGGAATGGAGAATGAAAGACTTACATTCTTATTTGTGCAAGGGCTAGATGAAAAACTAAGAGGATTAGTGGGAGCACTTAGACCCACTACACTTGATGATGCCATAGAAATGGCAACCCAATTAGAGCAAAGCAAACCCTCTCATCCATTCACTAAACCTTTCCATAAGAAAGAGAAATTTGATAAAACATACCACCGTAGGGAAGGAAAAAGAAATAAAAACCCATGTCACGAATGTGGAGAACCTTGGAAACCAGGGCATAATTGTTGGAAACTGCAAGACTTAAAGGAAAAGGGGTTGTGCTTCAGATGTAAAGACAAATGGGAACCGGGACATAAATGCGGACAAGTGCACATCATAGAGGCTTTATCTGATGAGGAGAATGAAGAGAACCCCACCAAAAGAAGAAAATTTGAAACCGAGGAGGTGGTCACACTAACAGCAATATCTAAGGTATCCAAACATCACCCATTTAGACTTAGGGGCCAACTCAAAGGTAACAAAATAACTGCCTTAGTGGATAGTGGGACTACTCAACTTTATAGACGAGTTCGTAGCTAAAAGACTTAGACTCAATTCATAAGACTTCGAGGGGTTTATGGTAGCCTTAGTTGATGGTTCCACGAAGAGTTGTTCCAAAGTGTTACCCCAACTAAACTTAACCATAGGAAAACACCCTATTCATGATGATTTCTATGTGGTTAACATGGGGGACAATGATATGATCCTTGGCACACCATGGCTACACTCTTTAGGAAGAGTCACTCTAGATTTTCCCAAACTAGAACTATCCTTTGAAGACCAAGGACAAAGGATCACTTTACATGGCCTCTCCGATGGATCACCACAAATGGTCTCTTCAAAAAGGATGGAAAGGATATTTAGACATAACCAAGTAGAATGGGAAGCACAATGTTTAATTTTAGACAAATCAACTCCAATGGGACAAGCCATCCACATTGATGTCCAACCTATCCTTAGAAAACATAAGAAAGTCTTTGATGACATTCCACCTGGCCTACCTCCCAAACGAGGATTTGAGCATATAATTGAGATGGAAAAGGATGCAAAACTAGTCATCACCACTCCCTATAGGCATCCCCAAAAGTTCAAAGAGGAAATTGAGAAGACAATCAATGAACTTTTAGAAAGGGGACACATACAACCAAGTTCCAGTCCATTTGCATCTTCCGTGGTGCTAGTAAAAAAGAAAGATGGGACCATGAGAATGTGCGTGGACTATCGAGCTTTGAATAAACAAACTATCAAGAATAGATATCCAATTCCAAGAGTGGACGAGCTCATCAATGAATTACATGGAGCCAGGTACTTTTCAAAGATTGATTTGAGATCGGGTTATCATCAAATCCAGATGAGGAAAGAAGATGTTCCGAATACAGCCTTTAGATGTCATTATGACCATTTTGAATTTTTGGTTCTACCCTGTAGATTGACAAATGCCTCGGCCACTTTTCAATCATGCATGAATCATATATTCCGGAAACAACTAAGGGGGTTTTTGCTGATATTTTTCGATGACATCCTAATTTATAGCAAAACATGGGAGGATCATCTCAAGCATATTGATGAAGTCTTGTCTATCTTGGAGCAAGAGTCCCTATATGCAAAGGCTTCCAAATGCGAATTTGGAATGGAAGAAATTCTGTTTCTTGGACACAAGATAAGTGCTCAAGGAGTGCAAGTTGACGAGGAGAAGATCAAAGCCATCAAGGAATGGCCAAGGCCAAGAACTCTGACTCACCTTAGAGGATTCGTGGGGTTGTGTAGCTACTACCGAAGATTTGTTAAACATTTCTCCAAGATTGCAGCCCCACTCACAAATCTAACCAAGAAAGGATCTTTCGTATGGAGTGATGAAGCACAAGAAGCTTTTGAGAAATTAAAGGAGGCCATGAGTACTTGTCTCGTACTTGCCATTCCGGATTTTTCACTTCCTTTCGAACTTGAATGCGATGCTTCCCGTGAAGGCATTGGGGTAGTCTTGATGCAAAATAAACATCCTATTGCTTTTGAGAGTCGGAAATTAACCCCGCCGGAAAGATTATATTCTACATACGATAAAGAGATGTTGGCAATCATGCACGCCTTGGACAAGTTTAGACAATACTTGGTTTGCGAGAAATTTGCAGTCAAAACCGATCACAATAGCCTCCAGTTCTTCCTAAAGCAAAGAGATTTGAATGACTGGCAACAAAAGTGGGTTAGTAAATTACAAGCCTACAATTTTGATATTGCATATGTAAAAGGGAAAAATAATGTAGTGGTGGATGCACTATCAAAAAGACCATCACTATGTGCCATGACAAGCATCTCACTGGATTGGAAGAATACTCTAATAGCGGAATATGCCAAAGATCCTCTCACTGTGAGTATACTTGATGGAAGTATACCAAATGATGAATTCTGGGTAAAGGATGAAATCATTCTATACAAAAACAGAGTCTATGTGGCCGCGGGATCCAAGTTGAAAGAGAAAATCATTAAAGAATTTCATGACAAACCTCTAGCCGGACACCAAGGTTATTTCAAGACATATAGGCAAGTTAGAGAAAAATTTGCATGGAAAGGATTAAAGGGTGACGTGCTTAAACATGTTCGGGAATGTGATGTGTGCCAAAGGAACAAAATAGAACAAAGTCATCCAGTAGGACTACTCCAACCTTGCCCATTCTGGAACAAAAATGGAGTAGCATCTCCATGGACTTTATAACCGGCCTCCCAAAAGCACAAGGGAAGGATTGCATATATGTGGTCGTGGATAGGATTACAAAGTATGCACACTTCATGGCTGTCACTTTCGAGCATAAAGCACCACAAGTGGTAGAAACTTTATTCAAGGAGATATTCCGATTACATGGACTTCCCAAGTGCATAATCAGTGATCGAGATAGCCATTTCATGAGCTTGTTTTGGCAAGAGTTATTCCGGTTATCAGGGACCGAGTTGACGCCCAGTACTAGCTACCATCCTCAAACAGATGGGCAAACTGAGATCGTGAATAAGTGGATTGAAGGTTATCTTTGAAATTATGTCACAGGACAACAAAAAGCATGGATCAAATGGTTACACATGGGCGAGTATTGCTATAACACAACACACCACATGTTCATTGGAATGAGTCCCTTCAAAGCTCTATATGGTTATGAAGCTCCTTCATTTGGGAACCTAAGTCTCCAAGAAAGCCAAGTTCTGAAAGCCAAGGACTTTATTTAACAACATGAAGATATCATGCAGGTTCTAAAAGACAACTTGCATCATGCACAAAATCAGCAAAAGATCTACGCTGATCGGAATCGGGTAGAAAGAAAGTTCGAAGTTGGAGATATGGTATTTTTAAGACTACAACCCTACAAGCAATCATCCATCAAAGCTAAGGGGTCCGATAAGCTCAAGCCTCGATTCTATGGACCTTACAAAGTAATAAGGAAAGTGGGAGAAGTGGCATATGAATTAGAATTGCCCGGGTATAGCAAGGTACACAATGTATTCCACGTCTCCCGACTTAAGAAGGTCCTTGGTCAAGCAATCACACCATGTGAAGATCTACCCCCTCTTGACGATGAAGGGCAACTACTCCCAGAACCGAAAAGAATACTAAGCACCCGAGAAAGGAAATTGAGGAATAGAGCTATCGTAGAATATCTTATCAAATGGAAGAACCTTCCAGATGATGATGCTACATGGGAAGGAGAAGAAGTTCTCAAACACCCAAATTTGATCATTGCTTGAGGACAAGCAATCTTCGGGAGGGGAGGACTGTGATATCCCATACCATTTCAAGACTTATGATGCTCTCTAATGAACCTATCATCCATCCCTCTATCCCTCAATGAATTAACAACATAATTAAAAGATAAGAAAATCGTGGAGAGGATGACTAAGTTGGTGCCTCATAAAGAATGGCAAAATGTTATTATTACTATAACTAATTATATGTTTAACCAAGGGATGTGAACATTGAAAGGATGTGACTCTTTGTCAAGGCCACACACATATACATAGCGATCAAAGGCTGTGAGGAAGGCATCAATCAAATTTCAACATCATCGATCTCAAAGCATAGAGATATCTAGCAATAATCACCAATCAAACATCATTTATTAGAACCCAAGCAGCGGCCTTCATCACCAGGTGAAATCATTTAAACATATAGATCACACAGCCCATATAATCATCGAACAGTAATTTCCGTCATCTGCCGCATCATATCAGCGATAACTTCATATCATCAGGCGTAGTCACACCGAGAGTATTCTGCCAGCAAATCGTGGATATTAAGATCACTTGCCAGCATTGATATATCGCAGGAATCCTTATTTAACAGCATAAACGAAATCAAGGTATCTTCTTACCCTAATCGATCTGCAGATGCATTAAAATATGACTAAAGAAATAGGCAATAAGTAATTTGAATGATGCCATGTTTTCATTGTTGTTCAATATGAAGATCAATAGGGTATAAATGATTAAGGATCTATAGAAATCATTATAATCAGAATTGCCTTGACATCAAGATGACTCTATATGCATTATAAAGTAACAAGAACTTAATCTATAAATTTGAATGTGAAAAGTACATATATTGAAAAGAATAACATTATATAGGAAAAGATAAAATATATCAATAGAATTGAGAAAGGAAACTTGCATAATATGAAATAAAATAAATAAAGAGATTGGGAATTAAATGATTACATGAGATAGTATGATTAAATATACTATCTCATGATCCAAGGGATCACAAGATAAATAGAAGGATCTTAAGGCATAAGGATGAGAGTATAGGATGATGGTCCATCATGAGTGCTTGATATGAAGGCCTTAGGGTAAAACCTAAGGAGAAGGCTTTAGGGTAAAACCTAAAGATTAATGAAGGCCTTAGGGTAAAACCTAAGGAGAAGGCTTTAGGGTAAACCCTAAAGATTAATGAAGGCCTTAGGGTAAAACCTAAGGATTAATTATGAAGGCCTTGCGGTCAAACCCAAGGATACATGGAGACCTTTGGCTAAGTTGAGGATTATTCCCACTTGAGACAAAGGAATTGAATATCAAGCCCATGGTGACCACTCGTGCCTAACTCATCATCCCTTATGAATGAAAGATTAGATGGAAATGATAGATATGATGAACATGATATAATGCATATTGATTATAATTATAAGGTTCTAACCCTAGATGGGAAGTAGAAGAATATGAATTTTATGAGATGACTAAGATATGAAAGTGAACTATGTACTAATGTTACCTCTCGCAAGTTGAAATTGTGTACAAGGTTGCGAAAAAGTTGGACTTGCTAGAACGGGACATTACAACTCTGCTCAAGATCAGCTACATGCAATGTGAAATCAGATTTGGTTTCATGATTAAAAACAATACCATCCATACCACCCTTCACGCATAGCTGTGGAGCAACACTACATGCAAAAGGGAATTCATCCCAAACAGGATTCTTGTCATATTTCGGTGCCAACACCCCTAGATCCCAAGTGCTAAAAGGCTGATTGCTCTGTTCAGAAAGAATATGCTCCTCATGAACGGTTGCCTTTGTTAATGAATCACTCTCCAACTCCCTAGTACTGTCTGTAAGAGTTCAGGACAACACTGAGAGGGGGGGTGAATCAGTGTTGTATAAATTTTAACCTTTTGCAAATTTAACTTTCAAGACATGAAGAAAGTAAGATATCATTTGTTACACACATGTGCACATAACTGAGAATGAATGATGAAATTAAAATCTCATGAATAAATCATACACACAAACAGAGAGAAAAACAATATGAATAAGACACAAGAATTGCACGAGTGGAAAACCCTCCAGGGGTAGAAAAACCACTCCAGAACTGCCTCACTGGCTTAACTGAAAAAACATGCTTCACTGGCTACAAAGAAGCCTCACTGGCTACAATATGTCTCACTGACAATTGTTAAAGTCTCACTGACCGTAAGCCTCACTGGCTTTTCTCAATCAATTAAAAACCAAAATCTCATGTGCAAGAAGTGATTGCTGCTCAATCTAATTTGCACCATTCAAATCAATTCATCTGCAACATACATTCCATCATTCCAATCCTCTAATATTTTATCCTTGAATCATTTAGTTCACTTGATTAGGAAATATATCTAATTTTCATAAAATTGTTTTCATCATTGATCTGCATTTCCGGTCCTTACTCTAAACTTCCATTTCAATGCACCTGAAAAACCATTATATGTAAATTGAATGTCTTTTCATCTTTCACATTCATCTTCATAAGAAAAATTTAATTCTCCTGCATAGATACTTTTCAATCTTTCATCTTCCCTTCAATCTGTTCAATTCTGATTCATATTCCTGCAAAAACACGTTCTCTGATTGCAAACAAAAACAATGAATAAATCTTCAATATTTTATTTATTTTCTTTTCTTCCTAATTCATATTTTCTTTCTCATAAAATAAAATCCTTTATTTTCTCACAAGGTAAATCTTCTTCATTAAACATCTGTCAATCTTCCTCACAAAATTGTCTTCATGAAAACCTTTCATATTCTAAGATCAACCTTTGATATTCTTCTGTGTGCAAATTTTACCTTCATCTGTAGAAATGACTCTTCAATCTGCATAAATCTTTTTGTTACAAAATATTTCTTTTGATATTCACCTACAAGAAATCCAGATCCAAACAAAACAAGTTTTTTCTTCAAAAACTTTTCAATTCTCTTCTCTGTAAATATTTTTGAATATGCTCTTGAAAAATAACTTCAATCCATTCATCTTCTTCTTCCAAAAAAAATAGCTCCAAAACATTCTTTGCAAACTATCAAACAAAAAAACTCTTAAACTTCTCAATATAAAATCTCTCTTAAAAAACAACTTTCTTTTTGGAATCTTTCTCCTTAATAGACTTCAATTGTCATGAATTTGAGAGCAAAAATATAGAAAGAATTCTCCATAAAAATCTCCTTGAAAAACTCATATACATTGTATAAAGAACTCTTGCCTTTTTAAAAAATAAAAAGGAATTTAAAAAGTTTCCAAAAAAACATTCTTTTAAACATAAAATGTGCCCACGTATACTTTTTCAAACTTTACTCAAACTCTAAGCATATTCAATGCTTTTTGTTTTATGCATAAAAAGCACTTCACAAAAAAACTTGCTCCTTATAATATGCTCCCATATATTAAAAAATCAATACCTTTCCAAAAACAAACGAAGACCCCTAACCAAATGAAAAATGCATCGACCTCTTGTTTTATATTGGGGTGCTTTTAATAAATTTTTAATGCTTTTTAAATTCATAAAAAAAACCTTAAGGAAATTGCGCTCCACATGCTCCCACGCACCCATAAAGCTTTAAACATTGAACACACCGCGTATATTAGAGGAGACTTGCTCCATCGGTGACAAGGAAGAAAGGGGCAGGTTATCACACGGTGTAAAGACCCTAAAAGTTACCACTTAAGTGGCTTTGACCTGCTCGACGGGTCAACTTCAGAATAGAACAAAAGAACCCTTTTTGTAATGATAGGTAGGTCAAGATTTTAGAATTTATTAAGAGCCTTTAGGGTTGTCAAAATAATATAAGCATAGATGTCTTCAAACAAAAAATAAATCATTCTTAACAAATATGGTCAGATGTCTTTGCAGCTGTGGCATACTATAAATCTTTGACATATTCCATAACACTGTGAACTTCTCAACACTGTAGAATCATGAAGCCTTGTTGATAGATCTTTGACACCAAACTTATATCATGAACCCATGCAAAGAATGAATAACACCAATCCATCTTGAAGCAACCTCTCTCAGATCAATGCACAACACCTTTTGTCATCAATACATTCATCAATACAGTATGAACACCAAACCAACATTATGCCAATGAAACACTCCTTATGAACAATACAAGGATACAAACAATATGTCTTGATGAAACTTGCATAACAACTAAACAACATCAATTGATCAAATCAGACACTCTGCAATCATGTAACATTCTCTGCAAGAACCACTTTCTACAAGGCTTTTTCATGACACCATTATGAGTAAAATATCTTGACATAATCAAAGAACATATGAAGATAAGGACACATTATGAAGAATGCATCTTGATATAAATATCTTGTTAACCTTCTTATATAAATCCTTTGCATATGAACAACTCTTGATTCCTACCATAAGTAAACAACTGTGAAATGCATGATCCTCAAATGTCCTACAGTTCTGATGAAACCTTGTGAAGATGCACAACAACTCAACTCTCTCAATACCTTTTGACATCAATGACAAACTATCACCATCAATCTCCCCCTTTGTCATTGATGGCAAAACCATCTGATTGCAATTTTTCTTTCTCCCCCTTTTTGACATCTGATGACAAAGACTAAAAAATGTTTTCTCCCCCTGTGAAAATAACACTGTCAATTACTGGCAAGACTAATCAACATAACTCAACTCAACTCAGCACTGATACACTTCCTGAAATAGTCCTGAAGCAACATATCAACCTGAAGTATACCATCCATTTACTGACAATCAACCTTCTGAACACTTTTGCAAAGAAATCATAAACATACCAATACTCTTTGATAAACAGATTTGCAGGCAAAAATCATGAAGACTCCTCATCACACAGTTCCCAACTCAAGATGACATGATGACCACTTTTGATAAGACCTTTTCAAATCTCCCATGATAGTGACAACTCAATCCTCTGATTAACTCCCCCTGAGAACAACTCCAACTCCAACAAAAAATGTTATAGCATGATTATAACAATTATAATCACATTGAATTATGAACATTTTGAAAGCATAAATTCTTGTTAACCTTTGAACAAGTAATGATTTATAGTGATAACAATCCTGAAACCAACATAAGACCAACCTTACTGAACATTACCATCTGCTATTGCTGATTCAAAACATACCTTTAACTTCCTTTGATAAAATGCAGGATATCACCATCAATGTCATAGCTTGAAGAACTCTGTCTCAACAAGATAGTAGATATGACCATCAAATTGACTTCTTTGATATGAACTTGAATTTCATGCAATGACTACACTTTTCACCAATCAGTATGAATCACAATCCATGATGAATATCACACAAGAGATGACCTTGTCAATGAACTATTATCCTGCAACCAATCTATTTTTGCACACCCCTTTTGAAAAAAAATGAAGACCATCCTGCTGTTCCTGCTTTAGATAAGGGCATATTTACATAGCTCGGAGGGTGATATCTCACCAGCTTGAGACAAGCAATCTTCACTCGTCTCAGAGGGGTGATGTTCTCACCATCTCGAGCATTATCCATCAATTAAGCCAATTGCCTTACCCTAACCCTTAGTCTCCTTTATGGTGTGTTGGTAGATTAACTATGAGGCCTACTTCTCATCCCAACATTTAGATTTATAGTCATATATCATCTCTTGCAAGAGATTATTCTTTATTATCTCGTTGATTGCCACTCTTTGGCATTGTATGTATTTTATTATTCTAATGAGAATTCTTTATGTCACATATTATATACATATGAACATTCTTAATATTTTCATTCTAAGTAGGTAATTCATTCTTATGATGCCATTTCATTCTATGTATATATATGATATTCCTTTTTAATCTTCTATTTTTATACCTTGCCTTATTTATTCTATATCATTTATTAAACATGCATTTTCTACTTACTAAATAATCTGCAACTTCTTATATAACCATTTCTAAGATTTCTATGCATTCTATATAATCATCCTTTAATATTAGCCAGATCGCTTAAGTTAAATTCTATATGCAATATTAATAATTCAATTGTTCTATTCGATATAAGGATCGCATACCTTGTATAATGGCTGCTATGGTTTCGCTGGAATAAAAGTAACATAGATAGCGCTTGCAATAATCAGACTGCTTGAATGATATTCCGTTGATGCTTGTTTCTTGATGCCTGTTCGCTGATGTCAATTTCTTTTACCGCCTGAATTGTTATGTTATGTATTTGATGCTTGTTCGATGATTGATTCCTCGATTGAAATCCCCCCTCCTTGCTTCCAAAAATCCCCGATCTTTATATAGTATCCTTTCTTCCAATAGTCGCTACTCCTCATGGAGACGTCTCCTCCCATCAAGGAAGCGCCACTTCATGAGAGCGATTAATTAAATTGGTTTCTTTTAATCAAGGCATAGTATTAACCAATGCATAGTTATATTTGCTGTCAATAATCGTTTGTCTTCCTTATTCTAATCGCTGCCCATCATAATCGATAGTCTTTTCCTGACCATTCAACGCTGCTTATACTTGTCTTGGGCGCTGCCTCGTGATAATCTTCCTTGACTTGTCTTTGCACATACTGAGATGTGTTGTCCATAGCTCATGTATGTCTTGTGGAGTGCGTCTTTATTTGTGAATAAGACTCCATCGCTTTCTTTATTTAAATATGAACTGCTTCATATATTATCTCCGAATGGCTTGGATTGTTCTATGGCCAATTATATGAAGTTCATTTATCAATGAATCCTCTTTCCAAACGGCGTTGAGTTCGAATCATATTTGCATCATGTAATTCATCGCCTCTTATTAGAGGTCGGCCATCTCGAGGAAATTGGCCGCTTCCCTTCTAATCGGGGTCTTAGTATAAGGTAAGGCCATTGTAATGTCCCCTTCTAGCAAGCCAAAATTTTCACAACCTTGCAGACAATTTCATCTCACCAAAAGAGAACATTAGTATTCAATCCTTCTTGTCTCATTATATAAATCATAATTATATAAAATCAAACCTTATAATCATAACTTATATGCAATATGCCTTTCTCTATTTTACTTAACAATAGCATAATTCCCTTCCGGAAGAGTCTATTACTTGGGCCAATCATGTTAATCCAATCATTCACCCAAGAGAGGGTTCCTTGGGTACAATCTTGCCATAGGTCCATTGTCCTTTCCTTTGGTCTAAAATGGCAATCTTCACCAACTAGAATCAAAGGCCTATCCACTTGTCCCATATTGGCAATCTTCACCAATTGGAAACAAGGGCCATTTCCACTTGCCCATATTGGCACTCTACACCAATTGGAACAAGGGCCTTTCTCCACTTGACTCAAATTAGCACTCTACACTAATTGAGACAAGGGCCTATCTCCACTTACCTCATATTAGCACTCTTCACTAATTGAGATAAGGGCCTATCTCGGTTGAGTACTCTTCACCCCTTTAGGACAAGCACTCTTCACTTGCCTTGGAGGGTTAGAGCCTTATCAACTCGAGCCTTAAATACCTTGGTCAATTGTCAAATCCTTGGTCTCACTTACTTGGTGTGATGGATTAACAATGATGTCCATTTCTCATTCCGGTACTTCATAATTTTTTCTATTATTAGTTAGCCTTTCACATCTCTTCGAGATGCTTTCTATAATAATCGTTCATCATATACACATGCTCCATAATAATCATTCTCATTCTATGATTATAATCTATTCATGTCTTTTTATGATAATCTTTCTAAAGTATTCCTAATATTCATTTTTATGAAACTTCATCGATCATATTCTTGCCATTATAAGATATTATCTCTACTAACATTTGTCATTTTTTACTAAAGCCGATTTAAGTTAATAATCTGATTGGAAATAAGAACATACATACTTCATGATCATATTCTTCTTTATTGTCATACTAAGACGTTAAATTAGATATTCATCATTGTTATTGAAATCGACTTATGACAATAATCAATTGAGAGATAAGATCATACCTTTGCTTATTCGATATCGACCATGTCTGTGATAAACATATATATCTTTCTGATTATTAGTCTTTCAGATTGGCTGCCAGTATGCCTTGTGCGTCGATCCTATCTGCTGTTATATATTTTTGAGGAACTTATATGATAATGAATTGATCCAAATGTTATAGGATCCGCTGCAATAATGATGGGAAGCTGATAAATAATGATAATTGGTAATGGATATACACTGCCCCTGCTTGTTTGATGGACGACCTTCTTTTGTATCCTGATCGTAATTCGATAGATGCCCTATGATAGTTTCTTGCTGTTATATGAACTATATCTGCTAATTGATATTAAGATTCTGAAGCTGTAGGTTGATCGATTACTGCTGCTCTACTATACTCTCTCTATATCTATATTAAATGATATATATATATCTGCATATAATTCTGTGCTGTTTGATATTTGAACTGTTGTATGCCGATCTCTATTATTGATAGATGATATCCCCCCTCTCAATGCGTTTGTTCACTATTTATATCTTGAAGGAGGATGAGTCACGCCCCTTCATGCCATCCACTGCCTCAGAAAGCGCTTCTTATTTTATAGTGTAATCGATCTCTTTGCTAATCATTGATGTGTTCTCTTATATGTTGATCGTTATCTCATGGTAATCACTATTTTGTTTTACTTCGATCCTTTAACAATCATTTATCATTAATCCATTTGCTTAGAGGATATCTTCGGAGTGTTTGGAAATCGATTGTTAAGAGTGTAACGTCCTTTGTAATCTTGGCTCCATCATCACAATGGCATCGACAAATGTATGCAAAAAGGAAGTTGTCCATATTTTGAATGCTTTGTATATGTGATTGATAGTCTTTCCAATCTTTAATTTGAAAAATATAGAGTCATTATAGGCCTCCTCTCTTGAGATTGCTTGTCCTCAAGCAAGTCCTATTTCTTTGGGACACTCGATTTTAAGATCAGTTTTCTTTCCTTCTTTTATTTGAAGTTGCTTCAGTTTCTTCCTGAACTTCTTTGTTGAGTATGACTTCTATATTCTGTGCTTGAGCTCTTTTTCCACATTTATGTCCGGCTTCCCATTTCTCATTACATCTAAAACACGTGTTTCCTTTTGCGGGGTCTTTACACTTGTGTCCGGTTTTCCATGCTTCTTTGCAATCAAAACAAAGGTTCTTTACTTTTAGTTCTTCACTGTCCTTGTACGGAAGATATGGTTTCTCGTGTCCATTTTCGTTCCTTAGGCATACATGCCCCGGTTTCCACGGTTCTCCACATTTACTTCATGGATTCTTATCAAGATTTCCTTTCTTATGGAGGGGTTTAGTGAAAGATTGAGAGGATTCGCTCTTCTCTAGTTGGATGGCCATTTCAATGGCATCATCAAGTGTTGAGAGTTTAAGTGCCCCCACTAATCCTCTTAGTTTCTCGTCCAAACCTTCAATAAATAGAAATGTTAATCTTTCATCTTCAATTCCGGTAACTCAAATAGCTATCTTCTCGAATTCACTTATGTACTCATCCACTGTTCCTCGTTGTCTTACTAGAGTTAAGTCCTTGAAATCTTGTTGTGAATGTCTTCTCTCAAATTTCTTGATGAACTTCTTGGAAAATTCCTCATAAGATGTAATGGATTCATGTCCTTGAGTATGTTTTCCATTATGCCACCATTCATAAGGTAGTCCTTCTAATTGTAAGATGGCAAATTGAAGTGCATCCCTCTCGGTCATTGGGCTAAGTAGGAAGTAGTCGTTCAACTTTTGAAGCCATGCATGAGGGGTGATCTTATTGGTTCCATCAAAATTTGGAAGGTTCACATTGTTGGCTTTTTGCTTCAAATCTTTGTTGATGGGTCTTCTTTCCTTTCTTGCTAATTCATTCCTTCTTTAGTTGCTATAGTCATTGAATGACACTACTCTCCTCAATTCGGGTTCCAAGCTTACATAGGCTCTTACAATATCATCCGTGCTCATTGAGTTTGGAGTGGACTCTTCTGTTCTTGATATTTCCTCTTCGGGAGGAAAGGATGGCATAGGAATTCCTGGGTTTGATGAAGTATGGCTGTTTTCGGAGTGATTAGATCCTACTTCCCTTTCATTTGTTGAGTGAGTCTTAGGATGATCCGTAGTGTTTCCCACCTTTTGGAGTGCCTCGAAACATTTATGTTGTCTTTTCACTTTGCTCCATCATGGCTTTAGTGATTCTTTTATTTTGGTCCATCATCGCTATAGTGGTCATTTCCATGAATGCTCTTACCTCATTGTTCATTTCCATGTTGTTGCTGTTGTTACGGGCTGTTTGTCTTGTATAGTGTTGCATTAAATTTCTTCACAGGATGGCAGGTCGACGCTCTGATACCATTTGTAATGTCCCCTTCTAGCAAGCCAAAATTTTCACAACCTTGCAGACAATTTCAACTCACCAAAAGAGAACATTAGTATTCAATCCTTCTTGTCTCATTATATAAATCATAATTATAGAAAATCAAACCTTATAATCATAACTTATATGCAATATGCCTTTCTCTATTTTACTTAACAATATCATAATTCCCTCCGGAAGAGTCTATTACTTGGGCCAATCATGTTAATCCAATCATTCACCCAAGAGAGGGTTCCTTGGGTACAATCTTGCTATAGGTCCATTGTCCTTTCCTTTGATCTAGAATGACAATCTTCACCAACTAGAGTCAAAGGCCTATCCACTTGTCCCATATTGGCAATCTTCACCAATTGGAAACAAGGGCCATTTCCACTTGCCCATATTGGCACTCTACACCAATTGGAACAAGGGCCTTTCTCCACTTGACTCAAATTAGCACTCTACACTAATTGAGACAAGCGCCTATCTCCACTTACCTCATATTAGCACTCTTCACTAATTGAGATAAGGGCCTATCTCGGTTGAGTACTCTTCACCCCTTTAGGACAAGCACTCTTCACATGCCTTGGAGGGTTAGAGCCTTAAATACCTTTGGTCAATTGTCAAACCTTTGGTCTCACTTACTTGGTGTGATGGATTAACAATGATGTCCATTTCTCATTCCGGTACTTAATAATTTTTTCTATTATTAGTTAGCCTTTCACATCTCTTCAAGATGCTTTCTATAATAATCATTCATCATATACACATGCTCCATAATAATCATTCTCATTCTATGATTATAATCTATTCATGTCTTTTTATGATAATCTTTCTAAAATATTCCTAATATTCATTTTTATGAAACTTCATCGATCATATTTGTCATGTCCCAACATTAAGACATTATTTGTCATTATCAAATTAGACGATAATTATGTATATAATAATATTTAATAAACATATATAATATTATTAAATAATATTATATATGATATATATATGTATATTATATAAATATAAATATGTATATTAATATTAATATAAATATAAATAAATGTTATTATAATATAATTATCATATAATATATATAAGACAAATGTCTTATAATATATAAATATAAATAAGAAATATTATTATAATCATTTATTATTATAATATAATAAATATAAATATTATTATTATTATTATTATATAATAAAGATAATTATCAATGTAAATATTAAATCAAATATTAGTATAAAGTATGATCATTATAAATATAATATTATAAATATATATAAATTAATATTAACTAATATCCTTGGAAGATATCAATAAAGGGCTATAATTCGTATACAGTAGCGAATAAAGATAGACCAAGTTTATTAAAAGACAAAGTTTATTAAAACAAAGATAAATGCACGATTATGTTAGAGGAAGTGAGTTAGATTATTAGTAAATAAAAGAAGTAAATATTAATTAAAGGTTATTTTCAATAAGACACATCCCTTCATTAAAGGAGGCTATAAAGATGGGAAGAAGATAACATAAAGGGCATAAAATAAAGGAATAAGAAAAATATATATCTAGAGAGGGGAAGGGAAGGAGAAATATATATATATATCTGGAGAGGGCAATCTAAGAAAAAGAAAAATAGCAGATCAATAAACAATAGAGAATAACGGCATTGAGAGTTATCAAAGACATAGCAAAGAGAAATTACAAGGAAGATACGGGATAGACAAGGTAAGTTTGCAATTATATCAGGTATGTTTTTCATTAAGTATTTAAATATAGAATATAATTTATGTTAGTAATATTCTAGTATAGACTGTGTAAAATAAATAGTGGATTCAGAAATGAATAAAGTTAAACAAATAAAGATATATCAATAGAATGAATTGATTTCATGATCATAAATAAGAAATGTAATGATGGAATAATATAATTATGAGAGAAGTAAATGAATTATGATTAGAAGTAAAATTAAGTATTAGTTAATTGTCTCATGCGTGAAAGTAAATAGGAATGATATAAACTATAAGATAATGATGTGAATCTAAGATATTAGAAATAAATAAAAAAAAGGAATATTGATAAATAACTATAATTAGATCCGTATTATATTTATATATATATATTTCTGAGTCATAAGTAGGAAATATATCATAAATATATATATAGAGAGATATTAATATTATAACAAATACTATAATATATAAATATTTAAGAATAGGTGAAAGAGAATAGAATCCAGTGAGCAGATTCAACAAGACAAAGCAGCATAAAGAGGTACAGGCACTTTCCTTATTAATAGGTTAGGCGATATAAATGTTGTAGAGGAATAATATGAATATAGATAAATGAATATTGCTTATATCATGATAATAATAATTGGAGTATATTACCATCAATGATGTATATACATTCATTCTGTATAAGTATGCATATAGAATAGGTATAATAATATGAGAATAAATAGGAGTGTAGAAATAAGGTAAATCTGGATACATATATGAAAATGGATATAAATATGAATATGAAAGTGAATATAAAAATAATAATTATGAATATGAAAATGGGATTATGAGATCATAAGCATAAGGACATAAGTATGAAAGGATATTGATTAGATAACTAGAATAATGATATGAAATGCCAAATAGAACTCTAATGTTCTCTTTTGTGAGTTGAATTGTGCAAGGTCAAAGGAAAAATTTGGACTCACTAGAAGGGGACATTACAAGTGGTATCAGAGCTATTGACCTGCCATCCTGTGAAAGAACTTGATGCAACCAAAAATATAAGCCGGGGCATAAATGTGGAAAAATAACTCAAGCACAGATTATAGAAGTCATATCCACCAAAGACATACAAGAGGAGAATGAAATAAGTGCAAGTAAAAGAAGGAAAGAAAATTGATTCAAGGACCAAGCACCCAAAAGAAAATATCGAGGGAAGCATAATAGCAAATAAGAGAGAGGATACTCATATGGGAGTATAATATGTTACCTATATTTGTAAGTAAATAATGATGTGATTTTGATTACACTATTCTACATATACCTTCGCTATGATGGAGAAGAAGAAATGAAGGAAACAGTGCGAGGGCCCTCTTCTAGGTACGCCACCCGGGGGGGGACGTAATGAGCCCACATGGGCCAGAGGGGTTCTGCCTTTAGTATGAAGGGTACTGCCTCTGGGCTTAGCGAGTGGCTACCAGGACACCTTAGTAATCTCACTCTCCTAGCATGGCATATGTAGAGAGGGCAATCATGAGAATAACGGACTTCATATGAATGGCATGCACCACATGAGTCTGAGGCGATCTATCATGAATGGCATGCGCCACGTTAGATCGAAGGTACCTTATATGAATGGCATGCGCCACATAAGGTAAGAACAAATGGCGGACTTCATATGAATGGCATGTGCCACACGAGTCCGAGGTGATCTATCATGAATGGCATGCGCCACGTTAGATCGAAGGTACCTTATATGAATGGCATGCGCCACATAAGGTAAGAACAAATGGCAGACTTCATATGAATGGCATGTGCCACATGAGTCTGAGGTGATCTATCATGAATGGCATGCGCCACGTTAGATCGAAGGTACCTTATATGAATGGCATGTGCCACATAAGGTAAGAACAAATGGCGAACTTCATATGAATGGCATGTGCCACATGAGTTCAAGGCGATCTATTATGAATGGCATGCACCACATTAGATCGAAAGGACCTTATATGAATGGCATGCGCCACATAAGGACTATGACACTCCATATGAATGGCATGCGCCACATGGAGACTAGGGAGGGATGGTTTATTTACCCTGAGACCTAAGAAAAATCAGTATATCCTTCAAAGAGACATTAGGGAAGTATAGAAAATAAAAAGTAATTTCACTAATCACAAGACCCATGAACTAAATTCATTTCTTCGAAGAATCTTCTTTGAATTCTTCTCTTGATTTATGTAACATAATACCGATACTAAGTCAAATTATGGGCCCATAACCCACAAACTTCAAGGATCATTCTTCATCTATAACACTTATATTTCATCAAGCACATCACTATTCAAATAAAATCTTACCAAATTTTTTATCATAAAATTTCTCCCCATGACATCATATAATCAATTACTCCTCAAGAATATGACTCTTCTCAATTTTGAGGTCAATAACATATGACAAGTATAAGACCGAATCTTGTAATCAAAGATCAAGATATCTTCATCATTCATTGGAATCTTGGAATCTCAATGCTCCTATAATCTTCTTTTGCATTAAAAATATTTTCATTGCCTAAAACCACGTCTTCATCTATGATACTTGCATCACATTATTATTCAAAACATCAAACAAATGCTTACTTGAACATTTGTCTTCATTAAACATTTCAAGTTATCTTTGGTCGCAAATTCTCTTTCATAAATCACAATCATTTTCTCTTCACTAAAGCATGTTCATTCTGAATTAAAACTATGACTTTGTCTCACCACATTGGAAGGTAGCGCAAAGTAATGAATGAATTCAATGTGATTGCTTGAGGACAAGCAATTTCAAGTGGGGAGGGCTGTCATGTCCCAACATTAAGACATTATTTGTCATTATCAAATTAGACGATAATTATGTATATAATAATATTTAATAAACATATATAATATTATTAAATAATATTATATATGAGATATATATATGTATATTATATAAATATAAATATGTATATTAATATTAATATAAATATAAATAAATGTCATTATAATATAATTATCATATAATATATATAAGACAAATGTCTTATAATATATAAATATAAATAAGAAATATTATTATAATCATTTATTATTATAATATAATAAATATAAATATTATTATTATTATTATTATATAATAAAGATAATTATCAATGTAAATATTAAATCAAATATTAGTATAAAGTATGATCATTATAAATATAATATTATAAATATATATAAATTAATATTAACTAATATCCTTGGAAGATATCAATAAAGGGCTATAATTCGTATACAGTAGCGAATAAAGATAGACCAAGTTTATTAAAAGACAAAGTTTATTAAAACAAAGATAAATGCACGATTATGTTAGAGGAAGTGAGTTAGATTATTAGTAAATAAAAGAAGTAAATATTAATTAAAGGTTATTTTCAATAAGACACATCCCTTCATTAAAGGAGGCTATAAAGATGGGAAGAAGATAACATAAAGGGCATAAAATAAAGGAATAAGAAAAATATATATCTAGAGAGGGGAAGGGAAGGAGAAATATATATATATCTGGAGAGGGCAATCTAAGAAAAAGAAAAATAGCAGATCAATAAACAATAGAGAATAACGGCATTGAGAGTTATCAAAGACATAGCAAAGAGAAATTACAAGGAAGATACGGGATAGACAAGGTAAGTTTGCAATTATATCAGGTATGTTTTTCATTAAGTATTTAAATATAGAATATAATTTATGTTAGTAATATTCTAGTATAGACTGTGTAAAATAAATAGTGGATTCAGAAATGAATAAAGTTAAACAAATAAAGATATATCAATAGAATGAATTGATTTCATGATCATAAATAAGAAATGTAATGATGGAATAATATAATTATGAGAGAAGTAAATGAATTATGATTAGAAGTAAAATTAAGTATTAGTTAATTGTCTCATGCGTGAAAGTAAATAGGAATGATATAAATTATAAGATAATGATGTGAATCTAAGATATTAGAAATAAATAAAAAAAAGGAATATTGATAAATAACTATAATTAGATCCGTATTATATTTATATATATATATTTCTGAGTCATAAGTAGGAAATATATCATAAATATATATATAGAGAGATATTAATATTATAACAAATACTATAATATATAAATATTTAAGAATAGGTGAAAGAGAATAGAATCCAGTGAGCAGATTCAACAAGACAAAGCAGCATAAAGAGGTACAGGCACTTTCCTTATTAATAGGTTAGGCGATATAAATGTTGTAGAGGAATAATATGAATATAGATAAATGAATATTGCTTATATCATGATAATAATAATTGGAGTATATTACCATCAATGATGTATATACATTCATTCTGTATAAGTATGCATATAGAATAGGTATAATAATATGAGAATAAATAGGAGTGTAGAAATAAGGTAAATCTGGATACATATATGAAAATGGATATAAATATGAATATGAAAGTGAATATAAAAATAATAATTATGAATATGAAAATGGGATTATGAGATCATAAGCATAAGGACATAAGTATGAAAGGATATTGATTAGATAACTAGAATAATGATATGAAATGCCAAATAGAACTCTAATGTTCTCTTTTGTGAGTTGAATTGTGCAAGGTCAAAGGAAAAATTTGGACTCACTAGAAGGGGACATTACAATATTCTTGCCATTACAAGATATTATCTCTACTAACATTTGTCATTTTTTACTAAAGCCGATTTAAGTTAATAATCTGATTGGAAATAAGGACATACATACTTCATGATCAAATTCTTCTTTATTGTCATACTAAGACGTTAAATTAGATATTCATCATTGTTATTGAAATCTACTTATGACAATAATCAATTGAGAGATAAGATCATACCTTTGCTTATTCGATATCGACCATGTCTGTGATAAACATATATATCTTTCTGATTATTAGTCTTTTAGATTGGCTACCAGTGTGCCTTGTGCGTCGATCCTATCTGTTGTTGTATATTCTTGAGGAACTTATGTGATAATTAATTGATCCAAATGTTATAGGATCCACTGCAATAATGATGGGAAGCTAATAAATAATGATAATTGGTAATGGATATACCAGTGTAACGAAACTCGCGAAAACTCGCGAAAACTCGGTGAGTCCGAGGCGAGGCACCCTAGCTGAGTCTGGGGGACTTGGACTCAGATTCGCCGAATTTTTCCCAAAAAATCGCCGGACTCGCCAGACTCACCGATTCCCGTCAGGAAGACTCGGCAGCTCAGGAAAACGCCAAAAAGTAAAAAAAAAACATAAAAAAACTTACTTAAATTTGTTCTTTTTTTCACTTATAGCTCCTCCTCCACCCTAAAAGCAACATCATTTCATTTTGAAGCCAAAGGGGAAGGAGAAAAGAGAGTTGTGAGCAAAATTTGGAGTGCATTGTAGGGGAACCGGCAAGGAGGTAGAGTAAAAATCGATTGTTGAATCGCATTGGGGCAGCTTCGTAATTACTTTTGGTGCATCTAGAGGTGTCTACAAAGGATTGGAAGGAGCTCTTTATTGATTTCAAGCTAGATTTAGAGGTAAGTTTGTATTTTGAAGGGTTTTTTGTGTTTTTTTTTTTACCAAAATTTGCATTTTTCTTTACATTTCATTTCTTCTTTCTATTTTATTTTAGTAGATCAAAGAAAGAACCCTAGGTGTTTAGATTTTTTTTTAAGTAAACCCTAGGTGTTTTTGTAAGCAAACCCTACATTTTTTTTATTACTTTAATAATTATAAATCACAAATGTTAAGTTATTTTGTATTTATAAATTTTATATGTTATTGTAGCAGTGTTGAAACTTGAGATTTTCAAATCATCTTTATCACAATGTCCAAAGAGCCAGTTAGAAGAGACCCTTGTTGGAAACATGCTGAAATTACGCCTGGCCAAAAGAAAGGAGAAGTAAAATGTTTTTATTGCAAAACAATTTTTCGTGGAGGAGGCATTAATAGATTGAAATACCATCTTGCACAAATACCAATCCATGATGCTAACCCATGCGAAAAAGTGCCTCTTGAGGTTATACGAGAGGTGAAAGTGCAACTAGAAACATTTGAGCAAAAAAAGAATTGAAAAGGAGGCAAATAGAGGAGATGGCAAGTCTTGGTGGTAGTGGAGAGTCTTCTTCCATGCCTCCATTTCGTCCTCCAGGTGTTGGAAGTGGAACACCTGCTACTGCTACTGCTAGTGCCATTGCCAGCGGTAGTGTTCTTGGGCCTAGAGTTCGTAAATCTAGGAATCTTGATTCATATATTTTGCCACGCACCACTCCAGGTTCCCAACCGTTGCTTGAGAGCATGGGTTGGAACAAGGACGTACATGATGCAACTAAACGTGCAATCGGAGACTTTGGTACTATTGCACCATTCCATTCCATGCAGCCAGGTAATTCTTTTTTGTTTGATTGTTTTAAAATTTATAGCTTGATTCTTTCTCTTGAATTTTTATATTTAGAGATATGCCGAATTCAAATTTAAACTCTCCATTTTACAATACTTATTTAATTTAATTTATTTGTGACATGTGTTAGGTCTCCTTATTGGCAAAACATGGTTGATGCCATTACTGTTTGTGGGGCGGGGTTCAAAGCCCCTAGTGAAGATGACATAAAGGGCCCAATTTTGACAGAAAAGGTGGCCGATGTAAAAGCCACAATAGAGGAGCAACGGTTGATATGGAGGACGAAGGGTTGTGTTGATGTTTGTTTTTAGACAAGTCAACAATTAGAGTGAAATACAAAGTATCTGACTCCCTCTTGAGCAAAGCCTCTCGAATGCTGAACGAAGTGATCAAACAAGATGACTCCAAGGTTCCTTTCTTATAATTTTGTAAGAGATAGCTCAGTGACTAAGTATGATTTTGCTGGTAAACACAAAGAGACTTACACAATTGTTCGACAAGCTATTGATTCAATGATTACGAAGGCAAACACTGGAATATCTAAGTACTACAACTTATAGCGTACGATTTGGCAATGATGTTCTTGATCTTAATTCTAACTGAATGGATAAAAAGAACAAAAGATGAAAGGTTTAGAAACACTAATCTAATCCTAGATGTAAGGATAATGACTGCTCAGGTGAAATCAAACCAAATCTTGCTTCGCCAAGTCAGACAACTACACAAGATTGATGCAATCTTCTAAGGTTTTACAAGATGTTTAAATCATTTATGCTCATAAAACATTCAACAAACATAAAGATCAAATTGAAGTTCAATTTTGTTCAGACCAACCATACACTGCAACTTGCATGCCACAAACTACAAATGGTGTGAACTTATAGAGATTTCACCATGAAACAATAAAGAAACCTTCCACCAACTAACATGAATTTAAAGAAAACTTAATCTAACTTAATATTCGCTTGAAAATCTAAACCATGCAACACTTCGAAACATATATAGAGTCACCAAAGCAATGAATCATATATTATTTCAGAGAGCCTTTTGCAACAATTCCAGAGTTTTTCAATCTTACAAATGAGGGCAACAAGAGCCCTTTTATAGACCTCAAATGAATGAAGGGCCATGATCGGTCGGCCAAGCCAATGGACCAGATCAAGCCACATCACAAGTAGTTGTAACAAACTCCTATTTTATTAAATGAAAGAGGCTAACTTTATTAAATGAAGGAGGTCATGAAGGAGGGAACAAAGGCACGCTTTCCAAGAAGATAAGGATGCCACATCACATCCCCTTTACATGGTAGTACTATGAGATGCAATGAACCTAGACACAACTTGAGCTACATCTTCAATTGGTACACTTGTCGCCGCATTAATGGATCCTTCCGCCACTGCTTGACATGCTTGTATTCTCTGTTATATTTCCAGCAAACTTGAAAATGATCAAAATTAAGCCTCTTGGTGCCATGAGTTTGCAAATGATACGCCTGAAGTTCTATCTCAGAATACTCAGCTGTCGCTAATGACGGACACTCCAGATTTTGCCCAAGAAGAAGCGGAAACTGAATCTCGGCTTTCCTTTTCAACTTTTGGAGTCTGATGAGTTCTAGGAGTTGTCTTGAAATTTCTAACATCACCATCCTATTGGTTGGATATCTTGGTAACCTGTATGGATAAGATGTAAAACCTTGGATCCTTATATAAGTGTACCTTTCATGTTGAGTATACCAATGTCCATATGCCGCAATAAACTCTCTCGCTGCATTTGACAACCTTTTATGAAATTCTCCTCTTAGTTTCTTCAGTATGAGCATAGCAAATGCATCATTGAACCTTGTATAATGATTGATATTTCTGAGATGTAACTGAGGGTAACACTGATGTGATAAGTACTTATTAGGCCCAATTCCAACTTCTCCTCTTTTGGTCAAACCTGAATAAACTTCATTCCTTGCGAGAAGGTACACCACATAGGAACTCATATAAAATGACTTGGTTCTAGAAAAATTGATAAGCTGCTCATGTATACTCTGACTGATGAGCCTAGCCCAATCAATCATCTTCCCTTTGAGAACCGACTTGATGAAAGAGTACATCCACGGTTGAAAGGTGGCGAACTGTGGCATTCCTGTCATTCTATTGAGAAACGTGATCAAGTATTCAATTTCAGGATGAAAATCTGACTTGTGAAATTGTGGAGGATTATTCATATTGAACTTCATAGATGGATTGGCCATCCATTCTCTCTTTATTTCCTGCAACTTTGTCTTTGAATCAACATTGTATTCTTGCTGACCTTGTTGTATAGAAATGCTGATCATCCTATCCCTAGTTGGAATATTGAAGGTCTCTCCAATTGCCTCTTTTTGCAGATAAGCTAAAACTGTTTCATCCTTGGCCACAATTTGTCTTGTATCCAACTCATACTTTTTAACACATTCAATGATCATCTCTGAACAAGGTAGGGCTGGCGGAAAACAAGCAGCTTCAATAGCTCCACTCCTCATGATGGCTCTAGCAAGACTGCCTCCTTTGGGTTCCTCAAGAACTGACTTGATGTCTTCTAAGTTGCTGTTGCCCATATTCGTGTCTCCTACATTTGTCCACCTCGAAATGAGCTTCGATTCTAGAATTTTACCCTTAGCATCCATCCTGATTCTTGCTTGTCTCTCCTTCGAAGTCATTGCCATGATCCTGCAACCCAGACACGAATAAGAAATCTCAAAAATAAACGATCTAGACTCTACTTCAGCTTCCTCAACGTTTTGAAATTCTGATTTTATCTTTATAATGTGAAGTTTTGTAAAATATTATCATCTAGACTCAAGGAACCTATCAAAATCCACTTATCTTCTCAATTTTTTACCAAGACTTAGACAACTTTCATGTATCAAAATAAAATAAGAAAAGAAATCAAATCAGAAATGTTCAGATTTGACTTACTTGATAAGCTGAATTGAATGGATACCTTCAGAAATTTGATCAAATTCCAAATAAAATCAAATCTGCACTTTGCAAAAATACCTGATTTTTGCTCCTTGAGGGCGAATCTGCTCCTTGACAATGATAAAATGAAAGGGACAGCAGCTATAAATACAAGATTTGTTCTAAAAAACTTGCTCAACATCCTAGGCCGACCTCATTAAATAAGGTGAAAATCATTTAATTTTGTCTCTCCTTCATTTAATATGATGATAATTTCAATGCAACTTCTATGTTCTACAAGGCAGCGTGTTGGTTAAGCCTTTCGAAATCTTCTTGAATTTGCAAACAAATTCACACTCCACACATAAACCTTACCTTTCTCCATTGGCGTGCCAGTTAAGACATTAAATTTCTTCTAAATTTTCCCTCCTAATTGGAACGCGTTGAATGAGGTATTTAATCTTTTCCATTTTGTTGCGTTGGTTGGAGTTATCGAATCCCCCGATTGGCGCGCCGATAGCTAAGACATTTGAATTTGGTTGTGGCGGATCAGTAGACACTTTGGAATCCTCTACATTTCCCTTTGCGCGGCAATCTATACTTCGAAATCTTCCTCACTAGACTTCTTTTTGCATCAGTTCGGCATCTCGGAATCATCTAGGATAGTGGCGCGGTGGTTGCCTATATTGAAATCTTCTTGATCTTGCAAAAATTCACTCCATATTTGAATTTTACCTCTCCCCTTGTTGCGCCGGTTGGTATCTTTGATTTCCTCTTATGGGCAGCGCGTTGGTTAATGGTTTTGAACTCCTGTTTGAGGCTCGCATTAGTTAGGACATTAAAATCCTCTAATTTCCTCTTACTTAGGCGGTCTTGTTGCTTGCCTTGATAAACCTTTAACACTTCCTTTTCCCTCACAACCTCGGCGTGTTTGATGAGATGTAGCATTGCTTTTTACCTTGAGTGCATCACTTTGAGTTTTGGAAAGCCCCAGGATAGTGGCATGGTGAATAAGGAAAACGAATTCCTCTAAAGATTATCATCGCATTGGTTTATACTCTCGAAATCCCCTACATTTCCCTTTGCGCGCGCCAGCTAAGAGTTTAATCTCTTCTTGAAACCGCGGCGGATTGGTTAAGTAATTCAATTTCTTCTTGTTTTTACCTTTTCACGTTGGTTAAGGTAGTTGAAATCCGCTAGCTTTTGGCACGCTTGTTAAGTGTGAAGGATCCTCCTAATGTGGTGCAAAGCGTTTGGTCTCTTCTTGTTATTTACTTAATGGTTGAGGTGTCGAGATCCTTCGGAAAGCAGTGCGGCGATTCAAGGATAATAAATCTTCTAGTTCGTCGCACTAGTTAAGACATTTGAAATCTCCTTGCCTTGCTAGTGGCAGATCGATTAAGACTTTGATTTCTTCTTAATTAGATTTTGCCTTGGCGTAATCGCATAAGTTAGGATAAGTAAATTCCTCTAATTTTATTTTTCTCTTGGCACAATAGATAGGGCGGGGTAGTTAAGGCAATTGAAATTTTCTTATTTGTCGTCTTGATAAACCTTTATCCTTCTCCTCATCTTTAGCGCGATATTTGAAATCATCCTGTTTTAAGCTCCTTTTGCTTGGCGCGGCGGTTGGAGGTGTGAAATTCTCTTGATTCCGCCTTAAAGTGTGATATCGACTTCTCCCTGTAGGATGGCGCATTGCTTAATCATTTCGAAATCCTCTAACTTAGCGCGGTGGTTCAAGTTTTAATATCCTCCTGTTTCGCACGTAAACTTCTACCTTAAAAAATGGGTTCTGGCTGTGACAATAGAAATAGTGTTTCTTCTCTGCAGACCAAACTGACCTTGTCAGAAGTTGTCTCCTCTACAGCAAATTTAACTATGTTCATATACAAAATCTTCAATGATGGGAGCGCTGATTACAAAATACCAATATCTCTCCTTTTATAGCCTGCAGCATCTTTATGGGACCCACGCATTCTTTAATCTCATTTCCAATTCCTTGTGATCTGCAATCAATATTGAAAGTATGCGTTTTGTATTAACATTCAAAACTCCACATACAAAGAAACCGTCATACCAATGCGATTCATCAGGCGATGACTTTGAAAAGTCTTCCACAATTATAATGTTATATCTGGAACTTCATATACTTCTTCAACATTGCCAATATTGTCTTTGATGAGGTCTTCAAGATATAATATGAATAACATTCAACCTCGAGGGTCGCTGACCAAATGTCGATGATGGATCAATGAAGCACAACTACTGAAAATCTCCAATACTATGCAAAATCCGGCAAACCCTTGAAATACAGAGCACTAAATCTTTGAAGCTCAATTGTGAAATCTGAAGCAACTTCACATCAATGCGGGTAAGGGAACATCACCACACCAGAGTTTTACCAAGGGATCATCTCCTCAGTATAGCGAATGCAAGAGAACATCTCCTTGTTAATCAGCTGAATACAGTTTGTCAAAAGACTTAACTCTTTAAGACCATTTACAAGACTCGAAGGACCTAATTCTACTTGAAAACTAAAAAAAAGGGGGGCCCCTATTTCTAATAGGGTGATGTTGTGATTTGGTCACAATAGGTTGCACCATCATGACCGATGGTTGGACTGATAGGAGAAATAGGACATTGCTAAATTTTCTTGTTTCTTCCTCAGGTGATTCTACTTCCTACAATGCATTGATTTAGTTATTAATATTTTTAATTTATGCTTTATTGAATCATTGATTTTGTTTCTTTTTCAAGTGGCAACGTATTCATCAAATCTATTGATGCTTCAGGACATGTTAAAAATGCCACATTCCTTTGTGAAGCTATAGAGGAAATCATAGCTGAGGTGGGTGAGGAGAATGTGGTGCAAGTGGCGATGGATAATGCAACAAATTATGTTGCTGCGGGTAGACTATTGATGGAGAGGCACCCATCATTATTTTGGACTCCATGTGCTGCCCATTGCCTTGACCTCACATTGGAGGATATTGGCAAGATTCCATGGATCAAAACATGTGTGGAGATGGCAAGAAATATTTGTAAATTCATATACAATCACACATGGGTCCTCAACCTAATGAGGCAATTCACGCAGCAAAAGGAGTTGGCTCGTCCTGGCATAACTCGATTTGCAACAAATTTCATCACATTACAATCCTTGCTTTAGTCAAAAAAAGCTTTGAGGCGCATGTTTGTTGATGAGGAGTGGACTTCCTCATCCTATGCTCATACCAATGCAGGGGCTGAAGTAACAAATATGATCTTTGATGAGGCAAGATTTTGGACACCTGTTGAGGAGATTGTAAAGGTAAATGAAAATCTAATTATATATTATGTTTTAATTTTTATTCATATTTTTCTTTTATTTGCCTATTTTTGTTCACACTTAAGTTAATGTTTCACTTTCACAATAATTGCAGGTCACTGAGCCTCTAGTAGTTCTCCTACGAGTTGCTGATGGGGAGAAGCCCGCAATGGGCTACATATATGAGGGCATGGATAGGGCCAAGGAGGCCATTAGATCCATCTATGGGGGAGTTGAGGGTAAGTATCGTCCCATTTGGGAGATCATTGATAGCAGATGGCACCACCAGCTTCACAAGCCCCTACACGCAGCCGCTTATTACCTCAATCCGGCATTTCAATTCCGCCCTGAATTCAAGGCGGATGAGGAGGTTTTGAGTGGGCTCTACACAGTGTTAGAGCAGATGTCGGTTAATTCAATACATATAGTCCATGAGATTGAGACCTTTAGACTTGCACAAGGAGATCTCTTTTCTCGTGAGATTTGCAAAAAGAATCGGTCAACATTGCAGCCAGGTAAAATCATATTAAGAGCATAATTTAAGTTTTAAAATCTAATAAACTTTTCCTCTTTTTATATTATTATTAAATGTTGAAACTTAAAGTTGGATAATGAGATTGATTTTTTTCTTTTTCTCATCTCAGATGCATGGTGAGATATGTTTGGTGCTAAGGTACCAAATCTTCAGAAGATTGCAATTCGAATATTGAGCCAACTATGCAGTGCTTCGGGTTGTGAGCGCAATTGGAGTATGTTTGAGCACATACACTCCAAGAAGCGCAATAGACTGTTTTTGCAGAGGTTGAATGATCTAGTCTTTGTTCATTACAACCTTCGTCTTCGCCACAGACAAATTTTGGGCATTGACTCCACCCCCATCACGCTAGAGGAGGTCGATCCACAATCTGATTGGATCACTGAGGCTGAGGATCCTATCTTTAGTGATGAGGACCTCGATTGGGTTGACCAGGCGGATAGAGAGGTTGAGGCTGTAGCCATGGCAGAGGAGGAGGTTAGAGCATGAGCAGAGTCAGTAGACACATTACATGTTGGTGTGGGTGGCACAGAGACAGAGGCAGATATTATGTTTGCATCATCATCCAGGACCTATCTTAGACGCCTTTGTAAGAAGGGTGCACTTGCAGGCTCCTCTGAGCCATAGTGGCATAGACTTCTAGTTTTTGTTTTGATATTTGTTTGGATTCTGGAACTTTTGATGCCATGGATTTCATATTCCATGAGTTTTGTATACATTTGACAATATTTATATATCTAAGTGTGTTATTTCCTTCAGCTACAATTTGCGTTTATACTTATGTGATCGATGTATACTTGTGTATGTGATCAAATTAGCTTCTATTTGATGATGTTATTGTGTCTTTAAGGTTTATTTATTAAAGGGTGCATGAAACAAGTTTTAAATCCTTAAAAATCTCTGAATTTCTTGGGTTTTTCAATTTGCCAAATTTTTGCCGAGTCTAGGCGCCGAGTCCAAGTCTGAGTCCAAAATCAGCTTGCTGAGTCCGAGGCGAGTCCGAGTCTCGTAACTATGCTGCTTGTTCGATGAACGACAACCTTTTGTATGCTGATCGTAATTCGATAGATGCCCTATGATAGTTTCTTGCTGTTATATGAACTATATCTGCTAATTGATATTAAAATTCTGAAGCTGTAGGTTGATCGATTACTGCTGCTCTACTATGCTCTCTCTATATCTATATTAAATGAGATATATTTATCTGCATATAATTCTCTACTGTTTGATATTTGAACTATTGTATGCCGATCTCTATTATTGATAGATGATATCCCCCCCCCTCTCTCATAATGCGTTTGTTCACTATTTATATCTTGAAGGAGGACGAGTCACGTCCCTTCATGCCATCCGCTGCCTCAGAAAGTGCTTCTTATTTTATAGTGTAATCGATCTCTTTGCTAATCATTGATGTGTTTTCTTATATGTTGATCGTTATCTCATGGTAGTCACTATTTTGTTTTACTTCGATCCTTTAACAATCATTTATCATTAATCCGTTTGCTTAGAGGATATCTTCGGAGTGTTTGGAAATCGATTGTTAAGAGTGTAACATCCTTTGTAATCTTGGCTCCATCATCACAATGGCATCGACGAATGTATGCAAAAAGGAGGTTGTCCATATTTTGAATGCTCTGTATATGTGATTGATAGTCTTTCCAATCTTTAATTGGAAAAATATCGAGTCATGATAGCCATTTTTATTATATTTGTATTTATAATAATATAATAATATTTAGATATATTATTTTGTTTAGGATATATATATATATCCTCATAAAGGTATTATATATTAAATATTATTTATATAATAGGATTATTATTTATTAAATGAATATATATATATATATATATATAATTATAACTATTTGTATGGGGACATGACAAATTCATATATAGTAATATGTTTTTCATGACTCAAAGCAGGCAACAACATAGACATAAGGGCTTGGGGGATAGTAATTAGTAACATATTCATCAATGATTAGGACCATAATGGTTTCCATGTAGGAAAAAATAGCTTGTCCATGATCCTCATAGATCGATGCTATGAAATTCTGAAACAACTGAAGAATAAGATCATCACACTCTAAATCAATAAAAAGATAACAAGATCTGAATCTTGCCATTATTTCTAGCAAATTAACCTTGGTAGGGCCTTCATCATAAAGAAACCTATGAAAGTTCTCAACAATCAGCTGTAGAACCTCCCTCATTATGTCATCTTCGTAAGGAGCCTTAGGAGTTGTAATCCTTGTGATCTCACTAAGACAGCTGGTGACTAAAAACTTTATCCTTTTACTATGATGTCTCGTAAGCATTGGCTTAACCAAAGAATGCACTGAAGGAGTCATAACGAGTTGCGTCAACTCAGAAGGTGATTGTTCAACCTTATAAAGACACAATTCTACTTCCTCCAAAATGCTGCGTAGAACCCTTTTTGATTGAGGTAGGTGTTCAAGTTTCTTACTGGCATTGTAAAGTTTCTTTTGTAAGTCTTCTTCACTGAATCTGTCGATGACTTTGAATTTGATAACTTAACCGCACAAGATGGCAAGATAGATTGGGTGAAAGCAGTGGTGTTAGAAACTAGAGCTATTCATATGTTTAGGAATTTTTCGAGGAAGGAATTCCTCAAGCCTGGAGATACTAGATATGCTAGCTACTTTATATTGTTGAAGATGATGATTGAAGTGCAGGTGCCGTGTCAGGGAAAAAGCTATCAAACATGCAAAAATTAAATCACAACAAACCCTAACACCCAATGGAGTGCAAACAAGCTATGAATCAATCGAATAAATCTGAAATAAACCCATATTCTAAGCTAAACATTGGCTTATCTCCATTGTCCTCGATCTCGCGTAATGTTCTCAGATTATGCAAGTGTGCAAGGATTGTGAGAAGCTCAAATGGATGCAACAACAAGATGTTGGAGAGTTGTCGTGTGTTCTGAAAAATGGCTGTAGAAGGGGTTTTATAGGAAAGCATGTTTGAATGGATGGCTCAGATTAAAAGTCGAATTTGGAGCAAATGAAGGGTGGAGATTGATTAGGTTTTCCCTCCACTACAAGGTAAAGAGGGAATTTCAAATTTGAGGATATGATGAGGTGTAAAATTAGATAAACTTGCCCAATTTATTTGATTTATTGAGATAATGCATGTGAAAAGAAGATTTTTTCCATTAAGTGAGGGTGTATTTAAACAAATATTTATTTGTTTAAATTAAGATAATTCATGTGAAAAGGGGCTTTTTCCATTGAGGGTGTGAATTATTAAATAAATAAATAATTAAAATTAATTATTTAATAATAGAAGAAAAATGGGAAAAATAGGTAGAAAGAGGAAAATTGAATTAATTAAATAATTACTTAATTAAAATAAATTATTTAATAATAGAAGAAAATTAGGGAAAAATAGATAGATGGTCAAAAAGAGGAAAATTGAATTAATTAAATAATTTAAATAATTTAATTAATAGTTAATTTATGGAATCTGGAAGAAAATTGACATGAACGTGGCATCAGCGACCTGAGGACATTTTTAAGTGTCTACAGGTGCCTCTACAATTAATGGTGGTTAATTTTAGAGTGGGGTAGATGAACATAGTCAAGCATAATGTTGGAATATGTTGTCATTGATGTCAAAGGCACGGAGTCACAAATGAAGACATTAATGTCAAGGCAAAGAAGAATGGCCTGTTATACATCCCCGTTGGAGATTCATTCGTTACCGTTGGAAAGATCAATGTTTAAATTAAAGATTTAAACATACATAGACATAATTTAAGTTTATCAAAGCTGGCTGATTTGTTTTTTGTAAGGAGGGCCAACCCATATCTCCCTTGGCGCCATCCTTTTTGAAGTTTAAATTTAAAATAAAAAAACTTATTAAGAGGTGGCCAACCACCCTCATATAGAGAGTGCAACTTCATATAAAACAGAGTTTTAATTATTTTGTGAAGGGTGCGATTAATAGATGATATGAAGAAAAAGACAAAACAGTAAATAAGACAAAAGTCTTAGAGGAGATGCAATTTTTACAAAGGCAGCGATCATTTGTAAATAGAGCAATTAATTTAGAAGAGGTGCAATCAATGAAGGGGCAGCAGTTAGAAGATATGTATGTGTGGAAAGTCATCATCTTTTCAATGGGATGTATCTCTTCAGAAAGGTATGAAGATATATATTTTGTTTTTGTGATTGGCATTTGAGTGTAAAAAATGTGGAAATAAAAGAGTATATCTAGTAATACTTTCAGATCTGCATATGAAGAATGAAAAGAGAAACATAAAAGAGTAAGAGGCAGATTTGTAAGAGAGTTGATGGCAGATTTGTAAAAGAGTTCATGGCAGATTTATAGAAGAAATTAATGGCAGAATTGTAGAGAAGAATACTTGCATATTAAGGTGTATTTGTTCATCATCCATTGAAGAGAAAAGTAATAAGAAGATAGTGATCTAGATCCCTAGAAGGTTGGAGCCTTAACAAGAGATTGGAGTCTCTTACTGGGTTGGTGCTCAGTTGCGGAGATTGGAGTCTCTTAGTCTCTAGTGAGTTGGTGCTCATAGTTTGTACAAAGAGGATTGGAGTCTCTTGTAGGTTGGAGCCTACAAAGATTGTAAAAGAGATTTATATATAAGCAATATTTTTCCATGGTTTTCTCCCGTAAGGGTTTCCATGTAAATCTTGTGTTTCTTCTTGTGGTGCATCATTAATAGATCTTGTGTGATTGATATTGTTGTGGTTGTTAAATTGTGAAAAAGTAGAAGTTTGTATTTTACTGATTCACCCCCCCCCCTCAGTATAATTGTGTGTTCTTCAATTGGTATCAGAGCGGGTTCCTTTGGAGAGAGCTTAATCGGTTGAAGGTTGATCTTAAAAGTGCACATGGCCGGACAAGAGGGATATGGTTTTTCTTCAAACAAAGCACCATTGTTTGTTGTATCCAACTATGCTTTTTGGGGCTTAAGGATGGAGACTTATCTGAATGCTCTAGGGTTTGACATATGGCAATCCGTTGTAAATGGATATACTACTCCAGACACTCCACCAATGGATAAGGATGGAAAGAAGGCTAGCGAAAAATAATGTCAAAGCCAAAAAAGGTATTCTATGTGGATTGACGGAATCAGAGTTAGTAAAGATAATGCATGTTTACCGCAATATGGTGTGTTTCACAGAATATGAAGTAAACAGAAATAAGTAGTAGTATAGTGCATCATACGAACATAACAGAATTACTCAGAACGGACCATTGTATTCATCATTGATTCACAGGAAACATTACAATGTTCATAACAGTAACATGCATATTTCATTATGATTCCAATGTCTGCTTATCAACTATTGTCAAATCACCGATGCCTCGACTACGATGTATTGACGCTCTAAATACTCATCGCCAAGGTTGGTTGTGATGCCAACTGTTGGTACCGACTCCAAACTACCCGACCCGTCGGTTGGTACCGACAACTAATTACATCTTATTACGTTATTTATTCACTTAACTAATTTGCTGTCTACATCTATCCCCCCCTCAAAATTGGTCGTCTTCCAGACGACATTTACATCAAAACGACAAAATTATGACAGAAACTCAAAAACATCCTATTGAGAGTGGGGAGGTTGGAAGGACGTCCCTGGATGTACTGAGGAGGTTGGGGTGGCTGATCGCTACTGTGCCTGTAGCTTCCTTGCTTCCTCGGTCCTTTGCCGCAGCTGGTGTTGGGCCACTAGCTCTCGCTCTGTTGCTGCCTTCACCATTGCTTGCACTCATTTCCCGTCAGACTTTCCCAGGCTTCCATTCCTGTATCAGCACTTGGTTTTTTCTTCTTCTCCTCCGATGCAATCTTTGGCCTGTAGGATGCAATCTTCTTTCCTCTGTCCATGTTTTTCTGACTGGATGCTTACCTTTTGCTCTCCAAGAGGAAAAAATTAAAAATTTTCTGTCTAACACTGTAACTGAGTGCTGGGGATCCGAGATGGCCTTTTATGAGGTTGAAGTGGTGGGTACGTACGCCGTACGGCCCGGCCGTAAGTCATACGGATTTTTAAATTTTTTTTTTTCTCCCGACATTTTATTTTTTTCGTCTTTTCCATGTCAAATTGAATCTGATTTGTCTATTTTTTCCCGATGGGGTCCACATTCGGTCTGCAACTCCGACTGGAATTGTTGTCTTAAAAAAAAATAAACTATCTGACTTTTGAACATTATTTTTTCTCTGCTGATTGTCACCAATCGCCAAAACATTGCCAGTCGACGGAGATACTCTATAGTCCTTATTCTTTCTGTATGGTTTTTTTTTTGGCCGGTGTTTTCAATGCTGTTGTCCCGTTGTTAGTTTCATCACCCCGATTCACCTTGTTTGTCAATAACTCTTCATACTTGATCACCTCGTCTGGTTCAAATCTATGTGCAAGTGTATCATCTATCTTGGCTTCACCCTCTGTATATTCTTTCTATGTCTCTCCTGGTCAACTTGTCTCTACCACTATTTGCTTTGTTACTTCCGGCAGGTTATTATCTTCCTCCCCTTTGTCACTCATTACTGGTTCCCTCTTGCCAAGTGGTCGAGTGTTTGTCAATCCATCAAGTGCTTCATTCGTGAACAATGTTTCACTCGTCGGCCTAGAGTTGCCCAGACTTTCACTTGTCGGCCTAGAGTTGCCCAGACTTTCATTCGTCGGCTGAGAGTCGCCGAGAGTTTCACAGTTGCCGAGTGTTTCACTCTTCGACCGAGTTTTGCCAAGAATTGCACTGCCATGACTTGCATTGCCAAGACTTGCACTACGAGGACTTACATTGTTCATCGGAGAGCTCTCGCCGACTTCTTTTATTGAAATCATATTACATTCCGGTTAATAGAACTCATAATCTTCCATCTGCCAGTGGAAGAGCCCACTAAAGGAATTAGTTTCATCCTCAGAACATTCTTGCAATTTTAATACTCCTTCCTCATCAGGTTCCATTGGCCCTTTGCCAACTGACTCCCCTCTGTCTGAATCGGAATCCGATGCTAGTTCCTCACTTATAGCCTGTGTTCTCAGATCTATGACAATCTTCTTACCTTTGTTCTCTATTGACAATGTGTTTCTTTTCCAGATATGGTTGGCCTTGGCGGCTATCAGCCACCCTCGGCCGAGTAATGCATCGTACGACGCATTTTGTACTGTTATGACTACAAAGTTCAATCGAAAGAGTTGGGTGCCAATCTTCACTTTTTGAGCCATTAGCACTCCCAGGGCTTTAATTCCGTGTTGGTCTGCTCCCAATAACTGGAAATTTTGTGGCCACAGTGTAGGTTTCCCTAAGCACTTCCATGTATCTTCTGTTAACACATTCACTCTTGATCCACCGTCGATTATTGTGTTCGTTAGGTGACATCCACCGATTTCCATGTGTACGACGGCTGGATTCTTGCCATTGTTGATGGCCAACATGAAAGATCCCTGATGGATCCCTTTGTTGAAATGAAGTGTTGTTTTTGTGATTTTATTTGTTTTATGATTTTTATTACTTTTTTTTTTGTTTTCTTTCAGACTAGAGAGGAGATGCAAAAGGGGTTTCAGTTTTCTTGAGATGTGTATTTGCCAAGATAGCAAATAGAAATACATACAGCTGCAATCTCAAATAAAAGTGGACTAAAAATAAATATTAAATGATAGAAAGATACCAACTAAGAATTGAGGCACATACCCATCAGATCTGTATTTTTATATTCAATGAAAGCCTGGTTTGCAACCCTACTTGCATACAAAGACAGTGTTAGCCTAGAAGAGGCTATGCATGCAACTGAGAATGAAGGATCTGAAGAATAAGGCTGATTTGGTGCTGCTGCAAGCTTAGATCTGCAATAGAATGCCCTGGAATCTGTCCAATGATGCACAAATGAAGACCCAGAGTAGGCCTCCCACAAACAAGAACTGGGTTGTCGTCCAATTTACCAAAATCCTTGAGAGTTTTCGTTCCCAGGAGTCTGAATGCTGCTGCCCCCTTCCTCAGAGTTCAGAGCTGCCATGAAGCTTCAAAAGATATGCAAAAAGATAACTCTAAAAAGCACTTCAAAGTCACTTTATTCTTTTCCCAAAGTGGGCGTCCACTTTAGGGTTGAAAAAGCATCAAAATGGAATCATTTAATGATTCTTTTTCTTTATTAAAAATACTCCCAAGTTGGGCGCCCAAGTTGAGGGCCCAACTTCTCATGAAAGGAATGACCACTTTTTTAACACAACATGTGTTAACAAGGAGGGGGTCACTTTATTAAAATCTTATTACAAAGTGATATTATTAATCACTTGAATTTATTTTTATCAAATATTAAAGCTACACTTTAATATTCAATAATTATCCCGAATCCATCACCTGGCCAAACTGAACTGAAAACTGATGTAGCCCGCACCATAGGTGATGTCGCCACATGGCAGACTAACTGACAGTGCCTCCCTATAATTTAGGGATACCTCCTAAAAAATAGGAACCGAAACCAAAACTCCCAAAATGCTCCTAGAGGTCCCCTGATGCCTCCTGGTCAACTCTCGGTCAAACCTTAAAAAATAGGAACCCTTCCTAAAAAATAGGAAACTGCCGCAAACTGTCTGGAAAGACCTGTTAAGCTCCCTGCCAAGCTCTACTTCCTCTGGATAGATCCCCTAACCACTCTGCTGACCTACGGGAACCCAGATGATAGGCCAACTCTCAAGTCTCTGCTAAACAGAGCTAAAGAGGGGACATGACACAACAGTCTCGGGTCGATGACTTGTTCTCCTTCCAGCGGTGGCTCCACTATGACATCTTCATCCTTTGTTTGCTCGTTTGGGTTCCCTTCCATCACCTTCGAGATTGCCATTCTCAGTTGCGGCATGCTCTATAGAAGATCTGCTATCTTGACCAATAGAGTGGTTTGTAACAGCTGATTCACAATACTCTTGTCTGACTCTGGTCGTACGGTAGTTGTTTTTATGTTCTTCCCTTCTGTTTCCATTGCCATCTCTACTTCTTTCCTAGCCTCCCGAAGTCTCTCCTTCTCGGTTCGAGGATCTGGATACGTTGCTTTTTTGCATTGTGCTTGGGTGACCGCAAGGATCTCTTCATCATTTTCTTTGAAACTGATGAGGTTCACCCCTTTCTGCTTCGGGCAATCTTTTTCTTCGTGATCCCCAGGCCCACACCACTTGCATAGTGCATTTATTTTGTTCTGGTTATTGTTTGGGCATTCCTTTGCAAAGTGTCCCCATTCGTTGCATTGCCGGCACTGTATCATGGGTCGCCCCTTGCTATCGTACTGCAATCTGTTTCTTGGACTTCTATTGCTTTGGTAACCTCCAGGGGATGCATGGCTATTGTACTGGGGCTTTGGTGGTGTGTTCGGCGGTGTTGACGGTTCTCCTTGAGTGAAGAGTACTTGCGTACCCCTTGCTTTCAGATTGTATGGGCATTCCTTGATGGAATGTCCCATCACTTGGCAGATATCACAAAACAATTTTTTCGGACAATTTGCCTTTGTATGACCTTCCCCCTTGCAATCTGTACACCACAGTTCTCTGGCTTCCCTTGTACTCTCCTTGTCGACCTTCAGTTCTTTCATCATTCTCATCATGTCCTTTCTGAGTGCTTGCATAGTCTTCGACTCACTGTCGCTGTTGTCATCCGTACTATCCTCGTCGTCCGTCTTCCTTTTCCCTCAGAAGGATATTTTATTTTCACTCTCTATATCCATTGCTCGATTGTACGCTTCATCGTATGATGACGGAGGCACGACTTTCATTTTCTTTCTCAGCGATGGACGCAACCCTTCGATGAACCATCGCTTCTTCAGCCCGTCGGCCGGTTGAGTCTCTAGTTTTCCGAACAATTCTTTCAGTCTTTGGTTGTAGGTTCGCACGTTCTCGTGCTTCCCTTGCTTCGTACTGTAGATCTCCGCTACAATTTCACTGTCATCCCTTAGAAGTTTGAATTCTTCTTGGAATGCCTTCTTAAGTAATCTCCATGATGCCCTGTGTGCTTTGACCAACTCTGTGTACCAATCGATGGCACTATCTCTCAGAGTCGCTGGAAATGCTTTCAGCCAGTAGTCCACATCATCTTGCCCATTGGCTATCCAAATCATTTCGCACGTCTTACAGTGTCATATAGGATCTTCTGACCCATCCCCCGTAAATTTTGGCAGCTTCTGCCTCTCGGTTGGCGGAGTCACCATCCTTCCCCGATGCCCTCCTTGTGCATTGGACCTGACTGGACTGGTTCTCTCGCAACATCCCGGTGTGTCACTTGCACTCTCGGCCACGTTCGAGTCTTCCCCGCGTCTTCTGTCAGCGTCCTCTACACCTTGAGTCTCCTTGGGTTCGTTCTGATACTCCCTTTGCCCTGGGGTCTTAGGCTCAGATCTTCCAATTCTCGGCCCTTCGTTGTCCGATATGGATAACTCTCCGATGCGGCGTATGTTGTTTTCAATTTCTTCTGTCAATTCATTTTCATTCCCTTTTTCTTTATTTGTCAGCGATGTCTTGAAAATTCCTTCGTTGGCATGATGATGTTCATTGACAATTTGTCTCAGTGTTTTCCTTCGTTCTTCTTGTTCCTTTAATCTCAATGATCTTCGTGTTCTTTCCTCTAGTGTTTCATGCCCACTTGGTACTCCGTTCTTATCCTTATTGAGTTGTATGGGCATTAATTGCTACTCGGGTGAGGAGATGGTCGACCTCTTGGTTGACATGCACTTGATCCTAGATGACCGACTGAGGGATCTCTCGCTCGAGAGCCTCCCTCCGTACGTGGTCCTTAAACGAGTTTTCCCACAAACTGCAAGGTCTTCCGTCAGAGCATCTTCACGATCCTCGTTTGCTTGTACTGGCTCTTCGGTCGGCTGCCCCATCACGATGCCATCTTCATTGTGTTTTTTTTTCTGACCCTGGTTACACCCGACGGTTTGCTTGTTTCTGACAATGCCACTTGTCCGATGGTTTCCAATGACTCAACTTGTCATCCGATGGCCTCGGACGACTCAACTTATCATCGACTTGTCACCCGATGGCCTCAGACGACTCAACTTGTCATCGACTTGTCACCGGATGGCCTCGGACGACTCAACTTGTCATCAACTTGTCATCTGATGGTCTCCGACGACTCAACTTGTCATCCGATGGTCTCTGACGACTCAACTTGTCATCCGATGGTCTCTGACGACTCAACTTGTCGTCCGATGGCCTCGGACGACTCAACTTGTCATCGACTTGTCATCTGATGGTCTCCGACGACTCAACTTGTCATCCGATGGCCTTCGACAACTCAACTTGTCATCCGATGGCCTCGGACGACTCAACTTGTCATCAACTTGTCACTCGATGGCCTCGGATGACTCAACTTGTCATCGACTTGTCACCGTCGACCCGTTTTCGAACCGGCAACGACGCCAAATGTTTACCGCAATATGGTGTGTTTCACAGAATATGAAGTAAACAGAAATAAGTAGTAGTATAGTGCATCATGCGAACATAACATAATTACTCAGAACGGACCATTGTATTCATCATTGATTCATAGGAAACATTACAATGTTCATAACAGTAACATACATATTTCATTATGATTCCAATGTCTGCATATCAACTATTGTCAAATCACCGATGCCTCGACTACAATGTATTGACGCTCTAAATACTCATCTCCAAGGTTGGTTGTGATGCCAACCGTTGGTACCGACTCCAAACTACCTGACTCGTCGGTTGGTACCGACAACTAATTACATCTTATTACGTTATTTATTCACTTAACTAATTTGCTGTCTACAATGCATTGCAAAACTACTAAGGAAATATGGGATAGGTTGAAAAATATCTATGAAGGAGATGATAAAGTAAAAATGGCAAAGCTTCAAATTCACAGGAGTAAATTTGAAAGTCTTAAGATGAAGGACGAAGAAGATATAGCTACCTATTTCCTTCGTATCGATGAGATGGTCAACACCATCCGAGGTCTTGGAGAAGAAGTTAAAGAATCAAGCATTGTACAAAAGATATTAAGATCGTTACCGCTAAGATTCGATGCAAAAGTGTCAGTAATTAAAGAAATGAGGGATTCGGCAAAATTAACAAAGGATGAGTTGCATGGAATACTCACCGCTTATGAAATGCGGACTGAAGAGAATTCTTCCAAAAAGGAAGCAACCTTCAAAGCTTCCAAAAAGGGAAAAAATAAAGAACCAGAACCAAGTAGTAGTTCTGAAAATGATACGGAGAAAGAGGAAGCCAATCTAGTAACGAAGTTGAAGAAGGAACTGGAAAGTACAAAGGTAAATTGCCTCTCAAATGTTTCAATTGCGGAAAAGTAGGTCATTTTGCTTCTCAATGTCCATATAGTGATGAGGAAGAAGGATATAATGCAAAGAAAAATATCATGTCGTTCAAAAGGATCACAAACAAGGAAAGTTTGACAAAAGGAAGAATTTTTATAAGAATAAGAAAAGTCTACTCTAAGGAAGGAAACTACTCATCTGAAGAGAGTTGCTCTGACAATGATCAAGAAGAGTTTTTATTCATGGCAATAGAAATCAAAGATGAGGAGAAAGAAGAAAAGGAGATAATAGACATTAATGTAAATATAGAAGAAGATGATGAAGGAGTAGTTGATCTGGAAGCAAAACTGATTTCCGCCCTAAGTGATATCAAGAAACTTAGGAAAGAGAATTGGATCCTAAAAGAGTAAATTCAAGATGATAGTGAATTCAAAACAAAATTATCACATGATCTTGAAAAATTAGAGAGGATGATCTTAGATCTAAAAGTCCAAATAGAAGAAGCAAAAAGAATTGAGGAGGTAAGAAAGCAACTAAAGGAAAGGGAAGAAAATTGTGAGAAGCTTGAATCCGAGATTGTTTCTTTAAGAAAGGAGTTTGGAAAAACAAGTCCCCAATTAAATCAAAGTTTGAAAAATGAGAAGAATACCGAAATGTTGGATGACATTATCAACTCTCAAAGGCAAGTCTTTGACAAAAGTGGTCTTGGCTATGAAAAGGGTCAAAGCTCAAAAACATCACAATCATCAAATGAAGAAAAATCAAAGGGTTATGGCGGCGTTCTTAAAAGTCCATCAAAAGTGAAATGAACAAAAAGGAGATTCAAAAGTCAAGCACACCTGCAGAAACTAAGAACATGTTCAGAAGGGCCTTTCCTCCGAGGCAAGCTCACATAACTAGGTTCTATCCTTCTTTCTTTGGTTACTATTTTCTGTGCAATCAATTTGGGCATAAATCAATTGATTACAAAATGCATGCAAGAAATAAGTTTAGTTATAAAGTAATGAATTATGGGGCATTTGCAAGAATGAATGTTGATCATAAGAGTATAAGAAATTATACCAGGAGCAATAAGACATGGAACAAAAACAAGGGTTCTTATGGGTTTGAAAATAGAAACTACAACTCCTTTGTGTACGACACTTTTGAACTTTATATATTTGATTGAGGACTAGCTGGGAGTGAAAACGCCTTTCAATTGTTTGACTCGCCCTTGCACAAAGTTACAAGAACATTGGAGTTATTGCACTTTAAAATGAATCTATTGCTGTGTTGAAAAAAGTACAAGAGGTGTAGGTGAGATTCATGACTTTCTCTCTAAGCATTAGTATTGGCCAATAGATATTAGTTCAAATTTGTAGATGGTTAAAAGTGTAGTGGAGCGATTGTGATTTTGTGGTAAGAAGTTTAACACTCATTTTTGCTACCATATAGTTTATAAGGAATTTTATAAGGGGGATTTAGTAAGAGTGCTTTTGGATTAAATTGTGTATCTTTTTTCATCGATGTTTTGGATCACACACAATGATCCATCATCAAGAAGAGGAGAATTGTCACTGTGTGATTCGAAACGTCAATGAAATAAGATACATAGTTTAATCCAAAAGAACTTACTATCTTCATGCACTATGTAAAACTCATGCCTTCTAAGGGGATTTAGTTAGTTGTGAAACAAAACTAAAGTATTGGATATCACCCATTATAATACAATGCATTGGTGAGATTTTCAAAACTTGGGAGAAGACATTTTTGAATCCAACCGAAGGTTAGTTATTCATTGGGCCACTTTATTGTATCGGGTGCATTATTGGTTGAATTCGACATCCAATTTCTTGTTTTTGAATATGGCCACACATATATCAAATATTGCTTGTACTCTCGAAGCCATTCATGCTACACCTGATAGTGGTGAAGAGTTTGTATATTGAGAAGTCCACATCTTGAAGATAGGAAGTAATCTATTGTGGATGAAACTCAGTATGGATGTCTGCCTAGATAGTTTGGGAGTTTTATGAGGGTCATGAGACAACTTGATGGAGCATTATGGATGTAGCTCAATATGGATGGTTGCCTGATAATCTGGGAGATTTGTAATTTGGGAGTATGGGGAGGTGGAATCTAGAAACTCGGGAATTCAGCTTGGGAACTACACCTTTACCAGGGTTATGAGGCAGCTTGATGGAGTTCTACTTGGTCCAAGAACTGTTTTCAAAGAAAATCTTTTGAAAAATATGTGGTTTTGTTTTTATTTTGTGTTAAGTGTGTTTTGTCTTTAGTTATTATGTTTTTGTTTTCATAACTATAAACCTTACGAGGGGTGTTAGAATATAAGGCTTACTCTTTGTATTAAAGTTACCCCAGTGACTTAGTGAGATGTTATAAAAGTTAGTTATTAAGTTATAATCGGTTAGATCTCTCAAATGCCATATGAGGAGGTGAACCCCTTTGTAATCCTCGCATCAATATTTTTCATAATATTATATTGTGTTATTCCCTGTCAAACATGGTGTAGTTTAATCATTTGTTCTTGGCAAAATTCAATATAAATTGTGGTCTCTTTTTATATTGCTAATCGTTTACAAATATTCTGCTCAGATGAGCATCGAAATGAGACTAATACAAGATCTTGCGAGCACAACCATGAGACCAATACAAGCTCCTTTTGAGCAACCACATTAGAAATCACTTATGGAAGACCCAGAGTCACAACTTAGAAATCCACTTATTTAGAAACCACCTCAACAGTAGAAGCCAACAATGGAAGACCAAGATTCACAACTTAGAAATCCACTTATTAGATGTCCCTTAGGGATTTGAACTTGGGTCTCCACAAAGAGAACTCAATGATTTAACCAATTAAGCTCAACCCCTTGGACAAATTGTGGTCCTTTTGATGTGGGAACTGTTATTTAACATTCTAGAAGTGCAAGAATTTCAAATACATCTTTCAAGAGCGGTTCTGTCATTTTTCCCTGGGTCAAAACATATGTAATGTTTAGATATATTCCAATTGCTTCTTATGACATTTCTTGAGAAACCTCTTTGAAGTGCTATAAAAAGTCTTTGAAGTTCTCTCAAACTTTTAGTGTAGTCACAAAAGATAAAAGAGCCAAAATGTAAACAAAAAACTGAGAGCCAGTGAACACTTTAATGTGATTTTGTTTCTTTGTTTATGGATGCTATTTTGCTTAATCAGAGAGCTCTTGCTACTCGTTCCAAAACTTATATGTCTATTTTTTCTATTTTAAGCCGGTGAGCTTTTGTTTTAATTTATTTTCAGCATTTGAGGGTTGGTGGGCATAAGCTTTATCTCTTCATTCTCAACTGTCACATTTGAGTCATTTTTACTATTTTAAGCTGGTGAGCATAAATTTTAATTTAATTTCAGATTATGGGGGTTCATGGGCATGAGTTTTATCTCTTTATTCATATCCAGCTGCCAACAATGAGCCTTTTTTGTATAATTTTTTGATGGTGTTAATAGCCAATGACTTAAAAGTGAAAACACATGGAAGCGAGTGATTTGACTTATTTGAGATTTTAGTCAGTTCTTTAGGTAAAGAGAAAAAGTTAAAGGTAGTTTTTTAGGTCATCAATCACCAAGACACCAATTTGTCATATGAGACTCTCCTTTGGAAATCCATTAACCATGTATATTGTTCAAGGAGATATACAACCCTATCAACCTCCAGATTTGAACCAGTACCTCCTCTATGGAGTACACATGCCTTCATCATTGGGCCCACTCAAGTTATACACTGGGGGTTTGCCCATTTATAGAACTACTGCTACTGTTTCTTCCTGTTTTCAGTGATTTTCAGTAGTTCAGAAAAATGAACTTTTAGGATTAGGAAACATGTTCCTATGTGCAAGTAGGCTTCTGTCAGAAGTGAAACTCTCCAGGAACACGATGCATCTACTAATTGTGAAGGAATTTCTGGTGTATGCCATTTTCAGAAAACATTCTTTAGAATACTGGGTGCAAAATGCTATAAATAATCATTTTTTATCATAGATATGGATTTGATTGGTTTGAAATGCAAAATGGCTTCTTTAAATGCTTATTGTGTTGTATTTGTTTAACCATAGTTTTATCTGTTTACAGTAGACTTTGGACAGAGGCATTTGATGATTAGTAGTTCTCTACCATCCAAAGAAGAGCTAAAAGTGTGGACTTCTTTCCAGGCGCAGCCTTCTGAACAAGAGACCAAAGCATTGCCATCACTAGAGGTACTGTTCTGTACAAGTTCCTGAATGTTGTGGTCTGTGACATCTGGTTTTCATATCAGATTTCTTTTTCTTGCAGAAGTTACATGCATTTTCTTTCGGGAGAATTCATAGTGATTATATTGGAACTCAAAGTGAGAACTGTCTACTTAGTCAGATTCAAGCTGACAACAGTTTTACAGATCTTCTGGTCACAGAAAATAATCTTCACAAGGTAACCCTGGGAAAACAATGTGCTTCAGATATCATTGCATTCTCTATTTGTACGTTTTATCCTTATGCTGGAGTATGGAAGTTGTGTTTAATGAACATTTAGCAAAGTAGCAGAGAGTTTAGATATAAAAGATTTTGTTGGTAGCTGAAGGGCTAACATTTTATGCTTTTAGGATGTTATATCTAATTTCTTGGGGAATTGTGGGACCTCTTCCTCTTTGAGCAACATTATCTTGCTGTTCTAAACTATATCTCTTTCGTGGATCTTTTGTTTGGTAATTTTGTAGAGTTAGATGCCATATGTGAGTTTGACATTTATGTCCAAGTTGGCCGTTCCAGTTATTTGGTTTTGTATCGAGGATAGGTCCTCTTGTGTGTGTGTGTGTGTTGTTTTTCCAGTGTACCATAGGGAATTGAGTTATTGAAAATTTCTATGTTGCTGGTTTGGGTTTGGCTGTTCACCAATTTTTCCTGGTACAGGTGGGTTCTGCCGTACAATATATATATGTTTGCACGAAATGTACAAAATTAAATACATAATTGAGAGCACAACTGATAATTTGATGTCGATTGTCAAATCATAAATGTTAAATAATAAAGATAAATCAAATGGTCTTTATATCATTGTAGCATTACTTGGAATTAGGATTGACTTGGCAAACCAAAAATATAAATGAAATTCAGTTACTTGGGAAAAAAATTGCTGCTTTTCTATCTGACACAGCCCAAAACAATTTTTTATTTTTTATTTTTTAAACTAGAGCGGGCGTTTGGGGGCGGCAGCCCCCAATGGGATCAAGGGGCGGCACCCCTCGTGCATTCCTTGTTGTGATACAAGGCAGGTTTGAGGGGCAGAGCTCCTGTCACCAAGTCCATGGTAAGACCTTCGAGGCCACAAGGACCTTTATAGTGCATGGCATTTTCATAATTTTACTGCTTTTAAGCAAGTGCCAAATCCTTCAAAAGATGCACTTTTAGGGTTACGTAGATTTTAATTTTTAAATGTTTTTTTTAAATACAATTTTTTTGGAACCTGGTGTGTTCTCCGCAGGTTTGCCTTGGGTGCAGTCTGGGCCTGGCCATTCATCCCGGATATGTCTCAACATACATGGGCTGAACCCTAGTCAAACTTGGACCAGGATCAGAACCTGCCCTGGACTGGTCTGTGTTTGTTCAGTGTCCCTGGCGAACCAAGAACATAGGATTTATCAATTTTTACCATGATGGACATTTCGAATTCAGTTTTTGTTATTAATCTTACCCTCATTTCTCTTGTTTGTAAACCTATTGCTTGTTTACAGCTTCTTTGGCAATGGTATGTTTGTTTTAATATATTCTTCTCCCCAAGAATTGAGGAAAAATTATGTTTTAAGGCACTGTTTCATGTTTTGTAGGTCAGGTTCTAATGCACAACTGACTGTTTTTCTTATTAAAGATGGATTAATTTGCCGTTTATGCTGTAGAACGACAGTCAGCAATTTCAATCAGGACCAGGTCCTGGTCATTCTCAATTGGAACAAGGGCAACATTGTGATTCCAAGGAGCTGGAGGAAGGAGTTGAAGAAGCAGGCACCTGGTCGAGGATTTTTCAAGAAGCAGAAAATCTTGCTGAGAATTGCCATGAAACTACCAGTTCTGCTGCATGCACTGCACATGCTGGAAAGGCACGATTGCTGAGAGGTAACAAGAGCATTCTTGCTGTTTGAATGAGTTTATTTTAATGTGCATGTTTCAATTAAGAAACGTGCTGTTTGGAGCTACTGCTGTTGGCAATTTGTGATCGTTTTTAGTTCTCTTCTTCACTCTGCTGCTTTTGCTTTTGTTTGTCCCCTAACTAACTTTTAGCAAATATTAAAGATATAAAAACATATCCATTCTCATTCAGCTTTTGTTAAGAATTTAATGGGTGGGAGCATAAATACTTAAATATGGATGTCAAATTCTCGTATTGTTTTCTCTGTTAACTTTCAGAAGTGCATGAGTGTTAACACATGAAAAATGAATAAATATATGCTGCTATAAATGTATCATGACTACAAACCAGGAACAATAGGAACTGCAATAAATGCTACATTAATTAATGACTACCTGGCCAGTTACAAGTGACAATCTGATAAATGATTTGAATGTCATGGCCGAATATAGCTGAACGTTATAGCTTTGATTGAATCAAGGTTGACAGAGAATGGACAAATATTAATAAATTCAAAAACATTTATCAGAAATAATCAAACTTGTTTGTCAAATCATATGTAGCACTGAACCGTAAGTATATAAGTTAGTATTAATTTAAGAAAAACCTATATTTTGTTACTCTTATTCTGAATATAATTTTTTTAGTGGTTTGCTTTTTCTAAATGATTGAAGGTGTTTTATCTTTTTCCTAATGTGTGTGTGTGTATATATATATATATCTGTTACAATCCAAATTGATTTTATTATTATATGCAGGAAATCCAACAAAGCACAGATTCAAATTTTCTATACGTCAAGCAAAGCTGCCTTTTTATGAAAAAAAGGATTCAAGTCAACTTCAAGACAATAGCACTAACATGTCATTGGCACAACAATTCAATGCACTTGCAAAATCTGATGCAGCTGCTGAGGACTGTAGACAACTTCCCATGGTGGAACGGCTAGAAGGGCTATTTGAAAATAATACATCTCCCTGTTCTTCTGACAAGGTTTCATCCTTTTCATATTGTTATCGTATATTCTTGATGATTTAAAGTGAAGTCTTTTTCAGTATTTAAGTTTGATTGACAGTTGAGAAGGATCCATAAAAGAAAAGAGACAAGATTGCTTACCGGGGCAAAACGAGTTTTACCTTCACCCTCTAGTAGATACAATGTGGCCAATGAGGACATTTTGGACTCCTTTGACTACGATGAGTCAGGCAAGGATGGTGTAAGTTCTTTTAAATGTAAAAGACAGTATCTTTTCTCAAAAGTGTTAAAATGGTACTATAAATAGCATGTATTCTACCATTTTTGAGACATATTAAAACATTCTCATCTACAAGATAAATGGTACGTGTATTTTTGGTATTGATTAGTTTCTGGTCTAGGCATTTTAGAAGAGGTTGTGATTAAAAGTTCGGAGTAAATGATGGTTTGTCCCTTTGAGTTGACTGAATGCAAGCATTAGCTTTTCTTTCACAGGAGAACAATGGCATGAGAGTCAATATGTCTTCCTCAAAAGGTAGAGAACAAACGATGTCAGATCTCTTTCAGGAAGCCTTGAATGCTGCTCCTGTGGAGGAAAACGGTGTTGGTTTTATTAGCAGGTTTAAGGGAACCCGGTAAGCATCTTATCTTGTGACTGTTTCTGTGTTCATAATTGTTCTCTGAGGTATTAACACTGGATATTAAGTATCTTTCAGTTGCAATCATTTACTGAGCATTATGATTTGTGGCATTGGTTTTGTTGATCCAAATCATAATCTAAAACCTGTGCAGTTATGGATTTTCTGATCGACTGCAGAATGTCCTAGACCATGAGAAACAAGAACATAAGCAATTTATGAAAATCTTACACTTGGGACAAAAATCGCATGGTATGAAAAATTACTGACTTAGGAATTTCACAAGTTCTTTGTAATTGTATATTTATACATAGACAATAAGATGAGATGTGACACGAATATTTCTGCAGGCAGCCAATACTTGATGTTTTGCATGTGTCACACTATTTTTTAATAAATTGTGGTTGTCGTTCTTTTCAGATGAGATAAAATGCATAGATGTACGGATATTGGCAAAAAGCTTTGAAGCAAAACTGATGATCTGTAAGTGTATGGTTGAAAAGAAACTGGAGGTAAGGTGTTAACAGAAGATATTATTCTTCCAATAAACAATGAAAGGAGCTTTTGCATATCATCAATCAGGCTAGAGGGCATTTCTGTTAATTGAACTCATGAAACAATATCAAGAAAAAGAGCACTGAATGATGCATGATGTCTCTCGTCCTTGGATTCAACAATAAAGAAGAAATCTAAGTTCTGGTGTAAGAGGTCCAAGCTGTGCCATTTGAGTTTTGTGGTACATGCTAATATCGTTATAAGTATAATTTGTTCTCTCATTTAACCATTGGATTTTGAAGAACAACATAAATTAGAACACTGCACTTTCATAACCTGTTGATCAATTTAGAAAACATTATACATATCAAATTTTTATGACCATAAAGATAGAATCATGGACAAGACCTGTAATGCAACTTTTTTAGTCCCTAATTTTCACAAATTTCTGTTTTCTAGTGGATTGACATTTCGTCAAACACTTAGCATATTGCTGGTTATGCTAATTTTCTGAGTTTGATTGATGTAGGCAGATTATTTGTTTGCATATATGAAGGTTTCACTCTTAAAAACATCTCAGATCATAAGAAGTAAAGGGGACATTTAAGCAAACAGTTTGTATGCATCTATATAAATGAGACCAGTGAAGTACAAGATCCATTAACTGATTTAACTCAGAAATTTCAGAATATATATAACAGTAATAATTGCTCTTTAACATACCATTAATGTTGTCCAAACCTCCAACTATGCAGCCAGCATGTACAAAATCCCACAAAGTAGGCGCCACTTCATGAGTCAACACCTTCACTAAACTCATGTCTAGTCCAACTATGAATCGCTGCCTTTGGGTAGTCTTGATGCCTCCTTCAAGCTCACATGAGGCTTTTCCAACTTGTTACAGCACCTTTTAATAGAAGACAATGCCTACCAAGGCTGCGGCTCATGAGGACTATGCTGTGGTCAGGTAAAGAAGGCTGTGCCTAGGATTTGCAGCCATGTAATGCCCCTTTTGTATAGTCAAAACCCTCATAAAAATGACTCTAGAATTAGGATGATAATGTAATGTCCCTTATAAGAAGATCCTTATTTTCCACCTTGCACACGAGAATTACTTCTTAAAGGAAATATTAGTAATAGATATTAATAATCAAATCAGGGTTAGTAACCACATAAACAGTATCAACATAAATCAATAATTCAATTATTCGATCCTTAAGTCGATTCATACTTAGGGTTGTCTATTATATGTTAATCTTATTCATTTTCAAACCCTAGTGGAGATGGGGTACTATCTCTTGTTAGGTTGCATGAATCATCCTCTACGGGTAGTGCCTTTGTATGATGTAACACATGCCCATTCCACCTTAGGTCTTACTAAGTGCCCTTGTATGATGTAACACATGTCCATTCCACCGTAGGTCTTATTCATTGCCTAAGTATGATGTAACATGGTCCATTCCTTGTTTTGAACATTCCTTAATATCCTTGCAAGCATATGTCATTTTATTCTACCTTAATTATGCCATTATGTAAATTAGAGATAATACATGTTAGAATCATGGCAAGATTCATACCTTAAGAGGACGCTGGATCTGTGTATGACTGGATGATAGATTTATATTCTTTCAGTATTACCTTGTCTGCTGCGACTGAACCAAATCTGAGCTTGATATATCAGTTTCTTGATAATTTAGAATTGGTTCTGTGTTGATCTCGTTCTTGATCTATACCAATGATGATAGTGAGTGTCGATCCGCTATTAATATATTGCTGTTATGCATGAAGTGGTTGATGTGGGAAGCCAATTATGAGATATGGCGAATGGTCTGATGCTGGGTGATAATTATATTCGTTGCTAGCTGATGATGGTAGGCAATCGCTGCTGAGTTGGTATCTTGCGATATGTGAATTGCAATGAATGTACTCCGATGATATGAGTTATACTTGTCTGATTTCTTTCTATTGCTGATTTTATTTGATGCTTGTATATTTATCAGTGCTGATTGATGATTGATTGATAACTGAATGTTTGCTTCATATTCATAATATATATTAGACTCAGAAATATTGCCTGGACTGTTCTTTCCATCTGCATTGAGATTTGGTTATACTCTTATTTTTTATCTCTCCTCCTAATTGATTCCTGAAAACTCTGATTTTTCCTCTTATCGATCCCTGCCTTGAGAGAGTGGATTGATCACATTTAAAACACTTGAAGCGCTGCATCTCCCAATGGTTACAGCGATTACCTCTTCAAGAGGTTCTCTGCCTTTCATAACTCTTAACCTTCGTTGTTTGCTTTTCTTAAGTGGCATACGGTTTTTATGAGATCGGCGTCTCTTTCCTTAGAGACCCGATCCTCTTAATATAAGATTTATGGTTTGTTAGTTTTCATACTAATCGCTGTGCAGCCTTAACAATTATATATTTGCTGCTCCTTATTCATATTTCCTTAGACTTTTGTCTTATGTGTTGACTTAACATAATCGTTGTATGCTATGAACAACGATTACTTTTGACTTATATAATAAAAGCTGATATTAGGGAATTGCTGACTTTATAATTGGTTAGAAAGGCTTATTATTACTTTATTTATTTGTTGCCTTTCTCATATAAAGCGGATCTGATCTTAGGCATTATTTAATAACTTTAATAATGTCTTATATAATATATTAATGGTGAATAATAATATCTTCATTTATTTTATTAGTGTTATATATTGAATTAAATAATAATATTATTATTTATTCAAATTGACTAAACACCGTCTTTATCATAATGCTTAAATTTTAATTTAAACAATGCCTTAATATGGGAACATGATAGATAAATCCCTTCACAATCTTCATTACAATCTTAGCCAAAATTCCATAAATTTGTATTTGATTTCAAATCTCCAAAATTTATCACTAAAACCCTCTGGAAACCAATACACAAACTCTGTAAGAAATGTTATATATCTTTCTGCTCCAAAGCCTTCGAAAATCTGAATCAAGTGCACCTGTGAATCTTGTGTGAATCCACCAAGGATGATTGAATGGGTGTTCGTCCACACAACTAAATACCCAAGGGTTTTCATCGTAGGGTTTGCTGAACTAGAAAACTCCAGCTCTCAAAGAAAACTCTCCGTGAAAATGAAATGTCAAGAAGTGCTTTTTGGCTCCCATCACTTTTATATCCTTCTTTGAGAGAATTACTTTATTTTCTTTTAATTTTTTTCATTTTCCCATTCACATAAAGTGACCCACTTTATAATTTTCCATTGACATAAAATAAAGTCACTTTATTAAAATCCAAAATTCAACCATTTAATTAATTAAATATAAATAATCCTTAGGAACTTAGGACTATTTAAAATTTAATTAATTAATTATTCCCTTACATCACCTGACTTAGCCTACGGGAATTAAATAGGCTAATGGTCTCCTGCAAATGTCTCATTCAAAAGAAGGGGACATTACAGTCCTCCCTTCCAAAAATTGCTTGCCCACAAGCAATTGCAAATTCAGATGCTGAAGAATCTGCTCTCCCTCCCAAGTGGCATCCTCTAGGAGCAAGTCTCTCCATCTAATCAAATACTCTTTGAGCACTCTACTCCTCAATCTCCTCTCTTTGACATCCAAGATAGCATCAGGAACCATAACCAATCTGCCCTCCTCATCGAAGGGTGGAAGCTCAGGAGATGTAGCGCTATGCTGCCCAAGTGCTTTTTTGAGGCAATAAATGTGAAACACATTGTGAATTCTGCTACTCTCAGGCAATTCCAATTCATACGCCACCTCTCCTATGTTAGCTTGCATTATAAGCTATCTATAGTCAGTTACTTTTTGGTTGTGGTTGGTGAGTGGTTACCCTCTCGATGGTTGTAATTAGTTGGCGACAATTGGCAGTTTATAAGGAACCGTCCTCCACTTCTTTATATGTCATTCATGCTGGTTGCATGGACACATTATTCTGGAGGTAATACATTGCTATAGACATGTTGGAACATATTCTGAAAAATAATGATATCATCTGTTGTGAGCATTTGACTGTAAATTGTTATGAAGCTTTTGTATGTTTTGCATAAGTTATTTCGTTTACTTTCTTGTGATTGAAACTTAGTCAATTAGATAGTAAACATTTTGGCGCCGTTGCCTATTCGGAGTCGGGTTGAAGGGTGACGAGTTGAGTAGTCGATGATGAGTTGAGTAGTCGGTGACGAGTTGAATAATCGGTGACAAGTTGAGTGGACGGTGACTATGGCGTTATAATGGGTCAGCCAATTTAGTCGAGTGAAGAACCGCAACCCACTGAAGAGATAGAAGAATAGCATCAGGAAGAAAGAAGTGATAGAGTAGAAAATGACCGAGAAGACGACTTGACACAAGACCTTGTACATCTGTGGAGCGTATGGGTGAGGCAACACGTACGGAACGAAGCCCATCGTAGAGAAATACCAAAAGAGATAATCTGGGAAAATCTGGAAGTGAATAGGGAAGTTGGTAATCTCCTCACTCGTCTTCCGAGACTCTTGGCAAGGAACTATCTAATCTTGCAAGACCTATGCGAAGAAAGAGAGAGGGAGCAACGTCGTCAACAGATATTACAACGGTACGAGGAGCGTGACACTAATCAACGTCGCACGCCATACAATTAATGCCCTTATATCCAAATAAGTATAGACAACCACAAAGTGGTAAGGAAACACCTGAGTACGAAACATGGAGATCATTGAGAATACAAGAACAAAGGGAAAGAAGGAGATTGAAAAGAATCATTGAAGAAACATAAGGGTTATTACCCGAGAGCGACAACCCATCGAGGGGACGGAGCAAAAGCAGAAGTGTCAGCCAGAGTCGTAGTCGGGAGGAGAAGAAAGTTTCTGGCGTACAATGTAATATCTCCAATGGGATCTGCCCGAATTTTCTGATTTTTATTTCTGCTCAAATACTAACTCAGAATTCTGATTTTTATTTTCTGATTTCAAACAAAATATAACAGCGAACAACAAGTGCCAAAATATACCAAATAAACATGCCAAAAGATACTACAATTTGCTGGTCATATCAAACATGAAATCCACCATGAAATACACAAGATATGGCCATCCAAATGCAACATAAAATCTGATTTTCTGAAGATAACTTCTGCTGTTACAAATCTCAGTATATAGACTGAAAATTACATCAAAAGCATGGGCTAAACATGATCAAACATGGCCCGGAATGCTGCAGTTCAAATCAGACCTAAACCCTAGGTTTGTACATACCAAATGATGATGATTGATTCTCAAACAAACCCTCCAAATGATGGCGCATGCAAAGATGAAGACGGCTGCTAGGTTAGGGTTTAGAAAACCCTCTAATGATGAAAATCTCCTCCTTCCAAGCCAAATCGCCCTCCTCCAAAGGTGGCGCTCAAGTCTAGGGTGAAACCCTTGTGCAATATCCACACAAAATGCCACAAACAATGCTGCTCCAAATCTGATCTGCAATTCTGAATATGCAATAATGCTCCATACCTCCAATGTCTCCAATGAAGTGCAAATAGAACTCCGTTATGAGTCCTCCACAAGATGAGCTAGGTTTTCATCCAACTCACCGTATTTACAAGGGTTTTTGTCCTTGGAATGTAGGCCAACCAAAGTTGCAGCCAAAGAGAGAATCTCTATGAGAAAATATGATATGAATGGATAATGAAATGACTCCCAAATGTCTTGCTTTTATAGCCAACTCTTCTCCCAAATCAAACTTGGCCGACCTCCTCTTGATATTTTATTTTATTTGCTTTTTTCCCCTTTTCCTCATGGTTGACCTCATACTAGGCATGTTGGGCGACCAAACACAAATAAAATATTTTATTCCTTCCTCCAAGAGGAGCGAACCTCTTTTGGCACTTATCATTTCATATTTGACCTTACACTAGGTCATCCATCACAAAGGAATTTTATTTTGATTTATTGTATTTTCTTCTTCAATTTGGCCGACCATCCTTTTAGTTTCCTTTATTTCTTTTTTTCTCTCTCCTTGGTCGCTCACCTCTAGGGCAAATTATTTTATTTATTTTAAATTCACCAATAAGCTCACAAAAATATACAAAGTCATTTCTCATCATCAATTTGCCCTAATAACTTGATTAAATATAGTATTTAATCAATTAGGTCATTCCCTAGCCCTTCCGGCTTAGCCTATGGGAATAGGATAGGCTAACCGACTCCATTTGGTGATCACTCAAAAAATGGGGACATTACATACAACAAAACACAAATGTGCGACAACACATGAACAAGGATTGGGAGGAATTAGCAAGGCAATTACCACTCCCAGACGAGATAGAAGATCTTGTCGACCAAGCAGGCAACTCAACCATACGATTCACATCAATCGACAAGTGGGAAGAGCAATCATGGCAAGGTTCACCCTCAGAGACACATGAAGACATTACTCGACGGGTTGAAGAGTTGTGCATCGGTGAGCGAGAGCCTACAACTCCGGGACTAGAGGAGCATAGGAAAGACCCATGGGCAACAAGAGCGCGTGGTTTGCTGAGGAATGATGAGTGAAGGACACCTGCGTGGCTGAGACTGCGCGGAAAGCACCAGAACGTATGGGTCAAAACTCTCCGACTAGAAACCAAATACTAAAGTTGTGCTAAGGAGGAAAAATGGTGATTCCGTCGATCAGTTCGAGTGTCGAGAGGTAAAAGCTCTTGAAGTTTCTTGGGAATGGATTAGAAGATCCGGTAAGACATTGTAAAACATGTGAAACTATATGGGTGGCCAACGGATAGGACGACAGGTCCTATTGGTTGTGGGCATTTCCAACAACTTTGAGGGGTATAGCCATAGATTGATATACTGAATTAGAGGCAAATTCCAAAGCTAGTTGGAGCACACTGAGAAAAGCATTCGAAGAATTCAAACTACTCTGGGATGATAACAAGATAGTGGCAGAAATTTATAACACAAAACAAGGAAATCACGAGAATGTACGAGCCTATAATCATAGGCTAAAGGAACTCCTTGTGAATTTGGAAAAGAAACTAGCCAATGGTTTGAAAAAAAGGTGGTTCATTGAAGGACTAATTCTATTACTAAAGAAGAAAATGAAGGTAGTACTCCCATCATCGTACGCCGAGGCATACAACTGGGTGATGGACATTGAAAGTGAAGAGAAGATGTCATTGCGCGGAAAGAAGAAATCAGATGAAAGCTCAGAGGAAAGCAGTGATAATGAATCTAAAATTGTACAAGCACTCCGAAAGGACATGATAAGAATGATGGAGTTCAAAGCAACAAAATAAATAAGGAAAGTAAAGAACTATGGTGCACAAAATGTAATATTGAGGGTCATGTCAAGGCAAACTGCCCCAAGAAGATGTTCCGCGACATATGTCAGGTGATGGGGCATTCCATTAAAGAGTGCCCATATAATTTGAAAAAGAGGAGCACCCAAGTGCTCTTCATATAGGGCGAACACTCTACTCCACCGACTACACCGCCAAAACAAAACAATTAGAATGCATCACCAGGCGGGTATCAGAACAACCGAAGAGGAAATAACAGGTTCAATAACAACAGTGGGGGGAGAAGCCGCATACAATATGACGTGAAAGGATGACCAATGATTCAATGTTGCCAATGTAGTGAATGGGGGCACTTTGCAAGGGAATGCCAGAATAATAACCAGAACAAAGTGAATGCATTATGCAAATGGTGTGGGCCCGGTGACCACGAAGATAATGACTGTTCAAAGCAAAGGGTAATATCAACTTGATCAATATAGAAGAAGAGGACAAAGTCTTTGTCGTTACTCGAGCATAAGCAAAGAAAGCAATCTATCCCAATCCTCGAATTGAGAAGGAAAGACTGTGATGCAAGAAAAGAAGTTGAATACACCATGGAGACAGAACGGAGGCATTCAAATAAAAAGGCAAGCACAACCACTTGGTCGGAGTCCAATAGAAATATTGCAAGTTAGGTGCTGCAAACCACAGTTCCAATACAGATGGCCGATCTTCTACAGGGCATGCCGCAATTGAGGATGGCATTATCTAATGTGGTGGAAGAGAAACCAATCCAGAAAAATGATGACGAGGATGTTATAGTAGAACCACCACCATGCGGCGAGCAAGTTGTTGACCCAAGGTTGCTTGCAATCAATGAAGGAAAGAGACCATCTGTCGTACATATGGAAATTCTCGAGAGGAACCTCACAAACACTATAGTCGACGGGGGCTTCGGGGTGAATGTGCTACCTGAGGAGACCTGGAAAAGTCTCGGGAAACCCACCTTGTGGCCACAAAACTTGTAGTTGGTGGGAGCTGATCAGCGCGGAATCAAAGCGCTGAGAGTGCTAATGGCTCAAAAGGTAAAGATCGGCACTCAACAATTTTTATTGAATTTAGTAGTCATTATAGCACACAATGCAACATAGGATGCACTACTTGGCCAAGGGTGGCTAATAGCCGCCAAGGCCGACCACAACTGAAAGAGGAATACATTGTCAATAGAGGACAAGGATAAAAAGTTTGTGATTGACCTGAGAATTCAGATTGTCAGTGAAGAAATGGCATTTGACTCTGATTCAAACGGAGGAGAGACATCTGCCAGAGAGAGAAGAGGGCCTATGCAACCCAATGATGAAGGGATGTTGAAATTACAAGAGTGTTCTAAAGACAAGACAAGCTCACTCAATGGGCTTTTCCATTGGTAGATGGAAGAATACGAGGTTTTCAACTAGAATGCAATATAATTCAAATAGGAGAAATTGGAGTGAGTTCTCTATCGACGAGTGAAGCACTCGGGAACTCTCGGTTGACGAGTGAAGCACTTGGAAACTTTCGGCCGATAAGTGAAGCACTGGGCAAATCTCGGCCAACAAGTGAAGTACTCGACAATTCCGGCCGACAAGTGAAGCACTCGGGAGCTCTCGGCTGGCAAGTGAAGTACTCGACAATTCTCGGCCGATAGGTGAAGCATTCAGGAGCTCTCGGCTGACAAGTGAAGCACTCGGGAGCTCTCGGCCAACAAGTGAAGCACTCGGGAGCTCTCGGCTGAAAAGTGAAGCACTTGGGAGCTTTCGGCCAACAAGTGAAGCATTGCTGACAAGTAAAACACTTGACGGAGAGAATTCTAGACAGATGAGTGAAACACTCGACAGAAGGAACTCTCGGCTGGCAAGTGGTCAAACACTCGGCAAGAAAGATTCTTGGTTGACAAGTTACAACCTTGAGGAAGATAATACTCAACTGAGAACAAGTCATACCTTCCCAACAACATATGAAAAATACAGAGGGAGATGTTGAAATAGACAGTAACCGGCACATAAATTTTCTATTAGGCTAAGTCGGAGGACTAAGGGAATGACCTAATTGATTAAATATTGTATTTAATCAATTTTATTGGGCAAATTGAAGATGTGCAATGACTTCTTATATTTTTGTGAGCCTATTGGTGAATTAAAAATAAATAAAATAATTTGCCCAAGAGATGAGCGACCCAAGGAGGAAGAAAAAGGAAGGAAAAAATAAAATAAATCCAAATAAATTTCCTTGGAGGTGGACGACCTAGGAAGAGTTCTAAAAAAATAATAAAAAGTGCCAAAAGAGGTTCACTCCTCTTGGAGAAGATAATAAAAATAAAATAAGAATATTTTATTGTTTTTGGCGCCTAGCATGAGGTCGGCCAAGATGGGAGAAGAAAAAACAAAATAAAATATTATATTTTGCCAAGATGAGGCTGGCTAGGGCTGGAATTAGAGGAAAGTCGGCTATAAATATAAGGTTTTTTGGAGTCATTTCATCATCCATTCATATCATTCTTTCTCATAGAGATTTTCTCTTTGGCTGCAACATTCGTTGGGCTATATTCCAAGCACGAAAACCCTTGTGAATATCGGTGAGTTGGATAGAAACCTAGCTCAGCTTGTGGAGGATTCATAACGGAGTTCTATTTGCACTTCATTGGAGCATATTGCATATTCAAATTTTCAGATCAGAGTTTGAGCAGCACTTGTGGTGGTATTTTATGTTGATATTGCATTAAGGTTTCACCCTAGATTGGAGCACCACCCTTGGAGAAGGGTGATTTGGCTTGTGGGAGGCAATTTTCATCATTGGAGGGTTTTCCAAACCCTAACCTAGCAGTCGTCTTCATCCTTGCAAGTGCCATCACTTTGGAGGGTTTGTTGAGCATCATTCTTCATTATTTTGGTATGTACAAACCTAGGGTTTAGGTCTGATTTGAACAACAGCATTTCGGGCCATGTTTGATCATATTTAGCCCATGCTTTGGATGTAATTTTCAGTCTTCATATTTTGATTTGTAACAGCAGAGTTTAATTCAGAAAATCAGACTTTTATGATGCATTTGGATGGCTATACTTTGTGTATTTCATGTTTGATATGATCAGCAATTAGAAGTATCATTTGGCATGTTTATTTGGCATATTTTGGCACTTGTATGTTCACTGTCATATTTTGTTTGAAATCAGAAAATAAAAATCAGAAATCAGAATTAGGGTTTGAGTAGAAATAAAAATCAGAATTTTAGGGCAGATCTAGTTAGGGATTTTACAGTGGTATCAGAGCTTTGATCTTGCCAGTCTGAAGGGTTTTACATGTATGAATCTCGAAGATAGAGAAAATATCACATACAGAAGAAGGCAGCAGTTTGTTGGTTCAGATTTTGAAGAAGAAGCTATCATGGGTGACAAAAATAATGAGGATCCTAGCACAAGGGATATTCTCAATGATATTGCTAGAGGACAATGAGACCTCATGCAACTTTTGTCGCAATTTGTGTGGCATAACATGGGAAATAATGGAGACAATAGAAGCAATGGGAACAATGGCAACAATGGAGAAGCTAGCAATTCTGGAAATAATGCCGATACTCACCCTCATGCATCTCATGCATCCGTGGTTAGACCTCTTATGCCTACTTTCTTGGATCAGCAAGGAGCTTCGGAGAATGGACACCAAGATGCAGGTGAGAGTTTCAGTGATTACATGAGAGAGTGGCAATCACTAGGTGAAGAATTCCAAGCTGCCATGTGTTTGCATGATTTTTGCCAATTGAAGTACAGGAACATAGATCGACCTAGAGGAGAAAGAGGCAACAATAACCATGACTTGCAAAGAAAATTGGGAAAGGTAAATATCACGCCTTTTGATGGTTCGGGAAAAATCACAGCACGAGCATGGATCTAGAAGTTGGATAACTATCTCACATTGAACCCTATGTTTGAGAGAGATGCCATTTAGTATGCTACATTACACTTGGAGGGAGATGCTCTTGATTGGTGGTACAATGGTATGGTGACTCAAGGACATAGCCTTGTTACTACTTATGTGGATTTCTCACATAGGCTAATTGATAGATTTGATGAGACAAATCCTAAGCAGTTCTTTAGAGAATTGGCTTAACTCAAGCAAAAGGATTTAGTGGGCACCTACATTTCTAAGTTTCAGAAGCTTGCAGTATTGGTTCCTAATGTGTCGGAAAATAGATTGACCTACTTTTTCATTGAGCGTCTAGAGGAGCCACTTCGTGGATGGGTGAAAGCCCTAGATCCACCATCTTTGAGAGAAGCCATTAAGAGGGCCAGAGGTATGAAGTTTTCAGCACCTTCCAAGCCCAAGTTTCAGGGTAAGCCTCACTTCCTCAAGAAAGGACCCAAGGAAGAATTTTCAGAAGGAATGGCCCAAGAGGACAACACCAGACATAGAGGCGAAGAATGAGTTGAGAAGGAAGAAGTTATGCTTCTCGTGCAAGGAGCCTTGGGAGCCTGGTCACAGATGCCTTGGGAAAGGCAAAGTACACTTCACTGAGGTCACTTCCGACATTGATGATGATGAAGTCCAAGACACTACTTTGGAGAGTGATCATGAGGAGCAACAACAGTTGGAGTGTAGTGTCCCCTTTTTCGTGAGCATCAGAGTTCGAAGGGTTAGCCTATCATTTGACCCTTGTAGGCTAGTGTGGTGGATTAGAGGGTCCAGTTTGTGCGTTATGGAGCTCTTTAGGTGGCAGTTGTTAGTGTTTATCTCTCCAGATCCTTCATATGTTCGGAGGCATTGATATTCAGAGGTTTCTGGTTTCGTTTTGAGGGACTTACTATTTATAGTAAGTCAATGGATGTTAGAGAGGGACCCTTACTATTTTTAGTAAGGCAGTTGGGTGCACAATGGATACAATGGTTAACTCCCAGGTTCAGACGGAATTAAGAAATAATGATTATTTGTGGAGTTATGTTATTTTAGTTATTAATAAAGTGATTACTTTATTAATAATTAATTATAAAGTGCATTATAAAGTTATATTTTAACTTTATGTTAATGGGGCCACTTTATGACTTAAAGTTAATTAATAAAAGTACTTTTAAGTGAGCACCTAATTAATGCTTTATTATAAAGTCAACATCAAAAAGCATTTAATATTATTTAAATGATTATTAAAGCCTCTAAAGGGGAACAACCTAATTTGGAGAGAGTATATAAGTCACCAAAAAGCAAATGAAAAGGCATCATTTGATCATTTTACAATTTGAAGTTTGATGTTTTGGAGAGCTCTTCTCTTGGAGAAGAAGAAACTAGGGTTTCAACATAATTGGCATTGGAGAACAAAGTTTTCTTCATTGTTTCAGCATTCTGAGGTTGTAAAATACTAGCTAAAGATTGCCTGTGAGATTGGCTTCATCCAGAAGTCAACATTGTGCTTCATTGGAGAATATATCAAGGGTTTCAAAGAATTATTTATTTGCAGATCAAAAGTTTAAAGTTTATGCAAATCTGAGTGATTATCTTCAAAGATTGTTCAAGGGTTTGGAGATTAATCATCTAAGTTCAGAGATATCTGTTGTGAATGATTTTGCCCTGTTTGACAACCATTGGATGTATTGAATCTGCTCCATATATTGATGTCTTCACTTTTGAGGACATTACAACGTTGTACCATGCCATATTAATGGAGATTGAGCATTCCAGTTGCTGTAACAAGTGTGACAGACCTGTATTTTGCATGGCAACGTAATGGGTATGTAAAATGCTTCATATTTTGGCAATATATTTTTCTGGGTATTGGGTGCTTAGATAATAGGGGATATTTTCTCAACTGGGTACTTAATATTTTGTCAAAATACTGTGTATTTTGGGAGATATAGAAATCTGGAATTTTCAGCTGTGTATTCCCAATACAATTTCAGTTTTGAGTTAAAAAATTATTATTGCAACATCTCCTGTTTTGCTACATTATATTGTTGTATCAAACATTGCCAATATATCACAAACATTTATCAAAATAAACCAAACAAGGCAGAAAATTTGTGTTAGCAAATGTCCACCTGGGGTGGGACATTACATTGGTATCAGAGCAGTTTCCTGCCACCCTGTTGGGGTTTAAATAAATTATTCATTGAGCTCACAGTTATCACACTAGAGTGAGCAACACTCTTTCTTTTGTCAGCTACATTGTTTTCTAGTCCAGTTTTAAAAATGAGTTCAAGCAGTGGTGAAGTAATAGTATCAGGTGATTGGGAGTGGTTAGCCAGAATGCTATATGAACAAGGTAGTAAACTTGGCGGATCATCGCAATCCAGATATGATACTTTGTACATTTTGAGAAGGTTGAAAGAAAATTTAAGTCTTGTTGGACAGTCACCTCCAACGTTGCTACAGATAGCTATGACTCCAGTAGTGACTTCATTGGGTGAGCATAGGTATTTGAGACACACTGACAGTGAGATTAGACTCATTATTGCCCTATGCATCAGTCAGATTATGAGGATTACAGCTCCTCGGGCTCCCTATGATGTGATCACAATGAGAGAGGTTTTGCAGTTGATTGTTGACAGTATGGGTGGGATAGGAGATGTTAGTAGTCCTACCTTTGGAAAGAAGGTAAAGATTTTAGAGATGATGGCACCGGTGAGATCATGCATTGTCATGATTGACTTTGAATATCATGATCTTGTTTCGCAGTTGTTCCGACTCTTCTTGGAGTCCATCAGTGAGAAGCATGATAAATTTGTTTAGGCCTACATGCGAGTTATTTTGACTTCCATTATTAATAATAGTGATGATTTATCTCAGCCTATCATATCATTACTTCTAGCTGTTTGTAAGCAAGAATATGTGTCATCTTCAGTTGCTTATGACTTAGTGTGCTGTGTCTTCGAACAGTGTGAAGACAAGTTGAGGCCCTATTTGGTTGAGGAGCATGTACAAGAAAGGAGGGTGAAATTTGAAGAGAATGTTGGTACTTTCAGCGCTCAAGAAGTTGTTATCAGTCATGGTAACAATTCTGATTTTTATGACAGTAGTCTTTCCCTTGAGTGTAATGATGATTTAAAAGTCATGGCAAGTTCAGAAAGTGTTGTGGGAGAGACCTTGAGTATTGGCACACAAGATACAAGTGTCAAGAATGAGGATTGCATGGTGAATTTGACCCACAACAGTTCTGATTTTCATGACAGTAGTGATGAAACTTTGCATCAACATGATACAACAGTGACTTCACATGTGCACAATGCTTCTATTGAGTTGTCACATGAAGGTACTCAAGAATTGGGTACTAATGATGCATTGTGTGATGTGGATTCATGTCATGATGAGTCTGGTTTTTCAAATCAGACCTTAGGAAACAAGTTGGAAAATTCAATTAGTGGCATTGAATCCCAGGATTGTGAGTTGGATGGACATGCATTTACATTGGAAGCAGAAGTGTGTGAAGATAATGTTATATCGGCAGCTTCTACATTACCAGTTGAGCCATCCTTTGAGGTACATAGCAGCAGGACCTTAGTTCTTGATGTGTGCATTGATGATAGCACACATGATGCTGCTTATCATGAGGTGAGTGATGTTGATACAGCCTCATATCACAGTGCAGATTTCGAATCAACAAATTTGTATAGGAGTCTTAAGTTGCAGAGTCCTCATCATTTGGTTGGGCAACTAAAGGTGAATGACAATATGATTGCCACAGCCATTGAGCATTTTGATGTTGCTCGACAAATGTTGGCTACTTTTGGTTGGAGTACTCCTATGACAGATGAGCATGGTGATAGTGGTCTTTCCCTTGCTGAGTTTCATGCACTTCGAGAAGCAATTGGAATAATGAAACAAAATTATCTACAGTTACTTGCTGACAGGGATTATCTTCTTGAGTGGGATTGTATTTGTTATGATGGCCTAAAGGGAAAGGAGGAAGAAGTTGATGAGCTCACCTATGAGCTCGAGGTGACTATGGACTCGTTGAAGAGCACTTAGTTGGCCCTTCAAGAGTTACAGTCACGGGTAGAGGAGCTTACCGTGGAGTTGAGTTTAGTACAGTCTTCACCATCTTTTGATAGAGTTCAGGTTTCCATGGCAGCAATTGGTGATGATCTTGTATCCACGAGTTGTGGTATTGGATGTGTTGAGGATGTGGCAACATCCATTACTGTCGCGGGTGCAGATGACCTAGATGGGATGAGTACTTTGGTTGAGAGCAACAGAGAACCACATGTTGCAACAGGTTCTCCTAAGGTTAGTTCCATGGCAGGTGATGCAGGGCAGATTATTGGTAGCTTTTGTGATGCAATGATGGATTTTCTAGAGAGTTGTGTGACAGTTCATGTTACTATTCCATCTTCATAGGAGATATGCAGAGCATCATCTAGTTGGGAGGTTGGTTCTCAAGTTGATTTGTTTCCCTCTCCTGGAAGCAAATCAGTCATTCCATCCCATGCAGCTGGTAGGGCAGATTATTGGTAGCTTTTGTGATGCAGTGATGGATTTTCCAGAGAGTTGTGTGACAGTTCACGTTACTATTCCATCTTCACAGGAGATATGCAGAGCATCATCTAGTTGGGTGGTTGGTTCTCAAGTTGATTTGTTTCCCTCTCCTGGAAGCAAATTAGTCATTCCATCCCATGCAACTGATTTTGATCGACAACTTGTTGAGCCACAGAGTTGGAGAGATCAACTAAAGGTTACAGGAAAGAAAGTTGATTCAACCTTATCTCGTTTTGATTGCACTCATAAGTATGTTGAGTACCTTCTTTGGATAGCAGAGTTTGAGGAGAGACGGTATGGGGTCTCGACTGGTACTCACCTTCGTGATTTAAGGTTTATTAGGAGTGCTTTGGAGGAGATAAAATCAGAATATCTCCAATTATTTCATGATAGAGAGTATGCTATTGGGTACACAGAAAGGGTTGACAGAGCATCTACCCAATTAGCCATTCGGGATCAGAGCTGTGAGCCATCTTCTGATTCGAGTGATGAGGAGAGTATTCCCCATGACTATGATGGTCAACTGTTGACACAGGGAGGTGCTTTTCACCTTGACTGCATAGTGAGGAGTGCTCATCACTTCTCCTTTAGTCCACACATTGATGACATGATGACACGTAGGTGTGGATTGGCTTAGGATTTATACCATCCATTGTGGGATGAAGGGTTGCCATCTACAAAAGGTGGAACTAGAGATTACAGGTGTTTGACTCGGATATGTTCAGAGGTTTACTTGCAGGGTTAGTGTTTAGTTTCCCATCATGCTGACTTGTATCCGGCAGAGTTTGCTACTTCTATGTCATAGAAACTACCTGTGGATGCATGGCTTCAGAGAGATTATGGTATCAATAGACATGATGGCTTAGTTGGATATCACATCCATGAGAGTTTAGTAGAGAATAGAGGCAAATTTGGTGTAGCAAATGCTTTCAGATATTCTTATCTCCACATGACAGATGGATGTAAGTTTAGGTTGCATTGGGATCTAGGTGGTGACCAGTTTGGTATGTCAGTTGGGTTGGATCTCGGAGAGTTACTTCACCATTCTCAGCATGGTGAAGTTAACATCAGATTAGTGCAGAGGAAGTCAAAAGGTATCAGGCAAGGCAGACTTTTATTTTGGATTTGGGATCTAGGTATATTTTGTTGGTCACTCTCCAGTGTGCTATGGGATCTGTTGATATTTGTTTTTAAACAAGTCAACAATAGAGTGAAATACAGAGTATCTGACTCTCTCTTGAGCAAAGCCTCTCGAATGCTGAACGAAGTGATCAAACAAGATAACTCCAAGGTTCCTTTTTATGATTTTGGGAGAGATAGCTCAGTGATTAAGTATGATTTTGCCGGTAAACACAAAGGGACTTACGCAATTGTTCGACAAGTTGTTGATTCAAATGAAAGAGAAGGTAAACACTTGGAATATCTAAGTACTACAACTTATGACATATGATATTGCGATGATGTTCTCGATCCTAACTCTAACCAAATGGATAAAAAGAACAAAAGATGAGAGGTTCAGAAACACTAATCTAATCCTAGATGCAAGGATAATTACTGCTTAGGTAAAATCAAACCAATTCTTGCTTCGCCAAGACAGACAACTACACAAGATTGATGCAATCTTCTAGGGTTTTACAAGATATTTAAATCACTTATGCTCATGAAAGATTCAACAAACATAGGGATCAAATTGAAGTTTTAGTTTTGTTCAGACTAACCATACACTGCAATTTGCATGCCACAAACCACAAATGGTATGAACGTAGAGATTTCACCACAACAATAAAGAAGCCTTCCACCAACTAACATAAACTTAAAGGAAACTTAATTTAACTTATTATTCGCTTGAAGAAATTCGAACCATGCAACACTTAGAAACATATATAGTCACCAAAACAATGAGTCTTATATTATCTCAGAGAGCTCTTGCAACAATTCCAGAGTCTTCAATCTTACAAATGAGAGCAATAAGAGCCCTTTTATAGACCTCAAAATAAACGAAGGGTCAAGATTGGTTGGCCAAGCCAATGGACCAGATCAAGCCACATCACAAGTAGTTGTAACAAATCCATGCCTTTATTAAATGAAAGAGGCTAACTTTATTAAATGAAAGAGGCAATGAAGGCACACTTCTCAAGAAGATAAGGATGTCACATCACATCCCTTTCACATGATAGTACTATGAGATGCAATGAACTTAGACACAACTTGAGCAACATCTTCTATAGGTACACTTGTCGCAGCATTAATGGATCCTTCTGCCACTGCCACATCTGACTCATAGATGCCAAGTGTCTTCTCCTAGTCATTTATCCAAGACTTATTTGCTCCAAGATGAAATGCAAGTGTGAATATGTTATCTAAGTGTCCTTCATCAATCCCATCATCCTGAAAATAGAATGCCTTGACTTGTTGCTTCATGTTCTCAATGGTGATCTCCCCATATGGATTACATATTTTTGTCAATGCAGTGTATACATGATTTTCTGTCCTAAGAAGAACACTTCTTATTCTAGACATATCTACTTCAATTTTATCAACCAGTTGCCCTTTGTTGTGAAAGGAAAAATACCAAGTGGTGAAATCATGTGGAGTACTCTGATCAACCACCTTATCGTGAACTAGATCTTCCAATGGAGTTTCCATTAAATTCTTGAGCTGTGGCATATACTGCTCTTTGATAGGTTTGAACTCAACACATATCTTTAGCAAAGCTTGAACTCTATCCTTGAGATTAATGACTGTCATAAACTTGCACAATCTCCTCAAGATAAGTATATGCTTTCTCTTCTGTCTTTTCTATCCATCCTTTCATTATCTGAGATGAAGTTCTCATGTTTTCAACTTGAGACACTGTTTCTTGTGGAAGAATGGACGGAGGTATTGGAGTAGCCTCTTTCTTCTGGATAGGTTGCATGACTTGCTAAATGTAGTGCTTCAGTGTATTGAAATCTTGTTCAACCTTTAGCCTAACTTCTCTTTCTTGCTATAACATGATTCTTACACTATTCACTGATTCTTGAAGTTCCTCCTCTATCTGTTCCCCTGTGATTGGACCCATGCCAATAGTGGTCACATTGTAATCTTCAGGTGCCATGTCTTCTAGATCCTTTTCAACTCTAGGAACAACTACATGTACCTCTCTGTTTCCAGAAGAATCTTGAGTGATTTTCGAAAAGACAGTTGCTTTCTTCTTTTGACTACTCTTCTGTGCATTTACAAGCAATTCCTCAACTGGAGCAGGCTGATATGTTTCTATGATTGTATTTTCTTCAATTCTCTGCCTCAACCAAGGTGGAAACGTAGAAAGATCTTGCTGTCTTTGTACTTGATTATGTTGTACACAGGCTACTTCTTCATTAGATTCTACTTGACCTTCCTCATCTTGATTAGCAACATCATCTTCCTCTATTACAACAATTGGACTTGAATGAATTTCTTCGGATGGAATCAGCACAGTTTCTTCCACTACTTCAATTTCTTGTATTGGATTATGAGTATTTGAGGCACCTTCCTGTAGATTAGATAAAGTAGATGGATTATTCTTCTTTCGAGGTCTTTGAGTTGATTCTCCTTGATCTTGACTAGGTCTTTTCCTTTTTCTAGCTGGATTATCACCTTGACCACTTCCACTATGTTGGAGTCCACTATGTGCACTAGGTTGCCCTGGTTCTTCATCATCCATCTCATTGTAAGTAAGAACTCGCCCTTCATCATTCATCTCTTGTAGCAGTTGAGTTATACATGCTTGTGTCATAGCTAGGACTGGCTCCATCAACTCTTCTTCAGATACATCCTTTTTTGACCAATCAACTGTATAAGGCAAATCCTTTATCTTTTCAAATTCATCTATTAACATGGTATCATCTTCTATGAATTGATCTGGAGTCCTGAATACTTTGGAAGCCCTGACTAGATCCCATGTGAGTCTCGAACTTTGGAGTGTTCGAAGATCATCTTCATCTTTTACACTGGCCCAATGGTCTTCCAACTGCATGCAATGCTTATATTCTCTGTTGTATTTCCAGCAAACTTGAAAAGGATCAAAGTTGAGCCTCTTGGTGCCATGAGTTTGTAAATGATATGCCTGAAGCTCTATCTCAGAATATTCAGCTGCCGCTAATGATGGACACTCCAGATTTTGTCCAAGGAGAAGTGGAAACTGAATGCTGGTTTTCCTTTTTAACTTTTGTAACCTGATGAGTTCCAAGAGTTGCCTTGAAACTTCTAACATCACCATCCTGTTAGTTGGATACCTCGGTAATCTGTATGGATAAGATGTAAAACCTTGAATCCTTATGTAAGTGTACCTTTCATGTTGAGTATACCAATGTCCATATGCTGCAATAAACTCCCTTGCTACATTTGACAACCTCTTATGGAACTCTCCTCTTAATTTCTTCAGTACGAACATGGCAAATGCATCATTGAACCTTGTGTAATGATTAATATTCTTGAAATGTAACTGAGGGTAACACTGATGCGACAAGTACTTATTAGGGCCAATTCCAACTTCTCCTCTCCTAGTCAAACCTGAATAGACTTCATTTCTTGCTAGAAGGTACACCATATAGGAACTCATATAAAATGACTTGGTCTTAGAAAAATTGATAAGCTGTTCATGTATACTCTGACTGATGAGGCCAGCCCAATCAATCATCTTCCCTTTGAGAACGAACTTGATGAAAGAATACATCCAAGGCTGAAAGGTAGCTGATTGTGGCATTCCTGTCATTCTGTTGAGGAACATAATCAGGTATCCAATCTCAGGATGAAAATCTGACTAGTGAAACTGTGGAGGATTATTCATATTGAACTTCATCGATGGATTGGCCATCCAGTCTCTTCTCATCTCCTGCAACTTTGTCTTTGAGTCAATATTATATTCCTGTTGACTTTGCTGTACAGAAATGCTTATCATCCTGTCCTTGGTTGGAATATTGAAGGTCTCTCCTATGGCTTCCTTTTGCAAATAAGCTAATACTGTTTCATCCTTGGCTACAATCTGCTTATTATTCATATCATACCTTTAAACACATTCAATGATCATCTCTGAACAAGGTAGAGCTGGCGGAAAACAAGCAACTTCAATAGCTCCACTCCTCATGATGGCTCTAGCAAGACTGCCTCTAGTGGGTTCCTCAAGTACTGACTTGATGTCTTCTAGGTTGCTGTTGCCCATGTTGGTATCTCCGACGTTTGACCACCTTGAAACGAGCTTTGATTCTAGAATTTTACCCTTAGCATCCATCCGGATCTTTGCTTGCCTTTCCTTCGAAGTCATGGCCATGATCCTGCAAACTTGACATGAATAAGCAACCTCAAATATAAATAATTAACGATCTACTTCAGCTTCCTTAATGCATTGTATTTCTGATTTTATCAGGATTATTTAAACTTGAATAATTTATCATAAATTCACTTGTTTTCTTAATTCTCATCAACACTTAGACAATTTTTAATGCATTTAACGAAATAGAAAGAAGAAATTAGATCAGTAATATCCAGATCAAACTTACCTAATATGCTGTCTTGAGTTGATAGCTTGAGAAATTTGATCAAATTCCAATTCAAATTGATAATCAAATCTACACTTTGCAAAAAAAAAACCTGATTTCTGCTCTTTAGAGGCGAATTTGCTCCTTGATGATGATAAAAATGAAAGCATTTAGCAGCTATAAATACTAGACTTGCTTTAAACTAGCCTAACTACCTAGGCCGACCTTATTAAATGAGGTAAAAATCATTTAATTTCATCTCTTCTTCATTCAATGCGATGGGAATTCCAATGTAATTTTGCCTTTTTCTGGAAAATCCAAAGGTGGAGTGGTTAAATGTTACAATTTCTTCCTTTAAACGCATTGGTTGAACACTTCGAAATCTTCTTCTAATCCTCCTCTTTGGCGCATCGGTTGGGGGTATTTGAATCCTCTAGATTTAAGCTTGAGATTCATAATGTAGCAATTTCAATCAAAATCCTCCTTCTCTTTAGATGGCGCGTTGGTTGAGGACTTCGAATTCCTCTTGGTCATATAAAATTCACACTTCATACTTAGAACTTACCCTTCCTCATTGGCGCGGCGGTTGACACTTCTAAAATCTTCTGGACTTCCTTTTTGCACATCGGATGAGAACTTCAAATTCTTCCTCACTAGATCATAGCGCAGCAGTTAAGGGTGTCGAGATCCTCTTGTTTAGGCTCAATAGTTAGCACTTATGAAATCCTCTACCTCTTCTCTCCTTTAGGCGCATCGGTTGACACTTTTGAATCCCCTTGAGGGCGGCATGATGGTTTACACTCTCGAAATCCCCTTGAAAGCGCGGCGCGACAGTTAAGACTTTTGAAATCCCCTACCTTTTCTCTCCCTTTGGCGCATCGGTTGAGGGTGTTGAGATCCTCTAGAAGGTGGCACAGTGGTTTGGGGTTTTGAAATCCCCTTGATATAGCGCGTCGGTTGAAGGGTCAAAGATCCTCTTGATGTTCGCCTTGATGAGCCCCTAAACCTTGAACTAATCCTCCCTTCATTAGTGGCGCATCCGATAAGGAAAGTGAATTCCTCTTGATTGGCGCAATAGACAGGGAGTTTGAAATCTTCTAGATTTTGCCGCCTTAAAACTTCTTCAAATTTCACTTTACCTTTGTCTTATAAATCAATTTATCAACCAGAAGATCTAATCTTCAAGATCAAAACAAGATCAAAACAAGACTCAAAAAAAAAACCTAAGCTATTTGAAAACCTAAAAAAGGGGGTCCCTATTTCTAATGGGGTGATGTGTGATTTGGTCACAACAGGATCCTTCTTGTGCATCAGGGTTCCTGTCAGAGTTCACTGATGAGCCTTGCAGTGTGTACATGGTGTGGATTGCTTACAGCTTCACTTTCGGTTCACATGTACATGAGCTGTTTCCGATGCACATTTATTGTGCGCATGAGATGGACAGTTGGTTTGACATCTATCTTTGCGCAGTTGAGTAAATGTTGGTGCTGCAGCAGTTGTGTTTATGTGTGGGACATTTCACAGTCTTCCTTTGGACCTCCGGTGGAGTGGAGTTTCTTTGCAGTAGAGATTGCTTGGGGACAAGCAATTTCAGGGAGGGCGGACTATGATGTCCCCTTTTTCGTGAGCATCAGAGTTCGAAGGGTTAGCCTATCATTTGACCCTCGTAGGATAGTGTGCTGGATTAGAGGGTCCAGTTTGGGCATTATGGAGCTCTTAGGGTGGCAGTTGTCAGTGTTTATCTCTCCAGATCTTTCATATGTTCAGAGGCATTGATATTTAGTGGATGTTAGAGAGGGACCCTTGCTATTTTTAGTAAGGCAGTTGGGTGCACAGTAGATACAGTGGTTAACTCCCAGGTTCAGACGGAATTGAGAAATAATGATTATTTGTGGAGTTATGTTATTTTAATTATTAATAAAGTGATTACTTTATTAATAATTAATTATAAAGTGCATTATAAAGTTATATTTTAACTTTATGTTAATGGGGCCACTTTATGACTTAAAGTTAATTAATAAAAGTAATTTTAAGTGAGCACCTAATTAATGCTTTATTATAAAGTCAACATCAAAAAGCATTTAATATTATTTAAATGATTATTAAAGCCTCTAAAGGGGATCGACCTAATTTGGAGAGAGTATATAAGTCACCAAAAAGCAAATGGAAAGACATCATTTGATCATTTTACAATTTGAAGTTTGATGTTCTAGAGAGTTCTTCTCTTGGAGAAGAAGAAACTAGGGTTTCAGCATAATTGGCATTGGAGAACGAAGTTTTCTTCATTGTTTCAACATTCTAAGGTTGTGAAATACCAGCCGAAGATTGCCTGTGAGATTGGCTTCATCCCGAAGTCAACATTGTGCTTCATTGGAGAATATATCAAGGGTTTCAAAGAATTATTTATTTGCAGATCAAAATATATCATTGTGCTTCAAAGATTGTTCAAGGGTTTGGAGATTAATCATCTAAGTTCAGAGATATCTGCTGTGAGTGATTTTGCCCTATTTGACAACCATTGGATGTATTGAATCTACTCCATATATTGCTGTCTTCACTTTTGAGGATATTACAGCATTGTACCCTGCCATATTAATGGAGATTGAGCATTCCAATTGCTGTAACAATTGTAACAAACCTGTATTTTGCATGGCAGTGTAATGGGTATGTAAAATGCTTCATATTTTGGCAATATATTTTTCTGGGTATTGGTTGCTTAGATAACAGGGGATATTTTCTCAATTGGGTACTTAATATTATGTCAAAATACTAAGTATTTTGGGAGATATAGAAATCTGGAATTTTCAGTTGTGTATTCCCAATGCAATTTCAGTTTTGAGTTAAAAAATTATTATTGCAACATCTCCTGTTTTGCTGCATTATATTGTTGTATCAAACATTGCCAATATATCACAAACATTTATCAAAACAAACCAAACAAGGCAGAAAATTTGTGTTAGCAAATGTCCACTTGGGGTGGGACATTACATGGAGCTTGATACTATGGCACAAGGTACCATTGCTTTTCTATTAGGTGTTCCTAAGTATCATCCTTTTAGGGTGAGGAATTGTGAAGGGACAGCGGGTCACATGTTTGGTGGACAACGGTGCAACACATAATTTCATTGATGAGGGTTTTGTGGTCAAGAGAGGATTGCAGGTAGAGGATTTTCTTGGATTCAACGTCATGTTGGTTGATGGATTCAAAATGAGTTGCACTAGGAAGATTTCACAATTGAGCATTCAATTGGATAATTATACATTTGTTGATGAATTCTATGTAGTTGGAATTGGTGAAACTGAGATTGTGTTGGGAATCCAGTAGCTACAATCACTTGATAGGTATATCCAAGATTTCCAAAAGATGGAGTTAGAGTTCACATCAAAGGGAATGCAAATAGTATTGAAAGCTATCAATAATGGTGCACCAAGGGACGTGACAGCCAAGAGGATGGAGGTTCGGATCACCCTTGGGACAAAAATGATAACTAGTGACGCATGTGATTTTCAGCGGAATACACTTCTTGGACCAACACCTAATGATGAGCATCCAACAATGGAAGGAGATGTGCTTGAGATCTATGAAGACACCCTCAAGAGGTATGAAGAAAATACTGATTTTCTGATTATGAACAACAGTCCACTATCTTTACATGATGTTGTTAATCATAAGATGATAGATAAGCTCTATGTGGATGCAATTGGTGAGAAGCCCTACCTTGTTGATACTCAATATTTGATAACTAAACATGAGGTAGAGGTTGGGAATCCAAGATACACACAAGCTGATTTTGTACATCATGAGCATAGAGGATGTTGTGAAGACTCAAAACATGTGTGAGGGATGGTTAAGGAGGGCTAAGGAAGCCAAGTTGTCAGCCACTCAAGCAAAACAACACCTACAAAAGATTAAGGAACAATTTGTGCACGTGGATCATGAAAGGCAACAACTAGATACATTTCATCATCAAACTTCAGTACTTCAAAGGGGAGAAACTATAATGGTTGAGCATGAAGAACAATTTGATTTGCATGAACTTTTTGGGAGGTATGATTCTGAAGACAAATCAGAAAATTCATTTTATGCAAATGATCTTAATCACAAGACCCATGAGTCACATCATTTGGAGAACCAATTGAAGGTTCAATTCATGGTTAAGGAAGAGGAAGTTGTGCATACACTTTGTGGACCAGCAAGTAATGATAGGTATGCATATATAGAGAAGAACATTCTTGATTCAGATTTGATGAGGAACTTGACCTTTCAAAAAGAGCTCAATGAGTCTACTTGTGTTTTGACACTATACCATCATGATGATTCTTTGATTGGGCATAATGCTGTCCTAGCTTCAGAACTTGAATTAGGTGAAGGACATTGCATGGAGGTATCTGATTTTGAGAGGTATATGCATGTGGTTTTTGGGTCTCAGCTGGAATATAATCCAAGGCATGGAGAAGAACATGAGAGCATAAAATTTTCAGCCTTGGTTCATTGGTTTTCAGCTTACACCTTGATGTTTTGTGGCTATCCTACATTGCTGATCATGGAGTTTTCAGACTATACATTTATGATTGCAGCTGATTGGATGGACTTGTGTGCTTGAGGTTGTCACTATAGTACTTGGAGATGGAATGATGATGAGTCCTTATCAGTTTATGACAGCAGAAGCATTCCCAAGATGACTATAGGTCTGATTTTAGTGTTGTCCTGATTTGTATCAGCAGTCTAGAGTGGATATGCATGCTTGGTTATGCACATATGATGGACACCTTTCATATGCAACAATCCACATTTAGATGGATAGCTTGTAATGGTGACTTGATAAGAGAGACTTATCTTTCCATTTTGAGTTTATATGAGGGTACAATCATTTGGGATCCAGGTATTTGTATGATTGGTACATTGCTTCACAATGACTTGCTGATTGACAGTTGTATCAGAGTGGAGCAGCGGAAACTTGGTGAGTTGCTTCATGATTTTTGGTTGGCAGACAATTACATCATAGTGGAGTAGCAGCAGGCTTGGATTAGGTGGTTGTATTCCAGAGGGCATTATTATATTACCACCTATCACATGTCGTTAGGCATGTCACCATTAAGAGCCTTGGATAGGTATGATGCTTTGTCTTTTGAAGACTTAGCATTTGAGGTCAGAGGAGCTCCCAAAGTGAGAGAGATGATGCAGAACATGTACAAGACATTTGAGGTTGGTAATTTGGTTTTCTTGTTCCTACAACTATACAGACAGATTACATCATGGAGGAGTGGTATAGGGAAGTTGAAGCCTCACTTCTACAACACCTATAGGATTGAGAGTGGAGTTGGAGAGGATGCATATGAGTTGGAGTTGCCAAAGGGTAGTTGGATTCATAATATATTTCATGTAAATTGCCTTAGGAGGGCAATGGAGCAGCATATTACATCTTCTCCCGAGCACCCTCCTTTAGATGAAGAAGGGAAGTTGTTGCTTGTACTTGATACTATTCTTGATGATGGGAGAGCGCCAACCTTGAGGAGCAGAATTTCAGAGTTTGAAGGATGGAGCAGATTTGAGTTTGAATGTGTATCGCTGGTATTGTTTCATTGCCGGTCACTAAAACTCACCTTGCATACTATTCTTCATATTCACTGTGGGAAGTGTTGCCACAAGTTGAGGAGCAGGGTGATCGAGGAGTACTTGATTAGTGGGAGAGACTTGCGGCTTGAGGATGCTTTGCAGCATCCAAGTTTGCAATTGCTTGTGGGCAAGCAATTCTGAGAAGGGAGGATTGTAATGTCCCATTTTATCCGAGTTATCACCTAATGGAGTTGGTTAATCTAATCGATTCCCGCAGGCCAAGCTGGAGGATTAAGGGAATGACCTAATTGATTAAATATTAAATTTAATCAATTTTATTGGGCAAATTGAAGATGTGAAATGACTTCTTATATTTTTGTAAGCCTATTGGTGAATTAAAAAAAAAAAAAAAATTTGCCCAAGAGGTGAGCGACCCAAGGTGGAAGAAAAAGGAAGGAAAAAATAAAATAAATCCAAATAAATTTCCTTGGAGGTGGATGACCTAGGAAGAGGTCTAAAAAAATAATAAAAAGTGCCAAAAGAGGTTCGCTCCTCTTGGAGAAGATAATAAAATAAAATAAGAATATTTTATTGTTTTTGGCTAAGAATATTTTATTGTTTTTGGCTCCTAGCATGAGGTTGGCCAAGATGGGAGAAGAAAAAACAAAACAAAATATTATATTTTGCCAAGATGAGGTTTGCTATGGCTGGAATTAGAGGAAAGTTGGCTATAAATATAAGGTCTTTTGGAGTCATTTCATCATCTATTCATGTCATATTTTCTCATAGAGATTTTCTCTTTGCTTGCAACATTCGTTGGGCTATATTCCAAGGACGAAAACCCTTGTGAATATCGGTGAGTTGGATGGAAACCTAACTCATCTTGTGGAGGACTCATAACAGAGTTCTATTTGCACTTCATTGGAGATTTGGAGCATATTGCATATTCAGATTTTCAGATCAGAATTGGAGCAGCACTTGTGGTGGTATTTTGTGTTGATATTGCACTAGGGTTTCACCCTAGATTGGAGCGCCACCCTTGGAGAAGGGCAATTTGGCTTGTGGGAGGCAATTTTCATCATTGGAGGGTTTTCCAAACCCTAACCTAGCAGCTGTCTTCATCGTTGCAAGCGCCATCACTTTGGAGGGTTTGTTGAGCATCATTCTTCATTATTTGGTATGTACAAACCTAGGGTTTAGGTCTGATTTGAACAGCAACATTCCAGGCCATGTTTGATCATGTTTAGCCCACGATTTGGATGTAATTTTCTGTCTTCATATTCTGATTTGTAACTGCAGAGTTTAATTCAGAAAATCAGACTTTTATGATGCATTTGGATGGCTATACTTTGTATATTTCATGTTTGATATGATCAGCAATTAGAAGTATCATTTGGCATGTTTATTTGACATATTCTGGCACTTGTATGTTCGCTGTGATATTTTGTTTGAAATCAGAAAATGAAAATTAAAAATCAGAATTAGGGTTTGAGCAGAAATAAAATCAGAATTTTAGGGCAGATCCAGTTGGGGATTTTACAAAACCTGGAAGGATATGCGGAGTAGAAGAAGAACCAACACATCTCAGACACCTGCCAGGAGAATGCTGAAGACTAGACAAATAAAGAACTCAATCTAATTGCACACAAGAGATTGAAAGTGTTGCACCCAATCGATCATTGAAGTGCCTTGAGAAACATTCCAACCATGAAAAGATTGCCATGTAGTGTCATCCAGTTTACCAACTTGCAGAAAGAATTCCCAGTTTTTACCAACAACATATTTTGTAGAATGATCCAGAGCAACCCATAATGTCCGTTCAATGGAAGTATTTGTAGGCTGAGCATTATTCTGGACAGTAGCTGTGTTAAGTTGAAATGTGTAACCAGATAGTAACTGCAGGAAGCCTTACAAAACCAGCAAGTAAAGACCAAGCCGTACAAGGCAGAAAATTTGACAAAATGTGAGGCGTATCGTAAGAACTAGATTGTGTATGGAAGGTAGAGTAAAAACAGGCCATACAATGTTGAACTTAATGGGAGTGTGGAAGAAAAAACAAGACCGTACAATGCAGGAAAAGAAGTATTGGTTGTACGGATGCAACATATATGACAAAAAGTTTAAAGGAATATGTACAGGCAAAGTTTTTGAAGAAGTCGTACACCATGGGAGAGCTTACGTACAATAAAGGAAACGCGATGAATGGAAGGGAGGTCTATGGCAAGAAGAATATAAGGTCGTACAATAGACATGAAGATAACAATGTGGAGTTGTATGATCAAGATATGAAGCTCCTTATATGTCCGTATCACTTGTCGTAAGATCGAGTTTAGCACTTTTAAAAATTTAATTAGAAATCCCTATCTTCCGTACGGGTAGAGTATGAATTCTTTTTTTTTTTTTGGTGTCCTTTGTAACTTTTGATTTTTTTATGGTCTGCCATACCATTTTTAAAGAAAGATGTTTATTATTTAATTTTTTAATATTTATTTTTTTAAAACTTGAACTTTTAGTTTTTCCCTGTTCGTTATTATTTTTTTCGTTTTTTCCATGTGGGGCCCACTTGAAAATCTTAATTTTTCTCTTTTGCTTTATAATTTAATTTTTTAATTTTTGGCTTTTCCACCCAACGCAAATTGAAGCGATTTTTTCCATTTTTCTTAGGTGGGGCCCACCTATTGTCTATCACTCTAACTGTAAAAATTTCCTGTCCTGCAATATTTTTCCCTTCTTTGTAATTTTCTTGTACAATATTTTTCTCTTCTGTAATTTTTCTGTGAAGTGGAATTGGCCTGACAACAAGTAGTTGTATGCTCCAAATTAAATATTTTAATATTATTACTCTAAGACATACTAGCATCAATTTTGCATCCTTTGGTAAAGTCGAATGCCTCTGCTAAAAATGGAACCGCCGCCTTTTGCAAATTGTGGATTGCGTCCTGCACACATAAACTGTCCAACTTTTCAAAATCGATTTTCAGATGGTGCTCTTCATTGATTGTTGTAGCTTCAATAAAATTACAAGTCGATGGAAATACCTCATAGTCCTCCATTTGCTAGTGAAACAGGCCGCGGAGAGAATTTGTTTCATTCTCCGAGCATAACTGTAATTCCAGAATCACTTCGTCTATAACATACACCCCAGTTCTGATTTTTTGGTTTTTTCTGTTTGATGCTGATTGGTTTATGGTTTAGTTGTTGCATATGATTTTTGCATTGCACATGACATTGATGTAAATTAAATGTAATAATATGAAGCAATTCAACAACACCCAGATGCTTATTTATGAAGTAATGAACAACAACGATTGAAACTAATAATACTCAGTTGAAGATATCACACAAATATCAGATTAAGAACACACCCATTTGCTGATATAAAATTTGCAGGTCTGTTAGAAACTGAAACAACAATTGTTGGACTTTGAATGTCCTTAGAAAACCCCTACAAATGGCTAAACACAACAAATACTTGAGACCCTTTTCACCTCCATCCTAGGCGCCTCCAATAGTGAAGAAAGATCACAAAAAGACTAAGGCACTTGGCCCAGAGACCCCATGCACCCTTGGTACAAGTATGGCCAGAAATGGAGATTTGTACAACAACAATAACAATGGAATCTCCCTCCAATCACACCAAGGAATGAGCAGTCAGCCTAGGCGCCTCAACTCCGATCAACATCCTCATGAAAATCACAAGAAACCTCGCTCATCAATCCATGGCATCCAAAGGGAGGTACGGCCAGCCAAGGGAAGAAGTACGGCCAGCAATATAAGTCTTCTTCACCACTCCAAACTCATAAATCTGCAATCTTCTCCTCAAATCTTTATTCGAAGAATCACAAAGATTTGACAATGCAAAACCCTTGCCTGCATCAAGTAAATCTCTTGCAATCAACTCTTGCATAGATTTTGAGTAAACCTGTCAGCAACCAACCTTGGAAGAACTCTCATTTCTGCAGCCGGTGTCTTCTGTGAAGGTTTTTGTGTAAGAGCATCTATGATGCGTAAGTTTTGTATGAGCAACGCAAGAGTTACATGAGCACTTATGATGGGGGTTACAAACACATTGAAGAAAGGCATCTATGACTGGTCAAAAATAGCTTGTACAAGAGCATCTTGCAAGAACATTTTAATGCTCCAAATGGAGTGCTTGGTTTGACTAGGTGGACTCCTTGTTTCTGGGAGTCAAGGGAATCCCAATGGAGTGTTGGAATTCATTCATAAGGTGCACACATGGGCTTGGTTGGAGGAATATTGACCAAGATTTGGGCTCATGGTTTTGAGCCCATGGTATTGGAAACCAATTGGTGGTTTTGTGTTTGTCCCTTGCCTATAAATCAAGTGCTTGGCATTGTGTTTGAATGATGATGTTTTGACATAATGGTTTTGAAACAAGTTGTAACACAAGTTGAAGTTGTGATAGGCTTCTAGAGTAGGTACATGTTGGATTGATCACAATATTGGGAGCAACTAATAGAGTGCATTGAGAATAGGTTCTGTGTAGGTGCATGCTGTTGGATTGGATACATGATTGAGGATACAAGATCGGCACAAGTGAAATTCTCTCTATATTGTAATCATCTTCTTGTTGATAATATATAGTGAGTGGTGTTGTGTTTGTTGCTGTGTTTTTCCCAAAAGGGTTTCCCATGGTATATCCTGTATTCATGTGTGAATACTTTGCTTATTTTGTTGCATTGTGGATTCAGAAATCTATTTAGCATAGTATCTCTTGTTTAGATTATCAGTTCTATTTTCTTTGAAACCCATCAATACATGCAGATTACAAGTTTGAAGCTTAGATTAGTTTTGATTTAGTTTATGGTACTTCTAGTTGGATGCTAGCAAGCTGTTATGCTCCTTGCATGTCAAACTCCTAATTTTCAAAAGATACTAAATAACTTCAAATGTATAATGATGGATGCTTATGCATGGCTATGGAGCAGTATATTTTCATAACCAATAACCTTCTCTGGTATTTTTTACAGAACACTCATATTCAACACACTTCCTCAGCTGTGGAGAGTGAAATGGATAATATCATGACAGTCATTTTCAGTTCACGGACAAGTGGCCATCTTGAGATTGAGATTGGCAACTTAGTTCGTATTCACCAACCTTGGTATGCATTTGTTTTATCTTTTTTTTTGTTCTTTGGTACCAGGCTTATTTATTTTCTTACATTTTTGTGAAGTTATCAATCCTAAGGAATCGGGACAATTAAATTGTACAGCTCAGTGTCAAAAGTTTTCCACTGGATGTTAATTCAAGTTTGCCACCCCAGTATCACCAATCCCTTGTTTCACAAAAAGAGTCATATGCAATTTTCTTCGCTGTCAATATTCAGCCTATCACATTGCACATGTTTTATGGTACTTTCTTGTTTAATGTGGAAGGCCAACTTGAGACTGGGGCAGTGCATTATGCTTTGTTATCAGTCTTCCATTGGAACAAAAATAAAAGATGATGTTGATTACAAATTCACATGAATATTGGATGAAGATCCCATATGAGTACACTTCTATCCACTGAGACACTTGAATAACCAGCCACAGTGTTCATTGGTTTTTGAGGTCAGTGTCCAGGATGTTTATAGTCTCTTCATAATAAAAAATATTTATGCTCGTCTTCTCTAGCAGATCTGTAACTTCCATGTATGCTCCATTAGATTGGCACACCCCTAATTAAGGTAGACCTTCAGAAAGGTAGAATTCTGTATACGTTGCTGAATTATGAAACTTTACCATCTTCTATTCCATAATTTACTTGGATATGACAGCACACAATTCCTATATGTTGATCCAGATCAATTGCTACTGAAACATAACATACATAAAGCTTAAAATTTATGTGTGTTACACCTATGATTGCCATCTACATCCTTTATACTTTTTGCAGTGCACATGCATGCAATGCTGCAAAAGCTAAGTTGCTGATTCCAGTATGAGGTCAGTGGTTTACTGATTTCTTTTGTACCTGGGTTTGGTACAGCTTGGGTACATCTGTACTCAAAATTATAAATATAAAAAATTAAGCATATTATGCATAGTAAACAAAAATAGCTTTTGAAATTGGATAATTCAATGCCAAATGTTAAATAATAAATGAAAATGGTTTATATTTATAGCATATGTTTCAAATAGACTAATAGTTAGTCATTCAATTAAATGGTACACATGGAAACTCAAAATAAATTATCATATTACTCTTCATTTAGAGCATCAACATAATCAGTCGGTTCATTAGAATGACAAGCATTACCACTCCCACTAGCTATGCTAAGCAGGTCTTATATAGTAGCTTCATACCCCTCTTCCACCCTGATAAAAAAAAGTTTTGAAACATAAACAATCAGGTCAGGATGATTTGGTGCTACACCTCAATGCTTTGTCACCCCCTCCTTGTACTTAGCTTGCTTGTGTGATATGGGGTGCAAGTTGGAATGCACATATATCAACTCCCCTGCCCTTTTGGCCGCCATTTGGTTGCAATTAATTGGGTGGATAAGGGATTATGTGCTCTAGTTATGCTCAATTGAAGAGGAACCCACAACCTATTGAGGTAAAGTTAATACAAATAAAAAACTTATAATTAATTTTAAAAATAAAGAGTTAAAACATTTCTAAATGTCCCTGTGATCATAGATGGCACACTCGACGAGTACTCGCCAAGTATTTCTCTTGGCGAGTTTTTACGAGGTTTACTCGCCGGAAAGACTCGCCGAGTTTCTGGCTCGGACTCACGGGTGCAGGAAAAAGTGAAACACCATTTTTATAAGGCGATTTCAGGTCATTTTAACATCCTTTTAAACCATTTTCTGCTCTCCAAAACCCCCAATGTCCCTCCCACTTTGCACACAGCGATTTTACGTTGGAGAGAAGATTTGAAAGATTTTTTGGCAAATTTGGAAGGCAAATTTGAAGCACAGATCAGTTAACTGTTTTTTTTTTTTTTTTGGAACATTTTACTTCATTTTGGCTGCAAAATCTAGCATCTAGGTTAAAAAAATCATCATTTGCTAAAATCAAGTAGCATTGATTTGGATGAGATTGATCCTTATAGCAATTGGACAAGGCGGGATGAGCAGCCTCCATTGTTTACTGAAGATGATATTCTTGATTTTTAGAGGCAGGCATTGGAGGAGGTGGGTGCAGCAGGAGATATAGGATTGGATGACATTGATGAGGCTGTAGAGGAGTCATTGCCTGTAATGTCCCATTTTTCCGAGTGATCACCCATCAGAGTCGGCTAGCCTATTTTATTCCCGTGGGCTAGGTCGAAGAAGCAAGGGAATATTTTGATTAGTTAAATTTTGCATTTAACTAATTTTGTTGGGCTTATTGATGATGGGAAATGACCTTGGGTATTTTTGTGATGCCTTAGAAAATATAAAATAATGCAAAATAATTTCTTTTGATGGTGGACGACCTAGGAGAGGTCAAAGGAGGCATTTATTGGTTCCCAAAGAGGTTCACCCAAATTGGGAAAAATATTATAAAATAAAATAAGGTCATTTCTTTATGTTGGCACCCAAAAGGAGGTTAGCCTAGGGAGAAAAGAATAAAAAGAAAATAAAAAGATATTATCTCATGAGGTTGGCTAGCTTGAGGAGGAGATAAACTCATGTATAAAATATAAGGTGTTTTGTGGGCATTTGATCATCATTCATTCACATTCCTTTCATTTGGAGATTTATCTCTTGGCTGCAATCATTTTGGTTCAGCACCTTCCTAGGACGAAAACCCTAAGGAAGAAAAGTGGATTGGACAAAAACCCAATCACACTTTTGAGGTGGACTCATACGGAGTTCATAACTGCACTTCATTGGCGAATTGTGTAGGAGAAGAGCTAGATTGCATATTCAGATTTTGGATCAGCATTGGAGGAGATTTCATGGTGGCAGTTGTGTTCATTTGGTACTAGGGTTTACCCTAGAATTGTGCACCACATTTGGAGAATCATTCTTGTGGCATTTTGTTGTTCATTGCATTAGGGCTTGCCCTAGTTTGGAGTGCCACATCTAGAGGAGGGCGACTTGGCCTTTGGAGGCGATTTCTTCATCATTGAGGGTTTCTAAACCCTAATCCAAGCAGCAACCCAAGCGCCACCATTGTTGAGGGTTTGTGGAGCTTCATTCTCTATCATTTTCGTATGTACAAACCTATTATTAGGTCTGATTTGTAATGGCAGAACTCTGAGATGTATTTGGGCATGTTTGGCCTATGTATTGTGATGTAGTTGTTGCATATTTAGAAGTTCCGATTTGTAGCAGCAGATTGAATAATTCAGAAATCAGATTTGGTCCATGTATATGTTTGCATTTTGATGTCATATATTGTTGGATGAGTTCATGATTGAAGATATAATCACAAGGGTTCATTATTGCTATATTATTTGAGCATTTGGATGCATATTTGTTCGCTGTCCATGTTTATTTGAAATCAGAAAATTAAATCAGAATTCTAGGGTTTGAGCAGAATTCTAAAAGTGCAGAAAACTAGCACAGAAATCAGAAAAATAAAATTCAGAATTTAAGGCAGATCCCATTGGGGATATTACATTGCCAGTGCCACCTATGCCATGCGAGGAGCCACAATAGTCTACAAGGGTTTTCACTAGATTAGGGAGGAGGAAGATGTAAAATGTTGCATTTTCATTTCGTAATATGTAATTTATTAATTATGATGACGATTTTCAAAAGCAATCATCATAAATTCATAATAGTTGTCAGCTATCTATTGTATCAACCATTAGGATTCTGCATGATGATGCGATTTTGTACTCAATTTGTATTCAAATTAATCAAATCTAATAGAAAACACTTTTGTACTCATTTATGGACTCATTGGATACATCTTGTCATTGAATTTTGCAAAAAAATTGTGTTTCTACCAAAATTTAAGCAATTTTTTAATTTGCCGAGTTTTTGCCGAGTCAAAATTTTTGGTTCTGCCAAGTTTTTGCCGAGTCCGAGTCTGCCAACTATGTCTGTGATAAAACTTTGAGGGCAAAAGAGGCTGTAGGTAAAACCATGTATTAGTGTCCTCCTTGTACTTGTCCTAAAGAGTGCGAAGGTTGTGACTTGTTGAAGCTATAAAATTTCCGAACTCCACCAGAACTATGTCCTCTATGTCCAGATTAGAGAAGAATATGGTGAATGCCACCTAGTACCTTTGGTTAATTTCAACATCCTTGTATGGTGGCACCCTCTTGGGCAAAGAAAGTATCTTTGTGCTATAATATTTTTGAGTCAAAGCAAAGGCAAGGAGATGTAGTGGTTTGGTCATTTTGTTCTACTGTTCAATAAGATTTTTTTTCTCTTGCTTGAAAAATGTTTCAAAAAGATCTTGTGCTTTTTTTTTAATCATTAACTTGAGGGTTCTATTGGGGCCCTCACTCATAAAATATAATTTTTCTTTACAATTCCCCAAAATCTAGGCATTTGCTAGTCCAAATGATTACAAAATTCTTGATAGGAAACTATGTTTTCCCTAAGATTGAGGAGAGCTAAAACATCCTTAACCAAAAAACTGGTAAGCCATGAAATCTTCTATGCGTTGACCTAGCAACACCCACAAAAAAAAAAAAGCACCAGCAACCAAGATCCGCCAACTTTCCCAAGAACACCATCTCACCCAACTGGCTTCTTACCTAGCCTTTGATTGCTGGAAGAAGGCCTTACCCCACCCACATGCCTAACAGAGGAGAACTAACCACCTACCCTTTCTTGGTCATTCTTTTCTTCCCGCTACTTGTCTCCACTAATTTTCACCCCTGGCTCAAGAAAGGACTTTTCTTGGAGCAAACTGATCCTTCCCAAGATAAGGAGGGAAGCATAAAAAGACTTGAAACACCCAGGTTGCCTTCTTGGTGGATGACCCTAAGACTGTCCACACGAAGAGCAAGATCCTTGCAATATGCAACCAGTTTTTCCTTCTGCTCATAGACGGTCTTTTCCTTATTCTGTCTGCCTGCACTCTGTCTCTATCCAGAGAACAAGGAAAACAAAAAGCACAAGGCAGCTGCAATAATACCTATAGACAATAATCCTTACCACACCCACTCCTGCACGTTCCGTGTAAGGTAGGAAGGAAAACACTAATTAATTACATGCCGCAAAAATAATTTTGCTACACATCCTTATTATCACCCTTCAAAGAAAGGAGCATAAAACATTGGGGATTGCAAAATCCCCACGTGTGTGGGTAGAAGAAATACCTTGTGGAGTCTGCACCAAGGTGTATGACCGAAATTAAAAAGGCTCCATAAATTCTCTAGAGCTCAATGTGGAAACCCATCCTTTGGTAAGAATGGGGACAGACCTTCCGAGGAGGCTGGCCTTTCTCTCTAGCCAAAGCTGAGAAAGGCATTTGGTTGATACTAGCATTTGCATGGAAATCCACACACTTATTCCCTTCCCTAAAACAACGAACATTGTTTGTACCCATATGAAAATTTCGTATTGTATCAAATTTTAAAGTTAGATCTCGTCTTTCTGTTTTCTTGTTCCTCTTTGTATCTTTGTAGATCATTAGATATGACCTTAAAGCAAATTCATCAAGGCGAAGAACAAAGGGTAATCAAAGACAAAGTGAATTTCAAAGTCAAAATGCAACCCCAAAGTTGAGTGCACACTGCACACCTAATTGAGGAGACACCTTACCACAAGAAAGATATTTTTTGTCGGAAAAATTGGCTAAGGCAGGAGGTCAAGGGCGCACCTTTGTGAACAAAATGGCATTTGGAATCTGTCTGAATTGCATTGTCAGCTGTGCACCCGATAACACAGAATTAGGTTGAGTTGTCATAAGGATTGATTCACATTGACAGTTGTGCACCTATATAAGGAGGAATGACTTTGTTTTTTCAAAATGCATTGTCAGGTGTGCACATGACAAAGGGAAAATGAGCACTCAAAATTTGAATTAGAAATGCATTGTTAGGTGCTCACCTGACAAGGAAAAAAGAACACTTAAGGTTAGTTTTGAAATCACATATATAGGTGTGTGGTGTGCACCTGTATGAAGGAACTAGGTTTTTAAAATTAGATTCTGAAATTACATTGTGAGGTCTGCACCTTCAACTTCAAAATCAGAAAAATAACTGACACAAGAAGACACGTGCACGCCTCATAAGGGTGCTTTTGCTTTAAGGTTTGAAATCTGATTGCCTTGTTATGGCGTGCACCTAAGAGAAGAGTTTTTACTTTCAAAAATCAAATGACATGTTTGCAGACAGAGGCATGCACTTCAGTATAGGAAATCCTATCTCCGAAACTCGAAGTGATATTTACATGCAGGGGTGCATGCCTAAGCAAAGGGAAATTGCATTTCAATCAAACATGTATATCTAATGCATATGTGCATGTCTATGAAAGGAGATTATCAGATTCAGTGAAAAGTTAAAAATCCTAATGCATAGGTGCGCACTTGCCTATGGGAAATCTCAAAAGTGCAAAGTCAAAACTAAAACACATGTACAAGGGCACATTTGTGTAAAGAGAAAATGCATTCATGTGTGAAGTTCCAATTTGCAGCATATAGGTGCACCCTTATGTATAGATGGTTGGCTGGGATGAAAGGCTTGTTCAAAACGTATGAATAGAGGTGTGCTAAAACTAGGGCCAAGTATGAAGTTACTATGAACAGTTTTAAATAGCAGATTGCCAAGGGTTTTAACAGAAATCAGCAGATCTGTTTTTTATATCAGCATTAGATTTTCTTGTACTGGACCAGCAGGGTTTTGACATTCACATTGAGTGAGTTTCCTGTGACAGTCAATCACCTACACTGTATAGCATTAATGGATTGACAGAAGGACGTTAAAATCAGAGCAGAGTTTTCTGCCATCAGCAATTCTAGTATGCAAAACAGTGAATCACACTTTATCCACAGACCAGTAGCAATCATTGTTTTCTACATCAAATAGAGCATAATGCCATCAAGGTACAGCATAATGCAAATTGGCAGAACTCAAGGTACAGCAGAATGCCATCATCAGTCTTCAACAGAGCAGTGATCGTCTATAGCACATGTTCTTCATCTTTCCAGCAGTGATTTCTATATAGTTCTTGCAGGGGTTCCATTGGCTAGCAGTGGGTGTAATCATCATCAGTGATGATTCCTACATCAGTTTCAAAAGCTTTAGTAGCAGAATGCAATGTACAGCATGCCATCATCAATCTTTAGCAGAGCAGAAATCTTCTATGGTGTATGTTCTTCAGTCTTCCAGCAGTGATTTCTATACCTTGCAGGGGTTTCATTGGCTAGCAGTGGGTGTAATCATCGTCAGTGATGATTCCTATATCTTGCTCTGTGTTTTTCATTTCAGCAACTTTTTGATGTGGATTTTCAAGGATCAAGAGTAGCAAGCATCATTCATAACACCCGAGATCAGCATTCTTTGTCTCTCTTCAGTGAATTTCTCATTGATCTTCATCGAAGGCACCTAAAATGAGCAGTAACTTTCATTAGATTTCAGCAGATTTTCAATCCGTCTTTGGCAGGCAATCCGATTTCCAAGTAATTATCATACTTTTACCTTTATTAAGAGGGTTTTACTTTCATTAAAACTCAGAAAGTCAGATTTATATCAGCTTGTGACTAGGTTTTTGGAAACAATTTTCACTCCTATATTACCAATATGCTGCTATTCAATTCTTCCAGGCTGCCGAGGGTTTCCAGATCCATCAAGATGGCGATCACTTTCAATTTTTTGTCATTGCTTTTCGACAAGTGTTCCTTAAGAAAAACAAGATATCAAGATACATAGCATCATCATATTGGCATATTCAAGAGCGATATCTTCATGTGCTTTAGGGTTTCAGAAATCTAAAGGTTGCAGATTTTTTGTTATAGTTTGATGCAGAATCATCAAAGAAGGTTTTTCAGGGTTCCAACTAGGGTTTGCTAAGAAAAAAGTTGCTCAAATTTAAGTATCAAATGGAATTTGTCAAAACGAAAAGTTTTTTGAGAATCATCATTTAGAGGCATGTGTTAGAACTCTATTTTTAGCCTGTTCTATTTATAGTTAGTTCTATTTTTGGCCATCACCGTTCTCAAGGAGAAGAGCATATTCTAAGAAGTCTATTTTTAGTTGGAGCTACTTATAGCCCGCACTATTTTTAGCTTTCTCTAATTTTGGCCTAACATGCTTTTTGAGGAGTCTCTATTTTTGGATCTCTTATCATGCAAAAGATTTGAGTTCTAGTGTTAGTTTGTAGTAATCGTTATCAGCAGTTTAACTGAAGATTGCCTAAATTCAGATTTGGAATTTGTGAATAGAATTTTGTAATAAAGATTGCATTGCATGCAAGTAGTCTGTTCTTAGGGTAGAACTAGTAGTTAGTTTTTTATTTACTTTCATATAGAGTTTTGTAAACCTTATAAATAAGTGCCATTTGCACTTTAGACTTTTAATAGTAATTTTCATGCTTACTTGTTGCTGAAATTGTCGTTCATTGAGTATTATCATTGCTCTAGAATTCATTATTCATTCAATAGAATTTAGTAATGCCTATCTTGCTTCTAAATTGCTATTGAGATGTTTTGCATTATTTTTTGTGTGTGCTGAGGTAGATTAAATTGTGTTTAGCAAGTTTGCAATCTGTCATGTCCCCTTTTTTAGAATTAAAAATTAATAAAATTGGGCCCAATCACTTTATATTATTATAGGTCCTATGTATAAAAAAGTGTTCTTAACACTTTATACAAATATAATTCTAAAAGGGGACCTATAGATGTAATTAAAAAAAAAAGAAGTAATTTTAATACTTGGAGGGAAAATATAATTGAAAAAAAAAAAATAAATAAATAGAGGGCCTGAAAAAGGCAACTATAAAAGAAGGACAAAGGCATTAAGCAAATCATCCCATTTATCATTTTCGATTATTCCTTCTAATTTGTAGTTTCCAGCAAACAAGGATGAAAACCCTTGGTTGAGGTGATCGGAGGACGAAAATCCGTCGGTTTCCAAAGCGAGCTTGAGGACGAAAACCCTCTCGCTCATTAGAGGTGGTTTCACTCAGAAATTGTAATTGAGCAGAACGATTTGGATTTGCAAGCAAATTTTCATATCAATAGTTTGTTGAAGGTTGCAGATTTTTGGCTAGGGTTTGGTGATTTTCAAGTTTGTAAGTTCACCGATTTCAGTATTGTAAATTAGTTGATATATTCATTGGTGTTGCTGGTTTTGGATCTCAATTGTGTTGCATTTCATAATTTTGTTGTTGCTAATCTGATCTTAATATAAATTGTTGCCCTTGCAAATATTTTCAATTTATTTCCAATTGATAATTATACATCGCAGCAAGTGACTGTTAATTCTCTATTGTTTGGGGTGACTGTACGGGTTCCTTGCCGCCGTACACATTAAGCATTATTTTGCATAGCCATAAGTCTTCAAAGGCTATGCACTTGAATTGGAGTGTGATAAACTGTTGTGGTGGGTCCATACCAAGAGGAAAGTACTCATAACACATGATTCATAGCGATTATCAGATTTAAGTCTGCCATTTTTTGCAAAGGGGAATCGTCTAATTAAAGCTGTCGTACATTTTTAAAATGATTCCTAACTATCATAAAGGATGTGCCTTATAATATGTGGTCGATTGAATGTCTTGGGAGTAATTTATAAGCTTTTGTACAATTTAATATAACCCAGTCACTGAGTTTGCCGACCGTACAGCTTGGTATTAGTATTTCCAAGGCCTAGAGGGGACAAATTCTGACACAGGAATCTAATTTGTCTGGGTTTCATCAGCTTTATAATATTTTATCAGTTTTATAATATTTATCAGTTTTAGAGAGTTTATTACTGCCGTACCCATTTTAAAAGAGAAATATATACATTATAAGTAGTAAAGTGGGGAACATTTGATGGGGATCACATCATAGATCAGGGGTTTCAATATTATATGATTTGGCAAGGAGTTGATTGAAGGTTATTAATAAATCTGTTGGTTATGGCTGTTAGTGAAATTCTGAAAGTCGTTATTGGTGATCAGCTGTCACATTTACATTCAGACCTGCTGTACAGTCAATCTAATATTGCATTTGAGGGTATACACCTGCTGGTGAGGGTTTAATTGCTGTTAAGAGGTTGTTATGTTTGATTCACAAAGGTTCACGATTGTCATATTTTGCAGATCAACACTAAACCGGCTAGGATTTGGCATCCACATTTGCCATTTAACTTTAATTTCAGATTGCACATATTGGAGAAATGATCCATTTTCTAGAGTTGTCCAGTTAGGCACATTACACAAGCTTTGTTTTGTAGGTTTACTCGAAGTTGGAGATCGTGGCTTTGTATTGATTTCTTGATTCAATCTACCAAAGTGTTCATGTCCTTGTGTTTAAGCCTATTCAATCCGTGTGTGCTTGTACTGCTTACTGCTTAGTCTTCGCTTTAAACATGTAGTAATTGTAGGGTTTTCTTTTAGTTAAAAAATATAAAAATCTTTTTGCCTTGAGTTGAAGTGTCTGTTGGCCTTTTGCCCTAGGTGGATCCAAAAAGACACCTTTAGTTTTATTCAGCATGAGTGTAAACCACCTAAGAAAACACTGTATAGAATGTAATTAGCAAGTACATATTGTTTAAATTAGGTTAGTTTTTGTTTATAGGAGCTTCCCCTTCTAATTTGATGAGCAATTCTACTGTGCATCTATTCCATTTTGTGTCACACTAAAAGGTGTGAAACAATAAAACACCTTCTCTAGCTTCCCACATAGAATGCAGGCCTTTGAAATCCCATTAGTCAGTTTCCAATTTGTAGTTAAACCCTTTATAAGACCCAAAATGATAATTTGAGAATTCCTACTATCAAGCACATACATCCAAACTCTAGAGCTAGCTTCAAACCTTCCAACAAAGCCTCTAGTTTTGTCTCATTATTTCATTTAGTCCATAGAAAATAAGACCCTCCATTTATAAATTGGCCAACGTTATCCCTTTTAAGGAAGCCAACACAAACAGCACTTAGATCGCCCCTGGATGCAACATCAAAATTTAACTTCACAAACCCATCTAAAGGCCTTTTTCATGAAACTAAAGATCTTTCTTTCTTTTTCCTGATCACCCCATTAACAAGGGAAAAAAGGTCTTACTCATTTGCTTCTATAAAGCCCCTTATTTTCTTGATCATGGAATCAATGCTATCACATACCTCGCCCAAACATGGCCGCTTAGTATCAATAAATTTGACCGTACTCATGATGAGCTGAGTGAAACTCAACAAGTAATCCTCACAAGCACCCAAGTTGCATCTAGGATTAGTGCTTTGACTACCTTCGTACCACCCATAGGTTGCTGGTAACTATGGTGCACAATGCCTCTCACACCTTCACAAGTTATCTCAAGACAAGTGCATGCAAGGCAAAATGTGTCTCAATAGCCTCATTATTGTAAGATAACCATGAAATCCTTGTTGATTTCTCTGAAAAGACTAATTCTTGTAAAGTTTGGTTGAATTCAAATTATTGTCAGAAAGAACCATCTTGAACCATGAAATGAGTTTTGAAGATTTTGTCCTACTAAAATGAGTGCTTGTCTCTAAGAAAGTGAAGTAGCCTTAATGATCAGCTGAAGGTTTATTTCCATTATTTGACTCTTTGTTTATCCTAGTTAGGAATGAGTGACTTGAGTGGTTAGTTGTGATAGTGGATTTAAATGGGTTTATCCTAAGTTGTCAGTTCGGGTTTGAGCTTGGGTTTAGGTTTGGGGTTTGGGTACGGTTGCATATATATACACATAATATATTAAAAATATATAAATATAATATATTTAATATAAATATACAATTTTATAAGATTATATTATATTAAAAATATATTAATATAATATATAATCTATAAATAATATATAATATAATATAATTTATAATTTGTTAGCGTTTTAATGTGTCACTTTTGTGACAACACAAAATAGAATAGTGTGTATGGTAGAACTGTTCAAATTAAGAGAGGAAGCTCTTTGAGACCTAACTAAATTTAAAACTAATAGAATTTACAAATATGCACATTGTACAAATTACCCCCTAGGTTTTGCATTAAATGTAAATTACTACTTGACTATGTTTTTGCCTTGGATGCAGCAGCAAACTGTCAACAACTATGGCTGCAACAAGATTCCAGATTTAAGGACTAACCACCCAAGTACGAACAAACACAACTTTCTACTGATTAAATCAAAGATAGATATTTATCTGCAAACAAAGTTTAGATGGAATAACACCAAAGGATGCTATCTATTGGCTAAATTAGAGACCAATACATTAGTGTCAACATAGGAAATGACTTAATACATAAACATCACATGATTCCATGAAATCAATTGCTGAAAGAACACAAAGTTATTTCTTCAATGAACATCGAGCAACAACACAAAGTTTGGCAAAGCTACTCAATTCAATTAACTTGAAGGAATTGCAAACACAAGGTGAATGATCTCCACATAAGCTTCTGCAACACAGGCTTTACATTGACTTACATACATTCATTCACTACACAAAACACTAAGACTCGACTTCCACTTTCAAATGACAAATTTTGCAGCATAAATCTACTCTCCAACTATCCTCCATATTATGTGTTCATCACACATATTTATAGCTCTCAGTAGTAGCTTCTAGGGATGAAAATAATAATAAAATAATGTCTTTAAAGCAGTGCTTTAAAGCAACTCTAATCCCTATCCTTATCTTGTATAAACGAGGCAACAAAACACTACAACTTGCCTAAAATAGGTTTTATCTACTTCAAAATCTGCTTTCATCCTAAAATTGGTTGCTTTTGTCAATGAATGGCAATGATCTAACGCTTTTTTCTTTAAATCACCCATGATATGTGTTGAAACTGAAGTTAAGTGATATATTTTTAAGTGGGTGAACTTGTGGGTGATGATGGTAGGCAAAAGGTGTGAATCGTGATAAACTGCCATTTAGAACCCTTCTTCATTTTAGGCATTGTTTTCTCAAGTCGTTGGGTGTTATTTTGAATTGGCTCTGCCACTTCAATAATGGTGATTTATCACCTAAATCTTTACTTCACTTTCTGGGCGTAGTTTCATGTTATGTTTGCCAACCTTGGCACATTTTTCAGTTGGCTGTGCCACTTAAAAGTTGTGATTCCTCATGTTTGCTTGCTAGTTGTGGATCTATAACTTCATTGCCAATTGTGTCGTGGTTTGCAAGTGGTAATGCCATGATACAAGTGTGATTGCCTTTTACTTTTGGATGCTCATGTGCTGGTCGCAGATTTCGAGCCACTTAACCATTCAAGTCGTTCTTTTTCACTGTCGCAGCCACCCGAATAATGTTTTTAACATTCATTCACCAATATTGCATTTTTAACATGGCATAGCCACTTGAGAAGGACAAGATTTCCTTTGTTTCCTTCACTTTACCTACTGGCATGTTTTCCTCACTGATTTGCTACTTTGCTGTCATGGTTTTGGAATGGCACTGCGATTGAAAAAATGCAATTTTCACTTTACACTTAAACTTCCCCTTCCTGATTGTGCTTTTATCCTTATCCTGCCACTTAGCTGGTCGCACTTTTACCTTGGCAAAGCCATCGAAAAATTGCAACCTGGTTGTGACTATCTCAAGTTCTTGTTGGGTAGAAATTAGTCCTCTCTTTGCCACATGAGCATTGAAAATTTGCCCAACTTCATCACTTAAGGTTCTTTCTTTGCTGGGCGAGATTTCCTCTTGATTTCACCATTCTTAGACATCCATCTTCTTTGTCAAGCATACTTTTTGAGGCACTTATACACCTTTGATAAGCTGAAATTTGGTGAGATTGTCCTTATCATTTGATGCTTCTTTGATGTTGCCACTTGAGCGGAGTGCTGGAATGGTTTTGTTTGGCAACCTTGACAATTTTAGACCCCATCTTGTGATCTTCGTCTTTTCATCTTGCTGGTAGAGTCATCATCAATCAGCAAACATTTTCATCTTTCACTTGGGAGAGCTCAATCTCTAACAATCTTGCAAGAACAGTAATTCAAAACCTAGACCATAATCAGACAACTTTTCAACTTGGTAGAGGAGATTTCAGTTGACACTAACATGTCAAGTCTTGATTTAAGGCTACAAATTTAATTGTAGGCAAAGTCTCGTATGGGTAACAATTTTGGTACTAACATAATTATAATATACAATGTATAAAATAAACTATAAATCAAGTTTGTAGCCTTGTATTTGTTGGGGGAAAGAAATGAGTATTACAATGGACTTATAAATTATAATGATTTAGGGTATTCATGGGGTCTGGGGAAAGAAAGGTCATAGCTTTGCAACTCCACTTTCACCTTCAATTGCTCCAACATTTGTACATATATGAACAAGTTGCTCATGCTTATGATGCTACCTCTTTTTGCTTGCATGACCCTTTTGCTTTTCTCAAATTTTTTGATTTGCCTCTGGATTTACCCTATCCTTGCAATTAGTTGACCCCTGAGGAGATTCAAACCCTCATTGCTGAGGTCGCCACTAAACATGCCACATTTTTGCTATCATTCCCTATTGTGTGCTTGTGAAAAGCAGAGTTGCATGGACACAGATACGGTAACAACCATTTTCCAAGGCCCCTAATATGGATATGGCTGGTTACGACATTCATAAAAACCACATACACATATATATAACATAATTTTATAAGTTATTAGAGGAGATTTTGATTACTTTAGAAGCAATACAGACACATAATTGCTACATATTCCAAAATGTTTATATTTAGATATAGTTTCATCATCAAAAAAAAATTTAAATACACTGATAGAATCATATGCTATCGAAAATGTCATCACTATTCTCCTGATATTGGAGTTCTAGATCATCAACTACACTCTCAGAACTGAATGAAGATGCACTAGAGGATCCTCCTGTTGTGTTAGAATTCTCAATAGTGGGACTAAGATGTGTCAATGCATCAATGTCACTCATCTCAGGCTGCACATCCCAAAGTCTACTAGGTCCCTTCATGTAGTTTGTGGAGGAATGTGGCAAGAAATGAAGATTGGAATAGACATTTACAAGGTCCTTTGCTTTACTAGATGCTAACCTATTTTGTTTCATAGAATGGATGAAGCCGTATGTGCTCCAATTCCTCTCAAATGTAGAAGAACTTGAAACCTGTAAAAAAAACTGATATTACAAGTTATAAAAAGTAACACAATCAACTAAACATAAAATAAGAAATAATTTGAATTAGAATATAATTCATATAATGTTAAACCCGTGATAGAAGTTTGCTAGCCAATTTTTGCAAATGTTTAGTTGTGGCACCATGGAAGTTCCACCACTTTACAGGGTCCATTTTTTTCTTATCTATCATCGCATCAATATTTGCATAAGCTCCATCAAAAGATGCAAAGGTCCCAAACTCATCTCGAATCTCCACTGCAACTCTAGGATCTATAAACATCTCCAACAACTACCTCAACTACCTCATATAAACCATAGATCTATATCTGTCAACTATCTCAAGATCCATATTTGGTGTTGTTCTATTTGACATTGCCAACATGTCAGCATGGTAGTACTTGGGGTTCAAAGCATATACCAAAAGTCGCAAAGGAGTTGTCATTTTATTACATCTCTTCTTGATTATCTGATATATTTGATTATAAAAAGGTTCGGAGGGGTCTTGCTTTTTTGCTATGATTATGTCTCTTAACTTGCTCCACCATTGTATCTATGCAATCATAGATGTCGCCCAATATTGGCTTATCTGTGTCACAACGACGAATGAGGGCATATATTAGCTTAGTGAAAGAGAGCAAGTAGTCTACTTGAGCCCACCAATCATTATCAAGAATGAGTGTCCTGATATTATTCGCTCTATCTATTTGAGATTGCCTCCAAATTGCCCAAATATTATTAATCACCATGCTTTTTAAGACTTGTTTCACATACACAAGCCTTTTAAGAACAATGTAGTGCATGGCAAAGCGAATCTCTACCACCTTCAATTAAAAAATAATAATTTTTAAAAATGTAATAAATATTAACTATACAATGTAAAAAAATCTTTTGAGATTTCATGAAAACATAAAATGATATATTTCAAAATACAAAATATAGTTTGGAATTTAGAAAATTAGAAAAGTTACCTTTAGCAGCTTCAACTTAGCAAATTGTCTATAAATGGCTTGTGACATGTGGTGATTACAAATAAACATTGAAAATTTCTTTGGCTTCATCATAAATCTTTTGTATCCATTGGATTTTGTCAATTTGTTGTAGCATCAAATTCAAAGAATGAACTGCACATGGAGTCCATGAAATGTTTGGAAGTCTTGCCTCTATGACCAACCATGCTGCTCTGCATACCTTTGCATTATCTGTGATCACCTGAACAACATTTTCTGGCCCCACTGATTCAATTGCTTCAATTAGAATATTGACAATAAATTCGGTCTTTTTCATCAGCCTTATATTCAATTGCTTGCAAGAATATTGCACCCTTTGGGCTCATTGCAATCACATTGACCAGTGGCCTATTTCTAGCATCCTTCCATCGATCACAAATGATAGAAACCCCTGAGATTTTCCATGAAGCTCGAATCACCTGCAATTGTCTATCAATAATATCTTTTTATTTATATCCAAAAGAGTGGTATGAACCTTCTTGTAGCCTAGACTTTTGTATCCTTTTGGTGCCTCATTCATTGACCTAACCATCTCTTGCCAATATGGAGAGCGCACCACATTAAATGCAACCCCACTTGCATACAAGCAACAAGCAATATTTTGATTTGTATCCTCTCGACTCTGCAAATTAAATGATTTTTCAAGAGGTCCTAAATTGCTCCTCTTGTGACTTGTAGATGTCCCTGAAGCTGATTATGGATGCAAAGGGGCTCTTTAGAGTTGATCTTTGTTTTGATGCTTGAGCAAGATTATCAGCTCCATCTTGTTCTTTTGGATATTTTGCAATTTTGGTAGGTGACAACCCCTTTCCCGGTCGGCCATCAACATCCGGACCAGGACATACAACACACCCTGTCCTTGTTATGTGGCAAAGGTGCCCACGAACCCTAGTATAGGAACCTCTATACTCTTGTAGGCACTCTTGACATGTCCATTTGTAACCTCTGCCACCTTGAATTGTCAAGAATGCTGAAATATTTCCACAACGGAGATCTAGGGTCCAGTTTGATCCACTTGTTTGTAATATCCCCAATGGGATCTGCCCTAAAATTCTGAAATTAATTTTCTGAATTCTGCCCTAAATTTCTGCACTTTAGATTTCTGCTCAAAACCCTAAATTCTGATTTTATTTTTCTGCTCTTAAACAAATTATTACAGCGAACTCATAGATGCCCAAGCATGACAAATAAGCATGGTAATTGATGCTATCAAATGCTTTTCTTATCAAACATGAATTACACCATGAAATACACAAAATATACCCATCAAATGTCACACAACAAGTCTGATTTTCTGAATAGAAGTCTGCTGCTATAAATCAGAATATAAAGTCTGAAGATTACATATAAAACAAGAGCTCAAACATGACAAACATAGCCCAAAATGCTGCTGTCCAAATCAGACCTACTACATAGGTTTGTACATACCACAAGATGATGAAATGATGCTCCACAAACCCTCCAAAATGGTGGCGCTTGGGTGAATGATGGTGGCTGCTAGGGTTAGGGTTTGGAAACCCTCAACAATGATGAAATCGCCTCCAAAAGCCAAGTCGCCCTTCTCAAGGGTGGCGCTCCAAGTTACGGCAATGCGCTAATGCAATGTGCTCACAAAATGCCACAAGAAATCCTCCTCCATTGCTGATCTAAAAATCTGAATATGCAATCATGCTCCAATCCTCCAAAGGTCTCCAATGAAGTGCAAGCTGAACTCCATAATGAGTCCACCACAATGATGAGCTAGTCCAACTCACCAAGAATCACAAGGGTTTTCTCTCCCTTGGTCACTCATCTCTAGGGAAAATTATTTTAATTACTTTGACTTCTTCAATAAATCCACAAAAATATACAAAGTCTTCCCTCATGATCAATTTGCCCAAATAAAATTGACCAAGTATGAAATCTAGCCAATTAGGTTATTCCCTTTGCCCACCGGCTTAGCCTACGGGAATAGGATAGGCTAGCCAACTCCACTAGGTGATCGCTTGGAAAATGGGGACATTATATTGTTATTGTTTTTTCCAACATAAGACGATGATAATGCCATGATTAATATCCTAGAATAATTAAAATTTTAATAGGACCTTGTACAAACCAGAAACATATAATTAAATTAATTGTAACTTTCACATTTAAATGTAAATTAAAATAAAATAAAATAAATCTAAAGTACCTCCTAACCTAAATATATTCAGTTTCACATTTAATTATTAGTCGATAATGCCCTACTAATTAAACTATATTCACTCACATTTACTTTTTTAAATAATTAAATATTTATATATATTTTTTAATTGGAATAAACTAATAAAAAAAAATTATATTTATATTTTGGAATAAATATTAATATAAAATTATAAATATAAACATTTTAAATTTTAATAAGATATAACTATAAAGTTAAAACAAAATATAAATATAAATATAATCATTTTAAATTTAATAAAATATAACTATAAAGCTAAAACTTGAAACTCTAGGGTTTTAAAATTATAATATGTACCTGATATGGAGCGCCAATTCGTCAATTCACCTTGAGATACCAAAAAAAATCGCTGAAACAAAAATTTAGGTCACAAGCAGTTTTCAACCCACATTTAGCAGTATTTAAATACTAGAAAAAAGTCGTGTCGGAAGCAATTTGTGAATGCTTGTTGCTTTCAACCCGCACTTAGCATTATTTATACATGTTTTTAACCCACATTTTGATTGCCTTCCACTGGTTTTAGCCAACTTAGCACAATTTGTTTTAGAAAGCCAACTCCATATGAATTTGGCATGGTTGGGAAATAAAAAAATTTAGGGCACGGGTGGGTCCGGTATCCTAGCCATGTTCGCACCATACCGTTCTTGAATTCGTACCGATTACTTTGTACACGTACCTGTGGAGGGGTAGCATATCATACAACCTTGGTGAAAAGACTAGTACTTTAGGGCAAAATTAGGTCTATCAAGTGTTTTTTGTTTACAAAAAAAAGATTTTGTTGTTTTAGCTTTGGCGCCCTATGGTCCACTCGGGTTTGGCCCCGGTTTGCCCTAGGCACCTTAGGTACCTTGTGGGTCCTTCACAAGGTACTCGAGGTGCTTGGGCTGAATCTAGGGCAAACCCCAGGCCATCTTGGCCCAGAACAAGAACCTAAACTGAATTTGACCAATACAACGACCTTTCCAGTAGAACCTGGTAACTTAGGGTTTATCTTATAGTTGGGATATGAGGCTTGGTGGAATGAATGGCTTGTATCATAAGATGATTGGATTCTTTGTATGCATTATGTAGAAGAATTCATGGACTATTTGTGTTAAAGGTATGTATATCATGGATATGATAGTTGAATTTTACATGTTACTTGTGTATTCTTTGTGGTTGTTAATCATGTATGGAGCCTCTTTTGGTATCAAGACCTTAGATGTAAGTTTTAAGTTGTGTGAGTCTTAGTGTAGTAACACAAACTCATCCTTTAAGCCTCCAGTATTGTAGTGAGTTGGTAGAATTCTATAGTGTATTTGGTAGAAACCACAAGGTGTATCCCTTAGAGTAGAAGAAAGGGCCATGAGATTATGTCTCCATATTGGTTGTGCCCAGTTTTTTGTATAGGGTGTGTTTTCGAGCTAGTCTTAAGACTAAACTTGTGTGAAGTTGCATTTAGTAGCTTGTTTCAGCTGCAACAAATATCTTGAGCCCTTTGAATATTGATTGACTGGATATTCGCTCTTTAAAGAGCATCATTTTCCCAAAGATTTGAATCCACTATCAAAGAGTTGTTGAAGCAAGTCAAATGCTTGATTGGGTGTTTATGGAATGGTTAAATAGTAACCCAGTGGAAGCCTGAAAGTACGATAAATGGGATTGACTAGGTAATTGACTATTGGACAATTGGACTATTGGCTCTATTGTTTATGCATCTAAGTCTGATCATCCAATTGAAGGATTTAACCCTTGAATTGTTTTGAGGATCTCAATAATAGAATGTTCTTAAGGAATTTATCTAGACTTTTTCCTTGTGGATGTTAAGTTGTCAGTTCTATTCCCATAGTTAAAAAGCTTAACGTTGTAGGATGACTGTTTTGAGAAAAGATTTTTGCCTTAGACCTTTCCTTAAAGTTTCCCAAATCTGTGACAAAAAGTGTCATGTTTTCCCTACTAGTCTAGTGGAGTGAGATTTTACCATGTGTCAATGGTGTGGTACAAGATCCTACCTAGTGTCTTATTCTATGGTGCAAGGACTTGACAAGTGTCACTCATTCACACCCACGTGCTACCAGATGCATCGAGCAAGTTGTTTAGCCTTTGAGGTACAAGAATCTCGAGTGAGCGAGTGCATGACAAGTGTCACTGTCTTGTGGATTCACGGTATCGCAACCTTTGAATCAACTTTTGCACTAAAATATGCCAATTAGGTTCTAGAATCGATATTAGTTTTTGAAACAACTAATTGAAGGAGTAGATCTTGGATTCTCACAATTGAGATTCTTGTTCATCTTACCTCTTGCAAAGTGTTTTTCTTGAGTTCCATGTAAGCATTATTGGACCCCACTAGTTGTGTAGTGTATTTCTTGGAGATTCATGGATTGTGATAGAGAACCCATAGGTCCCTAGCGCAATTGAGTGCGAAGGAGTGATCGATCAAGATGATGCTACATAGCACGGTGGGTTCATAATAGAGTTCAAAGCTTTCGATAGTGTTTTTGCCTTTCAGGGATCAACTTTCAAACCATACCTGCAAATTTGTGAAAGCTTGCAAATTGTTTATTGATTGGCAATCATGGCTTGAGATTGAGACATGTGTCTAGTTAGGAGCAAGGATTGTATAATTAGACTTAGTTGAATATCTTTGGGATCTCAAATTTGATAGGGCGATCAAGGCTGCATATAGTCTTGTGGTGTTGATATATTGCCTTGCTTTAAAGTAAATTAAGGTTGATCAATATATTGGATTTAACATATGGTTAAATAAACACATTAAATTTAAATAAAGTAATTAATTTTTTTTGGTAGGAATTGGAATTTCGATTGTGGGTTTTATGTGTTAGTGATGGGTGTCATAGGGTGATATTAGAGCATGATTTAAATATTGTTGGCATAATGGTTCACCATGCAAAGAGATGTGTATATTGAAGACCAAATGAGGTATGTGATGAATGATAGAATGAATGTCAACATCAATAACATGTTTTCCTATTGTGTTTATAGGAATGAAGATTGGTAGGAGGTAGGTAGAGTTGAAGACTAACAACTCTTCATGAAGCATATCAAGCAGTAGAGGAAGTACAGTTGGAAACTCCAACACCAACTGAACAAGCTACACATAGTGAAGAGGTCCCACAAAGGCTAGAGCACCATACAAAGGAAGCCCTTGAACATTCATGTGTGCTAGAGCGGAGCGTCCATTGGGAGAGAAATGTCTAGTCCTCGATGGAATAGAACATGTGTAAAAGGATTTTCCGAGATGGATGAGGTATTGTATAGGGAGGAATGCTTGACTAGAGAATTGAAGGTGAACCCTAGAAGTTCAATGTGAGAAGATTTGGAACAAAGTCAAAATCATTGTTGGTTGGTATAAAGTTATAAACTATAAAGAGGTGTTTTGGTTTGAGGTGTATTCCAGTAATTAGAAGGCATGGTTGGCAATTTTTCAACTAACTGATAAAGCATCTTTACAATGGGATTACCAAGAGAGCATGCTTGGTTTGAATAGTTTGAGTTGTTTTGTAAATATTACTTGTCGAACACCTACTTCATTGCTTGGATGAATGAGTTCTAGTCTCAGAAGCAACAAGGGATGATGATGGTAGAGTACAATTCTAAGTTTTTTAGTTTGCTAAAGCACATGGCATACATCTAGAATGAAGCAATGAAGGTCAACCGGTATCTCAACAGATTGTCTCCAATGATTGGAGGAAGAGTTTGAACTCTAGAACTTGCAACATTTTTTGAAGCAACTCAGAAAGCTCAATTGGCAGAGGAAGAAATCATAGGAAAGATGTAGTTTGGAAGCAGAAGTCAGGGTTAAGTTAGGTTGTCTATGTAATGTCCCCATTCTTTGGAATGGTCACAATTAGAGGGATTGGTGCTTTCCATTTGGTTCCGGGACTTATGGAGGTTCATCTTATGTTATGGAGACGCTCTCGTTCATGCCAAGACAAGAAATTGGATGCTTTGATCATGGATTCAATTATGATTTTCTCCTACATGTCACCATGGAGGTCGCCTTTGTCATTATTCCATGAGCACCCAATAAAATAGATTATCTATATGCTAGCGCTTGGAGAAGATATTCTAATAATAAATTATATCAATAATTTAATTTATTTTGAGCGCCCTTATGGAGGTTGGAGGGTCGGCCCTCTTGGAAGGAAAATAATATTCAAATGATAAATATCTTTGCATGGGTCGGCCATATGGAGGGATAGGCGAATTGCATATAAGAAGTTCATTTGGCATTTGGAGATCATCATATCAGCATTCATTCATTCACACTTTGGAGAGCAATCTCAATTGGGAGCTTGGGACGAAAACCTCAAGTGTCCAAGAGGAATTGGGTGCCAATCTAATTTCTCAACTTGTGGATTCCGCAGCAGCGATTCAAGTGTGCTTCACATCATCATAGAGCAGATTTCACATCAGCCATGGAGGGCATTCTTTGGGCAAATTAGTCTAGGGTTCACCCTAGCCTTGGAGCGCACCTCTTGGAGATGAAGACGACTCACATTGAAGGTGAATTGAGAGGATATTTCAGCTGCTAGGGTTTCATATTGCATCAGATCTGCTACAGCAGACCCATTCACTTGCTTTGGAGGGTTATATCTAGGGCAACTTGCATTATAAGTCTAGGGTTTCCAACTCTATTGTGGAGTGCCACCCTTTAAGGGCAATTTTGGTTCATAAATTGGTATGTATATGTGATATCTAGGCCTGATTCATAACAGCAGACTTATATATTTGTATTTAGGCATGTTCGCCTCTTGGTGGATGTAAAATCAGACTTCTATATTAAGTTTATGACAGCAGATTGATTTCTTCATTTGAGCATTGTTATGGTGGATGCAATTGTGTATTTCATGGTGAAAACTATTCCTCATGCTTGGCGAATTCATATGTAATGTTCCATTGATATGTGGGTATGATATTATAGTGTTCCATGAAGTAATTAACTGCTGAAAATTATAAAATCAGAAATCAGAATTAGGGTTTAAGCAGAAAATCAGATTTGTTGCAAAATATCCCATTTGGGACATTACAGTCTAGAGAGTCGTAAAGGAGATGGATGTCATTTCTAAAATCCAAATCATATTCACGTTCCAACAAAATCAGTTTGGAAGAGAGTGAACCAAATGCATGCACAATAACGAATTGTTAGGTAATCATTCTTTTGGAAGTGGAGGAGTGAGTGAACCGAACTAGAGAGCTCCATAGCAATAGTGGATTCTGTAGTCTGAGAAGCAAAATAATTCAAGTTAAATTAGTGGTATGCTAAAAGGAGGTGGATACCAGGCCCAAGCTCCAGTAGCATGTTTGAGTGTGGAGGATTGCATTATGCTAGGAGATGTTTGCATTGACACCTAGGGAATGTGCCATCAACATTGGGACACATGGTATTTGAGGACAATGTGAGGCTGAATTTCTTAATTCATGCGGCAGTGGAAAGACAACATGTGAAGTACCAAGCCACTATAGTCAAAGTTCTAAGTATGATCTAATGTCATGTCCCGATATTAAGGCATTGTTTAAATTAAAGATTCAAACATCACGATAAGAGACGGCGATGTTGCTACGTATAGATATATATTATTAATATATTATTTAATAAATAATATTGAATAATATTATTATATGGATATTTTAATATAATTAAAATATAGTATATATTTAATTTTAATTAACAGGATATATTATTGAATATATTAGAAATCGAATATATTTAATTAAACATTATAAATTACATACTATATAAATTAAAGATCATGTTATAAATCAAATGTAAATATTAAATGTCATTATTATTATCAAATATAAAATTTAATAAATATTAAATAATCACATTATATAAATGTATATATTATAAATAACCAATATAATATATATACATATATTATTATAATTACCATATATTAAACTACATATTAGTGTGAATATTAATGTAAGTATTAATGATTATATATACTCACGATTATATACTTCAAATATTCTAAGAGAAGTTATAAGTATTAAGACAGCGATTGTTATTATTACCACATTATCCTATATGGCAGCAAACATATAAAAGAAGATACGTTGAATTAGTTATAGCAGCTATTACCTAATACAAATGCTTAAAGATGTGAATCATATATGTTAAATAATGCAGCAATTAGCACATAGACTAAAGTCAACAAACACTAAAAGGTATCGCTTGGAAAGCCACGTCACCCTTCACAAGGGGCAGGGCTATGGTATTTAAAATGAAATTCAGTATTTCAAAAAGATGATGGGATGAGGAAAAAAGGCAGATCAGTTTGGAAGTGTTATGAACAGCAAAAGATACTTCTAAACAGCGAATATAAGAGGAGGTGAAACTGGTATTGTGTTGAGATTATTATTAGTAAAAGGCAGCGATCAGGTAAGGTGGAATATGCATAATTTATACTTAATAGAAATAAGTAATAAGTGTGTTATATATATATAAAGAAACAAATGTTTGTGCATGTGTGTTAAACTAATATAAATCATAATAGAAATCTATATGCAGATACTAATTCCATGATAAGATAAATAAATTGATATGTTAAGTAGTGAAAATCTACTATATTTATGTATAGTGAAATAGAACTATGATATATATATATATATATATAGATGGAAATTGTAATGGAAAGATATTCTATATAGATGCTATTATGAATAAGCACTATAAGTCAATACTTGTGAGTCATCATGTCTCCTTAGTTACTAATTCTTATAGAATAATGGATACGGCGGGAATGGCGGAGTAATTCCTACATGGAATTGGTAACTTGGCGCCTTACATATCCATGGATTTGGTATGATAAGGAGGGGCGGGTGTAATTCCTTCCATGTATTGGTATCTTAGCACCGCGCCATGTTAATCCTACTTTCCGAAGAAGTAACAAAGGAAGATATAGATCTCAACCTATACTCAATCATATACTTGATTCTCTATCACTCCAACTATACGGAAATAGCATAAGGAGGGGCGGTGTAATTCCGGCATTTGAATTGGTATCCACGCGCCCTATGAGGTATCATAGGGAGGGGCAGTGTAATTCCTTTCGTGCAAGGGTATCCAAGCACCTTATAGCTAATTTTCTGATGCAGGTTAAGAGAAAAGGGATATGAACATTAGAATATGTATCATGATCACTTTTATATCACCTATAGGATATGAAGTCAAAGATGTTAATTTATGATAAGCAGGGAATAATAATTATTTAACAAGTGAATGATGATTTTTTTTTATTATCATCAACTTTATCTAACCTTATCATTAACATTTAATGATCTTTAATATTTCTTCAAGAACTCAATCTGTTGTAGGTTCAAGTTGAAGTGTTCTCACAAAAAGGGGACATTACAAGTGGTATCAGAGCAGTCATCCTGCCATCCTGTGTATACTGTGTGTGCCTTACATGTATTCAAGTGTATTCAAAGGTTTACCTTGTGACTTATGTGTATGCTTTGTAACATATGTTCATGTCTTGTGTGTACTCGCGTGTATGCTTCATACTCATGTGTATACTTGATGACCTTGGGATGGCGGATGGGTCCACGGTGTAGTATGGGATGCACCGAATCCCCTTCCCAATTGTCCAACGGTATACTTTATTGGAGTGTACTTGTATTTGAGTGTATGCTCTATGAATGTATTTGTATACTCTATGCTTTGTAATTGTATTGAGTGTATACTCATGATTGAATTTGAGTGAATACTCTATGAATGTATTTGTATTTGTATACTCTATGCTTTGTAATTGTATTTGAATATATAGTCTATGATTGAAATTGAGTGTATGCTCTATGAATGTATGCTTTGAGTGTATACTTTATGGTTGTAATTGTATTTGAGTGTATACTCTATGAATGTATTTGTATTTGTATACTCTATAACTTTTCAATTGTATTCAATTGTATGATCTATGACCGTGCAATTGTATTCGAGTGTATGCGCTATAACTTTGCAATTGTATTCAAGTGTATGCTCTATGACTTTGCAATTGTATTCGAGTGTATGCTCTATGACTTTGCAACTGTATTTGAGTGTATACTCTATGATTGTATTTATATTTGAGTGTATACTCTATGACTTTGTATTCAAGTATGATTATGTATTCGAGTGTATACTCTGACTTGTATACTCTATGATTTGTATTTGTCTTCAAGTGTATACTTTGACTTTGTATTTATATTCGAATGTATACTCTATGACTTTGTATTTGTATACTCTGTGACTTTGTATTCAAGTGTATACTTCATGACTGTGTATTCGAGTGTATACTCTATGACCTTGTATTTGTATACTCTGTGACTTTGTATTCAAGTGTATACTTAATGACTGTGTATTCGAGTGTATACTCTATGACTTTGTATTTGTATACCCCAAGATTTATGTGTATTCAAGTGTATATTTTGCGGCTTATGTGTATTCAAGTGTATGCATTGTGGCTTATGTGTATTCAGATGTATACGTGTATTCATGTGTATACGTGTATTCATGTGACTTATGTATTTAAGTATATACTTCACAATTTACATGTATGCTTCGCATATATGCTTCATGCTTCTTGTATATACTCTATTTATACTTCATGTATCACATGTAGTGATGTGTTACTTCATGTATCTTCAACAAGATGTGTTCTTATAATTACTTTATACTTAAAAAACTATGAGAGTGTTTAAGATGTCTTTCCGGTGGCCCAGGCTACCCGGCTACTTGTTTGAGCTGGTTGCCTACTTGCTTGAGCTGGTTGCCTACTTGCTTGAGCTGGTTGCCTGCTTGCTTGAGCTACTTGCTTACTTGCTTGAGCTGGTTGCCTACTTGCTTGAGCTACTTGCCTACTTGTTTGAGTTACTTGCCTACTTGCTTGAGTTGGTTGCCTACCTATTTGAGCTACTTGCCTACTTGTTTGAGCTGGTTGCTTGTGTGCTTGAGCTACTTGCTTGTCTACTTGAGCTACTTGCCTACTTGGTTGAGCTAGTTGCCTACGTGCTTGAGCTACTTGACTACTTGCTTGAGCCGGTTGCTTGCGTGCTTAAGCTACTTGCTTGTCTACTTGAGCTAGTTGCCTACTTGCTTGAGCTAGTTGCCTACATGCTTGAGCTACTTGACTACTTGCTTGAGTTGGTCGCTTGTGTGCTTGAGCTACTTGATTGTCTACTTGAGCTACTTATCTACTTGCTTGAGCTGGTTGCTTGCGTTCTTGAGCTACTTGGTTGTCTACTTCAATTTTCTTATGTAATCAAATGGCAATGCATGTAACCTACGAATTGGTGTATTCACTCCAATAGGAGATCACTCACCACCATTCAACCTTGAGGTGGAAAAGGGAAGAGCATTTCATCTAAGAAAGAGATCCAAAAACATCATTAAAAAGTCAATTGAGATTTAGGACCACTAAGGTATCATATCAACCTAGGAGGATTAATCTCTTAAATTCAAAACAACAATTATTCGAAGAAATTAGAAGCATCATAGTTATAATTGCTTGAGGACAAGCAAATTTGGGCAGGGTGGACTGTCATGTCCCAATATTAAGGCATTGTTTAAATTAAAGATTCAAACATCACGATAAGAGACGGTGATGTTGCTATGTATAGATATATATTATTAATATATTATTTAATAAATAATATTGAATAATATTATTTTATGGATATTTTAATATAATTAAAATATAGTATATATTTAATTTTAATTAACAGGATATATTATTGAATATATTAGAAATCGAATATATTTAATTAAACATTATAAATTACATACTATATAAATTAAAGATCATGTTATAAATCAAATGTAAATATTAAATGTCATTATTATTATCAAATATAAAATTTAATAAATATTAAATAATCACATTATATAAATGTATATATTATAAATAACAAATATAATATATATACATATATTATTATAATTACCATATATTAAACTACATATTAGTGTGAATATTAATGTAAGTATTAATGATTATATATACTCACGATTATATACTTCAAATATTCTAAGAGAAGTTATAAGTATTAAGACAGCGATTGTTATTATTACCACATTATCCTATATGGCAGCAAACATATAAAAGAAGATACGTTGAATTAGTTATAGCAGCTATTACCTAATACAAATGCTTAAAGATGTGAATCATATATATTAAATAATGCAGCGATTAGCACATAGACTAAAGTCAACAAACACTAAAAGGTATCACTTGGAAAGCCACGTCACCCTTCACAAGGGGCAGGGCTATGGTATTTAAAATGAAATTCAGTATTTCAAAAAGATGATGGGATGAGGAAAAAAGGCAGATCAGTTCGGAAGTGTTATGAACAGCAAAAGATACTTCTAAACAGCGAATATAAGAGGAGGTGAAATTGGTATTGTGTTGAGATTATTATTAGTAAAAGGCAGCGATCAGGTAAGGTGGAATATGCATAATTTATACTTAATAGAAATAAGTAATAAGTGTGTTATATATATATAAAGAAACAAATGTTTGTGCATGTGTGTTAAACTAATATAAATCATAATAGAAATCTATATGCAGATACTAATTTCATGATAAGATAAATAAATTGATATGTTAAGTAGTGAAAATCTACTATATTTATGTATAGTGAAATAGAACTATGATATATATATATATATATATATGGAAATTGTAATGGAAAGATATTCTATATAGATGCTATTATGAATAAGCACTATAAGCACATTGAGTTAACAATGAACACCACATTATAATCATAAGAATATCCTTGCCATAATCAATACTTGTGAGTCATCATGTCTCCTTAGTTACTAATTCTTACAAAATAATGGATACGGCGGGAATGGCGGAGTAATTCCTACATGGAATTGGTAACTTGGCGCCTTACATATCCATGGATTTGGTATGATAAGGAGGGGCGGGTGTAATTCCTTCCATGTATTGGTATCTTAGCGTCGCGCCATGTTAATCCTACTTTCCGAAGAAGCAACAAAGGAAGATATAGATCTCAACCTATACTCAATCATATACTTGATTCTCTATCACTCCAACTATACGGAAATAGCATAAGGAGGGGCGGTGTAATTCCGGCATGTGAATTGGTATCCACGCGCCCTATGAGGTATCATAGGGAGGGGCAGTGTAATTCCTTTCGTGCAAGGGTATCCAAGCACCTTATAGCGAATTTTCCGATGCAGGTTAAGAGAAAAGGGATATGAACATTAGAATATGTATCATGATCACTTTTATATCACCTATAGGATATGAAGTCAAAGATGTTAATTTATGATAAGCAGGGAATAATAATTATTTAACAAGTGAATGATGATTTTTTTTTTATTATCATCAACTTTATCTAACCTTATCATTAACATTTAATGATCTTTAATATTTCTTCAAGAACTCAATCTGTTGTAGGTTCAAGTTGAAGTGTTCTCACAAAAAGGGGACATTACATCTAATCAAACCTATGTCAATCTTGATAGACCTAGGAGTGACTAGTAGTTTTATTTCCCCTTCTTGTGTTAAGAAGTGTGGTTTGGTGATTCTATACTCTGATGAGTTGGGTAGTGTAGAAGTGGCCTTAGGTATTAGGTAGCTGATTAGTGGTATAATCATGGACTATTCAATGACCAGAGGTAGTTTTGCCATAGTGTTGAATCTGCTTAGTAGCTGGTTAGGATCTTATGATGTGGTCATAGGAATAGATTGGTTGGAGAGCCATAGAACAACCCTAGTCTGTTGTCATAAATTAGTTAGATGTTTAGATGATAGTGGTAGTACAATTGTGATCCAAGGGATATCTAGATCGATTTCTTTGAGATTCATATCAGCCTTGAGAGTGAAGGATTTGGGACGTAGTTGTTGGTTGTATGTTGTCATGGCAGTAGCCGAAGGTCCTACAATGGCTGATCACCTGATTCTGTCAGAATTTGTAGATATTTTTCTTGAGAAAATACCATGTTTTCTGCCCAATAGAGATTGACTTTCCTATGACAATATGGGGAACCAAACTACTTTCTAGAGCTCCATATCAAATGAGTGCACTTGAGTTGAGTGGACTCTCAATTCAGATGCAAGAGTTGATCAATAAGGGTTTCGTCAGACCAAGTTTATCGCCTTGGGGATCCCCAGTCATATTTCTTAAGAAGAAAGATGGATCCCTGAGATTGTGCATAGATTATAGGTAGCTGAATAGAGTGAACATCAAGAATTTGTTTCCTTTGTCCCCAAAAGATGATCTATTTGATCAGATACCAGGAGCAAGTGTATTTTTAAAGAATGATATGAGATTAGGGATATTACCAGATGAGAATCAAGGAGGAAGACATACCTAACACAACATTTTGCACTCGGTATGGTCATTATGAATTTGTAGCTGTACTATTTGGGTTTCTGAATGAACCTAGAGTTTTCATGAGTTTGATGAATGATGTTTTTTAGAAGTACCTAGATCATTTTGTGTTCGTATTTCTAGATGACATCTTGGTTTATTCTAAGAATGAGAAAGAGCATGAGCAACAACCAAGGCTAATCTTACAATGTTTAAGAGTGAACAAGTTATATGGGAAGGTGTCCAAGAGTTCATTTTTCCAGAAAGAAATTTAGTATTTGGGTCATAATTTTAGGAGAAGGTGTAGTTGATCCAACAAAGATTAAGGTAATCATGGAATGACCAACATCGAAGTATGTAACACAAGTTAGAAGTTTCATGGGGTTAGAAGGCTACTATAGGTGATTTTTAGAGAATTTCTCTAGGATAGTAGTGTCAATTACATCATTGCAGAGAAAAGGGAAGGAGTTCGTGTTGACTGAATAGTTTGAGAAAGCTTTTGGCAAACTCAAATAGAAGCTCACTTCAGTCTCGATTTTGAAGTACTAGATAGGTAGGACTTCTTTTTATGTACTGATGCATCATTGGATGGCTTGGAGGAGTTCTAATGCAAGCTAGCAAGGTAATAGCATACGAGTTAAGGAAGCTGAGGGACTGTAGACAGCAAAATAGTTTAAGTAAACAAATGATGTAATTAGTTGTCGGTACCAACCGACGGGTCGGGTAGTTTGGAGTCGGTACCAACGGTTGGCATCACAACCAACCTTGGCCATGAGTATTTAAGTCGTCAATGCATAGTAGTCAGACATCAGTGATTTGAAAATAGTTGATATGCAGACATTGGAGTCATAATGAAATATGTATGTTGCTGTTATGAACATTGTAATGTTTCCCGTGAATCAATGATGAACACAATGGTCCGTTCTGAGTAATTTTGTTATGTTTGTATGATGCACTATACTACTACTTATTTCTGTTTACTTCATATTATGTGAAACACACCATATTGCGGTAAACATTTGGCGCTGTTGCCAATTCGAAAACAGGTTGAGGGTGACAAGTCAATGACAAGTTGAGTCGTTCGAGGCCATCGGATGACAAGTTGATGACAAGTTGAGTTGTTCGAGGCCATCGGATGACAAGTTGATGACAAGTTGAGTCGTCGGAGACCATCGGATGACAAGTTGGCTGTCGATGACAAGTTGAGTTGTCGGAAACCATTGGACAAGTGGCACCGTCAGAAACAAGCAAACCGTCGGGTGTAACTAGGGTCGAGAAAAACACAATGAAGATGGCGTCATGATGGGGCAGCCGACCGAAGAGCCAGTACAAGCAAATGAGGATCGTGAAGACGCTCTAACGGAAGACCTCTGCAGTTTGTGGGAAAACTCGTTGAAGGACCACGTACGGAGGGAGGCTCTCAGACGAGAGATCCCTCAGTCGGCCATCTGGGATCAATTGCACGTCGACCAAGAGGTCGACCATCTCCTCACTCAAGTAGCAATTAATGCCCATACAACTCAAGAAGGATAAGAACCGAGTACCAAGTGGGCATGAAACACCAGAGGAAAGAACACGAAGATCATTGAGATTAAGGGAACAAGAAGAATGAAGGAAAACACTGAGACAAATTGTCAATGAACATCATGCCGACGAAGGAATTTTCAAGAAACCGCTGACAAATAAAGAAAAAGGGAATAAAAATGAATTGACAGAAGAAATTGAAAACAGCATATGCCGCATCGGAGAGTTATCCATATCGGATGACGAAGGGCCGAGAGTTGGAAGATCTAAGCCTAAGACCCCAGGGCAGAGGGAGTATTAGAACGAACCCGAGGAGACTCAAGGTGTAGAGGACGCTGACAGAGGACGTGGGGAAGACTCGAACGTGGCCGAGAGTGCAAGTGACGCACCGGGACGTTGCGAGAGGACCAGTCCAGTCAGGTCCAATGCACAAGGAGGGCATCGGGGAAGGATGGTGACTCCGCCAGCCAAGAGGCAGAAGCTGCCAAAATTTATGGGGGATGGGTCAGAAGATCCAGTACGACATTGTAAGACATGCGAGACAATTTGGATAGCCAATGGGCAAGATGATGTGGACTACTAGCTGAAAGCATTTTTAGCGACACTGAGAGATAGTGCCATCGACTGGTACACAGAGTTGGACCAAGCACACAGGGCATCATGGAGATTACTTAAGAAGGCATTCCAAGACGAATTCAAACTTTTGAGGGATGACAGTGAAATTGTAGCGGAGATTTACAGTACGAAGCAAGGGAAGCACGAGAACGTGCGAACCTACAACCGAAGACTGAAAGAATTGTTGGGAAAACTGGAGACTCAGCTAGCCGATGAGCTGAAGAAGCGATGGTTCATCAAAGGGTTGCGTCCATCGCTGAGAAAGAAAATGAAAGTCGTTCCTCCGTCATCATACGATGAAGCGTACAATCGAGCGATGGATATAGAGAGTGAAAATAAAATATCCTTCCGAGGGAAAAGGAAGACGGACGACGAGGAGAGTACGGATGACAACAGCGACAGTGAGTCCAAGACCGTGCAAGCACTTAGGAAGGACATGATGAGAATGATGAAAGAACTGAAGGCCGACAAGGAGAGTACGAGGGAAGCCAGAGAACTGTGGTGTACAGATTGCAAGGGGGAAGGTCATACAAAGGCAAATTGTCCGAAAAAATTGTTTTGTGATATCTGCCAAGTGATGGGACATTCCATCAAGGAATGCCCATACAATTCAAAAGCAAGGGGTACGCAAGTACTCTTCACTCAAGGAGAACCGTCAACACCGCCGAACACACCACCAAAGCCCCAGTACAATAGCCATGCATCCCCTGAAGGTTACCAAAACAATAGAAGTCCGAGAAACAGATTGCAGTATGACAGCAAGGGGCGACCTATGATACAGTGTCGGCAATGCAATGAGTGGGGACACTTTGCAAGAGAATGCCTGAACAACAATCAGAACACAATAAATGCATTATGCAAGTGGTGTGGGCCTAGAGATCACGAAGAAAAAGATTGTCTGAAGCAAAAAGGGGTGAACCTAATCAGTTTCAAGGAGAATGATGAAGAGATCCTGGCGGTCACCCGAGCACAATGGAAAAAAGCGACGTATCCAGATCTCCGAACCGAGAAGGAGAGACTTCGGGAGGCTAGGAAAGAAGTAGAGATGGCAATGGAAACAGAAGGAAAGAACAGAAGAACAACTACCGTACGACCAGAGTCGGACAAGAGTATCATGAATCAGGTGTTACAAACCACTGTATTGGTCAAGATAGCGGATCTTCTACAGAGCATGCCGCAACTGAGGATGGCAATCTCGAAGGTGATGGAAGGGAACCCAAACGGGCAAAGAAAGGATGAAGATGTCATAGTGGAGCCATCGCTGGAAGGAGAACAAGTCATTGACCCGAGACTGTTGGCTATCAACAATGGCAAGAATCTAGTTGTCGTACACATGGAAATCGGTGGATGTCACCTGACAAACACAATAATCGACGGTGGATCGGGAGTGAATGTGTTGACAGAAGATACGTGGAAGTACTTGGGGAAACCTACACTATGGTCACAAAATTTCCAGTTATTGGGAGCAGACCAGCATGGAATTAAAGCGCTGGGAGTGCTAATAGCTCAAAAAGTGAAGATTGGCACCCAACTCTTTCGGTTAAACTTCGTAGTCATAATAGCACAAAATGCGTCGTACGATGCATTACTCGGCCGAGGGTGGCTGATAGCCGCCAAGGCCAACCATAACTGGAAAAAGAACACATTGTCAATAGAGAATAAAGGCAAGAAGATTGTCATAGACCTGAGAACACAGGCTATAAGTGAGGAACTAGCATCGAATTCCGATTCAGACGGAGGGGAGTCAGTTGGCAGAGGACCAATGGAACCTGATGAGGAAGGAGTATTAAAACTACAAGAATGTTCTGAGGATGAAACTAATTCCTTTAGTGGGCTCTTCCACTGGCAGATGGAAGATTACGAGTTCTTTCAACTGGAATGTAATATGATTTCAATAAAAGAAGTCGGCGAGAGCTCTCCGATGAACAATGCAAGTCCTCGTAATGCAAGTCATGGTAGTGCAATTCTTGGCAAAACTTGATCGAAGAGTGAAACACTCGGCAACTTTCGGCCGACGAATGAAAGTTTGGGCAACTCTAGGCCAACGAGTGAAAGTCTGGGCAACTCTAGGTCGACGAGTGAAACATTGCTCACGAATGAAGCACTTGATGGATTGACGAACACTCGACCACTTGGCAAGAGGGAACCAGTAATGAGTGAGAAAGGGGAGGAAGGTAATAATCAGCCGGAAGTAACAGAGTAAATAGTGGACCAAGAACAGACAAGTCAACCAAGAGAGGCACAAAAAGAATATACAGAGAATGATGCCAAGATAGATGATGCACTTGCACATAAAGTTGAACCAGACAAGGTGATCAGGTATGAAGAGCCATTGGCAAGCAAGGTGAATCGGAGTGATGGAACTAACGACGAGAACCCAGTATTGGAAGCACCGGCTAGAAAGAGACCATACAGAAGGAATAAGGACTATAGAGTATTTCCGTCGACTTGCAATGTTTTGGCGATCAGTGACAATCAACAGAGAAAAAATAATGTTCAAAAGTCAAATAGTTTATTTTTTTCGAAGACAACAATTCCAGTCGGAGTTGCAGATTGAACGTGGACCCCGTTGGGAAAAAATAGACAAATCAAATTCAGTTTGACATGGAAAAGACAAAAAAAATAAAATTTCGGCCAAAAAAAAAAAATTCAAAAAATTAAAAAAAAAAAATTTAAGGCAAGTCATACGACGTACGGCCTGGGCCAAAAAAAATTTCAAAAAAAAATTCCGTACGACGTACAGACAGATCGTACGACGTACGAACCCACCACTTCAGCCTCATAAAAGGCCATCCCGGACCCCAAGCACTCAGTTACAGTGTTGGACAGAAATTTTTTTATTTTTTTCCTCTTGGAGTGCAAAGGGTAAGCATCCAATCAGGAAAACATGGATGGAGGAAAGAAGATTGCATCCTACAGGCCAAAGATTGCATCGGAGAAGAAAAAAATCAAGTTCCGATACAGGAATGGAAGCCATTACCTGGGATAGTCTGACAGGAAATGAGTGCAAGCAATGGTGAAGGCAGCAAGAGAGCAAGAGCTAGTGGCCCAACACTAGCTGCAGCAAAGGACCGAGGAAGCAAGGAACCACCCCAACCTCCTCAGTACATCCAAGGACGTCCTTCCAACCTCCCCACTCTTAGTAGGATGTTTTTGAGTTTCTGTCATAATTTTGTTGTTTTGATGTAAATGTCGTTTGGAAGACGACCAATTTTGAGGGGGGGATAGATGTAGACAGCAAAATAGTTTAAGTAAACAAATGATGTAATTAGTTGTCGGTACCAACTGACGGGTCGGGTAGTTTGGAGTCGGTACCAATGGTTGGCATCACAACCAACCTTGGCCATGAGTATTTAAGTCGTCAATGCATAGTAGTTAGACATCGGTGATTTGACAATAGTTGATATGCAGACATTGGAGTCATAATGAAATATGTATGTTGTTGTTATGAACATTGTAATGTTTCCCGTGAATCAATGATGATCACAATGGTCCGTTCTGAGTAATTCTGTTATGTTCGTATGATGCACTATACTACTACTTATTTCTGTTTACTTCATATTCTGTGAAACACACCATATTGCGGTAAACAAGGACCATGAGTGGAAATATCCAACTCATGATCTTGAGTTAGCCGAAGTAGTACATGCCTTGAGAATGTGGTGGCATTATTTGAATAGCAAGAGATTTAAGCTCAAAGTGAATCACAAAAGTCTGAGATATTTGTTTATATGACCAATACTCAATGCCAAATAACATAGATGCATGGAATTTCTCAACGAGTTTGACATTGCATACATTCAAGGAAATGAGGACAAGACAATAGATGCACTCAGTAGAAGAGCCCAATTGAATGCAGTAGCGACAATCTAGAGCAGATTGATAGATTGGATTTGTGAAGCATAGAATCAAGACAAATGTGTAAGAGAAGTTGCAGAAGCACTACAGAACAAGGAACCCAAAGAGTTACCCAAATATTGCAATTACACCATGGGAGAGGATGGAGTCCTATGATATTAGAAAATGATTTATGCGCCCAAGACCAAAGGATCGAGGAACCACATCTTGGCAAAAGCACACAGAGCACCATACTCTATGCATCTAGGAGCAAACAAGATGTTAGCAGATTTGAAGAAGAATTATTTGTGGCTAGGGATGAAATGAGGTGGCAAGATATCTAGCTTGGTGTTTGGAGTGCCAATGCGTGAAGGTAGAAGACAGTCATCCAACAAGTCTATTGTATCTTCATGATATTCTAGAGTGGAAGTGGGATGTGTTGTCCATAGATTTCATTATTGAACTAACATGAACCCAGTCTAGAGAATGAGGTAGACTTAAATTATGATGATTGAACTTCACTAAGTAGCAATTAAACATATATTTACACAAATTCTAAGCCTTCTAAATGGTTACCTAAAACTTTTTTATCTAGGATGAAAATTTTACATTCTACTATTAAAGCTAACACAAATTCGAGGAAGACCCACTAACCTATTTAATAGAAGTGTGTAGTCTAATTGAATGATGCTTGTTGAATTTTCTTTTTGCTTTGCTTGTCGGAAATTTTTCTTTTTTTCTTTTCCTTCTTTCCCTATTCTTCTTCAACTTGTGTGAAAGAATGAAATTAATCTTCCTTCTTCCCTACTTATAGGCTTTTAAAGTCCTTCAGGAGGTGAGTTACACCCTCCTAAATTAAGTTTTGGTTGGCGAAATTTGAATAGACAAGCTTTTCCTAATTAAAACCGTCTAAACTAAGTTGCCAATCCTGGTATGGGTTCGGGTACGCGGATATGGCAATTCTTTTTGGCTCGGGAACGGTACGGCAACATATATATATATATTAAATACCTCATAGCTTGTAATAATGAAAATTCATAATTCATTGATTTCAAAGTCATAATTGAATCCAAGCAGCACCATCAAAGCAATAGAAATCAAGTTTCAATTATGTAATATATGTATTGTTGATTAAATAAAGCTCCATCTAATGGAGGACTATATAATATTGTAAAGACTATGAGGGTATGACCAACCATTAAATCTATATTTAATTTATTCAAGCCAAAAACCAATGTGACATTCTATACAAACTATATGTCCTAGCGATAAAACACTTGATAAAAAGAATATAGTCATTATAGTAGTTAATGACACAAACCAATTTTTTGTATATCCTATAAGCATTGCAGTCCATGAAACCATGTTCTTTTGATGTATTTTGTCAAATAGTTCACTTACCTTATGTATGCTTCCATTGTTCCACATTTTGCATACATATGCACCAAGGCATTTGCAGCTACTATGTTAGACAAAAATCCTCTTTCCATTGTGATTTGATAGATATCTGTAAGATCCATGTCTTCTCTAAACTGAAATTTTTCTTTGCTGGTCCGAAAATTTCTAATTTGATTTGCTTGCAATGTACTTAGGGTTTTTGATTTTTGTTTTCAACAATGGGTTTGCAATATCATGAAGATTGAAAGGTTGCAAACATACATCCAAATAGCATGAAATGAACATGAAACATTGATATTATGCAATCAAACAACTCACAAAAACATAGATGAACATACCCGGAATGCAAGCTTATCTTCTTTATTGAATGAGAGCTGATTACAAATGATGATGGCTGGGAATTACAATCAGTCAAGTCTCATATGAATTTCAGACATGCAAATACATCCAAAAATGTCAAATTGTTGGTCCAAACCCTAGCCGCCTTTGTGAAGATGAAGCCCTATGAAGAATTGATCAAATACCCAACAAAGTATGCATGGAATACCAACTGTAGAAGCAGATCTAAGGTCTGATATGACTGTTGTAAACCCTGCAATAGCTGATGCAAGATCTGATTACAAACCCTAACCACAAAATGCCCAAAAAATTCCTCCAATGTGGATCGCTATAGGCTGGAATTGAGGCGATTTGACTCTAGGATGATGGCAAACCTTTATACCAATGAAATGAGATGATCAAACCCTCAAAGTTGTAGCTGATATGAACCTGATGAAGTCTGATATGAAATTTCAGTAAGTTGTATGATGTAACCACACTCAAATATGCCTCCAAAATGATGCGCCAATATGCCAAAGTGGAGTGATGAGACCCTAGGAGCAAAATATCTTTAATTTATAATCCGATCTGCCTTATTCTTCAATGAACCTGCAAATAAATCCTTCAAACCCTAGCTGAAACTAAAATGCTCATGAAGCTCAACAAGTTTGAAGCCATAACTTCACTAAAATCCTCTGGTTAAGCACAATGATGAACTCCATATGAATTCACCTTTCATGGTGGATTGGGATCATCTCCAAACCACAATAATTCAAGGGAACACCGCCTTGAACAAATTGAAAAACACTTTCAGCCAAGAGCAAATACTCAAAATTGTGATGTTCCTAACTCAGATTTGCACCACAATTGCAAACACAATGATCAAGCACCATGCAATTTTATCTAGGAATAGATGATTATGAACTGAAAATGAATATATATTGTCTTCAAATCAATAGATACAATACATATAGCATCCAAATCTACATCGAATGTGTAAACACACTTATTTGTTATAGCCCTAGGGCTGATACTGTATACAGTCTGCAGCGAATGATGATATATTATAACTCCTTAATGCCTCTGTTGCTCTTAGGACATCAGTGACTGCCCTCCAAGATAGTTCGCTGCCCTCTAGAGTGCTCCCAAGGTAGTTCGCTGCCCCTCTAGGACCATTCGCTGCCCTTAAAGGTGGTTCGCTGGCCTTGTGGACTAATTCTCTGCCTGATGTAGTCGTCTGCTGCCCTCTTTCCAGCCTTCGCAGCCCTAGCAAAGTCCTTTGCTGCCCTCCTAAATGGATTCACTGCCTTCTACAGGGTATCTATTGCCTAGGAATGAGGTTCGCTGCTTCTTGAATGAGCTGATATGACTCCAAACTCAGGTCTGCATGCTACTCCTTAGCTGATCTGCAATAATGTTTGTTGTGAGATGAATGGGGACATCACCATTCATGAATGAGGGGCCATCTCCTCAATGCAAGACATAGAATTGAAATTCTTATGCCAAAGTAGTAGAACATACCAAGACAAGTCGATGTGTGATGATGCAAATGGCAGCTCCAACACTTGCTTTTATACCTATCCATAATCTAGAACTCTCTCCTTCCCAAGCGCCTTCTAGATCCCTCTTAAGGAGGTCGGCCTCCCTAAAGAGCTTATTATTTCTTTTCCCGAAGGGGCGCCACTCTTATTGTTTGAATTCCAAGCTAGGTCGGCCAAGCACAAGTGAATGATTAGTCAAAAGGGCGGCGGCCTAGGTGTTCAAGCAAGTCGGCCTCCAAGTGATACTCTCCAACACAAAATGAATAAGGATAAGTCCAAGTCGGCCACAGAGAAGGAAAATACATATTTGAGCAAGGAGATCATGTGGAAATAAGCCGGAATCATCACCAAGTCAGCCCTCAGAGATGTCCAGAGTGAAATACAACTAGAAAATGGACAATAAATGCCAGTATCATTCCCTTAGCACCATGTTAGCCTACAGGAATGGATGATAGGCTAACCCTGAAACCTCCTGATAGCTTACTCCGGAAATGGGGACATGACAAAAATGCAAATTTACCAAATGATCAAGACGTCAAAAATGATGCCAATGACCTCTTTTTATACTTTTCTCCTTGGGCGCCCATATCAAATATAATTTTATGGTTTTTGAGATCCAAAACCGCCATAAAAATGATCTCCCATAATTTATTTATTTTTTATTTATTTTTTTCTTCTCCTAGGCGGTGGCGCTAGAGAGAGAAAATAATAATATTTTATTATTTTCTTTATTTTTTCCTTTTTCTTCTAGAGGCATCGATTTCCTTTGGGAAATATAATAATAATAAAATATAATTAAAGATTGTATTTTATTCTTCCTCCATCTTTCCCAATTTCCATCTTCAAGTTGTCCAATTTTCATTTTTTCCATCCTTCAATTTTGCCTTGGCTAAATATAATATTATTTTTGGCTTTATAAAAATATTATAAAATATCACTAGCCAAAAATACAAGTGAAATAAAGCTAGTTGAGCCAACTTTCTATTCTCCAAGCTTTCAAGGTCCTAGCCCAACCACAAATCATTCCCTTACCACTAGAGTTAGCCTACGGGAATGGTGAATAGGCCAACCAACTCCTCTATAGATGATCACTCTGGAAATGGGGACATGACAATATCCACACCCTATTCTAAAGCTCCCATTTTTTCATAGGCTTCGAGGATGCTACAAAATGTTATGGAGATTGGATTTATACCTCCCAATTGCTTTATCATACTATAAGAACAATATTATCCAAAACAAAATAGATGATATCTCTTTTACATTCCAACTTCATACTTATCAAAAAATCTTATTTTCATTATTTTGGAATGCCAAATCATTAAAATGTTCATTTAAAAAATTTATTTCTCTTTTAGTCATACTTGGATAAATTTCACTTTTAGGGCGAAATAGACTAATTTAGTTTTTTTTAAAGTTAAAAGAAGGTTAAAAAAATGTTTTAAAAAGTTTATTTTGACACCATTTCGGGCATCCCTCCCCTGGGTTCTCCTGGGTTCTACCTGCGCACCCTGGGCGAACCCCCAGCGTCCTGTACCCGTACCTGAACTGAACCCCATATGGGCATGGCAGGCATATGAGAAGAACCCGGTAACTTAGCATCTAAATTTATCTGTGTTCATGCATGATGGTCTATTTATAAAGGGCGAATGTCTAATGATAGTCAAAAACCAAAAATAACTCCATAGTCTACCCATCAAATTTAAGATGAATGGTTAACCCATCCATACAACTCAAAAAATTCTAAATTTTTTAATCATGTACTTTTCCTACTTTCAAAACACTTATTTTAGCCCATCTATTAAAAGGAGCATTTTTTATGAACTCTTTTCAATAAATCTCGACTATAAAAAGGAAAAATTGACCTCTTAGGTTAATTTTAACATTGATCATAATTATAATACTTTTGCTTTGATAATATTAAATTGAAGTAAAAATTAGAGAGCATTACAACAAGATCAGCTTCAACATGTGCTTTCTACTGCTAGGTTAAACATAAGGATTTTGATGTCAATAATGTGACATTACTTTCAAAATGCAAAATAAAAAGACTGATGCTAAATTTCTTGTTTGTATGATAAAGTGATGGTATCCTCAAGTTTGGGGTCTTTGACAAGGTTTTGCTGCCATCAGACTAAAAAGCGATCTCCAACATGGTTATCAGAAGATGATCTCAAACGTGGTTAGTTTATCAGGTTGAAACAAAATGGTCTCCAAAATAGCCTCAAAAATGACCTTGAATACGCAGAATCAAGTTCAGCTAGGATGCTCACGCATCGGCTTTAGTATTCATTGCAATCAAAGATCTGAAACCTGGCTGTGTTGCATCACACTTATTTTGTAATTTTATTGGATGATACTTTATGTTTCACCTTAGACAGTCTGCCAGATTGAACTTCTGTAATAATCTAGGGTAAAAAAAAAACTCTTGCATGGTGATCAGATAGAACATACACTCTGTACATGTCCTTAATACAGAACATAGATGTTTATCAAAAGATTTTTAATTAGCAAATAAGCAAATCAAACCACAGTCAAAAAAATTGGTCCTGTACAACAGGGAACTTAGACATGCATTTTCACGAAGTTTCAAATTACCAATGTTTTTTAAATATGTAGTAAATAAAATAACTCAAGTAAAATAAAGTAACTAAAAAGTGAATTAAAAAATAATTGTCTTCTTATCTTAAATAGATCTATCTAAAAGATATCGAGAGATATAGTCTCGAGGTGCTTATCCATCCTAAATAACAAATTTAATATACGAACCTCAAGAGATAGATATCTCTCAGCGTCTTTTAGATAGATGTATTTAAGATATCTATACTAGTATTACTATTATTTTTAGGCATATGAAGATCAGCCTATTTTATACAGAATTATACCATGGGGTGATATATTTATGCCTCACACCTCTAACATTGATTAGGATTTACAGTTTGCATGCTCTATATGAACTGAGCTCAGTGTCGGATATATATCACGGTCGTAGGATAATTATACCTATGTTGGATAGTCTCCTAGCAGCTGAATGGCTAGAAGCCAAGGAGTTGCCACAAGCTTCCCTGCAAACACTCTTCATGAACCACAATCCACAAATAACTGCCCAATAGCAGTTGGTGTGCTTTGAATAGGTTCCTACATTGACTACTAATAATTGGGGATTAAGAGTTAGATATAGGAGAAACAATGATATGACCAATGATGATGGTAATGAATACCCATGATGGGTATCAATAAATATCTACGTTACTGCTTCAGGTTTGGGTACAGGGGTTCAGTACGTGAAATTGTTTTTTGGCGGTTGGGTTCATTTTGGGGCTGTCCATACAAACAACATATAAAAACATAAATTATACATATTTTAGGCTAAAAATGGAAATTAAGTCTAGATAACACAACATACATATAAACAAAGCAATAATAAATAATCAATAAATTTAAGAATATTAAATTTTAAATAAATTTAAAAGTACTAAAAGTTAAATAAATTTAAAAATATTAAAACTAAATAAATTTTAACATATTTAAAAATTAAAAAATTTAAGTATTATCCTAAATATAATTAATAATAGTTTATAAAGTTATAAAATTTAATAAATATTTTTAATTTAAAATTGAAACCTAAAACCTCTTGACAACTATAAAAATTTTAATATTTTAAAAGTTAAAACCTAAATATCTAACCTAAAAATATAACTTTGAAGCTATATAACCTAAATTTTATCCTTGTTGGAAAAATGAGCCACACTTGAACCATAAAAGGGCTGGTCACAAAGTGGGCCGGTAGCCTAGTGGTAGAGCATCCCTGCATGCCAATGGGAGGTCTATGTTCAAGATCTAGATGGTACATGGAAAGTTCAACTTGGTATCAAAGCCAAGGCTAGGAGCCTTGAGCGTGGCTCAAGGGGGGTGTTAAAAAAAAATTAGCCACACTCAAACTGGAAAAAAAGGCCTGATCAAAGAGGTGGGCCAGTAGCCAAGTGGCAGAGCACCCTAACATGCAAATGGGAGGTCCTAGGTTTGAGTCCTAGCTGGCACATGGAAAGTTCAACAATCCAGCCATGGTAAAAGCACATTGAATTAATGGCGGGTGAGGATACACTCACTACCAAAGGAGACCACCACCACCGAATGGGGCTGCTGCAGATCTAGCCAGGTCAGTTAACGGTCAGCATCACAGGCCACATTCTTCTTGGTTTCCTAATTGTAACAATGACATTTGTACAAGTGCCCTGCCATTAATGGAGAAGTGATGTTTGTAGCAGCGAGGTGCAGGGTTTTCAGTTTTTTTTAAATTCTTTCATGATAAAAAAAAAGAAAAGAAAATTTTAAAAATTGCTTTAATGTGCAGATTTGCCTTGGGTTCGGTTGGATTTCTTTGGAAACATTATGGGTTCACTCAGCTTCGTCCAGGACCAACTCACAGTCCAAACGAATTGCCCTGGCTGAATCCTCACCTAAATCAGCCCAGAATCTAAACCTTAATCAAATTGCAAGTAAAATTCTAAGCAGATTAATCAAATAGGATAAGCTCAAGAAAAGCACCGGGCTTCCGAAGTGGAGCCCCAAGTTCAAATCCCAGTAGACATGTTAAATTATTAAAATTCGATAAATTAGCACATCTAATTTGTTGGGTGTGGTATACACGGACAGACAAGACTGGGTGCAAGTCTTGGGTGAGTTTGATGGAAGAGATAACCGAAGGGGATTTTACCAAATCAAAAAAAGAAAAAAGAAAAGAGAAAAGCAGATGAACTCTGATATAAAATTGTTTCAATGATAATGAATGAGTGTGAAAGTAGATGAATCTTCTTGTGTAAGCATTTGTTTTTTAATTTTAATTAATATTCGTGGCATCAATTTTCTGTCAAACCCGAGACATTTAGTCATTGATGCTAACTATATTTCTTGAAATGGCTTCTTGTGTAAACAGGAAAGAAATACGACCAGAGGAGCATGATAAGATAATAGTTTGCGCATACTTCTGTGAGATGGCACCTACATAGAAATTCTTAATAAAATTTTAATCTGAATGGTAGGTGCTGAAGTGGTTGTGGACATCCAAAGCATTGCGTGTCTTCCTCCTTTTGTTGGTAGCTATACTGTCATGCATATTCATATCCAGACATCCCCATTCCTCTATATATCCGTATCAATTTCTCCATATATCTTTATCATCAAGTATGATCCATGCTCATCATAGCATGAAATAAATTCCAGAGCAAAAAAATAGCAGGAGGAAAGAATGTTGGTAAAGAGCCATGTTGTGGCTTGCTCTAAAAGTGAAAAATGTTGTCTGGTGATGAAAGAAGGAGAAGCATATCTGGTAATGGAGACTGGATCTGAACACAATGTGTGTGGTATATTATTGGTACTCTATAATGTAACAATGATTTTCAGTTGTGCAATAAAATTCAAAATCTTCTCTAGAAGGCATTTATTTGTGGCTAGCGATATGGTTTCTTTAGAATAACCCAAATCACCTTCAGTTTCTCCTTATAAGTTCACATGAATTTTAGGCAAAACAGTAGTCAGTGAAGATGCAATCATTTTGGAAGCAAGAAAAGGTGTTCATAGCTGGAGTAAGATCCTTTTGAACAATTACATGGTGGATATCTTCTCTTCTCCAAGATTTTGAGATGAAACAGAAGGGTCAGTGATGATGCAATCATTTTGGATGCAAGAAAAGTTCATAGCTGGAGCAAGAGCCATTCAGTCAACCATATGATGGACATCTATTTTTAGAAACACAAAGTGAATAGCAGCTTTCAGTATATGACTTAGTGTCCCCTTGATAATTTTGTGAAGCAAACATAGTGTGTATCTCATGATGAAGTACAAAGAAGACACATTGCTTTACTGTAATGTATACAAAAAAAGCAAGCTTTCTTGCATGTTAGTTCTTGCCTATGTAAGTAGTTATGTTATAATGGTGGTATGTTGTCGTAAACATTTGTCCTTGGGTGAAGACATAAGACTACCAAGGCTTTTAAGGAGGATTGTGAATATATAATGCTTGATGACTGTGATCATAGTGGGATGAATTTAGGGTTGGGCACTGTTATTACTCCTAGAATGTGAATATGAATTTCTTGTTACTCCGAATTTTGACCCCTTTGTGAATGGTGGATTAAAAACACAAAAAATGTGAGCTCTAGCAAACCGAGCAGTGAATTTTTATACTAGAAATATAATATCATGTGCAACCTGTTCAATCACAGCATCCACAAAACGAATGGAACAGTAAAGTAATACAGTGTTCAAAATACTCCAATTATTTTAAAAAGTGTTTACTGGCAGTCTGTTTTAATTTATGGTTGTGATTTGTGGATGACTGCAACTAACATTAACCCACTGAGCTAGGATGCACTATTGTGAGCCCTTGGAGATATAGAACTATAAGGAGGAGTATCAAAGTGCCAGTGGCTGTTAAAAGATTGTTGAAAAGTGATGTCATTTTTGGTTTCTTGTCATGAATGATGGTATCAAGCAACTTGACAATGGTAGCATAATATTAAACATTGTGAGATGTCTTTCCAATATCTATCAAATCTATACTAGAACATGTATATTGATTATCAAATTGTGTCACCAAACTTCTATCTATACTAAACATAGTGCATTATTGTCTTAAGTTACTGGCCTAAAAATGTGGATATTGAAACATATTAGCAACTTTTTGTTGATCTCATGATAAGAAATGGCATGAAGATGTGCGTTGGATCAACTCATAAGTGTAATATATTGTCTTAAGTACTGGCCTAAAAAAGTGGATATTGAAACATATTGGCAACTTTTTGTTGATCTCATGATAAGAAATGGCATGAAGATGTGTGTTGGATCAACTCATAAGTGTAATATATATCATCAAGATTGATCACAATTTGGGATATCACTAATTTCCAATTGAGTCAACAGACACGTGTAAAACAATGTGCTACAAGGCATATGGAGAAACTTGAATGATTGGTCATGTTGTTTGATTTGATCAATGGACTCACAACACTCATGAGAATAATGAATAGTGTTTTCTAGACCTTCGAAAACTCCTTTGAGGTTGTCTCCTTGGATGGCATTCATTTTCAACACAACATGAGAGGAGCATACGGAGCATGTCCAACATGTTCTCAACACCTTGTGTCAACATAAGCTATATGTCATTCTAGAGAAGTTTTCATTTGGCATGTGAAGTATCTTGTATTTAGGCTATATTGTTGGTGTGGATGGAGACGTGGATCTAGAGAACATTTAAGTAATTTGAAATTGGGCCACATTGAGGAGCTCCTTGGATCTTTGCAGCTTCTTGGGTTTCACCAACTTCTATTGTAGGTTTGTGTTGTGATTCTCCCACATTGCACAAACTCTTAATCAAAAGATTGAAGGAACAAAGACAGCATTGGACCATGCCACAACATGTATGTGCTGAGTTGAAGCATCATTAATTCTTCTCAATAATTTTCATTCTTTTGAATTTGCAACAAACATTTGGGATAGAGGCATATGCTTTTAAGTACGAACTTGGTTTTATCTTCACTTAACATAGGCACCTATTGGACTATCATAGTGAGACATTTATTGATACGATTCACAAAAAAATGACCTACAATAGAGTTCTTTGTCATATTCTAAGCATGTCAACAATAGCAAAACTATTTGTTGAGCAAGAAGATAGTCATCCACACAATTCACTCTCCAATTCATGTAAAAGGAAATTGTAGAGTGATCATCATGAGAAATGGTCCATCTATTTATAGTAGTTCTATCTTAATATCAAGTACAAGGAGGGAAGTTCCGATTCAATTTTTTAATTGTCTTAGTGAATCTACAATCACAATGCACTCAAATTCCTTGATTCTTGTAGACACGAGACTTTAAGTGAGCCCCAACCATATGGCAACAACCCTGACTTCACTAACATATGGGTATTGATTTTTATCAGTGGGACAAAATTGTGTCATCTAGGATATCTTTGTTTTCTATTTGGGGAATGCTAGAAGATTGTCTAAGGGGTACATTATAGTCACATGGGAGGCCATTTTAGAGTGGAGAAGACCATGGTAGTGTTATAAAGATATTTTCTTGGTCTCCCATGTTACTATAATGTATCCCTCAGACAATCTTTTAGTATCCTCTTGAGATGTACTTACAATTAATAAGTGGGGATTTTTACAACACACCTTCAAATTCTAACAACCCTAGGGAATCAATATTAGTAGATCTCATGTCAAGCCTTCCTACAACATTGAATGCTCATGATTGTGTTTATGTGGTGATTGACAGGATTTCCAAGATGACAATGACATTTGACAAGATGGGTGTTATAGTGAAAACATCGTTAACCTCTTTCTCAAGCACATGTGATCATTTCTAGTTGCCAAAAACAATTGTTTTTGACAAAACATTGTATAAAGGCACCTCAAATCTTGACCACTTTTTTTAAAACATGTTAGAAAGATGCACTACAACAATTCCTACAAGTGTTTTGTATCCATCATTGCCATGCATCGAACATGTTCCATTTAAATTCACATGGTGTAGTTTCTTCTACCCTTGGGAATGTTGCTCTCTAAATTTGGCATTGTTATGTTTTGTAATCAACTACTATTGCTAAGAATTAGTTGTAATTGCTTGTTGATGGTTGCATTCTAACTGGCAACCATTGAGCACGTTACATATGTTTCTTGTAGTTAGGGATCCTCCTTGGTCTACATTTTCACTTTACAAGTGCTACATTGGAATAAAGCAATTAATGATATTCATCTACAATTAGTTGGTATATTCTATTATGTTCTATTTATATTGCAATTGGCATTGTAATAGTTTGGTAGTGAACATTTGTCGTTGCCTATAAGAAGTTGGGTCAAATTCTTCAAGTATCTATAGCGATCAAAATACTTATTGATGACACATTCAAGATGGGATCATAAATGGGTAGGCCTATTGACGAAGTAGTAGAAACAAATCAAGAGTGTGAAAACTATCTTACAAGAGATTTTTATTATCTTTGGGATCCTATAGTATGGGACTGAGTTCATGTAGAAGTTGAGAGAATTCAAGTGTCTTTTGATACAATTTGGAACAACTTGATAGTAACTAAAGATGTGGATACTCTATTGGACTGCCTATGCTAACTCCTTGCAAGGAATTACATTATATTGTAGGATCTTTGAGCCAAGCATGACTATGAAGCACATCATCAACAAATACTCTAGTGGTATGAAGAAATGAGTAATTGAGAAGAAAATTGAAGTGAAGACCAATGTTGTCAAAACTTGATACATTAATGCCAGTAAGCTTGAGTAAAGGTTGGAAAAAAGCACAAAGTGGTTAGAGAGTAGATCAAGATATTTGATGATCTTTATGACCGAGGGAGCAAAGAGAACAAAGAAGAAGACTATGGAAGCAGTCAAAGAGAATCCATAAGCACGATTTCAAAGATAAACTAGGAGTTAGACTTGAAGCAGAAGTTGGAGTCTAAGCATAAATTGGAGCTATAGTCTGGAATGAAGACATCAGAATGTTCAATCGACCATGAACAATTGCCTACAACATTGCTAGACATATTCCCTTTCATGATGAAGGGTGGGTGGATCTTGGAGACAAAATTCGATATGATGAACTAATAGAGTCTCCTCTATATGAGGAAAGTCTATGTCTTGAGATGAAGTCTAAGGATTTCTTCATAGGTGGAGAGAGGGAAACGTATGAAAGCTTTGTGGTATCGAAGAGTTGTTGATTGAAGAAGAAATCAAGCCAAAAACACTAGGGCAAAGGATTGGAATGGAGAAAAGAGAACTTGAGGGCGATACAAGTATGTGAAACATCGAAGTCTCTTGAAGAGTTGATTCTCACATGTTCAAGAGTGTTGAGAGAGCAATGGAATGTCTAATTCAAAGCTTCCCATGGAGAAGGTTCCCGTAATTGAATTTGCATTAAGGACAAGTGATAGTGACTCCACCAGTGAGCCCGAGTGTAGAGAGGCAAAAGTTGCCTAAGTTCATGGGAGATGGATTTGAGGTTCCAATTCAACATTGCAAAACTTGTGAAACATTTGGGTAGCAAATGGGTAGAAAGATAAAACTTACTAGATATGGTTATTCCTAGACACCCTTAGAGGTGTGGCATTTGCTTAGTATACAGAGATTTAGCTAGCCAGTCAAAATTCATGGGAGAAATTATTGAAGGCCTTTGAAGAAGAATTTAGATTGCTTTGGGATGACAATGAAATCGTTGCAAAAATATACAATACATGAGAAGGAAAACATAAGAACATGATAGCTTATAATCATAGGCCCAAGGAATTATTGGTAAAATTGGAGAAGGAACCAACTAACAAATTGAAAAGAAGATGGTTCATTGAACATTTTATTATGTCATTAAGGAAGAAAATGAAAGTAGTGCCACCTTCATTGTATGTAGAAGTGTACAATAGAGCTATGGATATAGAAATTGAGAATAAGATGTCTTCATGTTTGAAAAGAAAAATTGATGAAAATGGTGACTTAGATGGAAGCAGTGAAAGCAAGTTGGGATTAGTCCAAGCATTACATAGACATATGCTTCGTATGATGAAGGAATTAAAAGAAAACAAAGAATCCAACAAAGGACCTAAAGATATATGGTGTATGGATTGTACAACAAAGGGCCAAACCAAAACAATTTGCTTTCAAAAGATGTTCTGCAATATTTGTTATACAATGGACCATTTGATTAAAGAGTGTCTGCATAATTTGAAAAGCAAGACCACACAAGTACTCTTTATGCAAGGAGAACAATTTACTCCACCCAACACACAATTGAAATCACAAAACAAGTGACTATCGAAATCAAAGAAGTAATAATAATAGATTCAATAACAATAGTAGGGGAGGTCGGAGTTGGATACAATATGAATCCAAGGGACATACATCATACAATGTCAACAACGTAGTGAATGGGGACATTTTACAAAGGACTACCAAAGAAACCAAAACATGATGAGATTGTGATGTAAATGATGTGTGGACCTAGAAACCATGATGTTGGATGTGTTGAGGGGTGTTTTGACACACTCAATAACATGTAGGTAGAATACAAAATGCACCATCTCTCCTGAAAGGAAACCAACCTCAAGAAGTTGATAAACCCAAGGTCCCTTTGTGTCAGGTCTTGACAATGTTGGGTAGTTTAGTGGCCTATGTGTTAGAGTGAATAATTTATCAATTCACTATTGCTTAAGTGTATTTAGGTTGATGAGGTTAGATAACATCTTGTCTAACTGAATGTGCAACCTTTTAGACCTTAGAGGTTACCTAGTTGTTTGGTAAACCTCATGTGCATACCTTTTGAGGTTGGAAGACTTTCCATCTCACCTCAAAAGGCACTTTTGTAGTCACCCAACACTTGTCACCAAGGTTGATGACTTGGTCAAAAGGTTGTGAGTTTGCACATTCCAAGTGATCCAAAGGTTGACACCTATATGACACTTGTCTACATGCATGTGCCACATTATGGGGCACTTGCCAATCCACATGAAAGGTGGATTGCCTCATCCATGCCTATATAATAAGGCATTTCTATGTAAATTATTATGTGAGATGAATATATGTCTATGCTCTTAATAGGTTCATCAATATCATTGATTTCTCATCTCTATTTGTTTGATTTCTATATTGTGAGAGTGAATATCAAGTTTTGCAAAGTATCCTTGGCTATTCCTACATGGTATCAAAGCCTTGCTATAGACACGCTTCTGTTTTGAGGGGATCCAGAGGTGAGGTGAACATCAGTGCGTCCTGAAGCGAAACAGATCTCACAAGCAAAATTGTAAAAAAAATTCATTGTTCAGAGTATTGCATTCTGCAATTTTGTTTTATTTGTATCTATGTTTGGGAAGTCAAATCTGTAGGCGATTAAAGGCGTTCAAATCTCCTCAAAGGGCATTTGAAATCAGGGATTCAAATCTCTAGTCTGGGCGTTGGAAATCACCCATAATCTAGGCGCATTGGAAGGCATTTGGGCATTTTATTTTTGTGGCAGCATTTAATACTTCATTCTTCAATCCAACGACGCCTATTGCTCTCAAATCTGCTAAAAATGTAGTACAAATATCCTTATAAAAGGGGGTTGCCTTCTACGGCAAGAAAACTGACATAATGTCGACTGTCAAATTTGTGACCTAATGACGAACGGTCCATATTTACAATGATAAAAGATAAATAAAATGTGGTTTCGAGGGCGCTACCCTCAAACCCCCGCCGGGACGTGCGACCCCTGGATCCCCCGCTAGGGGGATGATCCCCCCAGACCCTTCACAGGAGGGAAACCCCCTGCGACCCCCTATCGCGAATGAATTAGCATCGGGTACCAAATATAAACATGCAGCTGAAACAAGATTGCTACTGGTGAAACCTTTCATCCCTGATGGGTGATTTACAAACAATAATAAGAATAATAAATTACATAGGATTTACAAGGTTGATGGCACTTTAATCCTAACATTCTCCCACTTGACATCATACATTGTAAATACCCATAGGAAAATAATAAAATAGTCATGCACTAGAAACAAGGCCCATGGCCTCTCTACACCAAATAAATTTCTTTGTGCTTACAGGCTTGGTCAAAGCATCTGCAACATTCTCCTGAATATCTACCTTCTTCATCTCAATCTGTCTATTTGCAACCATTTCTCGAACAAAGTGATATTGTACGTCAACATGCTTAGTCTGAGCATGATACATAGGATTCTTGGCCAAACAAATAGCACTCTGGCTATCACAACCAATCTGAATAATCCTACAATCAAAACCAATACCTGTACACAATCTCCTCAACCAAACTACCTCCTTAGAGACATGGGTAGCAGCCATATGCTCTTTTTCGGTGGTGGACAAAGCAACTGTGGGCTGCCTTTTGCACATCCAACTCACTGCTCTGCCAAACAAAGTAAACACAGCCACTAGTGGACCTTCGACTATCCAAGCCACCTGTCTAATTTGCATCAACAAATCCTTGTATGTCCAAAGTTTTGTCAGCACTGTCAATACTAGAATAAACCAAATAGTAATCAAGAGTACTTGTTAGATATCTAAACACCCTCTTCGTATAATTCCAATATTGTCTACCAGGGTTAGACATAAATCTGCTCAAAACTCCCACTGCTTGGGCAATATCTGGCCTAGTGCAAACCATTGCATACATCAAACTCCCTACATCACTAGCATATGACACATTAGACATATCCTCTAAGTCATCTTCATTCTTTGGACACATATCTAATGAAAGCTTAGTACCAATGGGCAAAGGAACTCTAACTGGGTTACAATCCTACATACTAAATCTCTGTAAAATAGTATTCACATACTTGCTTTGAGATAACCAAAGTTTTATGTTACCTCTATCCCTTTTGATCTCCATCCCCAAAATATACTTGGCAACTCCAAGATCCTTCATTTTGAATGCACCTAAAAGTTGGGCTTTCAACTCATTGATCATACCCTTAGTATTGTTGAAAAATAACATGTCATCAACATACAATGCAATGATTAAAATAGGATCATCAATACAATGAATGTAAACACAGTGATCCTTCTCACTTCTAACAAAACCCAATTTCAACACAAATGAATCAAATTTCTAGTACCATATTCTAGGGGACTGTTTCAAACCATAAAGAGACCTCTTTAACCTATAAACCCAATATTCTTTCCCTTTTACCTCAAAACTTGTAGGTTGTTGCATGTAAATTTCTTCCTCAAGATCTCCATGCAAAAATGCAGTCTTAACATCCATTTGTTCTATTTCCCAATCAAAAGATGCAACAATGGATAAGAGAAATCTAATAGAAGTTAACTTAGCAACATGAGAGAATATTTCACCGAAATCAACTCCCTCTCTTGGAGTAGCCCTTGCCTACCAGTGTAGCCTTGTACTTCTCCAATGCACTGTTTGCTCCAAACTTCTTCTTGAAGACCCACTTGCATCCTATGGCCTTTCTTCCTTTGGGCAAACAAACAAGATCCCAGGTGTTGCAAGAGTCTAAATCCATCATCTCCTCCTGCATGTCTAATTGCCAAGACTCACTATCATCTACATGAATAGCTTCCTTGTAGGATCTAGGCTCATCGTCAGTACTCAGTAAAGCAAATACACAACGAAAATCTAGTGGGCTATACCTATAAACTGGGTTCCATTGTCTTGTGGATCTTCTCAGAGGTGGAGTAAGAGACTCTTCAGGTTCTTCTGCATGCTCTTATGTACCAACTTCTTCTATCACAACAAATTCTTCTTCATCAGAACTTTCACTCGAGTCTTCTACTTCTTCACCCCCCCAATCCACCATTTTGTTCTTCTTGAGGTTCATCTTCATGCTCTAGATCAAAATGCACTCTCTTCACTTTTTCATCTTTTTCCTTTGTTGTTCAGGTTCAGAAATAATACTAAGTTCCCTAAAAATAACATCTCTAGAATAGACAATCTTTTGGGTTAGTGGATTCCAAAGCTTATAACATTTTACATTATCACCATATCCAATGAAAATACACTTATCAACTATTGGATCCAACTTAGTTTGTTTTTCTTTAGGCACATGAACATAAGCCTCACAACCAAATACCCTTAAATGTGAAACAAAAGTTTCTTACCTGTCTACATTTCATAAGGAGTTGAAACAAGAGCCTTACACAGAGATCTGTTAACCAAGTAGTTCGCAGTACACACAACTTCTGCCCAAAAACATTTGTTCAACTGTGATTCACTCAACATACTTCTGACTCTTTCCATTATTGTCCCATTTATCCTTTCTGCCAGTCCATTCTACTGTGTTGTATATGGAGTTGTCTTCTGTCTAACAATACTTGCATGCTTACATAATTCATCAAATTCCTTTGAACAATATTCCTCTCCATTGTCAGATCTCAAAACCTTTATCTTATGATCTGATTGTTTTTCAACTAAAGCTTTAAATTCCTTAAATTTAGTGAAAATGTCAAATTTGTAATGCATAAAATAAATCCATGTAAACCTTGAGACATCATCAATGAAGGAAACAAAATATCTAGATTTTCCAATTGATTCAACATCCACTAGACCAAAGACATCTGAATGAATAAGTTCTAATTTATCATTAGATTTATTATTGCCAAAAGGAAAAGGAGATCTATTCTGTTTTCCAAACACACGGCGTTCACAAAATTTGAAACTCTCATTAGAATAGGATAAATCGTCTAACAATTTTTTATTTAAAATAGTCTTTAAATTAGACTGACTTATGTGGCCCAATCTACGGTGCCACAACATACATGTATTTTTCAGTATTAGCCTCATATGTATAAGAGGCATTACAAACAATAGTGGTTGCTAGCTTAAACAGAGTTCCCAATCTTTTTCCCTTCACTACCACCAAGCTTCCTCTCACCAATCTGCAACCATGCTTATAAAATGTCACATGCATTCCCAAATCATTCAACTTTGAAACATAAATGAAATTTCTAGCCAATCCAGGAACATGCAAAATACCAAGGAGGGTTTTAATTCTCTCATCACTGAAACACAACATTACCTTCCCTCGTCCAACAATAGGATATGTAGAGTTGTCCCTAAGGTACACATTTCCTCCATCATACTCTTCGTATGTGGAAAACCATTCTTTATGTGGGGTCATATGATACAAGCATCCTGAGTCAACCAACCAATGATCATGAGAAACAACATTACATGCAGAAAGTAAAACCTCATCACCTACATTTGAAGACTTATCACTAGCGGAATCCCATTGTTTCTTCAAGTTTCTACGTTCCTTTTTCACATGTCCTCTCTTTCCGCAGTTCCAACACTTGACTCTGTTCTTCGTTCTAGGAGTCTTAGAACGACCCTTAGACATTTCTTTAGACCCCTTCTGATCTCCTTTTGGTCCTCTTTCCATAGACCTTCCCCTGACACTGAGAGTATCCCTTGAACTATTCAAACTTTTCTTCCTCAATTCATGTGACAACAGAACTGAAACAAGAGCATCCAACTTCAGATCTGTGAGGTTAGTAGTGATAGCCAAAATAACATTCTCCCATGACTCAGATAAAGAACAGAGAAGCAATATACATTTATCTTCTTTATTCACATCAATATCTACATATGCTAGTTGACTTAATGACAAATTAAATGAATTCAAATGCTCTGCAACTGATTCACCCTCTTTTATTTTCATGGAAAATAATTTATGCTTTAAATAAATCTTGTTTACCATACTCTTGGCTTGGTAGATCTCACCCAGACACTTCCACAAGCTATGTGCAGACTTCTCACTCGCAATATTCAGTAGAACAGAATCTGCAAGACACATCCAGATTGTACCTTGTGCCTTTTTATCCAGTCTATCCCACTCATCTTGAGCAACATCATCAGGTTTCTTCTCTTTCATAACAACCAACCACTGATTTCTTTCCTCAAGCAAATACTCTATTTTCAGCTTCCACAATTCGTACCTCATGCCATTGAACTTTTCAATGTCTAACCGAGAGGTAGAAGTAACAGTGGATGCAACCATGATATCTACACAAGATTTGCAAATAAAAAACAACCAAATCTTCCACTACAGCTAAAAAACCTTCACACTACCACCCAATAATCAAAATTGGTCAGGCTCTGATACCAAATATTAGAAATGAAGGTGCAAACCACACAACGAAAATTTAATTCAAACCTTATTAATGTCCTCTAAATAATGTAGAATCAATGGAGATTGCAACAAAAATAAAACCCACTACACAAAAATAACATTCATTAAGAACTGAACACATAACACAGTATGTAACATGGAGAAAACCCTTTCGGGTAAAAAACTCCACCAAGAAAAGAGGCTCCAAGTTGTATTATCTTCAAATTTATGAGATTACAATACATGCACTTCCTCTTCTTCTTCAGTCTTAAATCCAACGGCGCTTGTTACTCTCAACTCTGCTAAAAACATAGTACAAATATCCTTATAAAAGGGGGTTGCCTTCTAGAACAAGAAAACCAACATAATATTGACCGTCAGATATAAACATGCGGCTGAATTAGCGTCGGGTATAGGATATAAACATGCTGTTGAAACAAGATCGTTGTTGGTGAAACTTTTCATCCCTTATGGGTGATTTACAAACAATAATAGGACTAATAAATTACATATGATTTACAAGGTTGATGGCACCTTAATCCTAACAATTTCTTATTCCCTAGCCTTGCAATCGACCAAAAAGGAGGCATTAGACCTTAAAACAAAATCATATCAATCCCTTAAAGATATTTTAACACACTTTGAAGACATAGCATTTGTATATCCAATACCAAACCCCTGCTAAAGGAAGATGTGTGTTGAGCGTAGTAACACTTGTGCTTAATCATAGATTCACGAAGAGAAAGATCACAAAATGCACTTTAAAAGCCCCAAAACCCTTTAAAAATTAGAAACCCTAGCCCTCTAGACAAAATCAGGTTTGAGAATGAAAGAATAAGTGCCCATCTGAACAAGAATAAAGATAGGAATGACAAGTTGGTCATGCAAATGGATAGCTAGACAACTGTTTATAAACCTTCATTCATCATGAAATGCCCCAAAACAATAATTAGAAGGTTAGGTTAGGTTGATGAGGGTTTGGCTTTTGTAAAGCTACCGCCAATTTTAAGGTGCAATGTAATGAAGCATTAGAATTCAAATAAGCTCCCCCACTTTTTAGTTCAAATCTTGGCACCCAAGCCTTTGTATGGAGGTGTCAAGACTCCTTTAATTGATTTAGGATTGTCTTAAAGGTGGATTATGTTTGTTTTCAAGGTAGTCTTGAAGGTTCTTATGGTGATAAACTAATTTAACAATTCAATAACGACAAAGACCCAAGTTAATCATCAAGAATACATCAAGACTAAGTACATCTCTATCTCAAGACATGTACAAGCAGGACAACACTCCACAAAAGGTAGGTGATGGGACCCATGAAAGCAATCACACGACCTTGTATTCATATGCATAGACTCACACATGGAGACCCTCATGCCAAGAAATTAAATAGTTTAAAACTAAACACTCCTCATGATGCTCAAAAGACCACATATCTACAATCATCAAGCCACTTGTTATGTCTTAAATTGTGTGATTTACACTAAGTTTAGCACCCTTCTATACTGATAGACAAACTCTTGTTGGGAGAAGACCAGATTTTGAAGCACAAATTGGTTCCAGGTGTCATTATCTAGGTGCAGGCCCTGAAATGGCCTCAAACACTTGGACACTAGTGCCCAAGCGCTAGTGTCTCGGACTTTTGCAAAAAGAAAGTTTTAGTGGCCTTGGATGTCAGCCTTATTACTCTAGGTATTGTACTTTGTCGGCTTTGCTTGAAAGGTTTTCTCAAAAATGAGATGATATGCATATATAAAGAATTTTATTCCTCCCATTTGGACTAGAGAATGATTAGATAAAAGATACTAAGGAATTTCTATGATCAAAAGTGTTATGCAAGTGATGAAAGCTCTATTGTGAAGATTATGTAGATTATGTGTTGCTCTCCATTGCATGTTTCTAACATTCATTGCAGATTTCAAGGGAAGCTCCTTCCTTCATCTCCATCCTTGTGGTTATCTTGAGTCATCCCACTAGGGTTTGTGTTGTGGTAAAGGTATTATTATCATGTGGAATTGCACCCTGCTTGAAGCCTATTCAAGCACTCCAATGACACAATGGGACTAATCTCAAGGTGTGGGACCTTGCATTTGAGATCAGACCTCCAGAGAAGGTCGGTTCCTCTTTCTGAGCTTAAGGCTCAAAGAATTAAGCTAAACCTATGCTAATGATCACGAGGGGAAAAGGAATAGAGGGAATGTAGAAAAGGAAATGGTGATGCACCAAGATTTAGGATGTTTAGTTGAAGCTGACATAACACAATAATGATTTAAAGGCTGAATAGACTAACACAGACTTATTCATTCTCTATCAGAGGCCAAATATAATACTATAACCTATAAAGGGATTGTTTTATCCACAAGATAAGTGAAAAGCATTCAAACAGACACAGTGAAAGAGAAATGAGGAGGGTAGAATCAGATGCTTATATTAATCATCGAGGCTAAATAGCCATTACAAAGATAGAAAAGCTAAATACAAATCAGGAGGACACAGAATGATAATTTCCCCTCATTATTGAACTGGAAATGAAGACAGAGAGGCCCAAAAGAGGACATAGTTGATCAAATTCATTTAGTTATAGGAAACATCATGAGGTCAAGATCAAGCATCAAATGCTTCAATCTAAATAACGACCCAGCGGCTAGCTAACAACAACGAATACATCTTTTACATATGTATATATAGATTTTACAAATCACTATGACAGCCCTAGGTGTTGAAAATCAATCAAGTTATGCCCATGTTGCATTCAAATTGTCCCAGAAACCTGTCAGGAAACTTGCGGAAGAGGGACAGTGGCCACGCTCTGGCATGTTACAGAAAAAGAACCATCCAGGCGCGTTCACTAAAATTTGTCCTTGGAAGGACCTACAGAAGCATGGGCCACTGAAAACACCTCGTCCTCTTCATTAACATTTGGTACCTACGCATTGAAGCTTCCACACTATTCCAGCTGCCCGCACCTGACTGATTCGCAACATTGATGTCACTTGGAGAAACACATTTTCGGGAGCTCAAAAAATCATGATTTTAAAGCTTTTACAACACTTTAAAAGTGTTGATCTTTTAATTTTACTTTGGGGCCCTTTGATTTCCCTTGCATATTTCTGCTTGATTTTCCCCTTTCTAGCCTTATCAGCAAAAAGTTGATTCCGCAAACTATCTTTGCGTTTGCTTTTCCTTCAGTCAATAAATTTGTCTCAGTGGCTTCTCCCTTTGTCGGTGAAAATTGACTTTCCTGAACCTGGCCACCTCTTCATCTTTCCTCTCTTTTGCCTTATCGGCAAATTTCCACTTTTACAAACCAACCTTTCCTTTAGCTCATCGGGCCTCTATGTCGCCTTATCAGCGAATCCTAGAAATTGTGAACCTACCTTGCTCCCGCTTTTCACCTTATTGACGAATTTTCAATTTTACGAACTTGTCGGCAAGTACCCTTTTTCGCCGATTCCCCGACTAGCCTTTTCTATTTCCTACCTATCGGCAAACTTTCGCTTTTATGAATTTCTCCATGCCTTAGCTGATTTATCTCCTCTTTAGCCTTTACTTCAGTCGGCTAAAGCTCCCTTTTATGAACTTGGCCTTTTAATCACCTTGTTGGTGAATCTTCATCTCCGCAACCCAAGCTTTGCCTTTAACTTTGTCTTTCATTTTGCCTCTTTCGCCTTATTGACAAAATTCGCATTCCATGAACTTTCCCATGCCTTAGCCATTTTGCCACTTGGTCTTCTTTCTCGCCTTATCGACAAAATTTAGAAAGTTCAAACTATTTGGCAAGTTTGCCCTTTTCCCAATTTCCTGGCTTGCCGCCTTATCTCACTTTTTTTCGCCTATCGACGAACTTTCCCTTTTTTGAACTGCCCATGCCTTAGCCGATTTTCCCTTAGCACTTGGCTCTTCTTCTTTTCAGGCCGTATCGACAAATCTCTCTATTCACGAACTTGGCCTATCATTTTACTTTTCCCTTTGCTCGGCAAATTCTAACTTTTGCGAACCATCCATTCTTCTTCCTTTTTTAATCTTTCATTTTGCCTTTTAGTCGACGATTTTCCATTTTCAGAACCTTCATTTGCTCTCGCTTTTTTGCCTTATCGCAATTTTACATTTTTGCGAACCTGTTGGCAAGTTCCCCTTTTTATCAATTCCCCGACTAGCCTTTTCTTTTCTTGCCTATTGGCAAACTTTTGCTTTTGTAAACTTTTCCTTGCCTTAGCTGATTTATCTCCTCTTTTGCCTCTCTTCAGTCGACTAAAGCTCCCTTTTAATGAACCTGGCCTTTTAATCGCCTTGTCGGCAAATCTTCATTTCCATCAACCAAGCTATGCCTTATCAACAAAATCACCATTTTGAGAACCATCTTCCTTTGCTGCTTATCTCCCATTCTGCCTTAGCTTTTCACCTTATTGGCGATCTTTGAAAGTTTTGAACCTATCAGTAAGTTGGCCTTTTACTGATTCCCCAATGGCGGCCTCTTTGTCACTTTTTCATTTTATCGGCGAATTTCTCCTTTTTAGAACCACCGAGTAGGCCCTTTTTTTCCCTTAGCAAATTTTTTGTTTTACAAACTACCCATGCCTTAGTCAATTCTTTTATCTTTTCTCATTTGTCAGTGATTTTCTCCTTCCTTCTTTGCCTTGTCGACAAATCGCCCTGTCAACGAACCTTGGGAATTCTGAACTAGTTGGCGAGTTTGCCATTTTGCCGACCTCTCGATGAAGCCTTTCCTTGCCTTAGCCATGTTTCTTTGAGTTAGAGAGTCGCCTTGTCAGTGAATTGATCAATCGACAAACTTAAGGTTCATAGAACTAACAAGTTGTCGACTAACACTTCTTCTCCTTTTGCCTCTAACTTAGCTGCTTCCCACGTTTCTATGTTCCTTTGTCGGTGAACTTAAGGTTTACCAAACCTTAAGTTTCCTGACAAAGGCAAACACTTGCTTTTCTTTTTTATTTCTGCCTTAGACTTTTTGGCTCCCTCTACTGCCTCGCCCCTTCAGTCGGCGAACTATCGAACTGCCGAACCAAAGGTTCACCAAACTAAAATTTTGCCAACTAAGGCAAAATAAAAGGAAAAAAACTTAGAATTTTTTGGGGATTTTCCAAGGGGAACCTTCTTCCATTTGGGCTCTCTTAGATCGGATATATTTGATGGAAGAAGAGATTTTTTGGGATATTTTGGGCTTGGGCAAAATATGACAACATTTTGGCGACTATGCAGGGGTGTTTGCCTGCTAAACACAGGGATCCAGTTTCCTTATACAATCCATTGGGCACAGAGTCAACTAAAATTGTAGGAACATGACCAATATAGAACTGAAACTACCTCAAAAGAACACAACAAGGCAAACAATCTCCTAATGAGAAAGTTGTTTGTACAAAAGCAGTTATAGGAAGGGAAACCTAAAACAGAAACAAACCTACTCTAAACCTAAACTAACCAACCAGAAAACTGACTTAAACAAAGCCATTAACTGGTTTTCAAATTAACTACCCTTTCTCAACGATTTGCAATGTTTTACATGCTTATGGGCAGTTAACAGGAGGTGGGGAAGGGATGGGCATACAACAAATTGACAAAACACTTCCCCAAGAATGAGAACAAACTCACTTACCCACTTGAACTGATTGTTGATGCAACTGCTTGGAAGTGGATAAATGGGTTGATCCCACTTATTGTGATGCTCAACTTCATGCTCAGAAATAATCATGACATGTGGTGACTCCTCATGGTATGTCTCCAGCTGGGCTAGATGTCTGATAAGACATCCCCTTGAAATGACATGCAAATCAACAGAGTTGATCTCATGCTAGAATGATTTGGGATGCTTTTGAAAGCATGTTAGACAAGGAATACCACCAAAATCCTGATCCTTGATGAAATTTTAAGCACTTGGGTTGCTTCACCAGCAGATGTTCAACAGAGTCGCCATGGTGTTGAAGAAGACTATCCTGAATGGCAAGATAAGCTGAAGGACACACCAAATCCTCCAACGAATGATGAAGCTCATCAAACAGTCCCATCAGGCATGCCAGAAACTGTTATCATGTGGAATTACACCCTGCTTGAAGCATGTTCAAGCATTCCAATGACACAATGGGACTGATCTCAAGGTGTGGGACCTTGTAGATGAGATCAGACCTCCAGAAAGGCTAGTTTCTCTTTCTGAGCTTAAGGCTAAGAGAATTAAACTAAATATAATGCTAATGATTGCTAGGGAAAAGGGAGAGAGGGAATACAGAAAGGGAAAGGTGATACACCAAGATTTAGGGTGTTCGGATTCAACTGACATAACACAATAATGATCTCAAACACTAAAGGGGATTCACATAGACTCATGCGGGTTCAAACAACAGTTAAGGCAAAGAGATGAAAGTATGAAAGGGATCGTTTTATCCACAATACACAGCTTACATCTATCAAATAAACACATTGCAAGAACAATGAGAGAGGCAAAATTTGGTTTATATTGATCATAGAGGCTAAATAGCCATTACAAAGGAAGAAAAATTCATTACAGGATGATGTATGCATCTTAAACATGAAGTTCAAGACCTCATTGACTCTAACGTTATCCAGGTAGCAGGTGAAAATGACAAAGGAAATAAGTCAGTTGCTCCTCCAAATTAGAATTTGTGAATCTACACAAATCCATTACCCCATCACCAAGCAAACACTATAGAAACACACATTGAAGCAACACCTAATTCTACATCATCCAATCATCAACATAGATACATTGATAGCGTGGTTGGTATGGTAGGTTCTCACCCTCGTCGAGAGCAAGCAGAACGTGAACCTGCTATCTCTTTTACACCTCAGGATGCTTCCATTAAAGCACCTAAGGGACCTCTCTGCATCACTACCAAGATTAATGACAAACACAAAAGGGGAGTACTCATTGATCATGTATGCATGGCTAATGTAGTTACTGAAGAGTTCCTCTTTATGCATGAATTACACTGAGATAAATACAACACATCCAAAATCTCGATTACAACACATGATGGGTCTATTTGTCCAACTCTTGGTGCCTTGACTCTTCCTATCAAGGTTGGGCCAAGAACATTAGACGCGTCTCTTGTTATCATTTCTACATTGGACTTATTTCATGTGAAGTTGGGTCACCCATGGCTTACTTCTATGAAAGCAGTCCCCTCAATGATTCAAAAATGCTTAAATTTTCCATTCCAAGGACATGTACATCCTGTACATCACAGTGGGTTTTGTAAGCTCAAAATCGTGACTCCGGTTGCCTAGGCTTGTCGGGTCAGATTTCGGCACGCACACAGACCCTTCCCTCCTTTCCACGGGGCAATCCGCTACATCACTCTTGCTCTCGTGGAAGTAGCCAGTCGAGAGAAGGTGAGACATGGTGGGGATCTGGCTCGTTGGAGAGCTGGACTTCATGGAGAGGGGTCGGCAAGTTCTGTGGCCTTTGTTGTTGTGTGCTAAGTTGAATGTTTCGTTCGATGGTAGTTGTTGAGATAACCCTATGACCCCAAGGGTCACTAGTTTCTCTTCTCCTTTTGGGGTTCCTTCTATTCCACCTTTGTGTGGGTAAGTGGTTACTCTCGTTTATGTCCTCTTGTCTTTCAATTCGTTGAATGAGTTCTCGTTGTATTTGAAGTTGTCTATGTTCTTCTATCAATAAGAGGACAAATGGATCTTGTTATGGTAAAGAAAATATCTCCTGCTATTGTCGTGGATTGATTTCTTCAATCTCGTTGAGGATATCCCTCACCCACTCACCTCTTACTCCTAGATACATTCGTGAGCCAAGATAGAGATAAATGTGTAATGACCAACCGTAACTAGACTTAGGGTTTTGACCTAGGGTTTGGTTATGCTTTGACTTGTGTTTACCTTGTGATGTGATCAAGGGTTTGATTGAATTGTTTTAACCGTGTTTTACCTCATGATGGTATCGAGGGTTTGCAAGTTATGTATCTTTTTTAAGGTTTCTATATGCATGCAAAGCTAAATGAAATGCGAACTTTATTTTTGTGCTTTTTTAGTATTTTGGAAATGAAAAGTGCTTTTTAATCTATGAAAGGAAATATGAATGCAAGCTAATATGAATTTTTCTAATGCAATTTTAATTTATGTTTTTTGGGTTTTTGATTGTTTTGAAACAACTAATCTAGAAAAGGAAAATTGCAAGTAAACAAATCTAATCTAAGAATGCAAACTATCTCTAAGATTCTAGATCTATCAAGGAAAAAGCAATGAATTGCTATTCCCAAGAGCAATTTTGATTTTCTAATTACTATCAATTGAATAAAGCAATAGAGGAACCTGAAAGAATGAAGATTTGTGTAACTCCACTACCCTTAGAAATCCTTGATGTTGGCAACCTTGAATCCTCTTGAAGCAGCGAGAAGACCTCTTGACGACAAGATGACACAAATAAGCAAAAGAAGCTTGTTGAAGCTTGAAAGAGCTCAATGAGGGCTTTTGATGAGCACAATGGCATTGATTGAAGCAGCGTAACGATGCTTGATTGAACAATGAATAAAATAAAAGGCACCTTCATCCTATGAGAGCATTAGAATGTTGATTTGGAGAGAAAAAACTTAGCAAGAGTTGTGTGCACAATGAATTTGCCTCCCTTTGTTCTTGAGGGAGGGGGTATTTATAGGTTGGAAGAATGGGATTGATTGAGAAGTTAACTCAATTGATTGATGAGTTAACAAGGATTGATTAGGGAGTGAACTAGGTTGATTACCCAATGAACTCAGCTAACTAAGAAGTGATAAATAAATAATATTGTATCACTAAAGAAGGATTAGAGTTGGAAGGATGCATGAGATTGATTGAGTTGTTAATTTTAGATCAAATGGGGTTAATTATGCATGTGTGGGTGCATGAAATAGTCAACTCCATATTAGGCATCAAAAATCATGTGAACTAGAAGAAAAACAGGCAAAAACAAAGCTTTTTTAAGTGAGAAACTCAAGTTTTTCCGCGGATGGAAACATGACAGGGTTGCCCCTTTTGCCAGTAGGGTCGCCCCTAGGAGATCCTGGGTCGCCCGGGGGAGATCCAAACAAAAAAGGGTTTTTAGAGGAACAACATGGTGGGAGATGGTACAGAAGAGAAAAAGGAGGTGTTCTGCCTCCAAAAATAGGTCAATCAGGTGCAAGAATCCAAATCTCCACTTGCACCGCAAGATCTCCTAGGGGAGATCTGGAAATAATAGGGGGAGATTTAGATTGGTTGAGTGAAACTAAAAACCAAAAGTTGGAGATGGCTAGGGGGACCTCTAGAAGGCTTCTAGGGGGTGCAAATGATGAAAAATATAGGGGAAAGGCGGAAACTCACCTACAAGATGCTCAAAAGGCTTAGGAGCAAGGTTGAAATCTCAAAAAATGCAAATCGACAAGTGTCGCAAAAGTGTCACATTGAAAATAGGGAGAGAGAGAAAATGACAAAGAGGAAACAACACAAGACAAGAAAGAAGACATGTCATCAAGAGGTTTGTTGCTTAGAGGACATTATTTCACGCTTACATGTAAGTGACAAGGATTAAAATCATCATAGGGGTCCTCATGGAGGTTGTGCGTGATTTTTATGTTTACATATTCCCCCTCGGGGATGGTAGTCTACATGAAAGGTAGGTACCGTTCCTGAACTAGGCCTTACCTATTGTTGATTTTCCCACAATTGTGCCTGCAATAACTATTATTAGTCAAACATTTGAATATATCAAAACGAATAATGAAAACTAAAATGACGAACATACCATAGATCGTTTGAGCTTGACTAGTTGTTTGCCTTTGTCGATGAGACCTGTAGGGATGAATGCATGCAAAATGAACACACAAGAGATGCATAAAAGCAAAAACTAATCTAAAAATGCATAAATGAAACTAAGCTAAGGGCAAACAAAGCAAGTCAAATTGTGAGATCGAAGGGAAACGATGACAAAATTGATCATGTGAATAGTTGTTGGAAAGATATCGTCGACGAGATCGCAAAGATAGTCGCGTCTTCTTCAGCTGTGGAGAATCGGGTATGCAAAAAGTAAAAAACCCTTCTCTAAACCCTAGTTTGAAGTTTGTGAAAAATTTCTTGAAATTGTCTGTTTTTGTCAATTCTTCTTGTTGCATTGTCTCTGTTTTATCATTTAGAGTAGGATAGGTCTTTCATTTTCTGAAATCAGCTGAGAAATGAAGTTTTTAGAGCAATTTTAGTTTGAGGGATCTCCCTCTAGGGTCACCCCTTTTGTTAGGCAGGTCACCCGGGGAGATCCTGCAAAACAGCAGGGTCACCCAGGGGAGATCTTGCAGTCATCTGGGTTGCCCAGGGGTGACCCTGTTGGGTTGATTTTGACTGAAATTTCATGTTTTCTTACGCTTGTTTCACTCTGATCTGACTTGTTTTGACTATTGTATTCACCTGTTTATTACAATTTTGAGGGGTTATACGCTTTTTTTGTGATTTTATGCAAGTTTTATGATTTTTTTAGGATTTTTGCGAGTTTACGAGATCTAATCTAAAGTTCTTTTTTGATTTTATAGGACATGCGTATCTGATGGAATGCTTGTCAAGAGCAGGGGTGGCTCTCAGGGATGTTCACTTCGCTGAGTAATGAGGACCATGCTATTTTGAGGAGTGCAGGTCTGGCTAGAGTTTGTCATGTGCCTATTATTCACCCTGTGTCCCACATATGTTGTGATATTCTAACCTACTGGGATGCAGACATGAACACTTTTAGGTTCCCACAGGTCTCTGGAGAGTGGACCATCACTCTGTTTGATGTCTACCATATTCTTGGAGTTCCTGTGAGAGGACATCCTCTCATCCTTCCTACTAGAGCAAGTCCTTCGAGGACAAGGCATCTTGGGCAGAGTTCATGGGGGTTAGTCACCTTGGGGTTCAGATAGGAGTCTAGCTCACTTCCGTGACTCGAATTCACATTCCACTTCTAAGGAGATTCCTAATCGGTTTGATTACATCGATGCTGTCTAGAGACAAGGCCTCAGCTCGTTTGAGATGGTGTTGGGAAACCATCATTCGTGGTATTGAGGAGGGCACGGTCTATGCTTGGGGACCAGATATCCTGGCCATGGTCTATAGGGACTTCTATTGTATTGCACGGTGAGGGACCTTTGCTTTTAGCCACTTTTCTTTGGTTATGACATGGATATTTGAGCACATTAGGCCCTATCAGAAGCTTATTCCAATCCCGGATAGACGTTTGCCGAGAGCAGATAGATGGATGCATGTGGGTCACTTTGATGCTTCTTTGCCCACTGTTGCTACTCTTACAGATGACAATACGATCTTTGATCCTTATCGTGACATGGAAGGATTCTGGGCTCATGATGGCGAGATCAAAGAGTACTGTTGTGAAGTATCCGAGGTTTCAGACCGTAATGGTCTAGTTGAGGCCCATCATGTCGAGCGTGTCTTACAACAGTTCGATGAGGACTTCCCTGAGGAGTTGCCCCCAGTGTCCACTTGTTATGGGTCTGTTCAGGAGATGGGTGAGATTGGACAGAGGCCAGTTGTTTGGACTCCTTTGACTCCTGGAGTATTCATTACTAGAGTTCCCAGAGGACAGAGGGGAGGGAAAGGGACTTCTTCCCGATCTCTCATTGTAGCTATGGATTTAGAGTCTACTGACGAGGACTATATTCCTGATGGTGATGATTTGTCAGATGAGGGCTTACCCAAGGATGTACAAGATGAGGGTCTTTATGCTACCGATGATGCAGATGATGCACTTGACATCCCTAAGAGTCCTCCTATTGTTCCTTGACCTCCTCATTCAGATGAGGTGATGCGACAACTTGACCCTGATTGGCAGTCGGGTGATCCACGTGAGTTTTATTTGTTGTTTTATCATTTTTCACACTTTTGTCCTTTCTCTTTTCATGGGGAACTGACACATCTTTCTCTTTCGATTCGCTTTTTTAGGTAATGTCCAAGAGTGGAGGGCTTTTGTTCGTGAGATTAATGTTGGTTTGGCTTCTCTGAATATACCCACGTGAATATGTCAGAATATTCGATGAGGAATTCTGTGTACTCCAATTCTAAGTCATTTAGTTCTCCTCCTAGCTTTAACATCCTAGGTTTTTCGAGTGTTCCAACATTGATGTCAATCGTATCTCCAGTTAGGGACGGGTGTCCTTCCTCAAACGTTTGAGGAGCAGGTGGTAAATTTGAGTTTGCTTTGATCTGGAGGATTTCTTTCTCATTCCCAAAATAGTCCTCTGGGTGAGGGAGGAGCATCTATCATTTCTTGTGGTGTACCCTTGGAATCCCATCATAAGCATGTAAATATTTGAGGATGGCTTCGTTGTTCTCAACGTAGTCTCAGGTTGGTCTCTCTTCTTGACCCATGGCGTAATTTAGGACATTTGGTAATTCTTTTCTTTCTAATGACTCTCCACGTACTGACACAATGTATTCTAAATTTTGTAATTGAGCATGTGGTAAAAATAACACGACTGACGTAGCCATCGAGTCTGTCACTTGATTCTCTTCTCGGGGTATGGCTTTTATGGAGAAGAAGTCGAAGAATTGAACCAACTTCCTGATGGTGTCTTTATAAGGTCGTAATCGTTTTGATTTTGTCTCGTAATTTTCTGCAACTTGGTTGATTATTAATTGAGAATCTCCAAAGGAAGAGATCTTCTTGATCCCCATTCTCATGGCTAGCATGATTCCTAGGGATAGGGCTTCGTACTCAGTGATGTTGTTTCTACAAAAGAAGTCTAGTCAGAAGGCAAAGGGGAGGATTTTCCCTTCATAAGATGTCAAGATTATCCTTGTCCCTGCCCTAGTTTTGCAACTAGCTCCATCGAAATGTAGGGTCCATAAGCTTTGATGGTTTTGTGATTGAGATGTTTCACCAAACTCATAAGTGGAAGTCCCTTTTTCTTCTTTTTCCTCTCCTTCTTCGATGATTTCGATTGTTCCAATCGAGAGGTTTTTAATATCCCATTCATCGGTACACGGAATGGCTGCTAGGCCGAATAGTGCATGGGACTTGGTGGTATGTGGATCAAAGGGTAATTCTCTAAGATCGTCCATTCTTTGATAGGATATGTTGTGAGTTCTTGTATTTTTTTGGATATCTTGAGCTTCTTCTTTCAGCTTCTCTTGCGTCTTTAACTTTTTGTCTTTTTCTTCCTGTTCCTTTTTGTAAATACTGAAAGGATCAAGGTCTGCTTTGACAATAGTGACCTTTCCCAAATGATGGAAATGGATTTCTTGGAACAAATTGGAGATGATTGCCTTCTTTCTCACGTTTTTCTATATCCCATTCTCCGTAGGAATGATATCGGCGGAAGGTTGGCTATTGATCCTTCATCCACCACTACTCTTTTTATAGTGACCTCTTCAACTTGAATTTGTATGTATAGAGGATAATCCTTTTTCTTCTTCCTTTATTTTGGGGTAGTTTGGAAACATCAAATGTTAGAGGAGATGATTCCTCTTGTTTCAAACATCCTACTTTTAATACTTCCAAGAATGTCTTGCGGTGTGAGGGAGAGGCTCTTAACAAATTTATCACCTGTGAGAAGACGATTCCAGTTTGATCTGTTTGTTCTTCCTCGTGGATCACAAACACTTCTTGGTTTAGTTCTACATGATTGGAATTGTTTTGATTGACCTTCCCCTTCTCAGTTTGAGGTTCCTTCTCCTTTCTTTGGGATTGGACGAGTTTGAGGAAGTTTTTCTGTTGATCTGGAGTAAGTTTGGAGATAGCTTTATTGTACATGTATACACCTAAAAATGGCTCGAGTCGAATTAAATTAATATTTTAATATTTATTTTATTCTTATTCCTCTATCAATAAATAAATATCTTAATTTATTTATCTAGTTCACATTTATCATATTCTTCTAATAATTAATCATTCCTAAATTCCCTTAACGTCATCACTAATTAAATAATCCTAAATTATTTAATTATTCCCTCTAAGACAAAGTCCTATGTCTAAATTCCACATCATCTCATCCTTGTCATATCCACATCATTGGACACCTCATCATGTTGCTCCAATAATTAAATATTCTTAATATTTAATTAATCAATTGTCCTCTCAAACATGTGCCCTATTTCTTCTCAACCATCAAACATGGTCAAAGACACTTGTCTTCCAAATCCTATATTCCCTCTCACATTCCAACAACCAAAGACTCCTTCCTCCTTGTTCTTCTCATGGTCTTCCACCTTTGTCTCATTGGTCCTTGTGAGCATCATGACATGTGGCTTATAGTTCCACATATTCCTCTACCTTGTCATCATAGTAGGAACATCTTCCACCTTTATCTTCCTCATCCCAACCAATTTGATCTTGACTGTACATGTGACAAGACTTATTCTTCCACTGTGGATCTTTTGACACTTGGATTTGAGCCCTCCTTGGCCTATAAAAGCAAGCTCCACACCTTTATTTTAATCAGTCAGAAGAGCTATAATACTTACATGCTACAGAAATTCTATCAAGCAATCAAGTGTGCCTTTGGCCCCCCATTTGTAATATCATCTAGCTGCATAATATCATTTAGTTGCATAATCATTATCCTCATTATCAACATCATGGCAATAGCAAAATCATTATCATTATCTTAGTTGCATTGTAGGCTTATCACATTGCACATTGAATCCACAATTCCATTCATCTCATTGTCATCTTGAAAAGCAAAGAAGTACACTTCTGAGAGCAATATCATTATCAACTAGATCATTGAGAAGATAGGAGACAATGTAATGCACAGGATAAATCAGTTTGCAAGGTATAACTTACATAGTTTTTTGCATTTTTCTTAGTTTCATTGATGTATTCAATTTGAGTAGGAATTCTAGAGTATTTGTGGTATCTTGTTAGGTTCTTACAATAGTTTTAAATTATCGATCACATTTTGGCACCCACCATGGGGCCTTGCCCCATTTTTAACTTCCAAATTTGAGTTTTTAGTTTACTTACAATCGTAATAGGTCGTTTCTGTGCATTTGAGTCCCAGTTTTGTGCACCCGTGACAAAAAACAGAGCCTACAAGAAGAAATTTGCAGTCATGCGCATATGATAAATTCTGCTGTGCATATGATAAACAGAGTTGTGCATATGATAAACATAGTTGTGCATATGATAAATAGAGTTGCGCATATGATAAACAGAGCTGCACATATGATAAATTCTGTTGTGCATCTAAATTTTGTCAAGTTTAAGTATATGTTTTGGCTAATGTTGATACTAACCTTGTTGCAGTTGTCATCGATCGTCAAAGGAGTTTGCTCTGACTACTGATAAAGTGTTTTTGTAGGTTTAAGGCTTTGGTTTAGACATCATTGTTGCACTAACTCATACATTGTTAATCTAGTGGCACCTAGTTTAAAATAGGAGGAGTAATCATACAATGTTGCATACAAATCATCACATAGTCTAAATTAGGAGGTTTAATTGGACAAATTTTGCATACAATCTTGCATACAAATCGTCACAGTCTAAATTAGGAGGTGTAATTAGACAAATTTTGCATACAATCTTGCATACAATCCAAACATAGCATAAATAGGGGAAAGTAATTTCATCCAATCTTGCACACAAATCATCACATAGTTTAATTAAGAGGCTAAATTTGACTATCTTTCCTTTAATGCTACCATGCAAATATGGCATTTTGTGTTGTTAGATTAGTCACACTTAGCTTAATCTAGGTAGATAATAAACAAGTGTTTGGTGTGCTTGAAAAGGTGATAGGCATATGCTCTCCCCTTGCAACATCTTGGGTGATAAAAAAGCCAGACTCATTTACCCTTTTTTGTTTACCCTTTAGCAAGGCCTGCTTTTGGATTGTGTTTCATCCAAAAGGGGTGACCTTAAGCGGAACTTTCCTTTGACCCACTATATAAATGGGATAAGGCGAAAGCCAAGTCCTAACCAACATCAGCCTTGCCTTACGGTGCCAAACCAAAAAGAGGTATACTAACACTTTGTGAAAACTATTTTTGAATTGTGTGAAGTATTTGAAACTCTTAGTAGGATTGGTCAAAGCTTTTAGTAGCTTTCCGCATGCTTGCAAGGTGTTGGTCCCTCAAAGTTACTAAGAACCATTTGTTTTAGAGGCCAAAATCCCTTTACTTGTTGATGCAGGAGGTCGGACCTCTGAAGCCGCCCAACATCTTCACTATTCATGTGTAGAGGTAGAAATTCTTCTTCGGGGGAATGAAACTTGGTGTGCCTGAGAAGTGTGTGCCGTGTAAGGGGGAGCTAGTGCCACCAAGTTTCTAGCCATCTGCCTTGTTCAAGTGGTTGGAGAAATCCAAGTTGGGATTCAACAAGTAGTATCCTTTCTTGCCTAGGATTGTACATGTCTTCAAATTTGTGTTAAACACTAAATGTCACAAACATTAAATTGTACTATCTGTTATATTTTCTTGTCTAAAAATAAAGAAAATTATCTTAAAAACAATAGGTTACCTAGAAAAATGAGCCAAAAACAAGCAAAATTGATCAAAAATAGTCACTGACACAGAGCTACACATATGATCAATATTCCTGCACATATGATCAATCTTCCTGTGCATCTAATCAATCTTCCTGCACATATGATAAATCTTTCCGTGCATATGATAAATCTTCTTGCGCGTATGATAAATCTTCCTGCACATATGATAAATCTTTCCGTGCATATGATAAATCTTCTTGCGCATATGATAAATCTTTCTACGCATATGATAAATCTTCCTGTGCATATGATTTTTCAGTGCATTTGATCCATATTACTACGCATTTGATCTCTATTATTGCACATATGCATATGCGCATACATTTCCTGTTCCTGCACATACATTGTTTCTGTGCATTTGAAACTGTGCATCCACAACAGAGAGTTGTTCCCGAGATCTAGTACAAACAAGCTTAACACTTTTGGATACCCATTTTGTCATAGATTTCAGTTCCAAATTCAATTAAACCATACACATACATCTTGCATCCATTTCAAACATTCCACTTACATTTCACATTTACCTTCCAAAAACAAACAAAAACACAAAACTATCACTTTTCACAAGTACTCATAGCACAAGTAAGAAGCTCTTGAATCAATCAAATCATCCAATCCATCCGTTTCCCACCTAATTCATTTATCATCATCTTACTCATATTCACATCATTGAAACTAGTCTAATCTTCATTTGTCAAAATGGTTGTGATTATCAACAAATCTAGGCCAAATCCAAAACAATACATACTATGAGGTGGCCCAGAATTTGCTCCTAATGATGATGAGAAATTTGTAGATCCTAGTGATGATGAGAACTTTGTCAAATCCTTAGGTCATCTTAATGATACTCTAGACAAGGGAAATCCCACCTCAAGTTTGGAATCATACACCAATCTATCTATTAGCTGCCCTCATCCATCCATCGATATGGAACCTCCATCATATAATCCTAATTCATTAAGCCAATCCCTAACACACTTAAAGACTAAACCATCAAAACTTCCACCTAAGTCCAATCTTATCATCCCTCCATCACCATCTAATAGAATGCCTATACCAAAGCCTATTAGTCTTACACAAACACCACCATTAAACACTCCAAGCTCTAATCCCTCAACCAATGAATCCTTGAACAATTTTCTCCAAAGGCTCTTTGCAAAATCTAAAAGCAAAAGAAAAGCTATGGAGAAATCCAAATCCACTCAGCCAATTTCATCCCTATCTAGCACAAACAATCCTAGCCTTAATCATAAGCCTACGTCATCTACCATTATTCTCCATCCGTTATATTGTCCATCCACCCATATACTCATGAAGGATGTGATCCAATGGCTATTATCAAGGAGTAAACCACCCTCATGCCATCAAATCCCTATCCTTGAAACTATCCAAGAACCTTCAAATGTCATGCCTATTTCTCCAATCCCATCATGTAGTTCATAATCCATTGAACCTATTGAAGAATCTCCCACCATGAGTCTAAGTCAAGATATATTATACTCTCATGTTGTTGAGCATCTAGAGCCTCTCATGTCCATCCATGCTGCCTCCAACCCTATCCCCACTCAAGAGTTATATCAAGAGTCAAATCCAAAGCATGATCCATATTACTCCTTACCAAGTCAAGATCAAACTATTCAAACTCCTCCAACTCCCATCCATGATCAAGCTCCCCTCTATGATCAAGACCCTATCTATGATCATGAGATACATGATGATCTTCTTAGCACACTTTATGCATTACATGAGCTAGAGATTGTCACTTGACTCATCCATAATCCTACAACCATTCATGAGCAAGATATCCAAATTACTCCTATCCATCCATACACAACACCCTCTTCCCAAGATGAGACACTTGATCCCCAAGGAATCATAGATAATCAAACAAGTAACTGGGATCCTATCACTTCATCTCCTATTGAGCATAATGTTAGTCAAAATCTAATCATCCCAAGTCATCCATTGCATGATCACACATTGTCTCTTGTGGATCCTCCATTATCTCATGTTGATCCTCCACCATCTCCCATTGACCCCACTCCAAATCCATTATCCTATCCCCTTGGTCATATCACCTTCATCCAAGGATGTTCTTCCTTAGGAGAACAACAACCACTATCCATCACCTCACCTTCTCCATCAAATAATGAGCTCAAGTCTCGTGTCCAAAACACACATAGTCCCATTGTCCACCGCATAGTCCAAAAAATGAACTATCAAGGAAAAGGCTTAGGCCTTTATGAACAAGGTATTTTGGAGCCCATCCATGTCAAAGACCCTCCACGCTCATATGGCCTTGGATATACACCCCAAGGTAAACAATCTGAAGATGTTGGTACTTCCTCCATGCCTCCTAAATCCACCTCCTTCCATCATAAATCACATCCTATCCCCAAAACATATGTTGCCATTCCACCTCCATCATCATGCAAATCCCAAAAGCATGTGACCATACATCTTCCACCGTCCAATTTACCTCCGCTATTTCCAACTCCTAATATCCCACCATCCACTTTACCACCACTTCTCCCAACATCTAATGTCCCTATCATCCAATCCCCTTATCCATTTATCCATAAATCCTCCATTCATAAATACCCTAAAATTCCCAATCATGATCAACAAATGCACACATCATCTAATCAAAAATCCTCCACTAAATCCATGGGATTCAAAAGTAAAAATTTCGATGCCTCCTTTCATAAAGCTAAAAGTCCTAAGGATCCTCATGCCTTAGGACATCAATGCAAAGAGTCAAAGCAAAATCCATCCACAAAGCTACCCAAACACATACCTCCACAAGAAAAGTCCAAAACTAAAATGGTTTGGGTACCTATGCAAAAAGAAAGAAATTCAAATGAAGCATCCACATCTGAAAAATCCCAACAATCCTCTTCCATCCAAAAATCCCATTCCATACAAAAATCTCAAAATTCTCATTCCGTATACAACTCCCACAAGCAAAGAAAAAGTCGTAAAAATACAAAGTCCATGTGGGTTCCCAAATCACTACATCACCCATCTCCTAAGCAAACATCACCATTACTCCCTACACCTTCTCCACATCAAAAGCTTCAATGTTTATCATGGTGTGTGCAACCGTTGGTCTTCATTCCTTTCTATTCCACAACATTTCCACATACCTCCATCTCCCCATCCTTCATCCACTATCCTACATATCTTCCCCATCACTTCCCTATGATCCATGCTTTTGCATAAGCCTTTCATCCATCCTTGCATAGACCTTTCATAATCCACTATCTACCTAATCCATCTTCTTCTCAAACAATCCCTTAACCAACATCTATGAGCTTAATGACATTTGACATGGTCCATGCGACATTCATCTCTAATGGGACACTATCACCTTTCATGTAACTAGATACTCGAGTCCTTCCTATTCATATTCCCCTTCTCTTATCCAAAAAAAAATCCTGTCCAATGGTGAAAACTTGGCAAACAAGCACCTTGGATAAGTACCATGATGAAAACCTGGCAAACAAGTGTCATGCGTAGGTTGATTGTCTATATACCTTACACTTGGGGGCATGTTGTCTCATCTACCCATCCTATCATTTATTCTACCTACTCTTCCTCTCATATCTTCTGTATCCTTTATATCCGTATACTTATCCCTTTGATCCACTTCGTCCTCCATTCATCCTATTGATCTTGATAAAGATAGGGGTAAAATGTTCAAACAAGCTTAGGATAAATCTTGATGTATCTAATACTTCCAAACATATCCTACCATCATATCATTGCAAGCATTGTCACGCTATATCCTGAGTCCAATATCTTGAATACGACATGTTATTCCTATGTGACATAGTCCTTGGAGATCATATCCCGAATTCTCCCATCCACCTCTCCTTCATGCATTTCCGATCCATTATCTCCTATTGTCCATCCTTCTACCTACCCATCCATTATCCACTATCACCCATCCGTCTACCTATCCATGATGTTCCCTTGTCATCAGTATCTAGCATTTAGGCTATCCAAATTGTTATCCAAAAATCCCAAAAACATCAAAACATTAGCAAAATCTAGAATCTTCAACATCATACCAAAAGCAAAAGACTACTCCTGAAGCAATACATTTGTCCACATACCGATTGCCACATCTACTCTAGAAATCCATCTATCCTAGATCAACAGCCTTTAATAGATATATCATTCCTACAATAAGGCTCCATCTATTTTGAGCAACCTCTTTGGCAAGAGAATATGTCGGTTGGTGTTTTCTAGTCGATTGATTTTTGGTTCATCAATGTCATTATCGAACTACATTGCCTCTGCGACTTCACATAGGCAAGGCCATCATCGATGAGCCCCCGAGGCACTAGGTCAGTCCCTTAAGGCCCATTACATCAAAGCTTCCATCCATACTTCTCATCTTATCATAATCTGTTACATTTCATCTATTCATCCATCACTAGTGTTAGTTTCCATTGGTCGAACTACATTGCTTCTGAGCTATCACATAGGCAAGGCCATCATTGATTAGCCCCCGAGGCTTCCTACCCACCTAGGTCTTAGGTCCACATGGTTCACATGGTCAAACTATGTCGCCTTTGAGCTATCACGTAGGCAAGGCCATCATCGATGAGCTCCCGAGGCACTAGGTCAGTCCCTTAGGGCCTGTCGCATTGAGTTTCCCATCAATTCTTTCTATATGTTTCCATCCATAATAAGTAGTTCCTTTACTTGACAGGGGGCAAAATCCTCGGCCTAGTTATAGAATTAGATTCTTAAATGCCACAATCCAGATGATAACAATTTGGATCGCAATACTATCTCCAGACAACGTGCAACACTACAAACAAACCTTTTCAACAAAAACATGACGCAGGACATTAACCTATATTAGACAAAAATGTGCCTAAACTATCAAGATGGTTATATATGTTATCATGGCAAGAAAACATATCTATGGCAAGAAGATTTGATGGTTGTTATAAGCTTACATCTTAGGTCTTGATTTTTTGTTATCATATTTCCTATGCTACTCAAGGATGTCCAAGACTAGAGAAGCTATGATGGGGTATGATTATTTCATTTGTTTGTTGTTTGTAGGTTTATCTTTAGTAATGTGATGACTTGTCTAATGACGTGATCGGCAAAAGATCATCGAGGAATTATGGGTCTAAACATTAAAACGATACAATCCTTGTCTGTTGATACTTGCAAGCAATACTCAGGTCATCTCGGTTCAAGTTTGCCTAGATGCTTATATTAACTTGCTAAATAAAAATCCATGTAAGAGATACTTAGGTCATCATGGTTTAATTATACCTAGATGCTTGTATTCCCTTACAACATTTTAAAAAGATTAATGATTGAAAAAGCACTTCAAATATTTGTATACAAGATGACTAGGTCTCATTTGTGCATATTAAGTTTGCATTTCATTTCATTTATAAGCATTTCATACGTATCATTTTCCAAGTGGCTTAAGATCCAAGTCCTTTCTTTCATTTCATCCAAGTTATCCATTTATCCAAGTCATTTTCTAATTCTTCCAAGTGATCTTTTTCAATAGTATACTTGGCATAACAAAACTCATCAAAATCAATCCAATCATCAAATCAATTCAATCAAATCAAGCAATGATCTAAATTCAAGTCATCCTTAAATCATACCAATCGAGTCAATCAATCTTGTCAAAATTACCCAATCACATCCTTGGTCTTGATCATAATCTTGTCGTAAACCAAATCAATCAATCAATCAAGCATCATTAGCAATGGGATATGTCTTTCCCGCATCTTTGTGTTGATCTAGGGATATATTGTTCCCCGCAATGACAACACTATCATCATCAATCATTATCGATTAATCATTGGTTTACAACTTGACATGGGCAATACCTTGTTTGTTTTTTTGTATCATTTGTGCATGCTTGCTTACTTGCTTGTGTGTGTTATCATTTTAGCTTGCATAATGTATCATTCATCTCTTTCATTCATCCCTTATCTTGCATCCTCCATTTTCTTAGCCATCCTTTATTGTTTCATTTCATTTCAAGAGCATACCCGTGTTCTTCCAACCCATCTATTCTCCCGAGGGGGCATCCTACCATCATAAAACCTGTACCATGGGCAAACTAGGGCATGTATCATACTTAGAAAATGTCTCAAAGAGGGGGAAAATGTATACCCCTAAAAATGGCTCGAGTCGAATTAAATAAATATTTTAATATTTATTTTATTCCTATTCCTCCATCAATAATTAAATATCTTAATTTATTTATCTAGTTCACATTTATCGTATTCTTCTAATAATTAATCATTCCTAAATTCCTCTAATGTCATCACTAATTAAATAATCCTAAATTATTTAATTATTCCCTCTAAGACAAAGCCCTATGTCTAAATTCCACATCATCTCATCCTTGTCATCTCCACATCATTGGACACCTCATCATGTTGCTCCAATAATTAAATATTCTTAATATTTAATTAGTCAATTATCCTCTCAAACATGTGCCCTATTTCTTCTCAACCATCAAACATGGTCAAAGACACTTGTCTTCCAAATCCTATATTCCCTCTCACATTCCAACAACCAAGGACTCCTTCCTCCTTGTTCTTCTCATGGTCTTCCACCTTTGTATCATTGGTCCTTGTGAGCATCATGACATGTGGCTTATAGTTCCATGTATTCCTCTACCTTGTCATCGTAGTAGGAACATCTTCCACCTTTATCTCCCTCATCCCAACCAATTTGATCTTGACCGTACATGTGACAAGACTTATTCTTCCACCGTGGATCTTTTGACACTTGGATTTGAGCCCTCCTTGGCCTATAAAAGCAAGCTCCACACCTTCATTTTAATCAATCACAAGAGCTATAATACTTACATGCTGCAGAAATTCCATCAACCAATCAAGCATGCCTTTGGCCCCCCATTTGCATTATCATCTAGCTGCATAATATCATTTAGTTGCATAATCATTATCCTCATTATCAACATCATGGCAATAGCAAAATCATTATCATTATCTTAGTTGCATTGTAGGCTTATCACATTGCACATTGAATCCACAATTCCATTCATCTTATTGTCATCTTGAAAAGCAAAGAAGTACAATTTTGAGAGCAATATCATTATCAACTAGATCATTGAGAAGATAGGAGACAATGGAACGCATGGGATAAATCAGTTTGCAAGGTATAACTTATGTTTTCTGTATTTTTCTTAGTTTCATTTATGTATTGAATTTGAGTAGGAATTCTAGAGTATTTGTGGTATCTCGTTAGGTTCTTTCAATAGTTTCAAATTATCAATCACAGTACCCATAGCAAGTCTTTGTTTCATGACCCTTTGTTCCGTGGAACCAACAATAAGCATTGGGGTCGTATGAGGGTCGGTTTGATTCTTGATTTCCTTTTCATCACCATTTGTCATTGCTAGGATTGCTTTTGACGACATTAACATCTCTCTTGAGGCACATTGGATGTGGTCTTCTCTGTTCCTTTGGATATCCTAAGTTTTTTGTTGGTATCGTAAGTCTTTTGACCATTGTCAATGGCGGCTTGGTCGATCCTCAAAGCACTTTCCAATACTTCTTCATAGGATTTGTATGGCAATTTTTGAACATCTTCTCTCATGTCCTTGTTTAAGGCATGTAAGAAGAGGTCACATAGTTCTCGGTGATCCATGTTCAGAGCACTAGTCGAGGACTAAAGGACTTGCCTCCATCGAGTGACAAAGTGGGCTACGGATTCGTTTGGCTCCTGTTTCATTGTGAGGAATTCTTTGATCCCTGTTTTAATGAGTTTGTTCATGTCAAATGCCATTACAAACTCTTTGATTAGTTATCTAAATGAGTGAATTGAAGCTTTTGGTAAGCAATAGTACCAATCCAGAGCTATGCCTTCAAGAGTTTTCGGAAAGATTTTTTCTACAACCCCATCCCAAGGGAGGAGTTCTCTTATCGCCGTGGTGTAGGATTTAATGTGGGAGTTTGGATCTCCTTCTCCTTTGAACTTTGGGAGATTTGGAAATGGCTGAGGTAGCTGCATGCTTCTTATGTTTTGATCGAGAGGCTCTTTTAAGTACTTGAGATATGTTCTGAGGAAGGCACTTTGCGATTGAGGTGTAGTTAACAACAATCCAGCTAGGGGTTGTTGATATCCTACCATTTGGTTTGCGGGATTTCCTAGCATGTTTTGAACGTTTTAAATTGGAGGATTCTCGTTTTGGCATATGCCATTGCTTTTATTCCTTGAATAATAGTTGAGGTAGGGGGAGGTTGAGATGCCCCTTGGTCCTGTTCAATTCGATTGTCATCGTGGGACTTTTGCCTTCTTTTAGGAGTTGCTTGTTATGCTTCTAGCGTTCTAATCCTTTGCACTAGAGTTGCAATTAAAACTGTAGGTGTGGCAGCTCTAGATGTTTCCTTGTTTCTAGGATTTTCTCTTTGAGTATGTTCATGATGGTATGCTTCTTCTCGTGCAGGATTTTCTCTTTGTTCTTCTCACAAGGAAATCCTCAATGCCTCTTGAGCGTCTTTTGCTTCTTGCAAGTGTTTTTCTAATTGTTTGACTTCCTCATCAAGATGAGTACTTGATGTGCTTGTGGAAGGTTGATCGGTTCGATGTATTTCTGACCTTACCCTCCTAGATTTGTGTGGCACATTTGGTATGGCTGGATTGTTTTTCCAAGCTGGGTTGTTGAAAGACAGAGAACACCTGGATTCTCTTTGATCTTGTTCGTAATCTGAATCTTCATAGTCATAACAGTTGGTGATTGGTGCATTAGGATATGGTGACACATACCTATTGAAGGAAGGTGTTTCAGGTTCTCTTGAGGGAATATTCCCTTGGGCTAAATTAGGTTCCATCATATTCGAGGGTTCCATAGACACCACAGAATAAATGGAGTGAATAATGGCAAAGGCAATAGAAGCCAAAGTGCTAGAAGCGGCTATGAAGAATAAAGTGAAAATTGTTTGAAACTTTTGTTAAATGTTTTTGAAGCATTCAATGGGAATACAAACCACAAAACCAAAATATTTTGTAATTCACATCGGGTTCACCAAAATATGTACGCTCAAAATCGTGACTCTGGTTGCCTGGGTCTGTTGGGTCAGATTTCGACACGCACATGGACCCTTCCCTCCTTTCCACGAGGTGATCCGCCATGTCACTCTCGCTCTCGTGGAAGTAGCTAGTCGAGAGGAGGCAAGCCATGGTAGGGGTTTGGCTCGTTGGAGAGCTGGACTTCGTGGAGAGGCGTCGGCAAGTTCTGTGGCTTTTGTTGTTGTGTGCTAAGTTGAATGTTTTGTTTGATGGCAGTTGTTGTTGAGATAACTCTATGACCTGAAGGGTCACTAGTTTCTCTTCTCCTATTGGGGTTTCTTCTATTCCACCTTTGTGTGGGTAAGCGATTACTCTCATTTATTTCCTCTTGTCTTTCAATTCGTTGAATGAGTTCTCGTTGTATTTGAAGTTGTCTATGTTCTTCTATCAATAAGAGGACAAATGGATCTTGTTGTGGTAAAGAAAATATCTCCTACTGTTGTCGTGGATTGATTTCTTCAATCTCATTGAGGATAGGCCTCACCCACTCACCTCTTACTCTTAGGCACATTCATGAGCCAAGATAGAGATAAATGTGTAATGACCAACCTTAACTAGACTTAGGGTTTTGACCTAGGGTTTGGTTATGCTTTGACTTGTGTTTACCTTGTGATGTGATCAAGGTTTCAATTGAATCATTTTAACTATGTTTTACCTCATGATGGTATCGAGGGTTTGCAAGTTATCTATATTTTCTAAGGTTTCTATATGCATGCAAAGCTAAATGAAATGCGAACTTTGTTTTTGTGCTTTTTTAGTATAGTGGAAATGGAAAGTGCTTTTTAATCTATGAAAGGAAATAGGAATGCAAGCTAATATGACTTTTTCTAATGCAATTTTAATCTATATTTTTTGGGTTTTTGATTGTTTTGAAACAACAAATCTAATATAAGAATGCAAACTATCTCTAAGATTCTAGATCTATCAAGGAAAAAGGAATGAATTACTATTCCCAAGAGCAATTTTGATTTTCTAATTACTATCAATTGAATAAAGCAATAGAGGAACCTAAAAGAATGAAGATTTGTGTGACTCCACTACCCTCAGAAATCCTTGATGTTGGCAACCTCGAATCCTCTTGAAGCAGCAGGAAGACCTCTTGATGACAAGACGACACAAAGAAGCAAAAGAAGCTTGTTGAAGCTTGAAAGAGCTCAATGAGAGATTTTGATGAGCACAATGGATTTGATTGAAGCAATGTAACAATGCTTGATTGAACAATGAATAAAATAAAAGGCACCTTCATCCTGTGAGAGCATTAGAATATTGATTTGGAGAGCAAAAACTTAGCAAGAGTTGTGTACACAATTAATTTGCCTCCCTTTGTGCTTGAGGGAGGGGGGTATTTATAGGTTGGAAGAATGGGATTGATTGAGAAGTTAACTCAATTATTTGATGATTTAACAAGGATTGATTAGGGAGTGAACTAGGTTGATTACCCAGTGAACTCAGCTAACTAAGGAGTGATAAATCAATAATAGCTTATCACTGAAGAAGGATTGGATTTGGAAGGATGCATGAGATTTATTGAGTTGTTAATTTCATATCAAATGGATTTAATTATGTATGTGTGGGTGCATGAAATAGTCAACTCCATATTAGGCATCAAAAATCATGCAAACTGGAAGAAAAACAGGTGAAAACGAAGCTTTTTTGAGTGAGAATCTCAAGTTTTTCCACGGTTGGAAACATGATAGGGTCACCCCTTTTTCCAGTAGGCTTGCCCCTGGGAGACCCTAGGTCACCCCTAGGAGATCCTAGGTCGCTCGGGGGGCGACCCTAGGTCGCCCAGGGGAGATCCAGGCAAAAAAGGGTTTTTAGAGGAACAACATGGTGGTAGATGGTAGAGAAGAGAAAAAGGAGGTATTCTGCCTTCGGAAATAGGTCAATCATGTGCAAGAATCCAAATCTCCACTTGCACCACAGGATCCCCTAGGGGAGATCTAGAAATAATAGGGGGAGATTTGGGTTGGTTGAGTGAAACTAAAAACCGAAAGTTGGAGATGGCTAGGGGGACCTCTAGAAGGCTTCTAGGGGGTGCATAGGATGAAAAACATAGGGAAAGTTGGAAACTCATGTACAAGATGCTCATAAGGCTTAGGAGCAAGGTCAAAAGCTCAGAAAACACAAATTGGCAAGTGTCGCAAAAGTGTCAAAAATGGGGAGAGAGAGAAAATGACAAAGAGGAAACAACACAAGACAAGAAAGAAGACACGTCATCAAGAGGTTTTCTACTTAGAGGACATTATTTCATGTTTACATGTATGTGACAAGGATTAAAATCATCATAGGGGTCGTCATGGAGGTTGTGCATGATTTTTGTGCTTACAGGTTCTGACCCTTGGTTCGTCGTGGACACTTTTCACTTGATCATTTTTGGCCTCAGCTAGAGGGTTCTATTCAACCTCATAATGACTTGTTATTTCTATCTTATTAGAATTTTAAAGCAAAGAAAATCATTTAATTATCCCTTAACACACTTGGAGACTTTCGATCTTTTGTGATTGCGACAGTAGTTCCTCCTACCTCGCAAGAGTTGAACAAACCAAAGCCTAAATCAAATGATCCTTCCTGTTCCCGAGCATCTAGCACTTATGTTGTGGTTCCACCTCCACCATCCTATATAGGACCACAAGAAAAATGCCCAACACAAACCAGACCTCCCCACAATTTGAGGATTATTTTTTTCCCCTGCCTCTTTGGAATCTAGCAAAAAACAATCGGTTGCGCAAAATCTCTTTCTACGGAATCTCAATCACTTGGGGATGCTTTAGTACCTCCACTTGTTCTGCAGGTTGAGAGAGAAGAGCATCCCACTTTGAGAAACCCTTCCCTAGTGGCCTCCCAACCTTCGGAAGTTCCTTCCATTCCTCCTCATGCTCCTTGATAAAAGGAAGAAAATGAACCAATATTGGAAGACATCATGGTTCCCCTCACAAATGTTACAAATTAAAAAAAAAATCAAAATGCAAAAGAATGTAAGAAATGACACATGCTTTGGCTCGCCAACTTGCTGCAGGAGAAGATAACCTTCCTTCTTGCAAGCATCATCCACTGACGGATTTGAAGGATATATCTATTGATGCTTTGTCTACTCGTGAGAATGATATTGATGCACAACCAACAATGACCCATGTTAATTCTCCTATTGTGCCTTATTCTGAAAGTGATTCAGAAGATAATGGTGAAACATGCATGGCTCTAGTAACTTACACCCAAGGCTTAAATTTGATAGTTGTCTAGATGTATTTAGGCATTTTAGCTATAAAATACAATTGAAATTTTGAAAAGACTGTATCATATGAAAGGAGAGATTTTGGACAAACTGTCAAAATTTATATAGGATTATGATGATAGATATATTTAGTTTTTATATAATTTACTTATACTAAAGTGTGTCATAGTATTTTAAAGGAAAAATTGAATAGATAACTGTCATAAAAAAATTGCTTGACAAGCAAGGTTGACTGTCAAATTTAATCCCTGCTTGCACCGCACTTGCTATAGTCCCTCTTGCATCTTGTCCCCCATCCCTTTATGATGAGAAAGATTGGGAGGAGGATGATTTGTTTTGGGTCGACTTGCAAATGTGGCCTCTATCTCTTTTTGTGTTATGATTGCACGTGTTGTTACCACCGTATTGTGATGCTTGATGTGTATTTAGTTTGTTAATCTCTCTTTGGATGACCCTTTACACTCTTGTTAATGCAAGGATACAAAGGGACTGAACCTGTTGTGACATTCCTCTTGTGTATCTTTGTTCCGAGTCCATATGTAGTAACTTCCAATTTGTTAAACTTTATGTTCATTGCATGATTTAGCATCCTCCTTTGTGATATCTTCATTCTAATGTGATATTTCTTCCTCCATCTTTGTAGTTGTACTGATTGGCAGATGATGACAATTTTGAAAAACCATTGTCTCTTTCATAAGTATAACCATTCATATACTAACGCCAGTCGAGTAGATCCCTTTTGTGTTATATATTGATTTATGTGGCACTTTGCACTTTGCTTGCACTAGGGGCAACCCCTTGTTGTAATGCAACTTTTGAGAACATGTCTTTTAAGCATGTAGCTTCCATAAAGCTCTTGTTCTTGTCTTAAATTGATTATTCATTCTACCTTAAAAAAATCACTTTAAGGTGGGGTCATACATCATGCTATGCGTCTTGCGTTGTTCATACACCACATGGTTGGTCTTACCATTGGAATACTTTTTTATCATATCTGTAACATCTTACTAGGGTTACCTAGCAAACATCACGGTTTTCTTGGCTTGTAATCTCTGATATGGTTGACATGGAGCTCACCTAGTGATTCAGCAATCCTCATTGGCTTGTGATGTCTTCACTTGACATAGAACTCACCTAGTAATTCGGTGGTCCTTACTAGCCTGTGATGTTTCTTGTGATTGCTTGTCCATGAGTCACCTACATAACGAAACTTTCTAACCTATGTACTTCAAGTGAATTTACATTTATGATCGCCTAGTAATTTGGCAGTCCTTGCTAGCTTGCAATCCATGAAGAACATCTTCACATGACCCTCAATAATAGATCAAGCTAGTGTATGTGTCATGTTCTCTTTATGATTGTTTTTTCTTTCCTTACTCAACTTACATGCTCTTGTATTCTTTGTGTTTGCTTCGTACATATACTTGTGTGTCTTCGCATGTCTAGTTCATGTATGCTCTATGTCTACTTTGTGTATGATGTGCATGCTTTGTGTTTCATGTGTATTCATTATTGTATGCTTTGTGAATACTCCATGTATGTGTGAATTATGTTGGATATCTGAAGTGTATGTAATCTCTTCTTGTCATGCTTTGTAGACCTTTAGAATCCTAAGCTTGGGTGCTTTCATAGTTCTCAACTTGGCGTTAGTTTAATGGCTTTGAAATTCTAGCAAGTGTTTTTTTCTCCATACTTTAGTGTGCATATGAACGTAAAATTATACCCACTCTAAAGTGGGGGCTAAATGTTATGTCATAAATTGTCAACACCGATGATTTACACTAAGTTTAGCACCCTTTAGGACTAATAAACAAACTCTTGTTGAGAGAAGACCAGATTCTAAAGCACAATCTGGTTCTAAGTGTCATTATCTGGGTGCAAGCCCTGAAAGGACCTCAAACACCTAGACTAGAGCCCAAGTGCTAGTGTCCTTGACTTTTGCAAAAAGAAAGTTTGAGTGGTCTTGGATGTTGGCCTTATTACTCTAGGTATTGCACTTTACCAGTTTTGCTTGAAAGGTTTTCCCGAAAATGAGTTGATATGCATATATAAAGAAGTTTATTCCTCCCATTTGAACTAGAGGATGATTAGATGAAAGCTACTAAGGAATTGATATGATCAAAAGTGTTATGCAAGTGATGAAAGCTCTATTGTGAAGATTATGTAGATTATGTGATGCTCTCCATTGTAGGTTTCTAACATTCATTACAAATTTCAAGGGAAGCTCCTTCCTTCATCTCCATCCTTGTGGTGATCTTGAGTCATCCCACTAGGGTTTGTGTTGTGGTAAAGGTACTTTATTACAGCATTTCTTTTATTATTGATTTTTCCTCTGTCTTCCATAGACACGCACTCTCTCATCATCATCTTGGTTTTTGTGGAGGTGGAAACACCATTCATGGGGTTTGACTAAGGCAAGCCCCTAAAATGGCCCAAACCTTCTCCCCTTTGTGTTTGTGCAGATTCCAAAAGATCAGGAACAAGTGTGCAAGATCTAGAATCTGATTGACGAATGTGAGCCCTAACTCTCAAAAACCCTTGAAATCAAGGTAGAAACCCTAGGACACTAGCACTCAGTCAACTTTGTCCTCTCAGATTTGTCCTAAATTCTGGTAGTGGCCCCTGACATCTCTACTCTACTTATTTCAACTCCAGTTTTCTAGGTCTTCAAATATGTAAGGTACAATTTATTTATTTTCGCATATTTTCACTATAAAATCCTAGATCTGAGTCAGCTTGATTCAATCCTTAAGAAATACAACAAAGGGACAGAACCCCTATAGCTTGGCTCTCTTATCAGGATTGTAGCTAAGCTTGGTTTGTGTCTCAATGTTTATGTAGAAGGAAGTTAGACCTATATCAGACTATATACCTTCTTCCTATCTTTATCCAAAACACCACCTCCAAAAGGAGCTTAAATACTCTTGTCAAAGTGATCACACAAGCGGAGTAAAATGTGATAAAACATCAAACCTCATCAAGTAAATCAAGAAATCAAATGAAGTACAAACTCAATCAAGAAGCCCTAGAACCAAGGCATACCAAAATCTCTCCAATTGACTCAAATAGGACATGTAAGGACAAACACAAGTGATCACAACATATGAGTCAACTAGGACTTATGGGGAAACACATCAACTCGCTAAACAAAACTAGGACAATCCTATCAAGGTGAATAAATTGAAAGAAATGGAAACACTCAACTCAAGGACTTATGCCAGCTAGGGGGGTCCCTACTTTGTGAAAAATGGGGTGTGTTGTGTAGGTCACAACAGGACATTCGAAGTAGAAGGCAAGCATTAACATGATTGATGTAGAGAGAAATAATGAACTATTGGTCATTACTTGAGCCCAACCAAAGAAAGTCATGTACTCAAACTCATGTATCTAGAAAGAGACTTGTCGAAGCATGATCATATGTGGAACATGCCATGATAAAGGAACATCACTACTCCAACGAATATGCAAGTATTCCAACTAATAGGTAGCATTCAGACAAATATATTGTGAGACAAGTACTACATACCATTGTACTAGTCAAGATGGCATACTTACTACAAAGCATTCTAGAACTTAGGTACGTAATTGCCAATAAAACAAGAGAAAATGGCAAGATAGAATATTAAATGGATCTCATATCATTTACAAGGTGGAATTAAGATCTAATAGTGAAACTTTCAATATGTAGGGACCAAGTGATCAACCCTGTGTTACTAATGACCACTATGACAAATAAACCAACATACCGCACATGGAAATACTTGGAAAGAATCTCACTAATACAATTATTGATGGTGGTTCTAGTGTAAATGTACTCCTGGAAGATACTTGGAGAAGTTTGGGCAAGCCAACCTTTGGCCTCTAACTTTTCAACTAGTGGGAGTGGACCAACAAGGGATCAAAGTGCTTGGAGTTGTAATGGCTCAGAAGGTACTAATTGGAACTCAAATATTTTTATTAAACTTTGTGGTCATCTCATTACATAAGAAAGCATACAATGCATTGTTGGGTCAAGGATAGCTAAAAGTAGCCAAAACCAACTATAATTGGAAAAACAATACACTCTCCATTGAAAATAAGGACATAATATATATAATTGATCTAAGAAACCAAGTAGAAAGTGAGGAATCAACTTCCTTGGATTCATTAGATTCAAACTCTAAAGAAGGGTGCCCTAAGAAAGGTGAAAGCCCCATGGACCTAAATGCCAAAGGAATCCTCAAGCTATAACCAGGCTCTGAAGATGAAAAAAATTACTTCAATGGTTTGTCCTATTGGCAAATGGAAGACTAAGAAGTATTCTAGCCCAATCAAGTAATTTCATTGAGATAATGGAGATTAATAAATAAGAGTAAGAAAAAAGAGAGATAGGAAGGGAAAAAGCATAAAATTGGATCCCTCTATACTGTTGACTTCAACATTTCCTCTTGAATTTATAGAATATAAATTGGGGGATGCAAAGTTAGATAATACACAAGTTCATTAGTTTAAGGGTAAAACATACATGAAATATCAAGAACCCACCACAGTGAAGGTGAATCTCAAGCAAGATGCAAGTTTGGAGGTGATATTGGTTGGGGATGATTGAAACCTTGTACTAAAAGTAGCAACATTCAAGATATTCATGGGGTATAAAGATACCATTGCTTGGACATACAAGGATTTGAAGGGAGGACCATTATGTTTCTATAAGATTCCCTTGATATCAGGGGCTTAGCTAGTACAAAGAAAACTGTATAGAATGAACTATAGCTATGCAACAAAGGTTTAGGAAGAAATCAATAAAACACTATAAGTTAGGATTATCTTCAAAGTAGAGATGAGTGATTAGGTGTTTCTCATTGTCAATCAATGAAAATAATGATATGTGGGTGAAAGCACAATAGTGTGTCCCACTTTTTAACATTATTGGGCCACAAAAATAAGTATTTTTCTACATATAGCACATTGTGTCAATTATACCAAACTAACAATCAATAATTTAAGAACGATGTAAACTAATGATTTGTTACATTTTCTACGTAGATTCTATTGGTACTCATTTATGTTTAGGGTTTTATGCTTGGGCATTTGCAGGTTTTCTCATTCAAACCCTGAATTTTCTGAGTCATAGGGTCTTACATTGTTTTGTTTATTCTGTTGCTGGCCTTCTGTGGTGGGTTCCTGGTTAAATATCATCCTCATGTTTTAGTGTTCATAGGTTGACCAGCCCCCACGCAATGTTTCATCGCTTTTTCCTGTTGCACTTGAGAAAAATGCTAAGTTCTGTGTACGCATAGGTGAATTGTATATTGGCGGGCTTGCGAAATCTCTATTGGCCTCCAAAAAATGATAAAGAATTGAGTTATATGCATTTTAAATGCATATTGAGTTTGCATATACAAAGGGGGAATATTTCACAGATTCCTGGCAATATTCTACAGTTGTATGCATTTCCAAATGCATATCAAGCTCAAAAAAATGAATGTACATTAGGAGAATCTTTCGTAGATTCCTGGAATATGCCACCATTGTATATCGGGTTTGCTTGTATGTGTTTCGTTGTATGTCCGAATATACATCAGCTACATGCATTATAAAAATACAATGAAAAATATACAAAAGGTGGAATATTCCAGAAAAGATTCTTTATTTGTATGTAAAGGTGAATTGTATGTTGGAAAGATGCATCGGCGGAGATATACAAGAGGATACATGTAAGGCAAGTTGTGGAGCTGGGGCCCACCACTTGTATATTTGCGGTTGTATATTTTGATATACAACCAAATATACATTCCTAAGATACAACTCGGGCCTGATTCAGTATTCATTTTGTTTTATAGTGCTTTGAGGTCCACGTTGTATGTATATCGCATTTGTATGATGCGATAAGCAAGGAAATGTACAAGTAAAGGTATACAACCCGGATGCGAAGGAGGAGTCAAATACAACGAATAATAATTTGAGGTCCGTGGGTTGTATAAGGCGCTTGTATATATTGATATACAAGCCGATGTGCAATGAAAGGATACAAGCCGGACTTCAAAAGGAGGTTCATTTTGACGCATAATGATTTAAAGTCTGCGGCTTGTATGTATGTATGTGTGTTGTATACTACGGATATACAAAGGGGAGAGGTAAAAGCCGGACCCAAATAGGTTTCCAATCTACCTCATAAATATTTGGGGTCTGCCTTGTATGATAAGCAATTGTATGCTTGTACAATAGCCGATATGCAAAGAGATTATCGCCAAGACCATATGTATCGGTCAGCCTTTCTTGGGTCATTCTGATGGCCGATGGAGATCAAATGCACAGTGACGGAGGATGAATCACAAGTTGCCACGTGCCTGGGAACTATTGCATGTATATGCATTTTGCATATACAAGGGATTTTGAAAGGTGAACAGTGGCGATTGTATATGCATCCATTCTTGCATATACAAGGGCGAAATGGCAAAATGGAGAAGGCAAAAAGTCAGCGATAAGAACATGAAGTGCCTACGTGGCACGTAATAATTGGTTCTTAGCTTTTCTGCAGGTTTTTGGGCCGTCAAACCTCAGTGATGGAATATAGATCGACGATCAGGTTTTAAACCTTTAGCGATGGATTTTCCTTGTCTGCAGTCATTTTTTGAGCGAGAAAACTCCATGGGTGTGCTGTTGCGATTTCCAAGGGGAGCTACGGGTAGTTGTGCCATTAATGGCAACATACAGAGGCATGGGTTGATGGTTGAGCAGCCAACTACCAGGTTTATGATGAAAATATTTGAACAGTGGTGCAGATCCCGAGCCCACCTGCCCTCGCCTCTATTTTCCCTTGCTGTATTCAATATTTTGGACACCATTTCTGGTGTAATGTATCTGGTGGGATTTTTGACTTGTCATGTAATTAATTTGTTGGACGTACAGTTTGGCTATATGAGGGGCAAATTGTGTCATTCATTGGCGGTTGAAAATTGGACAACCTTTTGGTGCTATAATTGGATACAGTCTCATTGGTGGCTCTGTGCTAGGTATTTTGTGAGTTTATGAGTTGTATGTTGAATGTCTTATATACAGAATTCATCAGTTTCATGTTGATTTAAATGAGTAATGCTTTATAGCATGTATTTTGTTATTTGTCTCCAAATTGAATGTGTTCTTCTTCTAAATCTGAATATCTAAGGGGTGTTAAAGATTCTAGGATATGGGTTTCCTATATTGAATGCTTAGTCTTTTACTTCTTCTCAAGGAGTAATTAAATGTTTTGGTTAAGTATTGAGAAGAATACATTGCAATAAGGATGTTTGTAAGCAGAAATAACTAAATACTTTATCTTGGGTATTGTCTGTAAGGCAGACATTGCATAATCCCCTTGAAATTTGATTGTTGTTTTAGGTCTGTGATAAACATTCACATATATATATCTATTGACTCCGAGCCCTGGATAGGCACCGATCTGGTCTTGTATTTTGGTTGCAACCCAAAGTCTCAGTTTCGCATCCAAACAGTAAATCAAACTAAAACTTCAATTACCAACCTTTAGGACATTAGAAGTAGTTTTAGGACCAAAATCCTCTGTCAACAACTGAATATAGGCCCAAAGTTAGCCTCTTTGCACTCATCTCACAGTTTTGGTCTGCATAAGAGTGGATTTATCTGCTTTGTGTCAACATCCCAGCTAATACATAGATGCATTTCATGGATGTTGAGTAGGGAATACCCCCCTTGGTTCTGCAAAGCCTAAAGAAGAAGAGGAGATATTTATAGAGTCTATCTCCTATATTATTGGCCCCTGGCCCAGGAATCCTATTGATAATTGATGGCTACCTTGTAGGGATAACTGGGAATAAGTATCCAGTCTGGGAAAAATACCAATAGATTTTGGCAACTCCGCTGGGGAATACTTTGTGAAAGAACCCTGATTTTAAAAGAAAACAATTCCTAGTTATAGGTGGTGACTCTGAACCAATCTCCCAACTAGTAAAGTAAAAATTTGTATGCAAGGGAGAAGATCCCTGTGTAATCCTCTGTTTGAAGAATTATCCATAAAAATGATGTACAAAAGAAAAGGGACTGTTCAAGCTAGTCGAGAGGGCTCTCCTAGAAGTAATGATAATATTCAGGACAATCTAGGATCTTCAAAGCAGACAATACCTTATTTTTCAAACACCGAGGCTGAAATCTAGAATGTATATGAAAGACAGTAGGGTAGTGGATTGAGAATGAGATCGGAGGTGTTTCAAGAACGCCCTTTCCATGATTCCCCTAATAGATTTGAAGAAGTTGAATCCCCAAGGGATGATAATGATGATCAGAATATAATGAAACCATCCTCTTCCATGCCTAGAGAGGAGGAATTAGCTGAAGAAATCAAAAGTCTGAGAGCAAAATTAGAATATTTGCAAGCAGTAAAAATTAGAGATGACATGAGACAGAAAGTGCAAGCACTGAGAGTTGCTCAGAATGATTCAATTCCTACCCTTGAAAATGCAAATATGCAGAGAAATCAGCAAAGGAATGAAGTCCAGGATTAGCATAATGATCAAAGACAGAATGCAAATAATGCTAGAATACCATTAAATAATGTAAGAAATTAGAATGCAAATAGAAATGTAAATGCAAATCAGTTTGGTAGATAGCCGATGCAGCTAGACAGATTCAGACAGCTGGTTTTTGATGGCATTCTTGGTTACCCCAATCCAATTGACAAACATGTGAGGCCGCAAGTGCCTAAATTTTTAGGAAATAATACTGTGTTAGGAGAAGACCATTTAAAAGCTTTTCAGAATATTATGGACAACTTTGAGGTTGAGCATGAGGATGTTTTCATGAAATTGTTTATGCAATCCTTAGTTGATGAGGCTAGAGAATGGTACAAAGGTCTACTTGACAGAAATGTTTCATCATGGGATGACTTCAGAAGAATTTTCAAAGAACAATATGGTGATAAAACTGATCCAAGTTTTTTCATTAATGAATTTACTGGCATTACCAAAGGATCAAATGAACAGGTTGCTGATCTCAATGCTAGATTCACTAAGGTGTTGAATAAATTGCCACATCACTTGAGACCTAATGAACCTATGTGCATAGTGTTGTACATAAATGCTTTTGATGCCAAAACAGCCTATGGATTAAGAGATAAGGGTCCTCACAGCCTCAGAGCCTCAGAGATGCTTTCAAAATTGCAACAAATATTGAAAATAATAGAAAAGCGTCTGGTAAGACAAACATAAGAGATGATGCCAAAATTCTGCAAAATCCAAATACAAAATCTCAAAGTGTTCAGAGCAATGCATCTACTTCTGAGGATAAATTAGATAAATTGACAACTATTGTCAAGGACCTGAGTTACATACTGGCTAAAAATGAGAAGGGGATAGGTCCTGACAGACAAGTTTACCAAAGGCAAGAAAAAAGACCATCATTACATGATATGCCATATAATACCAGTTGGCATAATGGTAAACCCATCCTCCCACACAGCAATATAGGTCAAAGGACTCAAAATGTTAAGGAAACACCTGATCCTTTGAAGAAGGCTATTAATATTGTTAATGACACCCCATGGTGCATCATATGTCAAATGCCTCATTTACAGTCACAATGTCTGATTGATCAGTCCTTGTACAACAATGTTGTTACCTATGATGAGTGCAATGAGCCGCATTGCATGGAAGATGATAGTGTAAATATGTTGTCTACGAACAGGGAGTATCCTTCCCATGATGCTGACGCAAGCACGAATAATGAGATTCAGGTCTGTCAGTAGTTTCCCTATGATGAAGATGATGAAGACAACTATGCTTATGCTCAGGATTCACATAATTTGCTGAATAATTTGAGGAGGCCTTCTGATGATGAAATTAGAGCCCTCACAGCTGCAGCAATGGCTCAAGTCAAAAGCAATTATAACCTAAGAGGTAAGGCTCAGGTAAGCAACTCACACCAACCAGAGAATACTTTTGTGAGTCAGCCATTGCACATTCATAAAGGGACTGAACCACAAAAGAAGCAATGGAGCACTAACAAGCAGAACTTTAAGCAAAAAATAGGTTATGATCCTCAAGGACCAGAAAACAGAATTCCCCAGGTTGAGGGTCAAAATAAAAATTTTCAGATCAAGAATGACAGTCAGGGAGCCATAAAAGTTAAAGCTGGATCATCTCAGGATAAAAATAAAATTGTGGAACAAGTTACAACTGTTATACAAAATTATGCTCCATTTGACATAACTCAAGTCTTGTCTCAGGTAAAAATCTCTGTTCCATTGATGGAGCTAATGAAAGTTGAAGAATTCATAAATAAAGCAATGTCTTTGATTTCTGGAGTACCTTGTCAAGCCAAGTTGAATGATGAAACTCAGAGTAAAAAAACAAGCTATGTGTATTGATGAAGACAAAGTTCCTGAGGTATATCTTGGGATTACCATGACAAAATGCCCTTCACGGGTTGAACCATTTTATGTCTCCCTTGTCATAAATGGAAAAGTGATTAAAAATTGTATGCTTGATTCAAGGGCATCAACAAATATCATGCCTTTAGCTATCATGCAGCAAGCTGGGTTAAAGATAGATAAGGCGTGTGGAAAGTGCTATGACATGGATGCTAGGGAAGTACCTGTCATTGGAATTATGAAAGATGTGGATTTCAAACTGGCAGCATATCCTAAAAAAACCTACAAAATGAACATAATAGTTGTTGATATCAAGCCACAGTATGGCATGTTGTTGTCAAGAAGATGGGCAGCATTGATTGGTGGGAGTATGCAATTAGATCTATCATATGCTATGATCCCTATGAATGGCAAGGATGTCAAATTGATCATAGAAGAAAGGTCACCAGATACAGTTGAGTATCAGGAGTCAAAGGAGCATATTTGTTTTGTGGACACTAATTGTGACAATTTCAGAGTTGTCTCAGATGATAAAGGGGGTAAAGAGGGAGATATATGCATTCAAGAGCTTGACCAACAGGGTCTGTGGACCATGTATTTTGATGGAGCTTGTTCAAAAGATGGCTCTAGTGTCGGAGTTGTATTTCTATCTCCAACTGGTAAGCTTCTAAAATTCTTTCTTGTTGAAGTTTGCCTATACAAACAATATTGCAGAGTATGAAGCTCTATTGTTATGATTGAATGTAGCTTTGAAGCATGGAATCAGGATGCTCAAAGTATTTGGGGATTCAGAGTTAGTTGTTTCCCAAGTCAGAGATAAGTATGCATCAAAAAATAAGAGGTTAAAACAGTATAAGCATGTTGTTTGGGATACAATTGAATTGTTTGATGCTTTTTCAATAAACTAGATTGAGAGATCAAAAAATGTCAGGGCAAATTTTCTAGCTAATGTAGCCATAAGGCCAGATGATGTTACTCTGTCAGATGTTAGAAATGTTGAGGTTAAACTTAGACCTGCAGTGCCAGATAATGTATGCAGCTGGCAAGTGTTTGATGATGATAAAGATTTACTGAGATTTCTACATTGCATTGATGAATATGAGAACTAGGAAGTCAATTTTCAGAACTTTGTAGAAGTTGTGAATGGGAAAGAAACTCTCTTAGGGAAGGAGGTAATTCAACTCAAGACAAATAATATCCCTAGAGGGTTGGTTGCTTTAGAGAGAGCGTTTGATAATAGGGACCAATTTGTTACAAAGGCATCTCCAACAAACAAGAATGATTTGGAGGAGATAAACTTGGGGACATCTCATGCTCCCAAAAAGGTATACATTGGCAAACAACTCAAGCTGCATATCAGAACTATGTTGATTGCACTATTGAAAAAGTATAAACATGTCTTTGCTTGGTCATATGAGCACCTGAAAGCTTATAGAGAGGATTTATTCCAGTATGAAATCCCTTTAAAGCCCGAAGCGAAACCATTTAGACAAAAACAGAGACCTATCAACCCAACTTTAGCTCCAAAAATACAGGAAGAGCTTATGAAGCTTAGGGAGGCTAGAATAATTATGCCTATCAGACACTCAACTTGGGTGTCCAACCTTGTCCTAGTCAGAAAGAAAAATGGTGACATAAGACTTTGTGTGGACTTTAGAAATTTGAATGTATCTTCTTTGAAGGACAATTATCCATTGCCAAACATGGAAGCTATGTTGCAGAAGGTGAATGGTTGTGAACTTTTATCCATGATGGATGGATTTTCAGGGTACAATCAAGTGAAAGTGAAATAATCTGAACAATTCAAGACTTCTTTCACCACTCCATGGGGAACCTATGTATATGTGAGAATGTTGTTTGGATTGACAAATGCAGGTGCCACATTTCAGAGGGCTATGGATGTTGCCTTCACAGGATTGATTGACTCAATCTTGGTTGTATATCAAGATGACTTGGCAGCTTATTCAAAAAAGGAAGAGCAACATTGCATGTACTTAGAACAAATCTTTATTAGAGCATTGGAGTATGGCATCTCACTCAACCCAAAGAAATGTGCTTTTGGGGTAGTGGAAGGAAAATTGCTTGGACACATTGTTTCCAAGGATGGAGTCAGGATTGATCCTGAAAGGGTGGCTGCAATTGACAAAATTCAGATCCCTAGAATAGTGAAAGGTGTTCAGTCCTTCTTTGGACAAATTAATTTTTTTAGAAGATTTGTGCCTAACTTTGCAGAGACCACAAAAGACATCTCTAAAATGTTGAAGAAAGGTGCAACTGTCAAATGGGAAGATGAAGCAACTAAATCATTCCAGAACATAAAAGAGGCTATAAAGATGGCTCTTGTACTAAAATCTCCTAATTTTGCTAAGCCATTTCAGTTATTTTCATTCACTTCTTTCCATACTATTGTTGCATGCCTACTACAGAAGAATGAAGAGGGTTTTGAACAACCTATAGCTTTCTTTAGTATGTCATTGCAAGCTGCTGAATTAAAGTATGACATCATGGAAAAGCAGGCATATGTACTGGTTAGAGCAGTCAAGAGCTTCAAGCCATATTTGGTGGGCTCTCACATAGTTGCATATGTGCCTCATACAGCAGTCAAAGATATCTTTACTCAGAAAGAGGTAACTGGAAGAAGATGCAGATGGATAAACAAATTGCAAGAGTTCAACATTGAAATACAGATCACAAAATTGGTAAGAGGACAAGGTTTGGCAAAATTGATGACACAGTCAAATCTAGAGGCATGCCAAGTGAATGTAGTGCATAATGAAATTATAAATATGTCAGAATCTGAATGGTATAAGGACATAGTACATTATTTGCAAGATTTGAATTGTCATTCCCATCTCAGTGACAATCAGAACAGAACCTTGAAGCTACAGGCTGTTAAATACATCATTGTTCAAGGAGAACTATATTAGAAAAATCCTGATTGTGTATTACTTAGATGTGTGAATGAGGATTAGGCTAAGGATATTCTAAGTGACATGCACAATGGAGTGTGTGGTGGACACTATGTTGCCCAAACAACAGCCCACAAAATTCTCAAAGTTGGCTACTGGTGGCCAACTCTCTTCTCAGATGCACAAAGAATGGTAAGAAAATGTGATCCTTGCCAAAGGTTCTTAGGAAAGCTAAAATATGAAGGTGCATTGCCCCTTAGGACTATAGCTATAGAAGCTCTATTTCAGCAATGGGGGATTGATTTTATAGGGGAAATCTCAAAAAAATCAAGTGGACATAGTTGGATTTTAGTGGCTACTGACTACTTCACTAAATGGATTGAAGTCATTCCAACTAAAAAGGCTACAAGCAAAGTGGTGATGGATTTTATTCTAGAAAATATTATTATCAGATTTGGAGTACCGGCCAAATTGGTCGTAGATAATGCAATGTGTTTCAGGTTTGGTGAGTTTATTGATTTTTGCAATACTTATGGAATTAATTTGTTACATGCATCACCATATCACCCACAAGGGAATGGTCAAGCATAGTCGAGCAACAAAAATCTCATGAAAATCATCAAAAGGGTGATAGATAAAAACAAGAGCGCTTGGGATTCAAAGCTGAAGTTGGCATTATGGGCTGACAGGGTGACAGTAAAAAGAGCAGTTGGAAGGTCACCTTTTGAATTAGTATATGGTGCAGCAGCTAGATTACCTGTGAATAACCTCCTACCCGTTTATAAATTCATCCAAGGGAATGATGAGGAAATTGGGGACCCAATGACTGAAAGAATAAACTAGTTGGTTGCACTAGATGAAATCAGATGGGAAGCACAGAAAACAAACATCAAGAAATAGCAAAAAGTGAAATACCTATTTGATAAAAGGTCTACAGAGAGAAGGTTTCAGATAGGTGACTGGGTCCTTATGTGGAATGCAACGAGCTAGGATAAGGGCAAGCACGGTAAATTTGAGCCCTTATGGACTGGCCCATATCAAATTGGCAATATCCATGAGGATGATTCTTACTTTCTCCAATCCCTCAATGGTGAACTACTGGAATTGCCAGTGCACGGTAAATTCCTTAAAGCCTTTTTCTCATAAATGAGTACCTTATGTGCACACTATAAATTAGGTGTAAGTATTTTGTACATGTCTTGTGTGGTCGGTCGTGTTCTAAGTTTTGTGTTTAGTCTGGTCTGCCCTAGAGTAGTCTGATGCTCACTGCAGTCTTGCGCCTGCACGTCCCCAATCGGAGCATGTTGGTACTCATTTATGTTTAGGGTTTTATGTTTGGGCGTTTGCAGGTTTTCTCATTCAAACCCTAAATTTTCTGAGTCATAGGGTCTTGCATTGTTTTGTTTATTCTGTTGCTGGCCTTCTGTGGTGGGTTCCTGGTTAAATCTCATCCTCATGTTTTAGTGTTCATAGGTTGACCAGCCCCCATGCAATGTTTCACCACTTTTTCCTGTCGCACTTGAGAAAAATGCTAAGTTTTGTGTATGCATAGGTGAATTGTATATTGGCGGGCTTGCGAAATCTCTATCGGCCTCCAAAAAATGATAAAGAATTGAGTTATATGCATTTTAAATGCATATTGAGTTTGCATATACAAAGGGGGAATCTTTCATAGATTCCTGGCAATATTCTGCAATTGTATGCATTTCCAAATGCATATCAGGCTCAAAAGAATGCATGTACATTGGGAGAATCTTTTGTAGATTCCTGGAATATGCCGCCATTGTATATTAGGTTTGCTTGTATGTGTTTCATTGTATGTCCGAATATACATCAGCTACATGCATTATAAAAATACAATGAAAAATATACAAAGGTGGAATATTCCAAAAAAGATTCTTTGTTTGTATGTAAAGGTGAATTGTATGTTGGAAAGATGCATCAGCGAAGATATACAAGAGGATACATGTAAGGCAAGTTGCAAAGCTAGGGCCCACCACTTGTATATTTGCGGTTGTATATTTTGATATACAACCAAATATACATTCCTAAGATACAACTCGGGCCTGATTCAGTCTTCATTTTGTTTTATAATGCTTTGAGGTCCGCGTTGTATGTATATCGTATTTGTATGATGTGATATGCAAGGAAATGTACAAGTAAAGGTATACAACCTGGATGCGAAGGAGGAGTCAAATATAGCGAATAATAATTTGAGGTCTGTGGGTTGTATAAGGTGCTTGTATATACTGATATACAAGCTGATGTGTAATGAAAGGATACAAGCCAGACTTCAAAAGGAGGTTCATTCTGACGCATAATGATTTAAAGTCCGTAGCTTGTATGTATGTATGTGTGTTGTATATTACAGATATACAAAGGGGAGAGGTACAAGCCGGACCCAAATAGGTTTCCAATCTGCCTCATAAATATTTAGGGTCCGCCTTGTATGATAAGCAATTGTATGCTTGTACAATAGCCGATATGCAAAGAGATTATCGCCAGGACCATATGTATCGGTCAGCCTTTCTTGGGTCATTCTGATGACCGATGGAGATCAAATGCACAGTGACGGAGGACGAATCACAAGTTGCCACGTGCCTGGGAATTGTTGCATGTATATGCATTTTGCATATACAAGGGATTTTGAAAGGCGAATAGTGGCGATTGTATATGCATCCATTCTTGCATATACAAGGGTGAAATGGCAAAATGGAGAAGGTGAAAAGTCAGCGATAGGAACATGGAGTGCCTATGTGGCACGTAATCATTGGTTCTTATCTTTTTTGTAGGTTTTTGGGCCATCAGACCTCAGTGATGGAATACAGATCGACAGTCAGGTTTTAAACCTTCAGCGATGGATTTTCCTTGTGTCTACAGTCATTTTTTGAGCAGGAAAACTCCATGGGTGCGCTGCTATGATTTCCAAGGGGAGTTGCGGGTAGTTGTACCATTAATGGCAACATACAGAGGCATGGGTCGATGGTTGAGCAGCCAACTACCAGGTTTATGACAAAAATCTTTGAACGGCGGTGCAGATCCCGAGCCCACTTGCCCTCGCCTCTATTTTCCCTTGATGTATTCAATATTTTGGGTGCTATTTCTGGTGCAATGTATCTGGCAGGATTTTTGACTTGTCATGTAATTAATTTGCTGGATGTACAGTTTGGCTATATGAGGGGCAAACTGTGTCATTCATTGGCATTTGAAAACTGGACAACCTTTTGGTGCTATAATCAGATACAATCTCATTGGTGGCTCTGTTATGGGTATTTTGTGAGTTTATGAGTTGTATGTTGAATGTCTTATATACAGACTTCATCAGTTTCATGTTGATTTAAATGAGTAATTCTTTATAGCATGTATTTTGTTATTTGTCTCCAAATTGAATGTGTTCTTCTTCTGAATCTGAATATCTAAGGGGTGTTAGAGATTCTAGGATATGGGTTTCCTATATTGAATGCTTAGTCTTTTACTTCTGCTCAAGGAGTAGATTAAATGTTTTGGTTAAGTATTGAGAAGAATACATTGCAATAAGGATGTTTGTAAGCAGAAATAACTAAATACTTTATCTTGGGTATTGTCTGTAAGGCAGACATTGCATAATCCTCTTGAAATCTGATTGTTGTTTTAGGTCTGTGATAAACACACACACACACACACACACACACACACACACACACACACACACACACACACACACACACACACACACACACACACACACACACACACATATATGGACTCTGAGCCCTGGATAGGCACTGATCTGGTCTTGTATTTTGGTTGCAACCCAAAGTCTCAGTTTTGCATCCAAACACTAAATCAAACTAAAACTTCAATTACCAACCTTTAGGACATTAGAAGTAGTTTTAGGACCAAAATCCTCTGTCTACAACTGAATATAGGCCCAAAGTCAGCCCCTTTGCACTCATCTCATAGTTTTGGTCTGCATAAGAAAGGATTTATCTGCTTTGTGTCAACATCCCAGCTAATACATAGATGCATTTCATGCATGTTGAGTAGGGAATACGCCCCTTGGTTCTGCAAAGCCTAAAGAAGAAGAGGAGATATTTATAGAGTCTATCTCCTATACTGTTGGTCCCTGGCCCAGGAATTATGTTGATCATTGATGGCTACCTTGTAGGGATAACTGGGAATAAGCATCCAGTCTTGGAAAAATACCAACAGATTCAATATATAATTTTTCCAAATTAAAAAAAAAAAGATATTTCTATAATTTTGGTTTTTTTTAATTTATGTTTTATTGACAGTTTTTTCATAACAAATAAATTTTGTTACAAATAAAATCTTTCCACGATTTCTTGGAATTATATTATTAACTCTAATATCTAGTGCACACATATTTTTTGGTAATTTGTTGTTGAATATTTTATTTATTATTAGTTTTTTAATTGATATTAATAGAAATTTCATACCTATATTTTATCATAACATGTTTCTCTTTGCATATATATCAAAATTATTTATTTTCATTGAAACAAGGACATCCATGCAAATTGCAGTGTAATTTTTTGAGATTTTTCCAACATAGTTTGTTATTTTTCCTAATGTTTTGAATAAAGGTCATTTTTTGTAATGGACCAAGGTTGATAAAAAAAATTTAAAATATAATATTTTTTTGATATTAGGGCTAAAAGTGGGTTTTTGAAAGGGACCAAATCCTTTTACAAATGGGACTCAAAAGCACAGCATGTCCTAAACACAAAACTTACATGAAATAGGTTTCCACAAGAAGTGAAAATCCACAACAAAAGCCAATAGAAAAAAACAACGCTAACAACACAGAAACAACACAGAGACAATGAAGAAGATTAGCTAGAAGACATAAACTTAATCTACTTTTTATTGCATTCGATTTGTCCCTGAGGAAGCTTAAGTGTTCCTCCATAACTTCACTATCCACAATGATCAAATCTTTTTTGAAGTCATTTATTTTGGATCGGGTTCTTCTCCTAGGTCCCTCACCAACCATATGATTTTTCCTCTTGAGCATACAATCATGTAGCATAGTGATGCTTGTTGTGGAATTATTGATTGTGGTTCTGCTAATTTGCACAACATTCTCCAAGGAAGATAAAAGTTTCTCATGCATTCTCTCCATTTGCTCCATTCTCTTATTGAGGTCCATGATGTTAGCGAGCATGAGGTTGGATTTTTTAATGTTTTCCCATTTCTTCTCCAAAAATTTAATGCAGATATCAAATTCAAATTCCTCTCTTGTAATCTATTCGTGAAGGGTGGATATTCTTTCATTTAGCGTTTCATTTTCATTCTTGAACCATCTCAAGGTTTTGTGTAGGTCAAAATTGTCCTCCAAATTCCTAATTTTTTCTTTAAGCCTTCACAATTCCTATAGGTAGCCTTATCCTTCATATCTTGAATGATATTGTCTTGTTCACCTTCCTCCAAAGTAGAATTTTCTGGTTCAACTTCAGGGGAGGTAGAGCATGCCCTAAGGTGCACCTCACCCATAGGGGACTTTCCTTTAAATTTTGTAGCATTGACACTTGGAGTGGGGAGTTCCATAGAAGAATGGTTAGAGGGTTCAGGGCAGGAAGCAGGGTGGTCTCCTGAGGTGGTGGATTTCACTGGGCCAAAATTCAAAGGGATGACAATGGGGATTTTGATTTTAACCAAAGAGGGCACAAGAATAGAATTTGTGGAAGGATTGGTCAAAATCAAGTTAGGGCCTGAAAAAGCCCTATTGGGCTTGTTATGCTTATAATGACCTGGACCCATTTCATAGGTATAGGCAGGGTGATTTTATTTTTCTCAAATTCAACCAACATGTAGAAATGGATTTGATGGAGGGGAAGTGATAGGAAATGGGAGAAAATCAGGGCCAAATGCCAAGAAAAATCCAAGATGAATTCACCATAAACGTAGATAAAATGAAGATTTGATGCAATAAATGAAGTAAATAACTAAATTTTAAGATTAAATTCATGCTTCGAATTTCAAACTAAACAATCATTCTAAAAACCCTAAATCTTATGATACAGGGAAACGGAAAGGAAATGTAAAGAGGAAAACCTAGTTTTGAAGCACAAAACCACTTTAAAATAGGTAAAAATTTGGCATTGTAGGAGCAACTAGTATTCAAAGAGTTTTGAGAGATAGAGCACAAAAATTTGTGGAAGAATGTAAAAAGGTAGGAATAAATCAATTTGGAGTTTTAATCGACCCTGCATGCACAACCTAAATGCCTAACTACCAGGTTTCAGAGACCAAAGATGGTCTGCAACAAAACCACTCTGAGGCTCTAGAGTTTTGAAATGACTTGCAACTATGACAGCTCAGGGGTTCAAGAAATCAAAGTAACTTGCAAAATTCAAAGGAAAGGGGATCCATAAAGTCAAAGACACTTGCAATTTTAAACTAAAGACTTTAGGACTTAGGAAAAATTAAACCAAAAATTAAAAACCCTTTCCTAGAAAAGTGACCTCCTAGACAAAAAGACCATCTAAGGACAAAATGGACTTTAAAAATTGACAGCAAAACATAATAAGGATAAAATTGAATTTCACCCAAGCTAGACAAAAAAACATGTTTTTTGTAATTTCCAAACGAAGATCAGCAAAATTTAAAATTTTAGGGGATGTTGTAAACCTTAACAACAATATTGTCTTCGAAGGTGGGAGATTTAAGATTATGGCCACTTTTCAAGGATCTATTATCATACCTTCTGTTGGTATTTTTCCCAGACTGGATGCTTGTTCCCAGTTATCCCTACAAGGTAGCCATCATTGATCAACATGATTCCCAGGCCAGGGGCCAACAGTATAGGAGATAGACTCTATAAATATCTCCTCTTCTTCTTTAGGCTCTGCAGAACCAAGGGGGGTATTCCCTATTCAACATCCATAAGATATGCTTGTGGACTAGGGGATGTTGACACAAAGCAAATAAATCCTCTCTTATGCAGACCAAAACTGTGAGATAAGTGCAAAGGGGCTAGCTTTGGGCCTATATTCAGTTGTAGACAGAGGATTTTAGGTCCTAAAACTACTAATGTCCTAAAGGTTTGTATTTGATTTTTGGTATTTGGATGCAAAACTAGGATTTTGGGTGTAACCTCAATATAGGACTGGATCGGTGCCTTTTCGGGGCTCGAAGTCAATAGACATACATAAGTGAATGGCTAGCATGAACATATACCAAAGACTAGATATCAAGGGGACTTTTAGTATCTGCCTTACAGACACTTCCCAAAATAGAGTATCATGTTATCTCTACTTACTGATATCCCTATTGCAATGTCTTCTTCCCAACACTTGATCTAAAATGTTTAATCTACTCCTTGAGCAGAAGTAAGAAATCAAGCATTCAACACAGCAAACCTATATTCTAGAATCATAAACGCCCCTTAGATGCTTAGATTCATAAGAAAAACACACTCAATTTGGAGACAAATAACATAACACATGCAATATAGCATTACTCATTTAGATCAGCATGATATCAGTAGATTTACACAGAAAAATACATGAGATTCATAAACTCAAAAGACATCCAGAACAGGGCCACCAATGAAGTTGTATTGTGTTACTGCACCAAATTTTTTCCAGTTTTCAACCCTGAAATGAGTGACACAACTTGTCTCTTATAGCACAAGTGTGTACATTCAACAATTAATTACAAAAGTCCTCTCAAAATTTTGAAATTTTACCAAATACAGAGCACCATGAGAATGGCACTCGAAACAATTAATGTAGCAGGCAGAAAGAAAAGCTGGGAGTGGTTGAACTCGAGCCCCATGCTGCCACCTGAGAATTTTCTTCTTCAATCGAGTAGCTACCTAGTCAATCAGGCCATACCTCTGCAATTCCTGTGCCATTAATGGCACACCAACCCATAGGACGTAGCAATGGTCCGCGCTCTGAAGATTCCCGCCAGAAAAGATACAGCGAGCACGGGAAATCCCACACTGATGAAAGTTTGAACCATGACCATCGAAATCCTCCCTACCACTGAGATCTGCGGTGCCAAAACAGTCTAAAAAGTCAAGAACCAATAAAAATGTGCCATGTAGGCACCCCGTGCATCCATCACTGACCAATCTAAAAATGTGAGATCAATAATCCCACATTCACCCTGCAATTCTTGCTTGAGTATCTTATAAACCAAGCCATGAGCAAACCTAGCATTTTGCCCTGCACGACTAGAGAACCACCTACCACCAACCCATCGCTTTGACTCCTGTCGACACAAAAGACCCAATCGGCGAGACCATAAACCATCGGCGGGCCTGAAAACTCACCTGCCGATATCACCTGCCACTCCGATGACCACCCCGTATACACCTTGTCCATCAAAGATCGGTGACACTTAGGAAATATTCACCGATGCATATAATTACGCTGATGACCCTGATGGATCAATGAGACCAACTCCATCAGCCAAACTCTAGCTCACCTCTCCAATCCCACAACTCTCGCCGACCACTACACCCTTCGGCAAGACACAAACCGTCAGAGCCACCAAAAATCCTTCCGCTGACACACTGATCTCACCAATTGCCAATGAACCATACTCTGTCGGCCAGACCAGTCACATTAGCAAACTCCCTGCTAGCTTTCCCGATACAAAATATCACTCCGACCAACTTACATACACTTCATCGGCCCATCGGAAAGACCCTTTAACACCACCGCCGATGGGCAAGGTCTGGGCAATGAAAGGAACAAACCACTATGGACAACATAATCACTGAAACAAAAACCAACTCACACCGATGGACTCAGAAATTTTAGGGTTTGAATGAAAAACCAACAAACACCCAAGCTTAAAACCCTAAACATAAATGAGTACCAACACCTTCTTTGTAGGTAATATGGCCTATCAAAGTACCAAAAGATACTATAAAAGTGCACTTCTTCAAATTAAGGGCTATCTGAAGGCTTCTACATCTATCAAACATCAACCACAAAACTTGAACATGATCCTTCATTAACCCATATATTGTCTAGTCATCCAAATAAACTTCTAGAAAATTTGTATGAACTCTCTAAAGGCATTGACCATTATTCTACTAAACATAGAAAGATCATTCTTTAATCTGAAGGGCATGATAATATACATGAATGAACCCTATTCGATAGTGAAGGTGGTCTTTTGGTTGGTCCTCATCCTATATTTTAACTTGATGGTAGCTAAAGAATCCATTTGTGAAAGAATAGACTTCCCTACCAACTACAAATTCTAATATTTCCTCTGTGAAATGTGTAAGAAAGGGGTCATGTATTTAGGTTTTATTAAGTTCCCTAAAGTCAACATAAATTTTTATTTCATTGGTATTTTATGCTAGGACACCATTGGGTTGATCCAATCTACATCCTCCCTACTAACATCTTGTCTAACTCTTGTATTACTTTAACTTTCACATTAGGGTTCAATCAATAGGGTCTCTTTTTTGTGCTTTGACCCCTTCATTCAATTGGATTTTTATCATACTTGCCTCTTCCTTAAATCCTTTCAAATCTATGAATGTTTTGGAGAATAGATCCTCATAATCCTTCAACACTTCTACCACCTATATGACCTCCTTCACTTCCCAATAATCATTGTTACCCATTTTTATTTTTCAGCTCAATTAAGTGGGGCTGATTAAGTTTTCTAGTTTTGAGAGGTGCATGTCTATTATAAGTGTTTTGCCAATAGAAAAATCCCATAAAAGAACTTCAATTAAATGTAATTGTTTACAATCAAGAAGGAACATACAACATTGCAGATTTTGAAAGGCTTTTCATTATTTATAAATGTCAAATGAAATGCCCCCACACAAGCCGTGAGAATGACTACCATAATGCATTGTAAAAGGAAATGATGCATATAGAAATGAAAGCATAAACAAAGACAAGGGATACATCATTGCCTTGTAATGACGAACCCCCACAGTTGAACAACTTTATCTTCAGCTTCATCTCCTTCATAGAGGTCACCCTGCTGTTCCAAAATACATGCAAAGAGACAAGAGAAAATTGTGTCAAAGCTCAGGATACCAAATCCTTGCATATACATCATCATTACATGCACAATTTACTCCTATAATGCATTATATCAATCTACAGTCATCATATATATTAGAGGAAAACAAAGAACAAATCTGAGACTCATGGTTTTGTCTAACAAGTTTGCCCAATGTGCAGATACAAGTAAAGTTTCATTGTTGTTTACTTCATTTAATATTACAGTATGTGGGGTAAAGCAGGCTCCCACAAGGGTTGAGCCCGGCATACTTTTATTTTGATGCAAGAAAGTTTTGGTTTTCAATCTCAATATAAACATGAGAAACAACTAAGTCAATTTGCCATATAGAACAACTATAAGGAATCCATTATGCCATCAAGAAAGCCATTTTTCTTTCAAACAGTATGAAAAGACAAATACAAGTACAGAAATGATGTGCAAATGTCATCCTGTAGCTACTCATGACGAACATAACCTACAGATACAGGTATGATCAATGAAATTTACAACTGAATTACATATTTTGATCATTGATATAATAGAAATATTACAACATATCTCAATATATCAATTGGCCAACAAATGCCAAATTTCTATTATATACAAGAGCCAATAATATGCTGAAATCAGCATTCAAAAAGTACAGATCTGATATAAATAATATGATATTATTGTCAAAACAACTCAAAAACAAAGACCAATCATGTATTGCAAGGCTATATATCATGATGAGTAGCTATAGGATAAGCAATGCAAATTAGTACATTCATTGTTTGAGCCCAGACGTTCAAAGTATGTTCTAGAATTTATACATGATCAAACATTGTATATTGCTGCATTGAGCAAGGTATAGAACAACAAAACATCCATTTGAGGAGTACATGGCAAAATCGCATTGATATCATGCTACGGGTTTGTGAGTTGAATGATACAATCATCTAAGGAGCAAATGTTATAATGAAGAATATCAACACTAATAGGTACTGTAGAAGTTGATCAATAGCTAGATGAATGACAAAACAGTAATGCAAATGATGTTCAAACAGTGCAGTATGTTTATTAAAATCAAACGGTGGTGTTGTGTAATGAAAGAACAAACAGTGATACAGTACAAAGCCACTGTCAAAATCTCATTCATAGGCATATTGGGAATGTTGTGTCAAGATGGTCATAGTGTAATAGGCAGTGATCATGATGCTCAATGCATATATGAGTGTCAAGTGGTGGACATAAAATGAAGAATTCGTCCTTCTTGACAATCATATCACCAAAGCATAGCCAATAATGCTAAGTATAGTTATGTCATATGCAGCTCCATATCATAGAGATAATGATAGAGATTGTCTTAGAATCTCATCTAATACATAATGGAATAGAGTATATTGAGAAAAGATGGAGTAGCAGAGTCTTTGTGATGAGATTTTAAACCTTTCATAAGTTTTGAATCATTTGGAGTCTTGTCTTAGAGCAAATAGCGTAAAATAACAACAGCATACATGCATAAAGTGTAGAGAAAAGTGCAGCAATAGTCATCAAAAGAGTAGTAGTAAACTGTTATAAAAGAACATCATTCTAGGACAGAAGTACAGCCAAAGAAGGAGAAAACAAATGTGTATCACAATGTTGCATCAGATAAAGGACAATTGTCAACATGAAGGTAGCCATGGTAGCACCATGTCACAGCTACAGGAGGTAGCTTATCAAGTATTTGCCATGTGTTATAAAGTACCTGTGAACTACAGAAAGGAATGTAGATACAGAGAAACTGGGGCTATTGTGAGTATCTTGTCAGTTAGGCTTGGACATAGGTTGAAGCAGGGCATTGAAACTCACTGGAAAAGGGATGATGTCAAAACACTAAATGAGATAGACAAAAGGTTTGATGTGCAGGGAACTTTGGGAATTCATCGTTTACACTCAATGCTATGTTGCTGCAGACTGGATGGGGTGGTTCAAAATCATTATGTTCCAGGTGGTTCTCATAGGACGGTAGAAATGAAGATAGGGCCTCAGGATGCTATCTGCCAATGTGAAAATGAAAGTTCACACAGCCTTGCCTTGCAACAACACAAGCTATTAGAAGTTTCAATGCCTTCCAGCAGTAGAGAATATTCCTTTATGGGAGTCTATAGAGCAACATGATTTATCTAATGGGCATTTATAGTAGTCCAACAGCTCAGAATCAGTGTGCACATCAGATACAAGTCCTGATTTCTTTACTAAGCGTGATGTGGCATGTAGATTGAGGCAATAGGTGAAAAGAAGAGATGACTTGATATTATAGATGCAAGATCAAATCACCTATCAGCAGCAAAAAATAGCTAGTCATTCTCGCATGTGGGAAAGTTACAGTCACAACTTGATGCTGCAAACATGGATTTATTTGGAGCAGAAAAGGAAATTTAGTGATTGTGCAAAGCAATTTCCAATCACTGTGCAAGTAATGTAATAGATATGTCTTGTTCTCCTGGATCATTGACCAATAACCATAGACTGCTAGATCATTCAATAAATAGATCGATGGAAGATGCATATGGTTCTACAGTTGATGATGCCAAGCTCTGCAATGGAGAAAGTCAAAGATTTCAAGAAGAGGAGCAGTGACAGAGGATAATACTCAGAAATACCTCAAAATCGAGCCACATGCTATAGTAAGAAAATAAAAAATGTAGATTTTTGAGTTACAAAATAAACAGAATGCTCAAAACGTGCCTCTGGCAGCAGAACGCCCAGAATGTTTCTTTTACAAGTTTTTGTCATGGCTAGAGCACATTTTGAGCCAAAGGAATGAAGATACAAAGGAGAAAGTAAAGTTTTTTGTAACTCATTTCAAGCAAAATACCCAGAAATGCTCAAGTCGCGCCTCTGGCAGCGAAATGTAAGAAAGAATCTCAAAAAAATGAAGAGCAATATACAGCAAAAATGAGTTACCTCTCTTTTTCTGCCATTTGCCGTGTCAAATCACAGATGTTTTCCCTCAAACGACTCCCATGGAGGCCTCAAACAGTGAAAACGCAATGCAAAATGGTCGGCCACAGTCAGCCACAAAAGATACATGAGAAACTAGTAAAAATTTGCGGCCTCAGAGGCCCAAAATCACTTTCAAATCAACTACCAAAGGCCAAAACCTTAGAGAATGCGACTTACCTTGCAATTTACATAGAAAATCGGCCTGGAAACTCTCAGAATCGACCAGAAACTATGGAGTTTTGCCTTCAAAACCCTAGTCATGGCGGCGCAATAGCAAGGAGGAGAGAAAAAGTTAAATGCAAATGAAGAGTTTTTAGGTTTTCCCTTCTTTTTTACTGATCAACATAATTTGCATTGTCCATTTTTTACTTTTGTTCTAAAAACAAAATCATTGATATTTTTTGTGTCGTGGGAAAGACTTCATGACTTTTGAACCTAATGATGAACATATTTTGTGCGACAGGGGCCATGAGGCTTAGTCTTTTTACCCCTCTCATTATCATTTTCTGCAAAGGTCAAACAAAATAATCATGTAAGATTAAGGCTTTAGGCCTTTTTTCTATTTTTCTTTTGCATAGGGATCGACAACATGAGAGCTATAAGGTAATATTGAGGTATGATGCCTTTAAATGCATATGGAGGGATAAGGTGATGCAAAATGCATAATATTGTAATTACATGTGCATGGAAGTATAAGGCATTGTAATGTGTATAGGGAGTCATAAGGGGCACCTTATAATGTATTGCATTAGACTTTGTAGGCATGATGATGCATGTTGGGAAACGTGTGAATTGCTAGGGGTGATGAGATGCTTTGATATAGTAATGTCATACGCGATATGATGCAAGTGCATGGTCGTGTTTATTTTGCCTAGGGGTTACAAGGTGTTATGTCGATTTTGCATAATCTAGAGATAGATTAGATGTTGTAAACAAACGATAAAGTAATAAATTATGAATTACTTTATCATTTGTAATAAAAATGCAAAAGGGCAACAATAGGCAGATTTATCGCATGTGGCAAAGTAAGTCTCGTCGATTACTTTGTCGTTCCTTCACAATATTTAATTTGTCCCTAAATCATGCAAAATCAGGAAATTAAATATTTGTGTCCTAAATGCCATTATTTTCTGCATAGGTTTGTAATAAATTTGGATTGTAGAACATTAACTAAGTGGTGTAATTATAAACCTCTTGGTCAATGTTAATTAGATGCAGAAAATAATGTGTATTTATATCATTTATTGTGCAAATATCAAGCATTTATGATGCTACAGGGGAGGTTGACAAACAGGTTGGAGGAGTTATTGAGATATTTGATTTGTTTTTAGTGGCTTTAAAGAGCATTTAAAGGCATTTTCAGGTGCTTTTATGATTACTGATGACATGCCTTGACTTTTTCTGCATTGTGAGCCCACTTTAGAGGACTTTAGGCAGATATTTTGAGGGCATTTATGAGATGCATGAAAATGGAGGTGGCTCATGCTTATCTTGTTACAAGCTATTTGGGAAGTATATAGTCTTCTTCCTTGTTCATTATTGAGCAGTTCTGGCTATTCACTGCACTGTATAATGTAATTTTTTGAGTTCTTTTGTAGAAGTGAATAGTTTTGTAACCCATTTTTAGAGTAACACAACATTGTAACACCTTTTTAGCAGTAATAAACAGTTTATACCTTCCCATTTCTTCTGATATTGTGTGTCCTTAGTGTTAGTACAGATCCTTGTGATGTTCTTTGTCCTTGGGAATGTATTTCATGTTGGTGCCTTTATGCAAGGATACATATATTTTTGTGGGTTGTGAGATGTGCTAGGAATAAGAATCAGTTTTTGAGTAGTGAGAAAACATCTTTCTCCTTCACAGAACTGTTTTTATTTAGCCTTCTTATAAATTGATGATGTAAAGGCTATGATCTACTGGGTTGTGTATGAGAACCTTATTATTATTGGTTCTATAGTGTGTTAGTCACTTGTGTAGTCTCTGATAACCATTTTGGTGCAGCACCTTAGTATTTTTCATTTTCTTGTAATCCTACTTACTCTTTTCCTTGCAAAGGCATTAGTCTAGTAGTTTCTAGGTGATAACCAGCTAGGAAGCCAGCCTTCTCCGGAGGTTCTTTCCATCACAGGTGACCCACAAGCCTGGAAAGATCCCATGTTTCTCCAGATTGCTAAGTTCTGCAACTTAGCAAGGGTGCAAATCTAAGAGATAACAATCACCATTTTTGGCCACTTTAGGAGTTCCTTCCAATGTTATATTCTCTTCTTTTATCCTTAAAGGTTGATAGAAATATTTAGATTTTGCCACATTTTATAGCACACCCCCTCTTTCCTTCCACTTCAACTTTTAATTTGTTTGGGTCCTCATCATAACTTTTCTCCTCCCATTTCCTAGCTTTATAGCAAAATTTTTGGGGTACCATATTTTATTTTTATATCCACTTAATTAGATTCTAGATACCTTGTTCTTTTTGTGGAGCTATCATCTTCCTTCTTTCCCCAAATCTCTCCCTAACTTCTGTTAGTAGCACTATCACCTCCTTCATTTTTGCAATACATTATGTAATTCTTTGTCAAGATCATAAAATAAAAAATTTCTTCAAACATCTTCTTGCACCATGGCCCATTCTTGTCTCAACCCTCTTCTCTTGGTTGATATACCAATTTTTCACGATTGAAGATAGTGTTAAGTAAAACATTTGTATCTGCAATCTCTCATCACATTCTCTGATGTTGTCCTATTATTGAATATAATTATTCAAATGTATCCTTTGGTCAATCATGTCACAATATTCTCTAGTAACCTATAAATTATCCTCCTTAGGTAGATACCTGATCTTGATTAGTGCAATCAGTGCTTTCCATGTTGGAATATTAAGTTTGTGGGTATACCACCATCGAGTTGCGTTCCATACTAGGGCATCATCGAATGTCTCTCTCCTAAGGTCTTAACTTTTAAAATATCCTCTCCATGCTCTCTAGGTACCCTAAGAGGTCACCTACCCCTTAATAACATGGTAACTTTGGATGTGTGAAATTCCCCTAGTAATGAGGTATAATATGTGGTTTTGTAGTATATTGTCTTCTTTTGTAGCAGTACTTCCCATTATTTGTGTTTGCAATATGTTTTATTCTTTTATGGTACTATTTTGGACTATTTTATCAACCGCTCTTAGACTATATACTCTTCTTGAGCTCCCAAAACTATCCTTGCTCTTATTTCAAGCTCATTTAATAGCTAGGCTTCAATTACATCCTCACTTTTAGTGTTGTAATCATTGCTTTCCACAACCATCTTTCCTTTTTATTTTAGTTCCTTGTTAGTTTCTACTTTAGGAATCCTTCCTAGTGAATATAAACCCTTATAATCATCTTCTTCATGTATGTCTTCCACATGTGGCTCATGTCTATGTACAAAGGTATGTGTACAATCCTATCCTCTCCATGAAACATTATTTCTTTCTTCTATGAATCAAATACTCCATTGTGGTTAAAAAACCCTTCTAAATTCAGCAAGACACATAATGCATCAAAGGGCTCTTTCATCTCTATCACTGTGAAATCCACCTTCCTTTTTTCCTAACAAATTCACCTCTATATTTCTACAAGTTCCTATGACATTCATAGATGTCCCATCATCCAACACAATATTATATGGTGTCTCATGTAATATTGATCTACCTAATGCCTCCCAAACTCTTCTAAGCATTATGCTTACTTCGGAACCCAAATCTACCAATACCTTCATCCATTTGTCATGGACTCTCAATTCAATTAATACATGATGTTTTTGTCATTTCCTTGTAGTTTTTTTCACTCTTCTTACTTGGCCTTTTGTGTTATTTTCCTTGCATTTATTCCAGTACTTCGCATATTGTTTTAGTTTTTCCATTATGTTTTCTTCCTCTACAAAGTTGGCCAACTCTTTCAATAGTTGAGCTTTTTTCTCTAAGAAACATGTTCTACGGTAGTCTTCCTTCTATTTTTCCTCCTTTATGACCTTTTATCACTTGAATTTGCACTCTGTTGTTGAATCTTTTGACAGTTCCAACAAATTCAATGTAAAATGGGAATGATCTCAAGGTGTGGGACCTTGCAAATGAGATCAGACCTCCAGAGAAAGTTGGTTCCTCTTTCTGAGCTTAAAGCTCAGAGAATGATGGATAAATCTAATGCTATGCTCACAAGGGAAAGGGAAAGAGAGAATATTGAAATTAAAAGAGGTGATGCACCAGATTTATAATGTATAGCTGGGACTTACATAACACAGTAGTGATTTCAAAGGTTGAATAAACTAACATAGACTCATTCAATCTTTAACAGAGGTCAAAATAGAATACCGAAACCTATAGAGGGACCATTTTATCCACAGAATAAATGAACTACATTCAAACAAACACAGTGTAGAAGATAATGAGAGAGGCAGAATCAATTTCTTGTATTAATCATAGAGGCTAAATAGCCATTACTAAAGAAAGACAATTTGTTACAGAAGGGTAGACACAAAATAATCATTTACATTCATTGGTGAACCACTACCAGAGACATCAAAGGCTCAGCTTTGAACATAATGTATCAGATCCGACTGGTTCTTGCAAATACATTAGAAGGTTTGTGAAAACAAATTATCTGACCAGCGTAATAGCCCAAAAGAACATCTAACATTGTTTTCATCTTTTTACCTATATATAGAATTTGAATCCATTCTGCATCAATAGGCACTAAAATTAGTCAACTGCCTTGCCCAAGCGTCCATGCTGCATTCAATTCTGGCCCATGGCCCTGCCAAGAAATTTGTGGATGGGATGACAACCATGCCTTGTCAGGTTTGTGAAATAACAGAAAAAGATTGCCTACACGCATGGGTATCAGGTGCATTAAAGAAGGAAGGTTTGAAATCCTTCTATGTACCTGTAAATTCATTTTGTTTCTTCTTTGTACATTCACATTGAAGATTTTAACTGTTTCAACCACATGAATCTAACCTTTCCGCAACATTTGTACTTTAGGTGTTAAATCCCTTCTGCAATAGTGGCATGAAGCAAAGGATTGTGTCCTTCAAGATTTTACAACACTTCAAAATATTTTAAATCTTTACATTATATTACATGCTTTATTTTTACATTGATTTTCCCTTTACTTTATTTTTTACCTTTATTTTTCCTTATTGGCAAAATCTGTCCATCACAAACCATTCTTGTCTTTGCATTCTCTTCATTTTCCTTTTTGCCCTTTAGTCGGCAATTTTTTAATTTCGTGAACTTTGCCTTGGCTTCGCCTTTTACCTTTACCTTTGTCGGTGAATCAACAAACTTTAGAAATCTCAAATTGGTTGGCGGGTTTGTCTTTTTACCGATTCGTCGACTAGCCACCGCCCTTCATCATCTTTTTCTTTTCTTCTTCTCTTAGTCGGAAATCTCACTGATCAATGAACTGGTCGCTCGGTGAACTTTTTGGTTCGCTAACTTAACTTTTTTCCGACTAAGGCTAAAAAGACTAAGGCAAAGCTTGGAAATTTTGGGATTTTTTTTAAAGGGATTTTCCTTAGGAATTTTAGGGAATTTTACAAGGAAAACACCTTAAACTTAAAGAATACTAAGCACTTAACCAATTTCGACAAGATTTTCAACATTTTCAAAACTGGGCTATTTGACTCTAGGAAAGGGAAAAATAGGTCAACATGACCCTTTTAGCCTTATCTACAATAAGATCATGGCCTCATTTTGTGGGATATTCCTCTACATCTTCTTCTTCTGATTCCTTCATAATTAAGTTTTCTTTTGCAGTATCAATTTCACCCTACTAGGTAATTACCACTACTTTTTTTCTTCTTATATTTTGCAATAAATTTCTTCCACAAAAATTATTTTCTTTCTAGACATTCCTTTTCTAACTATTCTTCCTTTGTCAAGGAAACTTCTCCTTCCCCCCCTATCTTCTATCTTTGTCCTTTGGCACCTTCAAGCATCTAATGAGTTTCCTTTACTATTCTCATTCACTTTCACCCCTCACCACATTTAGCCCAGATAATTGCTCACTCTTTATAAGCACCTAGCCATTCTTATAGTACTTTTACACCCTAGAATAGTTGAATGAATTGTGTGTAGAGTGACCACAAAATCCATAGTTCTTCTTTTTCTCTTCTCTACATTCAATAGTGTAATGTCCTCCTTCACCGCACTTGAAGCATGTTACATCCTCTCTTCTTGTTTGACCTCGACCTCTTCTTCTTTTGTGTCATCTTTTGTACTCATTGTGGTAACCTCTATTATCATTTTGTGAATAATCATCCCATGTAACTAGTAGATGGCCTTTCATCTAAGATTTAGGGTGTTGTATTTTGTATTGTATTAATTGTGCGTTGGTTTCTCCATTATAATTGGTGATACCTATGATCCTTCATATGGTAGGCTTTTTCTACCAATCCCTTGGCTCTTTCCATCCCTCTATGGATAATCTCATTGTATTTGCATCTATGGTTACACCATGGTTCATGTCCAAGATCATCTCTTAGTTGGAATAGTAATGAGGGACAAACATAGATCTTATGGTTGTCCCACTCTCCACAAATTCCATAGAAAACACTTTTTATCCTCCTTAGAGGTTTCGCAAAGTCCACTCTTACCATCATAGCTCTCTTGTTCCCCTCCAGGATTGGGCATTCATTTCTTAAATGGCCTTCATTTGAGAAATAGGTACACCAAATTTTCTTCCTTCAGATAGATGATACATCCTTATTACTATCTCCCTTAGCTAATATTTCTTGTTTAATTTTTAGTTTTCTAGCTCCAATCTTAGCTTTCCTATTTCTTCACTTTCATTCTCCTTATTTTTCCTCCTCCAAGGTTGGGCTTCTATCCTAGAAGCCAACTCTATCACTTCTGAGTATGGAAAATTTTCCATCCAAAGATGGTCTGATTTTAGGCAACAATCCAAACACAAACTATTCTACTTTCTACTTTTCAATTATTGATTCTTCTAGTCTTCAAATGACTCTTTTAAATATCTAGTCAAACTCTTTTATTGTTTCTTCCTTCTACAACATTTCTCTCATTTTGCTTACACTCTCTAAAGGGACTTTTAGAGACTAGAAATTACTCAAAAATTGTTCTTTTAGTTTAAATAATTATTTATTGTGTCGAGGGATTTCCTTCATGTACCACTTAAGGACATCATCTCTAAGAATTCCCACAAATTCATATAAATTTGTCTAATTTTCCCTTTAACCCATTTCTTCTCCATGTAGATTCCAAAATAAATATATGCTTAGTAGCTTCCTTGGTGTCTTTACCAAAGATGGACAGCTTGATATGGTTTGGTTCCATTAAATGTGAGTGATAGGTGCCTCTAATTTTTTGTTGTTGGATGAGGTTACTCCTTCACTCTTTTTTCTTCCTTCTTTGTTTTTCCATGGTTCCTTTAGTTCTCTCTCCTTAAAACTCTTGGAACTCCTTTCGCACTTAATAGCTTCTCATTTTTTTACTAGTTTTCTCACTCTGCCTTTGTCCCTAGGAAACTAAATATCAAGGAACTCTTTTCTCAAAATCTCTTCATACAAAACCACAAATTCTCTTCTATTTGCCTCTTCCTTCATCTGGAAGGGTCCACTAAATTTATCTTTGTATGAAACACTTCTTTCTTTAAGTAGTACGAGGGATGACTCTTGGTCTAGGGGGTTCACCTCTTCAAGGTGTCATTTCATTTTAGGAGATGTAAGTTTTGCTAATTTCTCATTAGGTAATGACATCTCATTAAATAGTGTGGGAATATCCCATCCTTCTTCAAGTGATTCAGTTGTATAGATGGCTAAATTATTGAACATTTCCCTAATTCTTATTTTTCTTGAAATTCTAAACTTTCATTTTCCCCTTTTGCAAACACACACTTCTACTCACACAGTGTCTAAATATTCCATGCTAAAGTTCAATTTTTTTAGTTTAGATATAGGGTTTAATAAACCCTCAAACCCTTCATTTAATTGAGACCCTAAGGTTTGATAGATCTAGTTAAAAATATGGCACTCGAGTCAAAATCTCAATTGGCAGAGCACCCCTACTTCTACACCTTGGCTAAGCACTCCTGCTTCTAATACCTTCCTTTATTGACTCCTTATCCTTATCATATTCTTTCACTTTTTCTATCAATATAGACAAATTTTCTTTTATTCTTCTAATAGGAGTGATTAGGTGCTCAAATGTATCATTGTAATTGAGTAGTGTTATAACTATTTGTCCCTCTAATGGTGAAATCTCAAAATTATTGATAGTATCCCTTCTAGTGTGCTCTAAAGAGGCTTCCCTGGCCTTTTGTATCCTCTTGTGGTATCTCTCTTCTATCTCTTGAGTTTGTTTCAATCTTCTCACCTCTTCCATGTTCATTTCATAAGCCATCTTAATTTCTTCAACAATCTCTCTCACTCTCTTATTTTCTCCTTTTTCTATGGGTAGTTTTGATTTGGAATTAGATTAATCCATTTATCTGTCCCTAATGGCTCAATTCTAGACCAACCTTAGTGATCGCATCTCTTTGGTATCCCTTTTAGGATCCCTCCCTTTCCATCTGTCATCTCTTAGGTGCCTAACCCTCAATGAGAGGGTTAGTACCTAGTGGACACTACCACACAACATCAAAATCACTTCCTTCCAATATGTAATCACTCATGTTTAAAAATCTCCTTATTGCTAAAGTTTTCCCAGTGTTCATTCCTCTCCTTACCACAAACTACCAAGGTTTTGGGAATGGAACCAAAAATTAACAAGAGGAAGTGTAGACCATGGTTCTAAGCTAATTCTATTTAATGTTGTATTTATACCCTAGTTTGGTGGATAAGAAAGAGAATTAGAACATATGCAGTGGATAACATATTAGTGTGGTATATTTCAACATACATTAAATCAAATAAACATTCATACATACGCCATTTATATCTATATCAGACACAATATTTTTCTTATATTCATTATAATCTCATGTGATACATATTTATTAGTTCCTTAATACATATTCATCATATAATGATCTCTCATACATTCCTTATATATTTTCCTCTCTATTATTTTATCTCTCTTACATACATATACATTACATTTCACACTTGTATTCTTCTTATTTTATGTAGTACATATATCTTTATGAATTGACATAGGGATGTGCCCCTCTTCATGTTCCTTCCTTGCAATACATATTTGTAGGTGTTGTAGGTTGGAAGTAGGTGCCATGCTATTATCTCTGTCTTGTGGTGACTTCTATGTGCTCTCTCCTAATTAAGGATGTGTTCTCATGATGCCAAGCTTTGGTTCCCTTGAGGGTTTTCACCATTGCCCTCCATTAGGCCTCTTTTTCAGGATTTCAATCAAATGGGAGTGGTGTAGCTCTATCCTACCAATAGTGAGACTTAAGAGAATAAAGATGGAAATGAACAACCTCTGAAACCACACTTGGAAGATCTAGGTATGCCTAATGATTTTAAAACACCTTATAACTTTATTGAACTAGGAGGAAAACATGTCCATACATGATATGTGTCTCCACCTAGTTGGTGTGGTAGATGGAAACAACATCCATACTACCAACATTAGCAAAACCAATACTCACAACAACCCAAGTACCAATTATGGTGACAATCATGGAAAACCACACCACCTCCACCATATCCACAATACACATCCTATATTTTACCACCTACTATATGTACACAGCAACTTTTTCTATATTCACTATCCCAACCAAATAATCAATCATCCACTTTAATATGACCACCAAGGGCAACTACAATGCCCAAAGATGCATCACCTAATAAGGTGGATCAAGTTGCATATAATAATGAGATTTTAGGATTCCCTTTATATGCCATTAACATGCTTGAAATTGTTGACTTAAAACTACAATCTATTAAGACATCTAAGGGATGTGCTCCTTTTATAATTGAAGAACAACATGATCAACTTGAAGATCCTCAACCTAGTACTTCTCATTTTCCTAGAAAATGGTCACAACTTCCAAAGAACATTCACACACATAAAGAAAAACCCAAATCTAAGTCTGATTTTATTAGTGAACTTAGAAATGTGTGTTCAATTTTCCTCAGGAAATAAAATATGGTGTAATAGACACACTAAAAATTCAAGAATTATGTCTGAAGAAGAATTAAAATCTATAGGACCTCATAATTAGAAATATTTTTATCCCCAAGCATCTAAATCTTGGGAAACCCATGGTAAAATTAGTATTCCTCACACATTCATTGATCTAGGTCTAGCAATAAATGTTATGATTAGTACAACTAGCGAAAAGATGTGTTTGCAAGCATTAAGACCCACACCAAACATGCTACAAATGTATGTTCATTCATTAATCAAGGCTAAAGGTATTATTGAAGATGTTATTGTCTTTATTGATTCTTTGGATTATCCTAATGACCTCATGATTTTGCAGTCTAAAGTGAATTTGGGGGATATCCCTTGACTTTTAGACATCCTTGGTTGACTATTGGTAAAGCATTTATCAATTATTTCTCTAATACTTCGGATAAAACCATGGGTGTTTCCTTTAGGTAGAATCAAGGTATGAATTTTTGTGCCATTTATCACATAAGTAAAACCATCACGAGTATCAATTTGAATCATATTGTTTCTACAAAATAATTCCTAGTCATAGTATATTCTATTCACCCATTCTACCATTACATAAAATTATATCAAGTATTTATTCATAATGATCACTTTTCCCTTCATGTTCTAATGAATAAACTAGTTATTAATGGTAGAGTTATTAGATGGATGTTGTTGTTACATGAATTTAACATTATTTTACTTGATAAGCTTGGTCATGAGAAAATGGTTGCAAGCTTCTTATCTTGGTTGCCCAACACTTTTGAACCAATACCAGTTGATTCTACTTCTCTAGATGAGCATCCAAGTCTGCATTTGTCTAGCCTTTCCAATTATATGGTGATGTGTAATTTTCCAATGTGTTTCTCTCCTAGAGATCATGGAAAACTTATTGGGCATTAAGTGATTAACATTCATGGGTAGAACTCCTCTTTCACAATAGCCTTCATATTTTCATACTTCATGTATGCCATACCAAATCATGTGGAGGATAGTATGCAACTTAGTGTGTCAGTGCTCAAACATGAAGCTCCACAAGTCCTAAAAACTTGCACCAAAACCTGAGGTCAAGGATATGTCATCAAAGGTAATATGCAAGACTTATGCTCAAACAGTGGCATGAATGGACTAATTGTTGTGAGTGGGTAAACTCACCTTCAACTTTAAGCTCTACAAGGCCAAGGGGGTATTCCCTGAGGTCTCAATAATAGGACAATTAAAGAGAAATGAAACATTAATCTCAAGTCCCTTAAGCATCCATACCCAATGTGCTATGAACCCCAAAATTTGTCACTAAGTTCATGTTAGCACTAGCTACATATAGACCTAAAATACCTCTAACAAACATATAGAATTCCACTCTTACCCTACACCAAAAGATTACTACTACACAATATTTTTCCCAATAGATGAATCCACTTAACATTACATGCACAGTGGTAAGAGGGAAGAACACACGTGCATGATTCTCTAATAATGTTTCACTTTTAACATTGCATAAGATAGGACAATTTATAGTGTTGAATCATGCAAGCATGGGGGAACCTAAATCTACTCCTACGGATAACAAGAGAGATAGATTAAAATTTGAAATATGTTGAGCCTTCACCAATGAGACCGGTGCTGACTCCATTGGGTAACAGAGTCATGAACTGTAGGGAGGAAAAAAGAGCACCCACAAATAATAACATAAATGGAAGTAGATGTACATCTTCATATGATGCATATGTAAAACTTCATGCAACAAACATACAAACATACTTAGTAATCCAGCACAAAACTGTAAGAACCCATATAAAATAGAAGGAGAGACCACAAAAGATTTGCAATGAATTAAAATGTTTTCATGCATTTATCTAACCTCTATTACATTCATTCCAGCAAATGTGGCAAAAGAGGATGAACAACTAGGTTTGAGCATCCTCCTGAATAATTACAAACTACCATGGAGACATACCATTACATGCATTATACTCATTGAAAACTCTTCCTATGCTTTACAGAGTGAGTTTGATCCCCTACAAACCAGATTGCATCATTTGATGCCCTAGAATATTTCTTGAAGCACTTGCAGTCCCAAAATTGGTTTAATGACTAACCCCTATTACATCTTTTTATATGCATATATAGCATTCCAATTTCACTGTTGTTGCTTCAATGTGGGTCTTGGAGTGGGAGACATGTTTGTAGGTCACCCATGCATGTTGCATCATCTGTACATTCTTTCATACCTAAAATGTGCACATTTCAGTCCTTTGCCCCTGCCAACACATCCTTGAGAGGGTCGGTTTGAGTACTAAGGCTTATGGAAGTCTTCACCTACCAGGTTGTATCCATTCAAAGCCATTAATGGCATCCTGGGTCATGTTGGAGGTAGGTGGGAGTTTGGATGTGGAGAGGCCTTAGCCACTTGAACATAATGCATGAAAACACTCTAAACTCCATTTACTTTATTGTTGGAACTTATGGCACGGGAAAGAACCATGTCAAATGTTCAGGTGGTTCCAAGAACCACCTAAAGATCTAAAGTCTTCTTTCTTCATCATCTTCTCTTCATTCTACGCTGCACCATTATTTTTGGCATTATCAGGCTCACTCAGAACTATGTCAGAGGTTCAAGAGGTTCCAAGAACCTCTGAACTCCAACATCATTTTTCTCATTGAGAACACCATGTTACGAACTTACCTCTCATTGTCGAAGCTTTCGGTGACATTGGGAACCATGGAACCATCGACATCTTCTATCTTCACTTTTAGTTTCTCATTTCTTCTTTCTTTTTGTTTGCTCATTGGGGCCCTTTGGAACCATGTCAAAGGTTTTGGCGGTTCCAAGAAACACTGACATCCTTCTTTCCTTCTTTATTTCTATCTTCTTATTTCTCTTTTTTTCCTTTTTTATAGATTTTGGTCATGCCATGAACAATGTTGGAGGTTCAAGTGATTCCCAGAACCACTAGAATCATCGACATTCAACTTTTCATGAAAATCACTAAGTCATTAGACTTAACTCAATCCCTCTCCACCATGAGCTCATCAATGTTTCAGTCACTTGGAGAGCCTTATAACCTTTTCATAGGTTTGGGAACCATTTATAAATAGGACCACATGCACCAAACTTCAAATATGTCAATGAGTTAAGGGGAGAAGGGAACCGTGGAACCATGTTGGGGCTTTGGGGGGTCCCAGAACTTTCAATAAACAAAATACAATAGAGTTGTTGGAGCCTTTAAGGTTCCCAAGAACTATAGAATCACCAACAAAGGCCCACACTTAGAAAATTTTGAGGCTTTCAAGTAAGGAAAGAGACAAGGGGATCCAAGCAAAACACAAGGAGAAAATTTGAACACAAAAGGGGACATATTTTGGAGTTTCTATAAATTTTATGGATGTTGGAGCATGACACCAATACAGTGTATGAGAACCATGACTCTCATCATAGGATATTCTTTTCCCATTCTTTAACAGGGTTCTCAAATAGTGATTGAATTCTTGTATACAGACAACTTTTCATGCTTTGGTCCACCTTGGGAGGTAGTCATAGATCATAGTCAATTGTTTATCTCTGATGCCATTGCTTCTATGATCCACAAGCATGAAAATTGGCATAAAAAATATTCCTCTTATCAACCACACATACATGGACAAGTTGAAGTCATGAAAAAGAAGCTTGAACACATTCTAATGCAAATTATCACACTCCATCATAGGGATTGGGCCAACTACCTTTCTAAAGTTGTATGGGCATACTTGTGATGCCTCTAGCATTTGTACCTTGTACATATGTTGATTGTTATTAGTGCTAATGTTTGGTATTACCATGATCTGTTCTTGATGAGGTTTTGTATTAGCATCTAGATTTTTTACTATGTATTATGGGATGCATATGTTATTCCTTTGTACAATTAGATTATTACAGTGTTTCAGCTTCATTATGTTTACTATATATTATATAGGTGTGATTATTATATTTGATTTTTGCATCTCTATGTCTAGGTAATGTTTATTGTACATGATTCCTACTAGATGTGATACTTTATTGATTCATATGATATTATTCCATGTTGGGTGCTTATGCTTTGCTTTGACGATTCTATATGGTGTAGGTACCCCTAATGTTTCATCGGAGTGTGTAGGTATAGGGTTTCCCCAATGGTGGTTATTTTGGATATGTTTGCATTAGGTAAAACATGGTTTTTAACCTCTATCTCACTCAATTCAAGTGTGATATGAGTCTTGTGTATCCTTGTGTGAATTTGGTTTTGAATCAGTGGTGATTCTAGAATCTATATGTTATGTGTAACTGCGTGAAGTGAGTAGGTCTGTTGCATGTGGTTGTGTTATCTTGTCACATTGCATTTTAATTATTTTGATGTGTGTTTGTCGCATTCGCAGAATATCAAATGCTTTGAATAGAAAGATAACTAATTGCACCTTAAGGGAAAAATGTTTAGTGCATTATTTTATTACTAGAGGAAGAAAATTAAAGTGGTTTTAATGATCCTTTCGAAATAAAATATTACTTTGGAATAACATTAAATTTAAATCCATTGTGTTTGCTTATTGTGATGCAATTTTATGATTGTGTAAGGTAATTTAATTGTTGGATAAAAGAAAAGAACTATTTTCAAATGTCTTAAGTTTGGATAATATTTCTATTTTGAAAAATATTTATTGGAATATCTTTTTTTTAGTGGAAAAATATAAAAAGGAAGGAATGTGATTTTGCTTGATCACTTTTTCTTTGTATTTTGTTTGAAACCCTCTCTTGGCTTCATTGGAAAATAACTTTTTTAAGATTGATAAGGGAAGGATTAGGATTTCTTTGGATTGGAATTGGCCTAGAGTTGGATTGCTTGGGTGTGTGGCTAAGATTGTTGTATGGATTCTTCCTCAAAGGATCTTTCTTTCGATTGTTCAAACTTGTATTGGGAAGGGATTTTTTCCATTTTAATTGCATTTGAAATGAAATTTCCTTCATTTTCTATGCTCACATTAGGTGGATGCATAGGGCCTCCATATTGTAGGAATGATTTAGATTTATTTCTTAGTTTAAATTTACATTATTTTAAATTTTAAAATATGTGATTTAGAGCCAAGATTATGGAAAAATTTCTTTAAATCCCTTTTTGAGTTAAAAATTTTGTAGTTGTGCATTTTAGAAACAAAAAGGTATATTTGAAATTTCCATATTTCTTGTAATTTGTGAGATAGAAATGTAAGGTTTCAACCAAATCCATCAATTGTGGATTTGGTGATTTGTATGGTTTCTTTGCTTTTCAAATGGATGAAAATTTGAATTTATATGCCATAAATAAATGTTTTAAATTGTGGGAAGATTAGTCTCCCTAATGTTTTGGAATTTTGCATCTTTTGGCAATGTGTCATTATTTTTTTTGCATTATTTTTCATGCCACGTCCAAATTATAAATTTGGCATGTTAGACCCTTAAGATTGAGGTATAGAGCAGAAGAGTAGTGGCCTCTCACTACTTTCTTGGATTCAAAGGGATTCATGGAATAGATCTTGTTGAGAGTTTAACTAAGTGATAATTTACATTACATTGGAAATAATTAAATCATGTGCTTAAATAAGATATCTACACCATGTTCAAATGTCTAATAAAGAATTGGACTTGGATGTAGAGGACATGTCACAACTCATGGAAGTTGGTGAATTTTGTTGAGTAATGTCATGCGAGGTAGGACTTCTACTCAACCTTCTACATGGCCATTGGGCTATTGTAATGACACTCCTTGGCCTACTTTTAGGACCCTCATTATATCATATCAGTGGATTTTGCATCTGACATGAGTTGTGCCCTCTTGTATTTGTGGGGAGGGCTTGTTGTACCCTTTTATATTCATGTTTGTGTGATGTGTTTTATACATGATTGATTAGCATGTGTGCTGTCATATCTTCCTTGTTTTGCATGAGTGTGATTTGTACCTATTCGACCATCTCCTAGGATAGTGGAGTGGGTCTGAGGGTTTCACATGGTTGGGTAGCATTGAACCACCATTAGGGACTTGCAGATCCTTTAGAGTAGTTTGGGATCACATGCAAAACTAGAATTCACCTCTCTTATGTTGAAATTTTTTATTAAAGCAATTTAGCAAAAAACGTGTAATTCAAGACAATGGTGTCCTCATATGTAATCATGTAAATATTATTTCATTCTCCATGTTGATGGAATATAATTCACCCACATAAGTGGTGAAGGATCTATTATTACTTTTAGTATGTCTCGACGTTGGTGTCAAAACTGCATGGAATTTTTGATTGGTTTTATCATTTTCTATGTGGTGGTAAAATGGCATAAAGCAGTTAATTTATTATTTAGATAAAATGAACCTACTTTCTTAGTATTTTAATAACATGTTTTGTTAAAGATAAGGTAATGAATTGAATCAAGTTATTGTCCTTATCAGGATTCATTGGGTGGTTATGTCCCTAGCTTGATTACCATTATTTTCCTAGGTTGGTAATCAATGGTGTGTAAGAATAGGTGTGCAACTCTAGAGTTCATTGAAATCTTGTGATTATTTCAATAGTCATACCCTGAGTTTTTGGGTGTTGGTTGTTTGTCTTGGAGTGATGGAAACTCTATTGTGTCTCAAATTGTGTTATTCTCCTTGAAGGTTAGTCATGTTGAGTAGGTTGTGTTCTTGGTTTCTCCCTTCTCTCTAGTGATCTTGTCCCTTCTACTTTGTTCCACTTAATGATCTCCTCTATAGTTGGAGTGTGAATTCATCAAGCATGTTGTTTGGGTGTTGGGAAAGTTTGAGGCCTTGTGCTTGACTCCTAGAATTTGTTCAATCTTCCAAGGGTTTGTATGTGGCCTAAGGATGAAATTCTTGATAGGATAACCCTTCCTAAAGTTTGAGTAAAAGTATTGAGCATTAAATTCCAGAAAACTCCCCATTCAAACACTTTGGAAGACAACATAGTTTTAGGACACTAGTATATTTTTAAGACTTTAGTATAGATGTGGTGTTAGGACCTACAAATTTCTAGGGTTTTAGGGTCACTTTTACGAAGTGTTATCCATGTTCTCAAAAAAACCCTAAACCTTTCCTTTCGATGGTGTGCTTTAAATTTTATGTTTTGTCATTGACCCCTTGGTCCCTGTTGCTAGTCTTTTAAGTTATGAATTGAGCCTCTATATATCGTGTTTTATCGGCCCCTTTGTCCTAAGCTACCGGTCAAAAGTGCCCATGAATAGTTGAAAATATTAATACCTAAGCATATAGTGTGAGCAGTGAATTGTTATGAAGACACTTGGTGTTAGAATGCATAGGACAACTGAGAGAGGGGGATGAATTAGTTGTGTATTAAAACCTTAAACCCTCAAAGCAATTTTAATCATAAACCTCTTAACATGCATTAGTAGAATGTAAACATATGAAGACTCAATACAAACACATCCAAACACATAAGAACACCAGATTTACATGGAAAACCCAATAAGGGAAAAACCATGGTGAGGATTAGCTCACATATATATGAATAACAACACCAAAAATCAATAGGCTCACTACCAAGGACTCACTACCCAGAAGAAAGGCTCACTGCCAAGGGCTCACTACCCAAAAGAGAGAAGAAAGAAGAAGACTATTACAAAGAGATTCACTATCTCAAAGCAATAGGAGAGATTCACCACTGCCACTCTTTGCCATCTGTAACCTTTGGCTCACTACCTCCAGCAACTTCTGGCACATTGAAATGTAGACACCTTCTGCTCACTGCATTCTGGAGTCATAAACATTTAAGCTCGTACACAACTCATTGCCCTTGATTCACATTCATATTCTCTTCTCTACCTTGCTCCACTCAACTTCATCTTTCATTTATATCATTTACAACCAAGACCTATATCAATTAGGTCAGTCCTAATGAAATGTGTGCACCTCAAATATGCAACACCAATTATGTTGGTACTAAACACTTCTGCAGTGGAAAGAAGTGAAAGTGGACCACATCAAGGGTTAACTAGGACTCAAATCTGTATAACCAAGTTGCTCATCACATCCACAATCCATGAGGAACCTCCATAAATGGCACTAGTAAGCCAATTCAGTCTAAAATATCTATGCTTCTCCAAGTCTAAAAACATCATGTAGACCAAGTAGAGACACTCCACAGCATTCACACATCTTCCCACAACATTCAACACCATAAGAATCTCTTGAAACACTTCGGTAACCTCCTAAAACAAAGAATGTCTTCAATTTGCACATCAAGATCCACTACCTCTGAACATCAACACAACAACTAAACTTGCGGAGCAACCCATCAATAGAAACTTCAAGGGAAGGTATATATGGACTATATAAGCACATCCCCAAATTTGCAAGACAATAAACCTCAATGCGGAGAAATGCGAAGCAATCTCATTTCTCCCAGACAGTCTTCTACACAGGCAAACACTCTGTCAAACACATCTTCCACATCTACATGATCCAAAACCTGAAACTCTGGATATAGCACCTATGAACATATCTGATCATCACTTCCAAACTGCACAAGCATATCTTCAACTATGAGGAAATGTAGAGCACAACACTGAACACACCTCTATCAGACTACACACCTTTTTCTTCAAATTTTCTCAAAAGCACTTGGAAACCAAGTGGACCATCTACTGGAGGTTGACATCAATGACAACACTAGCAATTTTCCAACAATCCCCCCTTTGTCATTGCTGGCAACACCAACTCTTTGAAAAACCATCAAGACCTAAAGCAATCAATCAGCAGCTCTGCAGCCAGTAATACTCCCCCTGACAGAAATAACTCTTACTCTTCACACACCTCTTTGTACACTAGTTTTTTAATCACTTCAACTTTCTCCCCCTTTGACATCAATGGCAAAGGGAAACAACTACAACACCAACAAGTATTTGCTTTGTCTTCATTGCTCGCACTTTTTTGCACTCTCCCCCTTAAGGTCATAGGATATGCTCCATCTGAGTACACCAACGAATAGTATCTCTACCTACTCCCCCTAAGAGGTAGCCTTCAACATCAATCCAGGACCAAAAATGTATCTTGAAATGCTTCCTGGACAGATGCATACACTTATGCATCTAGTTAAGAGAAGGAGGGGCAATAACACCTAACTTCTACTGGAGATATTCAAAAGTATACTTAGGGAGAGCCTTTGTAAAGATGTCTGAAACTTGATCCTTGGTAGGTACATACTCCAACTTCACCTCATTCTCTGCAACCTTCTCTCTTAGGAAGTGATACCGGATTGAAATATGTTTTCTTCTTGAATGCATTACCGGATTCTTGAAATATTGATAGCACTTGTATTGTCACATAGGATAGGAATAGGTTCATCATATGACACTTTGATATCCTTTAATGTTTGCTTCATCCATAACACCTGTGTGTAGCAAGATGTTGTTACAATGTACTCTGCCTTTGCAATAGATAATGACACTGAGTCCTACTTCTTACTTAACCATGAGACAAGTCTTCTTCCTAGAATGAAAGCACCACCACTTGCCCAATCTGCATCTGTATATGCACTCAAGGAGAAATCAGTATCCTTGGGATACCATAGGCCAAACTCTAGAGTGCCTTTCAAGTACCTAAATATCCTCTTCACTGCTGAAACATGTGGTTCTCTGGGATCTTCTTGAAACCTAGCCACGAGGCAAACTACATGCATGATATCTGGTCTAGTAACAGTCAGGTATAACAGTCCACCAATGATTGATTTGTACTTGCTCTGATTAGCCTTAGGAGATTCATCATCTTTTCTTAACTTACAACCAGTAGTCATGGGAGTACACACCAGTTTGGAGTCTTCCATTCCAAACTTCTTCAACATTTCCTTAGCCTACTTTGACTGTGAAATGAAAATACCCTTTTCTGATTGACTGATTTGTAACCCAAGGAAGAAATTTATTTCCCCACACATTGACATTTCAAATTATTTCTACATCTCTTCTGCAAACTTCTTACACATACCTTCATTACCTCCAAAGATTATATCATCAACATATACTTCTATAATCAAGATTTGATCTTCTTCAACTTTGAAGTACAGATTGCTATCTGCAGTGCCCTATTTGAATCCTTGTCACAGCAGGTACTTATCCAACCTTGCATACCAATCTCTAGGAGCCTGTTTGAGTCCATACAATGCATTCTTCAGTCTACAGACCATATTTGGATCATTTGATAATTGAAAGCCTTCTGTTTACTCAATGTATACCTCTTCTTCCAACTCTCCATTTAGGAATGCAGATTTCACATCCATCTGATCAACTTTGGAGTCCTTATGAGCTGTAAAGGCCAAGAACAATCTAATGGCCTCCAATCTTGCCACTGGAGAAAATGTTTCCTCATAATCTATCCTTCCACTTGTGAGTAGCCTTTACACAAAATCCTAGCCTTATTTCTAACTACTTCTCTATTCTCATTCAATTTGTTCTGGAAGACCCATTTAGTCCTTATCACATTTTTGTTTGTTGGTCTTGGGACAACTTCCCAAGTCTAATTCTTCTCAATTTGCAAATATTCTTCTTCCATAGCCTTGATCCAGTGCTCATCTTTGCATGCTTCAATCACTATTTTGGGTTCTATTTGAGACAAGAAAAAATTTACCTGTTCATCTTCCATAGAAATACTTCTTGTTAAAACACCTGTGTTCTTATCTCCAATGATTTGATCTTCAGAATGATTCTTCTGCACATACTTGGGGGTCTTAGGAATCTTTTCCTAAGCATCTTATTCATCAACTTGCTTCTCCTTTTCCTTTTCTTCCTCTCTTTCTTCTTCTCTGCAAGGGGTCTCATCATATTCATATCCTTCTAATAGCACCGAATTTTGACATGGTTCTTCATCTACTTTGAATTTGCACTTTCCACTAATTTCTTCAGTCTCTTATTGTAGCATCTATAATCCTTGCTCTTTGTAGAATATTCAAGGAAAATTCCTTCATCTGATCTTGTATCAAACTTTCCCAAGTTTTCTTCATCTCTCCTAATGTAGCACTTGCTTCCAAACACTCTAAAAAACTTTACAATAGGAGTTCTTCCATACCATAGTTCATATGGAATCTTTGAACTGTTGACCCTTGCTTGCACTATGTTTTGTATGTAGACTATAGTGTGAATAGCTTCTCTCCAATAGATATCTGGTAGATTTGCTTCTTTCATCATTGTCCTTGTTGCTTCCTGAACAGTCATATTCTTCCTTTCCACAACTCTATTCTGCTAAGGAGTCCTAGGGGCTAACAAATGCCTTTTTATTCCATGATCTTCAGAAAAGCAGTTAAGCTCATTAGAGGTGAACTCACCACCTCTGTCAGACCTCAAACACTTGATTTTCAAATTAATTTCACTTTCAACCATAACCTTGAATGCTTTAAACCTATTTAGAGCTTCTAATTTTTCTTTGATAAAAGTTACCCAAGTCATTCTAGAGTAATCATCAATCAACAACATGAAATACATGTCACCTTGAAATCTTCCTACTCTTGTAGGTCCGTATAGATCTGTATGCACCAATTCTAGAGGTCTGGTGGTAGAATACTCTTTGATCTTGAAGTTCTTCCTTGTTTTCTTCCCAATCTCACATTCCTTGCAGGTTGCATTGATAGGATTTATAATTCTTGGTAGATCTCTCACAACTTGAGTAGAGTTGATCCTCACTAGACTGTTAAAATTGATGTGACATATTCTTCTATGTCATAGCCAACTTTCATTAACTTGAGTCATGAAGCACATACCATTAGCACTTTTGAGCTGATATATATTTCCTTTTGTCCTTATCCCTGTAGCAATCAGAGTTTTGGAATTTTCCTTTTTGATTTCACAGCCACAATCCTAAAATACAAGGTTATATCCTCTATTACACATTTTTCCTACACTTAGAAGATTATCTTGGAGACCCTTGACATAGAGAACATCATTTGTATTATGCTTGCCATCAAAACTGATTGAACCTTTTCCACATATCTTGGCAGATGCATCATCTCCAAACTTAACAAAACCTCCATCAAACTTCTCAAACTTCACAAACTTATTCTTATCACCTATCATATGATTTGAACACCCACTATCAATTAACCAGAGGTTCTCTTCTCTTGCATGAAAAGCAGTTACCAGAGCTCATGTGATATTATGCTTTGTTTCTAGAGCAATTTCCTTCATATCCCTTTTAGAATTAGTTTCATCATTCAAATCCATGAACAAGCATTCATTACTTTCATCATCTAGATAGTCAAACTCATCATTAGATATGCTCTCATCTTCTTTAACATAATAACTTCTCTTGAATGATTTTCCTTTGTTATCCTTGTATTTTTCATTTGAAATTTTGATTGGAGATTTTGAAGCATAATGACCTATCTTTCCATAGTTAAAGCATTTGAAAGGTAACTTACCTCTGTATTTTCCAAAGCCCTTTTTCAATCTTCTTACAAAATTTGCTTCCACTTCATCAAAGTCATTTGAATCTGATTCAACATTCTTTTATGTCATGCTAGCCTTAAAAGTAGTTTCTTTCCTTGAATCATCTTGACCAAATTCTCTTATCTCAAAAGTAGTTAGAGTACCAAACATTTGATCCCTAGAATACTTATCCAAATTTTGAGTTTCTTCAGTAGCATAAAATTTAACACTATAAGATTTTGGAAGAGTTCTTAGTACCTTCTTTACCACTTCACTTTCCTCTAACTTTCCACCAAGACCATTGATGCAGTTGACAACTTCATCCACTCTCTTCATGTAGCTTGCAATATTTTTGTCTTCTTACATATTTAGGGTTTCAAACTTGGTCTTCAAAATCTGCATCTTTTCTTGCTTGACCTTGTCATCTCCTTCATAAGTACTTGTCAGCTTCTTCTAGATCTCATGAGCAGTTTTGTAAATCATCACCTTCATTAATTCATAATCAGAGAGACTGTTCAAAAGAGCACTCCTTGCCTTGCCATTGTTCTCATATTTTTTAATCTCATATTCATCCTTTGGACCATTAGGAGGTATAGTTTACTCTTTGTCAACTATCTTCCATACGCCATATCATAGTGAGATAAGAAAGCTTTCCATCCTGGTCTTCCAAAAAGCAAAATTTGTTCCATCAAACACTGGAACCTCCATACCTTTCCTGTGTGCCATCTAGATCTACCAAAAGTGGTTAAGCTTCTTCAGGGAACTTGGTTCTGATACCAATTGTTAGAATGCACTGGACAAGTGAGAGGGAGGGGGTGAAACAGTTGTGTATTAAAACCTTAAACTCTCAAAGCAATTTCAATCATAAACCTCTTAACATGCATTAGCAGAATGTAAACATATGAAGCATCAATGCAAACACATCCAAACACATAAGAACACTAGATTTACGTGGAAAACCTAATAATGGAAAAACCATAGTGAGGATTAGCTCACATATATATGAATAACAACACTGAAAATCAATAGGCTCACTGCCAAGGGCTCACTTCCCAGAAGAAAGGCTCACTGCCCAAAAGAGAGAAGAAAGAAGAATAATATTATAGAGAGATTCACTATCTCAAAGCAACAGGAGAGATTCACCATTGCCACTCCTTGTCATCCGCAACCTTTGGCTCACTGCCTCCAGCAACTTCTGGCACACTAAAATGTAGACACCTTCTACTCACTGCATTCCAGAGTCATAAGAATTTAAGCTCACACACAACTCACTGCCCTTGATTCACATTCATATTCTCTTCTCTACCTTTATCCACTCAACTTCATCTTTCATTTATACCGTTTACAACCAAGACCTATATCAATTAGGTTGGTCCTAATGAAGCGTGTGCACCTCAAATGTGCAACACCAATTAGGTCAGAACTAAACACTTCCATGGTGGAAAGAAGTGAAAGTGGATCACATCAAGGGTTAACTAGGACTCAAATCTGTATCACCAAGTTTCTCATCACATCCACAATCCATGAGGTCCCTCTACAAATGGCTCCAGTAAGCCAGGTTAGCCAAACCTGAGATAATGACCACATCCACGCTTCTCCAAGTCTATAAACATCATGCGGACCAGGGAGAGACACTCCACAACATTCACACATCTTCCCATAACATTCAACACCATTATAATCTCTTGAAACACTTTTGTAACCTCCTAAAACAAAGAATGTCTTCAATCTGCACATCAGGATCTACTACCTCTAAACATCAACACAATAACTAAACTTGCAGAGCAACCCATCACTAGAAACTTCAAGGGAAGGTAGATATGGACTGTATAAGCACATCCCTAGATCTGTAACACAAGAAACCTCAAAGCAGAGAAATGCGGAGCAATCTCATTTCTCCCAGACAATCTTCTACACAAGCAAACACTCTGTTAAACACATCTTCCACATCTGCATGATCCAGAACTTGAAACTCTGGATATAGCACCTCTAAACATCTTTGGTCATCACTTCCAAACTGCACAAGCACATCTTTGACTATGAGGAAATGCGGAGCACAACACTGAACACACCTCTGTCACATTGTACATCTTTTTCTTCAAATTTTCTCAAAAGCACTTGGAAACCAAGTGGACCATCTGCTAGAGGTTCACATCAATGACAACACCAGCAAGTTTCCAACACTTGGTAATCTAAACACACACCCGCAAGCTTCAGAGACTTGTACTTTGTAAAGGTCACACTACTGCGAAATGATACCACCTATCTAGTGGACCCGCAGTTTTGCTAAAGCCGAAGTTAAGGGAAATCTAGTTATGTAGTCTTTCATTGGTCGTACACTACCGTGAAGGACATGTTGTCATATCTGAGCTGGCATCGCATTATTGTGATTTGAGGCCACGTGTATGGGACCTACCAAGCACATGTGTTTCCTAAAAGATAGTGTGTTCCACTTGGCAATCTAGCGCTAGCCCGCATTGTCAGAAATTTGGGACCAGATGGGGAGCGTGGGGATGCAAGATGGTGACACATGGAAAAGTTTTGAAGATTGACATGGAAAACTTTCTCTTGTGGGACAAATTGATTGGTCGAAGACTTTTCAACGCACACCATGGATTTTTAATTCTCTCAGATTATCTTGAGTCATTGATCTTGCCGCGACAAGCCTCGTATCAATGGTCTACATTAAAATTTTGAATTTGTCTATTGCAGATAGTCTAGTTGAGTACGCAGGCAGTTATGGCAGAATGACTGTTGCACGATAACTTTTTCATGAAATTTGAAGTTCCTAGCTATGTTCTGGTGGGAGCTAGGGTCTACGAAGGAGGAAGTTGTTGTTCGAGCATAGAAGTTTGTGATTTGACACTAGGTACATCTTATCTGCTAATTTTACATTTCAGTCAGGTTATTGGTAAATCAATTGGACATTTGGTATCTATGTGAGATATGTTTGCAGGCAGTCTATGGTAAGCTATGAATAGTGCACGCCTCCCTTTTCTACTTTTGGAATTGTGATGTGATCTTTAGAGTTTTCTAGATAAGGGTCAAGTATGCAAAACCTGCAGGGGCTAGAAATAGATTGACGATGATTGTTGGTAAGTGGGAAGTACTCAGATGAAGAGTGTTCATCCCTTTTTAGCTATAAAGGGAAGTGTTTGCGTGATCAATTTACATGAGTTTCTATCCTAGGCATGATGCAGGGTATTTTATTTTCTATTTTTCCTTTTGTATCCTCCATTTCCCAAAGAAGCATGCCACTATTCTCATGGTTGCAAATATGTCCATTCTGATTTAAGAACAAGGAGAGTGTTGTCTAGGGAATGGATGGTTTAAGTAAAAAAATATGCCTATGGCATCATTAGCCTTGTTTCTTCCTTAAATTCACCTATTAGTAGTGTCATCCTAGTGAGGGAGGGTTCAGGTTGCTTGAATACTCCAACTGCATGAAATTATGGGGATAGAGCAGAGGGAATTGTTAAAATTCCAACAACCCCGGCTGATTGGCAAAATGAGATGGTAAGGCAGAGAGGCATCATTATGTTCTATTCTCCTTTCCAGATCAATTAACAACTATCAGGTGCATAGTTGTGACAGTTGAAGAGTATTATTTTAGGGTGGTCCGGTTGGTAAACAAGAGTTGGGTTTTTATTGACAGAATCAGAGAGTTGAATGCTACATTGGCAGCAATCTCTTCATCACCATCCTTCAATAGAAAGACATGATTGCCTTAGGTTCTGGAAGTTAAGGGATTTTCAATGGTCCTAAGGGCTCTAACATTTGGCAGCCCTATATTGAAAGATGAGGAGTCATGGGGACAGCCCAACTGCCCATGCTCAAGGAATAAAGGTAAAAAACAAAAGGTGGTTAACCTAAACTAACTAGGGAAAGTTTGAAATTGGTTCACATTCTCTGATGCAACTGAATACTATTATAAACTTTTGAGGGAATCTTGATGTAATGTAAGAGACCCCCTTGTGTTATAAAAGGGTGGTGCTCATTAGTTTTAGGGGTTGGAAAATCTCTGGGAGTTTTGTTGCATTCGTTTATTGTTATAGGTGTAGGGATTGAATATATTCTTATGTCATTTTACCAAGAGTATGTACTCTCTGGTTTGAAAATATAAACAAAGTTCTTGTTTGTGTTAATCTTGTCTCCAATGTATGTTATAACAAATATTTGAATAAAGTAACTAATGGTTGTTGTATTCTCAATTGCACATTTGTTGTGATTCATTTGCTTCTTGTATTAGCATATGTTCAAGCAGAAGGATAAGTCTTTTCAGAGAGAATGATATATGTTATTACATAGTAGGATAACTAAGTATGATATTTTCATAGAGAATGATCTTAAATAGTTAACATAATGTTTCAATATATTGATTGTTTATAGAATCACCATAATCAAATAGTATGTGGGTAAGGACATAAGTGAATGACTGTGTTCTGCCAATGATAAGCACCGATCTCAAATATACCCAGTTTCCCAACCATATATACATCGAAACAATATATTTACTACACTGTTTAAATTATTCCTTACTATCTAACACTTTCATTGTGAAAACCTAATTTTAACACAGAATGCATTAACGAGAATAGAGTCAATGATTTATTTTCTTTGAGTCTTGCAATTAAAGTTGATCTACTATTTATAGGCACTTTGATCATTCACAAGTTTCTATTTTGTATTAAGTGCCTATCATAGGGGGACCCACCTAGGCTTTGTAGAGCCTGAAGAGCAGAGGAGATTGTTAGGTTGACAACACCTCCTATTCGTTGGCCCATTTTCTATTGATTTGTCCTTAACTTGAGAAATATCACAAAGAGATCAATAGGGTACATTTTGGAGCACCAATAGACTAGCAACTATATTGGGGATTAGAGGTTTTCCATTGGATAGGGTCATTTCAAGTTTTAAATAATCATTTACTAAATGTCTCATGGTTTTATCTCCATCATACCCTTTGTTATCTATTTGGATGTGGGAAGTTTGTAAGATCTTTTGTTCAATCCTTGAGGTGGGTGGCGACTCTGCACTTTAAAAGGACCTGATTATTTTCTTTACTATTCAAGAATAGACTGGAGGAGATCATTACACAACAACTTGAACAAAAAGCCAATGGCAGAAGCTAAAGATAAGGAGCAGGCTACCTAGAAAGTGAAGGATAAAGGTGAGTCATCTAATCCTCATATTGAAGTTGAGTGTCCTGTTGTTAAAGAAAGGTTAGTAGGTTATGAAAGTGATGTTTCAGAAAATAAACTTAATACGTCAAAAGAAGACGAAAGATGGCTTATCCTAAAATAAGAAAGGATTAAGAAAGAAACAGAAAGAGAGGTTGCTCTAAAAAGATATTATGATGCTCTAAAACCTAGAAGTTCCACTTCAGTCACAAATGATGCAGTTAATATAGGGTTGTCTAAAAGACCAGCAGTACAACCTCATGATGTGACCAATCCTTATGATTGGTTTGATGGTGGTTATCATGGTCAAGATGGTGAAAACCCTAGAATAAATATTGGAGGTGAAGTCGAAAGGGGAAGCGGGGAAGAAATACCAAGATCTAATACCCCTAGAAGTCAAGGTGTGGTTAGAGAGATAGACTTCCTTCAGGAAAAAGTGGCTAGATTAGAAGCAGAAAAGGAGGTTAGTGAATTAAGAAGGAGGATTGATATGGCTAATAACATCAGTCATGTAAATATCCCTATAGGAAATGAAAATATCCCAAGGATTAAATCAAGGTTATCAAGATGATCTATGTGATAACTAGTATAACTTTGCCAGGCCACCTCTTAATCTAGTCAGGTATAGGCAACTAAATTTTATAGGGATCCCTGGTTTTCCCAATCCTATCCCAAATGAGATCAGGACTCGACTGGTGAAGTTCCTAGGGAACAACGTTGTTTCAAGAGAAGAACACTTGAGATACTTTGATAATTTGATGCATGAATTGGAGGTGGAGGATGAAGATGTGCTCATGAAGCTATTTGTGCAATCCTTAGATGAGACTGCTAGGGAATGGTACAAAATTTTACCAGAAAACAACATTAATTCATGGAGATATTTCTAGAATATGTTCAGAGAACATTATGGGGATAATTTTGATGCACAGTTCACAATAAATGAATTTACAAGTATTACTAAAGGGATAAATGAGTTAGTACCAGATTTTAACAATAGATTTGTTAGAGTATTAGAAAAAATACCACTTCATTTAAGACCCAATGAATCAATGTGTCTGGTCTTATATAGTAATGCTTATGATAGTAAAATGGGGTTTCTATTGAGGGAAAAAAATCCTCACACACTCAGAGATGCATACAGAGTTGCTTCAAATATTGAGAGAAACAAGAAGTCTTCAAGAATGTTTCATAAAAGAGGTGATCAAAAAATTACACCTCAAGATAGAGAACAAGGTAATAGAGTTCCTGTCACAAATGAGTATGAAAAATTGTGCAAGGCTGTCAAGGAAATGAAGATTTCTATGGCAAAGAGTGATAAGGGGCCCTCTAATGACAAGCATGTTTTTGTAAGGCAGGAAAGAATGCCAAGACTTTTAGACCAACCTTACATTATAAATTGGCGAAATGGGAAGCCATTTCCTCCAAATAATAGGGGAAATCCTGGTAGAGAGACCCCTGATCCTTTGAGAAAAGGGGTGTATGCTATTGAGGACAACCTCTGGTGCCTGTTCTGTCAAGCTCCTCATTCTCCTTCCTTATGTGTCATTGCTTAATCAATTATTGTTTCAGAAGGTCCCTATAATGAATGTAGTGATATGGATGACTGAGAGGACCAGACTATAAATATGGTTTTGGCCCATAGTTTTACAGGTGAAGAAGATGATACATCTGATGAAGAGGGTGTATTGGATGAAGATATTGAAAAGGCAGCTTGAGAATTATCTTAAGCAACAAGTCTTCAATGATGATGATGAGGATGATCAACATGTTTTTCAGTTGGATTCAAAGAATCCTGAGATTCAACTAAGAAGACCTTCTGATGAGGAAATTAAATCCTTGATTGCTGCCAAGATTGCTCAGGTTAAGAGTAATTACAATTTGAGAAGAAAGAAGATTCAAGGGGAGAGTAGCACTGCAAGGAATGCAAGCAGTATATTTATTAAGGAAGATCAGAATGTCCCCAATCTCAAGAAAGACATGAATACTCAAAGTAAGTCCAGGGAAATATTAGTGAAAACTAATCCACATCATAGGATCAAAGAAACCAAGGGGAATGATAATGATAAGAGGGTAGTGAAGAGATCCATCCAAGAAAGGAAAAGAAAATTGTCCTTCAATTTCTTGCTATACATGGTGGTATTATCTATGATCATTCTCTACCAAGACACATCCCTCTAGATATGGCTCAGATCCTTAGCCAAATAAGGGTAATTGTTCCCTTATTAGAAATGATGAGAATACCATAACATAAGGATAGGGCATTGGCTATCATTGATGATGCAATGCCAAGACAATTAGAGGCCTGAACTAAAAGTAGTGCAAGGTTAGAAAAGGGGGGTACAATAGAGGAGACTGATAAAAGATGGAGTCCCAAAACACTAGAGATATATACTTGGGAACTACTATGCAAAAATGCCCCTCTCAAGTTGATCCATTTTATGTCAATTTGCTTATAAAGGATAGGCTATTGAAGAATTGTATGATTGACTCTAGGGCTTCAACAAATATTATGCCTTTGGAAATCATTAATAAGTTAGGTTTGAAAGTTACAAAAGTGTATGGAAAGTGCTTTGCCATGGATTCAAGAGAGGTCCCTATCATTGGGGTAATTAAAAATATTGGTTTCAAATTGGCAGCTTACCCTCAAAAAGATTACAAAATGAACATTATTGTAGTTGACATCCCTCCCAGGTATGGAATGATGTTATCTAGAAAATGGGCCTCCATTGTTGGGGGAAGTATTCAAATGGATTCATCTTATGCTATGATCCCTATGGATGGAAAAGAAATCAGACTTAATAGGGAAAAAAGAGCCCCCTCAAGTTTAGATGGTTTTGAAGATCAAAGTGATCAAGTATATTTTCTAGACATTGACATGGACAATTTCAGAGTGGAGGCAAGTGATACCAATCAAACAGGACAAAGGATTATAATTGAAGAATTCAAGATTGCTTCTGAAAGTGATGGATTGTGATCAATGTAGTTTGATGGGGCATGTTCTAAGGAAGGTGTTGGAGATGGAATTGTACTCATTTCTCCTTCTAAGAAAACATATAGATCATCATTCAAACTTGATTTTGAGTGTACTAATAATGCTACTAAATACGAGGCACATCTTCTGGGGTTGAAAGCAGCCATCAAATATGGGATTAAAAAGATGAAGGTCTTAGGAGGTTCTGAGCATGTGGTCTCTTAGATTAGATCCCAATATGCCTCTAAAAATTTAAGTCTCAAACAATACAAAAATGTTGTATGGGATACAATTGAGGCATTTGATGCCTTTTCAATTGATTGGGTAGAGAGGACTGGGAATGTTATGGCTGATTTTTTGGCCAATATAGAAATCAAGTCAGAGGATCTAACTTTAGCAGAAATTTCAAAGGTGGAAGTATTAACTAGGCCTTCTATTCCGAACAATATTTGCCATTGGCAAGTTTTTAATGATGATCAAGATTTATACAAATTCATGAATTGTATAGATGAATATCAGGGACAAGAAATAGATTTTCAAATTTTTTTTGAAAAGGTTGATGTGAAGGACACCATTTTTGGAAATGAGGTCATCCAATTAAATACAAATAAAATCCCAAGGGGATTGGTGGCCTTGGAGCAGGTATTTGATGGAGCAGACAGGCAAACTGCTAGGCCTACACCTATGCATCAAGATGATTTGGAGGAAATAAATCTTGGGACTGAAGCCCAACCAAGAAATGTCTATATAGGTAAGACACTAAATTCTAAGATTAGATTCATGATCATCTCTTTTCTTAGAAAGTATAAAAGAGTTTTTACCTAGTCTTATGATGACCTCAAGGCATATAGTGAAGATTTGTTTCAGCATGAAATTCCATTGAAACTAGATGCAAAACCTTTTAGATAAAAATAGAGGCCCTTAAATTCCACCCTAGCACCGAGGATGCAGCAAGAATTAGCTAAGCTTAGTGAGGGGGTATTATTAACCCGATTAGGCAATAAACTTGGGTATCAATTTTGGTCCATGTTAGGAAAAAGAATGGTGACATTAGACTCTGTGTTGACTTCATAAATCTAAACATATCATCATTGAAGGATAATAACCCTTTACTAAAAATGGAGGCCATGTTATAGAGGGTGACTGGTTGTGAACTTCTATCAATGATGGATGGTTTTTCTAGTTACAACCAGGTGATAGTAAAACGTTTAAAATTGCTTTCACTACTCCATGGGGCACTTATGTTTATGCCAGGATGCCTTTTGGGCTGACTAATGCTGGGGCCACCTCTCAAATGGATATGGATGTAGCTTTTCTGATCTAATAAATGCTATTATGGTTATAGACCAGGATGACTTAACTACCTTTTCTAAGAAAGAGGAAGACCATTGTAACCACTTGGAGCAGATTTTTATAAGTAAGGATTATGGTATATTATTGAACCCCAAGAAATGTGTATTTGGGGTAGTTGAGGGGAAATTATTAGGTCATATTATCTCCAAACATGGAATCAAAATTGACCCTGAGAGAATAGATGCCATTGAGAAGATTCCCCATCCTAAGACAGTCAAAGGAATTCAATCATTTTTCAGGCAAATAAACTTCATTCAAAGATTCGTCCCCAACTTTACAGAAAAGACTAAGTCCATCTCCAAGATGTTGAAGAAGGGACAAAATTTGACTTGGGAATGCGAGGCAGTCACATATTTTTGTGATATCAAAGAGTCAATTAAACAATCCCCTATATTGGCTTCTCCTGATTTTGACAAACCATTCCAGTTGTTTTCTTTTGCTTCTTTTCACACTATAGCAGCAGTATTGTTACAAAAGAACAGTGATGGTTTTGATCAGCCTATCTCATTTTTTAGAAAATCACTCCAAGCTGCTGAGTTGAAATATGACTCCATGGAGAAACATGCATATCCATTAGTTAAGGCTACAAAAAAAATTAGGCCTTATCTAGTAGGAGCGAGAATTATAGCATATGTTCCACATGCGGTAGTGAAGGATATCAACAGGAAGTTACTGGCAGGAGATGTAGATGGATAAATAAGGTCCAAGAATTCAACATAGAAATTCAAATCACCAATTTGGTTAGAGGTAAGGGACTGGCAAGGCTTATGGCAGAATCCAATTTGGAAGCAACTCAAATAAATTGTGACTGATATGCCTTTGTCAAAAAGACATAATTTCAAAGAGTTACGTTGGTACAAGGATATCATATTTTATCCAAATCATTTGAGATGTCCTAAAAATTTAAGTGATAATCAGAAAAGAACGTTAAAGATGCAAGAATTGAAGTTTCTCATCCTAGAGAAAGATCTATACTAGAAGAATGGAGATGGTGTTTTGCTAAGATGTTTAGATGAGTCTGCAGCAGAGCAAGTCCTAAAGGATATGCATAGTGGAAATTGTGGACATTTTATGGCCAAGACTACTGTTGTCTCTCATATTTCCACCCTTGTTGAGTTGTAAAACTTGGCAATCTAGAGAAACATGGGATCTTTCCAGGTTTGTGGGTCACCTGTGATGGAAAGAACCTCCGGAGAAAGCCAGCTTCCTGTTGATAATTCACCTAAACTACTTATACTAAAGTCTTTGCAGAGAAAAGGGTAAGAAGGATTGCATAAAATGAAACCTACTGTCTAAAGTGATGCACCAAAAGATCATCATAAAATACACAGAAATGACACACTACAAAACCAGTAATAATAAGAATCCCTTACACAACCCAGAAAATCATAATCTTTGCATCATTACTTTGTAAGGAGGCTAAATAACAACAGTTTTGCAAAGGAGAAAGAGGTTTTCTCACTACCCAAAACTAATTGTTATCCCTTGCACATCTCACAACCTGCAAAAAAAATGTAACCCCTGCATAAAGGCACCAACATGAAATACAGCTCCAAGGACAAAGAACATCACAAAGATCTGTACTAACACACAATATCAGAAGAAATGGGAAGGTATAAACTGCTTATTACTGCCAAAAAGGTGTTACAATACTGTATATCTCTGAAAATGGGTTACAAAATTGTTCACTTCTGCAAAAGAACTCAAAAAAACAATATACAAAGTAGTGAATAGCCAGAACTCCCTTCAAAAATGAACAAAGAAGAAGACTATATACTTCCTAAACAGTTGTAAATAGATAAACATCCACCACCTCCATTCCCGTGCATCTCATAAATGCCCTCAAAATATCTCTCTAAAGTCCTCCAAAAAGGGTTCCTAAGGCATAAATGGTCAAGGCATGCCATCAACTATCATAAAGGCACCTGAAAATGTCATAGAATGCCTTTAAATGATCTTTAAGGCTTCTGACATACGTCAAATCTGTGTCATAACTCTCCTGCAGCATCATAAATATTTGATATTTTCCAAATAAATGACATAAATACACCTTTTTTCTGCATTTAATTAACACTTGACTAAGAGGTTTATAATTACACCACCTTACTAAATGTTTTACAATTCAAAATTACTCAAACCTATGCAGAAAATAATGACATTTATGACATAAGAAGGACATCCATATCTCCTAGGCAAAATAACACGACACACATACATCTGCACCATATTTGCATCTCATAGCTATGTCAAAACAAAATGTTCCCACAACTCCTAGCCATTTATGCTTCCGCGTACATTTCCACCATCATGATTTGTGAGGCCTAGGCAATATACTATAAGGTCTCCCTTATGACTCCATATACATCACCATGTCTCAAAAAGGAAAAACACACCCACCTTGTAGCTCCAATCACCAACATTATATGTCTTGGCAAAAAAAAAGAAAACATTCGACCTTGTAGTTTCTTGTAATACATTTGACTTTAAGAAAATACAAAGGCAGAAAAAAGAACATGCCTCACGGCCCCCTTGTATCCTTGCTAGGCCTTAAGACTCCAAAAGGTCTTCACCACGACACAAAAAGATTACAATGATGTTTTAAAATAAAAGTCAAACAACACATGAATGGGAAATGAGAGATTAGGTCTATTTGACCAAACAAGGAGGAAAAAACCTAAAAATCATTTCATTTGCATTTGTTCTCTTGTTGTTCGAACTTGGCCGCCGCCACCATGGAGGGTTTGAAGCTCAAAAATGGATGAATCTGGGGCAATTTTGAGTGTGTTCCTGTCAATTCTCAGAGGAAAACGTGAGGTAAGTTGGCTCCTTTGAGGCTTTGACTCTTTGCTGTCGATCTTGGGTTAGATTTTGTGCCTTTTTGGCCACGTTTTCACTATTTTTTGATGTATTTTCCGCCATTTTCTATAATTTTCTTGCATATTCCACCTTTGTTGATGGCCGACTCAAAGGCTTCTGTGAATCTATGTAACAAAAATGAGTATAAAAAACCATGCATTTTGTCTACTAGTTGCTCTAACTTGTTGTATCTCTTATCTTTTTTGCTCTATTTGTTGTCTGGGGCCGAAAAACTCCATTTTTTTTTGTTGTTTCTCTTAGGGTTCTACATACTTGAACTTGGAAAAAATTATGTTTCTTTTTTCATCATTGTGGCAGAAAACTAGAAGAAAACTGAGCATATATACTTGAAAAAATTGCATTTTTCTGAGTCTATTCGTTGCCAGAAGGCAGGATTGGACATTTTCTAAGTATTATGTTGCCTTGAAAAGAAAAAGAAACTTTGTATTTTGACAGTGCTAAGGCACGTTTTCATGAAAATCTGAGCATGTTATTCTTGAAAAAAACTACATAAACCTTTATTTTCTCCTTTGTATCTGCACGTCTCCCACTGGCTCAAAACAAGCTCAACCCAAGACAAAAACTTAAAAAATGTCATTTCTGTTGTTATTTCTTCACTGCATAGGCTAAAAGTCTCATTTTCTTCACCGAAGCAGCTATATTCGTGTTCTACAAGATGCATTTCTCAGTGAAAAACTACAGACCTAGAAGAAAAGTTATTTCTGTATAATATGCTTCGATGCACTTGATATTATCATGCTCTTCCTTTTGACATGTTTTGTTTCCTTATCAAGTTTGTGAGCCTCTAAATTCATCCTCTCTTCATCCAAACTCAGAAACCCTCATTCATGTATGTGGTACTCTATCCACTGCTTCTTCAACAAAAGATTGAACAAATATGCTTCTTGACAGTACTCTTTCGGTTTCATGCATTTTCCTCATGACTGTTATCTCCTTTAAAGCATCTGCATCATTGACATTGTATTCTCTTCTCATTGGTCTCATGTCCTCATGAATGTTACCAAACCATATGACTGATCCCTGGCTCTTTTTAGGATCACTGTGCTTCAATAGTCTATTGCTTCTCTTTGACTTTATTCAAACCCCTTGTTCATGTACAAATAGGCACTACAAATCTTTATCCTGTGGCTCTCTGGCGATTACAAAAGACAAGGTTGACTATTATAAGGATATTATTGCTGATTGTAGCAAGATGCTTGGAAACTTCATAGTCTTGTTATCACCCAGTTTTGCACCCTTGCATACAGCTGTGAAACCTCTGCAAACTGGAGTAACATGGGACTAATCTCTAAGTGTGGGACTTTGCTAAGTGAGATCAGACCTCTGGAGAAGGCCGGCTTCCTTGTCTAGCTATCACCTAAAACTACTGAATTTTGAGGGGAAAAGGGAGAGAGAAAGCTTGTAATGGAAATGAAACAAAAGCTTGAAAACAAAGGGTGATGCACCAGACAGATTTAAAGAAATTTTCACAATAACTAAGAAAAAATGCACAATATAATCAAATACAGCAAGTAGGTATACACAGATTAGATGACTCTAGTAGAGGTGAGAAGTAATATGATTGAGAGGAACAAAACATTCACAGACATCCATACACAGATTCACACATAAACTAGAAAAATTAGTAAAGAGCTAAAATTACTTGCATATATTCAATGGAAAGGCACGGTTACAGCATATGAAAACCCCGTTTGGAAACAGAAAAGCCTTAATGCCAAAAAATTTCCAAACCTATTTACATCATAAGCCTCAGCTTATATAGCATTCAAAAATGATGCCCTAAGTCAGTTACAAAATTCGCTTCAAGAGAGTTGCATCCAGAAAATACCTTGGGAAGAACATCCCAGCTGCTAGGAGTAATGGCACGAAAAGATCTGGAACAGCGGCAGGGGGGAGATATTTTGATATTAAATACGAGTAGCTGGCGATTATATCCTCCACCATGACTATATGCAACACCTAGAACAAGTCGGTGGAGAAATATCCCTTATCATCAATGCGAGCTACTCCCTCTACCTGCAGCAATAAATGCACAAAATATCTGCATCTGCTCCAAAAGGTCACTGAAACGTTAACTCGATCGTCATGCAGATCCGGATCTGAAATTGGAAGTGAGAAAATCCTCCTGAGAAACCTGCCATATGAAAGAGGAGGTAAAAACATGCATTTTTGCCTTTTACATCATGTTGAAATTCACCAGAATGGAGGAGATATAGGTGATTAAAGCTTCGGGATATGAAGGTGACGTCACCATCATGGACGCTCAGGGTGATATTAAAAGGATCGGGTGATAATATGAATATCGGGGTGATATTCGAAGGAAGGTGATATTGAGAAGAAGGGGGGATGATGCTCGAAGATCGAGTGATGTAGAAAACATACCTCCGCAAGATGAAGGATGATGATGTCACCATCATGGTGATGTCATCATCATGGTGATCTCCAAATTTTGTATATCGGGTCATGTTTTAAGATCAGGGTGATATTCAGAACATGACCCTTGTGAGAAAAATGACCCCTCCCTTGGAAAAGTATAGATGACATCATCAGGTAGATGACCTGGTCTATCGCTGGAGTTATCATGACGTCATCGTCATATTTTCGGATGGGGTGATCGTTTGAAATATATCAGCATGAGGCAAAAAGGGATGATGACGTCACCGTCATATTGGCCATGGGGAGATATTTCGCAAGAAGGTGATATTTCAAATATAGGGTGATATTTCAAATATGGGGTGATATTCAAAAATATCACCCGATGTTTGAAATATGACCCAATCATGACCCTCCATAACTTCCTCATCTTAGCGAATTTCAGGGTGATGCAAAAAACAAACCTGCCTATTTTTCCAAGCTCTTTCACATGGTAAGCCTCCCTAGGCAAGCTTCATACTTTGAGATTTGGATTTCAGACATTAGGATCACAAATATAGCCTTCATGGGAATGTGCACACTGACTGATGCTGCTTGAATTATTTTGACTCCTGCTAGAGGAAAAATAGGTCAACAATTTGGCGACCTCTATGGGATGTTTACCTGCTAAATAGTTAGATCAATGGCCTTAAACATCCATTGGGCATGGAGTCATACAGAAACTATAGATATACTGATATTTTCTAACTCTAGCAACTCAGGATATGGCAATGAAGAACATTGGAAGATCTACCCAGGACAAAAATGTTGAAAGCAACTCCCCCCCAAACTGTGCTAGACAGCATCTAGGGAAGGCAAAGGAATCTAAACTAATGTGCAATAGCACTTATTAGAAACACAGAGACCTAATCTACTGATTTACAAAGCACTCATACCTCAAAACACCTCTTTAGGTGTATCCCATTGATTGGGATAGGCAAATTTTGTCCATCCATACTTGATAACTGAAATGCATTGTGCTCCTTGCATTCAGTAATGAGAAATTGGCCACTCCACATGTTGTCAAACTTGGAATGTTTTCCTGGTCTGCTTTTCAATTGATCCCATTTGAGCACCATATCACCTATTCTAAAATTTCTGGGGGTGGCCTTTTGATCAAAACTTCTTTTGGTCTGTAGCTGATGATATTCCATAGTCTTCATAGCCTTGTCTCTGATTTCTTCAAGCTCCATAAGCTGAGCATATCTGACAACCATGGGATTCTCTTCTTCAAACATCTCCAGCTGGTTCATGATGTCCAGTGCTGGCAATTCTACAGAGATAGGCAATCTTGCTTCCTTCCCATATACTAATATATATGGAGAATTTCCAATGGACCTCTTAGGAGTTATTCTGTCAGCCCATAAGGCATATTTCAAATTAGTATACCAGGTCCTCTGGTTGTCCTCCATTGATCTTTTAATAATCCTTATGAGATTTTTGTTGCTAGACTCAGCCAAACCATTACCTTGTGGGTAATAATTGGAAGAAGTATTCAAATAAATCCCATTCTTAACAGCCCAGTCAGTTATCCTTAGGCCAACAAAGGCTAAAGCATTGTCAAAAATTATTGACTCAGGCACTCCAAATCTAGAAATCAAATCATGGTAAAAATTTAAAACAACATTTTCATTTGATTCCTTTAGAGCCACTACTTCAGTCCATCTTGTGAAATAATATGTAGCTGTAAGAATCCACCTGTGGCTTGCACTGGATGGTGGGTTAATGGGTCCTATGAAGTCAATACCCCATCTCATGAAGGGTTGCTCTATTTGAATTGGCTGCAGAGGTAAAGCTGGCAGCCTTTCCTCTCCCACAAAAAGGGCACATTTTATACATTTTCTAGCCCATGCATGGGCATCCTTAAATAAGCTAGGCCAGTAGTAGCCAGCTCTCATTACTTTCCAAGCAGTTGTCCTTGGGGCAAAACGACCCCCTGCTGTTCCATGATGAAATTCATGTAGCACCTTATCAGTCTAATCTTCATAAATGCATCTTAGCAATACACCATTAAAATCTTTCCTAAAAAGGATGTCGTTAATCAAAATGTATGGAACGGACTGCAGTCTATAGTATCTTCTCCTAGTTCTATCCAGACCTACTAGACATTTGCCAGTTTGCAAAAATTGAGTCATATCAGTAACCCAATTTATGCCGACTGCTTCTGCGTTATCTTGAGGTGCATCCTCAATGGTCAAAAGCGTCTCATCCTCCTGGTTGGAACTGGTAGCGAGTTGCTCACTGAGTCCCCTACCTCTGACAAGCTTGGTTACTTGGATATCCACATCATATTCCATGACCTTGGTGATCCAACCTGCTCTCTTCTCATTAACATCTTTACTCAGCAGGAACTCCTTCACGCTGGGATGAGCCACCATCAAATGTATCTTGTTATTGGAAACAAGATACTAAAATTTCTTGAGGCTCCGTATCACTGCAAGGACGTGCTTCTCAACAAAGCTATACCTTTGTTCATAATCTTCCAGCCCATGACTGAAGAAGGTGATTGGCTGCTCAAAGCCGCTACTCTACTGCTGTACCAAAATCGCAGAGATGGTATCCAGACGGCCATAAGCATATAAGATGAAATCCTTGGAGAAGTCAGGATTTACCAGCATTGGTGTAGCTGCTAGTGCCTCTTTGATGGACTCGAAGTTGAGCTTGGCTTCACTTGTCCAAATGAAAGTTGTATTCTTCTTCAACATGGACATCAAAGGCTTCAAAAGATTTGCAATATCAGGTATGAACCTTTGCAGAAAATTAATTCTGCCAATGAATCTTTGAAGTCCCCTTTTGTGACTGGGCAAAGGCAGCTACAGAATAGCCTTCACCCTCTCAAGATCAATTGTAATACCCTCCTTTAACACCACGTGCCCTAATAGCTTACCCTCATGGACAGCGAATATGCACTTCCTAGGATTGAGAGATATCCCAAATTCCTTGCATCTTTCAAAAACTAGCCTCAGATGAGATAGATGTTCAGCTGCATTCTTGGAAAAGACTGTTATGTCATCTAGATACACCAGCACTAGCTTATACAGCAAACCTTTAAACGCCATATCCATGGCTCTTTGAAAAGTAGAGCCAGCATTTGAGAGGCCGAAAGGCATCCTTTGGTAGGCCATGGTCCCCCATTTGGTGGTGAATGCAATCTTGAACTGATCCTCCTCCTTGACTAACACCTGATTGTAACCAGAAAATCCATCAAGCAAGCAAAATCTCTCAGAACTAGCCACTACCTGCAGAATTTGTTCCATTGCAGGCAATGGGTAGTGATCTTTTAGGGAAGCTCTATTGAGGTCTCTGAAGTCAATACACAGCTTGATCTCCCCATTCTTCTTTCTTACAGGGACAAGGTTGGAGACCCAAGAAGTGTGCTTGATTGGAAAAATGATTTTCCCTTCAATTAATTTAGTCAGTTCTTTAATCATGAGGGGCTCTAACTTGGGATTTAGAGGCCTTTGCTTCTACCTCACAGGTTTAGTATCTAGTTCTAACTCTATGGTATGCTAGGCAATATGAGGGTCAAAACCCTTTAGGTCTGAATAATCCCAAGCAAACACATCTTCAAATTCTTGACAGAGAGCAATAAAAGCTCTTCTACCCTCAGCTGAGTAGATTTTGCCAATTTTAAGGAGATTACGCTTGAAAATTTCTAGCTCCTCATAATGCTCTTCTTTAACCTGCATGCTAGTCTTGTTTTTCTTTAGCTGATCATCTATGCTAAAAATAGATTCCAAGGTTACCAATCCCCTGGGCAGTTTGTTTGTTCTCAGTTGAATAATTTGATCATTGCCATACTGTTGTTTGAGTTTATCCTGATTCATCATGGAAAACTCATCTTCCTCTAACAGGAACCGTAGGATCTGCTCATCACTTTCAAAAACTTGCCAATGAATATTATTATCAGGGATGGAGGGCCTATCAACTATTTTTACATGAGGTTGTGCCTTCTCCCTTTGAATATCAATGGGGATGTCAAATTGAGCCCCAATTGTGGCTAAGCTATCAGCATGAGAGTTCTGACTTCTTGGAATGGAGATCAGGTTGAAAGCATCAAACTCTTCAATCATGTTCCACACCTTATGCTTGTAACATTTCAGAACATCACTTTTTGTAAGATGCAGTCCTCTTACCTGATTCACAATGAGTTCACTATCCCCAAACACCTGCAGGCAGCCAATCTTCCTTTTTCTTGCCCACTGTAAACCTTGGATTAATCCTTCATACTCAGCAGTGTTGCTTGTACATGCAAAGGCAAAACGGAAAGAAGAGTAGTACTTTTCACCTTGTGGTGACTCAAGCATTGCACCTCCACCAAATCCATTTCTTCTCTTAGAGCCATCAAAGTACATCTTCCATACTTCATTATCCTGCTCAATCTACTACTCTGCATCTTTTACAAGGCTTGGTATTGTTGTTTCAAGTTCATGTAGTATGTAAACCCCCATACCAGTCTCTTGGATGTGTGCCTTAGGATCATCTATAACATCTTCTGAGGCCCACTCTCTTAATAGTACCTCTGGTATGCTTTCAACTTGTAACTCTTGAGCAGCCACAAGTTTAGGATCATCATAAATAATGCAATTTGCATTAACCACACTTGGTGTGTAGGGCTCTATGTGATGATTTGAAATCAATTCAGATCTTAGGGTCACCTTAGTGCCATATCTGGTCCTAAAAAACATGTGGGACCAGTCTGAGGATAAATATCCTCCTATTTTGGCTATGAATTCTCTTGACAAACACATGGCAAAATAAGGGGGCAAATTAATGATGAATATCTCTTGGGAAATGGAAACATTGGGACATGTATGTAGAGTGAGACCTAGGTCTTTTATTACACCCACAGTATTAATAGCTGTACCATCTAATTGGAGTACACCCTTCTCAAGAGGCTGGTACTTGAGCCCTAATTGGTCTGCAACTTGCTTAGGCATCACAGAACTGCTTGCTCCACTATCCACCATGCAATTGTGTACTAACTTGTCTCCAATTATCAATGATACATAAAATGGGAGTGGTTTGTCACTTTTGTTAGGCTGTTTGCTGTCATCCTGGGATGAATTAGTAAGGACAGCCCTACTTGGGTCAATAGTTGTATCATTGGATACCTTCAAATCAGATAAGGCAGACTGTAGCATTTTCTTTTGGCCATGGATGGCTAGGGAATCCCACATGGACATTGTTACATTCATCTTCTTCATATTTTCAATGATATTGAAGGGTGGAATGGCACTTACCTTCTGATTTGATTTTGTAGCAACAGTCTGTGCATGCAAGTGAGGTATCTCCCTTGCTGCTGATGGGTTGTTTCTTTGTAGGATATGGGGAATATATGATGTAGAAACACTAGCATGTCCTTTCTCTTTACTTGTTGCTTGGTCTACTTCATAACCCCTCTTCTTGGCTCTTGTATTTGTTGCAACTGAGCTGTTATCATTGTTTATGCCACAGAATTCACCCTCTTGCTAGTTCATGAAAGCAGAATCACTCTGAGGTTGTTCCTATTGTTGCACAGCTCCATCATGAGGTGTATTTGATTGTGTGGCTGCAACATTCTGTACCATCAGAGCCTGATTTATAACTCCATTTGAGCAGGCTACCTGATTGTTTGGCTGATTGCATGGATAGCACCATTCATATTCAGCTGCAAGATTGTTCTGAGTAGGGACAAGATCCCTTACTGCATTGATAGGTGCCAGATTATAAGACTGAAAAGGCCTATGATTCACATTTTGCCTAGCACCTTGATAATTGCTCTGATAGGGGGGCCTATTAGCCTAGTAAGGTTGATTTTGGCCTTGATATGGCTGCTAATTTTTCCCTTGAGGTTGTGGTTGATAAGGTTGTTTATTCTGGGACTGCTACTTTTTAATGTTTACCAGCTCATTGCCAAAGGTCTGAAGGATATTTTTTTTCTTTTGTTGGCTAGTCTTTATCTCTTTTAGCTCTTGGGATGAACTAGAGGCAGTAGGCTCAAAATTTGAAGTGCTTGGTAATGCTGCCATAGTAGGTAAAGGGGCAAAATATGGGATTGGTAAAGGTATTGAAACCTGAATCTCAGGAAAGATAGGCACTGGTGGTCTGGGTGCTATTTTTCTGGCCTGAATTAGATTATTTTTTGCCCTAATAGCTAATTCATAGGCATCTGGTAAACTATTTCCTCCTAATGATTGTATCATCACAGAAACATCACTATTTAAGGCCTTCAAAAAATATAAGAATGCATATTTTGCTGGAGGTCTTACCATGGCAGGGATTATGTCCCATGTTTTCTGGAATCTGAAATTAAAGTCCATCATTTTCTCCTGAGGAGCTCTCTTTATAGTGGTCATCTGCTCAACCAATGACAGGTTGTCTGATTTATCTTGGTATTGCTTGTTTAACTTCTCTCCTAGATCATCCCAGGTGCCTATAGTCTGTACTGGTAAACTCCTGAACCATTGCAATGCTTTCCCCTTGAATGAGGCAACCAACAGTCTGATGGCTACATTCTCTTGGGTTATATGATGCACACCACATAGAGATGCTATGTCTCTAATGTGCTCAATAGGGGTAGTCTGATTCTCCCCTATAAAATAAGGCAGACTCTTCAAGGCTGCCATGGGTATAACATCATGTACTGTTAGATTTAGAGGGTTGCCCCCATCAAAAGCCACAAATGGCTGATTTCTTGCCATCTGAATAGCTGGAGGTAGATTTGCTTGAGTTGCTATAGGGACTATAGGGGCAACTGGTCTGAAATTTGGTGGAGTTGACTATATTCTCTTTGAAACTGGAGTCATTGCTATAGCTCTCCCCTGTCTTCTAGGTGGTGACAGCTGTAAATAGTCAAATGAGCTTGAACTCCTAGTTTGAATCTTTCTCATAAAAATGCATCAACAGGACTGATCTGCTTGCTCTTCCTCAGTGTGAGTCGCCAGATATGCAAACTTTAACCTCTAAAGGTCTGTAATCACTGGCTGCACATTAAAACCAGTAATAGTGATTCTTAAGTTGATTGTTGTATTCTGACTTCGGGTCCCACCGGGCGTGCCAAAGTTGTTATCACCCAGTTTTGCACCCTTGCATACAGCTGTGAAACCTCTACAAACTGGAGTAACATGGGACTGATCTCTAAGTGTGGGACTTTGCTAAGTGAGATCAGACCTCCAGAGAAGGTCGGCTTCCTTGTCTAACTATCACCTAAAACTACTAAATTTTGAGGGGAAAAGGCAGAGAGAAAGCTTGTAATGGAAATGAAACAAAAGCTTGAAAACAAAGGGTGATGCACTAGACAGATTTAAAGAAATTTTCACAACAACTGAGAAAAAATGCACAATATAATCAAATACAGCAAGTAGGTATACACAGATTAGATGACTCTAGCAGAGGTGACAAGCAATGTGATTGATAGGAATGAAACATTCACAGATAGCCATACACAAATTCACACAGAAACTAGAAAAATCAGTAAAGAGGTAAAATTAACTTGCATATATTCAATGGAAAGGCACGGCTACAGCATATGAAAACCCTGTTTGGAAACAGAAAAGCCTTAATGCCAAAAAAATTTCAAACCTATTTACATCATAAGCCTCAGCTTATATAGCATTCAAAAATGATGCCCTAAGTCGGTTACAAAATTTGCTTCAAGAAAGCTGCATCCAGAAAATGCCTCGGGAAGAACGTCCTAGCTGCTAGGAGTAATGGCGTGAAAAGATCTAGAACAGGGGCAGGTGGGAGATATTTCAATATTAAATGTGAGCAGCTAGCGAGTCTATCCTCCACCATGACTATATGCAACACCTGGAACAAGGCGGTGGAGAAATATCCCTTATCATCAATGCGAGCTGCTCCCTCTACCTGCAGCAATAAATGCACAAAATATCTGCATCTGCTCCAAAACGTCGCTGAAATGTCAACTTGATCATCATGCAGATCCGGATCTGAAATTGGAAGTGAGAAAATCCTCCTGAGAAACTTGCCATATGAAAGAGGAGGTAAAAACATGCATTTTTGCCTTTTACATCATGTTGAAATTTGCCAGGATGGAGGAGATATAGGTGATTAAAGCTTCGGGATATGAAGGTGACGTCACCATCATGGATGCTCAGGGTGATATTAAAAGGATCGGGTGATAATACGAATATCAGGGTGATATTCGGAGGAAGGTGATATTGAGAAGAAGGGGGGATGATGCTCAAAGATCGGGTGATGTAGAAAACATACCTCTGCAAGATGAAGGATGATGATGTCACCATCATGGTGATGTCCAGATTTGTATATCGGGTCATGTTTTAAGATCAGGGTGATATTCGGAACATGACCCTTGTGAGAAAAATGACCCCTCCCTTGGAAAAGTCTAGATGATGTCATCAGGTAGATGACCTGGTCTATCACTGGAGTTATCATGACATCATTGTCATATTGTCGGATGGGGTGATCGTTTGAAATATATTAACATGAGGCAAAAAGGGATGATGACATCACCGTCATATTGGCCATGGGGAGATATTTCGCAAGAAGGTGATATTTGAAATATCAGGTGATTTCAAATATAGGATGATATTTCAAATATAGGGTGATATTCAGAAATATCACCCGATGTTCGAAATATGACCTGATCATGACAATTCATAACATCCTCATCTTAGCGAATTTCAGGGTGATACAAAAAACAAACCTGCCTATTTTTCCAAGCTCTTTCACATGGTAAGCCTCCTTAGGCAAGCTTCATACTTTGAGATTTGGATTTCAGACATCAGGATCAGAAATATAGCCTTCATGGGAATGTGCACACTGACTGATGCTGCTTGAATTATTTTGACTCCTGCTAGAGGAAAAATAGGTCAACAAGTCTTTTACTCTGTATTTGCATGATCTCTGTATTACACTGTTGAAGTGCAATTTGAAGGGTTTTGTGAGCATTTTAGTTTGAAAGAGTTGAAAACTTTGTTTGTTGTTTCAACCTGCACTTTGGCTATGTGTTTTTATTGCTTTCCCATACTCTGTACTCCATGATGCAAGCCCCAGAAAGTCTGTTGTTTTCCAGAGCAAAGAAAACAACATCTGTAGTGTAGCTTCTATGTTTTCATTGTTGATCCTATGGAACTAGCTTATCTACTCTCAGGTTTTTTGTGTTTGGCTTTGTGGAGTTGTTCAAAGTGATCCTTAAGACTATGTAGATCATGTCATAATGCTACATGCTACCAGGGTTTAGAAAGGTTCTTTTGTTGACTTATGAAATGCACTATCTTGCTGCTCCTTGACAATGTCATTAGTCCCCTATGCTTTGCTGTCTTAAAGTTAGCTGTCCTTGTATATGTTGTCCTATTATGACTGAAACCTCTTGAAAGTCGTGATCTATCTTCTGAATATGCTCCTTGAGCTGTGCTTTTGCATTTGTATATTGCATCTTTGATGTTCAGTAAGGTCTATGAGTTGGGCTCAACCCTTGTGGGAGCCACATTTCCTCCACTCATAATGTAACCTGATGAATCAAACAGAAACATAATTGCACTTGTATCTACACATGAAGCAAACCTGTTAAGAAAAACAAGGACCTGCAGTCGATATACTTGATTTGTCTTCTCAATAGTTTATGTGACACTAACTGGTTTACTGCATCTGAAAAAACAAATTGTATATTTATAGGTGTATATCATATGATGTATGACGCCCCGTCATTGCTCTAACATCAGTTTCCCAAAATTTTATGCAGATGACTAGGGGATAGCAAGGAGACAGCAGCTGGATGCGGGCACGCAGACAATCTAGGATGACACAAGACGCGAAAACAGTCTGAAGGCTCGTCATTCAGGCAATGACGAGTCACCCTACCTCACATGCATATTTGCTTTTTTAGTTCTTTTATAAATGTACAGTTTGTCTTTTTCATTTTGCAATGAAACAGTTAGTCTCACAGCTTGTGTGAGATCTTATACACTTTTTTTTACCAGTTGCTAATCTTACAAAAGATTTGTACAATTTCTTAAGTCTGAAAACATCTGAATGCAACAATACAATTTAATCTCAATTTGTACCAAGCATGCACATGGATATAATGTAGTAGCAATAAAATGTACCTTCCTCTCCTTTCAAAAAAAGCTGGAAAGCTCTACTTGATTTAGCTAGTATTGAAAACTAGGTAACATCTTTTGGTGACCTCTGCTATATGTTTGCCTGATAAACATTAGACCAGTTGCTTGAAGCTTAACCATTGGGCATAGAGTCATACATACTTGAAAAAACCTTGAAAAAAAACTCTTCCTTCTTGCTGCAACTCACCTCTGACTGCCATCTTTTCTAATCCATCCAGTGTTTGGGTATGGTTGGTGATGGTGAATAAAATTACTGTTACTAAGGATATGCATCTACTTGATGAGTTAGAAGGGATAACCAACAAGAATACCTCCTTTCTAACTGTTGTGATTTATGACAACTCGATGAGGGAGATAGGCGTGATGTGCGATAGTGAATATATGTATTCACTATTTCATATGATGGTTGTCTTTTCATACAGCTGTAGTACATTACAACAGTTTCAAACCTTGCACATAACCAGGACCAGGAAAAACTAACAACTGTGCAGAAACGCACTTAGGGAAAAGAAATCTACAACTAATCTATTGTGCAGCAGCACTTATTCAACAACCGAAACTTCATGAAATATGTACAAACAGTCTAGATCCTACCTCAGAAGCAATGTTTGAGGTGAATCCCATTGACTGGGATGGGCTCGATGTCACCATCCAGCTTAGACAACTGGAAAGCGTTATGTTGTTTGCATTCTGAAACAATGTATGGCCTGCTCCAAAAAGCGTTGAACTTGGAGTGCTTCCCAGGTTTGTTTTTCAACACATCCCACTTCGGCACTATGTCACCCTCCTAGAATGTTCTTGGAGATGCCCTTTTATCGAATGACCTTTTCATTTGGGCTTGATGATGCTCTATGTTTCTCATAGCATCATTTCTGGTCTTCAAGCTCAACCAGTTGAGCTAGCCTTACTGTCATAGGGCCTTCCTCTAGCATGTCCAACCGATTTATCAAATCAAGCACTGGTAACTCAAGTGTGATAGGAAGCCTTGCTTCCCTGCCATACACTAACACGAAAGACGAATGCCCTGTTGACCGTTTTGTAGTGATTCTATCAGCCCATAGTGCTGATTTTAACTGTGTGTGCCAGGATCTCTGATTGTCCTCCATGGTCTTCTTGATGATCCTGATCAAGTTCTTATTTGTAGATTCCACTTGGTTGTTGCCTTGCGGATAGTAATTTGAGGATGTACTGAGGTAAATACCATTCCTTACAGCCCAATCAAAAATTCTGGAACCAACGAAAGCAAGGGCATTATCTAAAATGATGGACTCAGGCACTCCAAATTTGATAACCAGCTCTTCATAAAAATTCAAAACAGCAGACTCATTAGCTTCCTTAAGTGTGACTGCTTCAGTCTACTTAGTGAAATAATCAGTGGCTATAAGAACCCACTTATGGCCAGCACTGGATGAAGAGTTTATAACCCCAATAAAGTCTAATCCCCACCTCATAAAGGGTTGTTCCACCTGAACCGGCTGCAAAGGTAAGGCTACCAACTTTTCTTTTTCAGCAAACAGAGCACATTCCTTGCATTTTCTGACCCATAAGTGTGCATCTTTAAACAAACTGGGCCAATAATAGCCACCTTTCATCACCTTAAGAGTTGTTTCTCTAGGTGGAAAATGGCCTCCAGCTGACCCCTCATGAAATCCTCCAGCTAACCCCTCATGAAATTCATGCAATACCTTTTCTACTTGGTTAGGTCCAATGCATCTCAACAATACTCCATTAAAATCCTTCCTAAAAAGCAAGTCATTAATGAGCACATAGGGTATGGACTGCAATCTGAAATACCTTTGTTTGGCTCTATCCAAGCCCTGAGGACACTCACCGGTCTGCAAGAAATGAACCATTTCTTGCACCTAATCAGTAACAGGATCTGAAATAGTTGTTTGTTCTTGATCTTGCATTGATAGAACAGCTTCTTGACCACGTTCTTCTTTGTTGATAACAACATCAGCAAGTTGTTTGCACAGCCCTTTTCCTCTGACCAACTTGGTAACCTTAATGTCCACGTCATACTCCATGACCTTAGTCACCCAACTAGCCCTCTTATCACTGAGATCTTTACTTAGCAGAAATTCTTTCATGCTCGGATGAGCCACCATTAAATTAATCTTGTTACTTGTTAACATGTGTTTAAACTTTTTTAAACTTCTTATAACAGCAAGTACATGTTTCTCAACAAAATTGTACCTTAGCTCATAGTCTTTCAATGCCTGACTGAAAAAGGCTAAAGGTTGTTCCATTTCTAGCTCATTTTTTTGTACCAACATAGTTGAAATGGAATCAACATTACCATATGCATACAAGGTAAAATCTTTAGAAAAATCAAGATTTAGCAGTGTAGGTGCAGCAGCCAAAGCCTCTTGATAAGCTCAAAACTTTGTTTTCCATCCCTAGTCCAGCTGAAAGACATGTTCTTCCTCAACATAGCAGTCAATAGATTTAACAAATCAGCAATATCAGGGATGAACCTCCTGACGAAGTTGATCCTACCAATGAAACTTTGTAGGCCCTTCTTGTTGAATTTGATTATTAATTCAAGCAACCAAGACCACCTACAAAACCTAAGATGAACCTTCCACAAGAGAAAAAAGCAAAGAGAAATAATTTGCACAATAAGGATGAATTAATCAAATGGATTAATGAATTACATGTGAGAACTTACGTTTATATTTGCAAGTTAGAGAAAAACCCTAATATGACTTAAGAATAACCTAAGACTAAAATTAGCCCTAAGTAAACTTAATAAAGTGTAATTAAAAATTTAATTACACCAACACCCCCCCATAAGTGCAACTTAGGGAGAAATGAAAAACCATGCAACTAATGCAAGAATGGGTCCCAGCTACAAGGCCATTTTAGGTACCCATGAACAACAAGAATCTCTCATAAGGTGGAGAGAAAGGAGAAAAACCCAATGGGAGAAAACTCCTCTCCAAAAGAGAGAAAAAAACAAGTACATGAACATGTGATGGAAGAAGGACTAACATTAAGACCCCCCAAGAAGTGAATCCATCACAAAAGTACAATCAAGAATGCCTCCCCATAAGAGAGGAAGAAGAGAGAAGGTCTTATGACCTCCCCAGAAGTGAGAAGGATGAAACCCCATTCGAGGAAATGCTCCCTCCCAAAATAGAGATGAGAAGAGAGACCATGCAGTCGCTCCTCAAGATGACTCCTGCAGTACTGGAACATGCTCGACATAGAATAAAGATGAAGACCCATGAACGTCGAACAACATTCCTCCCCTTGGGAAGAAATAGAACTACAAATGTGTGCATAATGTCTTCCCATTCTGGATAGGAACATACAGGAAGAATGACAAATGTCTCTGAACTCTGCACATGATCCAAAGACAACAATGATGCTCCTGAAAACTACTCAAATATCTCCAATCCATTGCCAAACTGTGACTGAAGAAGAGGAGGATGAAGAACAATCTCTGAAGCAGATGATGGTGATCCAACTCCATTGAAGCTGTCATCAAAGAGAAGACAAAAGTCCTCAATGTGGTCCTCCAAATCTATAAGATGGGACTCTACAAACAAAGATGATATGTCTGCAAGATAGGAATCCCAATGAGGTGGATCAGGAAGACTAATATTGACCTACTGCATAGAATCACTAGAAGCTAATGATGATGCAACACTGAACTCTGAAGTAGCAGTAGGTGGTGGTGGAGCAATGATCTCATTAGGAGGAGAAGCGATTGAAACAAGCATTTCAAAGAGATGATGTGAGAAATGAGGACACATCTCTTTCTCATGTTGATTACTTCCACAATATCTGCAATTAGATTTATGCTGATGGTAGAATCCCATCTCCTTAGATGATTAAGGATCAAAATATGCAAATAGATTTATGCTGATAATAGAAGTCTTTCAAAGCAAACAGAACCTTTCCAGGAGGCAGCATGTCCAGAATATCCAACAAAAGCCATAAAATCGATAAACTAATTTAAAATATACCTGGGGTTGAATCTGAAAAAATTATATAGGTGGTTGTGTAGAGCTCTCTAATACCTTTCCAATGCCTATTCGTTTTTAAAAAACAGAGATTCTGAGCGCAAGAATGGAGCTCAAAAGCCAAAAAAGGATGCCTTGACTTCAAACAGAAATACATTGTACCAATCAGCAAAACCTGGAAAACATACCTACACCACTGGATTGTTCTCGAAACCATCTTTTCGACGCCAATTTTTTTTCAAAAATCTGACTCTATATGCTCAAGATATGCTCGATTTACCAAAACTGCTCCTTTAGGGCAAAGAGGCCCAAAAAAAGCACTATTGAAGCACCTGGGCGCCCATATGACCAGGCGCTGAGTCTTTGGGAGCTGGCGGCTAGGGCACTAGTCACTCATCTGACCAAGCGCTGAGTCTCTGGGGGCTGCTGCTTGGAAGCTAGGGCCTGGTCCCCCATGCGACCAGGGGTTGAACCCTAGGGGCTAGACCTCCAAAGTAAAAAAATTCCTTTTTATTATGAAATTAATAAAAAAACTCAGTTGTACTTGTGCACAGAAATCGAGATGGCATGGAAATCAAGGTGGAACAAAAATCGAGATGGCACACAAACCAAGGCAGCTCCAAAATCAAAATCTATTCATATGAGAATGGCACAAAAATTGAGGTTGGCATGGAAATCAAGGCACAATACCACCGTACGAATTCCGTACATGTCGTACGGATTTCACAGAACCAAATTTTTGAAACCCTAAAAAAACACTCAGAAACTTTTTTTCAGCAAAATATAGCGTCTTATATGAAAATAGGGGTTTTTGGGCCTTCTGAGCGCAATGGTGAGGTCTGTTTTGGCCAAAAATGCTCTGAAACTTCTATTTTTCTTCAGATCTAAAAAAACACTCTTGAAACCTTCACAAATCTGGCTTCCCCAGACCAAATTCAGCCAAACAAAAGACAGATCTGCCTTTTCCAGCTGCTCTGAATCCAATGGAATACTCCGTTTTACACAAAAACACACCCAGCAAATGGCTCTTGCTAAAAATTTCCTCCAAATTTGAGAAGGGACTTGCAGAGCCGCTCTGATACCATGTTGAATTTGATTATTAATTCAAGCAACCAAGACCACCTGCAAAACCTAAGATGAACCTTCCACAAGAGAAAAAAGCAAAGAGAAATAATTTATACAATAAGAGATGAATTAATGAAATGGATTAATGAATTACATGTGAGAACTTACTTTTATATTTGCAAATTAGAGAAAAACCCTAATATGACTTAAGAATAACCTAAGACTAAAATTAACCCTAAGTAAACTTAATAAAGTGTAATTAAATATTTAATTACACCAACACTTCTTGTGTGCTGGTAAAGGCAGAGCCAAAATTGCACTTATTCTCTCAGGATCAATGGTGATGCCTTGTTTTGACACCACGTAACCAAGCAATCTGCCCTCATGGATAGCAAACACATATTTTTTGTGATTAAGTGATATCCCAAACTCCCTACACCTCTCAAAAATCTGCCTTAGGTGATTCAGATGATCTTTGGCTTCTTTAGAGAAAACGGTAATGTCGTCAAGGTAGACTAGGACAATCTTGTACATCAGCCCCTGAAAGGCCATATCCATAGCCTTTTGAAAGGTTGCTCTAGCGTTGGACAAACTGAAAGGCATCTTCTTGTAAGCTATAGTCCCCCACTTTGTGGTGAAGGTTGTTTTGTACTAGTCCTCCTCTTTGACTAAAATCTGATTGCAATCGGAATAGCTGTCTAGCAAGGAAAACCATTCTGATCCTGAAACTACTTGGAGTATCTGCTCCATGGAAGGTAAAGGATGAAGGTCCTTCAAAGAAACTCTATTTAAGTCACGAAAGTCCACACACAGCCTTATCTCCCCATTTTTCTTCCTAACCGGCACAAGGTTGGAGACCCATGAGGTGTGTTTGATAGGAAAAATTATGCAACTCTCAATCAGCTTATTCAATTCCATCTTCATGAGAGGCTCTAATTTAGGATTCAAAGGGCTCTGTTTCTGCCTAACAGGCTTGGCATCAGGTTCCAACTCAATGGTGTGTTGAGCAAGCTGGAGATCAAACCCCTTTAAATCACCATATTCCCATGCAAAAATGTCACTAAATTCTTGGAATAGCTGACTAAATGCACGTCTTTCTTTTGTTGTACATACCTTGCCCAGTTTAAGGAGTTTACCTTTAAAGATCTCAAATTCTTTATAATGATCTTGCTGAACCTGTAGGCTGGACCTGGGTTTTATATTTTCATCATCAATATTAAAGATGGATTCTAAGGTGACCAAACCTTTTGGCATCTTGTTATTTTTTAGCTGAATGATTTGGTCACCGTACTGGTGATGTAGCTTCCCCTGATTTGCATGAGAAAATTCAGCTTCCTCTCTCAAGAAGTTTACAATCTGCTGATCACTATCAAACACCTGCCAATGTATGTTATTATCTGGCATAGCAGGCCTAACAACAATCTTAATATGCTGATTTTTCTTACCACTATTGATTTCCTTGGGAATGTCAAATTCTGCCCCTACAGCAGCCAGCCTATCAGTGTGTTTATTCTAATTTTTGGGTATGGAGATCAAATTGAATGCATCAAAACCTTCCAAAAGGTCCCATACTCTATGCTTGTAAGACTTAAGTAGGTCTTTTTTGTGACATTAAGCTTTCTTACCTGATTTACAACCAGTTCGCTATCCCCATAAACTTCCAAACAGCTAATACCTCTTTGTCTTGCCCATTCTAGGCCTTGAATTAGAGCTTCATATTCAGCCACGTTGTTAGTGCAGCTGAAACAAAATCTGAAAGCTGAATAGTATTTTTCAGCCTTAGGGGAAACAAGCATGCATCCACCTCCGGCACCCATTCTACTCCTTAAGTCGTCAAAAAATAGCTCCCAGACCTCATTTTCTTGCTGCCCATTCTATTGTTCTACACTTTTTTCAATGTTAGGCAGAAACAAATCAACCTCATGCATCATATACACGCCCAAGACAACCTCGTCTAGGTGTTTGCACAACTCAACCACTTGAGTTTTATCTGCCCATTAATCAAGAAGGACCTCTGGTATGCCTTCAATCAGCGTATTGCCTTCTTGAACAGCAGGTTGTTCCATTTTTGATTCACTTGCAACCAAGTTGGCATTGACAAGGCGTGTAGTGTAAGGCTCAATATGGTCTTTGGCAATGGGCTCTAACTTAATAGTTACCTTAGTGTCGTACCTAGTTCTGAATAGCATATGAGACCAATATAAGGATAGGTAACCTCCTATCTTTGCTGTGAAATCCCTTGACAAGAAAATGGCAAAATAAGGAGGTAACTCAATAACATATATGTCCTGCGGGATAGAGAAATTTGGTCAGGCATGCAGAGTTAAACTCAGTCCTTTGATGACACCCACTGTATTGACAGCAGTTCCATCCAGCTAAACAACTCCCTTCTCTAATGGCTCATATTCAATGCCCAACTTGTCAACAATTTGTGAACTGCTAGCACCCGAGTCTATCATGTAGTTGTGAACTAAATGATCCCCTATGATCAAAGATACGTAAAATGGTGGGGGTTTGACCTCCAAAGTTTGTTGTTCTGCATTTTTCTCAAGGTTACTTGTCAAAACATCTTTGGACTTACCTAGATCAGACTCTTGAGACAGCTTTAAATTTGACAAGGTTGATTGGAGCAAGTCTTTTTGGCCAGGGATACTCAAGGAATCCCACATAGTCATGGATACATTTACTTTTTTCATATGCTCAAGGATATTGAAAGCATATGTACCTGATTTAGCTTGGCTTTTGGGGGCAGCCACATCACCTTGAGTGCAAGTTGGCTGAACTAATGGATTAAGTTGTTCCTTGCTTATCAAAGGTTGATCCTTTGATAGGACCTAAGTTTTTTCAGCCTTTGATGGGTTAGAAACACCTTGACTGATGTTCGGCACTTGATGCCCATGAGTTTGAACTTTACCAGCTTGCTGCCCCTCATCAATAGCCCTTTTCTTGCTGCGTGTATTGTCTGCAATTGAAGCACCAACCTGGTTCATACTGCAGAATTCTTCTCCTTGCTAGTTTAGGAGTGTTGTTTCATGTGCCTGTTCTTCTTGCTACTGAATAGTAGGTTCTACAGGCACATTAGACTGCACTGCTGGACTGTTCTAAACCATTAGAGCTTGGTTAATCACCCCATTGGCACATGTATTTTGGTTATGGGGCTGGTTACAAGTAAAGCACCAGTCATATTCTTGAGAAAAATTGTTTTACGTGGGCACAACCTTCTTCAAAGAACTGACAGTGTTTGGATTGTAGGCCTAATAAGGTCTAGAGTTAAATGCTTGCCTTGGATCTTGATTATTAGGCTTATAAGGTGGCCTATTTGGCTGATTTTGCTGGTAATTGGACTAGAATGGGGACTGATAAGGTCTGAAATTTTGACCTTGCTGCCTCTTGAGGTTCACAATCTCATTACCAAAAGATTGTAGCAGTCCTTTGATTTCTTGTAACTCAAAAGACTGAGTTTGAACAACATTTTCTGACTTATTTGGCTGTGCATGAGGTGCTAGTAACGCTGGCACAATAGGTATAATAGCTATAAGAGGCACATGCATTGGCATTGGTGGCTGAATAGCTGGGAATATTGGCAAAGGAAGCCTAGGGGCAATTTTACCAGCCTGTATGAGGTTGTTTTCAACTCTTATGGCTATGGCATAAGCTTGCGGTAAGGAATTTCCTCCCATGGATTGACTCATGACAGAAATGTCATTGTTTAAAGCTCTTAAATAATATAAGAATGCATGGTCAATTGTAGGCCTTACCGTTGGTGGGATTCTATCCCACATCTTCTGAAAACAGTGATTGAAGTTTGACATAACTTCGTCAGGAGCCCTTTTAATCGTGGACAGTTGCTCCACCAATGACAAATGGTCTTAATTGTGTTCAAAGAAGCTGCACAACTCCTCTCCCAAATGATCCCATGAATCTATGGAGTTCACCGGCAAGCTTCTGAACCACTGCAAAGCCTTCCCTTTGAGAGAAGCTGCCAATAACCTGATTGCAACATTCTCTTCTATCACATGATGGATAACACACAGGTTTGCAATGTCTTTTATGTGTTCAGCCGGAGTAGTCTGATCTTCACCATTAAAATATGGTAAACTTTTCAAGGCAGTAATAGGAATATCATCAAGCTGAGTTAAATTCAGTGGGCTGCCCTAGTTGAATGTAACAAAAGGCTGATTTCTAACCACAGGAAGCATTGTAACTAGGATTCTTGGGACAGTATGAGTTCCAACAGAAGGAGGAGTAGACTTGGCTCTTCTAGAATAGACACGAGTCTTTTTGGGCTTCTTAGTTCTTATCCCTCTTGTCCTAGGTGGGGATAATTGCAAATATTCAAAAGATGAAGAACTACTTCTAGTTTGTCTCCTTCTCATAAGCAGAAATATACTGATTTGCTAAACCAAAGCTCAGAGTCGCCAGATATGCGAGTTTTAACCTCTTATAGGTCTAAAAATCACTGGCTGCACATCAAAACCAGCAATAAAAGGTAGTATTTGAACTGTTTCTAATTCCACAGTCCCATCGGGCGTGCCAAAAATTGTTCTCTCAGATTTGCACCCTTGCTGAGTTGTAAAACTTGGCAATCTGGAGAAACATGGGATCTTTCCAGGTTTGTGGGTCACCTGTGATGGAAAGAACCTCTAGAGAAGGTTGGCTTCCTATTGATACTTCACCTAAACTACTTATACTAAAGTCTTTGCAGAGAAAAGGGTAAGAAGGATTGCATAAAATGAAACCTACTATCTAAGGTGATGCACCAAAAGATCATCATAAAATACACAGAAATGACACACTACAGAACCAGTAATAATAAGAATCCCTTACACAACCCAGCAAATCATAATCTTTGCATCATTACTTTGTAAGGAGGCTAAATAACAACAGTCCTGAAAAGCAGAAAGAGGTTTTCTCACTACCCAAAACTGATTGTTATCCCTTGTACATCTCACAACCTACAAAAAATATGTAACCTCTGCATAAAGGCATCAACATGAAATATAGCTCCAAGGACAAAGAACATCACAAAGATCTGTACTAACACTGAGGACACACAATATTAGAAGAAATGGGAAGGTATAAACTACTTATTATTGCCAAAAAGGTGTTACAATACTGTATATCTCTGAAAATGGGTTACAAAACTATTCACTTCTGCAAAAGAACTCAGAAAATTACAATATACACAGTAGTGAATAGCCAGAACTCCCTTCAAAAATGAACAAAGAAGAAGACTATATACTTCCTAAATAGTTGTAAATAGATAAACATCCACCACCTCCATTCCCGTGCATCTCATAAATGCCCTCAAAATATCTCTCTAAAGTCCTCCAAAAAGGGTTCCTAAGGCATAAATGGTCAAGGCATGCCATCAACTATCATAAAGGCACCTAAAAATGTCATAGAATGCCTTTAAATGATCTTTAAGGCTTCTGACATACGTCAGATATGTGTCATAACTCTCCTGTAGCATCATAAATATCTGATATTTTCTAAATAAATGACATAAATACACCTTTTTCTGCATTTAACTAACACTTGACTAAGAGGCTTATAATTACACCACCTTAGTAAATGTTTTACAATTCAAAATTATACAAACCTATCCAGAAAATAATGACATTTATGACATAAGAAGGACGTCCATATCTCCTAGGCAAAATAACACGACACACATACATCTACACCATATTTGCATCTCATAGCTATGGCAAAACAAAACGTTCCCACAACTCCTAGCCATTTCCGCTTCCGCGTACATTTCCACCATCATGATTTGCGAGGCCTAGGCAATAAACTATAAGGTCTCCCTTATGACTCCATATACATCACCATGTCTCAAAAAGGAAAAACACACCCACCTTGTAGCTCCAAACACACAACATTATATGTCTTGGCAAAAAAAAAGAAAACATTCAACCTTGTAGTTTCTTGTAATACATCTAACTTTAAGAAAATACAAAGGCAGAAAAAAGAACATGCCTCATGGCCCCCTTGTATCCTTGCTAGGCCTTAAGACTCCAAAAGGTCTTCACCACGGCGCATAAAAAGATTTCAATGATGTTTTAAAATAAAATTCAAACAACACATGAATGGGAAATGAGAGATTAGGTCTATTCGACCAAACAAGGAGGAAAAAACCTAAAAATCATTTCATTTGCATTTGTTCTCTTATTGTTCAAACTTGGCTGCCGCCACCATGGAGGGTTTGAAGCTCAAAAATGGATGAATCTGGGGCAATTTTGAGTGTGTTCCTGTCAATTCTCAGAGGAAAATGTGAAGTAAGTTGGCTCCTTTGAGGCTTTGACTCTTTGTTGTCGATCCTGGGTCAGATTTTGTGCCTTTATGGCCACATTTTCACTATTTTTTGATGTATTTTCCGCTATTTTATGGAATTTTCTTGCATATTCCACCTTTGTTGATGGCCGACTCGAAGGCTTTTGTGAATCTATGTAACAAAAATGAGTATAAAAAACCATGCATTCTATCTACTCGCTGCTCTAACTTGTTGTATCTCTTATCTTTTTTGCTCTATTTGTTGTCTGGGGCCAAAATACTCCATTTTTTTTGTTGTTTCTCTTAGGGTTCTGCATACTTGAACTTGGAAAAAAAATTGTTTCTTTTTTCATCATTGTGGCAGAAAACTAGAAGAAAACTGAGCATATATACTTGAAAAAATTGCATTTTTCTAAGTCTATTCGCTGCCAGAAGGCAGGATTGGACATTTTTTGAGTATTATGTTGCCTTGAAAAGAAAAGGAAACTTTGTATTTTGACAATGCTGAGGCACGTTTTCATGAAAATCTGAGCATGTTATTCTTGAAAAAAACTACATAAACCTTTATTTTCTCCTTTATATCTGCACTTCTCCCACTGGCTCAAAAAGAGCTCAACCCAAGACAAAAACTTAAAAAATGTCATTTCTGCTATTATTTCTTCACTGCATAGGCTGAAAGTGTCATTTTCTTCACTGAAGCAGCTATATTCGTGTTCTACAAGATGCATTTCTCAGTGAAAAACTACAAACCTAGAAGAAAAGTTATTTCTGTTTAATATGCTTCGGTGCACTTGATATTATCATGCTCTTTCTTTTGACATGTGGTGCAGGAGCACATTCTCTGTAGTGCAGGGTCATCTTTTCTTTTGTTGTCTCATAAGGCTCTTAAGCCATTTCATTTTGTAATAAGGGTCAATTTGGTCCCATGAATGTAATTGTGCAAGGCACACATGTAGTTTTGTTTGTATGAAGGGTAAACCAACGGCTAACTGATTTGAAAATCAGTTTGCACGGTTGGAGGGGATAACTGCTGTCTCTACATCTTCTTTAGAGGCAGGTTGTATGTCACACGGAGCGGGGAGAGAAGTGTGTATTACAACAAGTTCTTTTTGATAACTGAATAAAGAGAGTTCTGGGTATGATCTGTGTTGATTTTCTTGGTTGTTCTTAGTGATTTGATATCTGTATCCTGAGTTTGTAAATGGAACCCTAACCGGATGCTATCTGTCAATCCATAGTGACTCTATAGTGTGCAGGCGGTGTAAAACCCACGGTTCCACAGTGGCTGGTTTGTAACCTAGGAGTAGGGTTTTGATTCATACATGGAGGCCCTTTCCTCTGTCCACTGAAGCCCTGTATAGTATCAGTGTGATGGGGGAAAGTCTTTTCACGTTTGTTGTTGTTGAAATCTTACCCAGGAAGCCAGCGAACTCAGTCAAGTTTGACTAGACATCGTCATGTGGCTAGTCGGGAAATCGAAGTGAAATTGGATAGTTTTGCTGTGGGATCAGATTGCTACAAGTGATCGAGGGTTTGATATGTGAATCGACCAAATTCCGTTGTTCTGTCGAAGGGAATCCGAGTTCGGCGTCACAGAACAATTGGGAGTCTATCGGCGTGAGAACAAGTGTCGGAATAGCTTTTTTGAAGGACCACCGATAGACTATGTCTAACCGATGAAACTGACATCGGCGTGAGATACTCTCCGTCTTGGCGAAGATTGGTATAGTGTCGGAGACACATACCATTGCTATTCGCATCGGTGAGAGAAACAAAATCGGGCTAAGGTAAATACACTTAGCCGACGGTACAAGGTTTCACCGATCGGTGAGACATCTCCGGAGTGTCGCCGATTAAGAGTATCAGCGTGAGGGAGCACCGTCGGGAGAAGACTTGGAAGTCCCACCGATGAGCGAAGGTCATGCCGATAGTAGAAGACATATCAGTGTGAGAGTTATTATCGGGAGTTTGTATATCGGATAACTAAAAGAAAGTTATACTGATAGTATCGGTCTGGCCGATGTACCCGACAGTATCAGTGAGAACTTGGCCATCGGGATAGAAGAATAAGGAGCGGCCGATAGTTCATGTCTTTCCGATAGCGAAGACATCCTTGACTTCGGCGAAACACTAGAGGATCTCTTGCCGATAGGGAAGATATAGTCAAATCTTCATTCGCTTCTGCTGGCACTCTGCATCAAATTGGTATCAGAGCCAATATTCTGAATCACAGCCGTGTATGTCAGACGAAGAATTGGAGATAGAAACAGAGGCTAGCACAATGCCTCCCAAGATGATGAGTAAAGCAGCCATCCAAAAGATGGTGGAAGAAATGCTCGAAGAGAGACTGAAGGAAGAAAGATCCAAAGAGAAGGATGGAAGCACTTCTGAGTCAGAGGAGGATGAAGAAGGAGAAACTGGGGAGAATCCTCAAGGAGAAGGTATGACTGCTGATCAAAAGGCATTTCTGAACGCACTCAAGGGTCATGGAGATAGTGGTGATCCGAAAATGGATGTTCCCACATTCAATGGGAAACTGGATGGAGATACTCTTGTGGACTGGATTGAAGTCATAAGTAATTACTTTGACTTCAAAGAGTATAGTGACAGTAAGAAAGTAAAGTTTGCAAAGACCAGACTGAGAGGTTCTGCATTGGTTTGGTGGAACTACACTCAATGTGAAAGGGAGAAGGTTGGAAAGAGTCCAATCACCAAGTGGAGCAGAATGGTGGCCATGCTGAGAGCCAAATTTCTACCATGTGATTATGATCTGCAGACTATCAGAAAGTTTAATCATCTTAGGCAGAAAGATATGGACGTGGCTACATACACTGAAGAATTCCATAGATTGAGCATGAGAGCCAATCACAGAGAAGAAGAGAAAGAGATGGTGGCCAGATACCTGGATGGTCTGAGGTACAATATACAGGATGAGTTCAGTATGGTGGTTCCCAAGACTGTGGATGAATGTTTTCAGTTAGCCTCTAGGGCAGAGGATAAACTGAAAAGGAAAGGTGATCAAAATAACAGAGGAAGAGGTGGCAGGAACAATAGAGGAAGAGGTAATTTTGGCAGAGGACAGCCAAACAAAGGTGAAAGTTCAAGTCAACAAGAATCACGTTCTGACACAGAATAGAAAGGTGGTGGTTTCAGAGGTTGGAGAAGACCTAATGGTAGAGGAAGAGGTGGTGGTGCAGGCAGAGGACGTGGAGTCTTCACTGGAAGATGTTACAATTGCAATCAAGTAGGCCACACTGCAAGTAAGTGCCCTGAGAAGGCATCTATCTCTCATGATGGTGGGAGAAGGAACCAACTATTGCAGGAGGATGATTGTCAGAGTGTAAACTCACCAATTGGTAGTGCTGCACTAGTACTTGAAGGAGAGAACTTGATGATTAAGAGGACCCTCGTGAAGATGTCATTGAAGCAGGAGCCCCCACAAAGGAAGAATCTCTTCAGAACCCAAGGAAAAGCATATGGTAAGCTCTGTAAAATCATTGTTGATTCAGGTTCTACTGAAAATGTAGTGTCTACTGAAATGGTAGAAAAGTGTAAACTAACAAGATTACCCCATCTTAATCCTCACAAAATATCTTGGTTGAATAAGAATCAGAACTATTTGGTGGAAGAACAAACTTGGGTAGAGTTTGAACTAGGTGATTATAGGGATAAGGTGCTATGTGAAATTATTCCTATGGATGCTTGTCACCTTCTTCTTGGACGACCTTGGCAGTATGATGTGAAGGCACAGCATGATGGTGAAAAGAATACATATATGATCACTAAGAATGGTAAGAAGTTTCAGATGGATCCCTTACCAAAGCAGGTTGGAGAGAAGAGCAATGACAACAGTGTCATGTTAGTGAGTGGCAAAGAGTTCCTACAACTCATGAAGGAGAAGGATACCCAAGGGTATGCATTGATGATGAAGCCTGTATCCAATCAGCAAAGCAAACAGCAGAAGGAGATTCCATTGGAAGTGCAACAATTACTGGATGAGTACCAAGATCTTGTGGTAGCGGATACTCCTAACTCCTTACCACCTATGAGGGACATAAGTCATCAGATTGACTTGATTCCTGGAGCCACATTACCCAACAAAGCTGCCTACAAGTTGACACCACAGCAGAATGAAGAAGTAGGTAGACAGATTCAAGAACTTTTGGAGAAAGGTTTGATCAGGAAAAGTCTTAGTCCATGTGCAGTCCCTAGTGTACTTGCTCCCAAGAAAGATGGCAAATGGAGATTATGCATAGATTCAAGGGCTATCAATAAGATCACCATAAGGTATAGATTTCCTATGCCAAGAATTGAGGATCTGTTGGACTATCTTGGTGGTTCATGTTACTATTCCAAGATTGATTTGAAATCTGGTTATCACCAGATCAGAATAAGGCAGGGAGATGAATGGAAGACTGCTTTCAAAACAAATGAAGGTCTCTATGAGTGGCTTGTTATGCCATTTGGACTCAGTAATGCTCCAAGCACATTCATGCGGTTGATGAATGAGGTACTTGTAGAATTTATTGGAAAATTTGTTATTGTTTATCTTGATGACATATTGATTTTCAGCAGGACCAAAGAAGAGCATGTGAAGCATCTTGGACAGGTGTTAAAGAAATTGCATGAGAGTAAGTTGATGATCAACTTGGATAAATGTGATTTTATGAAAACTGAACTAGTGTATCTTGGATTTGTGATTTCCAATGGCTGTTTGAAAATGGATCCTACAAAAGTTGAGGCTATTCTCAATTGGCCTACTCCTAAGACAGTAGGAGATGTAAGAAGTTTTCATGGTTTGGCAACTTTTTACAGGAAGTTCATTAAAGGGTTCAGTCACATAAGTGCTCCTATTCTCAATACCATCAAGGGAGGAGTGAATTGTAAATTTCAATGGACAAAACAAGCAGATGATAGTTTTGAACTGTTGAAACAGAAAGTGGCCAAGTTACCTACGTTGGTACTCCCTGATTTTGACAAAGTATTTGTTGTGGAATGTGATGCAAGCCAACAGGCTATAGGTGCTGTTCTTAGTCAGGAAGGACATCCAGTAGCATTCTTTTCAGAGAAGTTGAATGAGGCCAAACAGAGGTATTCTACCTATGACCTAGAGTTGTATGCAATGGTGCAAGCTCTGAAAAAATGGAGACATTATTTACTGCCAAAAGAGTTCATTGTTTTTACTGACAACCATGCTCTTAGCTTCCTAAATAGTCAAGAAAAGTTGAATCATAGGCACGTCAAGTGGATGGAACAATTGCAGGCCTATACCTTCACTATTAAGCATAAGAAAGGGGTTGCCAACAAAGTGGCAGATGCTTTGAGTAGAAGGATACTGGTCATACAGGAAGTACAAATGGAACATATGGGTCTAGAATGTCTGAAAGAGTTGTACAAGGATGATGCAGATTTCAAGGCTGCCTATGAAGTGTGTGCAAGTTTGGCTAACACTTTTCATGGTGAGTATTCTGATTTTGTGCTGCAAGAAGGGCTCCTATTTAAAGGTAGTTTGTTGTGTGTTCCTAAATGTTCAATGAGGGACAATATCATCAAGGCGAAGCACAATGGAGCCTTAGGAGGACATTTTGGGTTGGACAAGACTTTGGAACAAGTCACCAGGTTCTATTATTGGCCCAAGGTACAGACAGATGTGAGGAGATATGTTGCAAGCTGTACCATATGTCAAAAGGCCAAAGGTATGTCTTCTAATGCTGGTTTGTACCAACCACTGCCCATTCCCACCAGACCTTGGGAAAGCATTAGTATGGACTTTGTGCTTGGTCTTCCTAGGACAGCAAGGGGTGTAGACAGTGTTTTTGTCATTGTGGATAGATTCAGTAAGATGGCTCATTTTGTGCCATGCAAATGCACAAATGATGCATCTCATATTGCTGGTCTCTTTTTCAGAGAGGTGGTCAGAATTCATGGTTTACCCCTATCAATTGTTACTGATAGAGACTCCAAATTTGTTGGTCATTTTTGGAGGACCCTATGGAGAAAATTGGGCACACAGTTGTCTTTTTCATCAGCCTACCATCCCCAGACTGATGGTCAAACTAAGGTTGTTAATAGGTCCTTGGGAAACCTTTTGAGATGCCTTACCAAACAGCATGGATTGGCATGGGATTTAGTGATCAGTCAAGCTGAATATGCTTATAATGATTCAAGAAACAGAAGTACTGGGAAAAGCCCTTTTGAAATAGTTTATGGTTTCCACCCAAGAGGACCACTTGAACTCAAAGACCTCCAAGGATGGGATAAAAGGAGTGCTCTAGGAGAAGACTTTGCTGCTACCATGAAAACAGTACATGATCAGGTCAAGCTTCAGTTGGAGAAAACTGTCTCCAAGTACAAGGATAGGGCCGATCTGAAGCGAAGGGAGGTATAGTTCAAGGTAGGTGATCTGGTGATGGCCTACCTCAGAAAGGAAAGATTGCCTAAGGGGCAACCAACCAAATTGTTGATGAAGAAGATAGGACCTTGTAAGGTAGTGCATAAATTTGGTCCAAATGCATATGAGATAGAATTACCATCTGGCCTTGGTATCTCTCCCATTTTCAATGTTGCAGACCTATTCCCTTTTAGACCTCCATTACATGCTGAAGATGGCTCAGATGCTGTGATTGAAGATGAAGACTGGATCAGAGATTTACCTCCAAGTAAGCCTTTGCAATTGGAATGCATTTTGGATTCCAAAATTGTCAAGAAGACAAGAAAGGGGGTATACAAAGACTACTTGGTCAAGTGGTAGGATCTTCCTGATTCAGAGGCAACCTGGATGAGTGAAGCAGATATTCTAAAGCATGGGAAGACACTTCAGCAGTTAGCAACTCAAGGGACTTGAGTTTTTCCTGCAGGGGGGAGTATGGTGCAGGAGCACATTCTCTGTAGTGCAGGGTCATCTTTTCTTTTGTTGTCTCATAAGGCTCTTAAGCCATTTCATTTTGTAATAAGGGTCAATTTGGTCCCATGAATGTAATTGTGCAAGGCACACATGTAGTTTTGTTTGTATGAAGGGTAAACCAACGGCTAACTGATTTGAAAATCAGTTTGCACGGTTGGAGGGGATAACTGCTGTCTCTACATCTTCTTTAGAGGCAGGTTGTATGTCACACGGAGCGGGGAGAGAAGTGTGTATTACAACAAGTTCTTTTTGATAACTGAATAAAGAGAGTTTTGGGTATGATCTGTGTTGATTTTCTTGGTTGTTCTTAGTGATTTGATATCTGTATCCTGAGTTTGTAAATGGAACCCTAACCGGATGCTATCTGTCAATCCATAGTGACTCTATAGTGTGCAGGCGGTGTAAAACCCACGGTTCCACAGTGGCTGGTTTGTAACCTAGGAGTAGGGTTTTGATTCATACATGGAGGCCCTTTCCTCTGTCCACTGAAGCCCTGTATAGTATCAGTGTGATGGGGGAAAGTCTTTTCACGTTTGTTGTTGTTGAAATCTTACCCAGGAAGCCAGCGAACTCAGTCAAGTTCGACTAGACATCGTCATGTGGCTAGTCGGGAAATCGAAGTGAAATTGGATAGTTTTGCTGTGGGATCAGATTGCTACAAGTGATCGAGGGTTTGATATGTGAATCGACCAAATTCCGTTGTTCTGTCGAAGGGAATCCGAGTTCGGCGTCACAGAACAGTTGGGAGTCTATCGGCGTGAGAACAAGTGTCGGAATAGCTTTTTTGAAGGACCACCGATAGACTATATCTAACCGATGAAACTGACATCGGCGTGAGATACTCTCCGTCTTGGCGAAGATTGGTATAGTGTCAGAGACACATACCATTGCTATTCGCATCGGTGAGAGAAACAAAATCGGGCTAAGGTAAATACACTTAGCCGACGGTACAAGGTTTCACCGATCGGTGAGACATCTCCGGAGTGTCGCCGATTAAGAGTATCGGCATGAGGGAGCACCGTCGGGAGAAGACTTGGAAGTCCCACCGATGAGCGAAGGTCATGCCGATAGTAGAAGACATATCGGTGTGAGAGTTATTATCGGGAGTTTGTATATCGGATAACTAAAAGAAAGTTATACCGATAGTATCGGTCTGGCCGATGTACCCGACAGTATCAGTGAGAACTTGGCCATCGGGATAGAAGAATAAGGAGCGGCCGATAGTTCATGTCTTTCCGATAGCGAAGACATCCTTGACTTCGGCGAAACACTGGAGGATCTCTTGCCGATAGGGAAGATATAGTCAAATCTTCATTCGCTTCTGCTGGCACTCTGCATCAACATGTTATGTTTCCTTCTCAAGTTTGTGAGCCTCTGAATTCATCCTCTCTTCATCCAAACTCAGAAACCTCATTCATGTCTGTGGTACTTTGTCCACTGCTTCTTCAACAAAAGATTGAACAAATATGCTTCTTGACAGTACTCTTTCGGTTTCATGCATTTTCCTCATGACTGTTATCTCCTTTAAAGCATCTGCATCATTAACACTGTATTATCTTCTCATTAGTCTCCTATCCTCATGAATGTTACCGAACCATATGACTGATCCCTGGCTCTTTTTAGGATCATTGTGCTTCAACAGTCTATTGCTTCTCTTTGACTTTATTCAAACCCCTTGTTCATGTACAAATAGGCACTACAAATCTTTATCCTATGGCTCTTTGGCGATTACAAAAGACAAGGTTGACTATTATAAGGATGTTATTGCTGATTGTAGCAAGATGCTTGGAAACTTCATAGTCTTTTACTCTGTATTTGCATGATCTCTGTATTACACTGTTGAAGTGCGATTTGAAGGGTTTTGTGAGCATTTTAGTTTGAAAGAGTTGAAAACTTTGTTTGTTGTTTCAACCTGCACTTTGGCTATGTGTTTTTATTGCTTTCCCATACTCTGTACTCCATGATGCAAGCCCCAGAAAGTCTATTGTTTTCCAAAGCAAAGAAAACAACATCTGTAGTGTAGCTTCTATGTTTTCATTGTTGATCCTATGAAACTAGCTTATCTACTCTCAGGTTTCCTGTGTTTGGCTTTGTGGAGTTGTTCAAAGTGATCGTTAAGACTATGTAGATCATGTCATAATGTTGCATGCTGCTAGGGTTTAGAAAGGTTCTTTTGTTGACTTATGAAATGCACTATCTTGCTGCTCCTTGACAATGTCATTAGTCCCCTGTGCTTTGTTGTCCTAAAGTTGGCTGTCCTTGTATATGATGTCCTATTATGACTGAAACCTCTTGAAAGTCATGATCTGTCTTCTGAATATGCTCCTTGAGTAGTGCTTTTGCATTTGTATATTGCATCTTTGATGTTCTGTAAGGTCTATGAGCTGGGCTCAACCCTTGTGGGAGCCACATTTCCTCCACTCATAATGTAACCTAATGAATCAAACAAAAACATAATTGCACCTGTATCTGCACATGAAGCAAACCTGTTAAGAAAAACAAGGACTTGCAGTTGATATACTTGATTTGTCTTCTCAACAGTTTATGTGACACTAACTGGTTTACTGCATCTAAAAAAATAAATTGTATATTTATAGGTGTATATCATATGATTTATGACGCCCCGTCATTGCTCTAACATCAGTTTCCCAAAATTTTATGCAGATGACTAGAGGGTAGCAAGGAGACAGCAGCTGGATATGGGACACGCATACAATCTAGGACGACACAAGACGCGGCAACAGTCTGAAGGCTTGTCATTCAGGCAATGACGAGTCACCCTACCTCACATGCATATTTGTTTTTTTAGTTCTTTTATAAATGTACAGTTTGTCTTTTTTATTTTGCAATGAAACAGTTAGTCTCACGGCTTGTGTGAGATCTTATACACTTTTTTTTTACCAGTTGCCGATCTTACAAAAGATTTGTACAATTTCTTAAGTCTAAAAACATCTGAATGCAACAATACCATTTAATCTCAATTTGTACCAAACATGCACATGGATATAATGCAACAGCAATAAAATGTACCTTCCTCTCCTTTCAAAAAAAATTGGAAAGTTCTACTTGATTTAGCTAGTAGTGAAAACTAGGTAACATCTACTTCTCATAAAACTCTCAGAGTAGGATATTGGTGGCCTACCTTGTTTTCATACGCTTACAATTTGGTAAGGAAATGTGAAGCAGGTCAGAAATTCTCTGGTAAGTTGAAATGATTTGGAACTTTTCCATTAAGACCTTAGGTTGTAGAGGTCCCCTTTCAACAATGGGGCATAGATTTCATTGGTGAAATTTTTGAAAAATCCAGTGGAGGTTTCAAGTGGATACTAGTAGCAACTTATTATTTCACCAAGTGAATAGAAACAATCCCAACTAGAAAGGCTACCAGTAGGGTTGTTATAGAATTCATCATGGATCACATCATTTCAAGGTTTGGGGTACCAAACAAGTTCATCACAGATAATGCAATGTGTTTTCGATCAGCTGAGCTAATGAATCTTTGCACTGAGTATGGAATCAACTTGTCCCATTCTTCACCATACCACCCATAGGGAAATGGCTAGAAAGAATCAAGTAACAAAATCTTGACGAAGATTATCAAGAGGATGTTGGAAAAAAAATAAGAAGGCTTGGGACTTGTTGTCACATAGATTTGCACCTAGTGTTGAAGAATTTTAGGGCTCCAACAATCTAGTGAAACATTGAGATGACCTCTAGGTGTGGGACCCTACAGGGAGGCCAAATCTCCAGAGAGAGGTTGGCTCCTTTGTTGAATATGAGATTCAGCAATCCTAAGACTAAACCTAATCCATCCACCTGTTTAGGAAAATAGGAAGATGGAGTAAAACTAAAAGTAAAGGGAGGTGATACACCAGGTTTGAATATGGGAAGGCCCTCAAAACAACCATGTATGCATAGAATAACAATATCTAACAGGCCAACATACACAAATCATGAACTACTTGCAGAGGTAAGAGAAACTAAATGAAATCCAAGAGGAAAGATACATTCATAGATGGAGATCAAATAGAAAAATGCACAGAGCAAAGGACCATTCATGAGAAGGTAAAATCTTATTTCTATTATTAAAGAGGCACGGTTACAATTGCAAGAGATGTGGTTTTTAAAACCAAAAGCCAACCCGAATACATTACATTTCATGCTTTATATAGCATTTACAAAGGAGCGCCATTACCTACTGCAATGAATGTGCCCATGGGCCTGTCAAAGATATTTCCTCTTCAGAAGGGATGTCTATCTGCAAGAATTTAATGTAGGAAATATCTAGATCCATCAAGAAGTTGGAAGATATTTTGAGTCTTCAATGCAAGCAATTGATTCGCCATCTGCAACAATGAATGTAGCAAATATCTAGAAGGAGAGGCTGAGAAATATTTGGGTCCTCATTGATTGTGTATGAGACAAAATTTCCCAAGAAAAGCTTTTACAACACTTAAAATCTTTAGATTTTTGAGTCTCTGTGTCTTCATCAGCTCCTAATCCTTTGAAATTTAACCCCTGCAACGGTTTGTCAGCCGAGTTCACATTTTTCCCACCTTCGAGATGCTTGAGAGTCACCTTTGAATCCTAGCCGTAGATGAATATACTTTTAGAATCAATGGCCATCGCCTTCCCTTTTGATTCTGTGTTGAGGCCCAAGGACTTCGCCTACATGGCAATTTCACAGCTTCGCTGAAAGTCTTTAAAGAGTCTCACAAAGAGTCTTCCTTCCGCAAAAGGTGAGGTGGCATGTTGAGTCTGTAGTTATATCTTTCTCTTTCTAGCTCTGTCATCTTGCCAGGGCCCACCCAATGGAACACACCGAGGGCACCACTTGTCATAACAGATTACACCCGAGGAAAGTCTCCCTTAAAATTTCCTGAGGAGCGCCAACACGCCATGTGTCATCATCTCACAGCCGTACAGTAGAGATATGACATCAGCTTCGGCAGTCTACGGGCTTGCGATATCCAAGAATATCTTAAAGGTCTGCACATTCGCAAATATCCAGATGCATAGCCCGTCAAATTTACCTTCACAGCATGAAGAAGCCGTCATCCGCATGGATATCTGATGCCAGGATATTAACTTGATATCCAGATATTAACTTAATATCCAGATGTTTCTTTAATATGCCACCTTTGAATATCTTGATGATGTCATCAGCATGAAGAACTTCGTTGGAGAGGATATATGGATGATGTCATCAGGATATTAGCACTGCAGGATTAATATATCGGTGGCAGAATATCTAGATGACGTCATCGTCATATGCACTTCTTTGGGGAGGGGACAAGATGACATCATCAGGAAATTCGCAAAGGGCATGGACATTGGGAAAGATCCAGACTTTAGGAATTATCCAGATGTTAGGAAAACATCCAAGTAATTACTAAGGTCCGCACATTCGGGAAGTATCTGGATCTTAGTTGAGATCTGGATGTTAAGAAAACATCTAGATATTAGCTAATGTTTGGATATGGGAAAAGGTCCAGATGTTAGTTAAGATCCAGATGTTAAGAAAACATTCAGATATTAACTAAGGTCTGGATACTTGAAAGATATTGGGATTTTAGCTAAGGTCTGGGTATTAAGATAATATCCAGATGTTAACTAAGATCAGATATCTAGACATTAGATATCCACATCAAAAAGACTAAGTATGAAGGTGAAAAATCTCTATGAAGGAAGCTATTGAAGACAAAAGGTTTCTGATTTTTTTGCAAGGATTCTCCAAACAAGTTTTTAGGGATTTTTACAGGGTAGAGCACTGGAATTTGGAGGGACTAAGGCCTACAGGGCCATATTCCAAGAGATTTTCAAGGTGAACTATTTGACTCTGGACAGAGGAAAATGGGTCAACATTTTGGTGACCTCTCAAGGATGTTTGCTTGCTAAACAAATAGATCAGTAGCCTTAAGCATCCATTAGGTATAGAGTCCAAAAGATGAATCAAAGAGTCAAGACAATTGAAACCTGCCTCCCAAAACACAAAAGGCAGTATGCATTCTCCTAATGACAATGCAGCTTGTGCAAAAGCACTTAGGGAAAGAGAAACCTAAAACTAAAATAAACTAGAACAATATGTACAAGACCACATACCAACCTTAATGGTAAGGTTCGAGATGGATCCCATTCACTGAGATCGATAGAACTTCACCATCCAGCCTTGAAAGAATGAAGTTGTTTGCTTGCTTGTTGTTGATGATAGCATAAGGCCCACTCCAAAGTGCATCAAACTTGGTGTGGCCTCTAGGTTTGGCTCAGTTTGCATCCCATTTTAGGACAAGATAACCTTCTTTGAAGGTCTGGACCCTGGACTTCTTATCAAAATATCTCTTAGTCTGCATCTAATGTTCTTCTAATGTGATCATGGCTGACTGTCCTTGTTCTTCTAGTTCAGTCAATTCAGCCATCCTGACAGATCTTGCATCTTCTCCTTCCAACTCCAATTGCTGAGTCAAATCTAATGTAGGAAGCTCTAAAGATATAGGCAATCTAGCCTTTCTTCCATACACAAGGACAAAAGGAGAGTTCCCAATGGCTCTCTTGTATGTGATCTAATCAGCCCAAAGAGCTAATCTGATCTTACTATGCCATTACCTCTAGTTGGTCTCCATGGTCCTCTTCAGAATTCTGATCATGTTCTTGTTGGTAGATTCAGACAGCCCATTACCTTGGGGGTAATAATTGGACAAAGTATTCAAAAACACCTTGTACTTAAGAGCCCAATTAGCAATCCTAAAACCAATGAATGCTTTTGCATTATTAGAAATAATAGTATGAGGAGCTCCAAACCTTGTCATGATTTCTACCAAGAAATCCATGATAGATGACTCAGTGGCCTCCTTGAGTGGGATTGCTTCAACCTACTTGGTGAAGTAATCCGTTGCAGTCAAAACCCACTTGTGACTAGCATTGGAAGTAGGGTTTATCATGCCAATGAAATCTAATCCCCACTATGAAAAGGGTTGATCAGCCTGAATAGGGTGGAGTGGAAGAGCTGCCAATCTTTTCTTTCTAGCAAAGAGAGCACACTCTTTGCATTTTCTTACCCATACATGGGCATCATTGAATAATGTGGGCCAAAAGTAACTTGCCCTCATTATTTTCATTGTTGTAGCTCTAGCAGAGAAATGGCCACTAGCTGGGCCAGCATGAAACTGAGAAGTCTATCAACCTAAGCTTATTCTATGCATCTCAGTAAGACTCCATCTAGAATACTTGATAGGGAAGATAATCCTTGCTTGTATGAGCTTAGCAAGCTCTTTTCTCATGAGCAACTCAATCTTTGGATTTATAAGTCGTTGCTTTTGGTGAACTGGCTTGCAATTAAGATCCATATCGATAGCATGTTGAGCCACCCCTAGATTAAATCCTTTAATATCTTCATATGTCCATTCCAGGACATCATTATATTTCTGCGCAATCTTTATGAATTCTTGCTCTTCTGCATCACCGCATACCTTTCCTAGCAGCAACTCCTTGTCTTGGGTGACGATTACCTTCTGGTAATCTTCCTTTTTTAAGGTCATGTTATTCCTTTCACCCTTGAACTCATCATCACGGCTAAAGATGGCCTCAAGGGTGACTAGACCCTTGGGCATCTTGTTCAATTTGAGTTGCATGATCTAATCGCCATAGCACTTCTACAACCTAGGTTGTGCCATGGAGGAAAATTCTACTTCATTCTGAATGAAGCTCACAATTTGTTCATTGCTATCAAAGACCTACCAATAAATATCATTATCAGGAACAGATGATCTGACAACAACCCTCACATGCTGATCAAGACCTTGAAACAAGTCTGTAGGTGGAGAAAACTAAGCCCCCACCATTGCTAATTGATCAGCATCAATATTTAATTTCCTTGGGATCACTTGCAGGTTGAGAGCATCAAAGCTCTCAAATAGGTCCCAAACTCTATCTATAATCTCTTAGAAGCTAATTTTTTGTTGTACATCTCTCTCTGACTTGGTTGAACACCAATTCAGTATCACCAAAAATCTCCAGATGCTTGATTTTATTCTTTTCTTCTATCAATAGGCAAGGGACCAATGATGCATACTTTGCTACATTATTCGTGCAAGAAAAGTGCAGCCTATGAGCAAAATGCAACTTCTTACCAGTCAGGGAGACTAGCAAAACACCTGCACCAACCCCATTTTTGCTCTTTGAACTATCAAAGAACATCTTCCATGGGCCAATGGAGTCATCATATGGCTTAAGTACAGAAGGGACTGAAGGATCCCCTTCATGGTTCATGTAGTTGCCCAAGTTAGTTGCCTCAGTGGTATCATAAGGATCAAAATTTTCATGATCCCTTGGCCACTCATCTAAAAATAGGTCAGGGATAGGAAGAGGTGAAGTTTCTACCTCAATAGACTCTGGTTCATGCATTTCCTCTCCCTAAATCATAACATGTGGGTTCACCAGGCTATGGTCATAGTTATCCACATGATAGTTTGAAATTGGTTCAACCTTGATGGTGAGCCATGTGCCATATCTGGTCCTCAACAACATATGAGACCAGTCAGAAGAAAGGTAGCCACCCACCTTGGCTATGAAGTCCCTTGACAGGCAGATGGCAAAGAAAGGAGGAAGATCAATGACTAATATGTCCTGCTTAAAAGTTAGGTTTGGACATGCATGTAGAGTCAAGTCTAATCCCTTGATCACTCCTATGGTGTTCACAGAGGTGCCATCCAACTGCAATACTCTTGATGAAATAGTGGTATATTTGATGCCTAATGCCTCTGCTATCTTCTTAGGCATTACTGAAACATTAGCTCCTGAATCAATCATGCAGTTGTGCACTAAAAACTTGCCAATGATCAAAGACAAGTAGAAGGGAGATGGTTTCTTGAATGTACTTACTTGTCTCTCACTTGGCTACACAAGACTGGAAGGAGTCTTCTCTTTTTCTTTTGATGATGAGTCTGATGTTGCTAATTCAGTTGATGGGAAGTGCCTTAAGGCTTCTTGTAATAGATCCCTTTGGGAGGGGGTTGACATTACTTCCCACATGGAGAAATTGATATTTGTTTTCTTCATTTGTTCCACAATATTTAATGGAACAATGGCTGCCTTATGCATAGAGGGAATCCATGTTCCCTTCCTTAATTGTTCTGTAGGTTGTTTAGGCACTTTTGAGCCTGGTGGAACTTCCTTCGTAGTAGCAGGCCTATTGTTCTGAATTGGAAATGTGGTACTGGCCACTTTTGCCTTTGGAACAGGCTCCTTTTGTAACATAGTAGGCATAGGACTAGCCTCCAACTACCTCTTCTTTGACTTGATGTTGTCTGCAATGGGCATAGAAACACTTTCCATAGGCTGATTGATAGCACAAAAATCCTCTGGAGTCCATAGCATCATCCTAGCATCAAAAGTAGCATCATTTGGTACTTCAGGGTTGTTATTGGCTACCTCCGATAATGATGCCTGTTGAGTGTGAAAGTTCTGCACCATTAAAGCTCTCTCTTGTGTTCCAAGAGTGCAAGAGGACTGGTTATGAGGTTGGTTGTATGGATAACACCAATCTGCCTCTTGGGCCAGATTATTCTAAGTAGGGACTAAAGCCCTAACTGGATTCACAGCAGAAATATGCTGGATAGGCTAAACTATTTGTAAAGGTTGTACAGGGTTAGGATTTTGGTATCTATTTTATTGGTAACCGTGGTTCCAGTTTTGATTCCTGTTAGAATTATACCCTTGGTTCCAATTTTGATTAGATGGTTGCCCCTGGTTATAGTTTTGATAGGGTTTGGGAGCAGTTTGAATAGTTATACTATTCACCCTGTTGGTCAAATTAGACATTAGGGTTTTAAGGTCACTCTCTTCCTGAGAAAGAGAGGATGTTGAAGCTTTAGGCTCTAGGATGGGAGCAATAATGGGCTGTTGGGATGAGGATGGCAACTCTGGAAAAAGGGGTATAGGGGGTCTGGAAGTAATTTTTCCAGCCTCTATTAAACAATTTTTTGCTTTTAGAGCTGCCTCATAGCCAGCTGGTAGAGTCTCAGCACCCATGGATTGCATCATCATTGCAATGTTAGAATTCAAAGCTCTTAAAAAGTACAAGAAAGCACCTTGTGGGGATGGCATGAGGGTAGCTAGAATTCTCTCCCATGTCCTCTGGAATCTGAAGTTAAACTCTGTCAGCATCTCATTTGGAGCTCTCTTGATAGTCGTCAGTTAATCAAGCAAAGAAACATTGTTTGCCCTCTCTCCAAACTATTTGTAGAGAGCTTCTCCCAACTCGTCCCAGGTATGTCTTGAAGTAGGGATCAAGCTCCTGAACCATTGAAGAGCTCTCCCTTTAAAAGATGAAACCATGAGACGGACTTCAACATCTTCATGGTGTATATGATGGATTGAGCACATGTTAGATATGTCTTTGATATGCTCTGCAGCGGTAATAGAACCATCGCCCGTGAAGGGTGAAACACTTTTTAGGGCTATAGTTGGTATATCATTGTATGCAGCCAAATCTAATGGACTTCCTCCATTAAAGGTCACAAAAGGCAAATTCCTTGTCATCCTAGGGATATTCAAATTCATTAAAGGGATATGCAAGCTTCTTCTATTATATTGAAACCTAACAGGAGGGGGTGTAGATTGAGCCCTTGAAAGAGGTAAAGTGAGATTATTGTTCCTTCTCATAGGAGACCTAGACAACCTAGACCTTCTCCTTGAAGCAGTGGCAGATAATTCGGTGAACTGGAAATTACCTTTGGAAGATGCCCTAGTTTGCACAAGCATAAAAGATGGCGCTGATCAGAAACAGACACATGTAGAGTCACCAGGTGCACGAAAATTCTTCCAAAATGCAGAGTACTGAGAAGAACACTAGATTCTTAGCTTGATTCTTTGATTGCTTATGCTTTTGGTCCCACCAGGCGTGCCAGAAACTGTTGTCACATAGATTTGCACCCAATGTTGAAGGATTTTAGGGCTCCAACAATCTAGTGAAACATTGAGATAACCTCCAGGTGTGGGACCCTATAGGAAGGCCAAATCTCCAGAGAGAGGCTAGTTCCTTTGTTGATTATGAGATTCAGTGATCCTAAGACTAAACCTAATCTATCCACATGTTTAGGAAAAGAGGAAGAGGGAGTTAAACTGAAAGTAAAGGGAGGTGATACACCAGGTTTGAAATATGGGAAGGCCCCCAAAACAACCATGTATGCACAAAATAACAATATCCAATAGACCCACATACACAAATCATGAACTACTTGCAGAGGTAAGAGAAACTAAATGAAATCCAAGAGGAAAGATACATTCACCGATGGAGATCAAATAGAAAAATACATAGAGCAAAGGACCATTCATGAGAAGGTAAAATTTGATTTCTATTATTAAAGAGGCACGGTTACAATTGCAAGAGATATGGTTTTTAAAACCAAAAGCCAACCTGAATACATTACATTTCATGCTTCATATAGAATTTACAAAGGAGCGCCATTACGTACTATAATGAATGCACTCATGGGCCTATCAAAGATGTTTCCTCTTCAGAAGGGATGTCTATCTGCAAGAATTTAATGCAGGAAATATCTCAATCCATCAAGCAGTTGGAAGATATTTTAAGTCTTCAATGCAAGCAACTGATTCACCATCTGTAACAATGAATGTAACAAATATCTGAAAGGGGCATCTGAGAGATATTTGCGTCCACATTGTGGCGTATGAGACAAAATTTCCCAAGCAAATCTTTTACAGCACTTTAAATCTTTAGATTTTTGAGTCTTTGTGTCTTCATCAGCTCCTAATCCTTTGAAATTTGACCCCTGCAACAGCTTGTCGGCCGAGTTCAAATTTTTCCTGCCTTCGGGATGCTTGAGAGTCACCTTTGAATCCTAGCCATAGATGAGTCTGCTTTTAGAATCAACATCCATCACCTTCCCTTTTGATTCTGCGTTGAGGCCCAAGGACTTCACCTACATGGCAATTTCATGGCTTCGTTGAAAGCTTTTAAAGAGTCACGTGAAGAGTCTTCCTTCCGCAAAAGGTGAGGTGGCATGTTGAGTCTACAGTTATATCTTTCTCTTTCTGGATCTGTCAGCTTGCCGAGGCCCACCCAACAAAACACACCGAGGGTGCCACTTGTCATAACGACGCACACCCGAGGAGAGTCTCCCTTGAAATTTCTTGAGGAGGAGTGCCAACACGCCACGTGTCATCATCTCATAGCCACGTAGTGGAGATATGACGTTAGCTTCAGTGGTTTGCGGGCTTGTGATATCCAAGAATATCTTCAAGGTCTGCACATTCGCAAATATCTGGATGCATAGCCCGTCAAATTTACCTTCGCAGCATGAAGAAGCCATCATCCTCATGGATATCCGATGTTAGGATATTAACTTGATATCTGGATATTAACTTAATATCCAGATGCTTCTTTAATATGCCCCCTTTGAATATCCTGATGATGTCATTGGCATGAAGAACTTCATTGGAGAGGAGATCTGGATGACGTCATTAGGATATTAGCATTGTAGGATTAATATATCGGCAGTGAAATATCTAGATAACATCATCATCATATGCACTTCTTTGGGGAGGGGACAAGATGACATCATCAAGACATTCGCAAAGGGCATGGACATTAGGAAAGATCCAAACATTAGGAATTATTCAGATGTTAGGAAAACATCCAGATAATTACCAAGGTCCGTACATTCGAGAAGTATCCAAATCTTAGTTAAGATCTAGATGTTAAGAAAACATCCAGATATTAGCTAAGGTATGGATATGGGAAAAGGTTCGGATGTTAGTTAAGATCCGAATGTTAAGAAAACATCTGGATATTAACTAAGGTTCGGATACTCGAAAGATATTGGGATTTTAGCTAAGGTTCGGGTGTTAAGATAATATCCAGATGTTAACTAAGTTCCAGATATCCAGACATTAGATATCCACATCAAAAAGACTAAGTATGAAGGTGAAAAATCTCTGCGAAGGAAGATATTGAAGATAAAAGGTTTCTGGGTTCTTTGCAAGGATTCTCCAGACAAGTTTTTAGGGATTTTTGCAAGGCAGAGCACTGAAATTTGGATGGACTAAGGCTTGCAGGGCCATATTCCAAGGGATATCCAGGAGATTTTCAAGGTGAACTATTTGACTATGGATAGAGGAAAATGGGTCAACATGACTCAATACTAAAATTGGCCTTATGGGCAGACAGAATGACTATAAAGAAATCTATAGGAAAATCACCTTATGAACTTGTGTATGGTATGAATGAAATATGCCTATCAATAATTTATTTCCTATATACAAGTTTATTGAGGAACATTCTGATGATCTGGAAGATGTCATGACATGAAGAATAAATCAACTGATAGAATTGGATGAAACAAGGAGAAAGGCACAAGTGGTCAATCTCAAAAACCAACAACAAGTAAAGTATTTGATTGACAAGAAGGCTAAGGATAGGAAGTTTTAATGTGGGTATATGGTATTAGTCTCGAATGTGAGGGCACGGGACAGAGGGAAACATGGGAAGTTTGATTCCATGTAGTTGGGACCATATACCATACTAAATATCCATGGAGAGAATTCCTATTTCCTGAAAAGCTTATCTGGAGAATACCAAGAATTGCATGTGCATGGAAAATTATTGAAGTACTTTTTCTCATGAGCCTATGCTCATTTTTCTTCCGTGTTCAGTAGTTAGGGTTTTCTGCTCCCTATGTTGTGTTGTTCAGTTATGGTTGTTTTTAACCCATAATGTAGTGTTTTTGTTTTTATTTTATTTGTTTGGTCTGGTATGTGTTTCATTTAGTTTTCTTCTTTCTCACCACATTCCATTGAAATGTGTCCCTAGACAAAGCCACTATTAAGACCTACAAATTTCTAAGGTTTAGGGTCGCTTTTACGAAGTGTTCTCCTTGTTTTTAAAAAACCCTAAACCTTTCCTTCCGATCGTGTGCTTTAAATTTTATGTTTCATTATTGACCCCTAGGTTACGGTTGCTGGTCTTTTAAGTTATGAATTGAGCCTCTATATATCGCATTTTACTGACCCATTTGTCCTAAGCTACAGGTCGAAAGTGCCCGTGAATATTTGAAAATATAAATGCCTAAGTCTATAGTGTGAGCGGTGAATTGTGATGAAGACACTTGGCAGTCTAAGCGCACACTCGCAAGCTTTAGAGACTTGTACTTTTTCAAGGTCACACTGCTGCAAAATGATGCCACCTATCCAGTGGGCCCGTGGTCTTGCTAAAGCCGAAGTTAACAAAAATCCAGTTGTGTAGTCTTTGATTGGTCGCGTACTACAGCGAAGGACATGTCATATCTGAGTTGGCATCACATTGTTGTGATTTGAGGCCAGGTGTATGGGACCTACCAAGCACATGTGCTTCCTAAAAGATAGTGTGTTCCACTTGGCAATCTAGCACAAGCCCACACTATCAGAAATTTGGGACCCAATGGGGAGCGCAGGGATGCGAGATGTCAACATGTGGAAACGTTTTGAAGACTGACATGGAAAGATTTCTCTTGTGGCACAAATTGATTGGTCAAAGAATTTTCAATGCACATGGTGGATTTTCAATTCTCCTAAATTATCATGAGTCGTTGATCTTGCTGCAACAAGCCTTGTATCAATGGTCTACATTCAAATTTTGAATTTGTCTGTTGTAGACAATCTAGTTGAGTACGCGGGTAGTAATGGCGAAATGACTGTTGCACGACAATTTTCTCATGAAATTTGAAGTTCTCATCTATGTTCTAGTGGGAGCTAGGGTCTGCAAAGGAGGAAGTTGTCATTCGAGCATAGAGGTTTGTGATTTGACACTAGGTATATCTCATCTGCTAATCTTGCATTCCAGTCAGGTTATTGGTAAACCAATTGGACATTCAGTATCCGTGTGAGATATGTTTGCAGGCAGTCTCTGGTAAGTTATGAATAATGCACACCTCCCTTTGCTACTTCTAGAATTTTGTGATGTGATCTTCAGAGATTTCCAGATAAGGGTCAAGTGTACGAAACCTACAGGTGCCAGAAAAGGACTAACGGTGATTGTTGGTACGTGGAAAGTGCTCGGATGAAGAGCCTTCATCCCTTTTTGGCTATAAAGAGAAGTGTTTACGTGATCAATTTACATTTTCTACGCTAGGCACGATGCAGTGTATTTTATTTTCTATTTTGCCTTTTGTATCCTCCATTTCCCAAAGAAGCATGCCATTATTCTCATGGTTGCAAATATGTCCATTCTAAATTAAGAACAAGGAGAGTGTTGTCTAGGGAATGGATGGTTCAAGTAAAAAAATAAGCCTATGGCATCAATAGCCTTGATGCTCCCTCAAATTCACCTGTTAGTAGTGTCATCCTAGTGAGGGAGGGTTCAGGTTGCTTAAATGCTCCAACTGCATGTAACTGTCGAGACAGAGTAGAGGGAATTTGATGCAGGAGCATCCCTGGTTCAAGAGCAATTTTGCAACAACCAAAAACATTTGCATTTCAGTTTGTTTGCAGTTCAATTTGTTTCTTTTCATTTTCCAGTTCAGTTCAGTCAGAAGCAGCTTCTACATTTTGATCTGGCATTCTATCATAGTTACATTTTAGATCCTACGAAGCTAGACTCAGCATCTACATCATATCTAGAATTCATAGATCCGCACATCTTACCGAAAAGGTGTCACTATCAAAAGATCGACTAGTTCTCAGAACATAGCATCCTGATAATCACAGACAACCAACTGAAGGAGAAACCTGCGGAAGCATTTCCCAATCTTTGGAGCCTAATGACACATCATTCAATGATCTTTGGTTCGTGGCCAACCTTCCCCGAAGATCCACACTTCATTTCATTCATTTTTCGAAGGGATTCTATGCATTTAGATCCAACCTATCCGTGTTCACACATTACATCTCTTCATTGGAGTTTGTGACTCTCTTTGGCCGACATGGAGGAATCTATTGTTCCAAAGATGATTTATATTGATGTAATAGATCCTTAGGAAAGCAGTTATCAAGTTCAGATAGTTCTCATGATTTAGAAGATTGATAGTTTAGATTTTGGTGCGAAGGAGCTTCAAAGCTTTATCTTGCGCATGTATGTAATCAGGCCTATGAGCCCTAATTGTAAGCCCGCATGTTGCCGGCCGATCTCTATGTGAATTCTAAGATATATTGAATGATTGAATCTGTATTTGCTTCATTTCTTTGAGTTGTTTCCATTGTGTTTACTCTTGTTGCACGGTCTGGACAGTTCATTCTGTGAACCCTCCAACTGTGACTGCACCAAGTGATATCAAAGCAAAAGTCTGAATCTTTGGGAGTGAATTGAGCAAAGTTGGCGAGGGAATTCTGTAAGATCTTGTTGTGGACAGATCGCCGAATTGAGGCAGCTTACTTGTGTCGCAACCGATTGCTGATTGTGAGGCAGTTGTCACCTTGTAGCCCGATCGCCAAACTTGAGGCAGTTTGCACTTGATCCTAGGAAGAATGTCACCAAGGAGAGTTGTTGCTATTGGAACAATGGCTGGTAGAATGGATGAAATGATGGAGATGATGAAAATAATGCGAATTCATTTGGATGTTGTTGAAGAAGACAGGCGAAGAGGATTGACACTGAGACCTAATGTTGAAAGTGATGACGAAGAGGAATTTCAATCTGCTGAAGAAACTGATGAAACCCTAGGAGGTGATGAATAAGAAGAATCAGATCAAGTAAATATGCTGCGAGCGATTTCAAAGATTGGAAAGAGACCTAGAGTTGATGTGTCGAATTATACTGGTAATTTGAACCCTGAAGAATTGATTGACTGGATAAATGACATGGAAGAATACTTTGAATATGAGGAGATTGAAGATCCGGAGAAGGTGAAATTTGGAAAGACAAAGTTGAAAGGACATGCTGCTATATGGTGGAAAGAAGTTTAGTTGGAAAGAAATAGAAAAGGGAAAGAAAAGATTACAAAGTGGGACCAGATGGTGACAAAGTTGAAAAATCAGTTTATATCTACTAACTATGAGTTGGAACTGTTGAAAAGATTACAAAACCTGAGACAAAAGGAGAAATCTATGAAGGAGTACACTGAAGAATTCCATAAAATGATCATAAGGATAGTACATAGTGAAGCAAGCAAGGATAAAGTGGCTAGATACATCAATGGACTAAGATTGAACATTCAAGAAGAGCTAAGCTTGGTAAGGATGACATCTTTGGAAGAAGCATATCAGTTTGCCCTGAAAGTTGAAGAGAAGCTAAATAAGAGACATGATCAAAGACAAAGAGGCAGAGGAGGTAAATTTTAGAGAAGTAGAACATTTTCCAGAGGAGATAGATCATATCTGGAGCAGAACAAGTATGACAGCACATTCAAGAAGGATGATAGAGATAACAATGCTTACCGAAGAGATGACATAAATTTTTACTAGAGAGGAAACCCTAGTGCATACCGGAATGAAGGATACAGAAGAGAAGGAAGAGGATTTGATAAGAGAGCATTCAGAGGTACTTGTTTCAAATGTGGGGGTGAAGGACATAGAGCATTTGAATGTAATCAGGGTAGTACAAGTAAGAGGACAGAAAACAGTGGAAGAGCAGCCTATGTTGAAGAAGAACCTGTTGGATCACCAAGTTCAGTTGGAAAACCTGAGAAAGGAGAATCATTAGTGATGAGGAGAGCACTATTTCAAGTAGATACAAATGAGGAACCACCGCAGGGGAAGAGTCTGTTCAAAACAAGATGCAAATTAGGAGGTAAGTGTTGTAAAGTTGTAATTGATAGTGGTAGTTCAGATAACCTAGTTTTAGAGAAGATGGTGACTAAGCTCAAGTTGGAAAGATTGAAACACCCTAAGCCCTATCAGATAGCATGGATTCAGGATGATCATAAGGTACTGCTAAGTGAACAATGTTTGGTGAAATTTCATATTGGATCATATCATGATGAAGTCTTGTGTGATATTATGCCTATGGATGTTTGTCATATCTTGTTGGGTAGACCTTGGCAGTATGACAGAAAAGCTATACATGATGGAAGAAAGAATACATATACTATAATAGCAAATGGAAAGAGAATTACTTTGATTCCTTTGGAAGATGACCCTAAGAGTGAAGTATGTGGGAATGCTAGAATCTGTTTGGTGGATGGAAGAAAATTTCTGGATGGTTGGAGACATGAGAATATGTGTTATGCCTTGATTCTTAAGAAGCCCGAAGTATTGAAGAAGGAGACTGAAGAATCACAATTGGAGGAGATAAGAGAGTTTCTGACAGAATATGAAGACCTCATATCAGATAATGTACCTAAAGGATTACCACCTATAAGGAGTATCAGTCATCACATGGATCTTATACCGGGAGCAAGTTTGCCTAACAAAGCAACACATAGAATGACACCAGCAGGGAATGAAGAATTGAATAGACAGATACAAGAGTTGTTGAGGAAAGGTTTGATCAAAGAAAGTATGAGTCCTTGTGCAGTGCCTGAAGTGTTAGCACCTAAGAAATATGGAGAGTGGAGAATGTGTATTGATTCTAGAGCAATAAACAAGATCACAGTTAAGTATAGATTTCCTTTACGTAGGATGGATGATATCATGGATTGTTTGAGTGGAGAAAGATATTTCACAAAGATAGATTTGAAGAGTGGATACCATCAGATCAGAATCAGAGAAGGAGATGAGTGGAAGACTGCTTTTAAGACAAATGAAGGATTGTATGAGTGGTTAGTGATGCCCTTTGGATTGACAAATGCATCAAATACTTTCATGAGATTAATGAATGGAGCCTTGAAGAAATTCTTGGGTAAGTTTGTGATTGTATACTTGGATGATATTCTAATTTTTAGTAAAACAAAAGAGGAGCATTTGTTGCATATTAGACAAGTTTTGCAGAGACTGAGAGAAGAGAAATTGTTGATAAACATCAAGAAGTGTAGTTTCATGAAAGAAGAGTTGGTATATTTGGGATTTGTAATTTCTGCAGAAGGATTGAAGATGGACCCTAAGAAAGTGAAAGCAATTATTGAATGGCCTACACCAGAGAGCATTGGAGAGGTTAGATCATTTCATGGATTGGCCAGCTTCTACTGGCAGTTCATCAGAAATTTCAGTTCAGTTTGTAACCCTATGACAGAGACAATGAGAGGTGAGAAAAAGGATTCTAAGTGGACATCAGGAGTAGATAAAAGTTTTGAGTTGTTAAAGCAAAAAGTGACAGAGCAACCTGTTTTGGCATTACCAGATTTCAATAAGTTATTTCAAGTTGATTGTGATGCAAGTGGAAGTGCAAATGGTGCAGTGTTAAGTTAAGAAGGTAGACCTGTAGCATATTTCAGTGAGAAGTTGAATGATGCAAGGAGAAGATATTCAGTTTATGATCAAAAGTTCTATGCCATAATTCAAGCCTTGAAGAAGTGGAGACATTACTTGTTGCCGAAGGAGTTTGTGTTGTATACAAATCATCAAGCTTTGCAATACTTGAATAGTCAAGGTAAGTTGAATCAGAGACATATGAGATGGGTAGATTTCATGCAGAGTTATACATTTGTGTTGAAGCATAGGAGTGGAAAATCAAACAAGGTTGTTGATGGATTGAGTAGAAGAAGAAACTTGCTGACAAAGATGACAGTTGAAGTGTTGGGTTTTGATGAATTGAAGAACATGTATGAGGGAGACACTGATTTTGCAGAACCCTGGAGAGCATGTAAGGAACCGATTATGACAGATAAGAGTAAGTGGTTCGACTATTTCATTCAGGAAGATATGTTGTTCAAAGGAAATCAGTTGTGCATACCTAGAAGTTCAATGAGAGATAATTTGATCAAGGAAAATCACAGTGGTGGATTGGTAGGACATTTTGGCATTGATAAGACAATGGATTTGGTGAGTGAACACTACTTTTGGCCTCAAATACATAAGGATGTCAATAAATTTGTGCAAAGTTGTAGAGTTTGTCAAGTTACAAAAGGGAATAATTAGAATACTGGATTGTATAAACCTTTGACAGTACCGGAGAGACCTTGGGAAGACATAAGCATGGATTTTGTAATGGGATTGCCGAAGAAATAGTGAGGACATGATTCAATATTTGTAGTGGTTGACAGATTTTCAAAGATGGCTCATTTCATACCTTGTAAGAAGACAACTGATGTAGTGCATGTAGCTAACCTATTTTTCAAGGAGATTGTAAGATTGCATGGATTACCTAAGAGTATAGTTTCAAACAGAGACACAAAGTTTGTTGGATACTTTTGGAGGACACTATGGAAGAAGATGAAGACAAATTTGAAGTTCAGTTTAGCTTTTCATCCACAGACTGATGGACAGAGAGAGGTAGTGAATAGGAGTTTGGGAAACTTGTTGAGATGTTTGGTTGGAGAGAAAGCAGGAAGTTGGGATTTGATTCTTTCACAAGCAGAGTTTGCATACAATAATTCAGTAAATAGGAGTACCGGAAGAACACCTTTTGAGATTGTGACCGGAGTGAATCCTAGAGGAGTAGTAGAATTAAGAGATATCAGTATGGAAGAAAAGAGAAGTGCAAAAGCACAAGAATTTGTAGACCACATGAAGACAGTACATGATCAAGTTAAGAAGCATTTGGAGGATATGAACACTAAGCATAAGGAAAAGGTAGATGAGAAGAGAAGACATGAGTAATTTGAAGTTGGAGATGAAGTAATGGTGTACTTGAGAAAAGAAAGATTTCTAGTTGGGACATATAACAAGTTGAAGATGAAAAAGTTTGGACCTTGTAAGATACTCAGCAAATTTGATTCAGGAAATGCATATGAAGTGGAGTTACCAGAGACACTGGGTATTTCACCTATTTTCAACATTGCAGATCTTTATCAGTATCATGAAGCAGAGTTTAGTGACAACATGGGAGAAGACTTGAAGAAGCAGCTACCACAACAAGCACCGGAGCAGATTGAAGACATTTTGGACAGCAGAGTTGGATGCAGCACTAGAGGAAGACAATACAAGGAATATCTTGTGAAGTGGAAAGGTAGACTAGAAGAAGATTCATCATGGATTTCTCAGGCTGAGGTGGACTGTCTTGGTTCTCGCCTAACCCCAGCAAAGTGAGGGACTCACTTTTTCAATAACCCCGGATGTCTAATACAGGAGCATCCCTGGTTCAAGAGCAATCTTGCATCAACCAAAAACATTTGCATTTCAATTTGTTTACAGTTTAGTTTGTTTCTTTTCATTTCTAGTTCAGTTCCAGCAGTTCAGTCAGAAGCAGCTTCTACATTTTGATATGGCATTCTATCACAGTTACATTTCAGATCCTGTGAAGCTAGACTTAGCATCTACATTCATTCATCTACATCATATCTAGAATTTAGAGATCTGCACATCTTTACTGGAAAGGTATCGTTATCAGAAGATCGACTGGTTCTCAGAACAGAGCATCCTGATAATCACAGACAACCAGCTGAAGGAGAAACCTGTAGAAGCATTTACCGATCTTTGGATCCTAATGACACATCATTCAATGATCTCTAGTTTATGGTCGACCTTCCTCGAAGATCCACACTTCATTTCATTCATTTTCCAGAGGGGTTCTATGCATTTAGGTCTGACCTAGCCGTGTTCACACGTTACATCTCTTCATTGGAGTTTGTGACTCTCTTTGGCCGACACGGAGGAATCTATTGTTCCAGAGATGATATATATTGATGTAATAGATCCTTAGGAAAGCAGTTATCAAGTTCAGATAGTTCTCATAATTTAGAAGATTGATAGTTTAGATTTTGGTACGAAGGAGCTTCAAAGCTTTATCTTGCGCATGTATGTAATTAGGCCTGTGAGCCCTAATTATAAGCCCGCATGTTGCCAGCCAATCTCTATTTGAATTCTAAGATATGTTGAATAACTGAATCTACATTTGCTTCATTTCTTTGAGTTGTTTCCGTTGTGTTTACTCTTGCTGCACATTCCAGACAGTTCATTCTGTGAACCCTCCAATCATGACTGCACCAGAATTGTTGAAATTCCAACCCTAGCTAATTGGCAAAATCAAATGGTAAGACAGAGAGGCATCATTAGGTTCTCTTCTCCTTTCTAGATCAATTAACAACTGTCAGGTGCATAGTTGTGACATCTGAAGAGAATTATGTTAGGGTGGTCCAATTGGTGATGAAGATTTGGGTTTTATTGATAGAATCAGAGAGTTGAATGCTACATTGGCGGCAACCTCTTCATCACCATCCTTCAACAGAAAGACATGATTGCCTTAGGTTCTGGCGGTTAAGGGATCTTTCAATGGCCCTAAGGGCTCTAAAATTTGGCATCCCTATATTGAAAGATGAGGAGTCATGGGGATAGCCCAACTGCCTGTGCTCAAGGAATAAAGGTCAAAAACAAAAGGCAGTTAACTTGAACTAACTGGGGAAAGTTTGAAATTGGTTCACGTTCTTTGACACAGCTGAATATTGTTGTAAAATTTTGAGGGAATCTTGATGTAATGCAAGAGACCCCCTTGTGTTATAAAAGGGTAGTGCTCATTTGTTTTAGGGGTTGGAAAATCTTTGGGAGTTTTGTTGCATTCGTTTGTTGTCATAGGTGTAGGGATTGAACATTTTCTTATTTCATTTTACTAGGAGTATGTACTCTTTGGTTTGAAAATATAAACAGAGTTCTTGTTTGTGTTAATCTTGTCTCCAATGTATGTTATAACAAATATTTGAATAAAGTAGCTAATGGTTGTTGTATTCTCAGTTGCACATTTGTTGTGATTCATTTGCTTCTTGTATTAGCTTCTATTCAAGCATAAGGATAAGTCTTTTCAGGGAGAGAATGATATCTATTATGACATAGTAGGATAACTAAGTATGAGATTTGCATAGAGAAGGATCTTAAATAGTTAACATCAGTATCAAGAAATTGATTGTTTAGAGAATCACCAGAATCAAATAGTATGTGGGTAAGGACATAAGTGAATGACTATGTTCTACCAATGATAAGTACCGATCTCAAATATACCCAGTTTCCCAAACATATCTACATTGAAACAATATATTTACTACATTGTTTAAATTATTCCTTACTATCTAACACTTTCATTATGACAACCTAATTTTAACAGAGAATGCATTAACGAGAATAGAGTCAGTAATCTATTTTCTTTCAGTCTTGCAGTGAAAGTTGATCTTCTATTTACAGACACTTTGATCATTCACGAGTCTGTATTTTGTATTAAGTGTCTATCAAAGGAGGACCCACCTAGGCTTTGCAGAGCCTGAAGAGCAGAGGAGATTGTTAGGTTGACAACACCTCCTATTCGTTGGACCATTTGCTATTGATTTGTCCTTAACTTGAGAAATATCACAAAGAGATCAATAGGGTACATTTTGGAGCACCAACATCTAGGACTACATCACATTACATTGGAATCCCTCTATCATGCTAGAGTCCATCTAGCACACTGTAGTCCTTTTTTTGCACTATCATCCTTTGGTCGTCAGACATTAGGCCCTTATCGACATTTCTCGGAGAAACTATCTATATAAAATTTGTTCCCCTTGGTCCGCAAAGACTTCCCATATTGATACTTTGTTGGCAAGTGTTGTATTTTGGAAATTATCCCCTCTTTTGCATTGGGAGGCATGCTTTAGCACAAATCAACCGAGTGTCAATTCAATTGGTTGAGACTTGAGTTTCCTAGTAGTTGTACCTCTTGTGTAAGGGTTTCTTGATGTGTGTGTCATTTGGCATCTTGTTTAGGTATGATGAGGGTACCACTCTCATCCTACCTCCTATGTTCACAAGAGAATAGAATCGAGGTCTAGTGACCAGTCTTCCTTGTGGAGGTAGTTCCACCTCTTTGGTCATCATGGTGACTTGTACCATGTCTTGTGAAGTCTTCTGGTTAGGCCACCAGGCTTGATGCATTAGTGATGGTAGTCTTGTGTGTCATTGTGCTTGTTCACGACATGGCATGAGTGTTGGTGTACAATGAAACATGTGAATATCACATTTACAATGCAAAAAAATTATTCATCCAGTGTTAGTTCAGTTAATGTCTTGGGTGAAAGCTTGGGGCATTACAATAATAGACAAATTGGAGACCACCACTGGTCTTACACTACATGACCTTATCTTCGATAAGAAAGTTGTATTGTCTGTACAATTTAAAATTACAAATTTATGCACAGCTTTAGAATTGTGGATGGACCTCTCTAATGCCCCAAAGCAAGGTTGGAACATCTTCATTCCCTATATGAAATGTGTCGATGGGCTTTGTTTCAAATAGAAGATATTAAGCAATAGTGTGCCTTGTGAAAAGATTGCTTCCTTTGTACGCAATCATTCTAACTAAGTGATTGGGCATATCTATTCTAGGATTCCAACGCAAATTCAATACATGGTGGCTTGGGTAGTATGAGGTTGCAATTGTTTTTAGCAATGGTGTTGTAAAAAAGTGTGATCATATTATTTTCTTGTTGCTAGTCATCATTTCAAGTTGTGTAGGCAGTCGATTTCAAAAGTGAATTTCATTGAAGGGCTACAAAAGGAACTCCATGTTTTGGATGGCACCAATTTGACATCCACAAGAGAGGCTCCTATTCTCTGAGTTATTATAAGCAGTTGTTTGAAAAATAAAAAGTAAAAAAGAAAAAGAAAAAGAAAAAATGCAATAAATTCTAACAATGAAACCCTCTGAATTTAGTTAGATAGCTACAATTTGAAAACTAATTTATGGCCGCTTGTAGCTAAATAAATTCTTAGTGGTGACAATTGTTTTTACAACACCACTAAGTGGCAAGTAACTAAAGTTTGACTTGCTAGTGGTCACTTGTCATTATAAACAAAAATAAAAAAATAAAAAAAGAGAAAAAAAATATATATACCACTAAAAATAATATTCCATTAAGAGACAAGAAATTACCTATGAAAGATAGTGACAAAGCTTGCATGGCCATTAATGGACATGCCTTGTGACAAGTTATGAACAAAATCAATGATATTTCTCATCCATGCCCTTCATAGAATTTAGGGTTGTCTTTCAAGGAGGTAGTAGCAAAGGAAGCTCCCAAAAGGCACAACACTGTCATTGATGACTTGCAACCCAAACATTGGCATTCCTCAAGCTACTTGATGCAGAAAGTGGCGGCACATAAACCTATTGGGTAGTCACTTCTTGTGGCTTCGAGTGAGAATACCCCCATTGTTGATCTTGGGGATACTATGTGGAGGAAGAATTACATAAAATATACTCTTTGATCTGCCACTTCCACAATTTTGGCCCAATCTGCTAGAGTTGAATAAATGGATAATAAAATAGTGGTGGCCTCTATTGGATTGGGAACTCTGCATCAGGCCTTATGCAAAGGGTTTCCTTTATGTAAATTATGAACATCCTAAGAATAGAGACATGTTGCTCCATAAAGGTCCCTGGGTTTGGGACAAATCCTATCTAGGAATGAAATTGTGGTACCTTGATTTTGACCCATTTATAGATACATTTACTACTACTCCGATCTGGGTGAGACTCTCAAATTTGCCATTGCACTTCTAAGGTTTTTCTTGCCTCCACTCCATTGGGAATTCTATCAAGAAATTCATCTTAGGCCCTTCATCTTCTAAAGCATAATCCTCCTTTACATGGATATTAGTAGAAATGGATTTCTTAAACCTCTACCAGCTAAGATAAGAATAAAGGTTGGCTCCCAAACTTGGAATTAAATGGTGGATTACAAAGGCATCATTTTTAGATGCAGACGTTATTATGCAACAAATCATAAGGTTGAGGATTGTTTAAAATTCTCTCCTCCTGCAAACAAATCTCATCCCCCAAGGCAAGCTACCTAGTGGAAAGGAGCTAATCTTAGCCACCAACATATTTGTCCTACTACAAAGAATGTTGTGGTCAATGCTTCAGCAAAACCAAAGAAGCCCAATGTTCTAATTTGCAATGGGATGAAGGAAAAAGAAGAAAAGATGACAAAAGGAAATAAACAAGCCTTGATGTCTCCCTTGGAGGAGATATCTTCAAGCCAAAAGTCTAACATCGAAGATTCATGTAGGGATATTACAAATGATTGGACTCCAATCAAGTAGGGGAAGAAGGCAAAATCAATAAATGGCAAGTTTCCAATGACATTGCACTCCCGTGATAAGTTTGGAAAGTAAGAACCACAGGAAAAATAGCCATAATTTGCTAGGGCTATCCCTATTTTTGGTGGTTTGTTTCTCTTTGCCATGGGTGATTTTGAACTTTTAGTCCTTTTGTTAAATTGTGATGTACCCCTGTTTATGGGTCTGATGCACTTTTTTATTTTATATTTTCTTTCATAGGAGTGATCCCCAAGATCACATGTTACCAACAACAAAAAAATATTCCATATATATTGTTTACTTGCTTCTATGATCTAATCATGTTCTAGGTACACCCAGTTGAATCTATGATTGCTTCACTCTATCTAAGTTCCTATTGCACCTCTTGTAGCTCACTTATAATAATGCTATAGCTTCTTGTAACAGAAATGGCTTTGAGCACCTATAGTAATAGCTACAGTTTGCTACAAACTATTTTGTTATGGATTCAGTTGAAGTGTTAGTTAAAAGTGGAGGAATCAATTATCATAAATGTGATCCATGAATGCTTCAGTGGGACAAAGATCTTTCTTGTTGCATTTTTTCATTTTTATTAAAGTTATTGGCATAGCTTCTATCGCCTTCCTTCTTGGATATTCACATTTGCTAAGTCACTTTGGTTACATGACCTCGGAAAACATTGACATGAAGCATTTCCTATTAGTAAACCATTCAATTTTTTTTCATTATTTTATCTTTTAACTTTATCAATGTTTCTTATTCTATTTAAATCATACAAAGCAACTTTCAAATCCATCCCCTCCTTGTTTCTGGAAGATGGTCAACCTTTTAAGTTGGGGGGAATACACAATACAATGTACTTATTGCCTTTGTTATCATTACCTTATTTTTATAATTATCCCTAATTATCACCTCATAGTATTCGTTGTCATTTACAATTATGTGTTGTCTATCACCTATAATTGTTTCTATTGCTTATCTTGCCACCCACTTGTTTCATTTGCTTCTACTCATGTGTGTGGAGATACAGTTGAATATGTAAAAATTTATAGACTTTAAGTTTCTTCTAAACATTGTGTAGACTTATTCAAACATGGTGAAGTTGAACCCATAGATGGTGCTCCACTGAAATGGACATTTGTGATACCTCCTATAGTAATAACAAAAAAAAATTAAAAAGAAAGAAAAAAACAAAGTTGGAGAAGGCATGAATATTCATAAAAGAAAAAAAAAATTGAAAGTTGGAAACTACTTTAAAAAAATAAAGAGAAACCATGGCACTTGTCATGAAGAGTTGATCGCAAAACTAAAGAACCAGTGTAATAATGATTTATAATATTTGAAGAAAAACAAAGGTAGAAATTATATGTGTCAAGCCTACAAGTTCAAACCAAAATTGCACGAAGATGTGCAATATGTTAATTTGGGAGGAATAATGAGGTTCCTATGTATCCATTTATCGCATATTGTAATCTCTTCCTATGCCATAATAAACACATTTGTACTCCTTTTTCATATCATATTATGTATTTTTACCATTTTTGTTGTATATGATTAAATAGAAATAAAAGATATTTAATTAGATTTTGAGGTAAAATAAGAGAAAAATAATTATTTGATTGTATTTACTAAAAATATCATCATTTCAGTTTAAGTAAACAAAATCCTATAGCAGCATACTAATGTCAGGCAAGGAAGTAGTACATGGCTATACAAACAATAAAATTGTTGATATTTATGTGGCTATAGAAGTCCAAATATTTAAAATGTTTACTTGTTTTAAGATTTTGTTTTTTATTAAGGTAAGAACCTAACAAGGGGTTGAGCCCTTTACAAACAAGGCCCCCAGGGCAAAACAAAACAACACCAGCCAAGTTGCAAGAAACAAAAGCCCAAAGGGGCAACCCAAACAGTGTACAGGATGCACACTGACAATAGAGAAACAAAGGCAGGGTGCAAAATGGAAAACAACTTGCAGAACACAAAATAGAGGATCTAAACAAGAGCAGATCCCGTACTAACAAACCTAACTCTCTTAGCCCGAGGGCGCAAATCCATGACAGATTTGGGGAGTCCTTTCTTCCTGCGCTGAACCACAGTCCATGAAACCTCTGAGTCAAATTCCTCAGAGCATGGCAAGAGGGGGGGTCCTCCCTAGCAGCAGCAGCAGCCAGAGAAGGCGCACACAATGAGGTTGAACTAGAAGAAGACTCGACCAAATGAGTAGCCGGGAGAGTTGAAGAAGAAACCTAGCCATGAATAGGAGCCGGAGAAGGAGATGACGTAGGGGCCACAACATGATTAGATGAATCAGCAACCATGTCCATAGCCACACCCTCAAGTGTCGCAGGGGGAACAGGCAAGGTATCCTGAGAATAGTTGTCTCCCTGAGAGGAGCCATCATCTAAAGAATCACTACAGTCAGGTGATCCATGAGTGTATTCTTCCACCAAGTTGCCACATTCTTACAACAAGAGTGAGGACAACTTGAGGCCAAGTGACCTATAGAAAAACATCTTTTGCATCTAAAAGGAAGGGCCTCAGTGTGAAGTTGTTGCGTCCAAGGCCATTCCCCTACCATCAACACAACATCTCCATGGAGGGGCTTGGAAATGTCAACGTCAACTAAGATTCGAGCAATCGTAGTGTGCCCCATATATGAAGTAGTAGAGTCTATCTTCAAAAAGTGACCAATAGCGTTATTGATCGCCTCATAACAAGAATCCTCCCAAAACTGAAGGGGGAGATTCAGAAGATGGACCCAAATTGGCCTGATATTAAGTGGCTCGGTAAGAGGGTTGAAGGACTGAGCCCAAGGTTTGATGGAGAGCGAATGCTCGCCCCACAACCAAACCCTACCATCCAGAACTAAGTCTCGCTCCTCTGAGGAAACAAAAGTTGCTATGAAAAAACCCCTAGCGCAAGGATAAAGTTCAATCTTACCATCCACCATGGGTTTCCACGAGTCTCTGACCCAGAGATGCAGATCAAGAAGAGAAGGCCACAACCCATTAAACCTACAGATCACTCCATGCTTCAAGTAGTACTCCTCATTCTCTAAAACCTCTGGCCCACACACTACCACAAGAGCAAAGCGGGTTGCAAGCAAGGCTTAGCCTTAGCTAGAGAAGAGCGGGCCCGAGATCCTACACCAATGATGGCCTCAATGAAGGATTTGTGTGGGCGGCCAAAAGACCCAAAGCAGGTCCTAGCCCCACCAAACACTACAGTCGTTGGGACACTAGACCAGAGCTTAGCTCATCGGCACCCAAGATAGGCACCTTGCCATCGACGCCCCCCACTACAGATTTTATTATTTAAGGTTTTGTTATTACTTTATTATCTTTTTATTAAGGTTTTTGGCTTAACAAACCCAACCATACTAAGCAAATGCTTGTTTCCACAATTTCGTTGTTTGTAATATGATATTGTGAAAAGCTCATGAACCTTCAAATCACTATGTAAATTTAGTATGCATATTTCTTATATAAATGCCTTAAGAGATGGCATGAGGAGGTATGTACAAGCTCAATAAATAATATACTTCTATTCTTCTTTAGGAATGTTCTATTCTGAAGCAAGTGTAGTTGCATGAGTTAAACAAAGATCATTTTCATGCACGAATACAAAACAAGGCCCACTTATGGGACTGTGTCTGTGGATGATCATTGGCATAGTTGTGTGGTTTTATTTCATTTATTATTGACGTGTTTGTGTTAATTGACACAAGGTTCAAACTGAACTTTATCCTTTGACATATTGTGAACTTAAATATTAAATCTATTCGATAACATTGTCCCATAATCTACCTTAGTTTCATCCTATCACTCACTAACTCATTTATTTTCACATAAAGAGTTGTGCCTTATGAACCATTCATTGTAGATCTACCTAGCTCATTCGTTTTCATGTAAAAGGTGTGTTTGCATTTATCAAATTATGTGATACATTTATCAAGATTTAATTGCATAGTTTTGAGTCTTATATCAAATTATGTAATATATTTTTTAAGATTCAATTCCATAGTTTCAAGTCATTCTTTATTGACTCATATCTCATGACTATAAATGGCCCACTTAGCCCTCATTGTATCTAGGTGATCCTTACAAGGGCAAAAGGATTCTTTGAAGGTTAGCCATCTTAGTACTATCGCTCGAGTCCTTGACCATAAAATTTATCCTACAATCAAGCTCACTTAGATTACCACCCTATTTGCAAAACCTTTAACAAGTGTGCCTTATGAACTGTTCATTATAGAACACCCTATCAAGGGGTGTGTCTACAATGCATCAAGATTCTATTGTAGTTTTTTGTAAATCTGTATTGAAATATTAGTTTCTAGTCAACCTCCATCAGCCCATATTTCAATAGTAGTTCCAAATAACTCATCTATCATGATCATGAATGATCCACCTAACATTCATTACATCTAGGTGATTCTCACACAAGTGAAGCACCAAAACTTCATGGGAGATCATCCATCAATACCACTCACACAATCAAGCCCACTTAGCTTGCTACCCCATTTACAAAACCTTGGGCTTGTCTTGCCAACCATTCAAAAGAGTACTCAAATGAGTGCTAAGTGTATTAAACAGGTTCCTAAGAAAATCACTGGTGAAGCACCAAACCTTCGTGGGAGGTCACTCATCCAATACTACTCACACAGTCAAGCACACTTAGCTTCCTATCCCATTTACAAAACCTTGCGCAAGTGTTGTCTTGCAAACCATTCAAATGAGTGCTAACTGAACCAAATGGGTTCTCAGGAACCACTATTAATCATCCCAATATATCAGCACATAATTTTTTTAACTCAAGATCAACAACACTCCACTCGTTGTAGATTTCCCATCTCTTAACATCATTATAAGATCTGCAGTGAGCTTCATTAGAGAGTTCATTGTCTGGAAGTACTATTCTCACACTTGCTAGGGTGTATCACAAATTCCTGTAAGATAAAATATTGCTTTATAGAATCAAAACACACCAGCAACACAACCATGGGTGCATCAAAAAGATGCCAAAAACAATGTATTTACTTGTAGAATCAACACACTCCCATGAAAAATCTCATCTCAATGCCCTTGCACAAATTCACCCCAAAATGCACATCCTGTACCAGGGACCTAGCATTTGTCGGCTTTTGTTTAGAACAAAATGAAACTTCAAATCACATTTTATATCCATCCTAACCTTGATTCATGAGCAAAAGGTACCATACTCTAGAAACCTTACCATCTAATGTTTAAGCTTTAAAAAACTATTTCAAGCTTTTAGAGAATGGTATTGTGTAAAGCCTCACAAATCATATAAAAGCATTTAAACCAACTCAAAAATAAATGAAATAAATAATCTGTTTAAATATAACATCGCAATAACCAAAATAAAAAGATGTAAATAATCCACTTAGACACAACTTTCAAAGATAAAAGATGTAATTAATCGACTTAATCACAATATCTCAAGTAAAAGATAATCTCATAAATGAATCTCAATGTCAATAAATCTTATATATTCACGTGCTTAGTCCAGGTAACAAGCACGATAAAATAATATACATAAATCCTTTGGCAAACATGCCATAATACATCCAAAGTAGGTACAATAAACAAGTACATCAATAATAAATAAATCAATACACTCTCCAGCTGCACAATCCAAGTGGTCCACCACCTGCAAGCCGAGAGATGGGAACATGGCCTAGGTGCTTTTCCACCCAACCATGAAGTATTTACACTTCCCCGGATCCCTTCCTGAAATGAAGAAAACCCAGCCCTGCACGAAATGTCTAACTACCTGGTAACAATTGCAGGAGGGAACACCCAATGCAACCCTGATGTCTGAATGTGCAATTCTAAATAATGAAAAGCAAACTGTCTCACAACAAGATGTGGCAGAGATATCAATAAATAAGTTTGCTAGACAATAAACATCTATTTCAATGTCATTCCGATTAGATTTAATCATTTAAGTAACCTAGTCAATTCTTGAAAATAGGAAAAGCCATCTCTGAATATCTACATTCAGCATCCTAGTCCCAAAAGTAACCCAATACATTCCTATATAAAAACTACTTCTTTCCCCAAGAAGCAAGAAAATAAGGAATCACAAATTCAATATTTCCAATAAATCAATTCAATCCCTTTCCCAAAACATCAATTAAGGAAAAATACATTTTCAAGCAGTGAACCATCTTTTGGTCATACATTCGTAATCATAAGTTTATCAATTTAATATAGTTTCTAATCTTGTATTTCAGTCACAGTGTCTTCAATAATAGTCATTCTAAAACATCAATTTACCTTACTGTCATTTCTGTGACAAGAAGTTTTTAAAACAATAAAAACAGCCTATAAGTTTGTTTAATTGACATAAACCTCAGGTCCCTATTTCAATCATATTTCCTAATAAATATTCATCCTTATTGCTTTCAGCAATTAGAGACAGGAATTATTTCAATCCAATTCTCTAACCAAAGTTCACGATTCAATCAAAATAACTTACTGTCAAAACTATGATAGGAAGTCCCAAAAACAACCGAACAGTCTTCCTGTCGAAACTACGACAGGAACTGTTGCAGAAAAGAAATGAAGTGAACAGAGAAAAGAATTAAATCAGTTTTTTGATCATGAATATAATAAACTTGGTTTTTAGCTTTCAAGGAAAATATAACAGTAGTTTATTCACTCTGATCTCAGTCAGTATAATATTATAAACAAGTTTTCCAATACAGCTACAGGAAGATCATATATATTGCTACAGGTATTTGCAGTCATGAAGACAGCTATAGGTTCTAAATTCTCAGTCCACAAGATAACAATGGTTTTGCCTACAGCAAATAAGTTTTCAAATACAAAGCTACAGGAACAATAAATTTTGCATAAGGGGTTGTTCATCTTAAATGGGTTGATTTGCTAATATATTCAAATTTCGGTGAGCATATAAAGAATACAATCATACCATTGTCAAACGGAAAGTTATCAATAGCCCTCTGGAGGTCAATTTATAGCTTTTCATCAATAGAATTCAAGATCTGAAATAACGACTTGTTTCAAGCAGTTTGGACAGGGAAAGAAATATGTTTTAAAACCATTGTTTCAGCTAAGATAAGATTAGGCGGCAGATAAGATAAAATGGGTCAATCCATTCAAGTTCGCCCAAGAAGACCCAACGACCTGGATGGTAGGGACGGCGGCCTATGAAGAAGCCAATGGCCATCAAAAGGAGTGGCCAGTAATCATACAAATCAGCCAATAAAACAAGCGGCCAAAAATAAAGATAGAAAGCTATAGTAAGCAGGCCGAATTCAAGAAGATTCAGACAGAGCAAGGGTCGACTCAAGCATACAACGCAGGCCAGAAGAAATAAACACTCATGCAAGTCGATTTTCATAATTCTACGACCTTTAAACAGACTTTTAATCAACCATCAGATAAATACCTAGATCGATTTACTTTGGAGAGGAGTCGATTTGCCAACCTAGTCACAGCACTTTCTGTTGTTGTTTCCTCGGAATCTCCGTCCTCTCTGCTCAGAAAACGACCTTCTGTTGCTCTATTTTTGTGTGGTAATTTCCTCCACTGAAGATCTCCCTCTTTTATTAAGATTATCTCCCTCTAATTTTGGCGATTAGGTTTAAAACTGGGGTTTTGAATTCTTGTTTACATGAAAATTTAATCTTTAAAAAGCTCTCCATTCTATTTAATATAAAATAAAACTTTTTAATAAAACTTACTGTCGCATGAATAACAGTAACTAATTTTTAATTCCTTCATTCTTTTAAAAAAATATATATATAATATTGTTATTTTTAATATTATTTAACTATTGTTATTAAAACAAAACTAATTAATTAAACAAGAAGAGAAATGCAATACAATATTGCATAATTTTATATATATATATAAGGAACATATTATCTTCCAAACATCTATAATATTGAAATAGAAAACAATTATTCATTTAATAAACTACAATACGTCATTTGAATATATTTTGAAAAGATATTAAGTTATAGTAATCACATCATGCATTTGAAAACGATTAAAAATCACGCATTAATACAATAAGAACCATTCACTAATGCATATGCAACTATGTGATGTGTGTGATTGCATCAGAGTAGTCCATCCATCAGTTCTTGTCAAGTGGCTAGAACATCTCTACCTCAACCATGCTCTCGTCTTCGACGAATACCTGCATCCATTTGCACTCAACTCGACGTCAATAGGTTAGTGTCTCCAAAACATAGTCGAAGCACATCATTATAATCATCTCTACAATATTCAATATTTAAAACAATTTCCAATTTTCATCAATATATCTCATAATAATTACCTCCACGTATGCAAAATTACTTAAAGTCAATCACAATAATTATTCACTAAACTAGAATAATCATATTGATCATAAAACAAGACGTAACATATTGTTTTCCCATTTTTAGTTCTAAGAATTTTCTCTTGCATTTTGTTTCCGCACCTACTTTTCATCATTATGTAATGTCCCTATTTGGCGTTTAGCCAAGTTTGTGACCAATAGCCTATTCCCTTGAGCTTCTGTAGGCTATCTAAGTTGGTTAGGTTTAGTTATTTGTGATGTTTTGCCTTGGCTTTGAGCTTAGTGATGTCTCGAGATGGTTGTGCAACTTTTAAATGTTTGATCAGGCTTCCAAATTGCTCTCCAAGATTCTTGGAGAAGCCGTCTATTTATAGTAAGTCACCTAAATAACATTGTTCTTCATCCCGAACATCATAGAAGACAGTGGTATGATTCATTTTGCAATTCGCTTAAGTTTGGAATTTTCCACAAAGTCGAGTGATTTAATGAGCTATTTAATTATTATTCTCACTTGAGTCTACTAAGGGTGAAAATGAGTTATAAAAGGGGAGTGAGAGCTCATTTGAAAGGAGGCTTTTTGGATTTTAGTATTGTTACTCTACCGTATTGACCTTGAGAGTTCTTCCTTTCCTTCTTGAGGACGGAACCCTCTTGAAGATGATCAGTTTTGGTGATGAAAGATCCACTCTCACTGGTGCATAATGGTTTCATTCAGAAATCACATTGAGCTAAATGGTTTTTGTTGTGTTCTAAGTTTTGGTGTTTGGAGATTGATGTTATATCATTTGTTGATAATGTTGGAGTGTCTTAAAATGAATTTGATGGATGTTATTTGAAGTTTTGTTGGAAGTAATGCAGATCATGCTCAACCTAGGCGTACCTTCCATCTTGGGCGTGGGAACTTATGAGCATTAATGAAGGGTTTTCACTTGCATATTAATATGGATAATTATCTTCATACTTGTACACCTACTTTCCATCCTGATATTTTCAGGCCGTACATTCTGCCATGGTCGTACCAGTGTGGAGATAGAAACATATTTTGTTGTGACTTTTGCTTGTCTGGGTCATTGATGATGATTGGATATATATATATATATAGCAATGTTAATATCGTTTCCATATCCTTGTTGGGAGTTTGTTGTTGAATCTATTTGGCAACCGTACATCTTGGAGTGTCGTACAAGCTCGAGGGATTATGTGTCTTTGGGGCAAGAACCGCTGCTATTTCTTTGATCTATTTTTCTTAGAGGGTGTCTCCAATGTTAGTAGATGGGTTTGGCATGAGTTTTGAGGAGATATAGCTTGTTTGGGGCTGTTTGAGGAATTGCACCATTGCTGTTACAGTTTCAGACCTACAACAAATTTATAACAGCATATAAAGGGGTTTCAATCAGGGTTCCTCAATTCATTTTATGTGTGATAGTTTGGGGTTCTCCTTGTGCTGATAATGTGTTTCTATTTCATTTATGTGTTATCTTTGAGCTAACCTGTTGCGGCGAATTCTCACAAGTGGAAATGAGGGGTACTGATCTAAATTGCATCCCATTCTTATATTGTAATCATTCAATTATGTTGCAATCACATTTGTAACCCCTGGATGGTTTACCGCCAATGTAGAGAAATATATTGTTTATCTTTTCTTTGTTCAATCACCCACTGAGTAAGTGTAGTATTCCCATTGGATAAGTGGATGCCTGCTAAAAAGCAGACGTCTATGTCTGCTCTTTAACGGATGAATGTATTAAGTTTATTTGCAAATGCTTTAATTTGTAAGCCAAAACATTGAATGCTCTCACCTCGCCCATTTTGAGAACTTGGTGCTCAGATGCGTGGAGGTATTCCATTAGTTGCATACATTGTTGTGCTAACTCTGCTGTGATCACTCGTACAAATCTGAAAAAAAATTGGGGTAACTTATTACACATTATTCCACAGTTTCCCATGAATTTCATGATAATCCTCCAGTACATGTACCTTATGACCATTTTCACCACTATTCCACAGATAATGTGGATAAATCATCTTCAGTACTACATGCCACTATCAGTTTTATTACTATAATGCATCTAATGAGAATAATTCATGTGCGAAACTTACAGAAAAGCAGAATACTTCTACAAAGACAATGTATGTTTAAGCAAATACAGAAATTTAATTTTAAATGTGATGCACTCAAGGATGTTAGTGTTTCACATTGGCATTAATGATTCCCGACATTAATGTTGATGATGATAAACCAATCAAGACATAATTTCTTTAAAGACTCGATAAGAAGCAGAAAACATTGCACTGCATATGATCAAGTCTCGAATCAGTCAGCTTTATCTTAAGATAAATTAACAAAATTTTCCTCTTTGATTACATTTCTTTCCCTGCAGAAAGTTGCAATGGAGCAGCTACAGGGCACTTCACTCACAAACTTTTCAATCAATGCCCAATGAGGGGATAATAATACTCTACGTATAAATAAAAAGGTCAAAAAGCTGCAACAGAACCATATAACCTGCAGTAAATTTAACCCTAGTTTCCAGCAATCATTCAGCAAGCAATGAGGACAGTATGTTGGAGGCACGGTGCACAAACTATCTTATTAATAATCCATACCACCCATGCCACCACCACCCATAGCTGGCACATCTTTCTCATCCTTAGGGATTTCAACAACAACTGCCTCTGTTGTCGTCAACAGTGAGGAGACACTGCAAAAATACCAGAAAACATGGAACCAAAGATACCCTTAGATTGCCAGTTTGTATGTAAATAGCACATTACACTCCAGAATGCTGTCAGAATATCATCACTAAGTAAGATAGTCATATTCCAATGACTAACATAATAGAAAAGTATTCTTACCTTGCAGCATCAACCAATGCTGTTCTAATTACTTTCAAGGGATCAATAATTCCTGCCTTGACCATGTCAACATATTCACCTGGTCCAAAAGCAGATCAAGCGCAAGGTTATTGTAATTTTTATTATAACAAACATAAATCAAAGTCAAAATTTGTATCTACAGAAAACTTCTTGTTACTGAACTCATAATGAACATCAGCAACACACATAAACCTAAATGTTCACTTCAAAAACGAATTGAAGATTTACAAAAAAATGAATATTTTTCTTCAGAAATTTTTAAAAAAACTAAATTGAATATTCTACTCACCTTTGGCAGCATCATAACCAAGATCCATATTATCTTGCTCCAGTAACTTCCCTACCACTACAGCACCCTCCACACCAGCATTTGCTGCAATAGTATATGCGCAAGTCTGCAAGAATATACAATATCCAGAATCAGAACTCTAAGGGCAGATGCCATATAGAACATTATAAAGTGGAAACTTCCAAAGCACATTGCATCTCACACCTTCACTGCATTCTGAATTATCTGCACTCCAATCTTCTGGTCAAAGTTTGCAGTTTGAAGTTTATCTAGCTCCTTTGATGCATATAGAAGGGCAACGCCACCACCTGCAGAAATAGAAGTTTTAAGCTTGAAATAAGCAATCATTGCTTTACTCAAAAGCTGTTTTCTGTCATAAGTAATCACATTTGTGTTAAAAGAATAGTACACCCCTATAGGCATGATGTTTACCTGGCAGAATACCCTCTTCCACTGCTGCCTTCGTGGCATTTAAAGCATCTGTAACTCTATCTTTCTTCTCCCCAACTTCTGCCTCACTGGCTCCACCAATCTACAAAAGAAAAGCAAGAATGATAAACTAAAAATTTTAAATAACATTAAATTCTTGTTATTCCTGTATACATAACTGTACTTGAACAGCAAATTAAAAGAAATCAAATTAACTCAAAACCTTAAGAACAGCAACTCCTCCCGACAATTTTGCTAATCTCTCCTGATACTTCTCTTTGTCATAGTCTGATGTGCTTGTTTCAATAGCAGCCCGAATCTGCTCGCCATGATGATTAAACACTTAATAAAGGATATGCATAAATTGGCCACTTTCAGTTAATATTTGCAAATGAAAAACAAATTATAATACATAGAAAAGGTAATATTATAGCATTTAAAGAGCAGCATACAAATTACACTCTCGTTAACACATACCTGCTCACATCTTTCCTCTATGCTCTTCTTGTCACCACCCCCATCAAGAATTATTGTATCATCCTTGGATACAGTTACCTATCACCACCATAACCAGATAAAACTTGAACATAACAATGCTGGCAAAACATTTGTCTAGCTGGGCCCATCCAGACCATAATAATTGAAAAAGCTTCAAATCCATAACACATAACCTCTCAAAAAATCTTATAATCAGTGGAAGGACTCACTACCAACCTTCTTTGCTGTACCAAACATTTCATATTCAACCTTTTCAAGCTTCATACCAAGTTCTTCTGTAATCGTCTGCAGAGGGAAACCCAATTGAAATCATCATTTTTGAACTAATTTCAATTAATCAAATCAATAACATGCATCTAAAACAAGGTTTATTCAATTCAACAGTCGAAATATTAAGATACTAAAAGAACATCCCACCAATTGGGAAACAACTAGTAGCATTATGGTACAACAAGAAAAGTATTATCCATATATTTTAATTTCTAAAACAGTTGATATAATAACCATTAAAACTAAATATTAATATAGATAACCCTTACGCATTTATTGGTGAAAACAAAAAGCTCAACATCAATACTAATTAGATGGCTTTAGAAAAAGAGATACCTTCCCACCAAATCAAACCCTAAGAAAAGAGATTTAAGGATGAAGAGAACTGACTTGGCCACCCGTAAGTGTGGCAAGGTCCTGCAAGTTGGCTTTCCTGTTTTCTCCAAAGCCAGGAGCTTTAATTGCACAAACCTATTCAGTACAACGGAAAAAACACAAACCAAGAAATTTTAACATTCTCCAAGGGTGATGTGCATTAAAGCATGGAAAAGCATGGAAGATGGTACAAAACTAGAAGTAAGGCATACCTTTACTCCTGCACGAATCTTATTTAGAATTAGAGTTGCTAATGCTTCACTCTCTACATCCTCAGACACAATCAAAAGTGGTCTTTGCTTCTGAATAAATAACATAAAATTCAGTTAGCATCCTTTAAGCGAAACAGGGGATAGGATTCATGAAAAGTAAATACAAGCAAACATTTCTTACCTTCAATGCTAGCTCCATTGCACGGACAACTGCATTTAAGCTTGATATTTTCTTTTCATGTATTAAAATGAAAGGATTCTCCAGTTCCTGTAAACAGTAAAAATAAAGTGAATTCATCTACATAAGAAGGGACTCTAAAAGCATTCCAGTAGAGCCGTAAGAGCAAAGTTGCCAGAGCTTCAGTATGCATTAGCAATAGGAATACATGAGACTCCAAACAGAGTAGGCATTGCAACAAGGTGCTGAACTAATGCAAAGGCTCTCGAAGATAACCAATGCTAAGTATTACTCACATATTTCTACAATATATTATCAAGAACAAATGCCAAATTAATACTCACACATTTCTGGGTCTTCTCATTTGTGATAAAATATGGAGATATATAACCCCTGTCCAGCTTCATTCCTTCTACAACCTCTAATTCATTGTACAATGTCTTCCCATCCTGCAGAAAGGTGATTCAACTTTGAGTAGCAAAAACAAGAGAGTTTCAACAAATTTACTTATTAAATCTGACTGGACTGTCACATAGATGCATTTTTTAGTTTTTACAGATTGCCATCATCAAGCAACAAGGGTAATTTGACTTACCGCTATAGTTATGACTCCTTCCTTGCCAACTTTTTCCATTGCTTTGGCAATTAATTCGCCAATCTCTCTTTCCCCATTTGCTGAGATGGTACCCACCTGCTCTCAAACATGCAAGCCTTCAGAAACATAAAGTGATTGACACGTAATCATAGCCAGAATAAAACAAGTATAATGTAAAGAAATATGTTCATGCAGAAATGACTTGATTTTGATTAACATACTTCAATAACAGTTCCACAATTGTAATACTCCAAACTTTTAGTCAGAAGAAAATGTGTCTAATAACAGTCACATATTTACATGCCTGTGCAATTTCCTCAGATGTGCTAATCATCCTTGCTCTGCTTCTTAAGTGTGTCACAACAGCATCAACTGCCATGCTGATACCACGTCTCAAGTCCATTGCATTCATACCAGCTGCAACAGACTTACAACCCTCTGCAAATATTGCTCGAGTAAGAATGGTAGCACACGTTGTACCTGCACACAATAGAATGTGCTTAAGCATAAAAGAACCATAGTTAACCCATACACTTATTTTAACTTTTCTAATATTTTCCCATATTTCATGCATGCATGCATTATTTATATCCCTGTGGCGTTATTTGATCAAATGCAATTGACAGATGTATAATCAGTCTTGTCAACATCTTCCACTATTCCCAGCTTTAGGCATTCTTTGAGCTTTTGTTCCAGGTTTGGAGATTTGTCACTGATTAATTCAAAGTGAAACTTTGTAGGGAGTTGATTTCAAGGATAGACAAGAAAGTAAAATTAGGCAGTCCACAGAAGGCACATGGGTTAAACTTATTTTGCTAAATGCTTTAATGAGGTATGGCTCTAGGACCGTGGTTGGTACTAGATATGCATAGAATGGTCTAATAAATGTGATTTCTACAGAATGGCCAAAAATAGGGGTTCTTGATGACCAACATAGACATGTTCGCAAATGGCAGTGCACAAGGGCACACAGCCTATTTGATAATAGGACTTCATAAATTTCATATTTTGTTGTGGTAAAGGGCTGCAATCACTGCTAGATTTGCACAAATAGGCTTGCTGTAAATTTCATGTTCCACCGGGTTCCTCGGGCAGATACAATCACTGATGGCAATATGGGTTTCCAGTACGAATAAAATTTTGTCCAGATTTTGATAATGGCAAGGGAGAATGACTGATAAACATAAAAAAATTTAGAGCTTTTCTTATATAAAATTAAGCATCTATAAACAATCTAAAAATATTAACATCCATAAAATGGTCATTGCAAATTTGAAATGCCATAAATTAAAATATTTCATTCCTATTCATGCATGTTAAAATGAAAATATGAATATCTGACATAATAAATTATAGTGACAAATGTAACTCTATTGAGTCTTAGGTCTCAAAATGTCCAAAAAAAACAAGCATATCCAAGACATGAAAAAATGCCAAGCAAGGAGAAGAAAGTTCAATCATTATACAAACACTCGTTATCAGATTCGCCATTGACTCTTTTTCTTTTGAATTTGTATTTTTCTATGTTTTTAACCATTGCTCCAATGGTCAACAATTTCTATGGTTATGTGGGACAGTTTGAAGCCTTCTAGAAGTGCCATGGATGTTCCAAGCACTTGTAGGAGTCCCCTACTCGGTATTAAAAAGGAAGAAGCATCTGAAATCCAAAGGGAAGCCAAATATTTTCAAGGCAGCTAGAGAACCCTCCCTGGTCATTGGAGACAGCAAAGGAACCTCTCGTCCCCATCCCCATGCCCCCAAAATGGCAGGGTATTCCAAAATAGAGATTTGGAAGAAGGGTACATGTTCTCTTGTGTATGAATGTTGAAAAGTCCTTGGAGCTTTTTAGGCTATGGCTAAATGCTGGAATGCATTAGCATTTTTAGCCAGTTGCACCTCACTCTTATTTTTATTGTTTATAAATATGAGGATTAAAACTGTTTCTCTCAGACTAAAAAACAATAGTCAGCAATGATGTCAATATATTTACAACTCAAAAAATCAAAAAGTCCCAAAACGCAAATTTACCATCTCCTGCAGCATCATTTGTTGCACTGGCAACTTGCTTCACAAGGCTTGCACCAACATTCTTTAATTTGTCACTGAACTCAATACTTTTTGCCACGGTAACTCCATCCTTGGTAACTTTTGGAGCTCCGTAGCTTTGTTCAATAACCACAGTTCGGCCCTTCATAAATCAAAAAACAACATAAGAAATACTCAAAACACAATATGCAGCATGGATACTTTCATGCCCAACCCTGCTAAACAACACCACTAGCATGAAATTACTAGAATTTTCAACCACATATTACCTTAGGTCCCATTGTCACTTTCACAGCATCTGCAAGGAGCTCCACTCCCTGCAACATTGTAGACCGAGCTTCAACCCCAAATCTGATCTCTTTTGCAGCATAATTTCTGCTCCAGCTGAGCCTGCTAGCACCCTAATCATGAACATCATAAATACAATTAGAATGAAAACTGAAATTTGAAGTGCACCTTGCAAAATGTCAAAGGTTTTGATAATCATGCACTTTTCCATTTTCCACTCTATAAATATTTACAAGGCCTTCCTGTTTTAAAATAAATCTTCTTCTGATCCTTATATAGCTGAAATCAATATCTAAGGCTACATTGCAATTTGATTACTAACCTGTCTGTAGCCACTCCTGCTTCTGCAGAAACATGAAGGAAAAGGAAATGTAAGTAAACAAAGACAACAAATGTGTATGGTCATGAAGAAGTAATTACGTGAAAATACTCTGCATGTAGAAGTTCCTTTCATCACACAACTTATGCAAGGAATACAATAAAATCTATTAACAAGTTCCCTTAGAATAGCTCTCACGTGTTCGGTAGGTGAAGAAATTCAAACTTCCCCAAAGTAGTAACGCCTAACCTAAATTGACTTTCAAATTGTCAGACATTACAATTTGAAACCGTGACACTAAAATTTACTATATCACCTAAGTAAAATGATATCTAGTAGACAATTAATACATTACATTTTCAAACTGTGATATTGACTTTTTTCTTAACCAAGCAAAGGCGAATGCAATTTAGAAGACAATTCATAAATTACATTTTCAAACTAAGATAGCAATTAAGCCTTGTTTCACGTATAACAGTTTGAGAACCACTAAATGCAGACACCCCATTGTAAGGAGAAGCACTTCATCAATTAGTGACATTTCAAGTAAAAATATAGACGGACAGAAAAGGGTTACCAAGATGTTAGATTTAAAACTGAGTAATTGAGGTATAAATTTGCCTGACGAATCAATCATCATTCAAGAATAAGTAAAAAGAAGGTACTGGAGAAGCCTACATGAAACCCCGTAAGAATCAAAAGAAGAAAAAAAAAATCAAATCCTGTGATTAAATTAGGAGCAGACTTTGAGCAGGAAGTTTACAGCACCCACTATGATGATTTAGAAAGCTTGTTTACCATATGTTAGTCTACACTTAAATGACTTTTGTCAAGATACTTTCTCCTTATACTTTTGAACACAGTGTCCTCATAAACTACTACTTTAACCTGTTTTCCGTAATGAATGCCCCTCCATGAGAGTCTTGTCTTATTAAATATAAGGTTTAAGATCTGCGTTCCCCTGAAGTATGCGGAGTTCAAGGTTTATGTTCCCCTGAAGTCTATCGTCAAAGTATAATACATTATGCATTGATACCATAGAACATGATGTATTTCCAAACTTACCCAGGCAATTCAGTGCCAAAAGATTCGTATGAATCAATATCAATTTCATATTAACTAATTATAGATAAAGCAAGTTTAAAACTTCGTTCAAATACCCAAACCTCATTGTATTTATGTATGTGAATCTAAACCTGAAATGCCCATTGAAATATCATCCATGATAGACATAACAAATCAGGTCAGCAAGTGTAGGTACCGAAGATACTAGCCATAAACCCCATTAAACATTAAACCCTAAACCCTACTGAAACAGAGCATAGACAGTATACAACTAAAAAGATAGCAAAAGCTCCAACCTAATGAAACATTATACCACTGACCATTGAAGAAAAAACATAAAGCCTTTTGAAGGCTACTGCTACTTACCCAACTTTTGAAGCGAGTGCAGCAGCTGCTCTGTACATTCTGATATGTAGCAATAATACTGCAGAGAAAGAAAATACTTCAATATGAACTAGATACTCCTCTACGCGCACAGGAAACAGAGTATAGAGTTTTTCTTCACAGCCTAGGCTAAGATCACCTAGACTGTGGATCTTGTATAATGAAGCAGGCAAAGAGTCTAGAAGTCTCTATTAGGGCTTCGGTGTGGCTATATTTTTTATGTTTTTTCTTTAGGATTTCTAGATTAATTATTTTCTGATTAAGAGAAAGTTTCTAACTCTATCTGAGAGAGAAACGTAATGCTCATTGCAATCAGGGCTGAAATTTGATGGCCGTATGGCCGTATTTAGGTATTTTTACTGTAAGATTTATCATATGAAAGGAGAGATTTTGGATAGACTATCAAAATTTACATAGAAGAGTGATGATATATATATTTGGCTAAGTATAAAATTTAACTTATACTAAGGTATGTCATAGTATTTTAAGGGCACCTTTGAATGGATAACCGTCATAAAAAATTTGCTTGACAGGGAAGGTCGACCGTCAAATTTAGGCCTTGATTGCAATACATCTAAGCGTGTACAAGCAATCGAACCTGATAGTAATGTATAACTAAATATATATTTTTAATTTGAAGTGGATTGAAAGGTTCTAGCGAATCTTTTTTGAAATGAGTTTTCTTGTTTAAACCTTATTTAAAATAATTTATTAGAATATAATGGTAATTCTTCTTAAGTGTTGAAGTACTTTGATAATAGTTTTAATGGAATATTCAAGTTATTCTCAATCTACATTGTATGCAAGCAATCTTCTTACTTTTGAGAGGTAAATATGCATTATCCTTCATGCACACATATTGTTGGTACATGAAGGTGGATGAATGAATGAATGAAAGATTTTAATAACGTCCACGAGACAGATCAGTCTAAGGGACCCAGAATACAACGAATCATTGCATTTTCATAAGATAATGAAAATCAACAATATAATGAACCCTTCATACGAGCAATCTATGTTCTCGATGTTACTAGATTTTCTAAAGGTGTTCACTAAAGGAGCTCAAATTTCTAGACGTGTAAGGTGCAAATTCATTCTAAGGAGTTTGGAGTGCATTCTAGAGAGTTTGGAGTGCATTCTAGAGAGCTTGGATTGCATGTACATTGCCCTGTACAAAAGAATTGATGCGAAATTTAAGTCACTTTAAGTGTTTCTTTTTCTAAACACATAACATGATTATATGTGTACTCTAATTTCTTTTTGATATGAGCGCAAATTTTAATCTCACTCATAAGTTTGTCATGTCCCCTTTTTATGTATTTCATGTTGGAGGAGATATTTTCTAATTCAAAATATATTCCTTGGGCTAAGATATGGAAACTGGAAAATAATTATATCTAAAATTGGTTATTTGGGTCTGAATCATTTATTAATTCTTATTTATGATAAAAGGGGTCAAATAATTAATTTAATATTATTATTTTGGATTACTTGCCCAAGGAAGGGCGTGGGATTTCATGTGAGAAGATTTGTAACCTCCAAGTTTAGGTGGGAGGCTATTATTAGCAAATTCCTTGGCAATTTTTATGACAACTTGCATGCATGGAGTTATTATTTAATTTTGGTGGGGAAAATTGCAACAGTCATTATGGTGGGCCTATTTTGGAGGGAAATTGATGTAATAATATTATTTAATTTAATTTTCCAAGAGGGGGTCGTTTGGGTTTGTTCCTTTATTTATTTGCAAGCTAAAAACACATTTGAAGCTATTACAGATTTGACAGTTTTCTCACAGAGCTATTTAGCTTGTGGATTTCTTAGTGGGCATTGGACCATTGGAGTTGGAAGTTTGTGAACGGGAGACCATACGCTTCAAGTGATCTGAGAACGGGATCTTGAGGATTACAGAGTGCAATCTCATACAGAGGTTGCCATTGAGTTGAAGGATTGTAGCAGTTTCAGTGTTTGTTTGCAGGATTAGCTAGTTTGTGCCTTCGGTGTTTTGTGTTGTTGCGGGTCATTGCATGTTATTGTAGAAGATGTATTTCATCCATTTCAGAGGTTTGGATCAGCTTTGACATGTTGGGTATTGTTGGTTTGATCTCATGAGTGTTGCATGTGTAGTGTCTATGTGTTGAAATACACATTGGGTAATCCAGTTTGTGTGCAGTTTGCAGTTGGTGTTGTGGGTATTATTGCATAAGTTTGTTGTTGTGCATTTTCCATTTGTATCAAACCTGTTATCAGGTGTTTATGACAGAAAAATCAAATAAATTCACTTTATGGAGTTTACAATGATTTTGGGTGTTATTTGGTGTTCTTAGTTTTTGTGGGTTTAGCATAAAATTTGATATATGAACTTGTATTGCTTGTTGCTGTTGTAAATCAATGTCTCAGACCTGATTACACGTTATTACATCAAAAATTTAATGCAAAAACATTTTGGAGAAGTTACATGTTTTTGGGTGTTATTTCTGTGTAAGACTAGCTAGCTAGTCTACTTAAATTTGATGCAATTTTTGTGGAGTTCTTCAAATTCATTTTCAAATCTGAGTTTATTAATAAAATTTTAGTTTGGCTCATTACAGTGGTATCAGAGCAAAGATCTTTCCAGTCTACAGGGTATTGAAGTGTTGATGTGAATGATGGGAAGTTTCTTGGAATCACTATTTAAGAGCATGCGACAAAATGATGTAAGAGAACTTTCTAAATGGTATGAAGAATATCAAGGTTATAAGGACCTTCTATCATTTCAAGAATATTTGATATTGCTAGGAATAACTATACCTATGGAAGAGGAAACCATTAAAATTTTTGACAAATACCTAGGAGAACCTGAAGATGTCAAAGCCACATAATCATTTGACAGGGTTTAGAAGGGAAGAAGAAAAGTTGAAGGAGGGTAAAGAACCAAAGATAGTGGTAGAATCACCTGAGTCACAAATTCAAGATATGGAAGAGATGGTGATGGTGCAGTATAAAGAAAAATCAGATTTGCGAGAGATGGAAAGGAAGCAAAATTTGAAAGAATCCACCATTCAATTTGAAAGAAAACATGTTGGAAACAAGGCAGATAACTGAGAGGGGGGTGAATCAGTTATCTCAAATATATTAACTTTCTTTCGTCCTTTAACAATTAGTGCAACATCAAAACATATAAGCATACATAACCATGAGAGCAAAAATAAAATTAACACAAATAACACAAGGATTTTTACGTGGAAAACCTTGTTAAGGGAAAAACCACGGGGTGACTAACCCAAGATTGTATTCTCTGTTAAAAGAATAAGTACAAAATGGCACTTGCCAATTAGGGCTCACTGCCCGAGCACACTGCTCACAAGAGGCACACTGCCTACAAGAGACTCACTATATACAGAGTTTATAGAAGGTAACCAGGTGTTTGAACTGATGAGAGGCATCCACAAATGCTAAAGTTCAGTTCTGGTTAGGCTCAATATACTGATCTAATGCACTTCATTCTTCCTCTGCTCTAGTGTTGCTGCTCTATTACATACCGGACTTGGATTGTTGCTTCCACCCTTATCTCTGCCTTTCTTCGCACCTTATTTCATCACATCTATATTTTCACACCTTCATACTGGAATCCATCGGATATATATATCTGCACCAAAGATTTCAACAACTTTCTAGTCGGCAATCGGAATACTAAAGATATCTACAACTTATTGATCTGTTGGTTGAATCCATGCTTGATATGTGATGCGTATTAAAATCATAGACATTGAAGTCGCCAATCATGTCGGCTAATATTGTATGATCCCTCAAATAGCTTGATCAACATCAATTACTCATCTGGATTGAAGTCTGATACTCTGTCGGTTAGTTCTTCCTTAGTCTGCTCTGCCTATCTGGAACCCAACACTTAGATGCTTATATCTTTTTCATGTTTTCTCACTGGAGGCTCAATCTCTGGAATATAGTAGTCATGATACTCCTCTTGACTTGTCCAAGTCCGCAACTTGCTGAGTTACACCATCTGAGAGATCCAGACCTGATTGTCGGACCTTGTTGCATGCTCTGTTCTTGCTCACCGGACCAAAACAATCTTCAATCTGTCTTCCGGTATAGACATACTATGTGCTGCGGATGTGTGGGATAGACTTTGCTGCCATCAATGACAACAATCATGAAGCCACATAGTGTCTCTTGCCAACAAAAAATTCTTTGGTAATAAAAGATGCTTTATTGACTTCTAATGATTGTACATGTCAAAAGAATATTGATGAAGTCAAGGAGGAAGTATCACTTGTTGAATATAAAAATGAGGGAGTTGTTGCTCAAAAATCTCCAATAAATCTTCAAAAGATTAAATCAATGCTACATAAGGGAGATTCGCAAGATATTAGTAAACTTGAAGTTTTTGAGTTATAGGGTGACCATATTAAGAGGCATGCACATGAAGAAAGCTCTTCACCAGACACAATGTTGGATTTCAACTTGCTGAAATTTTTGGATCACTAACTAATGGTATGTCGTTTGATTATCTTCATGAGTATAGCTTGTGGCATGAAAGTAGTAATACTAGAAAAGATTTGATGCTTGATAATTTATCATTACAATTTCCTTGTAATCATGAAAAGCATCATATGGAGGATGAAATAAATCAAAATTTCTCATACATAATGGTGTGGGATCCTGGTGCTTTATCCAAAGAGCCACAAAAAGAAGATATTGAGGAGCAGATAGAAGCTAAAATTTTTTATGGGTTCAATGTCGTAGCTGCAAAGGTGTTTTCTAGTTCAAAATCCTCAACTTCTAGTTGTATCAGAGTAGCACAGTGGAAGCATGATGGTGTATCCACAACTTTTAGTTCTACAAAAGAGGATGAATTCCTTGATGGCAACCCAAGGTATGAAAAATTTTCTCAATTTTTAGATTTGTTGCCTCTTTCTATGCCAATACAAAATTCTTGTCACCAAAGGTAGCATGCTAAAAAGGAGAATAGGGTAAGAGATACAATTTACAAAATAGGGCATGTAGATTCATTGATTCAAATGCAAGATTATTTTTGCATTTGGGATCTAAGTGAGGTTATGAAAGGAAAAGAGGATAGAGGATTTGATGTCATTTTTGAGTCCTTCATCTCTTGCATGGGAATGGAAAGGAAATTCATGAAGAATCATCAAGGTTATTTTGTAAGTTCTAATGAAGTTGTAGGAGTTCAATGTTTGCAATTCATGAATTAGTCCTTGGAACTTAATTCTACAATTGAAGACAAAGGTATGATGCTTGGCATACTCCATGGTCTTAGAGAAGAATTCATTCTTAAAGGGACTACTCATAAAGGACAAGCTCTATGGGCATCAAGTTGTGTAATGAAGGAGAGCATGCAAACTATTTTGTTCTTTGGTAAGCAACATAACCTATCCTATGTTATTCAATTGCTTCCAAATCAACAAAAAAAGGGTGCTCAGAAATATGTTCCTAGAATTGTTACTAGATAGAATATTGCAGCATATAGATAGTACTTGGAAAGAGCAACAGGAATGCAAACTTATGGAAAGGGATTTCCACCATAGATGGTTTATATGTTCATATGCGAAGGTGCAAAATAATGTGGAAAAGTGCAGCAAACTTATTGTTGGTAATTCTTTAGGAAGACCACCTAATGAAGAATGTAATAATGTGGTTCAAGATGAGGTTTCCATATGGAATGTGGTGATGTGTGGAGGCTTCATCATTCCTAATTCTGTGAAAGCTCAACTTATAGATGAATCATGGATTGAAATCAAGGTATGCATTATTTTTGAACTAGTTAAGGTATATTTTCATAATGGAGTTTGCTCTTTGTTGCATCAACCTTGTATGGTGTTTATACTCACATATCTGAGTTTTTCAAGAAGTATTAAATACCATCACTATTGTGAGTTAAGAATTTGTGTTGAGTATCTTCCTATCTTTGAAGGAGTCATCATAGATATCGGGAAGTCAAGATATAAGCATGGTTATGTTACTTCAATGAACAAACTTCATACAAGAGTGTTATGTGGTATTAATGCTATGTGTTACTATGGTGTTTATTCTCCTAATTCATTCCAAGCATTGTAAACTATATCTTTTCAGTTTGGGCACTTTTTGTTGTTGCTAAGGATTGACTATGCAGGGAGAAAAATACACTATGTTATTTGGCAGTTTGGTCTAGTTTGTATGCAAATATTTCTGATTTTGTTATAGAAGTTTGTGGTGGTGATTTTATGCTATAGTAGATCCCTTTGTTGTTATTTCCTATTAGAGATCAAAAATTATCAGGAGAATATTGCTTGGAAGTCTGCAAAATAGCTATTCATCATCAATGTTGTTTTACTAACTAGTCACTATGGAAATTCATATGTATACTCAAGAGTGAATTGGAAGGCACTTGTGGATAAAGGGTGGAGAAATTTTTAGATGATAGGTTATGCTAGTGATGTACTTTCCACTATCATTTTGGAAAGTGTGTTGGGTGATCATTATGTACTAGTGAATGGACACAAAAGGTGCACAATCTTCTACCCAAATGAACTTTTGCTTGCAGATTCATTTTTTGGGAAATGGTTGAGTATTTGCTACTGTTAAATGATGTTAATTGTTGTTCCTCAATAGTACTATTGTTGTTCTAGAACAGATACTAAAGTTGCATCTAACATCCTTCAAGATGAGGCAAAGTATGAAACAAGTAGTGATGATTTCGGCAGGGTGTATCTTCACAATGTGAAGGCAAAAGAGGTAATTGTTTCAAAAATTTATCTTTGATGTTATGGAGGATGTATGGACTGCTATAACAGTCCCATACACTGTAAAAATCAGAATTATATCATTGTAAGGGGTTGCAAGAGTTTCTAGTTTAACTTGTCTCGTGACAGTGCACATACACTTTGGGAAGGACAAGCTAAAAGAAAGGGGTTGTTGATTGAGGAAGATGCAAGGCATACTACAAACCCATAGGTAATATGGAATATTTGGCTGTACATTAAATATTTTTGTAAAAATATCACACAGCACAAGTACACTTCTCATATATTTACCAAGATGTTAGGAGGGAAGATGGCCAAAACTGCATTTGGTGAGTCTACAAATCAGTGAGTATTGGGGAGAATGCACCAAATATTTGTACATCCAAGAGCCTAGCTTATATGGACACTTCTATTTGGCACAGGGCATGGTCACTAAGGAATCAAAATCTCCAGGTTTGCACTGTATTCTTTGGCAAGAGTTGTCTCACTTAACAAGTATAGGATCGAGGCTTTTTGAGCAGTATAGCATGACTTATCACATTGGCACAATGGTTCTTGAGCAATCTGAGTCTACATTGCTTGGGGACAAGCAATCTTCGAAAGGAAGGACTTGTCATGTCCCCTTTTTATTTAATTCATGTTGAGGAGATATTTTCCAATTCAAAATATTTTCCTTGGGCTAAGGTATGGAAATTAGAGAATAATTATATCTAAAATTGGTTATTTGGGCCTGAATCATTAATTAATTCTTAGTTATGATAAAAGGTGTCATATAATTAATTTAATATTATTAAATTGGATTATTTACCCAAGGAAGGGCATGGGATTTCATGTGAGAAGGTTTGTAACCTCCAAGTTTAGGTGGTTGGCTATTATTAGCATATTCCTTGGCAGTTTTTATGATAGCTTGCATGCATGGAGTTATTATTTAATTTTGGTGGGGAATCTTGCAACGGTCATTATGGTGGGCCTATTTTGGAGGTAAATTGATGTAATAATATTATTTTATTTAATTTTCTAAGAGGGGGTCATTTGGGTTTGCTCCTCTATTTATTTGCAGGTCAAAAACACATTTGAAGCTATTACAAATTTGACAATTTTCTCACAGCGCTGTTTAGCTCGTGGATTTCTCGGTGGCATTGGACCATTGGAGTTGGAAGTTTGTGGATGGGAGACCATAAGATTCAAGTGATCTAAGAGCGGGAGCTTGAGGATTACAGAGTGCAATCTCATACAGAGGTTGCCATTGAGCTGAAGGATTGTAGCAGTTTTAGTGTTTGTTTGCAAGATTAGCTAGTTTGTGCTTTTGGTGTTTTGTGTTGTTGCAGGTCACTGCATGTTATTGTAGAAGATGTATTTCATCCATTTTAAAGGTTTGGATCAGCTTTGACAAGTTGGGTATTGTTGGTTTGATCTCAGGAGTGTTGCATGTGTAGTGTCTATGTGTTGAAATACACATTGGGTAATCCAGTTTGTGTGCAGTTTGCAGTTGGTGTTGTGGGTATTATTGCAGAAGTTTGTTATTGCATTTTCCATTTGTATCAGACCTGTTATCAAGTGTTTATGACAGAAAAATCAAATAAATTCACTTTATGGAGTTTGCAGTGATTTTGGGTGTTATTTAGTGTTCTTAGTTTTTGTGGGTTTAGCATAAAATTTTCTCTCTGAACTCATATTTCTTGCTGCTTTTGTAAATCAGTGTCTCAAACCTGATTACATGTTATTACATCAGAAATTCAATGCAAAATCGTTTTGGAGAAGTTTCATGTTTTTGGGTGTTAAAATGTGTAAGACTAGCTAGCTAGTCTACTCAAATTTGATGCAATTTTTGTGGAGTTTTTCAAATTCATTTTCAAATCTGAGTTTATTAATAAAATTTTAATTTGGCTCATTACAAAGTCAAAATTCATCTTGTTATGTAGCCCATGGGTCCCACAACCCCAAATTTATTCACATGTGAACAATTATGAACTACGATCAAATGAGTACATTAATTATTTTTCCACCAAACTATTAGGTACATGAATATTTATACAAATTTGATAAAGAATCCTACTTAGAAAACAAATCAATTGCATCAATGTTGGTTTGCATGTAAGTCATGAAACAAATTTATTTAGCTTTGTCAAGCACACATCCATTGATAATGTCGAGAAGGTAATGCCTAAAAGAAGCCACCATTGTGATTGGTGGAGCCATCCAACTAACCAAATATAAGTTATTCCATTGGGTAACAAGTGTGGTAGCCACTAACAATATTTTGTGGTTTACTACCATGGCATGCATCATGAAGGCCGAAGTGTAAATGTGGAAATAAATGTTAATGTCAAGTGGCCTCCAAAGAGAGAAGTGTGCAATGAATTGAAACTCATAGCTGGTTTTCTAGGTGGAAATAGACATAGTGGTCAACATTATGGGATCATGATTTGAATGTAGGTAATAAGGAATGTATGCTTCCATTTGAAGTTCCATGGGAAAAAGCACACTAAAGAAGTAGTAGCCAAAGTTGGAGTTGCTTCTACCCACAAAGACTCATTCGTCTAGAAGAACATTTACAATGGAATGGAAGATAAATTGTAGAGATCACACTCCAAGTTTAATATCCAAATTCTATAATTGATTGTCGAGCATTTTTATACAATCCAATCAACTGCATGGCCATTCAACATCATCAAATAACTAAACAATCCTAACCTAACTATTTAAATTTATTATTATCAACTCAAGTGATTATTCAAGTCTAATTATTAGATTACTTATGTATCTTTATTAAATTCTAAAATGAATCACATTATTGTAAGGTTTACATCATTTCCTACAAGTAAATAATTAGATATTACTTTAATAGTATAATAATCATAAGATTATTCTTGATAGCATAAATAGTCCTAATAATTTTTAGCATAGTGATATTAATTATGATATTTGTGTATCCTTGGAAAGGAGATGTCGCCACTGTATAATTTACATTTTGATGATGCATTTATAAACTCCTTTGCCTTTCTTGGCAAAGTTATTGCTATGGGATCTAGTTGAAACAATGTTACTTGTAGAAACTCCACTGATGTAAGACATGGTAAGCAGGGTGAGGCCATGTTTTGCAACTACTTTAATCGTGTCTCTAATGAGCATTCCAACTTTCATAGTGATTGTCATGGCCTTGTTATCACTTCTATGATAGAATCATAATTTCAAATTGAAATATGAGTCATTTGCTCTCCACATAAATGAGTTTTGGGATGTTGTGAGCATGTTTGCTCACAACTCTAATATTCTAGTTGCATTGAACAATGTGGGAGATAACACATAGGAGTTGGGCTTCTAAAGTGGGTCATGTTACACTGGTTGCCCTACATATGAATCGGTCCTCCCATATGCCCAAGTAATTGTAGATTTCACATTATAGTGATGGCGCAAGAAGGCATGCTTTTTTCTTGTTATAGATGATCAGTGATTCACATGTGGCCTAGAGTAATATGTGTCCAACTAAGATGAAGCTTGTGGTCTTCCAACCTTTAAAGAGGATATATTAACCACAAAAATCAAGTAATTTCACAATCTCTTTCTCATAGAACGAATTCCCACGGTGTTATTATTGTAATGATGAAATTTGCATACCCATGCCAATTTCCATTTAGTTTTGGGCCCATTTTGATGGAATAGAAATACATTAAAATATTGACAAATGGTGCACTCTTATAAAAAGTTGGGTCATTCCTCAATCTTTCATCCATCCCACCTACACATATTTGACCTTATCTTATCTACATCTACATGTATTCCCATAAATCTATCATTTATTACATTTATTATTGCCCCCATGTCTAAACATTCATTCCATACACTAGTATTCGCATTTCCTTGTCCTTGGTCAATCCCACAATGTACACAATTGATCCTACAACATGTGTGATTAATCTCACACCAAATAGAATTAACCCAAAATTCAAAGATTCAAATTTCAAATCTTTACCAACTCCTACCTATTCCACTAGCCATTATGAGCCATCTTGGTACATGTAAGTATGAAAAAGATGCAAAGGCCTACATGGTGGCCCAAGGATTAGCTACAGTCCTAATCACTTACATGCAAGCATGAATATAAACATACCTCTCAACAACATTCCTCTTGGTGATGTGTCTTTGTTTGTTTTTTTGTCTTGATTGTGCTTTGCTAACCTCCAAACTAATCTTCTATGGTCATGCATACCTTCTAGCTTACTTTCTAGCCAATGTCCAAAGAATATTTCCTGTCACTTTCTAGCCCTTATAACCTCACTAATCCAATTCACAAGAATGGAAATTCATGTTCCCTAGGGGCATTTGTATCATTTCACCCCTGTAGAATCATCCAATTAACCTCCACATCCCTTTTGTAACCTCAATTTTCATGTCCCACCTTGTCTTTTTGGGTCACCCCCTATCACTTTAAGATCTCCCTGAGCAACCCTACAGGTGAAACATGATCTCCAAGGGTGACCCACCCTACAAAGATCCTATGACTAGTTTCAAGGCTTCAAAACCATCCTTAGACCTTCTAGATCATTCTTCATCCTAGAAACCACTTGTGCATAACTTCCATTGTGGGTCACCCCTATGGCTTTAGGATCTCCCTTGGCAACCCAACATGTTAAGAAAGATCTCCAGGGGTGACTTTCCCTGCTAAAAGGGGTGACCTTGTCATCTTCTAACATGTGTGTTTTCTTCCAATTCTAGCACAAATTTGCTTCAAATTGAGTCTTGATTGCATTGGTCTTCTTCTCTAACTAATTGCAAACTCCCCCTAATTGATTCAACAAGTTCCCAATCGACCCAATCTCATCTCCCAATTAATTTTTGTTATCTTTCAATCAATCAAGTGTTAACTTCATTTCTTCTCCTGTGATCTCCTCTCCAACCAGTGTTCACTCTCAAATAAATTCAGATCACTCTCCAATCTATTTCTATTAACTCCTCAATCACCACCACCTTTGGTGTTGATTTTCTACCTATAAATACCCCCTCCTCTATGCATTTGAGGAGACAAATTCGGTACTACATCTTTTCTCTTGCTTTGCTTTGCATATAGTTGTCTCCATAGCATTTTTATGCTTGTGTAGGACCCCATGTTCCTTTTGATTTTGCAATAGCTTCAATAGCTCAAGACATAGTGCTTCATTAGCATTCTTATGTTCAATTTCTTTCATCAAAGCTTCCATAGCTCCAAGCCATAGTGCTTCATTAGCATTCTTATGCTCAATTACTTCCATCAAAGCTTCCATTTGATTTCATTTGCTCCCATCTTCATTTTTGTCACCAAGAGGAGGATCCCATTGTTGTAGAGGAAGAGAGGGTTTCCACAAGAACTTCTAAGGGCTCAAGCTAGGTATTGGTGTCTTCTTCATACCATGTTCTTCATGCTTTAAATTAGTAATTAGCTCACATCTTGCTCCTGGAAAAGTAAATCTTTACTTTGCTTTTTCTTGATGGGTTATTTATTTTCTTTCATATATTAGCATTACATTTGATTTGATTAGATTAGCCTTGTTTTTGTTCACTAGATTACGTTTACTTTCCTAGTTATTCAAAATTTCAATTATTAAAAGTTAGATTCAAAATTCATTCTAGAAAAACTCCAAAAAACATAGATTAGCTTGCATTTGAAAAACTCATATAGGTTGCATTCATATTTCAATTCCTTGATAATTAGATAACGTTTCAAATTGGGAAAAAGAAACCTAAATTGTTCTGCATTCATCTAGAAGTTGCATTCATAAAAACCACAAAAACATTATGAAAACTTAGAGCAAAACAACAACAAACCCTCGATCTCATCTTGAGGTAAACATAGTAAAAATCAAGCATTGAAACAAAGAGAAACCTTCATTTGCATCATGAGGTAAAATCAACTCAATGGATTCAATGACAACAATGTGAAACACAACACTTCCCCCTATTGCCAAGAATTCAAGTACCCAAGCATTATGGATGATTATATACATTCCATCCTTGACAAGATTGAGGAGAACTTCCCCCATCCAATTCATCAGCAAAACATTCAACAAACAAGAGAAGAACAAGAACATCAACAATGTATCATAGACCAACGACACTTGATACAATAGGCAATCTGAAATTAAGAAAGGAGACAAGACCATCTTTGTATCATCAACAAACAAAACAACCTTCATGCTAGGCTTAGGAGACTTAGGACTTAGTGACCCTTCGAGTCATACAGTTATCACTACAACAACTGCAATTGAACATCTCCTTAGAAACAATCATCAACACACACATCCAACACACAACCCAACCACCATCCACGATGTTCTACTCCCTCAAGAATGAGAGTAAAACAACCCCCCGATCTTACCTCCGCTTGAAAAGCTCTTGCCACGTGAGCGAGAGTGAGTAGGAGGCTGCCCTTAGCAAGGAAGATGGTTCATGTGACCCGTTGGAGTGTGACTCACCCATAAATTGTCTAGGTCACATTCTAAACAACACAATACATGTTTGCACAATTAATTGTTATGTCATGGTATTTAAAGGTATTCAATGTGTATTAATTCATAAGCAACTCATACCCAAAATTCTTATGCATTGAAAGAGAATCATTTTAGGAGCACTTCACTTTGTAGCACTAAAAGGAACATATGTCTATATCAAATCATTCTAGGACATTTAAATGACTAAAGAGTAGTGTCTTTGTTCTTTTCCATGATTATAAAGCCATTCTAATCAATGAGGTTGACGTAGGAGAATTTGACCCTTGTGATCTAGTGATTTACCCAAGGTATTTTAAATACTAATAGTCCTTGATAGTTGGTGAAGAGTAGAGATGACAATGAAACATGTCATATGACTCCATAGTCTACTAGTTCAAATCCACATGTCACAAGTTATATCCATGTAGAAGGTCAAATCTACAACGCTTGAGATTGATCCCATGGCACACAAGATTGATTCACCAAATTATGAGAGCAATCTAGTTTAGATTTCATCATTCTACTTCCAACACATATAAGAAAATGTAATTCTAAGTTATAATTCCAAAGTTATGATCAAAACAATGAATTGTTATCTATTAATCATCAAAATCAATTGAATGCTTTTATTTCTATTACTTCCATATTTTAAAGTTTTGTTACATGATATGTCTTAGCTCTAAATTAAGTTAATTAATTATTATATTCATTGAACCTGATTTTGTAAAGAATCCATTTATTTCCTTACAATTTATATATTTTAAAATTGTTTTGTGGAAAACAAAAACTAATTTAATAAAATTTAGTTTGATCTTTAAATTGATTTTAAAAAGGAAAAGAAATTAAGTTGAATATCATGTAATAGTTTAACTAAGGGTGGTTCCAATGAAGTCAATTGAGAGATTACTAATTATAATGGTTATTCATAAAAAAATTTAAACAAAAAGTTATTATAAGTAAAGATAGTTTTTTAGATCACTACATAATAAAGATACAATAGAATTTATATTTATACATATACACATAATTACAAAGATATAAAGATATACATGGTTGCAAATAATTCTTATTATATAGAATTTGCACTTTAATGCATATAGAGAGAACTATAGAGATATGAGGCATAGACCAATTAAAAATTCACCTATATGCATATTTAATATAAATGATATTAATAAAATTCTCTCTAATATCACCTCCATTAACAAAAGATCTACATGTAAGATTTTTAACTAAAGTAATTAGGAAGGTTGGTTTTCTAACCCTAGCTATGTGAGCATGGGGTATTGAAGTTTTCATTTTTAGGGAACATTATATATGAATATTTATAACTAGTAGCAATAAGATCTTTACTTTCTCTAGTGATAGATAAGCTTTTTGTGGAATATTTTGAAGAGAAGGTTGTCAACTCTTTTGAATTAAAATTGAAGTGATGTAAGACAATTGGATTAGCTAAATTCAGATAGCCAATGTTAGGATTAAGGTGCCATCAACCTTGTAAATCCTATGTAATTTATTATTCTTATTATTGTTTGTAAATCACCAATAAGGGATGAAAGGTTTCACCAACAACGATCTTGTTTCAGCTACATGTTTATATCTGGTCTCTGACGTTAATTCATCTAGGACGCGGGGTCGCAGGGGGTTTTCCCCCATGCAAGGGGTTCGGGGGGACCATCCTCTTGGTGGGGGGTCTAAGGGCCATGCGCCCCAGCAAGGGCCCGGGGGTGGCACCCCCGGAGCCAAATTTTATCATTGTAAATCTTGACCGTTTGTCATTAGGTCACAGATTTGACGGTCGATATTATGTCAGTTTTCTTGCCCTAGAAGGCAACCCCTTTTATAAGGATATTTGTACTACATTTTTAGTAGAGTTGAGAGTAACAGGCGTTGCTGGATTGAAGACTGAAGAAGAAGAGGGAGTGCATGTAATGTAATCTCATATTTGAAGATAATACAACTTGGAGCCTCTTTTCTTGGTGGATTTTTTTACCCGAAAGGGTTTTCTCCATGCTACATATTGTGTTATGTGTTCAGTTCTTGATGCATGTTATTCCTATGTAGTGGGTTTTATTTATGTTGCAGTCTCCATTGATTCTACATTATTTAGAGGACATTAATAAGGTTTGAATTAGATTTCCATTGTGTGGTTTGTACCTTCATTTCTAATAGCCACATGGCAAATAAATACTAAAGGAGTTGCATACACACATTAACAACTTTTCCAACAAATAAAATTTACTAAAAAGTTGGAGATGGATGGTTGTTCTCTCTTTTTGGATGCCTATGAGGGAAAGGAAGATGGTTCCCTTTCTCTTTAGGTTTATAGACAAGGTACTTATCTTTACTTACCCCTTGGTGCAAAGATGGGAATTCTTATAATCCTCACTACTGGTTTATTCAAAATCTATCATGAAGAGATTTTAGAAGAAGAGATTAGACACTTGACTATGGGTTTGAATAAAAATGGATACAAAAGAAACAAATGCTCTAGAATTTTCTATTAAATTATTAGGACTAAATGTGTTGTACACAAGTTGCAATATTAGTTATAGTGTTGGGGCATTATTGTAATGTTGAGGTTCTAGGTTGTAATCTTAGGGTTCTAGATACACATTACAATAATCTAATGTTGATGTAAATGGTCCCCATATGGACCCATAATAACCTTCTCAACATTTGGCAAGAGGTGTAAGAGCATTGAAAGGAGGATCTACAACTTTGACTAGTCTCCTTAAAAACAATGCTCTAATGTGTAAAGTTGAAAGGTTACATTTTGCATATGGATGCTTTCTTGCATGTAACTCCTTTTTCCATGTGTTGCACTAGGACATTTGTTGGTTCCTTCTATGATTTTTAATACCTCTTAGTGTTTTCTCTCAAGCCTAAATTATATAAAGTAAAGGTTTAGGTGAGTAGTTTTGGTATCATAGATTTAGAGAGTATATCATATATTCTAAGGTCTAATGTACTTTTTGTTTGTAGATGATTAACTATGTATGTATGTCCAAGAATCATGAAGTGGAAAAATGGGGTGCCCATGTGAGGGTGGAGACATATATAATTATTTTATTATTCTTTAGTGACATAGAAATATTGTTGTAACAAGGCATCAATGAGGGGTTACATAGTGGACTTATAGGAACCTTCAATTATTAGTGGGTGTAAGACGTAATTAGTGCTTCATGGGGGGAGAGTGTTTGCCCCAGGAGTTACATATGCCAACTTGAGTGGTGGAAGTCAAATATGCTTGTGTAAGAGTTATTTTCTATTCTGGGATGGCTCCACAACTATGAGCGTTGTGAGAATGCATACAATGGTATTTTGGGACCTTTTAGGCCCACGATATTGTTTTCTAGTGATTTTTAGGCCTCCTTAAGTTTAAATATTAGAGGCATGGGATAAAGGATGTATGGAATGTACTTTTGTAAGATTATGCTACTAGATTTCTTCTAGAGGAGTGTTAATCTCATTGAAGTATTGCATGAAGAATCTTTGTGAATGTATTGTAGCTATGTTTATTTGGAAATGCATTGAGGTGTGGTGCTTTAGAGCCTAGATCCAAAAAGGGTTTTCCCAAGGCATATCGATGTTATTCTTGTTAGTGTGACTACTTGTATCCCATCTCTCCTATTTTTTCTTTTCTAAGTGTTATTTACATGTCAGAATACAAATAAAGTTTTTGTAGATTGATTTCAGAAATGTTCTCCTTGAAGGGTTCGTGTGGAAATACCTACAAGTTCAATAGTTGAGCTTTGTATTAAATTTAATTGCTAAGGGATTTGTGGGCACTCTTCCTAACATTTGGTATTAGATCTGAGGTGGTTAGATAGGTTTCATGTACTTGCATTTGGTTTTCATGTGCTTACATGTGATGGACCCATGATATTTGAGTCTTAGGTATTCCTCCATTTAATTTTTTGAGCTCGCCAAGATCGTGGGAATCTATAGGAAGGAATCAGTTGATTATTAATCTTTGAAGGAATGGGATTCTGTAGTGGACCTAGTTTGATCTTTTAGGAAGTAGTCTGGAAGACATTAATAGAATGATGGAGAATTTCAATGGAACCAATGTTGGGTGTTGGATGCTCAAGGTGGAAGATCTTGGAGTTGGTCATGTGTTTGCATGGTACATGGTTGTGACCTAAAGCTCCTATTTCACAGTATGGGACTACCTCTAGCATGGTGGTTGTGTTCCTTTATCATGTGTCCATGTGCAATGGAAGAATGTTCATGTTGGCTACCTACTTTTGGCTCCCTGGTCACATGGGAAAGCACTAGGTATGTTGACTACCATCTAGAGTGCTTATGTTGGGTCTATGGTTTTAGTCCTTGGTTATGTGGAAGCATTAGATTATTAGCCCCTTGTTACATGCAAGTTGTGGACTTGGTCTTTTGGTGATCTAGAAGCTCCTAGACAACTTGACACCTCTATTTGCATGTACATGGTGATGGTTGTGGAATTGGTCTTCTGGTGACCTATATTTCTTGGACAACCCTTTGCTATTTTTAGCTATTTATACTTGCATGTTGTAGATTCATGTTTTTTGGATTTGTGTGTTTTATATATTTTATATTTAAAATCTTTGGTTACGCATTATTGATGATAAAATGCAGGCCCAAGGTCTGTACTATTTATGTGAGATAAATTAACAATAGGGTGATGTAATAAGAAGGAAATCATATTAGTGTAGTAGATAACATATGCATAACACAAGAATTCATATACTTTTATGCATTTCTTTACATCTTAGAATAGGTATACTCATATATTCATATCATATGTTCTTTATACAATATACAATCTTTACTACAAGCATAGATATATACATCACATATGCTTCAGTAGTATCTATTCTATATTTTATTTCTTCTTTCTGTCTCTTCTCCTATCTCACTTATCTCTCTTCTTGTGGTAAGGCTATATGCTTATGTAGCCTTCCCATATTGTGAGGATGTGTCTTATGCATTCTTATGTCTTTTATGTTCTCCAAATGGTATTGCATGATGGTTGTTTTCTATTGCGTGCATTGCTCTTCCTGTGATTTTTGGTTAATTCTGCCTATGGTTCTTGTCCTACCAACATCCTCTTGAGACCTCATTCTATGTCTTGTCCTCAAGACATCATCAAATAGCAAAATTATAACAAAATTGTTCTAGTTCTTTTTTTTATGGCAGTACGTGCTAATATTTACTCTTTATTTGCGTATATGAATTTTCCCACATTTGTATGTGTTGTTTTGGAATTATCTACTACCAAGTCCATATAACCCCTTTTTGTAGCTATTAAAATAGAGGATTCTATAAATAGAATACTTCCTTTCTTTAGTTCCTAGAGAAGTTTTGCTTTTGTTAGTTTTTGACTTGTTCTTTGTCTTTCTCTGAGCTCATATATAACAAAACCTCTACAATTTCTTCTATTGGAGTCTTAGCTTGTTGGGGGCTTTTTTCTATGTCAATTATTTCTACTTCTTCTTGTTTCCTCTTTTTGCCTTTTTCTACTTCTTGCAGTTGTTCCAATTTTACCATTTTTCCTTTCTGTGGCAGATTGCTTCCACTAGCAAAGCCTAATCTCTATAATCTCCTATTAGGTTGTTCTTTTTGTGGTTATACTATAGTTTGAGTAGTTTGTTGGCTAGTAATTTCTTTAATACCTAGCAACACAAGATCTTGTTTTGATTTAGCCACCTTGGCACTTTTTCCCTTCTTTTTGGCAATTTTTTCATAGCATCCTTCTTTACTTTCTTATCTTTGAATTTTCCCCATATTCCAAGATTTTTTGTAGTGGAGTCTCTTGGATATGAGAGTAAATGTTGGGCTATTATTTCTAATAACTCATTGGAAGCTTCGTATGGTAGTGGCGGTACAATGAAAGTTCTTGGTTTGACTGCTTCAAGTGAATGTAGTTTTGTCAATGACAAAGACCACATCATTCTTTAGTTTCCTTACTATATCACGGCTTAGCTCCCATTCTTCCATTATTTGTTGGATGTTTTCAAACAATGAATCAACCCATACCGACAAATAGTATTATCAAGGAAACCCTCCATGTTTTCCTTAATTTGCTTCGTAATTGTATTTTTAGATCTCCATACATATGGTGAAATTCTAAGTAACTCCTACAAAAAATAAAGGGCAAAACATACTATTAATGAGACGTACCTAAATTTGTGGTGGCTTCTCTTTATTTTCTCTAGGTTTTCCAATAATTGTTCCCTTAGGGTTTCACAAAGGTCGTACTCTCTATCATTAGTTACTATCTCATACACTACATGAATGCATGTAATTGGGGTAGAGTCTTCCCTTCTAGTATCAAATATTTTGTATGCGATACATTTGGTGGCGTACCTAACATCAACATTTGTATATTTTTCTAATGTTGAGAAATCTCTTGTTGAATGTGGCATCGGTGAGTGCAGTGATGAACTTATTATCCACCTTCTTGGGTATTTCCACTTTGTTCCATAGTCTTGTGACTATGTGGATTTATTCCTTGGTAATCATGAAGGGTTTGTCCAAATATATGAATTCATTGTGAATGCAACTTATCCCCAACCTAATCCATTTGTGATTGTTGTCATGTGAAGCTACACCCTCATTTGAACCTGTTCCAAATGTTCTAGTGACACAATGGGAATGACCTCAAGGTGTGGGACCTTACAATTTGAGGTCAAACCTTCAAAGAAGGTGGGTTCCTCTCTAATCCTAAAGCTCAGGTAACTAACTACAACTAATCCTATTCTAACGATCACCAAGGAAAAGGGAGAAGGATAATGATAGGAAACGAAACGGTGATGCACCAAATAGGTTATGTATTTTCTAGACCTATCCTTGAGGATGACAATGATCTCGAAGGATGAAATAAATACACACAAACTCAAGAAACTTCAATAGAGGTTAAGACAGAAAATTAAAACTACAAAGGGGACCAAACGTCCACAAGATAAGCTTTCAATATTCAAGAAAACACATTGAAGAAGTATCTAAGAAGGGAGAAAATTAGTCTTTTTATTGATCATGAAGGCTAAACATTCGTTACAACTCCTTCAAAGAAGGGGAAAAGAAGAAGAACTAGAAGAGAGAACTCCAAACAAAGGTCTAAAATCCCTTACCCTAATCTTAAGGAGATCCTCTTAGTAGTGAATGTAACCTAATAGGTAAGTCCACCTATTTTTTAGATGCATTCTTGTTTTTCTTTTTCTTCTAATGTATATGGGTTTAGGATTTGGAGAAGTCAATTTTGAGGACAAGTTTGAGAAGTACTTGGGGCATGGTTAATGGCAAAGGGATAATTCTTTGGATGAGGGAATGATGCTGGTGAGATCTTCTCTTGTTGTGAAGCTTACATCTTTTAGATATTTGGTCTATTACTATTGTGTTTGACCTTGGGGTTGAATGGTTATATGTGGAGATAATTTTTTATAGGGGGTTTTGGAGAAGATCTACATTACACAACTAGAACACTTTATGGTGCTGTGAGAAGGACATGGTTTGTAGGATATCTCTCTATGTATAGTAGTTTTTAATCCATATTGTGTTCTCATTTATGTGAGAACAAATATTTCAATTAAGCAATATTCTACACCAAATTAGATAGAGGACATAAACCACATCCTTTATATGAGTACACTTGGTAGTCTATTATATTCAACACCAAACTAGATATTGTCGAACTAGTAGGATTCCTAAGTAGTTATATGTCTACTCTGGACAAAGATTATTGGAGTGTGATGAAGAGGGTGTTTGATTATGGTGCAGGAGCACCCGGACATGATCAGGATATAGGTCCGCATGATGACATACATGATCAGGATATAGGATAGTTATCAGCATGATGACAGGATAGTCTATTTTTAGTATGTTTGACTTCTTCATGTAATAAGGTCCACTGGACCGATGCTATGTAATAGATCAGCATAGGAGTATGTGTAGGCAGTTAGAGATCGGGATAAGATAGTCTGAGCTGTCCTCTCTCCCAGCCGCTTGGAAGCTCCCAGCCGCTGGGAAGTGAAGTTGGTAGTACTCGAAGGATTTGTTATTTATACCTTCTATCTGTTAGGGTTTAGACAGATTTGATTATTGAGTTCATATTGATAGTTCAGATTTATTATTGAGATTGATATTGATGTTGCTAGATGTACTGGTGTTGTGTTGAGTTGAGATTCAGGAGAGCAGTTCAGACATTGTGAAGCTGTATTCAGGACATTGAATTTCAATTGAATAAGATCTCATCTTTTGCATTATCTGGTTGTATCAATGTTGATTTCCTTTTCTGTTTGCAAGTTAATGGGCACTTTCAACCCTTCCACCGGTTGATCCTGCAAATCGGTGGAATGGTCCTGTATCATAGTTTAGTTTGCATTTGTGTTTTCCGTTTATGCATTGTATTGTTCAGGAGATCAGTTAGGAGCATGCTGTAAATCAGCCTAGCATCCTCATGTGCTAGGTCTAGAAGATAAGTTGTTAGATTTTGGGTTTGAAGGTGATCCGGCCCGGTCGTCACATGATCTTTGTGAAATAGAGCGGTTCGGAGTGCTTACATGCAGTGGAAGGATACACAGGAGTCTGCATGTGCGTTTCCAGTCGGAACGAGCCGCATCATCATCTGCGAATCCATCGCCGTCAGGATCGGGTCATGAAGTCGTTGAAGTTTGCATGTTGCAAGTGCATCATGATGTTTTGAGTTGGATATATACTCAGTGTATATATCGCAGTCAGGATCATCTCTCGGGGAAGTTCATCATCCGCATATCGCTAACGGATGCGGGTGTGAGAGTTAAGTTTTTTTTGGCTAAGTGTTGAAGAGTTCATCAGGATGATGTGTGACGTCATCGTCATCAGGATACGACGTCATCGTCATCAGGATATTAAGAAATCCCTCTATGCGAGTTTATCCTGTTGTCGCTAAGTGGTTAAGTATTGGCGAAGGCAGGAAGTTGTATTAGCATCATCAGGAGGTTTCGAGGAGCCGGATGAACAATATCATGATGCTGTTGCTTGTATCGTCGGGCAGTGGAGCATCGAAGGCAAGTTGTTGAAGTGCAACGTCATCAGGATATTTGGAACAACCGGATATTTGGATATCCTGCTGACGAAGGTGATATTGAATATCATGATGATGCCGCTTGTATTTGGCACCCGATGAACAGTGCAACCAGAGGATGTTTGCGCCCGTTGATTATCATGATGATGATGATAGGCGACAAAGGGAGGAGGTAAATAGTAGTCGACAGGAGGATATTTGCGATCATCCGAAATATGATGATGATGTTCAGTCGATAGACATTTTTATCAGGTTGTTTGTATTATTGGCAGCTCCTTCCTGTTAGTTAGCCTCCGTTGCGTCCCACTCTGCATCATAGTGGTATCAGAGCAAAGGTTAGGATCTTTTGGAAAAGATAGGAAGGATGTCAGATGAAGAAGGAACATCTGAGGTTCCAACAAGGATGACCAACGCTGAGTTGGCAGTTTTGGTGAAGAAACAGATTGCAGAAAGCAAGGCCGTGAAGGCTCAGAATCAGGAGTTGAAAGATGAGTTAGCAAAGTTGAGGAGCAGAGTAGGTGCTGGTAGAGAAGATGATAGGGAAGAAGAAGATATCCCTAATTGGAGCGAGGAGGTCGTTCCTGCAGACCAGAGACCACTGTTGAACGCCCTCAAGGCCATGGAGAGGAGAACCATGGATGTGAAGCTGGATTTGCCAGTATTTACAGGTAAGATGGACCCTGATTCAGTAATGGAATGGATAGATTGTTTGAACAATTTCTTTGTAACAGAGGAGATACCAGAACAGCAGAGAGTGAAGATAGCACAGTCAAAGATGAAAGAAGCTGCCTTGACATGGTGGAACTTTGTTCAGGATGATAGAGTGCAGGAGGGAAAACGTAGAGTTGCCACATGGAAGAAGATGATGGAATTGGTAAAGGAGGCTTATATTCCTTTGGATTACAGTATCCAGTTACACAAGAGGAAGCAGAACCTGAAGCAGAAGGAGCTAGATGTCAGCTCATATACAGAAGAGTTCATGAAACTCTGTATGAAGACCAAGGTGAAAGAAAGTGAAGAGGAAAAGGTAGCCAGATACCTTAATGGATTGAGGTTTAATATTCAGGAAGATCTCAGTCTGCATAACCCAGATACAGTGCAGAAAAGATTTCAGTTGGCATTGAAAGTGGAAGAAAAGCTGAAGAGAAAACAAGATCAGAACAACAGAGGAAGAGGAAGACAACAAAGAGGTGGAAGAAGTCCTTTTAGAGGCAGAGGACATGAACAGGGATATCAAGGAGAGTCCAGTCAGGACAATAACAAGGGCAACAATGGTCAGAATCAGAGAGAGAATTTCAGTCAGCAAGGAAACTTCAGAGGCAGAAGACCTTACAGAGGAAGATCCCAGGGCAGAGGATCCATCAGATGCTACAACTGTAACAAAGAAGGCCATATAGCCAGCAGATGTCCAGACAAGGCCACAAGCTCAGCAGGAGAAAGGAGGACAAATCTGGTCAATGAACCTGATAATCAAAGTAGGACAAGCTCTAATGAATTTCAGAGTGTGAATGGTCCTGAGAATTATGGATATCTAGAAAGTGGAGAGTCCCTGATGATGAGAAGAACAGTGACTACCATGAAGGTACCGGATAAAGAAGCCCCTCAGAGAAAGTCTCTTTTCAGAACCACTTGCAAAGCAGGAGGTAAGGCATGTAAGGTTTTGATTGATTCTGGTTCTACTGAGAACTTTGTGTCTGAAGAGATGGTGGTGAAGCTGAAGCTTAGGAGATTGCCTCACCCAGCTCCATATAAAGTCTCATGGCTTACTCAAGGTCAGCAGACAACTGTAGAAGAGCAGGCTTGGGTAGAGTTTCAGATTGGTGGATATAAGGATAAGTTGTTGTTTGATATCACCAAGATGGATGCTTGCAACCTTTTGTTTGGTAGACCATGGCAATATGATCTGAAGGCACAGCATGATGGTGTCAAAAACACCTATAAAATCACTAAAGATGGTAAAGAAATAACGTTATTCCCATTGAAGGAGAAAGAGGAGAAGTCTAAAGGCAAAGAAGTGAAGGTCATGCTGATGGAAGGCAAACAGTTCATGAAAGAAGTAGCAGCAGAAGGTGCAGTTGCATATGCCCTGATCCCCTGTATGAGTGTAGATAAGAAACAACAGCAAGAAGCCAAGAAAGAGAAGAAGCCAAGGTTGATAAACCCAGCTGTCCAAGAGTTATTGGATAAGTACAAAGGTGTTATCTCAGAGGGAATGCCAAGATCCCTACCACCTGTCAGAGATATCAGTCATTGCATAGACTTGATTCCAGGGTCTACACTTCCAAATAAAGCAGCTTATAAGCTTACCCCAGAACAGAATGCAGAAGTAGCCATGCAGATTGAAGAATTGATGAATTCAGGTCTGATTGGAAAGAGTTTGAGTCCATGTGCAGTACCAGCTGTACTAGCACCTAAGAAGGAAGGCACTTGGAGACTTTGTACAGATTCCAGAGCCATCAACAAGATCACAATCAGGTATAGGTTTCCAATCCCCAGAATTGAGGATTTACTTGATTGTTTGGGAAATGCTAAGTACTTTACCAAAATAGATTTGAAGAGTGGGTACCATCAGATAAGGATTAGACCAGGTAATGAGTGGAAGACAGCATTCAAAACAAATGAAGGTTTGTATGAATGGAAGGTTATGCCTTTTGGTTTGTCTAATGCCCCTAGTACTTTCATGAGGCTGATGAATGAGGTTCTGAAGGAATTCATTGGTAAGTTTGTCATAGTCTATTTAGATGACATTCTGATTTTCAGTAACACCAGAGAAGAACATCTCAGGCATATAGATCTGGTTCTCAAGAGACTACATGAAGAGAAGCTGATGATAAACTTGGACAAGTGTCTGTTCATGAAACAGGAGATCACCTATTTAGGTTTTGTCATTTCACAAGGAAAGCTACAGATGGATAAGGAGAAGGTGAGTGCCATATTGAATTGGCCAACTCCACAGACCATGAATGAAGTCAGAAGTTTCCATGGGTTAGCAACCTTCTACAGAAAGTTTATCAGAGGGTTCAGTCATATTTGTGCACCCATGCTGGATACCATCAAAGGAGGCCAGAAGTGCAGGTTTGTTTGGACTCAAGGAGCAGATGATTCCTTTGAGGCATTGAAGAGGAAGGTGGCACAGCAGCCAGTCCTTGCACTTCCAGATTTTAACAAGATCTTTCAGGTAGAGTGTGATGCCAGTCACATGGCCATTGGAGCTGTACTCAGTCAAGAGGGTAGACCAATTGCATTTTTCAGTGAAAAGCTCAATGATGCTAAGAAAAGGTATTCATCATATGATCTGGAAATGTATGCCTTAGTTCAGTCCCTAAAGAAATGGAGGCATTATCTATTGCCAAAGGAGTTCATAGTTTTCACAGACAACCAGGCTTTGAGTTTCATCAACAGCCAGGAGAAGCTGAACCACAGACATATGAAGTGGGTAGAGACCTTACAGGCTTTCACTTTTACCTTGAAGCATAAGAAAGGGGTTAAGAACAAAGTTGCAGATGCTTTGAGCAGGAGAGTTCTCACAGTCAATCAGATCCAGTTAGAGAGTGTTGGTATTGATTCACTCAAGACCATGTATGAGTCTGATGCTGATTTTGGAGAGATATATCAGGTCTGTACTTCTTTTGGGGAGAAATACCATGCTGAGTTCTCTGAATTCCTGATCCAAGATGGATTATTGTTCAAGGGTGGACAGTTGTGTATCCCAAGGTGTTCTATGAGGTTGAATATAATCAAGGAGAAACATTGTGGAGCCATGGCAGGTCATTTTGGTCTAGACAAGACCCTTGATCTGGTCCGGAGGCATTATTTCTGGCCTAAGTTGCAGTCAGATGTCCGGAAATTTGTAGAAACCTGTGTAATTTGTCAGAAGGCTAAAGGCAGGTCAACTAATGCAGGGTTATATCAGCCCTTACCCATCCCTTCCAGACTGTGGGAAAGTATCAGTATGGATTTTGTTTTGGGTTTACCAAGGACCAGGAGAGGATTTGACAGTGTCTTTGTTGTAGTGGATAGATTCAGTAAGATGGCACATTTCTTGCCATGCAAAACCACTGCAGATGCCTCATATATTGCAGATTTATTCTTCAGGGAGATTGTCAGAATTCATGGGTTGCCTTTGAGCATAGTTTCAGACAGAGATGTGAAGTTTGTGGGTCACTTCTGGAGAACCCTATGGAGGAAATTGGGAACCAATTTGTCTTTTTCCTCTGCATATCATCCTCAAACGGATGGACAAACTGAGGTAGTGAACCGTTCTTTGGGGAATCTACTTAGATGCTTGACAAAACAGCATGGAGAGAAGTGGGACAATATTCTGTCTCAAGCTGAGTTTTCATATAATGATACTGTCAACAGGAGCACAGGAAAATCGCCTTTTCAGGTAGTGTATGGAATGCATCCCAGAGGTATTTTAGAGTTGCGAGAGCTACCTACAGCAGATCCTGTTAGTGCAGATGGAGAAGCTTTTGCTGAAGCAATCAAAGAAGTTCATGATCAGGTCAAGACCCAACTCCAGCAAACCACTTTGAAATATAAGGAATATGCTGACAAGAAGAAGAAGGATGTTCAATTTGCTGTTGGAGATTTGGTTTGGGTTCACTTGAAGAAAGACAGGCTTCCTAAGGGGAAGTATACTAAGCTCATGCAAAAGAAAGTTGGACCATGTCAGATTTTGCAAAAGCATGGACAAAATGCTTATGAGATCCAACTCCCACCTGATCTTGGTTTATCTCCTATTTTCAATGTATGTGACTTAACTCCATACAAGGCTAATCCAGATGCAGATCAGGATATCCTACAGGATACAGTTGCTGAAGACATTCCTCAACATGATCCTCCACAGATACAGCAGATTTTGGACACTAGAGTGGTCAAACAGACCAGGAACAAGAAGTACTTGGAGTACCTCGTCTCTTGGAAGGGACAGCCGAACTCTGAAGCAGTATGGATGACTGCAGAACAGATACAGAAACATGGTGCCGACCTTGATACTCTCATCTCAAGTGGACTTGAGATTTCTTCTTTTGGGGAGTATGGTGCAGGAGCACCCGGACATGATCAGGATATAGGTCCGCATGATGACATACATGATCAGGATATAGGATAGTTATCAGCATGATGACAGGATAGTCTATTTTTAGTATGTTTGACTTCTTCATGTAATAAGGTCCACTGGACCGATGCTATGTAATAGATCAGCATAGGAGTATGTGTAGGCAGTTAGAGATCGGGATAAGATAGTCTGAGCTGTCCTCTCTCCCAGCCGCTTGGAAGCTCCCAGCCGCTGGGAAGTGAAGTTGGTAGTACTCGAAGGATTTGTTATTTATACCTTCGATCTGTTAGGGTTTAGACAGATTTGATTATTGAGTTCATATTGATAGTTCAGATTTATTATTGAGATTGATATTGATGTTGCTAGATGTACTGGTGTTGTGTTGAGTTGAGATTCAGGAGAGCAGTTCAGACATTGTGAAGCTGTATTCAGGACATTGAATTTCAATTGAATAAGATCTCATCTTTTGCATTATCTGGTTGTATCAGTGTTGATTTCCTTTTCTGTTTGCAAGTTAATGGGCACTTTCAACCCTTCCACCGGTTGATCCTGCAAATCGGTGGAATGGTCCTGTATCATAGTTTAGTTTGCATTTGTGTTTTCCGTTTATGCATTGTATTGTTCAGGAGATCAGTTAGGAGCATGCTGTAAATCAGCCTAGCATCCTCATGTGCTAGGTCTAGAAGATAAGTTGTTAGATTTTGGGTTTGAAGGTGATCCGGCCCGGTCGTCACATGATCTTTGTGAAATAGAGCGGTTCGGAGTGCTTACATGCAGTGGAAGGATACACAGGAGTCTGCATGTGCGTTTCCAGTCGGAACGAGCCGCATCATCATCTGTGAATCCATCGCCGTCAGGATCGGGTCATGAAGTCGTTGAAGTTTGCATGTTGCAAGTGCATCATGATGTTTTGAGTTGGATATATACTCAGTGTATATATCGCAGTCAGGATCATCTCTCGGGGAAGTTCATCATCCGCATATCGCTAACGGATGCGGGTGTGAGAGTTAAGTTTTTTTTGGCTAAGTGTTGAAGAGTTCATCAGGATGATGTGTGACGTCATCGTCATCAGGATACGACGTCATCATCATCAGGATATTAAGAAATCCCTCTATGCGAGTTTATCCTGTTGTCGCTAAGTGGTTAAGTATCGGCGAAGGCAGGAAGTTGTATTAGCATCATCAGGAGGTTTCGAGGAGCCGGATGAACAATATCATGATGCTGTTGCTTGTATCGTCGGGCAGTGGAGCATCGAAGGCAAGTTGTTGAAGTGCAACGTCATCAGGATATTTGGAACAACCGGATATTTGGATATCCTGCTGACGAAGGTGATATTGAATATCATGATGATGCCGCTTGTATTTGGCACCCGATGAACAGTGCAACCGGAGGATGTTTGCGCCCGTTGATTATCATGATGATGATGATAGGCGACAAAGGGAGGAGGTAAATAGTAGTCGACAGGAGGATATTTGCGATCATCTGAAATATGATGATGATGTTCAGTCGATAGACATTTTTATCAGGTTGTTTGTATTATTGGCAGCTCCTTCCTGTTAGTTAGCCTCCGTTGCGTCCCACTCTGCATCAGATTATCTTTGAGATGCATTTAAGTGTTTGATTTGTGACTAGCAACGACAAACTTTGAGTAGGATAGTGGATATATAGGGATTTAGGGATTCTGATTGAGCAAGAGATTATAGCAAGATGCCTACCTTTGGATATGTGTTTAGCCTATTTAGGTGTGGGTAGTTGGATGAAAAAAGATAGGTTGTGTTTGTTCTTTTTACTATAGAGGCAGGGTATATGGTAGATGCTCATGCCTGTAAGGGGAAGTTTGGATTCAAGGAGTGTGTTCAAATATCAGGTTGAAGGAGGATTCAATGTGACTGTTAGAGTGTTACTAGTGTGGCCAAGAACCCTACCTTACATGTGTAGTTGAACCATATGATTTGTAGTATCTAAATGTTACAAATGCTTTGATGAAGCCCATGACCACAAAGAAGTTCAAATGAAGTGGGATGGTTGTAGGGATGTCTCCCCTTTATAGTGAGTTTTGTTTTGTTTATGTTTGGTCCCTTATGCCATGTATACAACAAGTGGGAGAATGTTGGAAAAGGTGTTGTACATGTTGCATAAAATATTTAATATTTTGTAAAGTTTGATCCATTTTAAAAAGCGACATGAAACTTTAGAGAATGCAATTTTTTCCTTAGGAGTTGTTATATGGGACATTGGAAATGTAGTTAATGTGGTAAGCAAATTAGATAAATGCATTTAATATTAGGAGTTGTGGTTTAGTGAGCACTTAGATTAATGGGCTCATGATTTATTGTGGGAAGCACATTTGAGAAATTCATTTAATAATTAGATGTCATGTAAAAAGCATTCAATGTAGGGTCACATGAAGACAAGTCATCTTTGTCACTTGGATTGGAGAGAACATTTGGGTTTAACTTAGAGGTTGTAATGGCTCTTGGTTCTAGAGTTAAACTTGGGAACCCACATTGAGAAGTGTCACTTGGGTGCACTTTATTAAATGATTAGAAAACTTAGTAAGTTTTTCATAGTAAGTTTTCCTGTTGCTCTCTTGCTTGTATGTAGAGGGTGATCCAAAAACTTGTCTAGGTTGTTTAGATCTAGAAGGTTCTCACTCAAGCACAACTATAGTGGGTTGCTACAAGTGTCTTGAAGGCTACTATAGGGATCTAAAAGGTTGGTGTAGGCATGCTACAAACATGTCACACGTTACTACAAATATGTAACAAGTTATTTTAAGTCAGTTACAAGTTTCTACGTACAACCATTTAGCAAATTGTTATAGGTGACCAAAAAGATGTTATAGGTGTTGGAAAATGGTGAACAATGAGTGTATGATCAAATAATGATTCAAAACGTGTCTAGTGGCACTTCAAAACATCACTATGATGCATTTAGACCCATCTATCTTCATCCAAGATCATTATAGTATAGTTGGGTAGATCTATATAAGTGGTTAGAAGTTATTTATGTAGATTGGAGTGGCAATTGACCTTGTTGAAATAGGATTATGTCTTCGTTTAAGCATCGACTTAGGCAGTGCCTGATTCCTCTACTGTGGTGGACTATTTGTTAAGCTAGCAACTAATTTGGAGGACATGATGGTTCATTTTCCTTCTTGGTGGTGGATATATCTCTTGTCCTCATTGGAAGATAGTTATCCTTTTCTCTCCATGCATGGTGTTAGGAGTTTAAGTTTTTAGTGCCCTCGCAGTTGCATGCATGGTGGTTATCACCCATGGCAACCATACACCTTTGACAAGGAAGTTGGAAGAGCATTAAGAGGAATTTCAAGCAATAGTAACCTTCAGTAGGGGATGGTTAGAGAAGTATAACAAACTAAGAGATAGTTTATGGGTTAGTTAGGTGACTAGATAGCTCTAGAAGACATTCTCATATTGATTTGAGAATAAATAAAGAAAGATAGAATTGTATAGAAGTGTTAAATAGTAAGAGAGTAGACATAAAGGAGACTATGTATAGCTAAGACAACTTCATGTGAGCCATTATTAATAATTTATCTCTTGTAACAACACTAGAATTATTAATGGGATGTTGAACACATACCTTTCTTAGAGTTTTTTGAACTTAATTAGGTTTTCTATAGTGGAACCTCGGTGTTGTGTTACTTGTGCTCTATTCTAAATGTTAATGTTGCTTCAATTTATTTATTGATAGGACATTACAAGGAGAATAGTAGGAACCAATCTAGTTTTAGATATCTATTACTAATGCACCATTAGGGTTATCAACTCAATGGTTTTATGGATCAAGTGGTACCAAACCCCAATATTGCTTGAGGGTGGGAGGTGTTAGAGAGGGTGTGAAAACCTAAGTTTGTCATTTTATGATCTTATTGGCTTATGTGCAATACAGGATTGAGTGGGACTAATAATTTAGTACCTTTTCAACCTAAGATTGAATCTAGGGAGTGATTGAGAAAGTCAGATTGTTGAGAAGCAAGGTGAAATTGTTGCAATAACAAACATCTCAAAGTGTATGTAAATCTGAAATTAATCTCTTAATAATTGAATTACCATAAAAGATTATGTGTGGAAGCATAAATCAACAATAATAAAATTATCAAACCATAAAGTTGTAACACATAACACTAGATGTACATGGAGAAACCCTTTTAAGAAAAAAACTCCACCATCAAAGAGATGCTCAAGAATGCATTGATCTTCAAGAATAGAATACATATGCAACACTCTAGCTCCCTTCAATCTAACAACATTCTGAAAGCACTTGTGTACCTATGAAAATAACATAATGAAACTACTATCTCATGCCTCCAATTTATAAAGAAATGGGAGAGGAATATAAAAAATGGTTTCCCAAAACAATGTACCATCAAACCAAAATGAAGAGGTGTAAAATGAAAAAACTCCATCCAAGAGGAAGAGGCTCTTTTGAGAATAATAAATGTAACTCCCAATGAGCCATGAATAAGAAAAAATCACCTCCATACTAATAATAGACAACATCTTTGACTTATAATGGCTCATATGCCAAGGTAGACATCCAAAATCATCACCCAATTCATATGGGACCCACCAACATCATGCAAGATGCTCTACTACTCAATTCTCATACCCAAGTTGAGAAATATGCTAAAAATAGCTTCATAACCACAATTGCTAACTCCACCTCCTTCATGAATGCCATTACAACTTATATTCTAAGTAAAAAAGGAGAATAATAATTTAAGATAATAATATCTCTCAACAACATGGGTGTCCAAGTACCCATTCCAAGGTTGTTAGAGATGCATAAAAAAATACATTAGGATTGCAATTAAATATCACACTATCCTAATAGAGATCGACGGGAATGAAAAGAGAGGAAGATGGAGAAGCCAAATTTCAATGGCTGGAAGTAGATGTGGCTAGGATATCTATGGTTGAAGGGAAGCTAGATAAGTTACAAAGCATGAAGTTGACTTTGATGGAAAGAGTAATGGTAATTGAATACACCAAGATGAAGGTGAGAACGATATAGTGGGTGTTGAGCAAGAAGACACTCTAAAACTTTAGAGGTTTTTCAAAGTGCGAGCCAAGATTGACATTTAATCTTATGGTGGATAAATCAATGCAAAGAAATTGGACCAATGGGTGTCCCAAATAGAAGTATATTTTAGTTTGCACCATTTGTATCCATGCTAGCAGATCTCTTTTGTGAGGTCAAAGCTTGTAGAGATGCTCTTACTTGGTATGAGAGCTATGCACATTCCTTGGAGATTAAAAAAGTATCACCAATGTCAAAGTGGGAGGACTTCAAGTTATTGTTGCAAAAATAGTTTTACCCAATCTACCATGAAGAAGATTGGGTAATATAGTGGCGTCAATTGAAACAAGATCAAGGGTAGAGTGTGTAGACTTATACCATGTAAAGTACGCATTCCATAACAAAAGTTACTGAAGTAAATAATCCACTTAATTACATCACCTCAAGTAAAAAGGATAAATCTTCTATATATCAACAATAATGACATTACATCTTTCAAAAGCATGTGCTATATCCAGGTTAGCACTATATACATAATATACAATATCCATCTTAGGCTCTCCTGCCATAAGTCATCTCAAATAATAACAATGTACAATAATCAAGTACAATACAAAAATGTATAATAAATCAATCAAGATCTCCAGCCACCACTAACCCACATGGTCATCTGCAAGCTGAGAGACAAGAACATGGCTTAGGCACTTTTCTGCCCAACCATGAAGCAATTACACTTCCCTGGTTCCCTTCATAACATGAAGGAAACCCAGACCTGCACGAAACATCTAGCAACCTAGAAACAACTGGCAGGAGGGAACACCCAATGCAACCTGATGTCTAAATACAAATCTAAATGATGATGTGCAAATATCTCACAACAAGACGTGGCAGAGAAATATATATATATATATATATATATATATATATATATAAGTTTTGCTAGACAATCTTTCATCTATTTCAATGAACACATGGCTTGGCCCAAGCACTTAAATTAGTTACAACCAAATCTTGAAAAGAGGAAAGCCTTCTCTGTTTACCCACATTTGGCATCCTAGCTGAAGAAGTAACCCAAACACACACAAAAGGTAACTACTTCATTTTCAAAGCAAAAATATAACACTTACTTTTGCCTAGATACATATACTAATCCCTTTCTCTTGCACAATCAATGGAAATACTCTTTCAAGCAAATATTCACAATAAAGAGCTTCATTTATTCAAGATTCATATGAAAAACTATATAACGGGGTATTTTCTTTAACCATATTTTATTCAAAAGTATCTAAAATAAAACTAGAACAAGATTTTCTATCCACAAGCAAGTACAAGTTCTATAATGATGTATTCATAACATTCTTTTAGCAATGAGCTTTCATGCATGATTATTTCAAATATCAATACTATCCTTACTTAGGTTTATTATCTATTTCCTGATTCATGCAACAGGGTTAAGAAAATTTCAGTTACATAGCAATAGATGTCATCATTGTTTAAGATGGTACTTACATAGATATCTATATGGTAAATATGCTCCATGATTTCAAAGGTTAAATCTAGATCTATGATTTCATTCCCGCAAGTAAGATCATATTTATAGTACTGTCATGTTTTAAAACAAGGATTTGGAGAAGAATCATATTTTCTATCAATGTATATTTGTATAAGCTGGGTAAAATAAGCATAACTCCATTAGGAGGGGAATTTATACCCTAAGGTTGTACAACCATTGCAAACAGAATAAACTTAAGTCATCATTGATGAAGGCATAAATGTATTAATCAAGTTATTTCATTCACATACACAAGATCTGACTGCCACAGGAATCTAGAGAAAGCAGCTACAGGAAGACAGTTTGCTGCTACAGGAAGACAATATAGAACAACAGAGACAAGTTTACAAGAATACATGAAGGTTTGCTACAAAAATGCAGAAGGTCTACTATAGGATTACAAGATGCTACAGGATTACAAGATGCTACAGAAAGTAAGGACTGCTACAGAAACACCATAGAAAACTGCGACAAGAAACAATGTTTGTTGTAGGAACAAAACAACTACAAGAATAAATTAATCTACAACAGTAATTAAATGAAAATGATGACAGGAATATAGTTGGTTGACTAGGTTTTCTTCAGGCAGGTAGGTAAAAGTGTAGACTGTTCTCAAAGCTATCCGCAAGAATCAAATTTAGGGCACTATATTAAACAAGTCGCTATCAAAATAACATAGTCTGACATAACTTTATCAAGAGGCCGTTGAAAGAAAACAACATGCAATTACAAAGATTAAACTCAGGTCGACACTAACAAATAGAAAGGCTGATAACAACAAGAAATAGGTTAAACTACACAGAAGTTGTTAAATCCATGAAGGAACAAACATGAAGGCATAATAGGCTGACAAAGAAATAGCAAAGTTTTGATAATGAGAATTATAAGAGGTCAAATAAAGATCTTCAGGTCGTTTTTAAATCAGTTTAACAAAGCTTAGAAGTTGTCGTTTACTCATCAGGCATAGAAGAAGAAAATCACAGGGTGATTGCTATCAACAAAACAGGCTATAGGAAAGTATTAAACGATAGTTTTTTTGATAGACATCAAATTTCCACAGTCCATAATGAATAAAGATCAATTGCTTTAGGATTTAACTGTGTGTGTTTATTTTCCCTCAATAAAACGTTTCGGATCATACTCCATGATCCATCATCAGGAGAATAAGGAGCAAGAGAAGAGAAAGTGAGGTAATCTGCAGAACAAGGCAGTATAAAAAGGTGGGGAAAGAGATAGGGTGGTGCGGGAATCAAGGATTCAAAGGAGGAGAGAGGAACCAATTGGTATCTATCCAATCAATAGAAAACTAGCAAAGGCTTAACAAAAAACTAACCAAAGAAGAAAGCCAAGGGGGAAAAAATTAAGAACATAAGAAAAATAGAAAGAAAAAATAAAAGGAAAATAAAAAACAAAGGATGGAACCTAAATAAAGGTAAAAATTAAGAGAAGAAAAAAGACAACTATCAACAATTAAAGGAAAGAAAAATAAAGTAAACATAGCAAATGGGCAGATGACCAAGAAAGAACAAAGAGAAAAACTCACGAAAAAACTTGAAGAGAAAAATTGAAACAAAAAATAGAAGGTAACAAGGGGCAAAAAAGAGGAATTAGAACAAGGAGAATACAAATTTTTTGAAGAGAAATAATAGAATCTTATAAATCTAATAGATGAAAGAAAGTGGAAAGAGGGAGGATCTATGTGATGAAAATCAAAAAACAATAGAAAGAGAAAGCTAAGGAGGAAACGAGTCAAGAAATAACGGTCTAAAAAGTCTAAAAAGTAAAATAAAATGTAAAAATTTGAAGAAAGAAATACACAATACAATAAAATAAAAGAGGGGAAGCAGAGATCGGATCAAAAATAGAGATAAGCAAGGAGAAGAGTGATAGAGAACGAGTAAGAAAAATTCAAAAAACAAAGAAGGAAAATAACAAGAAAAAAGAGATAGAGGAAACTAAAACTAAAAATAAAAATAAAATAAAATAAAAAGAAGGAGCAAGGGCTAAAGATGAAAGAAAAAGAAAAATGAAGATGAAACAAGAAAAATTAAAAAAGAGAAGAACCGAAACAATGAAAAAATGAAGAATACAAAAAGAACAAATACAAAAAGAACAGAAGAGAACAACTTTTCAAAAAAGAGAATTTTATATCAATCAGGGGGAAGGGCGAAAGCGAGACAAAAAAGGAGGTAAAGAGAAGAACAAATCTAAAAGGAGGAAAAAAGTGCGACTACATGAAGGAACAGAAAGATGAAACGAGAGATAAGAGAGAGAAAAGGAAAAGATAACAAAGAAAAGAAAAGAGAACGGAAAAACAAAGCGAAAGGAGAATCAGAGGAAGAGGAGGAAATAAATCGAACTAGGTAACACCACAGAGAATAAGAAAAGACAAGAGAATAAGAAAGAGAGGGACTAAATTGACAAGGAAGAGCACGAAAGTCAGAGGCAAGAGAATATCTAAAATAGAAAGAAGAAGAAACGCAACAAACCAACAACTAACGAACACCCAACACGAGGAAAACTTAAGAGTCTAGACCCTAGTACATAAGAAAGACAGAGGGCTAAAGTAGGGGAAGAAGCGAGAGGACGACATGAAGAGGAGGGGAGGGAAAGGAGAGAGGGAGATCCAAAGGCGAACTGAGGGGAGGAAAAGAGATAAGAGGGACACAACCAACACCCCAGGCTAGGAATGAAGAGAGGAAAGGAGGGGAACAAGAGAAAGAAGCGCGAGAGGACAAAAGAGGGAGAAAACGAGAGGAACGAATCAGGAAGGAGGGGAAGAGCGGTTTCTAATGCGGGAAAGGAGGGGGTTCCAAGAGGAACTGAGACCCCAACCTTCATCTCGATTGAGATTGGAAGGGTGGTTGCTAATCTCGATGGCTTCCTTGAGTTTTCTCTTAAAGTAGTTGTCTTCACTGGCTAGAATTTGGGTGTCCTCTAAACAAATATGGTGTTTGGTTAAGGAAGAGTGTTCTGCAAGTGCGGATTTATTAATGCGTTCATGTCTAATGTCCGCACTATGCTCTTTGATCCTAGTGTTGAATGAGCGTCCAGTTTCACCAATGTAGGGGATGCCACACAAACAAGAGATCTTGTAGACACCAGAGTTGAGTAAGAGGTCTCTAGGGTCTTTAGGGGAGGGAATACGATTTCTAAGAGTAGAGAAGGGTTTAAAGGAACATTGGAGGCCTTTCCTACAGTGAATCCTAGAGATTTTGTTAGAAAGGCCTTCAATGTAGGGAAGAGAGGCAAAGGGGAGGTTAGGAGGGTTGGTGTCCTTGGGTTTGGGGTTGAGGTGGGACCTGGCTTGTTTGAAAGCTCTCAAGATAGGTTTCTTCTGGTATCCATTTAATTCGAAGACTTTGGTGAGGTGAGCAAGTTCATGGTCCAAATTGTCCTTGTCGCAAATGCGAAAGGCTCTAGTGGCTAAGGTTTTTAGGATACCGGCTTTTTGAGCGGGGTGGTGATGAGAGCGAGAGTGGAGGTAAATATCTGTGTGAGTTGTTTTACGAAAAACTCGTCGACCTAAGGAGCCATCTGGTTTTTTAATGAGGAGGATGTCAAGGAAAGGGAGCTCATTATTGGTTTCAAGCTCTTTGGTGAAGGAGATGCACTTGACTAGGCTATTGAGATGAGAGTGGAATTCTTCAAGCTTTTCAGGGCCATGGGGCCAACAGATGTTGGTATCATCAACATAGCATTTCCACCATTTTGGTTTGAGTGGGAATGAGTGGAGAGCAACATCTTCGAAATGCTCCATGTAGAGGTTGGCAACAATAGGGGAAAGAGGGGAACCCATGGCTACACCTTCCAGCTGCTCATAGATAACTCCTTGGAAGGAGAAAAAAGTGGATCTGAGGCAAAGATCTACCAAGGAGGCGATCTTATCATTAGTCTTACGCCGGATAATTTCAACCAAGTCAAGGATGGGAACTTTGGTGAAAAGAGAGACCACATCAAAGCTAACTAAGGTGTCGTTTTTATCCAATTTTTTGTCTTTAATGAAATCTACAAAGTGAGCAGATTTCTTGATGAAAGAGTTGGATTGACCTACAAGAGGGGAGATAAGCTTAGCAAGGTGGGCAGCTAGTTTGTAGGTGGGGGAACCGATGGTGTCAACAATAGGACAGAGAGGAATGTTGGGCTTGTGGATTTTAGGGGCACCATAAATGTGAGGGGTGGCTTCTTTGGTGGGCAGGAGGTGTTTTTTAGTGGCATCATCAAAAGAGGAGCGGGAGATAGCAGTTTTAACCTTTTTGAAAATTTTGGAGATAGGGTTCTGAGACAAGACTCTATAGCTGTCACTATCAGAAAGGAGATCGGTCATCTTGGAGACATAGTCACATTTGTTCAAAATGACAGTGGCATAAGTAGGATAAAAGTGTTGAAACAAACATAGTTTTTTTTAAAGATGAGGAATAAGTAGGATAAAAGTGTTGAAACAAACATAGGATCCACAAGAAAAACCTTTTAACACATTTTAAAACTGGTATAAAATCATTCCACGGATTCTTTTCTTTTAACAGGCAACACCCTTGCATTCTATGATTTAAAACATACCCAGATAAACTACAAATTCCTCCTTTCTATAGCTGGTGATATTCTTTATGTTGCTGCTCATCTCCCCTTTCTGTCGCTGATGGTATTCTTCAGTCGCTGATGTGTTGATGATCTTTTCCTTTCCTTCTTCCATAGAAGTCGTTGAAAAAATATGGTCCTTTTTCCTTCCTTCTGCCCTCTTTTTTTTAAATGAATAATACCTCCTTTGCCCTAAAATTGGCGTCCATAATTTGATCATGCTTTCTTTTAATTTAGTCAACTAGCACTTGCATGATACGAAGGTGCCAGAATATCTCTCCCCTTCTTTTATTTTTAATTTAAACTTCCCTATACTTCAATTCTATTTATTTTTAATGTTGCATGTATGTATATTTAGAGCCGGTTTATTATTTTTACTATATACATATATATTTATTTGCATGACTTAATTTTTATTTGCACATATATATTTATTATTTAAATTACATATGTATATATAGATAGAAGTATTTAAAATTATATACATATAGATATGAAAATAAAATAATAATAACTCTATTTTCGACCTTGCATGATGCGTAAGTATTATATATATATGTATGTATGTATGAAAACTCTAAACAATTATCAACTTATATAATTTTATTAAATCTAAAGCTGAAATGAAAGTATGAATACATGGCTCACTTATGCAATTTAAAAGAATGTACTGTAGCAATAACATCACATATTTATCTAATTATCATACATCAATGACATCCATTAACCATATAAAAATGCTCAAACATAACTATGTAAATATATAACAATGCATAATAAAGCCACTCAATGAAGAAATATGAATGATGCAAAATGTCATGAAACTAAGTGAGTGTGTGCATGCATCAGGTCTATCCATCATGCCAACTCTTTCCTAGCGGCTAGAACATTTCTACCTCAACCATGTTCTCATCTTCGACACTCTTCCTGTACTCAGTTGCACTTAGATTTTCTTCAATAGGTTAGTCCTTATAATCATAGCTGAAGCAAGACAAGATATGCATCCATAATCTTACCAATAATAATTGGTCATCAATCGACTTTCAAATTTTTATGCATTTTAAATATCAACTATTTTACCTTTCACACACGTGGAATCACTCAATAGTAAAACAATCATAGTAAAAATGTCCCATAATTTAAATTATAAATAAAGTCCAAAACGAGATGTGACATACCAATAAATTCAAAAATAGAGTAGTACAACTTGGGAAGGACATCATGGCATGAGATGATGATTAAGTATGTGGGAGGTTTACTAGACCACCTACAAGGGGCAGTTCTCATGGCCAAACCCCAGCATATCGATGAGGCATGTGCCCAAGCACATTACCTGGAGTTGGATAAAAAGGAGGTTCCTTCTACTTGTAGCAAACCTAGTGAACAACAACAAGGTGGTAAGAAGAATTCAAAGGGTGGAAGCAAGAAGCGTTGTACTTTTATGTCAAATACCAAAGGTAAAGGTAAGAATAAAACTCATTATACTCACTATGATGGGGATGGGCACAAAGAAGAAGGTTGTTGGTGTTTGCATCTTGAATTAATGCCTTCTTTGAGGATGAAGAAAGGCAACAATGTTATCATCACGGAGAAAGGCGAAGAGATAAGTGGAGACTTCAATGTTGATGATCATATTTCATATCTTGCCTTGAACAAAGGTGTTACATTTCTAAGTGGAAGAACTCTAGAGAAGAGGAGCTCATTGAATTATTCCACATCAAGATATAAGAAAAAAGTAAAATGTTTGATGTTTTATTTGATTCATGCTTGCAAGCAAATTTGATTTCTTGTAAATTAGTTAAAGTGCTTGGTCTAGAAGGGACAAACAACTTGTGTCCTTATTCTTTGGGATGGATAAAGGATAATGTAATGGTAAAAGTGACCAAGCAATACAAGTTGTGTTTTAGATTTTGTCTAGATTTTCTTGATGAGGTTCTTTTTGATGTGGCTTCCTTGGATATATGTGGAGTAATCCTTGAGAGTCTATATCTATAAGATAGATGCGATCTATTTCTAGAGAAAGAACGAATATAGATTGGTTTTAAAGGGAAATGAGTATCTCTTGAGGTCTCACAATGGCGAATCCAATCTTGTTTTAGCTAGTACCTCAAAAGGGAAGGGGTTAATGAATGCAAGTGGAGATTTTTGGAGGAGAGCAAAACTAAAGGAGTTGAGATAGAGCTTCAAGCATGCAAGGAGCAATAGGTCAGTCAAAAATCAATATAATGGCTACTACAAGTGTCTAGAAGGTTTTGATATGTTTATAAAAGGTTGTTATAGGCATGCTACAGGTATGCAACAAATGGTTTTAAGTCATCTACTAGTTGCTAAAGAGTTCAACAAGATACTACAAGTGACCGGAAAGTTTCTATATGTGTCAAAAATGGTGAACAAGTGTATGATCAAAGAACGAATCAAGATGTGTTCTTTGGAGTCTAGAAGTATCTATGATGCATTTAAACCCAACTATCTTCATCCATGCTTACTACAAGCCAATTTGGGACATCTATATAAGTAGTTGGAAGTCATTTAGGTAGACTGGATCAACAATTGACCTTAGTAGAGTAGCATTGTGTCTTCATCGAAGCATTGACTTGGGGAATGCCCAATTGCTTTATCGTAGTGAACTATTTATTGAGGTGGCAATTGATTGGGAGGATGTGATGGCTCACTTTCCTTCTTCGCGATTAATATATCTTGTCGTCAGTGGTTGTTATCCTCGTTTTTTACCTTGGGCAAATTTTAAACTTTTTGTATCCATTAAAAAGGCAAGTGTCATCAAGTCAATCTCTTAACTGTCATTTTGGTCTTCCTAGTCACGTGAAGTTTCTTTGTCGCCTCTACTCAATCAAATTGAAAACATTAAACTCTTCATTAATAAGTCTTGATTGTAAATGTTTATAGTCATTTTAAATGTTGAATCACTTATCAAGACAAATTCATCAATTTGGGGATGTAGTCACAAGTGTTTTGAAGTTTAAAGAGTTTACTATTTAACCAGGTCGACTCTAGGATGACGAAGATTAGAAGTTTAAAAATCAAATTACAAAACTTGCAGGAAACACCATTATCAAAATTTGACCCCTAATGAAGGTCAAAAGTAGAAGGGTTGAACTCATTTGCATGTGAGCAACTATAAAGTCGACCTACGTTTCCGCATGTTGCTTCGGCACACATCAAAGGCTATTCTTAAATAACAACCACCTGTGGCCTGCGCCGAATCTCGAGCCTAGAACAACGTATGAACATCCATTTACTGCGTAATGGAAAGGGAATTCTGTGAAAACACAAAACAAGCACACCAACTGTTTGATAAATTGTCAAGAAATGATAACCTACAGGATACATACACAATGGGTTTGTTGAAAAGATTTTCAAGCAAATGTAAGCCAAATACAACCTCTCTGCCTATGCCAAGTGGACATTTTTGAAACAGAGTAACCAGCATATCCAAGAAACCATGACAATCAAGAATGAAACCATGCAGTTATATTCATCCTTGTCAGATCAACATGATTTCTCCCCCTAAGATTCTAAAGGACAATTTCATAGGATTAAATGGTCTGATTACTCCACTTCATTTGGAATTCCAATCTTCAGATTAGTGACCTTCTAGTTTATATCATGTTTCAGGCATATAGTACAAGATTTACTAGGCTCAATACGAATCGCAGACATTTGGAGTCAATTTTACATCAGAACAAAAGACTCAGATAACTTTACAGTCCATGACTAAAGTCTCTGTTTATGTTTGGAGGTGTAAGAGCAAGTTTAGAACTAAATTTGAGCATTAAATTTCTGCAAGAAATTTCAAGTTGGAATGTAAAGAGTATGAAGAATTGGGACATTGGAACTACAAATGAACAGATAGATGAAATTTGTTGGAATGATAGCTTGGCTATGAAATATAAATGAGGGGAGGGGGTATGCCTACATTTCAGAACTCAAACTAATGCATCATTCTAAAGCATAGACATTAGGCATGATCCTTAGAGAAATAGATTCTTCTCCAAATAAAGCATTCAAATTTGGTTAATCTCGAAGTAATCACTTTACATCATGTAATAGCCATGCAAGTTGGGATTGGGACTGACAAACGATGGAACACTTAAAAATACTTGCAATAGCCTTTATGCGAGTGCTTCTAAAGTTAAAGCTCTGAATCAAGTTATAATGCACTGTACATCCTTTGGCATCACATTGGATATTAATGTTGGAGTTTCAAAATATTGGTTAACAAGATAAAGATGACAAGGAAGTTGCAGAAAATGATGATATGGAAGTTCTGAAAAACTCAAGCACAAATAATGATGTAAGTGACATTCCTGAGGAGATTACCATGAACAAAGATGATGCAGATTTAGACCTCAAAGGGATGCAACCAAATACTTCAAAGAAATGTTCATGTACAGGTTTTGTTCATGAAATGTTTCACAAAATGCCTTGAAAGGAGGTGCACCTACAGCCAACACATGCTTCATGCCCATTAAATTTCAATCAAGACTCAATATTTTATTATAAATTCAGCTTGATTAAAGTTTGAAATGAATTTTATTCTAATGAGCCCTTAAATGTACGCTCACTTGAGGGCTTTTGTGATATTATTTTAATGTTCTGTAAAGTCCAGAAGGGAGAAAAATAGAAGAGTTGTATGGGAAGTGAATGGCTCTTTCCTATTTATTTATTGTAAAGTTTTATTATTTGTAAAGGGTAACGTAATTGAGGGTACTATTTTTTTTTTTTAAAAACATAGCAGATTGTACAAGAAATTCCTCTCGACTTTAAGCTCATTTTTGGAAAGAAATAAGAAGATTTTGATAGTATATTTTGTCTCTAATTTCTTCTTGGGGTTTTGGTTTTAGATCATTTCTTATGTCTTATTTGGAATCTTTCATTGGTTCTCTTTATTATATGTGCAAGGAAAGAATTGAAACTATGAGTTTTGAAGGAATGTGATAAATGGTCTACAGATTGTATCTCTCGTATACTCTTCATAAATTTCTATATCATTCTTAAGTCTAATATGGAAATGTATATTTTCATTTCTTTCTCTTTTTTTTAATGATAAGTATTAAATGGGTGAACCTTCATCTTTCTTGTCATTGGGATGAGTTAAGGGTTAAACTTTGCTTTTTGTTTAACTCTAAATACTCTCCCATTTTTGTCTATTATTTTTCCATCTGTCCTCAAGAAATGTAGATGTTTTTCTTACGTTTCTCATTTAGGGTCTCCACATGTGTTTTCCATTTTCTAATTTTGTCCCCTTTTGTACTTTTTGGTAAAAAGTAAATGAAAATCCTAACATACCCCCATCTTACAAGGGATCTACCCCTCTCAAACGTAGACAAAAATCCTGTTCAATGGCAATTTCTCCAACTGTTGTGGACATTTGACATTGTGCATTGGGCGAGTCATGTTGATTCCTATGAATCACCACAACGACAAATCTATTTATCAATAATGGCAACATGTTATCCTTCTCTGCAGGTTGATTGTTGGGCATTTGATTTTTGAGTGCCTTACAATTGCATGCATGGTGGTTACCACCAATGGCAACTATCCACCTTCAATAGAGAAGTTGAAAGGGCATCGAGAGGGATGTTAAACGACAGTAACCTTTAGTAGGGGATGATTAGAGAAAGATAATTTGGGGATTGGTAAGGTGATTAAATAGCTCTAGAAGACATTCTCATATTGATTTAAGAAGAATAGAGAAAGAACTGCAAAGAACTACTGAACAGTAATAGAATAGAGATAAAGGAGACCGTGTATAGCTAGGATAGCTCTATGTAAGCCATTATCAATATTTTATCTCTTGTAACAACACTAGAATTAGTAATGGGGTGTTAAAAGTGTACCCTCATTGAAGTTAGTGTACCCTTATTGAAGTTGGTCACTTGATTAGATTTCTCCAAAGAAACTTTGGTGTTGTGTATTTTGTGCTCTATTTTATTACTACATATTCCTTCTACTATTTTGAATGTTAATGTTGTTTTAAGTTGTTTACTAATAGGACAATGTTAAGGAGAATGGTATGAGCCAATCTAATTTTAAACATTCATTGCTAGTGCATCACTAGGGTTATCAACCCAATAGTTTATGGATCAAAGAGCTTGGCATGGAAGTTAGATATTTTATACATGCTCATTGTAAGTGAAACTTTATTGGAGCCTTGAGTTGCTTGTTGAGAGATCATTATGAGCATGGTGTAATGAAATAAATTGGTCAATAAAAGAATATAATCAAAAATGTGTTTCAAATACTTGATAATAATAAGCCACTTTAAGGGGGAAATCCTCCAAAAGTCTCCAAGAACACAATTAACAATATGATGATCAAATTGTTAGAAATGAAGTTGAACAACTATAGAATGGAAATATGATTTCAAATTTTATAATAATCCAATGCAAAACCAAATGGAGATTATAGGAAATCAAATCAGCAATACAAAGAAATAAAGGAATTGAAAAACTAAACACATCACACAATGTTTACATGGAGAAACCCTTTTGAGAAAAAACTCCACATAAGAAGAGATGCACCATTTTGTATTAACTTCAATATAGTTTACAATACATCACTAACAACCTCCTTTTCAGTCTTCAATCCAACGACACCTATTTTTCTAGTTTCAACTCTCTATGACTCATGATCGTAACACAATGCCCTCATTAAAAGAGTGTTGCCATCTACCCTGGAAAAAACCCTAACATAACTTCTACCGTCAAATCTGCAACCTAATGATGAACGGTCCAAATTGACTACGAAATTACAATATTTTACAAGGCAATTTTCTAAAATAAAAATCTTTAAGGGCATTGTCCCGAACCCCCGCCCCATTGGAACCCCCATTAGGTACTGGAATCCAAATGCAGTTGAAACAAGACTGCTACTTGGTGAATACATCTTCCCTTATGGAAATTTACAAACAACATTAGGAGTAATTAATTACATAAGATTTACAAGGTTGATGGCACCTTAATCCTAACACAATAACACTCACTACCTCCTATATATACCCTACTTATGCCTTGGATATCACCTACACCAACTTAGATACCAAAATATAACACCTAGACCAATCTAATTATCTAAAGACCAATCTAATTATCTAAATAAGAGTATAATAATGATCATATAACTTAATTCAGAGTTAAGGTAGCCATATGTTGACTACTCATAACCCTATACACAATATAAGATTAAGGGCATAGTATGCCCCCCTCTTCAAAGAAGCATTATCCTCAATGTTGATCAATTGTGGATCCTTCTACACAAAATCTTTATCTTCCCACATGGCATCTTCAACTGGTAAATTCTTCCACTAAATGAGATACCCGGTGATTGTCCTAGTCCTCAACTTCTTTGTGCATGTATGGAGAATTAACATTAGATCCAAAATGATTATTCCTTCTTCATCTAGCTTTGATAACATTGTCTATGTAGGAATCTATTGACCAATCACCTCCTTTAAACAAGAAACATGAAAAATTGGATGTATCTTTGTTGTAGGTGGTAATTCAAGCTTGTAGGCTATATTACCAATCTTCTACAGAATGTGGTGTGGACTATAATATTTTGGTGATAATTTGTTGTTCTTTGTGTGTTGCTTTAGGGACATTTTCTTATAAGATGCAATCTTAAGAAAACCCAATCACCAACTTCAAAACTCCTTTCACTACAATGTTGGTCAACCTATTGTTTCATTCTATTTTGTGCCATGGCCAAATTCTCCTTGAGTCTTGAAAGTACATGTTATTATTAATTCATGTGGTCCTCCACAACTTGAACTCTTGGTGTCACCTTCAATGATGATGCGATGGATGGGGGATGGTATCCATATAATTCCATAAATGAGGATATTTTTGAAGAAGCATGGAAGAAAGTGTTATACCACCATTCTGCTAGAGGTAGCCAATCCACCCATTGAGAATGTTTATCTAAAGTGAAACAATGTAGGTACCCTTCCAAGCACTTATTGACAACGTCAGTTTGCCCATCTGATTGAGGATGGTATGAAGAGTTGCGAGCCAATTGAGTACCCAAACAAGAGAATAAATCTATCCAAAAGTTACTAGTAAAGATAAGATCACGATCACTAACAATAACCCTTGGGATACCATGTAACTTTTGTATATTCTCCATAAATGTGTTTCCCATTGTATTTGTTGTAAAAGGATGGGGTAATGCAATAAATAGGAATATTTGGTGAGATGGTCCACCACTGGCATGATGACACTCTTATCCTTAGATCTTGGAAGGCTTGTGATAAAATCCATGGAGAACTCTTCCCATCACTGGATGGGATAACTAAGGATTTTTTAAAACACTAGGTGTATTAACAATCTCCCCTTTATTTCTTTGACATACCAAAAATTTTGCCACAATTTTTTTAACATCACCTTTAAGGCCATCCCAAAAGAAATCTTGATTGATTCGATGATGTTTTCAAAAATCCTGAATTGACCTTCAATTGGAGAAACATTGAGCTCTTCAAGAAACTTTTGTTTCGGGGTGATTTTTTTTGCATAGGTACAATCTCTCTTTATACCACAAAGAGTCTTCCTTCCAACAAAACTTATTTAAATTGCTAGGATTAGTTTGCAACTATTGAGTGAGATTCCTTGTAGCAACATCATTCCGTCACTCTACTTTGGCTTCTTCCACCCAACTACTTGTAATATTGAAATGATACACAATAATGCCTCATCCTTCTCATCCTTCCTGGATAGTGCATTAGCTGCTACATTCTCCTTTCCTTTCTTATCTACATGATCTCAAAGTCATACCCAACATCTTAGTGACCTATTTTTGTTGCTCTTTAGATGATAATTGTTGCTCTAAAAAATATTTTAGGCTATCATGATCTATCTTAACTTTGAAGTATCTCCCTATCATATATGACCTTCGTTGCTTCATTGCATGAAGAATAGCTAGTATTTCCTTCTCATAAATAGGTTTGAGTTAATTATTACCCTTCAATTGATGAATTTTAAAAGCAATGGGCCTACCTTCCTGCATTGGAACTGCTCCTATACTATTTCTTGAATCATCACACTCCATAATAAAATCCTTGGTGAAGTCTCTAGTGGCTAGAACTAAAGTGGTATACATAGCCTCCTTCAATCTCTCAAATGTTGTATTAGCTAACTCATTCCATTCAAAAGCATCCTTCAACAAAGTTGTAAGGGGTGTTGCTATGCGGCCATAGTACTTCACAAATATTTTATAATATCCAGTGAGTTCTAGGAATCCCTTCAAATTCTTAATAGTTTTAGGAATAGGCTACTCTATCATAGCCTTGATTTTGTTAGGATCAACCTTTACTCCATGAGATACTATGTGACCCAAGTACTCACCTCTTTGAGACCAAAGGTACACTTGGAAGGTTTAGCATATAGTTTGTGATGTTTGAAAAGTCTTGTGATAAATCAATATATCATCAAAGAACACCAATAAAAACTTCCTCAAATATGGCTTAAAGATGGAATTCATCAAACTTTGAAATGTAGAGGGAGCATTAGTAAGACCAAATGGCATCACTAGAAACTCATAATGACCCTCATGAGACCTAATGTTACATTGGGAATATCTTATTCCTTAATTTGAATTTGGTGATAACCTGATCTAAGATCATGTTTTGTAAAATCATAGCTCCATTCAATTCAACTAGCAAATCATCAATGACTAGAATAGGGAACTTATCTTTGATGATTTACTTGTTGAGATCTCTATAGTTTGGACACATGTGCCAGGTGTCATCCTTCTTACACACCATCACCATGGGAGAGGAGTAGAGTATGCCTAATAATACTTACCTTTAGCATTTCCTGAATCATCTTCTCAATCTCAGTTTTTGTATATATGGGTACCTATAAGGCCTGATGTTGTGTGGTTGGATCCCTAGTACTAGCTGAATGACATGATCTTGATCCCTTTTAGGAGGCAATCCTTTGGGTATATCTCAAAAAACCATTGAGTGACAATCTATAATTTCTTGTAGATTTGGCTAGATAACAACATTTGGCTAATAGGTTGCTAATGAAAATGATTGGGCCACAAATCCATCAACCCCTTTTTTAAGCATCTTTTGCATTTGATTCCCTCTTAGTTCAATTATCCTTCCCTTTGAATGAAATCTCATGAAGAGCTACTAAAAGTTCATCTTTGTTGTCCCCAATGTAGTGAGCCACTCTACTCCCAACACGATATATGTTCCATCCATGGGAATAACAAACATTAGACAATCAAGTTGATGTTCTCCCATGGTCAATTTAATGCTATTGCATTTTCTTGAGCAACTAACAATACCCCCATTTATAATTTTGACATGATATTCTAGAGTGGGATGTATAAAACAAGTTAGAAGAGTAGCTAACTTCTTGTTGATGAAGTTGTGAGTACTTTTGGAGTCTATCAACATTGTTACTCTCTCTTACTTCAAGAAACCCACCACCTTGAGAGTTTATGGGGCACTAAATATAGCCAATGCATGACAAGAAATGGTTGCTGGAGTATCTCCTAATTCCTCATCTAACTCGTTGTCAACCTCTAGTATTGGTTTCTCCTCGTCTTCTTCCTCACTTGGCCCTTCAATATAGAAATTTTTTTTCAATGCATTTATTGTTGGAAATTGTTGTCATTGATGCCAAAGGATGTTAACATATTGCTCCTGTCAAATGTCTATGGACAAGATTGTTGGTAATATTGTCATTATGTCAAAGGCGTATGGGCAAGATTATTAGCAAGATTGTTACCATTAATGTCAAAAGCGTATGGGAGATTGTTTCAAATGTTGTCATTGATGTCAAGAAGGAATACGTTGTCCAAGATTGATTGTCATCAATGTCAAAAGAAATTGTAGCCATCAAAGGAAGAAGGAAAGGTCAAGAGAAATCATTGACGATTCAAAGAAAAAAAAGACACATACATACATTGCAAACATACTTCACACATCCTAAGTTGAGTAAATATTTGAGATGGCAATCAAAGACTAAACAACAATTAAGATGGTTGACCCAAGGAATAATAATAAGAGTTTAATTTAACTTGCATGTTGGTTGACTAACAATTCTATGTTTAAAGTGAAAATAAAATAAATCATTTAAATAGGGGCCGACCCTCATGAAAAATCGTGGGTTTAAACTTAAGTTCAATAAATTATGGTTGACTCCTTCCAAAGGCCGATTAAAGAGTATTAAAAGAGATTGGAAAATAAGGTTGACTCCACGTGAGATAAATGTTAGTGCTTATGTTTAATTTAATGGTAGTGCTTGAGTTTAAAGGAAATGATAGTAATTGAAGAGGCCACCTCTCTTGGGAGAAGTCGTCTCCCTTGGAGAAATCACAACCCTTTGAAGAGGCATACGATGCGGTATAAAAGGAGATAAAATTGTGATTTGAATAACAAACCTTACAATATTATGTCATTCGAATATAGAGTAGATGTAAGGCAGATAAAAGGCAGAATTATAGGTAGATGTAAGACAGATAAAAGGAAGATTCATAAGCAAGATTTGTGAGAGAGGATATGTGTTGCAGCATCTAAAATTAGATTTTATGAAAGCAATACAATAGAACTGTATTCAGTAGACCTCAAGGCATAAATATATGTGAAAACATTGCATTATTTGATATCAGATTTGTGGAGGAAAGTATTGCATCATTATCAAGTAGATTTGTAAAGGAAAGCATTTGTATGATAACTGTTGGATCATCTACAAGTAGATTTTGTGAAGACAATATCATCCATTGAAGAATTTGAAGGTTGGTGCCTCCCAAAAGAAGAGATTGGTGTCTCTTGCTAAGTTGGTGCTCAGTTGCGGGGATTGGTGTCTCCAGTCGGTTGGTGCCTACAAATTCTACAAGTGAGGATTGGTGTCTCCTGTAGGTTGGCGCCTACAAAGATTGTAAGAGAGCTTTATATATAAGCAATATTTTGTTATGGTTTTCTCCCGTAAGGGTTTCCACGTAAACCTTGTGTTTTTCTTACGTTGCATAATTGGTAGATCTTGTGTGATTGATATTGTTATGGTTGTTAAGTTTTGAAAAAGTAAAAGGATTGTATTATACTGATTCACCCCCTCTCTTAGTATAATCATGTGCTCACCATTTATGTCACCAACTATATTTTCTATCATAGTTAAAACATAACCCTTTTTCTCTCTTCTCTTCAATTTGTTGTGGCACCAATCTAGTAAGTTGAGAAAGTGACTATGTAGGAGTGCTTCTATCTCTTATGTTTACAAAACCTTGCGTTTTATTCTAGCCACAAACTTTTCCTCTACCTACCTTGCCATAATTATTGCTTCAGACATAGAATTTGGATAGAACATGCATACCCCATATTTGATGTGATCCTTTAAACCTTCTAGGAATAATTCTTTCAAATTTTTCTCTACCACATTTTCCACTCTTAAAGACAAAGTTTGGAATTGATTAATATAATCCTTGAATGTACTTATTTACTTTAAATTGGCAATTTGGCTAAAGTAGCTATCCCTAAGATTATCACCATAATGTGTAGTGAGTTCCTCTTGGAAAACAAACCAAGTGACAACACATCCGCTCTTTTTTTCTTCACATAGCCGATGGTACCAAATGAATTGGTCAAGTTTTAAGTATAAGGAATCTGTTTCCACCTTTTGTTGACAAGGAACATGGTGAATATCAAAGAACTACTTCATTTGGTAGAGCCAATTGATAGGATCTTTGCCATCAAACTTTCACATATCCATATTTGGCGTGAAATGCCTAGCCATAGAATTATTTGGGTGATGCTCCATATTCAAGTTTGATTCAACCCCAAAAGCACCCTTCCCCTTAGGAGACTCCTCTTCCTCCCAATCCTTGTGAATCCCTATGTTTATAATCTCTAGGACATTGGCCATAAATAATTTTTTCCATTATGTCTTAAAATCACTTGTCTTAGCCACCCCTTGCATTTGCTCTGTCATAATTAACAAATTTCATCCTTCATTTTGTTGGTTTCTTTATGAATTTGTTCTATTACAGATTCATTATATTTATGCCCAATCTCCTCACTTTCCACATCCTCATTGCCTGGAGATTTTCCAAGTGTGACCAAAAAAATTCTCTTGTTGCAAGCCCCACCAAGATGGAAATAATAATAATTTTGTAATAAATCACACAAAACAAATCCAACTAATCTAAAAAATTTATTTTAACTTACCAAGGCCTAAATCTCACCTCCACAAAAAATCTTCAAGAAATTTGTTAAATTGCAGCCTTGAGAACAAATTTGGTGGAAACCTTAATTTTGTAATAACTTCCTCAAATTTGCTCCAAATGCCTTCAAATCAAGGTTGTAGATGTATCAATGCACCCTTGTTCAACCCTCCAAAAATAAGGGAAAAAAATCCGTTGAATTGTAGCCCTGAGAGTGAAATTAGTGGAAACCCTAATTCAACAATAACTCCCTTAATTCTACTCCAATTGACCTCAAATCAAGATCAAAACAACTCCAACATACCTTTGACTAACCCTCCAAAAATCAAGAAAAAATCACCAAAATGAGAGAGATATGTGCTTCCCAAAATGACCTCCAAAATTGAAAAAATTGTCTTATTTCTTGAGATTTCATGTGCCAAGATCATGCTTTGATACCAATTCTAATGAAATAACTTGCACAATAAAGGAAAATAATAGAAAACATGTTACAAATATTTGATAATAATAAGCCACTTTCGAAGGGCAAACCTCCAAAAGTCTCTAAGAAGAACACAATTCGCAATATGATGATCAAATAGCACTCACTACCTCCTATATATACTTTACTTATGCCTTGAATATCACCCAAGCTGATTTAGATACCAAAATATAACACCTATGCTGACCTAATTATCTAAAAATATATATAATAATGATCATATAACTTAATTAAGAGTTAAGGTAGCCATGGGCTGACTACTCATTACCTTATACACACTATAAAATTAAGGGTGTAGCACATGGAGTGGAAAAATGTGGATCTCATATGTATATGTGTCACTTAAACATTCTATGTGGTACCATTTTCTCTCCAAACCACATGGATCAATTTTACTAGCTAAATTGTCACTGTACATCACATTTTTGAGGGTAAAATGAAGTCATACAAATAAAAATTTTACATGTAAATAGCCCTCATTGTTATATTTCTAAAAAAATATAATTGTATTATGTTTTATTTAAATTATATATTTTTTAAAAAAATTTAATCATAGAAATGTTACAAAAAATAATGATCTCTATTTGAGACACTACAAAAAATAATAAACTATCTCAAAAAATTGCACTACATTCCATATCAATGTCCTTGTTTCAATGGAAAAATAAATATGAATTGAATATATATGCAAAGAAAAATGGGTTGCAAGTTAACATGAATCTAAATTTCAGTTATTCATAATTAATAATAGACATCAGATTTCCACAGTCCATGATATTATTCTTGAGAGCTTCAGGATTTAACTGTGTGTAAGTTTTTTACTCAACGTTTCGGATCACACTCTGTGATCCATCATTAGGAGAGCTGGAGAAGAGAATTAGAAGTGAAAATTTGCAGACCTAACTCCAAGATAAATAAAAAGAGGAAGGAGAAGGGTACAAGAACCAAGACTCCCCAAGGAAAAATTAAAAAATAAATACAAAAAATAGAATAAAGAAAATATTAAACACTAAAAAACCTCAAAGAATATGCATGCATCAACATAAGCCCAAGAACAAAAAGGGGAAAGAAGAGAATGTTAAAAAATAAATAAAGAAAAAGACAAAACATGAACTAGGCACAAAGAGGTAGGAACACAATTAAAAGAGTAGTTAAAAACACCAAAAAAATAAGAGTCCAAAACAAAGAAAGGTTTAGAAGATAGATGAAGAAAAGACTAAAGGGGTGGGAAATGAAGAAAAGAAATGGAAGTTAAAAGATAACGAGGACAACTGGAAAAAAGAAAACCTAAAGGTGTAAAAAACAAATGAAAGAACAAAACACCATGATAAAAGGAAAAGCAATAGGAACAAACTATAAAAGAAAGAAAAAGGGGCTAAAAAAGGGAAAAAATGACGGAGGAAAAGAATAAAGAAGGAAGCGGGCTTGAATGACAAAGGCAAGTGTATAAAATAACATGGAAATATCAATTTGAACGAGCTAAAGAAAGGAAGGAATTAAAACGTAGCGCATAGAAATATCAATAGATAAATACAAGCAAAAGTAAGTAAATTACTAAAAAAAAAGAGAATATCAATAAATGTAATTACCCCAAGGCAATTAATTAAATAGGTATATCTATTAGAATATGAATAAATTTATATATTTATTTATTTTTATTTTTATTTTTTTGATTGGTAAAAGGCGGAGGCCATTAATATATAAAATCAGTTATAAAATACATCTCTGTTCAGTGCGGGTACCAGTAGGAAAGAACAGAGCGAAGAAAACCTCCGGTCTAGCCCGGGACTTTTGCATTCCAGTACATACTGTTTATTTATAGAACTTATACGGGGTCAAGCCCAACAAGGAAACATATTTTCTTATACAATTACTGAGATACAAATACAGACATCGCCCTTATCCACGGCCTTTCTTTTGATATCCTCTTGATGTATGTCTTTTGGTTCTTTGACTCTTGGGATGACCTCCAAGGCTTATAACCTTTGATCAACTGTCCATTATCCAATTAAAAGGGCTTCTTCTATCTTGCTCCTACCAATATACCCGACTAACCTAAAACCACAGGAAAACTGCCACTTCTTTTCGCATGCTAGCTATACAAAAAACATAAAATTCATTCTCCTACAAACATCTGATAGTTCTTTAAAACCTTTGCCTGAGATGAAAGAATAAAATACTTGCTATTGCCAAGCTTATCAAAATTAATCAAGCACACTTGCTTCAATGTTAACTTAAATCCGGTTATGAGGGGCATCCCATTTTGGTTGACTGATCCATTGTATATGCCAACAACTATATATATATAAACTGTATAAATACTAATATATATATCTACATGTGGGCATAAGTAAGTAATCAACCATTTCACTTAATAATGTTGATAAACCAAAATATCCCGTTCCAACTTAATTCTAACCCGTCAAAACATATCATTTAGATCGGCATAGAAAACGTTGTTACCTGTCAAAACATATCAATTAGATCGGCATAGGAAAACGCTGTTACCTGTCAAAACATATCAATTAGATCGGCATAGGAAAACACTATCGGCGAGGACTCTACAAGTCCTCCCGACAGTGTAAGTCATGCCGATGGTGGAGATCGATAGGACTCTCATCGAAGCATCCAATGGAACAAAGGGAACTAGCAATCATCGACAGGAGATTATCATCAGAAAGAAAAATCAACGAGTTTCTGAAACTCTAAAGTCTCACCGATTGAAGAAAAGTGCTTCATCGAGGCTTACACCGATATGCATGAAGATCCAGACCTGATGACTTTTCATAGAACCAGACCTGACAGAGTTAAGAGTTTAAATAAATAATTGGTCAAGTCCGACGGATGTATTTTGAGTTTGGCAAAGGGAAACATACAAGATGATATACATAGCCATATGCGTGTCGCAGAATTGAAAAGATTATGAAATGAGGTTTTATTGTTGTATGTTTCATGCATTGTAGGTGTGGTAATACATTTCATACATACAATGCAGAACTCAAGAAAGGTTGAAATTTGGTTAAAATGATGCACCATGACTAGATGCATTGCACTTTATATCCATCGCGGAGCCGAAAAATAAGAAAACTATGGTTTATAAAATAAGTCCAAAGAGGTGATGCAAAGGAGTTTGTATTCGGCTTTGTATCTAAAAATTGGATACAAGTATGCATTTCAGAAGATACAATCAGAAAAGTCATGTGGGCTCCACCGTATGCATATCGGGCTTGTATAAATAACGATATACAAGCCAATATACAAGTTAGAAGGATGCAAATAGGAGATACAAACCGGATGCGAAAAGAAAGTTAAATCCTGAAAAGTCTTTGTATGTTCGGGGTGCCTGTATGTTTATAATATACATACCCGATATACAAAGGAATATAAAGCATCACTGGGGATGACATACTTTGTATGTGCGCTTATACAAGATCACATACAAATGGCAATATACAAAGAAAATATACAAGAGAGGTTTTGTATAAGATGCTTTGTATGTGCGCTTATACAAGATAACATACAAACGGCAATATAGAAAGAAAATATACAAGAGAGGGTTTGTATAAGATGCTTTGTATGTGTGCTTATACAAGATGACATACAAACGACAATATACAAAGAAAATATACAAGAGAATATTATACAAAACCCGACATCATTGGAGATATAAATAACGGGTGGGGGCCACGTATGTATGTTGGAGACAATTGTATATGATATGCAAAGAGGTAAAACAACAATATACATACAATGGAGGATCCCAAGGTAATTCCAATTCATTTCACAAATCCAATGAAGTCCGCAATTGTATAAAAAGTGTATGCATGTGATATAAAAAGGTGATACAAATGAATACATACAAGTCCAGACCCAGATAGAAAGTTTAAATTCTGAGAGCATTATTTGAAGTCTGTGATTGTATATTGCGATGTATGTAAACAAGATACAAAGACAAATGCATATGAGAAACAAAGGAAATGTAAATACAAATGCACGAAACACCAAAGATACCTATGTGGGCCCCATCACCAATGGGTATACAAGTTTATACAAACTCGGATTTGAAATGACAGATTAAATATTGTGAATTTTCATTGGGGTCTTCTATTGTATATATAACACATGCATTCGATATACAAGAAGGAGACACAAATGTGGATTCAAAGGTGATTTCAATTCATTTCATAAACCTAGTCGGGCCCGCTCTTGTATATAGAAGAAAATGTATCCGATATACAAAAGAAATGAATGCAATATACAAAAGAAGGATGCAGGAAAATATACAAGGACGGATCTGAAATCTAATTTATTTTATAAACGATTGTGTATGATATGCAAAAAGGTAATACAACAAGATACATACAATGGAGGATCCAAAGATAATACCAATCCATTTCACAAATCCAATACAGTCTGCGATTGTATAAAAAGTGTATGCATGTGATATAACAAAGTGATACAAACGGATACATACAAGTCTAGACCCAATTAGAAAGTTTAAGTTCTGAGAACTTTATTTGAAGTCCGTGATTGTATATTGTAGTGTATGTATACAAGATGCAAAGACAAATGCATATGAGAAACAAAGGAAATGTATATACAAATGCATGAAATACCAAAGATACCTATGTGGGCCCCATCTCCAATGGATATACAAGTTTATACAAACCCAGATTTGAATGATAGATTAAAGATTGTGAATTTAGCTGGGGTCTACTATTGTATATAAAACCCATGCATTCGATAAACAAGAAGGTGACACAAATGTGGATTCCAAGGTGATTTCAATTCATTTCAAAAACTAGTCAGGCCCACTCTTGTATACAGAAGAAAATGTATCCGATATACAAAAGATATGTATGCGATATACAAAAGGAGGATGCAGGAAAATTTTAATTGCTCTATTATACTCCCTTGCTGTCTAAAGGGTAGAAAATCTGAAGATGCTTAGAGTTTGTTCACCCTTCGTGGTGTGTTATTAGACCAAGTGATGCACTGATTGGTCTTAGAATAACTTTCCTCCAAAGTTTTAGTTTGATTCTAATAATACTTCAACGGTGTTAGCTCTAGTAGATAGGTAGAGACCATCCGCCCCCTTGTTGGCAAGAGAGTCTATTTTGCTATTACCCTCTCTGTAAGTGTGATTGAATGTGCACCTCCTTAAAGAAGCAATGATGTCGAGGGCATTAGCCAGTAGGGAATTCAGTCTCCAATTAGGCATGTTGCCTTTCTATAATCCATTAATGACAATCGCGGAGTCTCCTTCAACCTCTAATTTTTCAATATTCATGTCTTTGCAGATTCTCAGACCTTCAATCAGGGCAGTTAATTCTGTTGTATTATTTGTTGTTTCTCCTAGGGGTTTGGCTAAGGTTGCCATTTCTCTAGATTCAGAATTGTGGATTACACAACCTATTCCTGCAACTCCTAGGTTGCCCCTAGATGCCCCGTCAAAATTTAGCTTGAACCACCCTTCTTTAGGAGGTTGCCACTTACATTCCTTTCTCTTGTTAGTGGTGTTGTGGTTGCCTGGTCCCACAAAGGAGGGAAGTTTTAGTCCTGCCCATCTCCCCGCATCTTTTCATCCCAGTGCGTCATTGTGGATTCTTTTTTGGAGTTATTTAGAATCCTACTATTGACTATTTCTATTATAACTGCCTCAATTTTAATAATTAGCTGACCAAAAGTCATTTTTCTATCTTTAAAGATTCTTCTATTTCTTTCTTTCCACAACTCCCAAACCATGATCGAAGGGGAAATTGTCCATAGCAAATGGTAGATGCTTTGATTGTGAGTCTTAGACCAACATTGGAAAAGGTTCAAAATGTTATTAGGCAAAGCAGTAATCCATCCCATCTTATTACTTAGCCAATTCCAACATTTATTAGAAAATTGACAATTGAGGAGAATATGGTCTGATGTTTCTTGATCCTCTTCACAAAGGGGAAATCTGCTAGGCCCCTCATATCCCATCTTGGTGAACCTATCCACCGTTAGGATTTTTTTCTGCAGGGCCATCTAGGCAAACAACCCAGCCTTTGGGAGACAGTTCTTATCCCAACACAGTCTCAGTGGTAACTCCGATTTTGGTCTTAGTTGCTGTCTGATTAAAGTTTTGTAACCATCCTTGGTTTTATAATTTCTTGATTTAGCCCCATCCCAAACTAATCTGTCCAAGTCTCCTTTGAGAGATACCCTCCTTTTGTTAAGGATATCAAGTAGTTTCTTTTTCTCATTACCCAGAATGTTCATATTATCCAGGGGTTTCCATTTCCACCCCCTATTCTCCTCATGATTGGGAAAATCTATATATTTTTTTACATATTTCCCCTAGTGGGATTCTAATATCCCTTTGGCATTCTCTAAATTATCCAAGCTGCTTATCGCCTCATACCCACCCCATGAGTCATCCCAGAAAAGTGCTTGATTCCCGTCTCCTAAACTCCAAGTTCGTTTGTCCATTATGAGCTTCCTACAGTCCATCATAAAAATCTAGAGGCGAGATCCTTTAGGTGGGTTATCCATTCTAAAAAGGAATGCCGATTCCTCCCCTCTAAGATATTTGTTTCCAAGAATTTTAACCCACTTTGAATCGGGTTGCTGATACATTTTCCATACAAGTTTAGCGCCTAAAGCCTTACTTTGTTCTCTGAAGTTTTTTAAGCCCAGGCCTCCTTCCTCTTTTGGTCTACAAATCTTGTCCCAAGCCACAAGTGCCATTTTCTTTTTATCCTCTAAACCTTGCCATAGGAAAGTTCTTAGAGTTTTGTTGATTTCATCCCGAATACCTACTGGAAGATTCATACAGGATAATTGGTATATTGGGATAACTGAGAGAACCGATTGTAACATTGTCACTTTGCCTACTGAGGAGAGCCATTTGCCTTTCCAAGATTCTGCTCTATTCCTGATCTTGGAAGTAATATGATCCCATAGATCATTAGTCTTATTGCTTTTACCCAGAGGTATGCCTAGATATTTACAAGGCATTTCCCCTTTTTTATAAGACAATATTCTGCATATTTCTCTTTCAGTTTTAGGATCCGTGTTGAAAAAATAAATTGCTAATTTGTCAACATTTACCTCCTATCCAGAGGCCCTACAGTAGGAGTTCAGGATATCTTTGAACGCCCTAGATTCTTCTATGCTCCCCATATCAAAGAGCATAGTGTCATCTACAAACTGTTGATGGGTTGTGGGATTGACACCGGAAGTAATTTTGATACCTTGGATCTTCCCTTCTTCCTTGGCCTTAGAGATCATTCTCCCTAATACGTCTGCCATTATAATAAAGAGAAAAGGGGAAATGGGATCCCCTTGTCTCAATCCTCTCGAGATGCTAAAAAAACTTCCGAAGTTCCATTGATTAAAACTGATATCTTAGGATTAGAAATACATGCGTAAATGAGGTTTATCCACTGTTTGGTGAAACCGAAAGCCTCTAGGGTTTTGCAAAGGAAACGCCAGTCTACCTTATCATAGGCCTTACTGATATCCAATTTAATTAGCATACTAGGTTTTTTGTTTTGCTGTATGGTGTGGATGGCTTCTTGGGCTGTTATAACTCCATCAAATATAGATCTACCCGGAACAAACCCTGTTTGCTCGTCACTAATTAAATCTAGAAGAATAGTCTGAATCCTATTAGCCAGGGTTTTAGTGAGGATTTTATAAATAGTATTACACAAAGATATAGGCCGCAAATCCCCTAGACTTTCTGGTTTCTCTTTTTTTGGAATGAGTGTAAGAAAAGTGTTATTTACCTCTTTGAGAATACTTCCCGAATTTCTTACCCCTTCTAGTGCTTCGACTACTTCATCTCCTATGAAGTGCCAACATTTCTGGAAGAAGAAAGCTGGGAAGCCATCGGGACTAGGTGCTTTATCTAGTTGCATTTGAGAGATTTCCAACTCTACCTCCGTTTTGGTAAATTTACCATTGAGAGCTTTGTTTTGATCCTCTGAAATAATCCTTGGAATATCTTCCAGAATGGTTTGTTGGTGCAGGCAATTCAATCCTTCCTAATTATTAACAATATTTTCAAAGTACCTAACCGTTTCACGTGCAATTTGATGAGGATCTTCGATCTATACATTATTTGCATCTTTTATTTTGAGGATTCTATTTACGTTTCTACGTGCTTTGGTGTTGTTATGAAAGAACTTAGTGTTCTTATCTCCCTCTTCCAGCCAAATTTCTCTTGACTTTTGACGCCAAAAGATTTCCTCTTTGGCTAGGATATCTTCATATTCAATTTTTAGCTATTTTTTTTTTAATATGATTCAGCATCCATACCTCTGGTAATCACGTTTCTGTTTAGGTTTTCTAGTTCTTTTTCTAGCTTAGTTTTGGACTCAAAGATATTACCAACGTTAGTTTTGTTCTAGCTTAGAAGCTTACATTTAATAATTTTCAATTTGGATACTAAACAAAAAAGCTTAGATCTAGATATTCTAGTTTCTTTCCACCATTGCTCAATTAGGGTGATAAGGTTGTTATCTTTGACCCACATTTTTTAAAATTTAAAGGGGTAGCGTTTAGGTTGGCAATCTTCTGAGATACTCAGCTAAACTAGGTAGTGATCAGAGCCTGAGTATGGTAAGATCTCTGCCGTTAGAATGTAAGGGAAGTGGGCCCAATTACCTCTTAACAAGAATCTATCAAGTTTTTCTACAATATTGCTAAAACCTTCTCTTCTGTTGTTCCACGTAAAACCTTCCTAAGCAGTTTTAACTTCCCATAAATTGTTCTTCTGAACCCATTCTTTAAAGTCTTTCACTGCTGTAGATAACCTTACATGACCTCCCAGTTTTTCTTTAGGATCCAAAATTGCATTGAAGTCACCACCCAGAATGCAAAACTTGATCTTGTAAAGTTCCCAAGAATTGTTCTATTTCTGTCTAGACTACTCTCTTATCTTGGTTCTGAGATGGGCCATAAATGTTAAGGAGATAAAAGTGTAGATTGCTTCTGATGCTACTGACATTCCCAGCCATCCAGTTCTTCCTGCAACTTATTACTGAGAATGAAACCGCTCTTGGATCCCAGATTACCCCAAGGCCTCCTGAAGCACCCTTAGCTGGAACTCCTGCTAGCTCCCATATTCCTAGCTTCTTATTTAGAGCGTCTATCTCTTCTTTATTAAGTTTAGTTTCTTGTAGTATTAGAATATCTGGTTTTGTGTTGGTTATACAACGTTTTATGATTCGTTGTTTGTTAGGGGCCTTGAGACCTCTAACATTCCAAGTGTAGACTTTCATGGTGCCTCGGGAAGGTACTTCCCCTTCCCTACATTAAAAAGTGATGTTATCTTGGTCTGATCATTTGCCTCACCTGCTTTCTCTCTTAGTTCCAAACGTGATTTCCTACCCCTTTTTTATTGCTTTTGGCACAATCAGGAATCTCCTTACTGAAATCGGTTATTGCAATTCCCAGCTTTGGGCCACCTTCTCTAACTCTCTATCTCCCTATTCTTTTGGGTCCTCTTTATTATTCTCCTACCTTTTCTCCCATTCTTCAAGTTCCAAGATCTTGGAGATTGGCTTTTCCTTCTCTTTATTTGCCTCCTCAATTACTACTTCCTCTAATGCCTCATCAAGGATCTCATTGCATATCTCTTCTAGCTCCCTATGGCTGACCATATCTGTGGTTATCTTTTGATATCCAGTCTCCTTATGTTTTTCCTCTATTTCATAGGTGTTGGGGACCCATTCTTGGGTCTCAAATACCTCTTGTTCAATTTTACCTTCCTTTGCTGGAGGAATATTATTTCTATTTTCTTCATTAGGGACTTCTCCCTCTTCAAGCTCCTTCCTGCCTTCGTCTATCTGAGGTTTATAAATGTGCTCTGAAGACTTAGCTGCTATGTATATTTCTTGGCTTGAGGTTTTCTGTGTGAGGTTAAAGTTCTGTAAAATGAGTTCCTGATTCTGACTCTGGTTATTTTTTATGGTATTTTGGGAAGGTTTGGGGCTTTTTTTGGGCGGAGCTTTTACCATACTCAGGTTCTGAGTTTGCCCAGCCAAATCCCTTCTGCCACTAAGGGTCAGAGAGCTAGTTCTCCGATAGTCCACTATAAATCTGCCCTTGTTATCATTAAAACTAATGTTAACACCCGACGGCTGGGGAATGGGATTCTTGTTGGACAGTCTTTTTGAAGTACTATTGATTGTATTACTGGGGGGAGGACCCTAGTGAAATATTGGTTGGATACTATAATTAGCCATATTTGTGTTAATTTCAAGAGGTCCGATGTTTTTGATGTTGATATCCATTTTTACTGACAGGGGAACATCTGAATGGATTAAGAAGTCCTTTTCAATTGTTATGATTTCTCCCAAGTGATTACCTATCTCCCTTAGGATTTTGCTATGGATGAGCTCAACTAGGAGATTTGGTAGTTTGACCCATCTGGCAACTTTAAGTTTCAATTTACTGGGGTCAAATTTTGGTTTCCAGTCTACATATTTGAATTTATACCCTTTGAAGAACAATCTTCTGCTATTTAAAATTTCTTTTTTAACATCTACACTTTTACAATCAATGAAAATGAAATCTTTGGAAGTGATAGTGATACTTACCTGATCTTTGAGGAGGGTCTGGACCCAATTCACAATTTCCTTCACAGGCTGCCCAATCCCACACCACCGTATAAAGAAGCCATGGGTACTACAATGATTCCTCATACTGTCTACGTAAATTCTGCTAATATTTACCAAAGCTTTCTTACCCACGATCTCAAAATTTTGATACTGCCTTGAATTCATTTGTAGCCTTGACCAAGGGTGATTGGAGATTGCCTACTCTTGAGTTGCAAACTGGTTATTGCCCCTCCTCTGAATGTTGGCTGCGGTAATTTTGAAATTAGGGTTTTGGTTAATTGATCGATGGGGGGGGGGTACTCTTGGAATTGCTGTATTGCTTAAAGAAGGCTTCGGATGAGAGATCCTAGGGGCCGGTTTTAAGGAACCCTCTGCAACTTGTTGCCTTTGTAGGAGAGGTTTAGAGACCGCAGGGGAAAATCGAGCAGTATGGCTTCTTTCCCTACCTATTGAAGTTCAATTTTCTCCAGTTGCGAATGTTGGGATTGTAGAAGTAATTGGGATAGCCCAAATCCCAGATGCCCTGGCTTGGTCATTCCTTCTTGAAGCATAATCTTCCCTGTTTCCCCTCTGTGATTTCCTCCTCCTCACAACTTGCCAGCCTTGTTCCATGTGGGGTTGCGGAGGGGGAGCCCAACCCCCATAAATCCTCTTCTCCTTCCATGGCAGATCGCTGCTAGGGTGTTCCGCCCTATCTTTAGCTCTGAATCTATTGTCATTGTGGTTTTGTCGCAGGAGTTCTGCTCTTTTTTCACATTTTTTCTAATCTAATATTTACTACAAAATATAAATTTATATATTTATTAATACAAAAAGAAGAAATATAATTAGAAAAAAATATAAACAATAAATTAATATCTATGAGAAAACAAAAGGAATAAATTAAGAAAGCATACAAGAAAATTTACAAAGGCAAAACCATAAATAAATACAAATGAAAACATGAATGAACTTACATGACAACATATAAATAGGTATGTACAACATACCTCTATGTGTGTGTATATATATATATATATGAACATACATAAATACATAAAGGAGAGTAAATAAAATGAAACAACAATCTAAATATGTGTTTACGCCTAAATCTATATATATACATATATTAATATAAAATAGTACATATAAGTAAAAAAGGAAAAGGAAGAAAATATTAAAGAAGAGTGGGTCTAAGGGAACTAAAATAGATAAAAATTAACATATATACATATATATATATATATATATATATATATATATATATATATATATATATATATATATATATATATATATATATATATATATATATATATATATATATATATGCTCTAAAAGAGGACCCGACAAAATAAGAGGAAGAAAAAACAAACCAAGAAACAATCAAAGAATGATGAAGAAAGAGAAGGACAAAGAACCCAAAAAGCGAGGGGGGGCAAGAAAGTGAGGGGCAAACAAAAATGAGGAAGTGAGGGAGGGAGACATGCAGAGAGAGGGAGGAGGGTTGAAATAAGAGGAAGAAATAAAATAGGAGGAGCGAGACGCAAGAAGGATTCATAGGAGAGGAAAAGAGGGAAGGGAGGAAGGAACGAAAAGGATGAGAGGAGAGGAAAAAGGAGAGGAAAAGAGAAAAGAATCAGATGGAAGGCGAAGGAACAGGTAGGAGGGAAAAGAGAGAGGAGAACTACAAAGGGAAAAAATGAGAGGGGTTGGGCGAGAGGTCAAGAAGGGGGGAGGGAGAAAGGTTTAGAAGATAGATGAAGAAAAGACTAAAACCCTCATAGGAGACTAAAATTAAAAAAAAAATTATAATTAAAAAATATTCAATAAAATTTTGCCAAAAAATATTCATGCACTAAATTTAGAGTTAATGATCTACGTCTAAGAAATGATAAAAAAAAATTATTTGTCATTCAACTTATGAGTTATAAAAAATGTTATAAAAATAGTAAAATATAATACACTTTAATGAAAACTAACCAACTATATAATGCATCCTTAACACCTCAATCTTCTTGTAAACAATTGTCTTTCTCTACGTGTGCTCTGCAATGGTCTTCCCGCTCGTGAGATTTGTATTTGGCCATGGCAGCAGGGGACCCCCTACCCCCCCTCCTTTCCTCTCCGGTACGGGTCATCCCTGGGAAAGCCTTGGGTGGTTCTTCTGAACTTGTGACTCGGGACAAGGTGTCGGTTTCCAAGGCATGGAAAAATGCCCTCGTGGGGGATAATGACCGTGAACTCCTGAGGGTTGTCCCATAATTTCTAGAGATGGAGGAAGGCTCTACGCTTAAACTCCCAGATATCACGATGGAGAGAATAGTTTCTTTAATGGAGCAATCTCTCGTGGGTAAGTTCTTCTCCTTCAGACATAATATAGATCTGGTTAAGAGATGGGTTGCTGCTAAATGGAAGGTGAAAGGCAGCATTTCAGTTATTGCTATGGCTAGAGGAATGTTCCTTTTTAAGTTCACAGCTAGAGACGACCTCTCTGCTGTCCTTGATGGGGGACCTTAGATGTATGGGAAGCATAGCCTCTCGCTCTGCAAATGGAAGCTGGGTTTTGATGTTGCTGCTGATCTTAACAAAACTGCTCCAGTCTGGGTTAGACTCTCAGGCCTCCCATTGGAATATTGGGATGAGGAAGTCTTCATCTGGATAGCCAACACTTTTGGCCACTTCGTTGCTCTCGACAACACTACCAAGAATAAATCCAGGTTAGTGTTTGCTTGCTTTTGTGTAAGTGTTGATATTCATAAAACTCTCCCCAACTCTATTACTTTGGAGTCCAAATTTGGTCAATGGATCCAACCTATCCAATATGAGAACACTACTAGATTTTGCCAAAATTGCAACAAAAAGGGCCACTTGATAACCCAATGCAAAGAAAAGAAAATCCCTACGGCCATGGGAAATCAAGTTAATGGGGAGGAGGAATACCCCTTTAAGGAAGATATTCTAAACATTATTAGCACTCCCCAGAAAGAGAAGGGAGAAGACAGGGTGGTGGAAGATGTTTGTGTCCTTTCTTGGGATACGGAGAATGTTCAAAATATATCCACCCCTAGAAGTGAGGCTCTAGTGACAGCTCCCTTGGAGCCTGGTCAGAGGGAGTATTCTTGCTCACTGCTAGGGGAGAAGACCCCCTCGCAAAGTAATGATAGGGAAGAGGGAGAGATCAATCAGGATGCTATCCCCAACATAGATGCCCTGGAAGGGAATGTGGTGTTGCCCATCGGAGACAATGATAGTGGTTCTATATTCAAAAGGATTGGAAGCCCACTCAAAGTAGGATTTAACAACAAGATGCAGGGGTTCCTTTCCTCAAATAAAAAAGCACTCAGCTTAACCCCTGGGGTGGGATCTAGCAAGAACAATAAGGATACAGACTCAGAAGGTTGGACTACAGCCAAAAAGAAAGGCAGAAGTCAAGGAAAGAAGACTATTGATCTAGGGGTAGACTCCAAAGCTGGTAGGCCTATCTAGAGGGAAACTAGACAAAAAGCTATCAATAAGGATATTGCTATGGGGAGGCAAAAGACCTTGGAGATAGGCTCCAAAAAAGTCCCAAATAAATGAGAATTCTTTCTTGGAACATTAGGGGGCTTAATAGTCCCCACAAGCAGTTCTTGGTCAAGAGCTGCATTTATGATAATAAAGTTGACATCCTATTACTTCAGGAAGTTAAGATGAAGGCTAAAGGTTTCCAGACTATTGCTAAGAGTGTATGGCCCAATGCTGACTATTTCATTAGTGATGCTTTAGGAGCTTTTGGAGGTATTGTCACTGTGGAATAGCAAGGTTGTTAAAGGGAGTCTTATTGCTAAATGTAAGAACAACCTAACTGTCAGAATGGAGTCTCATAACGATGTATGGAATTTAGCCAATATTTATGCCCTTAATCAGAGAAATTCTAGAAGGGATTTGTGGGATTACCTCTCTACTCTTATTGAGAGAAATATGAAGGATTGTTGGATGTTGGCTGGGGACTTCAATACCCCTCTCTATCCCTTAGAGAAAATTGGTGGTATACTAGATTATATTGATGGTATGGTTGATCTGGCAGATTTTCTAAATATATGGATCTGGACATTCAAGGGCAACACTTTACTTGGTCCAATCAAAGAAAAGGAGGGAATTTGATTCAAGTGAGATTGGATAGAGTCTTGGTTACCTCCAGTTAGGATTATATTAGTGCTTACATTCTAGAGACCCTCCCTGGGATGACCTCGGAGCATAACCCTCTCCTACTATCTTGGAGAGATAAGGAAGTTAAGGCCCCGTTCCCCTTTAGGTTTGAGATCATGTGGACCTAGCACCCTAACTTTAGAAATTAGTTAGTTGTGTGGTGGAATTGCACTGTATAGAGGACTCTCGTGTTTAGGTTGGCCCAAAAGTTGATCATGGTAAAAAACAAAGTTAAAGGATGGAACAAGTACACCTTTGGTAATATATTTGACAACAAAAGAAGGATCTCTGCTAACCTTGTTGATATTCAGAGGCAGATGGTTGATGGGGACTTATCTGATGACACTGCTCTGCTTGAGGAATCTTTGAGGAAGAAATGGAAGGAAACCCTTAAGAAAGAGGAAATCTATTGGAAACAAAAATCTAGGGTGCAGTGGCTTCGGGAGGGAGATAGGAACACCACCTTTTTTCATCAATCTACCATGAGGCACAAAAAAGGGAAGAGCATTGTTAGACTAATGGATGATAATGGTTCAATGGTTAAGTCGGAGGAACAAGTGTGACAGGTGGTTGCTACCTATTTCTGGAACTTTCTTGTTGCCCAAGGCTATAGGGATAAACAGGAATTAACTGACATCATTCCTACTCAACTTAATGTTAAGGACAATGATCAGCTTATTAAACCAGTGACTGAGGAGGAAGTCCGCACTAGTCTCTTCTCTATGGGAGCCTATAAGGCCCCAGGATCTGATGGTTTTCCCCTAGCTTTTTTTCAAGAGTATGGGGACATTGTGGGGAAGGATGTTATTGAAGTTGCTATGGACTTCTTTAGGATAGGAAAGTTGCTCAAACAACTCAATCACACTTTCATAGCAATGGTGCCAAAGAAACCATACCCTATGAGCATGGGGGACTTCAGGCCCATTAGCCTTTGTAACACTGTCTATAAGATATTCTCCAAGATCTTAGTCTTTAGATTGCATCCTATCCTTGACAAATTGATTACCAATAGCTAGAAGGGGTTTGTCTTAGGCAGGCAAATCCTGGATGCTGCCATTTCCACACATGAATTTATACATTCGATGGACAAAAATAAGCTACCAGGGATGGTTTTTAAATTTGACATATCAAAAGATTACGATAGGGTAGCCTGAGATTTTCTTTTCGAGGTCTTGGTGCAGATGGGATTCCAAGAGAGAACTTTGCAGCTGATAAAAACTTGTGTCACCTCTGTTAAGTATTTTGTCCTTGTTAATGGGGTCCCCAAGGGCTTCTTTGGTGCTGGAAGGGGCCTTAGACAAGGTGACCCCTTATCCCCTTACCTTTTCATTCTTATGGTTGAGGTTCTTAGCAGAAGTTTTCTGAAATTACTAAGAACTCGAGAGATCAAAGGTATTAAATCTGCTTCAATAGCTGACACGACTGCCATACAACAATTTGTGGATGACACTATCCTTTTTGGGGCTGCCTCAGTAATTAAGGCTAGAAAATGGAAGAAAATGTTAAAGGATCATGCTGAGTCTTCAGGTCAGTGTATAAACTATGACAAAAGTTTGGTTTATTTCTTCAATACCCCTTTGGACCTCCAGCAGAAAATTATGGGGATTATGGGTTGTTCTAGTGGTGAGCTCCGAGGAACTTACCTTGGACTTCCCTTAGCTATCAAAGATGTTCCTCCTACCTACTGGAATTCCATCTTGGAAAGGATTCAAAAGAAATTGGTTGGGTGGAAAGGTAAGTTACTAAAGCAAGTGGGAAAATATCAACTATTAAAGGCATCTCTTCAAGGAATCACTATCTACATTTTGTCCCTGTTCAAAATCCCTAAGTATATTGTGGAGAAATTTGAGAGAATTCAGAGGAACTTCCTTTAGACTGGGATGGAGGACAAGAAAAGGGTGGCTTTGGTCAGTTGGGATAAAGTTTGTAGACCCAAACTTTAGGGAGGCCTTGGAATCAGAAAAATCAACTTGATCAATAAAGCTCTCCTAGCTAAAATTAGGTGGAATTTCTTGTGTGGGTGTAAGGAATGGGACAATATTATGAGAGCCAATTAGAACTCTGATGACTTTCTGTATACCATAGGTTTACCCCGCGGTTCTGCTATTTGCATTAATGTGTTAAAAAGGACTCTACTTCTGCGGGGCATCAAGTGGAGAATGGGAGATGGTAGAACTATCAAGTTTTGGGAAGACAGTTGGCTCAAAGGGCCCCCTCTAGGTAGAATCCAGAATATCCAAAGATTGGTTGATAAGGTTTTACTTTCTTTGGGAAGTGTAGATTAGGAAAACAAAATGAAGTTGAAACACAAACTAAATGCAAATAAACACAAAGTTATACCTTCACAATGTAGACCCAATCTCATCAAGGGAGAGGAACCTTGCACCCAAAACAGCTCCTAAGACATGATTATCCCTAGATAAGTGATTCTAATGTGAAATGCTATCCTAATTATGCAACTCACAATTCTAGCTCAATAGAGATTTGGACATGGTAACATTACTCAAAACTTGGATCCTAAAATGGGTTGAGAGATGTATTTATAGGGATTTTGGAGGGATTTTGATCCAAGGGTGGAGATTGATTTGGAAGATCAACGGTGGAGGATGAAAGTGATGTGGAGGGCCTAGATTCAATCTTGGAGGAATGGAGGGCTAGGAATAAAAGTAAATCTTTTATTCATTTCGGGAAAAGGGGTTATTAAATGAGTATGGGTGTGAGGGATTATTTTTGAATTAAAGATTCATATGGGGAATGTAAAATGAATTAAAAATTCATTTGGGGATAAGTGGAAATAAATGAGCATGGGTGAGGTAAGGGGTGTGTAAGAAGAATTAATTGTGATGTGGGATGTTTTAAAATAAAAAATTGACTTAGGTGGATTTATTTCAATTTTTTATTTGGAGGATGTGGGGAAGGGTGTTAATCTAAGTTTGACCACCCAAATGAGAGGTTAGGATTAATTAAATATAGGTTTTATTTAATTAATCCTAGGGCTAGGATGAGGTAAGCTAGGGTAGGTAATTAAATAATAGCTATTTAATTGTCTAGGGTAGGGATAGGTCAATTAATAGGTTGAATTAATTAGTTAAACAGGGTTTAGCTAATTAATTGGATTTAGTGAAAATGGGGAAATTGATTAAATAAATATTGCATATTTATTAAATCAATTGGCTAAGGTTTGGACTATTGAATTAATGAAATTACTTTAATTTTGGATATAAAATGATGTGAATTTGGGAAATGGAGGGATAATTAATTAAATAAAAATTTAATTAATTGGTTAGAAGGGAAATTGGTGGTTTCAGGATGTCGGGAGTCAGTTTGATGGTAAGAGACATTTTTAGGTGTCTACATTTGCCCCTTTTTGACGTGGCGTCAGGACCTAGGAGGGAAGTGGCGTCAGGTCGAAGAAAAATATGCCCCAGCTGTCGGGAAGGAGTAAGATGGATGAGGGATGCCCCGTCGAGAGGTCGGCGGAAAAATAAAAATTTTCTGGGTGAGTTCTCGAAAGGATGTGACGGGAGTGAAGGTTGGATAGGGGACAGAAAAAGAGGATGATAGGAAGAAAAATGGAGGAAAAAGGATGAGATCTGCACCCTGGAGGGAAAAAGAGGGGGTGGAAGAATGACATGGCCCACTATATCAGGAAAAGTGGGCCCTTAGAGTGCCACATTTGCACACTTTGACTTTGGAGAAGAAGGAGCGAAGGAGAGATGGCAGGGCGCAAGTCCCAGTTCCCTCGACTTCGACACATCTCAGAGTAGTTCCGATTGTTTGGCCGGGCACCAGAGGCTGGACCTCAGGTAGGGTCTAACCCTGACTTTTTTATTTTTGTGTTTTTATCACTTTTTTATGTTCGGGAATTAGGATCGAAGCGCGTAGCGCCAAAAGTTAGGCGGATTAGCGCCATCTTCTGGATTGGCGCTATCCGCCAGGGTAGCAGTAGGGCGGTTTGTTGCCATTTGGTGGGTATTTTAGCACAATTTTATGAAATAGCACAATATTGGAAATTGGTTAGGGTTTGGCGTTTTAGCACCAATTGCATATTTGGGTAGCACTATGTTGTGAACTAGCGCTATTTTGTATAATAGCGCTATTTTCCATTTTAGCGCTATTCAGGGGATTAGCGCAATATAGAATATTAGCGCTTTTGGTAGAATTAGCGCTAGTCAATGTATTAGCGCCAAGTGTCAGGTTGACGCCATTTTGTAAAATGGCGCTAAATGTGCTGCGTAATAACGCAATGTTTGGGAGTAGCGCAAAGGGGTTTGTGCAGTGGCGCTATTTACTGTGATAGCACTATTTAGAAGTAGTAGCGCCATTTTGAAAATGACGCAAAGCATTGTCTGTTTTGGGGCCAAATGATTCTAGCTTTTTAGACATGTAGAAGGAAGGGGTTGGTTCAGAAAAAGATAGGTCAATATCTGACCAGAAAGTTGTGGATGCAGGATACGACGTCTTTTATAGTGTATTCACAGGAGTGACGCGTGCCATCTGTGATGGCACTGTTCGACCATTTTGATGATGCTATGCGAGCTAGACTAGCTAGGTTGGGGCTTCTGACAATGGCATCGATGCTCGTGCTACGAGCTCATCAAGCTCTGATGATAGCGGTTGTGGAGCGGTACTGCTCGGAGACCTGTACATTCTTGCTACCGATTGGTGAGATCACGATCATACTTGAGGATGTTTATCGCATCCTCAAGCTACCTATTCGAGGCCGGCGAGTTAGATATGACACGAAGAGGGGGCGGAACACCCTGATCAGATTGTTTGGTGAGGATCATATTGTTCTATCAGCGGACGGGAGAGAGATGAGCTACAAGGGGACATTGGCCACGGGTGCAGATCCCTTTGCCTTATTCCTATGTGCATTGATTGGTGGGGTGGTTATGCCTGAAAGGAGAGGCAGGGGTTTTCCAGTTGGCTAGGGGGAGATGATTGAGGGGATGGTAAGGGATGAGACCGTCTATGCCTGGAGACCGGCGATGCTAGGGCAGCTGTATCATGAGTTGCATACAGTGGTCTATCTTCATGATTCTGTGTTATTAGATGGGGTCACTCTGCTGCATGTGTGGATTTGGGAGCACATCACAGTTACCCAGCCGACGTGTGGGTATTATCGCCACCCATTTAAGGCCTTTGTGTTTTTATATCAGGATGCAGAGTACACGTATACTGGATAGGTGCGGTACTGGAGGCGAATGCTGGATGATGTCATTTGTGTGACCTGGCGACCATACATCGAAGTGGAGCCATGGCCAGATGATGATATTTACATGCCGTTTACATTTCAGTAGCGATACTTGATGGGTCGAGGAGACCACATGATAGATATGTAACTGCCGTCACGGGTGATGCAGTAGTTTGGATTGAGGCAGGACATGCCACAACAAATGGCCATTTTTGCTCCGACCCATCGAGATGTACCCTTTTGGCCTGCAGCGATACAGCCACAGGTTGCTTGAGATGACTTTATAGCTTTACGGCCAGTGCGGTGGGATTGGGGGAGCACGGTCTGGGATGCAGGCACTACTCCTGCCTATGACATATGGTGGCAGATGTGGCAGCTGACTCAGTTTACAGACTTGGCAGAGGCAGTTCCTGCGGAGGAGGCAATGGGGTCAGATGATGATGATTCAGATGATGATGGAGATGACTCGGATGGGGATGACTTCCTAGAGGAGGGGGAGGAGATTATTGGAGATGACCTCGTGGAGGTTGGAGGAGATGGAGAGGAGAGGGTGGTTGGAGGGATGGTCAGCCGATAGATGTGCTAGCAGCAGTGGCAGTTGGACAAGGGCAGGTGGGGCAGCAGGTACCTATACAGCAGGTGCCTGTTGAGTAGGTGCAGATCAGAGTGGGGCGACAGCATAGAGGACCTCGACGGTGTGGGGGACAGCCGAGGGTGGATTAGGGGGGATCTACCCCCACCCCAGGTAGCGCAACAATAGCAGTAGGGGGAGGCAAGCCCCTCAGGGACAACTGGAGTGGCAGAGGTTGAGAGACTCACACCTCGTCGGCGGGGCCGGGGGGAGGAGGAGGAGATGGAGACCTTGAGAGCACAGGTGGCCAACCTGCAGGATCCATTAGAGAGTCGCAATGCAGAGTTGGTTCAGTTGTGAGGGGCATTAGCATTATTGGATGGGTCAGATAGACAGGTGGTCGCATTGCAGGCACAGCTAGCCCAGGTGCAGGGTGATATAGAAATTTTGACCAGATAGCGGGATGCAGCGCTTGTGAGAGCACAATAGGCAGAGACTGCTTTGCAGACTTCTGGTGTTGGTATGGCCCCAGTGTTGACAGTGATGCAGACTCAGTTGTCCCAGCCACATACACAGTCATATCAGTTACAGGGACAGCTGACTCAAGTTCAAGGGGATTTGACAGAGGCCAGAGCGCGGTTGGAGTATTATCAGGGCCTCTATTACGCGGCAGTGCCAGCAGCGCAGCATGCACCGAGCTTTAGTCAGGTCAATGGATCAAGGGCATCCAGGTCTCATAGGTCTAGATCTGTTCAGTCTGTCTAGCAGACGATGCCCCTCCCTCATATGTGCCCCAACAGGTTCCACAGGTACATGTACAGTTGCAGCCACAGCCACCGCCACAGGCAGGACCACAGCCACAGACAGGGACACAGCCACAGACAAGGTCTGGATCCCCCACCCGATCAGATAGAGGATCCTCTATGTGACAGTTTTTATCATGTTAGCCCTTGGAGGCGTTGTATCAGGACATTATATTTTTTGATGTATATATGAACGATGTACATTTTTTGCAATGATATATGATGTGATGGAGATTTTTGATGGCTTATGTGTTTGCTTATGATGCTCTATTATGATTATGATAATGCCTATGTTTATGGATGCAATGTGCTTTATGGATTTATATGCTATGGATGTGTTGTGTTTATGCAATTATGTTTTTGATGTTATGGATGCACCTATGATGGATGTAATGATAGTTTACTTATTTTGATATATGCATGGTTTGTGATCCTATGGACTATATGATGTTTAATGCAAATGAATGTTCAATTTAATAAATATTTATTATTATGGATGCAAAAAATGTGGTGCAATGGAAATGTATTTTTATCTAAGTAAACACATGTTATGTATGCAACTAAATGTTTTTTTTTATTATGCAATGATATATGGGATGGAATGTGATGATTTACTAAATGAACCTAATGATTGTGTCAATTAAAAGATTTCTAAAATGAACATAAATGATATGAGATTACATGATTCTAAAAGGAACCTAAATGAAATGCAAGTTAAATGATTTTTTTAAAATGAACCTAAATGACATGCAAGTTAAATGATTTAAACTGAACCTAAATGATATGCAACTTTAAATGATTAAAATGAACCTAAATGATATGAGATTACATGATTCTAAAAGGAACCTAAATGAAATGCAAAATGATTTAAAATGAACCTAAATGACATGCAAGTTAAATGATTTAAAATGAACTTAAATGACATGCAAGTTAAATGATTGTGATATGTATCTAGGTGATATGTGAGATGCAAACTAGGTGATAGGTGAGATGATCAAGTCATGATACACATGATGTTCTTTGTTTGACCCTGAGTGGTGAGGCTGTGGGAAAGGGGATCAGGTGGGGAGAGGATAGGGGTGTATGGATGGGGTATGGATAGGATTGGGAGCGTCTAGAGGATGGGGGTGGGGAGATGAGAGGGTTGTTTAGGTCATAAGACACAACGTCATTGAGGGGATGTTTACTTTGGTTCAGGATGTGTTGAGTGGAGATACGGTGGGGGAATGGGATTAGTGAAGGGATTAGATAGGTTGAGGGGGGGAGTGATTATCAAATCTAGGCTGAGATGGTACAGTTGATTAGGATGATGATTTTGAGCTAGTAACAGTAGTTGCAAAAGATTAGTTGAAAGCATTTCTTAGTTTACTATAGCAATGTAGGATACAGTTCACAAAGGTATTAAATGACCTAGGTGATGATATATATCTCACAATTGCATGGACTGGACCCACAAACAATAGGTTGATTTCATGCGTGCCCAAGGTAGTATAATCTTGCCTAGCCTAGGAAGGGGACTCATAGCGATGAGTGTGAATAATACATGTAAGGTTTTGATGCCTATATATGCAAATGGGGCACATCATGCTAGAACCGACCCATACTTCAAGATATGAATACTATTCCTGGAGTAATGAAACCAACCCACAAGCACAGCATACAAAAACAATTGACCATGTCTACTCTAGGTGTCGTCCGCTACTTACCATGATATAATGAGATCAAGGTAGCTTTGGAGATGACCAAGAGTGAGACAAAAAAGATAAAAATCAATAATCAAAAAGACCAATGAAAAGATACAAATAGCCTTTGTGTACTCTTGCCAAGAGACATGTTGATAGGATGACGGATTTTTGTCGATTGTGGGAAAGATATATCCTAGGACGCAAATCAGTTGGATATGATTGGAGAATTTTAGAGAGGTGGGCAAAAGGACAATGTGGCCATGTGTAGGATTATAGTTGGTTGTTGATTGATGATTTTTGCACTAGGGACCATGGTTCAAGTGTATACATAGCTCGTGTATCATTTATTAGATGCATAAATCTCAGTGAATGGGGACCATCAAAATAGGTTGGATGGGTGCATCTTATGTACCTAAGTACTAGAAACGTCCTTCATATTCCAGACTGCCTACATACCCTGTATCCACGGGATCAAGGTACTTTCAAGATGCGGGCGAAATGAATATGTAGTTCTGGCAAGACTTGATGATATGGGAATGGTTTGGTATGGTGCATGATGGTGGGGATTGATGTAGGTTTTGATGATTGTGATTTGCAGCGAGATCGATGTATGGGGTGATTTGCAGTGAATTGTGTTATTTTTGGATTTTTGGATTTTTCTGTTGTTTTTGGATTTTATAATTTTGTATTGTACAAAGGGGAGCTTACAAGGGTCTTCGTTCCGTGAGTTAGCCTTGGAATGGGGTAGTGCGGGGTTTGGGCGATAGGACTTGATGTTTCAGAATTCCAAGCCATGGGATGTGTGCGATATGGAGTGGTGTGACGGAAAGAGGACTTGCTAGATGGTAGAACCGGCCACTATGCATGGCGCCTGAAACAGGTTTTCACCATGGTACTTATCCAAGGCGTCACCGAAGTAATTTTCACCATTGGAAGTTTTTATTGCACTCGAGTTTTTTTTTTTTTGGTTTTTTTTTTCTATATTTTTTTGATTTTTTGACTTGGGGTATCTGATGGGTTATGCATAAAATTTCTTCAGATGCAGGATGTTCATAGGCTCATCCAGAGGCTGCCCCTCAGGTATTGCAAGCTGATATGCTCCTGATCCATAGTCGGCTGTGATGACATAAGGTCCTAGCCAATTGGGTTCAAACTTTCCTTGCTTAGGATGCTCTTGCAGGTTCTTCTGATTTTCCATAAGGACAAGGTCTCCTACTTCAAATTTTTAGGTTCTGATCCTCTTGTTGTAGCTTCTTCAGAGGCAGTTTTGATATGCTTGCAGGTGGTTCAATGCATTCAGGCATTTCTCATCCAGTAGTTCTAGTTGATGCAACCTTGCGACTCTGTATTCCTCATCAAAGATTATGTTTTGCAGGGATACTCATAGAGACAGGAGCTCGACCTCAATAGGTAAAATGGCTTCAGATCTGAATACTAGGAAAAATGGAGTGGCTCCAGTGGGAGTGTGGATGCTTGTGCGGTAGGCCCATAGGGCAGGGTTGAGTTGGAGGTGCCAATCGCAGCCAGCTTCATTGATTGTCTTCTTGAGAATGCAAAGGATGGTTTTATTGGAAGCCTCTACTTGATCGTTTCCTTGAGGGTAATACGATGTGGAGAAATGGTGTTTGATATCAAAATTTTCATACAAGGTGCAAATTTCTTGGTTCTTGAATGGCTTTCCATTGTCAGTGACAATGGAATGAGGGATACCATAGTGGCAGATGATATAGTGGAGGATGAATTTAGAGATTTGGCTGCCAGTGGTGAAGGTGAGTGGTATTGCTTCCACCCACTTGGTGAAGTACTCGGTAGCAGTGATTATGAACTTATGGCCGTTAGAGGATGGGGGATGTATTTTCCCTATGAGGTTGAGTCCCCACTGTGAGAAATGCCATGGCATTGTGATGGGTTGTAATTCCTGTGCTGGTGCATGAATGAGATCACCATGCTGTTGACATGGCAGGCATTTTTTGATAAACTTGTAGGCATCTCGGTCCATGGTTGGCCAATAATATCTGATCCTCAGGATCTTTTTAGAAAGAGAGGGTCCACTTGAATGCACCCCATAGATGCCTGCGTGTACCTCTTCCAAGGCTACCTCAGCTTCCCTAGAGTCTAAACATCGTAGAAGCGTGCCATCAAGACTCCTTTTGTACAGGGTGTCACCTACAAGGATGAAGTGGGAGGCTCGACGAATGAATGATTTTCTTTGTGAGGTGGATAGGTTAGGTGGGATGATATTATCATGGAGGTATAGGTAGGTTTCTTGATACCACGGAGATAGGGGACCAATGACTTTGCACACCAGTTCTGATTGAGGAACATCGTATGCTGGGATGGGGAGTTCTTCTATCAGGAACTCAGATTTCTTGTTGTCTTTCTTCATGTCGACTAGAGATCCGATAGTGGCCATGGTGTCTACAGCTTTATTGGTGAGCCTTGTGATTTGCTCGAAGTGGATGTCATTGAAGTAGTCTTTGAAGTCGTCGACCATATTTTTGTAGGGCAGGAGCTTATCATCCTTGGTCTTGTACTCATTATTTACCTACCGGATGACTAGTTGAGAATCCCCATATACAGTCAAGTACTCAATTTTCCATTTTATTGCCATGTAGAGACCTGTGATGAGGGCCTCATATTCTGCCACGTTGTTGGTACATGGGAATGCGATTTTGAAGGACTTAGGGATGGTGTTGCCTTGAGGGGTAACAAACAAGATGCCTGCCCCCGAGCCTCTGCGTGTATACGATCCATCGAAGTACATCTTCCATGTTTCTATGGCTGGTGTGATTGTCAAGATAGCTTCGTCCAAAAATTCTACCAGTGTAGGATGTTCTACCGAAATAGGTGTTGATAACTGAGAGGGGGGGTGAATCAGTTATCTTAATTATTTCTACTTTCTAATCTTCCTTAACAATTAATGCAGTATTAAATCATATAAGCAAACATAGCCATGAAATGGAAATAATATCAATACACATGACACAATGATTTTGACGTGGAAAACCCTATTAAGGGAAAAAACCACGGGGTGATTAACCCAAGATTGTATTCTCTGTTAGTAGAATAAGATAGTACAAAATGGCACTTGCCAATTAGGGCTTACTGCCTGAGCACACTACTCACAAGAGGCTCACTGCCTATAAGTTATAGAGAAAGTAACAAGATACTTGAACTGATAAGAAGCATCCACATATGCTGGAGTTCAGTTCTGGTTAAGCTCAGTATACTGATCTACTGCACTTCATCCTTTCTCTTCTTCTGTGCTGTTGTCCTTTCACATACTGGACCTGTCTTACTGCTTCTGTACTACTCTACTGCTTTTCTTCGCACACCACTACTACTTCATGTCTAAATCCATCTGGTATATATATCCGCAAGAAGGATTTCATCCTCTTTCTAGTCAGCATCTGGAATAGTCAATATTTTCCCAAACTCTAGTCTGTCGGCAGAATCCTTGCTTACCAAGTGATGCAAATCAAGGAGATACTTATAGAAGTTATCTAACATGTTGGCTAATCATGGATGATACCTTAAGAACCTTGATCACCATCAATATCTCATCTGGAATAATTCTGATGCTCTGTCGATCAGTTCTTCCTCTGTCTACTCTGCCAAACTGGACCCCAATACTTAGATGCTCATATCTCTTCACTCTTTCATCACTAGAGGCTCAATCCCTGGAATCTATTAGTCAAGGTATTCCTCTTGACTTCCCCAAGTCTGCACTTTACAAAGATACTTCCTCTAAGAGATCCGGACCTGACTGTCGGACCTTGCTACATGCTCTGTTCTTGCTTACCGGACCAAGGTATTCTTCAATCTGACTTCCGGTAAAGATACACCATGTCCTGTGGATGTGTGGAGTGGTCTTTGTTGCCATCAATGACAACACCAATGAAGCCACACAGTGTCTCTTGCCAACAATCTCCCCCTTTGGCATTGATGGCAACACTTAGTGAAAAATGACTAAATGTCACACTACACTCCCCCTTGGCTGATGCTCTGTTCTAATGTACATTTTTATGGAGCTCCCCCTTAGCTGGATTCCACATTTTTCACTGCTCCTCACTCCCCCTTTGACATCAATGGCAAAGGGTAGAATCCTCATACCAACAATCCTAAAAAAAATCAAATATACTTAGCCGCATAAGTATAAATACATGATACACTTACATATATTGAAGTATATTTGTAAAATATGTCTTCAACTGGGCAAATTATGTTGCCTAACTCTACTTCATCCTATCCAAAATTGAGATGTGACCACTCAACAGGAATGCAAAAGCTTCTGCCCTCTTAAGATCTGTCGGATCACTGGTACGGGCTGTGGTCTGGGCATCAGTTAGGGCCTCATGCATGGCCTCTAATTTAGGGATAATCATCCCTCTAAGTTCACCCATCCTGCTTAATATGTTCTTCCTCTCCTTCTCAAGCTTCTTAATCTCATTCATGACTACAATAATTTGACATTCCTGATTTATTATGGATACAGTGAGAGGACCAAAATTCTGAGAGAGGCTTAACAGTTTATCCTCTTGTTCTTTCACTTTCTTCTCAATATCCTTTGTTACTTTAGTCCAGGATATACAAAATTTATATACTTCTCCTCCATCCTTAAGAGCATTTTCTAAGCTCTTTATCCCAATATCCATATTTCTCCTATCATTGGTTATAAAGCCTTGTAACTCGAAAACTCTCTTATCCAAAAACTCTTTTCGGACCTTCACCTCAGCTGATTTCTCTAAAGATTCAAAATGAGTGCTGACAGAACTAACAAGAGACTTGAGATTACCGGATGAAGAAGCTGAGAAATCCTTCTGAAAGGATGGCATGATCTTTTCAAGCACACCAGATGCAATTTCTAGCAGCTCACAGACTTCCATGTGAGACTTTAGAAGTTTCTCTTTAGCCTTTGCTTGGGCAAAGGATGCTATCTTCATTGTTTGAACCGGGGAGAGAGAATCAAAGTCAAATGGTCCTTGAAGTAACTCCAGTTCATCAATCTCCATCATTTCTTTAGTCAAGAAATCCTTGACAGTTTCTGCGGTGTCTCTTGCCGGAGACAAAGTTTTCTTTCCTTCTGCACTGTCACTTGTGTTCTTCTCATCTTGACCTTCTTCTCTTCCCTTCACTTCTTCTTCTTTCTCCTCTATTCTTTCTTCTCCTTTGGATCCAGAGACTGCTGGAGAATCCAGATTTACTTCTCCTTGGACTTCCTCTTTCAGAACAGAGGAATCTAAGTCCTTAGCTTTTTCTTCACTAGTCTCCTTTGCCTCTTCTTCTACTGTCTTAGTGGATTCTTCTTTGTCATCCATGGCAGAGGTTTCATCATCTAAGTCTTCTACAATGGGAATGTTGAATCTTTTGTATGCATTCCGGAGGATCTTTTCTGTCTCTTTTGCTATTTTGTCAGTTTCGCCAAGCATAAGTTGATTCATTCTAGCTTTGCTCCGGAACTCATCCTTGCAATCTTTGAAGATCATATTCATTTGCTTCTGAGTGATTGAAGGAAAGAGATGAATGGCTATCTGTTCCCGGATCTCAAGATCCTTTGCCTTAGCATTATTCTTTCTTATTTCAAATTCCTTCTCTAGGCTTTTGGGAATGAGAGATATGATTTCAATAAAAGCCTTATTATAGATATTCAAATATCTGACTGTAGCTTCTTGCAAGATCTTTTGGTCAGCTTCATTATAATCATCATAGAATTCAGTCATTGGTTTTAGGTTTCCATCCACTATGACCAATTTGACTACATCATCAATGGATAGAGTGGGCCTTTCAACAAATTCTTCTGCCATCTCTTCCATGTCTTGACCTGCAGAAGATTCACCGAATCCTTTCTTCTTCTTCTTCTTCATTTTCTTTACCTCCTCATCTGACTCAGTTTCTTTATCATCCTTCTGACTGATGTAAGACCTTGTGGCCTTTGTCTTAGTTCTTTTCTCTACTTTATCGAATGATTTTGCTTCCGATTTAGATGCCTTTGAGCTTTTAGCAGTTGCAGGTGTAGAGCTCTTAGAAGATCTGGTCCGGGAGGGGGCTTTTACCGGAGCACTTTCTTTTTCTGCTTCTTTTTCTTTTTCTACTCTTTCCATCTTTTCTCTGTGGGCATCAAGTGCCTCTTTTGAGATTCCATGCCTCTTGGAAACTTCTTCAACTTCCCTTCTCACTTTCCTTTTGATTTCAGGCTGTCTAAGTTCCACATGAACTTTTACACTCAGCTCTTGGAAGGTTCCAAACCTTTCTACCTTAGGGTCTTTGGGCTGGCTCAACAGATGTTGGATATGCAGCTCTACAATTTTCTCATCTACTTCATCCCCCATTGGCATGATCCAGACTGTCCTTGGCTCCACTGCCTCCATTAGGCATTGATCAGTGTCAACCATGAAACATACTGTATCTTTGTACTTCTCAACCAATGATTGGGGAATTCTTTCTCTGGTTTGCATCATATTTTGAAAGTTCTTGAAGTAACCCCATAGAGCTGTATTTCTTGCCTTAGCATCCCCAAGCCCATGCAAGTAATCTCTGATTTGAATTGCAACAGGTCTGTCATTCGTCCATACCCAAACACTGGATCCGGGTAGCTCATTCATAAAGTAGAAAAACTAACACAATATCAGTCCACCATACTTAAAAGAGTTCTTTTTGTCCTTCTTGATCTTCTATAAGTTTTCCATCAGTTGGTTTAGAAGGAGTTCACAGAGATCATAATCTGCATTCTTTCTCAACATTTCATAAGCAGTATACACAGCAGTTTCAGATACTGAATTCTCCCTGCTAGAGTGATATATCTTATAGCCAATTATCATAGATGCAAACTTGATATCCGGATCAGTGTTATCTTCTATGGTCATTGCTCTCTTATCAAATTTTGATCCGATGGCCTCAGTCACAGTTTGGTTTTTGACAGATTTGAGAACAGGTAACCCTTCGAAAGAGTGTAAACCAGTTACTGCCCTAATTGCATCCTTGGTGATCTTGAATGGTCTATTCAACCATAAGAAGTTATCATGCACTCTGCTCAACACATACCAGACCCACTCATCTTCTTCAAGATAGGGGAAATGGATGTACTGACCGAAATGTTTATCCTGGATGGCCTTATACTGAGGTTTTAGTTCAAAAGATTCATCTATCAGTTCCTTGTGGTAGATGTCCATTAGCTTGGATTCACCAAAATCTTCAATGTTTGCGTGAATGTAAACCCTAACGTCTTCTACATGCAAAACCCCATGCGGAATGCTGGAAAATGCCCCTAAGGGATCAACTTCTAGGGATTTATATGGATGTTTCTTGAATTTAGGACGCAGCCTATCAGTGATCCTTACAACATTCAGTGTAGCCATCTTCAAAAAGATTTATAGAGAAATATTCAATAATGGAAAATACCTTTTGCGCTTCTAGGGTTCGCGGAGTGAGCCAGATTGATTTGCTGGATGAATCGACTTCAACGGTTGATCTTTGAGAAATTTGAAACAATTTGTTGCAGAGCTCCTTTTCTTTTCTTCTCGAATGCAAATGTGCAAATGACGAGTGAATGAACCCTTTTATTTTTGAGAAAAACCCTAAATCCACACTGCAATAAATGCACATCTTAAGTCATTCTGGTTGCCTAGTTCTTCTTATTTTGAGAAGGATCTTTTTCCGGATCACTGAGATATACTTAGAGTTATCCTTGGTGATTAATAACAAACTATCTTACTTTCCCCAAACATTTTGATATATCCGCAGATCAAGATGCCATGAATTTGAATCATACTGGATCTAACTGTGATAATCCTGTTTTACCAAATGATTGTTAAACTAGATCAATCTTGGAAGATTAGACTCTTCAAATCTTCTTGCGGATCTTCCATATCTTTACCAAACCTTCTTTATATGTTTCTCTGAGCATCCTGTAATCCGCAACCTTTTATGTGCCAATTTTGGGCACCTAATGACTGGCTGGGGGAAAATGTTTTTCTTTTGTTACTTCCCCTGAGCCAGAGCTCATCTATTTAGTTTCCGGAAGGAATATTAGCACCAAATTCTGGTGCGGATCCATCCTCAACGATTTCTGTACTCCTCTTTACCCAAATTTTGTTCATCTCCCTTTGAATTTCATCCGCATTCATTTTTCCTTTTCCTTTGTCTTGGTTTTGATTATGATGTACCAGACCCTCATTGTTCTAATTCTTATTTCTGTAGAATTTGGCAATATGACCGGATCTATTGCAATTGTAGCAGACAACATTTCTTTGAATATTTGACTGATATCCTCTTAATCTACACTGATTAGCCATATGTCCCATTCTATTGCATGCAAAGCATCTTCTATTGAATGAATTGTTTGTTTGCATATTTCTACACTCATGAGATTTGTGACCATACCTTTTGCATTTGAAACACTGTCCGGAGAAGGATGAATTAGTCTGGTTCATTCTTTTTCTGCACTGATTTGCTTTATGACCAAAATTATTGCAGTTGTGGCAATATCCATTGAAGGATGGATATCTTTGAGCATTGGGTTGCCTTACCGGAGGTCTTCTAGGCTTGTTTCTTGGATTTTCTGAACTGGAGTTCTTCTGACTGGATTCAGAGCTTTCACCTTTCTCATACCCCAAGCCTTGCTTGTCATCTACCCTCTTTTGGCTTTGAAGAAGAACTTCAAGTTGGGCAGAGCTTATCTTAAATTTTTCTTTGTATTCATTTGTTGTTTGAAGATCCTTTTTAAGAGTGTCAATCTGATTCTCAAGTTGTTCTTCATTATCCCTAGCTTCTTCAAGATCAGATTCAAGATGCCTGATTATTCTATCCATTTTGTGGTAGTCTTCTGATTTCTCTTTGAGAGATTGTCTTAGATCATCTTCAGTTTTCCTTTTCTCTTCAATTTCTTGGGTAAATTTCATAACTCCTAATTCCATTTCATGTCTTACCATAATGACCTATTTTGATAACTTTTCACATAACTTGGTTTTCTCCTTCAGATCTTCATTTGTATTATTGTCTTCACCTTGACTTGCCAATTGCTGAAGTACCTCCTTTCTCTTTTTCATAGAGATACTCAGTTTCCCTTTTAGTTCATTTATGAAATCATCAGCCTGTTTGAGTCTTTCCTTCAGTTCACTGACTTCAGAGTTGGATTGCTCAAGATCATCTAGGGCAGACTGAAGTTGTTCCCTCATACCATACACATCCATTTGAATTCCTAGATCTTCCTCAAGCTGTTAGGCTCAGTTTGGAGGAACTTGGCTCTAATACCAATTCTTGATAACTGAGAGGGGGTGAATCAGTTATCTTAATTATTTCTACTTTCTAATCTTCCTTAACAATTAATGCAGTATTAAATCATATAAGCAAACATAGCCATGAAATGGAAATAACATCAATACACATGACACAATGATTTTGACGTGGAAAACCCTGTTAAGGGAAAAAACTACGGGGTGATTAACCCAAGATTGTATTCTCTGTTAGAAGAATAAGATAGTACAAAATGGCACTTGCCAATTAGGGCTTACTGCCTGAGCACACTGCTCACAAAAGGCTCACTGCCTACAAGTTATAGAGAAATTAACAAGATGCTTGAACTGATAAGAAGCATCCACATATGCTGGAGTTCAGTTTCGGTTAAGCTCAGTATACTGATCTACTGCACTTCATCCTTTCTCTTCTTCTGTGTTGCTATCCTTTCACATACCGACCCTGCCTCACTACTTCTGTACTTCTCTACTACTTTTATTCCCACACTACTACTACTTCACATCTAAATCCATCTAGTATATATATCTGCAAAAAGGATTTCATCCTCTTTCTAGTCGGCATCCGGAATAGTCAATATTTTCTCAAACTCTAGTCTGTCGACAGAATCCTTGCTTACCAAGTGATGTGAATCAAGGAGATACTTATAGAAGTTATCTAACATGTCAGCCAATCATGGATGATACCTTAAGAACCTTGATCACCATCAATATCTCATCCGGAATAATTTTGATGCTCTGTCGGTCAGTTCTTCCTCTGTCTACTCTACCAAACCAGACCCCAATACTTAGATGCTCATATCTCTTCACTCTTTCATCACCAGAGGCTCAATCCCTAGAATCTATTAGTCAAGGTATTCCTCTTGACTTCCCCAAGTCCGCACTTTACAAAGATACTTCCTCTAAGAGATCCGGACCTGACTGTTAGACCTTGCTGCATGCTCTGTTCTTGCTTACCGGACCAAGGTATTCTTCAATCTAACTTCTGGTAAAGATACACCATGTCCTAGGGATGTGTGGAGTGGTCTTTGTTGCCATCAATGACAGCACCAATGAAGCCACACAGTGTCTCTTGCCAACAATAGGTGCTTCAGCCAACTGATCTGCTATAACCTGTCCTTTGATGGCCTTTCTCTTAGTGTATTCAATATCAAATTTAGTGAGAATCATGACCCATTTTGCCATTCTCCCAGTAAGAGCAGCTCTGTTTAGTAGATACTTCAGTGGGTCGATCTTGGCAATGAGCTTGGTCTTGTGATTGAGCATGTAGTGTCTTAATTTTTGTGACATAAAGACGAGGGCTAGACATGCTCATTCAATTTGTGTGTAGTTTAGCTCATATGAAATCAAGGTGCGGCTAATGTAATAGATGGCTCTTTCCTTTCCATGCTCATCATGTTGTGCTAGTAAGGCTCCAATAGCTGTCTCTATTGCAGAAATGTATAACAAGAGGGGTTCTCCTTGCCTTGGTGGAGTTGGAACAGGAGGATTAGCCAGGTATTCTTTTAGTTGATTAAAAGCATCCTGACATGGATTGTTCCAGGCAAAAGCTATGTCTTTTCTGAGTAGGTGCTGGAATGGTTGACATTTATCGGCCAGCTGAGCAATGAACCGAGGGATAGACTGGAGTTTTCCTTGCAGACTTCTCAGTTGTTTCAATGTTTTTGGAGGAGGCATTTTGGTGATGGCCTTGACCTTTGTGGGATCTACCTCGATTCCTCTTTTGGAGACTATTTGGTGACCCCAAAGACACACTTCTTTGGATTTAGGCAAACATTGTATTGCTCTAATCAGTCAAAGATCTTGGCCAAGACATCTAGGTGATCTTCTCTTGTCTTTGATTTCCCTAGTAAGTCGTCCACATAGTCTTCCATGATGTGGTGGAAAAGGTCATGGAAGATGACAATCATAGCTCTTTGATATGTAGCTCCGGCATTTTTTTAGGCCAAATGGCATTATGACCCAGCAGTATGTTCCCCATGGACATATGAAGGTCGTCTTATGCTGATCTTCTTCAACGATTTTGATTTGGTTATATCCTGAGAAACCATCCATGAGGGATAGCATCTCATGTCCTACCGTAAAATCCACTATCATGTCGATGTTTGGTAGTGGGAAGTCATCCTTTGGGCAGGCTTTGTTGAGGTCTCTAAAGTCGGTGCAGCAGTAGATTCGGCCATCTGGTTTGGCTACTGGTACTAGGTTTGAAACCCATTCAGAATAATCAATTGGGCAGATGAACCCAACATCCAGTAGTTTCTTTAGCTCTGCCTTGACTAGGAGGGCCACTTGAGGATTCATTTTTCTGAGTTTCTACTTTACTGGTTTCGCATCAGGGCGTACTGCAAGGCAATGGACGACCAACGCGGGATCTAGCCCTGGCATGTCTGCATAGGTCCATGCAAAATTACGATTCCGCATTTGAAGAATGTCAAGAAGTTTTCTTGTTCTTGTGTGCTAGAGATTCTGCCCTGAAAGTGATTTTCAGTTCTTCTTCTGTCCCAAGATTCATCTCTTGGGCTAGCTCGACTAGGACAGGTGATCTGTCTGGATAAACCTTGTCTATTTCGAGAAGGCCCATGCTTCCATCTCCTAGCGTCTCGTGGAGGTTTTCACCATGAGATACGTCTTTTGTTTTTACTTTTTTGGGATCTGATACTGCCGCAGAATGATTTTCACCATCAGATCCATTTTTTATTTTTATGTTTTTATGACTGGAAGGAGGGGTTGTCTTCCTGAAATAGGCATGCATATCAAGTTCCATGATATATCCTGCTCTGTGATCTCCTAGGGGGAAGTGATCTCTAACCCCTATCATTTCAGCGATGGTTTCATCGTTAGGTGCGATGTCGAAGACAGGAGGTCCCCGTTGGTCCCAATCTATAAGTTCTGGGTATACCAGTGGTAAGTCATTACAGGATGAGGCTAGGGTGGTGATTGTGTGGATGGTGCATATGGATGAGTCAAAGAAGTCAGAAAAGTCACTAAAGGAGTCTTGATGGTCTGTTTCATTGATGTTGTCGACTTTAGGGGAGACTGTAGCAACCTCGGCTAAGATACATTCACCAGTAGTGAGGATACGTTGTCTTTGACCATATCCTAAGCCTTGGGTATAGGGGTTTCTTGTCGCTTGCAACAGTTCCACGATCCCCTATTCATGAAGGCCTATACCGCCTTGTCCTTTGTAACCCATGCTTTTGACAATTTCGGACCCTTTACCATAGATTTATGTTGGGATAGTGGGAGATTCTTGTTCTGTTTCTTCGTCCTTATATAGATAGGATAAGATATCTTCAAGCACATCCTGATCCAGGAGATGTTTCTTCTCAAAGATGGGTGATGGTTTGCACTTGATGACGACTATGTTGGTTGCTTCTGTCTTTGGGATGCCAAATGTTTTAGGATTGGATAATGTGCCCACACAAAATGTACCATGTAGGTCGTATTCCCCACATCCCATGTCACTGAGCTTGATCTTAACCTCAAGTGGTGGAGGTGCTTGGGATGAAGTGATGGCAATGTTTGCGGGTCGATATATGAGGTGGAATGTGTTGGATTGGCTTTGGTAGTGGCTTTGTTGTATGGGCAGAAGGTGTGGTTGTGACCTTCCAAGAAACTGCAGCATTGGAAGGGGCGAGGGTCGGCGTAGCTAGTTACCTCCGTACCGTTGTGAGGAAACTTGAGGCATTGATGGAATGTGGTGGGACAGCTTGCATGGCATGGATCCATGGTTGGCCAAGAAGAATGTTGTAGGGGAGGTCAAGATCAAGGACCTGACATTTTGTTTCTAGTATTTTCTGTCCCATTTGAATAGGGAGCTTGATGGTGCCTTCAGAGAGCCGTTCGGTGTCATCATAGCCTTTGATTGTGATGCACTCGCTGGTGTCTACAACCACATCGGAGTACCCCAAGTGTTTTAACAGTTTTAGAGTGCATATGTTTAGGCTGGAGCCACCATCTATTAAGACTCTTTTAATGATGTCTTTGTGGATACAGGCATCGTTGTGTAGGTGTTCAGAAGCGGGAAGGTCCTTTTCTAAAAATGCGAGATGGTGAGGTGCGGCAATATGTCCTACCATGGCTTGGAATTGGGTCACATTCAATTTGGTAGGAACTTGAGTTTCCAAGAGTGCTTTGTCAAGGATGTCTTTGTGAAGGGGGGATGTGTGGAGCAACTCAAGTATGGATATTTGTGCAGGGGTCTTTCCCAGATGCTCTAGGAAGTTATACTGATTGGTAGGTGATGGACATGTGGTTGGACGAAGGGGTAGGGAATCGAATGTGGATGCAGGTGTTTGTTTAGTGGGAGGGGCTGTGCGGATGGATACACGGCCATGACGGGTTGTGACAGCACAATCGGGTGCTTATGCTAGAATGGTGATTGTGTTGACATGGTGGGATGATGGTTCTATCCGCCCTACGATAGAGTCATAGGATGCGGGTGGTGGGGTGACGTTGTATGCTTGATTGGATGAGGAGGCTTTATTATGGTTGGGCAGTGGATCCTTGTAAGCTCTAAGGTTGGCATTTGGTGATGGTTGGGCGCTTTGATCGAGGTTGACTTGATTTTGATCTATAAGGTCTTGGATGCAATGTTTTAGTTGCATGCAGTCAGCAGTTTTATGACCCACAATGCATTGGTATTCACAATAGTCGTTTTCATTGTACCACACGGTTTTGAGCTCATTCTCTTGACGGGGTCTAACAGGTAGAAGTGTGATCAAACCTTTTTTGAGACATCTGTCGAGGATGTCCTCGATGGGTTCCCCTAAGGGTGTAAATTGTCTTCGAGGTTTGCGTGGTTTAGTTTGCCCCCTTTGGTTATTTACATTGGTGGCATAGGTATGTGCAGGTGTTTGATTCTGTACATGTTGGACAGCTTTCACATCTGTGACACCATCATTCAAAGTGTTCTTGTTCTTCCCCCAATAGCGTGACTTGTCATTTGATTGCGTGTTGGTGTTGTTGTTTGTATTGGGGGTGTTGATATGGGGTTTGTTGTTGTTGTTGTTGCTGTTGTTGTTGTCATACAATTTGATGGAGCCCTTGGTGATGAGGGCCCGTTCGATGGTGGTACCTTTGTCGATGACCTCTTCAAAGGTAGACGCGCAAAGGATTTGTAAATGAAACCCTATTTCCTGATTGAGGTTGGTCACAAACATGGTGAGTTATTTTTCAGGAATTGGCCATGGGAGTTTGCTTGCTAAGCTTCTCCACCTCTGCAAGAAGGAAGCGAAGGATTCTCCGCTTTTCTATTTTTTGTTGCAAAGGTCGGTCATAGATATCTCATGTTTGAAGTTGTAGGAGAAATGGTTGACAAATTTCTCTATGAGCTCAGGGAAAGACCTAATGCCCGGGGGTAGATGTGCAAACCATTCAATGGCTTGACCATCGAGGCTTCTTGGAAAGAGTCTCATAAGATATGTATCATTATTTGAGACTTCTAAGCAAGCGAGGTAAAACTCCCTAAGACGATCCCTAGGGTCTCCCTTTCCCTTGTATTTGTCAAATTTAGGCATCTCAAAGTTCTTGGGGAAAGGGGGCATGTACAATGTGTGATCAAATGGATAGGGGCAAATGTCCTCAAAGGAATAGTGCTTGCACTTGCCCCCAGTTTGCATGTCACCTACCTTTTGGATCAAGGCCTGTACAATGTTTGTGAGATCTTGTGGTGGTTGTGGTTGGAGTGTGTACGCCTGTTGATTAGTGAGATGTTGGAGATGGGGTGGGATTTGATGTTGGAGATTTGTTTGGTTGAGTTTTTGGTACATTGGGGTGGTGTTTTGATTGATTTGTGCTTGATGTTGTTGATATGTGTGGATTTGTTGGAGAATATGTGGTGGTATTTGGGGATTGGTTTGATGTTGTGTTGATGAAGTTATGGGGTTATGTGGATACGTGACATTGGATGGATTGATGTTGGATAGGTGGACATTGGATGGGTTGGACGCATTGTGAGGTGATTGTGAGAATAATTGTCGTAGGTATGCTATGGTTTGAGGGTTGGGTGGAGGCACACTCGTTGAGGTACTTGCATGCATGATGTTTCCTTGTATGCCTAAGGTTATTTGTGGAACGGAAGGGTTTATGGTAGTTGTGGTATTGGATGTGATGACGGGTTGGGAGGTGGTAAGGATGGAGGCACTTGTGGGGATTGCAAATGTGGTGACATTAGAGGTTGTGTTGGCGGTAGATGTGGTGGCTGTTGACATTTGAGAGATGATGGGTTGTGTGTTTGATGTAGATTTTTGGGTGTTTGATGTGGTAGGAATGGTGTTAGAAGTGGATGGTTGTGATGAGGTCGTGTTATGGGGTGGTTGGGCACCAATTTTGAGGAGATAATCCAGAAATCTATTTGGATCCGACCTTAGGACTTTGTCAAGCATATCCATGTTATCAGCATCTTGTGTGAAGGTCAAGACATCTAGATCATCTTGGGATATGGTGGGGATGTTTTGTGATGGTGGTGGTGGTGGTGGTTGTTGTTGTAAGAAATGGAAGGGATTTTCATTGGGATTATATGGAGGGATGTAAGAGTACGTAGGTGGGTGGTATGTTTGATTGATGGGTATGTTGTTGTTGTTGGTGTTAGGCATTCCTATGCTGCCATATTGTCCAGATTCTGCCATTTCTTGGTTTTTCTTGTGTTGTGATCTAGTTATGGGCATGCAAGTGTATGGATTTGATTTTGGAGATGGGGTGAAATGGGGATGGAGACCTTAGAGAATTTAGATTAATTTGTTGGACCCAAAGATGAATGTGGTAGTGAGATGGAGTAGAAGAGAGGATGTGGTGGAAGATCGATATGTTTTTCTAAAGGTTTCAATCTAAGGGTGGTATGAGTGGATGATATTGATTTTTTGCACAATTTTTGGACCCAAAGGTAGGTGATGGATGATGTTTGTTTTGAAGAGATTGTTGATGTTTAATTTTGACATTTGATATGAGAGATTAGGATGATGTTTTTTCAAAAGGATTTGATGGTCAACAAATTGAGCTTAGGTAAGATCTAGATTTGTGTCACACAAATGGAAGTTTCTCTTTGTTTGGGGTAGACTAATGACCTTACGCAAAGAAGGATGATTATTTCACTTGGAAGGTAGACTATTGACTCTCCAAGGAAGATATGATGTATAGGATGAAATCTAGATCTAGCTTTAGCTCAAAAGGGATGACGAGTTTTTTGGATTAGTGATTTTTTGATGGGTGTTTTGATTTTGGAAGATTTTGGATGTGTTTTTGGGATTTTGAAATGATTTCTTGTGACAAGGATTTGTTTGGTCCAAAAGGTATACAAAGATTAATGAGGACGAGTGGATATGAATTTGAGTGGGTTTGATATAGCAAGGGGTCCAACAATGATGGTGATTGATTCTCTAAGGTCAAAATGAAGGTATGATTTCAAAAATTTTGAGAAAATGGATGGACTGTTGTCAGATTTTTGGAAGGTGAATATGGATTATTGTAGAGAAGACGGTGAAGATCACAACTGAATGGGTCTCTGTTTCAGGCAAGTCAATCTGAAAATAGTGCCAATCCATAGGTGAAATGGCACCAAAATCAAACAGAGATGGCGCTGATACAGGGCAGTGTTGGTCAAGGTCCTAAAAAGATAGATTTTGATGGCAAATTTGGATTTGTTTTGATTGAGATTTGATCAAATGGTTTTCAATGTCTCTTGGCAAGTTGTTTGAGAATAATTAAAGCACATTAACACACAATTACGCACATGAACACACAATAACTGAGATTTTTGTTTGTGAATGACTTGTGATTTTGTTAAACAAGCACTTTGCACAACCTAAGGTGAAGATATGACAGTATTTGTTGAATCCCCTAGCTGCGCTTATTCAAAGCGGGTAGCTCCAGGATCTTGGTAGCACCGGCTCCTCCTTACAATTGCACACACTTCTCACGCATACCAAGATCTAGATTTCTTATAAGGCTTGTCCCTTACCAAACCTTTAGATTATCCCTGCTACCTCGGCTAAGAACCACATGAATCGGGGCCGCTTCAAAGGTTTCCCTTCTGCGTCAACAAATAGAAGAATTTTGGCTTGCTAAACAAAGGTTCGTAGTAAGTGCTTTCGTTCAGGTGGTTATACGTGCAGCAGCACGACTCTCCGTTATGGAGTCTCCCAGCCTCCAAGGGTTACGCCTTGGAGGGTTTTGGGGGAAGTTGGCTGTCAGTATAACAAAACAACACCTGTTGCTTGTGACTTTCATCCCAAACACCTTATTTTATATAGCGGCTTAAAAGAGCTTGGCTTTAGCTTGTTGCTGCTTGAGTCGTTCCCACCTTTCGAAGCGGGGTGGCAGGCCCTCTAAGGATTAACAAAAGCAACACAATCACAAAAATACTTTTGACACCCAAGTTCATACAAAGATGCGAGGGGAGAGCATACGTATTCTTTATGATTGCATCACACTAAACATGGTTCATTTTAGTTCTTTGGATTATGTTGGGGGTGATTAATGCAAGTTTTGTGAGAAGCTTTTGATTCCCAAGGTCACCAAATGGTGCGAGGGAAGAGCATACACTTTTCACACTACCAACACAAACCACAAAAATACTTCACATAATTTAGATTGGTTTTCTTGATTATATGAGTGAAAAATGCAGATTGTTGTTCTTTTTAAATCTAATGATTTGAATTGATGCAATTTGTGGTTCTTTTTAAAAGCCCAAAATTGAAGTGTTTTGATAGTTGTTGGCACACAATTTGTGAATTTTTAGAACACCAAATTTAAATGTTTTGACACACACACACACAAAGATTTGTTTGTTTGTTCAATTTTATTGCACCAAATCAAAATGTGTGTCTAAGCTAACATGCAAGGGTTCGTTTTAAGTTTCCAACTGAAGTGTTTTAGACAAAGATGAAAGAACCCTACAAAAACTTGTTAGATCTGCAAAATGATAGTAATGACCTGCACACAAGCTGTCAGTCCCTGCATAGAGAACAAACGTTAGTCTCAGAAAATAGTGCTATTACAGATGTCAAATGGCGCCACTGCGGACAACAAATAGCGACACTGACAGAGAACGGACTGGAAAGCTGACACTAATACATAAGATAGCGCTAAACTGAATACAAAACGTGCCAAAATAGAATATGGCGCTACAATGCTTTATAGGAGGCGCTAGAAAATAATATAGCGCTACAATGACATGTAGAAAGCGTCAAAATACTAAATAGTGCTAATATAGGTGTAATAAGGCGCCACTACGCGCTGTCAAAGGGTCTGTCACAGTTTGAAGATAACGTCGTTCTAGGTGCAGATAGCGCTAATACGTGTCTGAACTCATCCATCCTGCAAAAAATGGAGATCTTCTAACCAAAATAGAGGGTTAGGCTGCACACATAAGAGGTCCCGTTAGCATTGTTAGTCATTGACAAACAAAAAAAAAACCAAAATAGAAACTAGCATAAATGTTTAGATTTTATGAAAATTTCAGCATAACTCCTCCCTCCTTTTTCAATATTTTTGCAAAAATAGAGAGCAATCTTTACAGGAAAAATAGCAGAAAGAACACTAAAAAGAAATGAACGGATTTTTATGAATGAGAGTTAGAAAGGAGAATGCTTCTGTAAAATAGCGCTAAAATAGTAAATAGTGCTAATCCGTGCCAATGATAGGGCTACTGCACGGGGTACATAGCGTTGCACCTGCAAAATCACGTCCTAAGAACAAAAAGCTCACAAAAACCAATTAGATTCAAACCTTGTGGTCCCACCGGGCGTGCCAATGTAGATTAGGAAAACAAAATAAAGTTGAAACACAAACTAAATGCAAATAAACACAAAGTTATACCTTCACAATGTAGACCCAATCTCATCAAGGGAGAGGAACCTTGCACCCAAAACAGCTCCTAAGACATGATTATCCCTAGATAAGTGATTCTAATGTGAAATGCTATCCTAATTATGCAACTCACAATTCTAGCTCAATAAATATTTGGACATGGTAACATTACTCAAAACTTGGATCCTAAAATGGGTTGAGAGATGTATTTAACAGGATTTTGGAGGGATTTTGATCCAAAGGTGGAGATTGATTTGGAAGATCAATGGTGGAGGATGAAAGTGATGTGGAGGGCCTAGATTCAATCTTAGAGGAATGGAGGGCTAGGAATAAAAGTAAATATTTTATTCATTTTGGGAAAAGGGGTTATTAAATGAGTATGGGTGTGAGGGATTATTTTTGAATTAAAGATTCATATGGGGAATGTAAAATAAATTAAAAATTCATTTGGGGATAAGTGGAAATAAATGAGCATGGGTGAGGTAAGGGGTGTGTAAGAAGAATTAATTGTGATGTGGGATGTTTTAAAATAAAAAATTGACTTAGGTGGATTTATTTCAATTTTTTATTTAGAGGATGTGGGGAAGGGTGTTAAACTAGGTTTGACCACCCAAATGAGAGGTTAGGATTAATTAAATATAGGTTTTATTTAATTAATCCTAGGGCTAGGATGAGGTAGGCTAGGGTAGGTAATTAAATAATAGCTATTTAATTGTCTAGGGTAGGGATAGGTCAATTAATAGGCTGAATTAATTAGTTAAACATGGTTTAGCTAATTAACTAGGTTTAGTGAAAAGGGGGAAATTGATTAAATAAATATTGCATATTTATTAAATCAATTGGCTAAGGTTTGGACTATTGAATTAATAAAATTAATTCAATTTTAGATATAAAATGATGTGAATTTGGGAGATGGAGGGATAATTAATTAAATAAAAATTTAATTAATTGGTTAGAAGGGAAATTAGTGGTTTCGGGATGTCAGGAGTCAGTTTGATGGTAAGAGACATTTTTAGGTGTCTACAGGAAGTTTTCTGCAAATTATCTCCTTCCTCACAGAAGTGGATGGAAACATCTGTCATACTGTTGTCAAGATCAAAATGACCTCAGACAGATTGTTGATGAGCTGCAAATCTCCCTCAGAGTTTGTAGGATCCCCATTTTCCCCCAGGAGGATAAATTGTTGTGGGCTAAGGATAAGGCTAGGATTTTTACAGTTAGATCTCCTTATAATATTTTTATGGAATCAAATGAGGACTCTAATTTGTGGAGAAAAGTCTAGAACCATGACCTCATTCCTAAATATTAACCACTTATGGTGGTTTACTATGCAAAACAAGATATTAACCATTGATAACCTCCGCTTGAGAGGATTTCAAATCCCCAACTAGTGTGCTCTATGTATGAAAGATGAGGAAATTGTTCCCCACTTGTTGCTGCATTGTGACTACTCTTGGGAAGTCTGGAGTCTAACCATGCAAAACCTGGGAATCTCATGGAGCATGAATGCTGGTCTCCCTGCTTTCTTAAGGTGTTGGATGTCTCCTTTCATTCATCCCATATGTAAAGAGATCTGGACTCAAGTCCCCCCATCCTAACTTGGGGTCTATGGAAAGAACGGAATAATAGGTTGTTCAGGGATAAGAATAAATCTCCCAAGGAGGTTTTTTGTATGATAGCCAAGCTGTTAGAGGAAAACCTCTCCAACACTTTGAAAGCTGCTGAATTTCCTCCCACTAATCTTGAAGCCAATATTATAAGCCAATGGAGTATTCCTACTAACATTTGTATAATAGATGATTCCAAGAGAAAAGCTCGGGCCAACACCAAGTGGCCCCCCTGCCACTGGTTGGACTAAGCTTAATTTTGATGGTGCTGCTAAAGGGAACCCAAGTGTGGCTAGTGGTGGGGGAGTCATCAGATTGGCTAAGGGAGAACTGGTTGTGGCTTATGCTGGAGGGCTTGGTGAAAACACTAATAATGTTACCAAGGCTATGGCTCTACTCTGGGGACTTAAGATTGCCCTTGCTAGACTTATCGTTGAAGGGGATTCCAAATTAATTGTGGATGTTGTCAAAGGCAAAGCTAAGGTGGGATGACAGGTTGAAGATATCATTCAGGATGTTAAAAAACTTCTTTTAAGCTTTGAAGGATTTGATGTCAACCATGTTTACAGAGAAGACAACCAATCTGCGAATGCCATGGCAAATTTAGGGATTAACCTCTACCTGGTAAGATGTTGGAGGAGTCTTATAAACCTTCCTCTCAACATTAGAAATACTCTCCAAAAGGAGGCCCAAACTTACACTAATCAATGGCCAAACTAAATCCTCTCTATTTCCTTTCTTATGCTTTCATGATGGACCGTGGCTATAAGGGGTGGCATGAGAAGATCTTCGCCATCATGATTGGGATGACATATGCCCGTTACATTTGGAACAGGGAGTTCCATGCAAGCAAGAGACGGCTTAGCGAGACCCCCGAGTAGTTGCTTAGTTTGTACAAGGGGTCTTATCACATAACGATGACTCTTCTGGTTTTTGAAAGCTCGCACGAATTCTATTATGATGGCAATTATGTTTCAAATGTGGAAGGTAATATGAAGGATGATTATGGGGGTTTGAGCGACCTTAAGAGTAGAAGCAATAATGATCGATAGGTCATTACTTCTAGATAGTTTCGAGAGGAGTCGCATTTGCGTAAGTCTATTATCAACATTTTTCTTTGCTGGATTGTGAAGTGTAGAATCATGGGTGGTGACAAGGTAAGAAAGGAGTTGTCGTCTTGCGCAAAGTTCAAAGCTGATTCCATGGTGTAGAGCATCTGTTATGAAGGGGGGATTACGCCATTCCTGGAATGTTTGAATGGCTTTGACAAGAATTTATCTGTGTAATTTGTGATGTTGTGGGATGAAGACCACAAGATTCGCATGGGTGGAGTTCAATTCAAAGTCACTGAAGACCCCATCACCAAAGCCATGGCTTGAGCCGCGAGGGCAATAGGTTGAAAAAGAAAACTAAGGTTCAAGATTCAGAGGGAATGAAGAAGTTCTTCCGTGAAGGGGAGAAGCCTATCCGTATGCAAGGTGACTTCAAACGTGAAAGCCTGGTCAATCCTTGGGACCGTGTCTGCTACCTGATAATGAAGTTCATCACCCTCGAGGGCCGATACAGGTTCTATTACCATTATCATTTTGCCCTTCTCAATCATTTTAGACATAAGGTGTTGGTGAATTTTCTTTTTTATTTGCTTTCATCTTTAGAAACCTCTGTCAAGCTTGCCAAAACAACCCATGAGGGAAACCCTGCCATGGTCGCAGTCCCTCTGCATCAAGGCATAATCCTCTGGCTTTATCATTTTCACCTCGCTCTCTACCCGACCAAATCGATTAAAGCCTGTCTTATTGAAGATAGCAAGGATGAGGACTCCGAGGATAATATCTCGCTTAGTGTCAAGTATGGAAGCCCTGATAAAAACAAAACCTTCAGCCCTGTTGGCATAGAATCTCCAAGCCCATCTGGGCCCTCCCATAACCCTGTTGAGAATCAAGAACTCCAGCCCCACAAGAAAAAAGGTGCATGAACCCCTCTAGTCTCTTAGAAAGCTAACCCTATTGGGCGGAGCCCTGTGAGAACCCCTGTTCTTCTCAACTCTAATTATGTTGATAATTTTCTAAATGTGTTCTTTTGAGTGGTTTTGTTTTTGTTTTTTCAACAGTATATCTGTATTTTCTAGGAATAATGTCAGGCAAGATGAATAATGCAAGAAAAGTAATAACAACTGGAAATATACTGAAAGATAAGAGTTGCAAATGACTTTTATTAACTATGAAATATATACAACTTTTATTCTCAATTCTTCATACCCAGAATCCAAATCTTTAATTATTAATGATTTCAGAAATGACTACAGCTGTGAATATGGCTAGTAATCAGGTCAATCTGCAGTAATGAAGGATTTCTCCACCCAAATAAGTATGCAAAATACCTTATAAAGGCTGGCCACTCACATTGGAGGAGATAGAAGCTCAAGAAAGAAGGCGTTTCACCCAAGGAAGATCATGCACCAGCTAGAGATGGTACGACTGCTATAGGTACAACAGTACGACCTCTAGAAAGATTGTTGGAAATTAATGATGGAAACCACAAAGCCAATTCAGCAATAACTTTTCAATCTACCTTAAACCCTAATGAATTTCCACCAAATGTATGCACAAATATGGCTCCTGAATGAAGCCAACTCAAACAGCAAACTTCAATCGATCTCTCACCACCTCAGAATGCATTAACATTGAAGATTGAACGTTCTCCAATGCCTGGTACAACTGAAACCCTTGTCCCAATTGCACAAACTCCAAAGACATCAATTGCCAAGTCAAATGCTCATTCAATAATGAGTTTGATTTGCTTTTTGAGTCCTTTTATAACTTCTCCAAATGAAGTGTATTTAATTTGCCTTTGAAGTCCACTTTTTAATTAAGTCCTTATGTCTCCCTTTCAATATATAAATTAATAAAGTATTATATCACTTAGTTAATTTCCATTTAACCCTTATATCACCTTTCATAATAAAGTCCCCTTTAAATAATGACCTTATGTTATAAAATGAACCATATATTATAAGGTCATATAACTCATTAATTGTTTTTAAGGTCAAAATGGCCCCACTTACATAAGGCTAAGTTACCTTATAATATATCTTTTATAATTAAATATCATTTAGGGCACTTTTAAAAATTAATAACTCCTTAACTACTTATGATTTTCTAATTCCGTTTGAACAAGGAGGTTCACCATGAAACCCTCTGTGTATCCACCCGCCTTACCAAAAATAGCAGGGGTCCATCTCTACAACCACATATTCACTATAAATAGTAAATCCCTCATTACCTAATCAAACCAATGGTGTAAGGGATTGACACTGCAAATGAAGCCTGTTCAGGTGCCCTGCTATAGATAGTAACCCTGACTATCCTAAAATAGTCAACTTACTATAAATAGTAAGTGTGTGAATCTGAATCAAACAAAGGCTAAACCTGAACTCTAGATGGGAATAAGCCTCCCGTTCTGCCAAATGGAACTCTCTAACCATCTGCCTTAGCCTACGAGGGCCAATAATAGGCTAATCCCGTCACAAACCAAGTTGAGCTAAAATGGGGACATTACAGTCCACCCTCCTGAAATTGCTTGTCCCCAAGCAATCTCTCATCTAGAAGATCATTGTACTCTACCTGAAGAGGAACCACAACTCCACCAGGATCCCAGGGGTAGAACTGTGTAATGTCCCTGCTGTCACTAACCAATTCCTACAACACCATCACCAGTACAACTGACAAAACCTGCCAAACTAAATCAATCTCAACAGTAGGTGTCGCAAGAGAGTGAACATCAAGTGGAAGCAACTCTGAAGACTGACAATGTTTACTTCCCAAAACTGTGAAAGATAAGTTGTCATACATATCATCTAACTCCTGCATAACTAGACTGTGCATCTAAAATAGATCGTGTACATGAGAACCTAGAGTGAAATTGCAGAAGAACCACACCATGTACATGCAACAATACTCCCCAGTGAACCCTGACGCACACAAATGAACCCTCAACATACTAGAGAGTGTCCAACAAAATATACCTAGATTCCAAATCCATAATAGAAGTCTGCCATGCATATTATTCTCAGACTTCTGCTGCTCTACTCTGAACTCAACTTCACCATGCTGAGAATGGCGAATCAATCTCAACAGTAGGTGTCGCAAGAGAGTGAACATCAAGTGGAAGCAACTCTGAAGACTGACAATGTTTGCTTCCCAAAACTATGCAAGATAAGTTGTCATACATATCATCTAACTCCTGCGCAACTAGATTGTGCATATGAAACAGATCATGTACATGAGAACCTAGAGTGAAACTACAGAAGAACCACACCATGTACATGCAACAATACTCCCCAGTGAACCCTGATGCACACAAATGAACCCTCAACATACTGGAGAGTGTCCAACAAAATATACCTAGATTCCAAATCCAGAATAGAAATCTGTCATGCATATTATTCTCAGACTTTTGTTGCTCTACTCTGAACTCAACTTCACCATGCTGAGAATGGTAAAGCAAACCAATGGGACCCATCCAAACTGCAATGTTGACCCTGTCACCACCTAAGTCCCAGTGCAACCTGAACTCACATCCATCTGTCATACAGAGATAAGATGATCTGGAAGCATCCATAGCACAACATCCCTCGTCATCCTCTGCCAATCTCCCATGGTTGTGAAATCCAATAAAGCCATCATGCCCACTGATACCATAATCTCTCTAAATCCATGTATCCACCAAAAACCCCTGTGATATCGAAGTAGCAGACTCTGTCGAATACATATCAACATGATGGAAAACTTAATACTGATCCTACAAGTACTCACCCGCAAACAACTGAGATGGGTACTTACAGTCATTAGTTCCATCTCCAACAAATGGTAACTCTTCATTCCACAATGGATGGTATAAATGAACTGTCACATGCCAATACCACAACACCTGAAGTCTCTCGACATCGCTGATATAACCCTGGCCATCGATGAGAATGATATCATAGGCGTCATCAAACTGGTGGAAACCCATGAAATCTATTTCATACACCATGTCCATCCAAAAGACATACCTCCACACACTCCTAGGTCGCTGAATCATTGATGTAAACCATGAAAAATTAGGAAGTGCTATGTGATTCCAACTAGGACAACCACTAATCCATGAGGAATCTATGAATATGAAGTCACTAATCAACAAATAGTTCGCTACCTTGTCATGAGAAACGGGTAGCAAACTCAAATGTGTAGTGTAGATGCCATCAATACTCACCAAAGATAACTCTTGAGTGGTTAACCCACTAGAAGTGTCCTCCACAAAATCATTATCACCATCAAGAAAATAATCAACAACTGAATTTTCTGAACTAGTCAACCTTTGATCATCACCATCTAAAGAATGGTGCATATCATGAATATGTTGCAGATGGAGCTTAGCTTGTTGAGCCAACAACTTGGCTTGCTTAGCCCTCTCTAACTAACCATCATTCAACATTTGGGACTGCTCTAAATCAACTGCTCCAAAGTGTTTAAAATTAGTCCTAAAATGAAATGCATCATATAAATTACCATGGCCAATGCATGCATCTTGTGTACCAATCAAAGTAGAATCATTATCACTCACTTCCCAATGTTTAGTAGCTGCAATATCATGAGAAAGTAAGAATATACCACTACTGTTTAAAATCAAAAAACTAGGACTGATTGTATCTTTTATTTCTTTACCCTGGAAGTCCTTGATGCAAGAGCACACTTGCATACACTTGGTAGCCCAATATTGTAGCATATCAAATCTTGAAGTTAAGACATCCCTATACTCAATCAAAATATCAACATCATAGGGGTGAGGCATCAACATACCAATTGATTCATGTTCTTTTCCCACTGTTGTTATTAATTCAACTTGTTGGCAAGAAGAAGTTTCCACCATCACCTCATGCTTATCTATCTTTTCATGAATGTCTACCATGATACATTTCTTGTCACCACCATTTAGCTTGGAATCATGCTCATGTGATGTCAAAAGATTGTTATCCCATTTTCTAATCTATACCATCACCTTCATAATTGATATGTTTTCTCTTACTAGCAAATTCCAAAGTATAGTATACAGGACAAACCAAACATTATCAAAATGCAAGATCTTCTTAGTGAGCAACCTCTTAGTCTCTCTAATCAGTTCTCTAAGACAAAATGCTTCATATGATGTTAACAATTGTCCTTCTATTGTAGATGATGCATGACTAACCACATTGAAATCAATAATGTTCCATTCCACACATATGGATATCACACTTGTGGTTGATCCATCAAGTGTGTAACCAATATCATCATTGTTTTGAGCCTTCCAATAGCTCTCTAAAAAAGGAAAGATGTAGACCTCATGATGCAAAGCAGGTGCCCAAACTGAATTTCCTAAATCATTCCTCCTTTCTTCTTCACACAACTTAACATTGCTCTTCTTGTGGACTTACCTCAAGAAGTTCTTCCCTTGTATGCTCAACATCCTCACATTATTCTTTTGAAAGAAATAAGGATCTAATGTGTGATTCTCTTTGCCTTCTTGCATTATCTATCAGATTGCATCCTTCCTTGACTTCTTGTAAGTGTTGTCTTGCATGGGCAGCAAGCATCTTGGCCTTGTTAGCTCTTTGTAACCACCCACCACAGAGCTTGTGTCTTATTCACATCTTCTAAGGTCTGATATACAAAGTTAGAATTATTGTCATACCTTTGTGTCATGTTTTCAACATCTCCAAGGACTTCCTCCTTCCCTGATACATGTTTTGTATTGGTAAAATCATTTGCATTAGCGTTTGTTTACCTTTCTTTTGCAACAAAGGATCCAATATCTCCAGATGTTGTAGAAGCCTTGTTAAATTCTTATCATAGTTTTGAAAAGCCTGTAAGAGCTCTGGCATGAGTTCCTGTATAGACTTCACTTTTCCCATGATTGAAACAATGCAAGAGTGCTGGTCACTCAAATGTCAACTGTGAGCTCAATGATTTTTTTTTTAAATTTAAACCCCAAATCATTAAGACCGATACCACACATGCAACCATTAAAACTGGCATGCAAGTGCTGATCACTAACATGCAACTGAGATCTCTGACATGCAACTTGATTAACCCGATAGGATGGCAGGAGACCGCTCTGATACCACTGTAAGAACCCCTATTCTTCTCAACTCTGATTATGCTACTAATTTTCTAAATGTGTTCTTTTGAGTGGTTTTGTTTTTGTTTTTTCAACAATAAATTTGTATTTTCTAGGAATAATGTTAGGCAAGATGAATAATGCAAGAAAAGTAATAACAACTGGAAATATACAGAAAGATAAGAGCTACAAATGACTTTTATCAACTATGAAATATATACAACTTTTATTCTCAATTCGTCATACCCGAAATCCAAATCTTTAATTATTAATGATTTCAGAAATGACTACAGCTGTGAATATGGCTGGTAATCAGGTTGATCTGCAGCAATGAAGGATTTCTCCACCCAAATAAGTATGCAAAATACCATATAAAGGCTAGCCACTCACATTGGAAGAGATAGAAGCTCAAGAAAGAAGGTGTTTCACCCAAGGAAGATCACGCCCTAGCTGGAGATGGTATGGTTGATGCAGGTACAACAGTACGACCTCTAGAAAGATTGTTGGGAATTAATGATGGCAACCACAAAGCCAATTCAGCAATAACTTTTCAATCTGCCTTAAACCCTAATGAATTTCCACCAAACGTATGCACAAATATGGCTCTTGAATGAAGCCAACTCAAACAACAAACTTCAATGGATCTCTCACCACCTTAGAATGCATTAACATTGAAGATCGAACATTCTCCAATGCCTGGTACAGCTGAAACCCTTGTCCCAATTGCACAAACTCCAAAGACATCAATTGCCAAGTCAAATGCTCATTCAATAATGAGTTTGATTTGCTTTTTGAGTCCTTTTATAACTTCTCCAAATGAAGTGTATTTAATTTGCCTTTGAAGTCCACTTTTTAATTAAGTCCTTATGTCTCCCTATCAATATATAAATTAATAAAGTATTATATCACTTTATTAATTTCCATTTAACCCTTATATCACCTTTCATAATAAAGTCCCCTTTAAATAATGACCTTATGTTATAAAATGAACCATATATTATAAGGTCATATAACTCATTAATTGTTTTTAAAGTCAAAATGGCCCCACTTACATAAGGCTAAGTTATAACCTTATAATATACCTTTTATAATTAAATATCATTTAGGCCACTTTAAAAATTAATAACTCCTTAAATACTTATGATTTTCTAATTCCGTTTGAACAAGGAGGTTCACCATGAAACCATCTGTGTATCCACCCGCCTTACCAAAAATAGAAGGGGTCCATCTCTACAACCACATATTCACTATAAATAGTAAATCCCTCATTACCTGATCAAACCAATGGTGTAAGGAATTGACACTGCAAATGAAGCCTGTTCAAGTGCCCTGCTATAGATAGTAACCTTGACTGTCCTGAAATAGTCAACTTACTATAAATAGTAAGTGTGAATCTGAATCAAACAAAGGCTAAACATGAACTTTGATAGGAATAAAACTCCCGCTCTGCCAACTGAAACCCTCTAACCATCCGGCTTATCCTACGAGGGCCAATAATAGGCTAATCCCGTCACAAACCAAGGTGAGCTAAAATGGGGACATTACAAGCCCAGCTAACTCTACCTCGAGGGGTACCGCTGGGTCCCCAGGGCAATCCCAGAAGGCTGCTGCCGAGGGGCTTTGCGGGTTGAAGAACTGCCCTTCACCTTCGAGGGGTAAAAAACATAAAGGAAGCTTGGAAGAACAACCTCCTCTAGAGAAGGGTGGAAAAAAGAAAAGTAAGAAAGGTGATGGTGGTGAGAAGAAAGGTGATGGTGGTGAGAAAACTACAGAACCGTTAGTGGAAAAGGGGAATGCCAAGACTCATGAGCAAGGGGAGGATGTTATTGCTCATATTAAGGATGTTCCTGAGGTTAAAGGAAGTACTACAAGGAGACCCAGTATCTGCAGGTCTAGTAGACTGCTGGGGGTAAAACCCATTTTTTGAAAATAGTGGATTACTCCTTTACCTTTGACCATGAGGATCTGAAGGAAGATATTGAAATTAAAGTGGTTAAATCGACTCCTGAGCAGAAGCAGGAGGGGGCCAATCGCTTTGAGTCTTTTAACAACTCTTTCTATGACATCGACCAAGAAGATGTGGAGATCCTAGAAACCCCTGAGAAAGAGGTGGACAGTGCTAGGGATGGTGATATTAGCAGTCATCTTAAAGGAGCTGGTGGATGTCAAGGAAAGGCTTCTCACTGTGGAGAGAAGGTAAAGGTTCTAGCTAATGTGTGCTTGAAGGTGATCCACCAGGCGGCAACGACTTTAACTGTTCTTCAAGAAGACCACCATGACCAAGTTGACAAAGATGGGAAGTCTGCGGGCAAGGAGGAACTTCTGGAGTTCCTTAAAGAAGACTGGAATGATCTGCTCAAATAGTTGCTGGTTTTGTTGTTGTTTCTGGTGCTAGTTCTCTTATAATATTGTTATGACTATCTACTGTTAGTTTGTTATTTTTGCGTTGTTTGTGGCCGTTGGCTTGTTTTGTTGCCCGTGGGGCTTTTTGTAATAGGGATCTGCACCCTCATTTGTAGCTTACTATTATAAAAACTAACCAACTATAATAAAAATAATTCTTAATGAAATTCAAAAAATTATAAATGAAATCCACATAGAAAATGCCACAAATCAATAGTTTATATCATTCTTCAATTCATAATAGTTTTTCATTATAATTGACTTAATTTTGTAAAAACCTAACTTTAATGGCCACAAAAGACAAAAAATGGACACACTATTGTGTTGTCATATGTGTAACATAAATATGTGTGTATACACGTGTGTATATATATACACACATCTAAAATTGTCCACTCTTCATGTCATTCCTATTCATCCCTAAACATCTCTAATTCATCCCTAAACTCCCCTAAACCATCACTAACCATCTCTATACACCCCTTAACCACCTTTTCTCCACAATTAACTAAATAAATAATTGATTGAGAAATTCCCCTTTCAAACCATGATTTTACAATATTTTATTGTCAAAATCACCATTCATGTACTATCCACTATTCATATGTACCTGCATCCATACCTATCCATAATATAAATGATTAATTAATCATTTATCTCCTTCCTCTATAGTCTAAACATTAGATAAATTTTTATTTATTTAATCTCATTTTCCTATCCCATGAATTAAATAATTATTTTTATATTTATTTAATTCCCCTATTTTCTACACTTTTGATTAGGTGACCTAAACCTAATTAATTAACTAACCTCCTACTTGCACATTCCATTATCCTAAACTAACCCTAGTCGAATTCTCCCCATCCCTCCATGTGTACAAAGGCATGGCCCTTTGTACAAGCCCACATGGACCTCTTACAAAGTGATGGGCAAGTCCTTTCTACAAAAAGCCCTTGTCCTCTTTTGATCCTCACCCTTCACTTTTTCCAACTTGTTTTTCCACCCTTGATTTCTTCTCAATCCAAGGACATCCCTTCTCATCCAACCAATGCTTGCCACTTGGCAAGTACTCATGAATCCAAGCCTCTCATCAAATCTCATCCATTAATCTTTCAATTCAATCCTAGCCCTTCATGCACCATCCAAAAAATCTATAAATAGACCCTCATCCCAAGCATTTTCAAGACTCCATGAAGTGTAAAGTTATGCTGCTATTTTGAGGGGCCACCTATATCAACACAACATCAAAGAGCACATCCACACAAGGATTAGCATGTGAGGTGAATTAGATAGTTTTCATTTCAAGTTTGCATGCTTTCCTTTATGCTCTATCTTGACGTCATTTTAAGATTTGCAGAAATAAGTCAATATTCCTTTGGTTTGTTTCCTCGTGCATTTTCTACTATGATACACAATATATATAACTACATATGTATCTGTGTATTATATTTTTATATGCATATGTATATATATGTACACATATATGCATATACATAACTACATATGCATCTATATACACATGTATATATATTTATTATGTATATCCCTGCATATACATCCATATATAAAAATAGAAAACAAATAATGTGTATGAGTGTGTATATATTTTTTTTTAAATATAGAGAGCCCGCCCTATCTCTCTACACACATTTTTACTTAAAAACTACTCTTAAATCCTCCAAACAAACTTATAATTAAGAAATAGGTTCTATTTCTTTTTGGGTCTTATAAGAATCATTGTAGATCAAGCTAAATCATAAGGAAACCAACAAAGACAACTTGATTATTTTTATATAAAATGTTTAGACACAAAATTATATTCTAGTGTATTTATTCTTATATCTTCGATGGTTCCTCTTCATTTAAAAGGACATTATTTTTGCTAATTCAAAATGATTGAGATCATACTCATGCCATGCAATTTAGTCGAAAGCTTGAAAATCATCGAAGTTGGCATCCTCATCAATATTTTCTCATGTCATAAACATATAGAAACTCAGCACCCGACACAAATAGTGATTTCACCCATAAAGAATTGACAGCCATTTCCTTATAGAACTACTCCTTAAAAAATTGATATGTTTATAAGATTTCTCTTCTAATTTAAAAACAAAATTACAATTGAAAAATAGCTTATAGTTTCCTTCAGAATTTTGTGCTTAAATTACTAATAACGTTAGACAATATTATCTATTAATTTGATATATATTTAATTAAAATTTTAAATACTACTATTTAACAATGTAATTAAAAACGTAACCCTAATACTCATTAACTACTGTACTCTAATAAAAAGCTGGCTTTTTATGCCAAATTATAATGAAAATATGTAATAATTTTTTTTTTAATTTTTAGTTGTTATTAGTAGGTGAGCAAATTTTTAAAAAACAATATTATCTAATGCATTTAAATTATTCTATATGCTACTGTTCATGGTTTTGTGTGTTGGTTAAAACCTGGTATTGTTGTAGTTGTCACCAAGGCTCAAACCCCATGCCCTTGCAGGTTTGAACCCTTCGCATTAAAACAGTGACTTCATGCTACCTACCCCTGCTAGACCGCCGAGCTTGTGGGTTTAGACTGTCCACATTAATGCAGTGCTATTCGTGCTGGGGATGAGGTCCAGGCTAAAAATTCATTCCCAGTCACTTGCTGATCCAAAAAAATTTATTCTATATGCTTAAATATTTTTACTATTTTATATTTGTTCTGGTTACGTTTAAATTCTAAACTTATTATACGTTCTTAATGTAACACCCATAATATATAGTCAACAGGAAAATCAGGCTCGATGCGAAACCCCTACCTAAAAAGTGAAGAGACAATAAAGACCCAAGTTTCTATCTCTCCCTCTAACGGCTGATTAAGCCGTCCATTCTTAGAATTTGCTGGAACTTCTGGCAGTTTGCATCTGCATTTTAAGCTACACTAATAGATGGCATGCTTTTATTAGAACATAATATTGATTGCTTGCTCTAAAAAATTTAGCATGGGGAGACCACATGGGAAACGCCCATGAGATTTGACTTTTCCGAGACTTGGGGAACAATAGCTCTTCTGCGACCCAACCTCCCTCTACAATAAGTAAATTGCTCTTTTCAAACATTATTGCCTATGGATTTCAAACCATCCCTAATCCAATGATCATTGGATCTTCAACAAGTCAACCAATCTTCTAAATAATGGGGAAAAAAATGTTGGAAGTAAAAAATAAAGCATGCATATGCCCAAATGAAACATGTCACTGAATGGCTACAACAGAACCCATTTTCATAATATCGTTTGTTCATTTTATGTTAAGTAGCCCAGGAATCTATTTCGGTGGCTACCATGTTGAAAAGATAATTTAGGAAGATGAAACCACTTGGCATGGTATCCAAGTCACATATTCAGAATCAACACTAGGCATTCCAAAGAATAAAGTCAAACCATTTATAAATTATAAGACATGTAGTCATGGCCTAAATTTGATGGTTGACCTTGCCTGTCAAGCAATTTTTTTTGTGGCAGTTATGCCCTTCAAATGTTAAGACATATCTCATTTTAATAATGTATATCATAGATAAGATACATATTTAAGTATATAATTTTATATAATTTTTAATGGTCTCTACAAAATATCCTTTTCATGTAATACAGTCTTCCCAAAATTTTAATTGTATTTTACAGCAAAAATCTCTAAATACAGCCATACACCCATCAAATATAGGCCTTGCATGCAGTACTGGTACAAAGCAATTCTTCAAACTAAAAAAGCCTTTTAAGTTCCCTTAGTATCTTTTAGTTTTCCATTCTGGCTCTTCTGCAAACTACATCTTGTCATTTTCTCCAGACATAGCAAGTTTGCGAGAAAAATCATTACGTTAGTAAATTACGCATAAAGTAATACCCTTTAGCATTACATAAGTAAATAACACATAAAAAAGGATCCTTTTTTAATTACACATAAAGAAAGTTCCTTTTTGCCCCTCTTGTTCTAAGGGCACAGGCATACAGTGCATTCCAAGATGGAAACCCCTTTTTAATTACATTATTGAGTGAAATTCAGGTACCAGATGTCAATTTCTTTGCATTTACAAATTAATTATTTTCGTTTCTAAACCCATGAAGAAATAAATCTGCTTTGCCATCAAAATATATATAGTTGATAAAAATCAGAACATGCCTTGTAGCTGAATTCACGGAACACTATATATGCAGATCTTGAAGACTATAACAAAACTAAGCTTGGGTGACCTCAGAGGCAAGGCAGAATGAAGTTACTACCTTCTTAGTACATATTTCATTTAAAAATATAACTTCTAGTTTCCAGCTACACATGCCATAAATGGTATAGGCATTCAAATTCTGAGGTTTACAACCCCGGAAACTCTTGTCAAAATCAAGTGTCAGCAATTTTGCCTCAAGTTTGATGAGCAATCAAACAAAAAACTCTTCACGGCCACTTTGGAAGCACCATTTAGATATGGAGTCAACTGCTGGAAACCAACAAGCCCTACAAAAACCTTAGTTTGCATCACGAAAGCCAAAAAATGGCGATACTGCAGATCTTCCAGCGTACTCACTGGATTCTTCTGCCACTTTTGTCCAAACATTTGCAGCGTTCTCTGCATACTCTATCTGTAAACAAGTATCATATTTAAAAAACAATATAACCTTTAATCTCAGACATGAAGCATGTTTTATTCCACAAACTTACAGGAAAAGAGGTTACAAGAAAATACAAGGTATAAATAAAAACATATGAGAACATATACAGAGGATTGTTAAAGTGATTAAGTCCTTTTGTTCCCACAAGGGACGTCTCATACACCCAGCAAGTGCAATGGCTAAGGCTGTAGCCTTGAAACTGACCTTTATCTTTCTTATACAGGTGGTTTGTGTGTGAGAGTTCATTTTAAATTCCCATATTTTATTAAGATGCAGAAAAATTGTCCACATATTTTGCTGGTCTCTTTGATGGTGGACCCAGATTTCATCTCAATCATTACCTGAAAATTGAAAATGAACTAGTACTAAGAAAGATAACTTGACAAACTTTCAGGAGTTTGCTTATGGTTTCAAGTTGCTCAATTTCAATGTCTTCACTTTCCATTTCTATCACTGATAATGGGAAAACAACAAGGTTGCATGCTTTATACATATGGAGGTTCATAGGGTATGTTTGTGTCAGCGTTACAAGACTCGCCTGGACATGCCAAGACTCAGCGAGTCCCGAGGCCAACAACAGAAAACAGGTCCTGAGGACTCGTGACCCAGGCACCCGGCAAGTCTTGCTGGAAAGACTAGGCGAAGTCAATGAAAATCAGGGGGAAAAAAACAGAAAACAGTTGAATGTAGAAGTGTGAAAGTCGAGCGTTTTTTAAAGGGTTTGGAAGACTTTCGGAGGACACTTAAAAGCAATATAATTATGAAAAATGACATGCCCCTTGACTCCACTGTGGGTGCTGCCCCCAAACCCCCGCTCTAGTTTTAAAATGCAAAAAATAAAAATCATTTTTGGCCAGAATGGATGGAAAAGCAACATTTTTTTATTCTTTTGACTTTTTCCCAATTAAATCCCAACTAATTGAATTACATTTATACTTCTGGTTAAGTCAATCCCTGTTCTAAGTAATGCTCCTATGGCTGTAGCAGCATTTGCAGACTCGTTTGAGATACAAACACATGACTCCACATAGAGCTAGCAATGCTGGGCTGAGCGATACAAGTTCTTTGCTACCATAGTTCATGACTCCATATCGTGATTTTTGTTTTTGATGCCATGGATATCATAATCCATGAGATTTGTACACCTAAAACACTTGACAATATTTATATATTTAAAAATGTCATTTCGTTCAGCTAAAATCCGCTTTTATTCTCATGTGATCAATGTATACTTGCGTATGTGATCAAAGTAGCTTCTATTTGATTCGTTTATTGCGTCTTTAAAGTTTATTTCTTAAAGGGTGCATGAAACAAGTTTTAAATCCTTAAAAATCTCTATATTTCATGGTTTTTTCAATTTTCTGAGTCTTGGCTGAGTCTGAGCGTCAAGTCCAAGTCCAGGTCAAAAGTCAGCTTGCCAAGTCTTAGCCGGTCCGAGTCTTGTAACACTGGTTTGTGTTGCTCTGAACTTGTTAAGAGATTTTATATAAGATTGAACACACTTTCTTTTTTTGAAGCCATACATTTCAAATACATTCAATGTTTCTGGGCAGGTGTCAAACCAACACCAGCATGTCCAGTATCATTACATACCTAATTCAGTTTCCCAGATACATGTAAGCTATAACAACCGATACAATGATCAGAAGTTGTTAGCAAGATTTTTCACATGATCATCCTGTTTCCTTGCTGCTATTATCAAACCAAGATTTTCACAAGATTTTTATTCTTTGTCCTTCTTATTAATTAAACAGTACAAGAAAACTCAGATTTAGACAATATTTACTTGATCAATGTCCTAGAAAAAGTCCTGTAAGGATTAGTTACACACCAATTACAGTCTTAGTTTCATCAGCATAAGCAGAATTGTCAAACAAATATCACTCATGCATCAATTATGATTCAATGTTTCAGCCACAAGCTTAAGGTACAATCCATACCTGACAAACAAAAACCACACAAAAATAAAGAAAAATGATGTGGGGATAGAAATCTGACCCAAATATCCTGTGTGAAAACATGAAATATGATGAGATAGGGTGATCACTTTGAGGAAGAAATCTACTACTACATTTTTTTTTAGTGAGTGTAACCTTCCTCTGAAATTGTAACAACACACAGAATACTGTCTAAATTAGTAAATACATCTCAATGTCATCATAACAGGAAGAAATGATAAATGCCGGTAGGACTTCAATTTGGAAAAGCATTTAAAAATGTGTAGTGTTTAGTGAATATATCCAATCTTTCAAAGCTGTGGTAGGCAAAGCTCCAATGCTCACCAGAGACAACAACATTGAGCAAATGAGAATATTTTGGGGCTATCTTGCACATTTCATATCTAAAGCTAATTTTCAACCGCATTGACTTCAGAAAAAAATTGCAAAGCATAGGGCAACTAATAAAAAGTTAAAACTAAAAAACACGCAATACTTTATAAAGCAATGGGGTAAATGCAGTTCTACAAAAGCATACAGAATAAGGCCACATAAAACTCTGCGACAAAAAAAAAATTGAGATGGAGGGCAATGAGAAGAATGATACAACTGTTCTAATAGTACAGGCAAGACTTGCTGAGAAAGAAAAAAATTTAATTATATTATCCTGAAGAAAATCAACTTGCATGTTAGATGAGATTTGAGGACCTTCTACGAAGAGCAAAGATCCTTGCATGTATTTCTTGCTTTATATAAATGTCAATAGTTTATATAGAAATGAAATTGTATTCTATTAACGTTCACAAGAGACCACAATATGTTAGTGGCACTAGAAACTTAGAAGGTATGAATGACAAGGATAGTGAAAGTGGGTGTGGCCTAACAGCACCATCCTTATCAGAAATTAAGTGAACAAAATAAACACAAGAAGCACATATACCAAGATAACGTAAACCTAACAATCCAAAGAAACAAGAATACATAGACCTCGTGTTACAGAACAATAAAACTCATAGTCTTCACCTCTAGCAGAAAGTGGCTCCTATTCCAAAAGATGATTGAGTCGTCAACAACTGTATGAATGACAGGACACAGTTCAATAATGTCAAGGCGGCAGCTTGGGTGGATAGAAGCTGGAGGTGCAACCTTAGGAGTTAACAAAGTACTCTATGCTCTCCTAACAACCAAGGGCAAAGATCTTCTGGAAAAGCTCACATAACTGGTTATACAATTACAGACATTGTTGTGAAGCAGAAGAGTTCTAATGAGACAAGAAGAGTCAATATTTATCCTTTGATATCTACAAAGTCTAATAGTGCTTGCAAAACAGAACAATGAAAACTATAGTCTTCACGTCTAGAAGAAGTGGCTCCAATTCAGAATGTGTAGAGTCATCAACAACTGTATGGGTGTCAGGACAAGGCCCATAATTTCATCAAGATAGTAGCTTAGGTGGATACAAGCTGGAGGAGCAAGCTTAGGAGTTAACAAAATACTCTACGCTCTCCTGATAAGCAAGGTCAAAGTTCTCTCCAAAAAGCTCATGTAACTGGTTGTACAGACATTGTCGTGAAGAGTTCTAAACAGTGCAAGAGGAAGCCGATATTTACGCTTTGATGACTTCAAGGTCTAATAATGCCAATTTGGTAGCACCCAGGGAGTATGATCTCCTAACAATGTCATCCTTAATTGGTCTGTTATATTTTCCCTTCAGGAGAAAGGTAAGGAGAAACATTCAAGGAGTGCATATGAGGAAATTTCACAGAATGAAGAAGATTGGAGGCTTCGATAAACAATATTATCTTCCTCTTACCAGAAGTAAACAGGGATGGGAAGCAAGCTCTTGAAAGAAGCAGAGGATCAAGAAATGACAACTGTCTCAATTAATCGTTGCCGATGTGCACAGAATTCCATGTGCCCCAAAGCCAAATCACCAAGGACCAAGAAATGTGAAGATCGATCTCAAACTTGAATAATTCTGTAAAGAATAAATCTTGTACTGGAGAATAAAAAAGAACATACTCTTAACTCTCTCCAAAACATTAAGAACAGTGGGTTCATGATAGTATTTAAGAGAATAATTTTGGATAAGTAATCAACAAAATGGAGCTGAAACCACTAGGACTCTAGTACAGCTAAAAATGCATATCACTTACATAATAACTGCCATAAGGCTGGCTTCAAGCTTAACAAAGGACCGGCAAACTACAATGAAGTTTGAATAATCATAAGCATTGTTTTACTAAATTCACTACAATCAGCCAATGATCACAAAAATAGGCTAAAGAACCAAACCATCTCTGAAAACAACCAAATGAGTAAGGTAAAAGTACATTATCTGAAAGTAGCACGGTGATCAAAAAATGATGCAACATAGCATCTTCTTCCTCAAGTCTAATCTCCTAAACTAACCATCCATGCTCATTAATGTACATCCCAAACAAAGTCAAAGAGAGAGGGATTCCCTATTTTGCTCCCAATAAAACTTCTGATAAGATCAGAAAGGCATCAAAACTCCCTGAAAGCAGCCAACCATGGCCATATAATCCCTCAATTTCTAAGGAATTGGCTTATCAGATATGCCAAAGTTTCTCAAAAAAGAAGTGTTTATAAACTAAATGAAAGGCCTCTTTGATGTTGAAGCGATGACTAAAAGATAAATACATGTTATATAAAGGGTGATAAACTTTCACGAAGCCTGCCTGAACTCTAGATCTGAAAACACCCCTACAATACCTCAAATAATAACAAATCAAATTTAGCAAAAGTGTCTTCAATCATAATGGTCTTATCGTCATTAGCAAAACTGGTACAAAAGCATTGCTAACCAGCAGTTACTTTGTAAAGTAGAAAAACTTAACAATTTAACATTTCGCAAACTATAAGCATTGATGATTCCCTAGTTCTAGACTAAAGTGCCCATTAAAGTGTTGTGCTAAAATTTGAATAAAACTATTCAACAGAGAAAAAACAATATAATCTCTTTTCTAATTAATATGAAAATACAAAGTATCCTAGAATACAAATGGAAACAACCTACAGCCTGGAAGGTATAAATGAGTGGAAAAACTCCAAAACTAAAAAATAGATTAGTGCAGAGGATGCCTTTGCTGGAATGGAATATTTATAGCTTAACGAAGGGCTAGCCTAAGGGTCATAATTTATAACACATGGGAAAGACACCTTTTCACCACCTAAGCTTTATGTTTGAGAGACATTGTATCCATTATCATGAAGGGAAGTATGGCATGTTGCTAATCAATAGAATCCAATCTTAACGTGGCTTCTGAAATGCAAGGTATACTTTTCTTCTATTTAACAAGTGAGAGATATTAGTTAAACTTATAATAAAGCTGCTTAAGAATAATTTAAGAGTGATTGAGCTTTATTTGGTGGGGAATCAAACATGTACAGCCATTTAAATCCTTATTAAGGAACTTATCTAGATCATAATTAATATAACCTATCTTAACCTTGATATGACCTAACCAAAACACTTGGATCCTCCTGTACAATAAGATATAAGTTGGACCTTTGTGCACAACATGCCATCCCTTGTTTGTTTTGACCTAAGCACAGTATCTTGTGTTGGTGTTTCTCGATAGACCTTGGCTCTTCCATGCTGCTTCCTTTTTAATTATGCTCTTCACCTTAATTGGACTGGGTCTTGTTTTATTCTTCGTATATAGCCATTGGGCACTACATTAGATCTACATATTTGACGGAGACCTGCAATAATATACAACCCTCTCAAACCTATTCAATTTACTGCGAGGACAATTAGTCAAATTAGGATGACCTGTTATAGTTTTGAGAGGATGTGCTTGTAGTTGTACATTAATACTTACAAATGCATACTATTAACATATTAAAATCTAGAGGCATACTTCCATCAAGACAATCACATAATAACAAGTCATCAGAAAAGGAACCATAAACAGCCTCAATTCATGAAAATAAGGAAGTTACTACCTGACTATGTACAAATCCCTTCAACATGTCGAAGAAATCAATCTTCCTTTCTGTTTCAAACCTTACAAGTTCTCTTCTATTATTTTCCTGCAAGAAAGAACCGTCAAAATTTTAAGCTTAATGGCAAGTAACCATAATCTTTATTTCCAACCAGAAATAGCAGATAACAATTTTCTTACCATCAATTCGCCCAAATTACACAATTACGAGTAAAATATGGAATGAAATATTGTCATAATCAATGGAAGTATATGATGTCTGATCACCAAGGGGTAAGGTAAAAATCCCACATTAGAATAGTCTCCTAGATAGAGATTGTATGCTTTTGATGCTATGCATTGTAACCTATGACCATAAAAGACAAACATCTACATAACTAGCATAGATATCTTAAGATTTAAATACATCTATCTAAAAGACACCAAGAGATATCAGTCTTAAGGCGCCTATATTGAATTTGTTACATAGGATAGATAGGCCCCTTGAGACTGATATCTCTCAGCATCTTCTAAATAGATGTATTTAAGATATTTATGCTAGTTTAGAATATACATATTTTATATATTACTTCATCATTTGCAACTATTATGAATTAATCCAGGTTGAAATTTGTATACTCGTGTGCATTCCTTAATTTAGCTTATAGATTAATATAAGGAAACTATATTCTTGACAATATTTATGAATATCATTTTTAAAATCATTCTAAACTACTACATACACACATGGACACATAATAGGTAAGCAGATAGTTAAGAAAAGACATATAGACAATTTTAACTTTTACTTGAGAATTATTTTGTTTTAGACATTATTTACTTATCTTTTATTGAAGAGCGATTTTATTTTTCAATAGTAATGTAAAAACCATGCACAAGTTTTCAAAAAGTTACGAAAACAAATTATTTACTTTAACTTATACATCAATAGTTATTTTAATTTTCTATATGAATATCATTTTTAATATCTATCTAAACTACTAATAGATGCATTGACACACAAATAGGTAAGTAGATAGATGAGAAAAGATATACACTATTTATTTTAATATTTTATTATTTACTCGAACCATTTTATTTTAGACATTATTTACTTTATTTTTTATTGAAGAGCTATTTTATTTTTCAATTGTTTTTGCTGCTGCGTTTTTATTTTTTGATTTCTCTTTTTTTTTGGTGCTCTGGAGGTAGCCCCGCGACCCAGCCCAGCGATTCCCACCGTGCCTTGCCTCGGTCTTACATATTGCCGAGTTTAATCCGAGCAGCGAGAATCGACCTCGGGACCTATATGGGACGAACCCAAAGCCCTTAGCCAACTACGCTGCCTGTGTAAGCTGATTTCTCATTATTTAATAAGACATCACTAATATTATGTTTATTATTAAACGTTAATAATTTGACATGTAAATAGCTGTCAGATTTAAGTTAAGAGGTTTTTGTTAACACATTCATGCCATTACAATCCACATGCTGCCTCTGTAGTCACACCCCTTGCCATAAGTATGTCATTTGTTATATCGCAGACTGATCACAATAGTCTGAAGCAACTTCTGACTAGCTCCCATATCTACATAGTTACATCTCTTATTACATCAAAACACTCATCACTACATAAATACATGAAGTTAATCAATGTCATGTCATTATTACATGTCTCATAATTACAGATTTGGGGTATGGCAAGGGAAAATCTATTCAAAGATTAAGCACAAAATCAAAACTCAGAAATAAAAAGTGGAGGAGATTTATTGGACTGTGTTATGTACCTAAGACTGATATTAAGATCTAACTGGTGCTGAGTAGCAAACATGTACGTGCATTACTCTTGGGTTAGTCATATAGGGTCAAATGGGTTAACTTGTGGTTGAGATATATTAGGTCAAATTGCTAACCTGTGGGTTAGGAATTAACCCTCCCCCACTGTTGTTAGATTAGAGATTGCATAGAATAATTCATATAATTCCATGTGTCATGTGCGATATTGAGATCATAATCACAAGATTCATCAGATTGCCCAGAAAACTTGGAAAGTCCCATGTTAAGCAGGCCAAAACAAGGCTTGCAAACTCATTTCAAAGACTTGGTGAGTTTCCAACAAACTCGTTGAGTTTGCTAGACTTGCTGATCTCGCCTAGACTCATGAATCCCAATGAGTGGACTTGCCCGTGCAAACAATCTTTTCTCAACAAAGCCACAATGCCTATGTCTGTGTGTCAACAACATCCCAGGCTCTAGAGGCACTAGCAGTGATATTGTTTGGCTTTGTTGATTCTTGAATACAATCTTAAAAGTTTGTGAAAACTCGAGACACAATGCAAGACTGAAATTCAACTTAAATATTCAAATCCTAGTGAGTTGCACGATCTAATTATAGTTAACATTTCATATCGTGTCGTAACACTACACAAGGCCATGAGGAATTTATAACACTATGTAATGCCATGAGTCTTTGTGTAATACTATTTTCTATTGAATTTTTTAACTCAGTTCGAAACTTCTGTATAGGTTCAATGTGAACGTGCAGGTAGTTCAAGTTATTTGTTATGATATTTCTTGGAAATAAATGTAAAAATCAGGAAAATAGCAGACCACTTCAAGGGGGTGACCTCCAATAATCAGAAAATAATATGTGAATTCAATATTAGATGATATGATGGTTTGCGAGAGTCTCTCTCTCATTATTTATATGCATAACTATGTAGGGACACACCCCTTTATCCTAACTAAGTTATCTTAAGGAATAACTAAGACTAATAAATGCATCTATTAAAGTTAAGCATGCCACAAGTGCTTATCATTATTATAATTAGGAATATAGCATACTAGGATCCTAACATTCCCATTCCCTTCAAAAAAGGGTTGCCCTCAACGCTTTGCAACTCTAGAATCTTTTCTATGAATTGTTCATCATTCCATGTTTTACTATAGATGAAGATGTCCTCAAATAATACGAACACCATTTTTTGAAAAAATGGGTGGAACATTGAATTTATGAGGCTTTGAAAAGTTGATTGGGTATTAGTGACACCAAATGACATAAATAATAATTCATAATGACCCTCATGTGTTATAAATGTAGTCTTATTTATATCATTTTCCTTTAGTTGAATTTGATGATAATCTAAATGCAAATCTAACCTAGTAAAGAAAACTAGATTATTAGATTCATCTACCAATTCATCAATACTAGGAATATGAAACTTGTCGTTAAAAGTGAGCTTGTTGAGCTCCCTATAATGTGGGCATATTCTCCATGAATCATCCTTCTTGTTAACCATAATCATTGGGGATGAATAGGCACTTTTATTGGGATGAACAATACTTCTTGGTATTAATTCAATGGCACAATCATGGTCTTTGACTGTGGGTAGACCCTTAGGTTTTTGAAATGCATGTTGATGATGTTGAATAATCTCTTGAATCTTTGGTTGATCTTGAATTTTCACATCTTATGCTTGTACAAAATGTAGTTGTGCCCTTGTGCTATAAGAACCTTTCTTAAGTAGTTTCTCCATCCTATGGGAGCTAATAATTTGACTTGGTGGTGATTGTATCCCTATAAGTTTATACTTTTTCCCATTTGTACTAAAAACCATGGATAAGTCTTGAAAATTGAAAGTCATTGTTCATAACTGTCTAAGCCATTGTACACCCAAAACTACATCTGCTCCTCCGATTGGGATAAAGAACATTTCTGAATCTATTTGATAATTTTCCATCGAGAGTTTTATATGATGGCATTTACCACCACAAGAGAGTTGTTTCCCATCAACTATCATGACTTGAAAATTAGATATTGGATACACAAAACAATTGAGCTCATTAGCTAATCTTCTATCAATAAAGTTGTGTGTACTACCTAAATCAACCAACACTGTCACTTTTTGCTTTTTGATATAACCAATTACTTTGAGTGTTTGTGGTGCACTTGTGCCATTTAATGCATGTAGGGAGATAGTAGTACATTCCACTTCCTTAGAATTCTCATGCCCAAGCTCCACATTTGGTTGTTTTGTAGCTACTTATTTCTCTTGTTCGACCTCATTCTTGATAGTCATTAGTGTTTTCTCACTATTAGTACACTTATGACTTCTAGGCCATTTCCTACCACCATTCCAACAAGAGGTAGAGAGATTACTAATTTGTCTTGGGTTAAATATGTTATCCCCATTTCTTTCAATAGAATTATTTGTCTTTTAATCCCATTGTTTGACCTTGAGTGTAACTTCTAGTGGTGGAGTTTTGTTGCTCAAGTTCCATATTTGGTTCTTTTGTAGTTACCTCTCTCTCTTCTTCAACCTCATTCTTAATAATTGTTATTACTCTTATCACTATTGGCATAGTTATGACCCCCAGATCATTTGCTATCACAATTTGAGCATATATCTTTTTCTCTTTTATTTTCCTCTTGTTGAGGAGAGTGCTTAGTAATTTTTCTTAGGTTAAGTAAGTTGTCCTCATTTCTATCAATAGGATTAGCCACAATTTTATCTTGCAATCCTGTGGTTTGATCTTGTGTGGTACTTTTGGTGGTGGATTTATGTTTCTCAATATGCAATGCTTGTTGCATAGCTCTCCTAACTGTGCAATCTTCTAATAAACGAACATCATGTTTAATTTGGTCATTAAGTCCATTGATGTAGAGTTGTAGCCTTTGATAAGGTATCACATCTTGAGTTCGACTTGTTAATCTCATATGCTCAAGTCTCAACATTATATTCAGCTACAAACCCTATTTGTTTCAAATTTGTTAGTTGGGTAAAATTGCTTTCCTTCCTTGGTTGCTCATAATGGGCTACTAAGTCATTTGTAAATTCTTTCCAACTAATCATTTGCCCTTGCTTTTTACTCATCATCCATCGATACCATTGATAAGGTTCATATTCTAAATGTCATGAAGCTATGTCAACCATTGTATTGTCTATTAAATTATGAATCTTAAAGCATTCTTTCATGAGATTAATCCATGTAGTTACATCAGTACCATCAAACTTAGGGATATTTATTTTGGGTAGGTTCAATTTTGGATCTTGAAAATGTTGTTTTATCCCTTGATTTTGTCTATGAGGGTTGTACCTGCCTAGTGGTTTTGTTAGCACTTCAATTCATATAATAGTTCTTGTTTAAACCTATCTAAACTTTTATTGAAAGATGATGCAAATGGGTCAATCAAATTATCCTTAATAAAATGTATCATTGTTTCACATCTCGGAGGAATTTTACCTTCAATTTTAGATGGTAGAGAATAAAGGTCATTGGATACAAATTTTTTAGAAAAGTCTTTGAATCCTAAAGATGACATGGCTTTTTATGTGTATGTATTTTAAACTCTAGTTTTTCAATATCTTTCCAAAAATTCCAAAAATTCTGGCCTACAGAGAAAAATAATAAAATATTTTGACCTATCTTTGACCACTAAATTACGTATTATATTTGTCTCTAATAATAAATTACAGAAAACAGACCCAACCTAATATTTCATAAGCTTTCCAAAAATGTAAGAATTGTTTAAAAATTCTAAAAATTGCGGCCTATAGAGCTAATTAATGACAAAACATAAAACTACAATAACTTGAATAAAACTTATGATAGAACTCTAAATTTTAACCTGTAACCTTACCTACCAAATACCTTAAAACCCAGAAAAAATGAGGTCCAAATTCACAATGGTTTGAAAGTTATGCTGGAAACAAAAATCTTGGCCCAAATTGTAGTTTTAATACCACTTGTTATGATATTTCCTGGAAATAAATGTAAAAATCAATAAAATAGTAGACCACTTCAAGGGGGTGACCTCCAATAATCAGAAAATAATATATGAATTCAATATTAGCAGATTTGATGGTTTGGGAGAGTCTCTCTTTCATTATTTATATGCATAACTATGTAGGGACACACCCCTTCATCAACTACGTTATCTTAAGGAATAACTAAGACTAATAAATACATCTATTAAGGTTAAGCATGCCACAAGTGCTTATCCTTATTAAAATTAGGAATATAGCATATTAGGATCCTAACAGTGTTTCTATTTTCACTTAAGTGACACTTAAATGATAAAGTGAATTTCTTTTATTTAGTTAATTAAGTCTAATAAAGTGCAGATAAGCACTAATGACTTGAACTTATCTTTCAAGTCATCTCCTGCCTAAGATAAGTTTGCTTTCTTTTCAAGAGACAAGAATGTTTTTCTAGAAGATTAGATTTTTAGCTAAACAGTATAAAAATAGGTGCAAGATACAAAAATTGTATCTCAAAGCAATGTAATATTTTTGTGCAATTGAAGGACTAGTTGTGGAGATTTCCTTGTAAGCTTTCTAAGGAATGCAAAGCAGATTATAAGGTGTAAAATATGTGTCTAGTGTTCATTGTTTCCACTATTTGAATTTCAATGTTTTGTGTGATTAATTCAATGTTATTTCAGCATTAGAAAATTATTCATCATGATTGGAATTTTAACATGGTATCAGAGCAAGGGTCATGAGAAGGAGTCATACAAATTCGGCATGAGTTTGTAGAAATTCAAAGTTTTTTTATTGAAAATCACGTAGGGTATTTGTGAAGAAAACGTGTAGGCACTTTTAGGGAAAAATCATCCCTTTTGCTTAAACAAATTTGTAGGTATTGTTTTGTGTAGGAAATTGTGTTTTCATTTTTTACCAAAGATACCTGAATCATGTAGGAAGAAATCGAGGATTTTTTGAGCAACAGTCGCACCAGATATTTGCAAATAAATTTGTCACTAGTTTCCTTTACAAAATCACACCTTTTCTTACAAACTCACGGAAAAACAAAGGAAAAATCATGTGATTTGTTATGGCTAGGGTTTTCTATGCCGTGACTGGTAAATCATTACGAATTTAGTTTTCTTTGTGACGGATTTGAGCAGGGTTTGAAACAGCGACTAAGTTTTGACTGGGATTTTGTGCAATTTTTTTTTAATTTGAAGTTGTGGCTAAGACACAGTCCGCTAAGGTCAAATTTAAATTGGCAGCCAAGGTTTCATACCAATAGACCCACGTTTTGTGTTGTAGAAATCTGCGACTAGGACTAAAGGATCAACAACTAGGGTTTTGAAGGAAACTAGGGTTTTCAAAACCAACGAACTAGGGTTTGCGATGTATTCTAGGGTTTGAAAAAGGTTTTTCAAAATTTTTGAGCAATTTTATTATTTCCAGTTCAACAAGTTTGTTTTTACAAAAAAATATTTTTAATAGCATCGCCTAGTCCTTTGTTCAAGGATAGGTTGGATGGTGCATTAAATTTTCTGCCTTGGAAAGTCAAGGTGGCATTGCTTCTAGAGGAAAATGATCTCTAGGAAATCGTAAAGGTTCAGGTGGCTCCACCAACAGATCCACAAGATTTGACAGTTCACAAGAAATAAATTAAAGCCAAGTGGATGATCCTAGATGCGGTGAAGGATCATTTAATTCCTCACTTGTCAAAGGAGAAAACAGCCAAGGAGATGTTCAACACTCTAGTTAGTCTTTTCCAGAGTGAGAACAATAACAAGAAAATGATATTGAGAAACAGACTCAAATCCATAGAGATGTCTAGTTTAGACACTGTTACCAGTTATTTGATGAAGTTCACTCCACTTCGTGACCAACTTGTAGCAATCAAGGAAAAGGTGGAAGATGTAGAGCTAGTGAACTTAGCTTTAAATGGATTCTCATCTTCCTTCCTCTGTGCTAGGGAAAAGTTTCCTTCCTTTGAGAGACTGTGGGATGATTCTATCCTAGAGGAAACTCAGATGGACTCAAAAGCCCGCAAGAAAGGCGGTGACAAGAATTTAGCTCTCATTGAACAAAACGGAAAAGGGAACAACAAGGGGAAGGGAAATGATAAGGATTCATCCTCATAGTCTGGGAAGGACTTGAGCAAAATCAAGTGCTTCAGTTGTCATAATTTTGATCATTATGCATCATAGTGTCTAGAAAAGAAGAAAGGCAAAGGGAAGCAGCAGTAGAAGCAAGTGGCAACCTCTACAAAAACTCAAATGAGTGAGTTTGCTGCCAAGTTTGAGAAAGATTTCTCAATGATTTCATATCTCTCTACCAACACAATTTCAAAGGATGCCTAGTTTGTGGACAGTTGGGCCTCTAGGCATATGACATCAACCTGACAGTGTTTTACCAAACTGGAAGAACACAACTTTGAAGTTCAAGTTGAGCTTGGTAATGATGCCAAGTATCTAGTAGCAGAAGTTGGTACAATTCCTTTTCGATTACACTTAGCTAACTATTTGGACTTTGACGATGTTGTCTGTTTTTGGTCTCAGGAAAAATTTGCTTTTAGTTTCGGTTATAGAGGATAAAGGCTTTGCAGTTGAGTTCAAGGATCAATGAGTTCTTATTAGACTGAAGGGATCTAGCCCAGTGACAACACAGGTTATAGGGGTTAGAGAAGGAAACCTTTATAGGTTACAAGGTGAAATGGTTTCAGCTCTAGTGCATAACAGTGGCAATTTATGTGAGTTATGGCACAAGCGAATGGGGCATCTACATCACAACATTGCCTATTAGGAGGGAGATTGTCACAGGACTTCCAGAGTTCAACATTGAATAGCAAGGAGTTTGTAGAGGATGCACACTTGGCAAGACATGGATCTATTTCTTGAAGACCAAGGATGTGGTCTTTAGTAGGTTTTAGTTCAAAGCTCTTGTTGAGAACCAGATAGGGAAGAAGATCAAGGTCTTGAGATCGGACAATGGGGGAAAGTATACCTCCAAGGAGTTCGAAGGTTTTTGCAAGGAAGCAGGGGTAAAGAGGGAGTTGACAGTACTATACAACCCACAACAAAATGGGGTTGTAGAGCAAAAAAATCAATCAATCATAGGGGCTGCTAAGGCCATAATTCATGACCTAGACTTGCCAATGTTTCTTTAGGCAGAAGCATGTCTTCCAACAGTTTACATCCAGAACAAGTGTCCTCATAGGATTTTGGAGGACAAGACACCAAAGGAGGCATTTAGTGGTCTAAAGCCAGAGGTGAGTCATTTATGCATCTTTGGTTGTCCAATATATATCCATATACTTGTAGAGAGGACAAAATTGGAACCTTCCAAGAGGAAGGGTTTATTTGTTGATTATATTGAGACTTCAAAGGCCTAAAGGGTCTACATTCCAGAGCTCAAGAAAGTTGTAGTCAATAGGGATGTCAAGTTTAAGGACTTTGCATTCAAAAAATCTCAAAAATTCATTCCAATAATAGAGGATGAGGAGCAACAAGCTCTAAACGTTGAGTCTTCATAGATTCCAATTGCTTCCAATTCAGGACAACAACCTTCAAGTAAGGAGGGAGAAACTTCAGCCCCTTCTTCTGTTAGAAGACCTCGATGGTTTGAACAGACATTGAGGGATGCTTAGGAGCATGTTGAGGCTCCTAGGAGCACGTTCAAGGAGAGTAGGCCTCCGAAGAAGTTTCCTAACTACGTAACATTGATGAGTACCATCATTGAGTCTTCTAGCCTTCGGGAAACAACAGATCAGTAGGTAGTCGATGCAGAATTCTTTCTTCACTAAGAGGGAGTGTTGAGGTTTTTAGCTTAGTTCAGAACTTCTACACAAGTTCAATGTGAACGTGCAGGTAGTTCGAGTTATTTCTATTTTGTAATTCACTTAAGTGATAAAGAGAATTTCTTTTATTTAGTTAATTAAGTCTAATAAACTGTGGATAAGCACTCACTAATGACTTAGAGACTTATCTTTCAAGTCATCTCTTGTGTGAGATAAGTTTGATTTCTTTCCAAGAGATAAAAATGCTTTCTTGGAAGATTAGATTTTTAGCTAAATAGTATAAAGATAGGTGTAAGATAGAAAGATTGTAACTTAGAGCAATGTAATATTTCCGTCCAACTGAAAGACTAGTTGTAGAGGTTTTCTTGTAACAAGCTTCTGAAGGAATGCAATGCAAATTATAAGGTGTAAAATATTTGTGTCTGGTGTTCATCGTTTCTATTGTTTGAATTTCAATGTTTTGTGTGATTAATGCAATGTTATTCCAACATTAGGAAATTACTCATCATGGTTGGAATTTTAACATTTTCAAGTTTGTAACATTTCATATCATTGCTTAGCACTGCACAAGGCAGTTCCACAATGCATAATGTCGTGAATCGTTGCGTAAAACTGTGTAATATCCTGAGGCATTACATAAAATTGTGGAATCTCACGAGGCATTGCGTAAGACTATTTAAAAGTTTGTGACATTTCATATCGTTGCATAACATTGCATAAGGCCTCCAAGAGCTACATAATACTACGTAATGTCATGAGGCATTGCATAAGATTGTTTTAAAATAAGGCTGATTTAGTGATTACTATTGCACTCATCCATGTAAATGTTGCATTGTCTTGTGATACAAAGATAGCATCCCCAAACAAGGAAAACCACAGTTACCAGATACTTCACCCCCTCTCCCTTGGTACGCGTATCGCCATATCGGATATGGATACTCATAGGATACGGCTCGGATATGTCTTGGATACCATATCCGGTCGTACAAAAAAACCCTATTTTTTTCCCGTGTCGGATACGTGCAGATGCAGCATTCTCATGATCTTTGTGTCGTATCCCAAAATATTAACCCTAGAATCTTAAAAATTGTTGCAAGCAACTGTTCCATGACCTGGCATGTTGATTTCTTGTTGCATGGAACTACTCTGGACCAACACGCACACGATGTCTTTCTACACGATTGTATTTACTCAAATAATCACATTCATTCTAAAGTTAGAGATATAATGTCAACAAGCAATGGGGGACGAGGCAAATTTTATTAATTGGTGATATTTTTTTAATTTTTGGCTTTTTTTGTTTTACTTTACATTTTAAACTTTTATATATTTATTAAGTTTAATACTTTTGACTTTTAATTTTAGTTTAATTTATTAATATATAATATATTTGTTAAATATATTATTTATATTAAATTTAAATTATTTAATATTATTTATTGCTAATATATATATATATATTTTACTTTACATTTTAAACTTTTATATATTTATTAAGTTTAATACTTTTGACTTTTAATTTTAGTTTAATTTATTAATATATAATATATTTGTTAAATATATTATTTATATTAAATTTAAATTATTTAATATTATTTATTGCTAAAATATATATATATATATATATGTCGTATCTAGCCATATCCATATTAGGGGTCTTGAAAAATAGTCGTATCCGTATCCGATACCGTATCCGTGTCCATGCAACTTTGAGGAAAACAGAAATGTGGGCTGATCAAAAAACAAAAGGCAAGGGCTCTATAATGTCGCATTTCAATAGACAAGGAGGAGGGCATGTTGTTGCTGGCCCATCAAGAAAAACGAATCAGAAAGTTGCATCTAATTCTAAGGGCTTCATATTTGACGAATTTGACAATCAACATTGGATCTAATGAAAATCATGAAGGAGATTCCTCATTAAATAACCCTACAGTAGCCCAATCTAGTAGTTAAAGTGTTAACAACACTTTTACATAAGGTGAATGTAGAAGTACTAATGGTGGTGCTGATAACCATTACAACACAGAAAACATGTTGAAGAAACAAAAAGTGCACCATTGGAACATGTGGAATTCTCAGCTCAAATGGGTTTCTAAGTATCCATTCATGGAACTCATTGAGAACAAAGATAGAGTGGGCCAGCCAAAACTATTGCAGCTAGAAAAATAAGAAAGAAAGGTCATTGCAACTTAAATTAGACACCATGAGAAGCATGTAAATAAAATCGACAAAAAGGGAAATGTAAATGGAGAGTTGAAGTCAAGATGCATTGGAAAACTAAAGATGAATGCACTCATGCTCGAAATGCAACTAAATACTGTTTATGTATGTTTTGACACATCAACATATTGGAACAAAAATCATTCCCCTAATTGAAAGGTTGTAAACCTTAAGAGTCTTTGATGCAAGTTTATGATTTCTAAAGGTACTTGAATGACTCAATAGGTAGGTGGTTTTGTTGTTCCATTCAAGGGGCTCCAGCAAAATCCGAAGACACCTATTAGGTTGTTATTTGCTTAGTAATGAAAAGGTCCATTTGCTGTCTAGAAGTGTATGTAATTCCATAAAATTCCATTTCAAAATCAAACATAAGACGTCAGATTTAAATTTCAGATTTCAACTTGAGAGTGATTTGTTGTTTACACACATTTCTACTAATTTTAGAGCAAAAGACATCCCAAGTTCTATTGAAAGAGGCTTGTAATTAACAAAACCCAATTTACAATTTGCTGATTAAACATAAACATTCAAATTTCAGCCATACAACCAAAATAAGATTCACCATTTGTATCAAACAATAACGTAAAATCCAAAATTGAAACCTAAATTAATCATATTCCAAAATTGTTCTCTAAGCATCATTCGGCAAGCAGACAAATTTGATCAATAACCACTCCTTTGCTTGACCAAACAATTTGCAGCCAATACACAAGAGGGTGCATCTCCTAGGGAAACAGAACCATGAAAGGCATAGCCCACAATCACCCTATTCTAGGCACAAGTCAAAGGTATAACTCTCACAATCGTTGTGCAAGACATACATTTCATGTTAAAACTGCACTAAAACTTTTAGGTTGACCAGACAAAAGAAATTGCCATCAACAAACCCTCAATGATATGAAAGGTCTTTTGAATTCATCTTATGCTCATGAATTTAATACATAAAGCTCAAGATGATATAACCCATTGATTAGAAAACCAGCAATAAGAAAATATAACAAGAAAGAACTTTGAATTGTATTATGAGAAACAAATATTATGGTTTCCAACCTTTTGAGAGGTCATGTTTCTACATATACATAGGTATACATTGGTAGGGAGTATCAAAAGTTTTCCTTCCAATAAACCATATAAGAAAAAATTGTAGAAAAGAATATGAAGTCACATGACTTCTATTTTGAAATTACAATATCTCATTAAGGCTGAGCCAAAATTTCACGTGTATTTGAACTTCATCCATTTTTTGCAAGTCCTCATCCCCGTGAGCTTCCTTCTCAAACTAAGTTATCAAGTTCTGCAATTTTGCCCCCATGCCCCGATGGGTTTGATATGGGGCCGAGTACGGGGACGAGCAGGCCTAGGGTTCCCCCATGGTCCGTCCCAAGCATCCTAGGTTCGTTGTATGTTCTTCTCATCCTCGTGAGCTTCTTTCTCAAACTAAGTTACTGGGTTTTGCAGTTTTGCCCTTCATGCTCGTATGGGTTCGATACGGGGACGAGATGGTCTGGGGTTTGCCCAGGATCCGCCCCAGGCACCCTAAGTTTGCGGTGGGTTCTACTGTAGAACCCACAGTGAACGCAGGGTGCCTGGGGCGTACCCTGGGTGAATCCAAGCCATCCCTTCCAAGATTCAAGCATGTCCAGGTGAAAGTCAACGAAAAAAACATCACAAGGGTGTTGTTATCCAAGTATTGAAAGCTCATTTTCCATCATTCATCACTCTACGTGAGAATTATTATTGCAGTTGAAGGTTGACATATAATAAAACCTTATTCTGCCCTAGTTCGTTTCAAATGATGTCCATTTTGTGTGTTTTTTAATACAATTGTCGCCCTGAGGATTTCTCGCAACTTATTTTCCTTAAAGTTATACATTTCAATAGGTTGCAAGTTATACAATTGATTGTAATTTTCATTTTGTATTGACATTCAACAAATCACTAAATTATAAATATTTTCTTTTTATAAATTATGAAGTATTTAAATATTTTGTTTATTGACAATTATGAGTATTTGTTAATATATATAAAATTATAAATTGTAGTTAAATTGAATATTACTTAATGTAACTATAATTATATATATCTAGTCATACCCGTATCGGGGCAAAAAAAAATTGTCGTATTGGCATACCCGAACCCCAAACCCATCCCCATACCAAGATCGGCAACTTAGTTCTCAAACCCTTGATCTTTTTATAAATACAAATTAAATTTTTCTAGTATTACTCAAACCAACTCTTAATCTAGGCCATCTGAATACACAAATCTAATATCCACTATAATGAAAATTTCATGCAATTTCTAAGGCACTTTCTTGTACTCATCACATTTCTTTACAAAATCTTCACAAGATGACCTTATCCCCATGATTCGACCGGTTGATGCAACATCAAATCCAAACTCCTTCGATGATCCACCTTTTATGACTTCCTCAAATTGCTTCTTCAAATTATATACTAAATTTAGATCTTCTTGCTCATTATAGAACCGACATGGGATTCTCTCAATGAATTTTCACATATCATTAATAGTATTTTGGGCCAAGACATGCTGCATTGAATTTATCCTTGTCAAAGTCTTCATTCTATATCTATATGCTTCTTTCCATTTTTTGTGCAAGTGAGGTTCCCTGCCATCAAAAATTTCTTCTGCAACGAGCTCCTTAAAATCTACCTTTGCCATTTTTACAACCTACAAGTAGTTCTATTCCTAAATGTCCAATTTTGTATCTAACTTTTTCTCCAGATCTTTGATTGAACTAAGTTCATATTGGATTTGTGAAACAAACTGGAAATCCAAGTGAAAACAGTTCATCGTTACATGCCCTAGTTGCCCTAACAATACTACCAAGTTCACCAACCAAAGGTATGTCTTTGTTTGCAGCCTTGACAAACGAAGGAGTATCCATGGTATAGGAAGATTCAATGGGCCCCAGTAGATATTGAATGTAAGAGGTCAAATATGTAACTTTTTCTTTTAACTCCTAATTTGTTGCCTTATCTTTGTCCATCTTCTATATCAAGAAGTCAATAGATGAATTGGTCATTTCTTCGATGTCTTCTTTTGCCTACTTTCCCAAGGCGACCTTTGTAAATTGATAGTCGGAGGCTTTCATGTCTCCTTGCTCCTTATCACACAATGGGGTTACAATTTCTGCATGTCTCCCTCCTTGAGCATCAATTGGAATTGAAGATCTTACTCTAGCTTTCTTTAGCAAAGGAGGTTGGACTATCATTGAGGCAAGCTATAAACGATCTTCTACAACAAGCTTTGTGACTCTCTTCCTCTTTTGTAATATTTGATCAAATCACATTGGAACATCGAGAGTAGAGGATTCCCCTTGTGAAGTCTCCTTGTGAAGTAGCTCCTACAGTAGTTGGCTCCCTTTGAAGATCTTGTGGAGGAGACTTTGTTGATATATTGTCATTGATATCAAAGTTGGCTGTCGAAGCAGTTTTGTTAGAGTGTCTCTAGCAGAGGAAAAGTGCATAGAAGCAAAATGTCTAAGGCAAAGAAACGAAGAGTTATTGATTTGTTGCCATTTCAGGTCGTATAACCAAACTAAGGACTTCATTTTGTTAAAGACCCAAATGGGTATCCCCAGTTTCAATTTGGTGAAGTTTTGATCCAGGAGCATCTCTGGTTCAAGAGCAATCTTGCATCAACCAAAAATATTTGCATTTCAATTTGTTTGCATTTCAATTTGTTTGCATTTCAGTTTGTTTCTTTTCATTTTCCAAGTAGTTCAGTCGGTAGCAATTTATGTATTTTGGTCCACATTCTACCGCAGTTGCATTTCAGATCTTGCAGAGTTGGACTTAGCACCTAGATTCATTCATGCACATCATATCCAATTTTCAGAGCATTTGGATCAAGTACCAGAAAGTTATCGCTATCAGAAGATCAATTGTTTTCTCAGAGCAGAGCATCCTGACAATCTCTGATAATCAGCTAAAGGAGAAGACTTGCGGAGCATTTCACGACTTGTGAAGCTAAAAGACACATCAATCAATGTTTATTGGTTCATGGCCGACCTTCCTCGAGATCCGCACATCATTACATTCATTTGCAGACGAGTTCTACTCATTTAGGTCCGACCTACCCGTGTACGCACGTTATAGCTCGTCATTGGAGTTTGTGATCTTCCTTGGCCGACGCGGAGGAATCTTTTGTACCGGAGATGATATATATTGATGTAATAGATGCCTAGGAAAGTAGTTAGCGATTGATTCATAGTTCATAGTTTGAATTCTTTGCGAAGGAGCTTCAAAGCTATATCTAATGCATATTTGAATATTTTGTAATCATGCCTGTGAGCCCTAATTGTAAGCCCGCATGTTGCCGGCCAATTTGTATTTGAATTCTATGATATACTAAATGACTGAATCTGCATTTGCTTTACATCTTTGAATTGTTTCCGTTGTGTTTACTCTAGCTGCACAGTCTGGATTGTTCTCTTTGAGGACCCTCCTAACTGTGACTACACCAAGTGGTATCAAAGCGAAAGTTTGAAACTTTGGGAGCGAAATTGGCAAAGGAATTCCATAAGATCTTGCAGTGAACAGATCGCCAAATCCGAGGCAGGTTACTTGTGTTGCAATCGATCGCCGATTGTGAGGCAGTTGTCCCCTTGTAGCCCAATCGCCGAATTGAGGCAGTTTACACTTGATCCTAGGAAGATGCCACCGAGGAGAATACCTGTTGTTGGAACAATCCCTAGAAGAATGGATGAGATGATGGAAATGATGAAAACAATGCGAATCAGATTCGATGTTGTTGAAGAAGATAGAAGAAAAGGACTAAGCCCTAGAATTGATATTGAGAGTGATGATGAAAAAGAATTTCAATCCACTGATCAAACTAACGTAACCCTCGGAGGTGATGAAGAAGAAGAAATAGATCAAGTCAAGATGTTGCGAGCTATTTCAAAGATTGGAAAGAGACCTAAAGTTGATGTACCGAGTTACACTAGCAATTTGAACCCTAAAGAGTTGATTGATTGGATAAATGACATGGAAGAATACTTTGAATATGAAGAAAGTGAAGATCCGGATAAGGTGAAATTTGCAAAGACAAAGTTGAAAGGACATGTTGCTATATGGTGGAAAGAAATTCAACTGGATAGAAATAGAAGACGAAAAGAAAAATATACAAAATGGGATAGGATGGTGACAAAATTGAAAAATCGATTTATCCCTGCTAACTATGAGTTGGAACTGTTGAAGAGATTGCAAAACCTGAGACAAAGGAGAAATCTGTGAAGGAGTATACTGAAGAATTTCATAAGATGATCATAAGGCAGGACATAGCGAAGCAAGCAAAGAGAAAGTGGCTAGATACATCAATGGACTGAGATTGAACATTCAAGAAGAACTGAGTTTGGTAAGGATGACAACATTGGAAGAAGCATATCAGTTTGCCCTGAAAGTTGAAGAGAAGTTAAATAAGAGACATGATCAAAGACAGAGAGGCAGAGGAGGTAAATTTCGGAAAGGTAGAACATTTTTCCGGAGGAGAGAGATCATATGCGGAGCAAAACAAACAAGAGAATGCATTCAAGAAAGAAGATAAAGATAACAGTGCATACCAGAGAGATGACAGAAATTTCTACCGCAGAGGAAGCCTTAGTCCATACCGGAGTGAAGGATACAAAAGAGAAGGAAGAGGACCTAATAGGACAACATTCAGAGGAACCTGTTTCAAATGTGGAGGTGAAGGACATAGAGCATTTGAATGTAATCAAGGGAGTACAAGCAAGAGAACAGAGAACAGCGGGAGAGCAGCCTATGTGGAAGAACCTATTGGATCAACCAGTTCAGTTGGTAAACGTGAGAAAGGAGAATCACTTGTCATGAGGAGAGCACTATTTCAAGCAGAGACAAATGAAGAACCACCACAGAGGAAAAGTTTGTTCAGAACCAAATGCAAATAAGAAGGTAAATGTTGTAAAGTTGTTATTGATAGTGGTAGTTTTGATAACCTAGTTTCAGAAGAGATGGTAACTAAGTTGAAGTTGGAAAGATTAAAACACCCTAAGCCCTATCAGATAGCATGGATTCAAGATGATCATAAGGTACTGATGAGTGAACAATATTTGGTGAAATTTCATATTGGATCTTATCATGATGAAGTCTTGTGTGATATTATGCCTATGGATGTATGCCATATTTTGTTGGGTAGACCTTGGCAGTATGATAGAAAAGCTATACATGATGGGAGAAAGAATAAATACACTATAACATCAAATGGAAAAAGAATTACTTTGATTCCTTTCGAAGATGATCCTAAGAGTAAAGAATGTGGAAATGCTAGAATCTGTTTGGTAGATGGAAGAAAATTTCTGGATGGTTTGAGACATGAAAACATGTGTTACGCTTTGATCCCTAAGAACCCAGAAACATTGAAGAAGGAGAATGAAGAATCACAACCAGAGGAAATAAAAGAGTTGCTGACAGAGTATGAAGACATCATTTCAGATAATGTACCTGAAGGATTGCCACCAATCAGGAGTATCAGTCATCACATGGATCTTATACCTGGAGCTAGTTTGCCTAACAAAGCAGCACACAGAATGACACCAGCAGAGAATGAAGAATTGAATAGCAGATACAAGAGTTGTTGAGGAAAGGTTTGATCAGAGAAAGTTTGAGTCCTTGTGCAGTACCTACAGTGTTAGCACCTTAGAAAGATGGAGAATGGACAATGTCTACAGACTCGAGCAATAAACAAGATCACAGTTAAGTATAGATTTCCTTTACCTAGGATGGATGACATTATGGATTGTTTGAGTGAAGCAAAATATTTCACAAAGATAGACTTGAAAAGTGGATACCATCATATCAGAATCAAAGAAGGAGATGAATGGAAGACTGCTTTCAAGACAAATGAAGAATTGTATGAATGGTTAATGATGCCTTTTGGATTGACAAATGCACCGAGTACTTTCATAAGGTTGATGAATGAAGTCTTGAAGAAATTCTTGGGTAAGTTTGTTATTGTATATTTGGATGACATTCTGATTTTCAGTAAGACAAAAGAGGAACATTTGCAGCACCTTAGACAAGTTTTGCAGAGGTTGAGAAAAGAGAAATTGCTGATAAACATCAAGAAATGTAGTTTCATGAAGGAAGAATTGGTATATTTGGGATTTGTGATTTCTGCAGAAGGATTAAAGATGGACCCTGAGAAAGTGAGAGCAATTGTTGAATAGCCTACACCAGAGAGCATTGGAGAAGTCAGATCATTTCATAGATTGTCTAGTTAGAAATTTCAATTCAATTTGTAACCCTATGACAGAGACAATAAGAGGTGACAGAAAAGATTTCAAGTGGACATTAGGAGCAAACAAAAGTTTTGAGTTTTTAAAGTAGAAAGTGACAGAGCAACCTGTGTTGGCATTACCGGATTTCAATAAGGTATTTCAAATAGATTGTGATGCAAGTGGGAATGCAATAGAAGCAGTGTTAAGTCAAGAAGGTAGATCTGTAGCATATTTCAGTGAGAAATTGAATGATGCAAGGAGAAGATATTTGGTCTATGATCAAGAGTTCTATGCCATAATTCAAGCCCTGAAGAAGTGGAGACATTACTTGTTGCCTAAGGAGTTTGTGTTGTATACAGATCATCAAGCTTTGCAATGTTTGAACAATCAAGGTAAGTTGAATCAGAGACATGAGATGGGTAGAGTTCATGCAGAGTTATACATTTGTATTGAAGCATAGGAGTGGGAAATCAAACAAAGTTGTTGATGCATTGAGTAGGAGAAAAAATTTGTTGACCGAGATGAGAGTTGAAGTGTTAGGATTTGAAGAATTGAAAAACATGTATGAGGAAGATCTTGACTTTGCAGAACCTTGGAAAGCATGTAAGGAACCTGTCCTGACAGATAGGAGTAAGTGGTTCGATTATTTCATTCAAGAAGATATGTTGTTCAGAGGAAATCAGTTATACATACCTAGAAGTTCAATGAGAGATAATTTGATCAAGGAGAAGCATAGTGGTGGATTGGCAGGACACTCTGGCATTGATAAGACAGTGGCTTTGGTAAGTGAAAATTACTTTTGGCCTCAGTTACATAAGGATGTTAGGAAATTTGTGCAGAGTTGTGGAGTTTGTCAAGTTGCAAAAGGAAGTAGTCAAAACATTGGATTGTATAAACTTTTGACAGTATTGGAGAGACCTTGGGAAGACATAAGTATGGATTTTGTAATGGAATTACCTAAGACACGGAGAGGACATGATTCAATATTTGTGGTGGTGGACCGATTTTCAAAGATGGCACATTTCATACCTTGTAAGAAGACAACTAATGCAGTGCATGTAGCTGACCTATTTTTCAAGGAGATTGTGAGATTGCATGGATTACCTAAGAGCATAATTTTAGACAGAAATACAAGATTTCTTGGATACTTTTGGAAGACACTTTGGAAAAAGATGAAGACAGATTTGAAATTTAGTTCAGCATTTCATCCACAGACTGATAGACAGATAGAGGTAGTGAATAGGAGTTTGGGAAACTTGTTGAGATGTTTGGTTGGAGAGAAAGCAGGAAGTTGGGATTTGATTCTTTCACAAGCAGAGTTTGCATACAATAATTCAGTGAATAGGAGTACTGGAAGAACACCTTTTGAGATTGTTACCGGAGTAAACCCTAGAGGAGTTGCAGAGTTGATAGATGTCAGTATGGAAGATAAGAAAAGTGCAAGAGCAGAAGAATTTGCAGGACATATGGAGACAATGCATAATTAGGTGAAGAAGCATTTGGAGGAGATGAACAAATATAAGGAATAAGTAGATGAGAAAAGAAGATAAGGAATTTGAAGTTCGAGATGAAGTGATGGTATACTTGAGAAAAGAAAGATTTCCAGTTGGCACTTATAACAAGTTGAAGATGAAAAAGTTTGGACCTTGTAAGATACTCAGAAACTTTGATTCAGAAAATGCATATGAAGTGGAGTTACCAGAGACACTGGGTATTTCACCTATTTTCAACATTGCAGATCTTTATCAGTATCATGAAGCAGAGTTTAGTGATAGCATGGAAGAAGACTTGAAGAAGCAGCTACCACAACAAGCACCGGAGCAGATTGAAGACATTTTGGACAGCAGAGTCGGACACAGCACTAGAGGAAGACAATACAAGGAATATCTTGTGAAGTGGAAAGGCAGACCGGAAGAAGATTCATCTTGGATTTCTCAGGCTGAGGTGGACCGTCTTGGTTTTCCTCTAGCCCCAGCAAAGTGAGGGACTCACTTTTTCAATAACCCTGGATGTCTGATGCAGGAGCATCCATGGTTCAAGAGCAATCTTGCATCAACCAAAAAAATTTGCATTTCAGTTTGTTTCTTTTCATTTTCCAGGCAGTTCAGTCAATAGCAGTTTCTGTATTTTGGTCCGCATTCTACTGCAATTGCATTTCAGATCTTACAGAGCTGGAATTAGCATCTAGATTCATTCATGCACATCATGTCCAATTTTCAAAGCATTTGGATCAAGTACCGGAAAGTTCTCGCTATCAGAAGATCAACTATTTTCTTAGAGCAAAGCATCCTGACAATCTCTGATAATTAGCTAAAGGAGAAGACCTGCGGAGCATTTCACGACTTACGAAGCTAAAAGACACATCAATCAATGTTTATTGGTTCGTGGTTGACCTTCCTCGAGATCCGTACATCATTCCATTCATTTGCGGAGTTCTACTCATTTAGGTCCGACCTACCCATGTACACACGTTATAGCTCTTCATTGGAGTTTGTGGTCTTCTTTGGCTGATGCAGAGGAATCTTTTGTACCGGAGATGATATATATTGATGTAACAGATGCCTAGGAAAGTAGTTAGCGATTGATCCATAGTTCATAGTTTGAATTCTTTGCGAAGGAGCTTCAAAGCTATATCTGGTGCATATTCGGATATTCTGTAATCAGGCCTGTGAGCCCTAATTGTAAGCCCACATGTTGCCGACCAATTTGTATTTGAATTCTATGATATACTGAATGACTGAATCTGCATTTGCTTTACATCTTTGAATTGTTTCCGTTGTGTTTACCCTAGCTGCACGATATGGATTGTTGTCTTTGAGGACCCTTCTAACCGTGACTGCACCAAGTTTGGGCGAAAATTGGCTAAGTTATAGTCAATCGGAGTTTTCTTTGGTTCTCGAACTAGCAGGCTTGTCGGTTCTGGTTTTTGTCGATTCGCCGACAGGAGAAAAGGAAGTGCTCTTGTTGAAGACTTAGAAGAAAGGAAAAAGTTAAGTCTCGCCAAAAGTTTAAGTTCGTAAGTTATGTTTTTTGTCGTTTTGCCAAGTTGGCGTTTGGTAACAACGAAAGGAATGCGGAAGGAAGCATTGGAAAGAGAAAAAGACTTAGTCGGGAAAATGACTTAGTTAGGAAAATGATTGTTTTTAGAACTTGTTCAAAAGTTCGGCATTTCGCCGATTCGCCAACAGGGCGACTAAGGCACTCAAAGTCAAGGTTCGAGTTTTGACCATTTCGCCAACTAAAGAGTTTATGAAGAAAAAGGTTAAGGCAAAGGAAGTTGAAAAGTCTTAGTGATCAAGAAAATCTTCATCGGAGAAACTTAGGTTTTCCAAAGTAAATTAGAAAGTTAGCCTTTTCACCATTTCGCCGACAAAGAAGATATAAGGCGTAGATAAAGCAATGAAGGCTTGAATGGAGAGTTCGTGGTATGGAACATTTGCCGACAGAGGCAAAACGGTGATGATAGCAAAGTTTAAAAGTTGGAACTTTTGCCGACAGAGGCATAAAGGAGATGGAAGCAAGGTTTGTAAGTTTGAAACTTTGCCAACAGAAGGCAAAAAGCGATAGAGAAGATTAGTTCGAAGAATGAGCTTTTCGCCGATAAAAAAACAAGCGCCAACGTTCGGAAAAGTTGTTTTTTACCGATAACAAGGAAATAGACCAAAGTTCGATAAAGTTAATATTTGCTAATAAAGGTGATAGAGGCGATAAGAGTGAAAGTTTGAAGAAATGAACTTTTGCCGATAGAAGCAACAAAGATTAGGTTCGAAAAAAGTTAAGTTTGCTGATAGAGGCAAAGGAAGAAATGGTTCGAGATTTCAAGTTTTTGCCAATAGAACAGACCAAAGGGCTGACTTCATAAAAACGAGAAATCACTGATAAAAGGCTGAAAACCAAAGTTCAAGAAATGTTAATTTCGCTGATAGAAGATAACGGCTATATTTGTGGTGCAAAATCAAGTTGCATAATTGGCGGGAATAACAGTTGACGGTGATGCAAATAACTGTATACTGCAAATGACTAAAGTGTTAACATGCAAAGTGGGAGTGTTAACATGCAAACAACTGGAGTATTTACATGCAAACAAACTGGAGTGCGAGCATACAGATGGGCATGTGTATGCATAGCTTTCTGGACATGCAAAAACAGAAGTGCAAAAAAACTGAAGTGCGCACATGCAAATGTGCAAGTGTATGCAGACTTTATAAATAAAAGCAAGTGTATAAATAAAAGCAATTGTACAAAGAATTTAGTAACTGTATTGTAGAGACGGATTGATGCACGCGTGAGTAGAATTGAAGTGCAGAGCAAATCTGGGTGAGCAGAGTGAGAGGAGAAGAGTGTGTATGAATTAAAAGGTGCAATTGAGGTTGATAAAGAACCAAATGACTGCATACATGTATGTGAAGATTCAGTGAGGTTGGTGCCTCCTGTGAACTAAGTTGGTGCTCAAATCAGGGGATTGTAGTCTCCTTAGAGTTTGTGCTCTTAAATCAGGGATTTGGTGATTCCTTAGAGTTGGTGCTCTTAAAACATTGTAATTGATGATTTCTTTTGTGAGGCTAGATTAGGACGGTAGATCCTAGCAGCATTTTCTCACCATGGTTTTTCCCATATTGGGTTTTCCATGTATATCCAGTGTTCATGTGTGCATGCTTTCTCATTGTTGATGTTATTGCATTGAAAGTTAACTTGATATGCATACTAGAGGTTTGAAGTTTTAAGTTTTATTGACCTACTGATTAACCCCCCCCTCTCAGTAGATTGCTTGTGTTCTAACAATTGGTATCAGAGCGCGGTTCCTTGGAAGAAGCATAATAGCTAAAGGTTGATCTGGGAGATTGAACACATGGTCGGTCACGAAGGATCTCACTCAAACAAAGTACCATTGTTTGATGGAACAAATTATGCTTTCTAGAGTATACGGATGGAAGCCTACCTAACGTCAATAAGGTTTGATGTTTGGCAATCTGTTAAGGATGGTTATACTGCTCTTGGAACTCCTCCAACAAACCAGGCGGGTAAGAAGGATTGTGAGAATAATGCTAAGGCTAAAAATGCAATTCTATGTGGTTTAGCTAACTCTAAATTTGTGAAAGTAATGCAATGCATGTCTGCCAAAGAAATCTGGCATAAGCTTCAAAGCATATATGAAGGAGATACAAAGGTGAAACAAGCCAAGCTGCAGACCTTTAAAGGAAGATTTGAAAGCTTGAAAATGAGAGAAAGAAAAGATTGTTGATTACCTACTCAGAGTTGATGAAGTTGTGAATGCCATGATTGGACTAGATGAAGAAGTAAAAGAGTCAGTGATTGTCCAGAAGGTACTTAGATCTTTACCTTCCAGGTATGATTCTAAAGTCTCTGTTATTTAAGAAGTAAAAGAGCTTGATAAGATAACCGTTGATGAGCTACATGGTATTTTTACTGCCTATGAAATGAGGATAGGTGTTACTGATACTTCAAAGAAAGAAGTTGCATTTAAGGCATCAAAGAAGTCAAATAATGTAGAGCCTGAATCTAAGACAAACGAAGAAGAGGCCAATTTTGTAAGAAGATTGAAGAGAGGATCTGGGAAGTATAGAGGTAAAGTTACCCTTTAAGTGTTTTAATTGTGGAAAGGTTGGTCACTTCGCTGCTAAATGTCCTCTTGAAGGAAAAGATAAAAATGATGAATTTGATAGTAAGAAAAGTAACACACAATTCTATCTAAAGAAGAAGAATTTTCAGAAGAACTTTCAGAAGAATTTTCAGAAGAACAAAAAGAGCCTATACATAAGAGGTGAGAATAATTCCTCTGAAGATAGCCCCAACTCAGAAGACAACAATGAAGGCATTTCTAAGACTGAAGAAAATGAATATCTGTTCATGACAGTGGAGACTACTGATATAGATCAGAACAATATTGATCTAGAAGATCCTGAGAATGAAGAAGCAGAAGTAGATTTGGAAGGAGAGCTGGTATGTGCTTTAGAAGAGATTGAGAAACTTGGGAAGAAAAACTCTAAACTAAAGCTGCAACTTCAAGAAGATATGGTGTCTAAGAAGCTTGTTGAATCAGAAGAGTTGATTGTTAATTTGAAGACACAAGTGGAAGAAGCCAAAAGAATGGAAGATGTTACTAAATCTGAATTGAAAGCTAAATCAGAAGAATGTTTGAAGCTGGAATCTAAAGTGGTATCTCTGAGAAAAGAATTAGAAAAGGCTAAGGATAAGATTGACCTAAGTTTGAAATTTGATAAGAGCAGTAGCATGCTTGATGAGATGATCAACAGTCAGAGATTTCCAAAGACCATGGTTGGTTTAGGATTTGAAGAAGGTCAACATTCAAAGTCCAGCCATCCTCCTAAAAAGATTGAAGAGAATAAGCAGAAGAAGGAAGATGATGGCTTCATAAAAGTCAGAGATCTAAAGGAGAAAAGATTCAAAGGTCCCCCTCCTGCAAGACATTCTGGCGTAATCAAGTTTCCTCAATCCTTTTATGGCTATTGTTATTCATGTAATCAATATGGGCATAGGGCTGTTAGTTGTAGAATTGTTCCTAGGAGAAGAACTGATTTTATTAGCAAAAATTCTTTTGCAACTCTATGAGATTTTAGAGTAGTTTGTTACAAATGCAATAACTTTGGTCATATTGCAAAATTCTGTAGAACAAACTTTGTAAAAAGTAACAAACAGGAAAGAACGGAGAATGTTCCTCCTAAGAAGGATAATTGATCGGACTCTCTCGTGAATAAAGAGAAGGAAACTAAGAAAGTCTAGAAGAAGAAGAAGGATGATCAGAAGAAAGAAGCATCTCTGATAGTACAGACGACATTTCATGCTAAGGGACAGAATCCATGGGTGATAGACAGTGGTTGTTCCAGTCACATGATAGGAGACAAAAGTAAGTTTATAAGTCTACGAGAATTGGATGGAGGCTCAATTAAGTTTGGTGACAACACAACTAAGAAGATCTATGGTAAAGGAACACTAAGTATTTATGGAAAAGCCAAGACTCACAATGTCTACTATGTGGAAGGACTGAAGCACAATTTGTTGAGTGTAAGTCAGATGTGTGACAATGGATACAATCTGATCTTTAATGCAAAAGGTTGTGAGATCAGGAGAGCAAGTTCTGGTAAGTTGGTTGCTAAGGCAAGTAGAACATAAAGTATTCTTTACAATCTCAAGGAGATTCAAGGAAGAAATTGTTTGATTGGAAAGATTGATGAAAGTTGGTTGTGGCACAGAAGATTGGGACATATCAATTTTGACAACCTTGTGAACGTAAGTTCAAAAAGCACAGTTAAGCATTTGCCTAAAATCACCAAGCCAGCAAATACAATTTGTAAGGAATGTCAGCATGGGAAGCAACCAAGGTCAAGCTACAAAACAAAAGAATACTCTACTTCAAGACTCTTGGAGTTAGTACATACTGACCTAAAAAGACACTTCCAACGAGTTTGTGGAAATTTGTGAAAAGCACAGCATAAAAAGACAATATTCTGCACCTAGAACACCACAGCACAATGGCGTTGTGGAAAGGAAAAATAGGACGGTAAAAGAAATGGCAAGAACAATGCTAAATGAGGCAAAATTACCTAATGTTTACTAGAGAGAGGTAGTACACACAGCAATGTATACTTTGAACATAGCGCAACTAAGGGTAAACGCTGACAAGACGCCGTACGAATTATGGCATGGCAGATCCGCGACAATCAAATACTTCAGGGTATTTGGTAGCAAGTGCTACATCAAAAGAGATGACAGCCTTGGAAGCTTTGATTCAAGGTGTGACAAAGGCATTTTTCTGGGATACTCTAACAGATCCAAAGCATACAAATGTTACAATATGCGATTGCATAGAATAGTAGAAAGCGCTAACGTCAGGGTAGATGAGGACCAGCCGCATCTAACTCATAACAAAGACAGCTGCTCGGATGGATCAGCTATATCAAAAGTAGAAGAAGATACTACTGTTGAAGAAGAATTTGAAGAAACAACCGGTAAAGCACCTGCTCGGTTTGTACAAAAAGAACATCCTAAACAACTGATAATAGGAGACAAGACTGAAGGAGTTCAAACAAGAAGAACGCTGGCAAAGTCAAATGAACAGGTAAATTTCTCATTGCTAACTAAAATTGAACCTAGAACATTTACTGATGCTAGCGAAGATGAAAGATGGATCAATGCAATGGAAGATGAGCTCAATCAGATTGAGAAAAATTAGACTTGGGATTTGGTTCCAAGACCTGCAGATAAAACATGATAGGCACAAAGTAGGTGTTTAAAAACAAGTTGAATGAGGATGGAGAAGTCGTGAGGAACAAGGGCACGATTGGTTTGTAAAGAATACACACAGGTAGAAGGCATAGACTTTGAAGAAACATTTGCACCTATAGCAAGATTGGAAGCCATTAGGATGTTTCTAGCATTCTCTGTTTATAAGAATTTCAAAGTTTACCAAATGGGTGTTAAATCTGCATTTCTGAATGGGAACCTTAATGAAGAAGTTTATATTGAGCAACCTAAAGGATTTCAGCTGTCAAACAAAGAAGATTATGTTTGCAGACTAAAAAAGGCTTTGTATGGTCTAAAACAGGCCCCTAGGGCTTGGTATTCTAAGCTGGATAATTACCTCCAGCAGCAAGGATTCAAAAAAGGATGTTTAGACAGCAACTTGTAATTCAAATTAGAAAGTGAGCACACGTTGATTGTTGTTTATGTTGATGACATTATTTTTGGTGGTAGTGATGACAAGATGAGCAAGGACTTGGTAGATCAGATGCAAAAAGAGTTTGAAATGTCCATGCTTGGAGAACTTTCTTTCTTTCTTGGTTTACAAATATCACAAAAAGACTAAAGTATATTTATATCTCAAACCAAGTATGCAAAGGAGATGCTCAAGAAGTTCAAGATGGAAGACTGTAAGCCTGTGAGTACCCCCATGATGACAGGATGCAAGTTGAGCAAGAATGATGAATCACCAAACTCAAATTAGACTTTGTATAGATCAATGATAGGTAGCTTGTTGTACCTAACTGCATCCAGACCAGATATCATGTAAGCAGTATGCATGGTGGCTAGATTTCAAGCTGCTCCTAAGGAATCACATGTTCAAGTTGTGAAGAGAATCTTCAGATATCTGAAAGAAAGGTACTGAGGATTATGGACTATGGTATCCTCGAGATAATGATTTTACCTTGACAGCATATATAGATGCTGATTAGGTAGGAAGTACTGAAGACAGGAGAAGCACCAGTCGTGGAGCTTTCTTTCTTGGTGATAGGTTGGCATCATGGCTCAGCAAGAAGCAAGATTTAGTGACATTGTCCACTGCTGAAGCAGAATGTTGCTATTGTTTCATGATGTACACAAGTTTTATGGATGAAGCAGACACTTAAGGATATCAAGGTAGAGTTTAATGATCCTATTTCCATTCTTTGTGATAATACCAGTGCAAGAAATATCTCAAAGAATCCTGTGATGCACTCAAGAACGAAGCACATCGCCATTCAATATCATTTCTTGAGAGGAAAAGTTGCAAATCAGGAAGTCAAGATGGAGTGTGTCCCCACACAAGAACAGATTGTGGACATTTTCACCAAGCCACTTCCAAAGGATACTTTTGAATATCTCAGGAAGAAGCTAGGAATTATTGCTCTTTCTGCTCACAAGTAGAAGTGAAGATGTGACAACTGTCTAGGGAGAGCAGCTCAAGGCATATCTTTCACCCTGTTTTGGACAATGATTACCTCTCAGGAGGAGCAGGTAGATAAATGGCAGTTTTTGTTGTCAATAAGAAGGTTGTTTACCTTCCTTTGCCATTGATGACAAAGGGGGACAAAAAGAGTAAGGGGGAGCAGCACTAGAGCAAATGCAGATTATGCATAAGTGTTGCCATCAATGACAAAGGGAGAGATTGTTGATATATTGTCATTGATGTCAAAGTTGATTGTCAAAGGAGTTTTGTCAGAGTGTCTTTGGCAGAGGAGAAGTGCATAGAAGCAAAATGTCTCAGGCAAAGAAAGGAAGAGTTATTGATTTGTTGCCATTTCAGGTCGTATGACCAAACTAAGGACTTCATTTTGTTAAAGACCCAAATGGGTATCCCCAGTTTTAGTTTGGTGAAGTTTGGGCGAAAATTGGCTAAGTTATAGCCAGTCGGAGTTTTCTTTAGTTCGCGAACTGGCAGGTTCCCCAGTTCTGGTTTTTGCCGATTCACCGACAAGAGAAAAGGAAGTGCTCTTGTTGAAGACTTAGAATAAAGGAAAAAGTTAAGTCTCACCAAAAGTTTAAGTTCGTAAGTTACGTTTTTTGCCGGGTCGCTGATTTGGCAATTTGCCAACAATGAAGGGAGCGCGGAAGGAAGCATTGGAAAGAGAAAAAGACTTAGTCAGGAAAATAATTGTTTTCAGAACTTGTTCAAAAGTTTAGCATTTTGCCGATTCGCTGACAGGGTGACTAAGGCACTCGAAGTCAAGGTTCGAGTTTTGACCATTTCGCCGACTAAAGAGTTTAGGAAGAAAAAGGTTAAGGCAAAGGAAGTTGAAGAGTCTTAGTGATCGGGAAAATCTTCATCGGAGAAACTTAGGTTTTCCAAAGTAAGTTAGAAAGTTAGCCTTTTTCCCATAACGCCAACAAAGAAGATATAAGGCGTAGATAAAGCAATGAAGGCTTGAATGGAGAGTTCGCGGTATGGAACATTTGTCGATAGAGGCAAAACAGTGATGATGGCAAAGTTTAAAAGTTGAAACTTTTGCCGACAAAGGCATAAAGGAGATGGAAGCAAAGTTTGTAGGTTTGAAACTTTGCCGATAGAAGGCAAAAAGCGATAGAGAAGATTAGTTTGAAGAATGAGCTTTTCGCCGATAAAAGAAACAAGCGCCAAAGTTCAGAAAAATTGTTTTTCACCGATAACAAGGAAATAGACCAAAGTTTGATAAAGTTAATATTTGCCGATAAAGGTGATAGAGGCGATACGAGTGAAAGTCTGAAGAAATGAACTTTTGCCGATAGAGGCAACAAAGACAAGGTTCGGAAAAAGTTAAGTTTGCTGATAGAGGCAAAGGAAGAAATGGTTCGAGATTTCGAGTTTTTGCCGATATAACAGACCAAAGGGTTGAGTTCAAAAAAACGAGAAATCGTCGATAAACCGCTAAAAGCCAAAGTTCGAGAAATGTTAATTTCGCTGATAGAAGAAGATAACGTCTATATTTGTGGCACGAAATCAAGATGCGTAATTGGTGGGAATAACAGTTGACAATGATGCAGATAACTATATATTGCAAATGACTAAGGTGTTAACATGCAAAGTGGGAGTGTTAACATGCAAACGACTGGAGTCTTTACATGCAAACAAACTGGAGTGTGAGCATACAGATGGGCGTGTGTATGCATAGCTTTTATTACATGCAAAAAGCAGAAGTGCAGAAAAACTAAAGTGCGCACATGCAAATGTGCAAGTGTATGCAGAGTTAGCTGCATATAATAAAAGCGATTGTACACAGAATTTGGTAACTGTATTGTAGAGACGGATTGATGCAGGCATGAGTAGAATTGAAGTGTAGAGCAAATCTGGGTGAGCAGAGTGAGAGGAGAAGAGTGTGTATGAATTAAATGGTGCAATTGAGGTTGATAAAGAACCAAATGACTGCATACATGTATATGTGAAGATTCAGTGAGGTTGGTGCCTCCTGTGAACTGAGTTGGTGCTCGGATCAAAGAATTGTAGTCTCCTTAGAGTTGGTGCTCTTAAATCAAGGATTTGGTGATTCCTTAGAGTTGGTGCTCTTAAAACATTGTAATCAATGGTTTCATTTGTGAGGTTGGATTAGGACGGTAGATCCTAACAGCATTTTCTCACCATGGTTTTTCCCACATTGGGTTTCCATGTATATCTAGTATTCATGTGTGCATGCTTTCTCATTGTTGATGTTATTGCATTGAAAGTTAATTTAAGCCGCATACTAGAGGTTTGAAGTTTTGTTTTATTGACCTACTGATTCACCCCCCCCTCCTTCAATAGATTGCTTGTGTTCTAATAAACTTTGAGGCTTCAGGGAATTTATCAAGTGGTGAAGACAGTGATCTTACTGGAGGAAGTGATAGAGACTTCTGTGGAGGAGGTGATGGAGATTTTTGAGGTGATGGAGGCTTCTTTGGAGGAGGTTGTAATGTCTCTTTTTGGGATATTCCTAATTTCTTAACTTGCAAACAATAGTACTCGCTAAAATTTGACATTAAAATATTGGTCATCAAAAAAATTAAGGTAATATTCAGTTCATAGCATCATTCATATTAAATTCATCTATCATAGCATAATTAATAATGAGATCGATAGTTCATAACATAATCAATATTTGGTTCAATCCATCATAACACAATCCCCCAAGCCAATCACATAGTGAATTCCTTAGGAATCCTTGCAAGTAGCAATATCAAGGCGGGTCATCCTTAATATTGCCAAGAGAATGTAAGGGGGCCATCCGCCTTGCAGCTCCCAGTCCACCTTGGAGGGCCATCCTCTCTGATTAAGCTCAAGAGCATGGAAGGGCCATCCTTCTCATCTCTTGGCCGACTTGATGAGAGCATGAGAGGGCCATCCTCTTCATCTCTCGTGAACTTGGAAGGGCCATCCTTCCTACTTGCAAACATCTCCCTAAATTCAAAACTGATTGTTTTGGAATTTGTTAGATGGTTGATATAGTGTACCTCTTGATGGATTTCAAGTTCAGTTCAAGGATTGCAATATATCCTTCTTTGTTCTTAACACTTGTTTGTATGGTTGGAATATATATCACTATTGATATATTTATATTCCTTCTTTTATTTCCTTTTTCTGAATTCCTTTATTTCTTGTCCTCCCTTCCTTTATTTCTAACTCCCATCTATCTTCCTTTTATACCATATCATGTCTCTATGAAGAGAGGCAACCTTTTAAAGAGTAATATGAAATATCCTCTTAGAAAGGCATGACCTTTTGTTAAGGGATGATCGCTGCTTTTATGAGCTTAAACCCAATCGGAGATATTACTTAAGTGCCAAGTTCATATTAAAAGGCGTCCATCTTTATCATCAAATGGCTGTGGCTGTTTACATCTAATATGTCTTCATATTTAATCCCATTTCTTATTGTTGCTGATCTGATCGATCTTCCTCAGTGGTACGCTTCCTTCATTCCTCCCCTCCAATTGCTTTGATGATTTCCTTTTTATATCCTATTTGTTGAAGAGTGACAACCTTCCATATGCTGCCCTTTTGAAAAGTCACTTCTTTTCCCTTTTGCAACCACTGTCTTTTTGAGTTTTAATTAATTAATTTGTCTTTTTCTACTTTTTGTCTTTTTCCATCTTTCAAATTTTTTGGTCTTATTATGGCTGAGTGTCTTCTAGCGCTTACTTTGTCTAATTAATTCTTTTGTTTAATAACTATCTTCCTTATCGAGGGCATGACATCCCTTTCATAATGTCCATTAATTAATATCTCTTCAATATAGGAGTTGTAATGTCTCCTTTAGAGTGGGATATTACAGAGGTGAAGGAGACATCTGTGGAGGATGAGATGGAGGTTCTGAAGTACTTGGGTTTTGACTACTCTCTCCCTCTTGATTCTTTCCTACAAACACAAGTTTGATTTTGGGTACCTTCTTCCTAATAAGCCTTTCAAATTCCTCGGGGGACTCATATTCCATGTCCTCATTATTAACTCCCCTTTTCAAAGGTGCTTAGATTGATTGCATGGCAAAAGTAGATTGAACTTTCTTTTGCTTGATCAAATCTTTCCTCAAAAGACTTATATTCTTTGTTTGACCAATTTATTCTTTGAATCGACTTGTCAAAAATTTGTTATTCCTCATAGGCAAGGTCTAGAGTATTGCCATCATTTGAAATCTCTTTTGGTACTTTGGCTATTTTAAAGGCCTTTATCTGAGAAGTTGTATGCCTAGAGAAGTCCCATATTTTGAAGGCCTTCATCTAAATAGTTGTAAGCCTAGAGAAGTCCCTTTTCTACACCTTGTGCTCATCGTCACATTCTACCCAAAAGTCTTCCAAACTTGGCATGTGTGCATATGAGGTTCCCAACCATCACTCTAAATGTCTCCTAGGATCAAATGATGGCATGGATTCAAATTGATGCGGTGTTACTTGAGCTATCTCTGTTTCTGCATACTTACCATTGATGTATGAAGGGCAAGCGTATCTGCCAATAGAGATTGGAAACTAAATTCCAAGTTTGTACGTGCCAAAAAAAAGCTTCTACACCACCACCAATTGACGACATAACTCCAAGGAAGTTCGAAGGATGCCTTGGTGAACCACCAACCCTAATATACGAAAAAGTGTCAAAATGAATGAACCAATTGTCCATTGGGTGACAACAACAGTAGCTTCTACAATCATTCTCTAATTGGGATCATTCTCGAGCATTCTTATTATATAAAATACAAATGCATCTTTCACCCTCCTAAAGTATTTCCGACTTTGCTTCAACTCTAGTTAAGGGTAATGCTTGTATACTTTCTTTTGTCCAACACCCATGTTACCCTTTCTCTTCAACCTTGAAAACACTTCTCTCCTAGCTAGAGAGTACACCAAACGAGGTCATATAAAATTGTTTTGATTCGATTGCATTTACAAGTTGATCATGCAAGCAATCACTGATAAGGTGGCCCAATCAATATACTCTTTGCCCCCAACGATCCTAGAAACATATTGAAACATCCAGGGATGGAAGTTATTTTCCTCCTCATTACCCAAAACTAGGTTGAGCAAGGTGATTGTCATTAACTTCGTCGTGGAATTCACTCTTGTGCAAAATTTTGGATACACTAGTTGTAGCCACCATTGCCTTCTTTAGCCAAATCCACCAAGTTCCATTCTTTCTCTTGTTCTCTACTATCTTTTCCAAGTCTTGATTTCCTTCACTCTTTTCTTGTGCCTTGAGCTGATTACTCCGATTGCTTTCAACCCTTCTTGGCTTTAGTTGAACATCAGCATTCTCTCTTTGGTCTTCTTCCTTCCTCCAATATATCGCTTCCTCTAGTGCAACACCACTTTCTTCCTCACTAAGTACTTTCTCAAGGTCCTCACCATGTGCATTCACTTGCAATTCATTCATCTACACTTTCATACCCTCTAAAGAATATATGTCTTATGTCCCTTCTTCGGGCTCAACAACTAGCACCTCCACATCCCCCTCAATAAGCATTTCTTCTCTATGGGCTGCTCATATCCTTCCTTCTTCTCAGATGAATTAGACAAAACTTCAATCATCCTCATTTCTTCAAGTAAGAGATGGTCTTCTACTTCTTATGCTTGATCATACATTATTGTTACACTTAGACATTCAAATAACTCTTTCTCATTTTCCATCTTTTGAGCTGCACCTTTATGTTCACTTCTTTCTCTCTCGTTGTCAAAACATGCTTGTTAGTACATAGGACAAGATGGCTCCTATTCTCATGCTTGTCTTCTATCTCCTTCAAGCAATTAGAGTATATTTTTGCTCATCCTTCTTGACACACACTGTTGGTTCTTCCATTATACATCTCACTATCAAATTACCAAGGCTTTCCTAACAATGTCAAGACATCAAACAAGACTCGATCCTTATATCTTCCAATTTTCATATCAACTTCACAAAGTTCCAACACAGTGATATCATGACCTCCTACAACCAACACACCCACTTTAGGTGGGGTGTACATGTTAAATTCAACTTATCTACCATTTTGGTGGACACGAAATTTTCTATACTTTCATTAGCAACTACGACATCACAATACTTACCTTTTGTTTTGCATTTTGTCTTGAAGATGTGTCTCCTTTGACATGCTGATTCTTTCTTCTCAATCTTCAAGACCCTCCTTTTCAATAGGAAGTTCTCTTCTTTTGCAGGTTCTTCAACATGCTCTAGTGATGCCACAAACTCTGCATTTGCTTGCACAACTAGTGTACTACATTCATATCTTCTTTTTTCACCACCATTATAAGCATCAGGACATTCAAATGCACGGTAACCAAATTTTCCACATCTGAAACACAATCCACTGAATGACCAGCCTCTTCCTCTTTCATGGCATATTCCACCACTTGCTTGCTGATTTGGCAGTTGAGTAATTGACTCCCCCTTGTGCCATTGTTGAGTTTCCTCATTAAGTAATTTTGTTTCCTCTTACTCTTGATGAATTTCCTCCCTCTTCCTCTTGATGAATTTTGTTTCCTTCTTAACATCTTCTCTTCGGCATTCAATGCGAATAGATAAGCCTCTTGCATAGCGTGCAACCAGACTATACTCAACTCATCTTGTAGGTTTATTCTCAGCCCATTTATATATCTTGCAACTTTCTCTTGGTCTACCTCACGATGACTAGACCATATGTTTATCTTGTATAACTTCTCTGTGTAGTCTTTCATGCCTAGCTCTCCTTGCCTCAAGTTTTGTAGGCTCTTCAACAAATCCAACTGATAATCTGCAGGAAGAAATTTGTCCTTCAATTTGGCACCATCCAATCCCAACAGGTAGTATTTTCTTTACCCCTTCTATTCCTCTCAGTTTGTACCTCTTTCCACCACAAGGCTGCATAAATTTTTAACTTGGTCTGAGCCACTTTTACTCTTACTGGATCAGCCATATCAACAAAGCTGAAGTATTATTCCATCTAGGTGAGCTAATCAATCGACTACTCAGGGTTCAAAGTACTTGAGAAACTTGGAATGTCCATCTTAGTTCCTCTTCCATTCCTCGTGGAGCCTGTTCTCCTACATCTAATTGTTGCTCATATACTGGTTCTAAATCTTCTGTTCCAACTCTTTGTTTTCTACATCATCCCTAGGTGCAAAACCTCGTCCTTGGTCTTCTTTGACTGCATCCAATCTTGCTTGCAGAACTCTTAGCAAGTCCACAACTTCATCCAGTCTTCCTACCACATTGGCAGCTCCTACTCTACCTCTTCTAGCAACACTTCTGGGAGGCATGTTGGCACTCTTGTCTATCAAAATCTACTTCTATAATCCCTCCAATCACAATCCTACATAGGTTGGGTTTACACATAGACTAAATACAAACCAGGATCTAATAACAATTGATGTAGTCAAGGATAGGAGATAAACTTAATGGCAGCCTTGTCCTTGCAGCCAAGTCCCACATTCGCTCAAAACATATACCATCCAATTATGAATACAATTGAGATAATTCTATTACTCAAATCGACACAAAAGATATTCAAACACGAGACAACACCATTCTAGATATTCTTCGAACAATAAAGATTCAAGAAAAGCCTGCAACAACTCCAACTTCAGAGTATTTTTTACTGTTTATTGCAAAACAGAACTACTACTGGCAGAAATTTCAAAAACCCGAAAAAAGACCAAGAGCCCTGCCCCCATCTTATTATTGAAAAACCAATTTAAATAGTAGTTTTCCGGCATTTGGTTTCTTGAGCAGCATTGAGTCTTTGCATTCACACTAACTCTTTACATTCTTCCACTTCTTGGGCTGAAACTTATACGACACCTCACAAATTCTAGTAAAGTTGAAGTAATTGTTGTATTTGTCAGGTCACTGGACCTAATGATTGAACATACAAATGTTCCAAAGTCTTTGGAAGAAACTTGCTGCATCTTTCTAGTTCCACAAATGCCCTGCCACAAATGAAGAGGATATAATTTGTATCTATCTGAATTTGGTCAGCACAGGGATTCTTGCAAGCCTTCCTTCTCTATGATGGTTTTACCCATTCCTTCTAGCATTTTTTAGAATGCTTACTGAAAACCTTCTCTAGACAATATTCAGGTTTTTGCCTTCCTCATGAGCTTATGAATTTCATCAATGTTCCAAAGTCTTTTGGAACAAACTTGCTGCATCTTTCTAGTTCCACAAATGCCCTGCCACAAATGAAGAGGATATAATTTGTATCTATCTGAATTTGGTCAGCACAGGGATTCTTGCAAGCCTCCCTTCTCGATGATGGTTTTACCCATTCCTTCTAGCATTTTTTAGAATGCTTACTGAAAACCTTCTCTAGACACCTACCTACTAATATTCAGGTTTTTGCCTTCCTCATGAGCTTATGAATTTCATCAATATACACAATGCCTTCTAGAGAAGCTGCAACATTGAACTTTGCAAATATGAGAATCTAACATAAAATAGATTCTGGGTTGTCTCCTACATACCTGGGGTGACAGCCAATGGTACCCATTATGAGAAGATTGTTTCTCCCAATCTACACTACAGAATGACTTCTATAGCAATTGTGAGACTACTGTTGAATGGCTTCTACAGCAACTACAACTGTTGCAAAACGGCTTCTGCAGTAACTACAAGTCTTGTTTGTCATGTCCCCTTATTCCCACCAACGATTTTATTATTATTAATAATTAAAAAATAGTGTTTTTTCACACACACGCACACGCACGTTTCATTCTTCCATTTGAGCATCTGATTTTGTCATTTTGATGTTTGCAATTGCCATTTTGAGTTCCAAGTTTCACACACGCACACACGCACGTTTCATTCTTCCATTTGAGCATCCGATTTTGTCATTTTGATGTTTGCAATTGCCATTTTGAGTTCCAAGTTTCACGCGCGCGCGCGCGCACGCACACGCACAAGCGCACGTTTCATTCTTCCATTTGAGCATCCGATTTTGTCATTTTGATGTTTGCAATTGCCATTTTGAGTTCCAAGTTTCACGAAAATCCTCTTCCCCTTCTTGGACAGCTCCATCACACACACACACACACACACACACACACACGCACGCATGCACACGCACACGTTTCATTCTTCCATTTGAGCATCCAATTTGTCGTTTTGATGTTTGCAATTGCCATTTTGAGTTCCAAGTTTCACGAAAATCCTCTTCCTCTTCTTGGACAGCTCCGTCACACACACACACTCACACACACACGCACGCACACTCACACGCACGCGCGCACACACACACACGTTTCATTCTTCCATTTGAGCATCCGATTTTATCATTTTGATGTTTGCAATTGCCATTTTGAGTTTCAAGTTTCACGAAAATCCTCTTCCTCTTCTTGGACAGCTCACACACACACACACACACACACACACACACACACACACACACACACACGTTTCATTCTTCCATTTGAGCATCCGATTTTGTCATTTTGATGTTTGCAATTGCCATTTTGAGTTTCAAGTGCTCGATCGCTCAAGGAGAAAACCCTTGACAGCAGATTCAGAGGTGAGGACGAAAACCCCCTTCCTCTTCTTGGACAGCTCCATTCAGGTGCTGCAATCTGTGCTAATTTGATAAAATTCGTGGTTTACAGGGTGGTGGAATCAGCTGCGAGCCATCCAAGACCAACCAGACCAGTCGCTGTTCACCATTCGGCATAATTTCTATCCTCACAATCATTTGTGTAACAAATTAATGTCGCCCAGCTGTTGTTGAATTGGAGCAGTCAACCCTCTGGCGGATACAGAAAGGAAATCCAACAGATCACGGAGTATTCCAACATTACAAAGGGCAGATGATACCTGATTCAAGGAGTGTACAAGAATAATAAGGAGTCGCAGGTTGAATTTTGGGGTTGATACCTGTTGATAACTGAGAGGGGGGGGGGTGAATCAGTTATCCTAATTATTTCCCTTATTGAACTTTCCTTTTAATTGATGCAGCATAGAATCAAACACAAAACATTAATCATGAAATAAGAAACACATGACACAGTATTTTTGACGTGGAAACCCTGTTAAGGGAGAAAACCACGGGGTGATTAACCCAAAATTATTCTCTGTTAGAAGAATAGGAAATTACAAAAATGGCACTTGCCAATTAGGGCTCACTGCCCGAGCACACTGCTCACAAGAGGCCCACTGCCTACAAGAAGACACACTGTCTACAAAGTGATGAGAATCACAGTCTTGAACTGATTGGAAGCATCTGCATATGCTGGAGTTCAGTTCCGGTTAGGCTCAGTACACTGATCTGCTGCACTTCATCTTTCCTTTGTTCTTTATTCTACTATCTTTCACATACCGGATCCTTTTTGCTACCTCTGCTCTTATCTGGATTTATTCGCATATATCTCCACATCCACACCACACTTCACAACTAAATCCATCCTCTATATATATCCGCACAAGTAATTTCATCACCTTTCTAGTCGGCATCCGGAACAGTCTAATTTCTCACAAGCTCTCATTCTGTCGGCTGAATCCTTCCTCACCAAGCAATGCGGATCAAGCATATACTTGTAGGTATCATTAATCATGTCGGCCAAACATGATTCATGCCTTCACAACCTCTGTCATCAACAGTAACACATTCGGAAAGCAGTCTGATACTCTGCCAATCAGTTCTTCCTCTGTTTTCACTGTCTCTCAGGAATCCGGTACTCAACCATTCATATCTTTTTCCTTGTCCATCACCGGAGGCTAAATCCTTGGAATATACCACTCAAGGTAGTCCTCTTGCCTTCCCCATCCGCATTGCACCAAGACACTTCCTCTGAGAGATCCGGACCAATCTGTCGGACCTTGCACCATGCTCTGTTCTTCTTCACCGGACCACAACATTCTTTATTCTGACTTCCGGTAGAGACACATTATGACTTGCGGATATGTGGGATGACCTTTGTTGCCATCAATGACAACAACCATGAATCCATATAGTGTCTCTTGCCAACAATCTCCCCCTTTGGCATTGATGGCAACACTTAGTGAAAAATGACTAAGTGTTTACACTATGCTCCCCCTTTGCTGATGCTCTGTCTTTATATACAATTTCCGGAACTCCCCCTTAGTTGGATTCCTCATTTTTCACTACTCCTCACTCCCCCTTTGACATCAATGGCAAAGGGTAGGGTCCGCACACCAAAATTTTCAAAAATTTTCTATATATAGCCGCATATTTACATACTCACATGTACTGAAGAATGTCTGCAAAGGATGTCTGCAATTGGATCATTTCTGTAGCCCAACTTTGCTTCATTCTATCCAAAATTGAAATGTGACCACTTAGCAAAAATGCAAACGCTTCTGCCCGCTTGAGATCTGTCGGATCTTTTGTTTACCCTTGTCTTGATTCTGATTATACACCGGACCTCTTTTGTCCTGATTCTTGTTTCTGCAGACTTTAGCATTATGACCGGACCTATTGCAGATTTGGCAAATAACATTTCTTTGCATATTTGACTGATATCCTCTTGATCTGCATTGATTAGCCATATGACCTACTCTATTGCATGTGAAGCATCTACCTTTGAATGATTTGTTTACTTGCATAATTCTGCATTCATGGGATTTGTGTCCATACCTTTTGCAGTTGAAGCACTGTCCGGAGAAGGATGAATTATTCTGATTCATTCTCATTCTGCAATGATTAGCTTTGTGACCAAAGTGGTTGCAGCTGTGGCAGTATCCATTGAAGGATGGATATCTTTGAGCATTTGGCTGTCTTACCGGAGGTCTTCTAGGCCTGCTCCTTGGATTTTCTGATCCAAGATTCTTCTGACCGGATCCGGAGCTTTCTCCTTTCTCATATCCCAAGCCATACTTGTCATCTGTCCTCTTTTGACTTCCAAGAAGAACTTCAAGTTGAGCAGAACTTATCTTGAATTTCTCTTTATATTCATTTGCTGTTTGAAGGTCTCTTTTGAGAGAGGCAATTTGATCCTCAAGTTTTCCTTCATTATCTTTGGCATCTTCAAGATCAGATTCAAGATGTCTGATAATCCGGTCCATCTGGTGGCATTCTTCTGATTTTTCTTTAAGAGATTGTCTTAGATTGTCTTCAGCCTTTCTTTTTTCTTCAATCTCTTGAGTAAACTTTATAGTTCCTGATTCCATTTCATGTCTTAACATAATGACTTCTTTTGATAACTTTTCACATAACTTGGTTTGCTCAGTCAATTCCTCATTTGTATTGCTTTCTTCACTTTGTCTTGCCAACTGTTGAAGCAGCTCCTTTCTCTTTTTCATAGAGACTTAATTTGTCTTTTAATTCTCTCATGAATTCATCAGCCTGTTTGAGTCTTTCCTTTAATTCACTGACTTCAGAATTTGACTGTTCAAGATCCTCAAGGGCAGTCTTGAGTTGCTCCCTTAAACCATATGCATCCATTTGAAATCCCAGATCTTCCTCAAGCTGTTAGGCTCTATTAGGAGGAACTTAGCTCTGATACCAATTGTTGATAACTGAGAGGGGGGGGGGGGGGTGAATCAGTTATCCTAATTATTTCCCTTATTGAACTTTCCTTTTAATTGATGCAGCATAGAATCAAACACAAAACATTAATCATGAAATAAGAAACACATGACACAGTATTTTTGACGTGGAAACCCTGTTAAGGGAGAAAACCACGGGGTGATTAACCCAAAATTATTCTTTAGTTAGAAGAATAGGAAATTACAAAAATGGCACTTGCCAATTAGGGCTCACTGCCCGAGCACACTGCTCACAAGAGGCCCACTGCCTACAAGAAGACACACTGTCTACAAAGTGATGAGAATCACAGTCTTGAACTGATTGGAAGCATCTGCATATGCTGGAGTTCAGTTCCGGTTAGGCTCAGTACACTGATCTGCTGCACTTCATCTTTCCTTTGTTCTTTATTCTGCTATCTTTCACATACCGGATCCTTTTTGCTACCTCTGCTCTTATCTGGATTTATTCGCATATATCTCCACATCCACACCACACTTCACAACTAAATCCATCCTCTATATATATCCGCACAAGTAATTTCATCACCTTTCTAGTCGGCATCCGGAACAGTCTAATTTCTCACAAGCTCTCATTCTGTCGGCTGAATCCTTCCTCACCAAGCAATGCGGATCAAGCATATACTTGTAGGTATCATTAATCATGTCGGCCAAACATGATTCATGCCTTCACAACCTCTGTCATCAACAGTAACACATCCGGAAAGCAGTCTGATACTCTGCCAGTCAGTTCTTCCTCTGTTTTCACTGTCTCTCAGGAATCCGGTACTCAACCATTCATATCTTTTTCCTTGTCCATCACCGGAGGCTAAATCCTTGGAATATACCACTCAAGGTAGTCCTCTTGACTTCCCCAAATCCGCACTGCACCAAGACACTTCCTCTGAGAGATCCGGACCAATCTGTCGGACCTTACACCATGCTCTGTTCTTCTTCACCGGACCACAACATTCTTTATTCTGACTTCCGGTAGAGACACATTATGACTTGCGGATATGTGGGATGACCTTTGTTGCCATCAATGACAACAACCATGAATCCATATAGTGTCTCTTGCCAACAATACCTAGGTGGCATCACATCTAACTGCCCTCAGGTCGCATGGGAGAGATTCAGTCCCAGGGCAACCTCAATTACATAAGTGTGTCTTTTTAGGGGTGCTGAGTCAGGGCGAAGACCCATTTGGAGCAGATCACGCCCTAATAAGGCCAGGCCAACAACATCTCATCATTAGTGTGGAAGGGACGTCATCCCACAAGGGAGCTAGGTCTGGACGGAGGGTAAATCTGGAGCCGAATCAGCAAACACAGGCCATCTAGCACCAGATGGGACTGCTGCCAAATTTCTGGAATAATTGCCATCAACCTAAGGGTGAGGTCGTCAGTCTTCAGTGGAGGTTGGGTCTGAAGAAGTGCAAATACAGTCACCCCAGATCTGCAAGACAGAATAGTGATTTTGGAACTGCCATATATACCCCAGCAGGCGTGTCATAAATATAGGACTGTTTGTACCTGGGCAGCGCCTGGGAAGTCTGTGAGTCATCTAATTCATTCATATTTGGTGAACAGTCCAGTTTCTTTAACTGTTGTTCTGCAATAGAATTTTCTGAGTCCACATTTTGTATCAGAATTTGCCTATCATTGTACCACAGACTCAGATCTAGTACTTGTTTTGAATAAATTGGAAGTATTACTGTTGTGCATTAAATTTCAAGTGTAGCAGTGATTAAATATACCTAACTGTTTTCCGTGATTACACTTAATAAATAGACACAACAGTGCATAAATATCCTGGGAATATCACATTGTTGTAGAGAGGCTTCACCCTTAATTTGATTTTACACAGTCTGCCATTGCTTGAATCTATTCGCAAACGTATCTTAACCCTGCCTTCCTCGTTATGGTGCCTTTAGAAGCCTTCATTCAAGCTCAAATATGACCAAATGATCAAAGAGGAACCATTTTATTCCCACCTACATATGCCAGTTAATCACCAAGTTCTTTTTAGGTTATGCAAGATTGCACTACCCCCAGAATGCTCCAACATCATTGTGTCGTCAACCTTGACCTCATCATTGTTTATGATCTACCCAAGATACAACAATTCATCAACCATGAAGGTACATTGGCTCTCTTTGGCAAAGAGCCTTGAGTTTGCACGGTTCTAAAGACGGTGAACAAGTGGTACAAGTGTTCTTGCAAATTTCAACTATAGACCAATATACCTTCAAGAAAAATGTGCACAAATCTGCATAAATAAGGTTGAAAGATCTCATTCATGGTGTATTAGAAAGTGGCAAGAGTATTCATCGAGCTGAATGGCATGACTAGGAACTCATAATGACCATGATGTGGCTAGAAAGAAATCTTGTGCATATCATCTGCCCAGATGCAAATTTGACGGATCTTGATTCTTAAACAAATTTTGGATAAGATAACCACACAATTTAGTTCATCAATCAACTCTTCAATTCAAGCAATTAGAAGTTGATTCTTCATTGTGCACCTGTAAAGAGTGCAATAATCAATATGTAGATGGATACGTCTTTCTTGCATACTAGTACTACTGGAGCAGAAAATGGGATTTTATTCGGCCTGATGTGTCCCATTTTTCACAGCTCTTGAACCACCTTTCCAATTTCATCCTTGAACAGTTTTGGGTGCTGCTAGGGTGGGAACATGATCAGTTTGAAGCCTTCCTCCAACTCTATGATGTGTTCATGACCTCTGTCTGGCGGTAATCCTGTAGGCAGGTCACCAAACACACCTACTGATGTAATAGGTCAAGCATAGCTTGTGTATAAACAAGTTTCACTGATTTGTTTCAATTCTGTAGCCCCAGATGTTGTACTGTACTACATAACCAAAGACCCCTTTTCTGAGATCTTTCCACATTTTATGCACTGAAATCAGCTTATAACACAGAGGTTTGAACCCATGAATTTGGTGCTGTTCTGAATCCTGCATAAGCTTCATGGACAGCTACTAAAAATTCATGTTAATGTTGCCAAGTAATCTTAACCGCTGAATCCTTGAAATTATAATAGGAACTAAACTGACCTTAATTTTAGGAACTGAATGTTGACTAAATGCTAAAAGATTTTGATTCGACTGGTGGATGCCTCTCAGGCATGGCTTTGATTAGTAAACCCCTCTTAACCTATTTCTTGATGCAGTCAATGCTGCCTTAGATTTTCAACTAACCAAATTTTGTATTTCCTATCCCTAAGTTGCTGGTTCATTTCACATAGAAAAAATGTGCTTTATATAAAACTGTATGATTGTTTGCAAAGCAGGCAGTGCAGCTACAAAACAAATGTGAGAACTCATGAAGAAATAAATATTTTTTTGCTGGTGCTTACACAGCAGTTCTGTCACACCTTTGGATAACCATGAATGAAAAAGGAGAATATGCATATGTCAAAAACTCATTACCTTGATATGTTCATACTCCTTTATTGCACGATCACGTGCCTCTTCTGTAACCTTTATAGCGTTCCCTAATTCCTCTGCTTTGCGAGTCCTGTTTTTGTCACCACCAAATACTTTCGAGGATGCAACTGCAAGATTCTCAACCCGGGTTGTCATGGTAGAAAGTTCAGACATCAATGTTTGTACAGTTAATAAAGCATTAGATCGATCAGATGATGCTGTATGTACAGCCTGCATCAAGCCAAGGTACTCATGTAGCTGATCCTGCATAGTACCAGAAAATATTTTACTATATATTTCTAAGATATCCAAGCCATGGGCTGAAGACATTTATCAAAAATGAAAAAGATTCAAACAGTAAGCAACAAAATTGATGAATTTCACAATAGTTTGATTAATTTCATCAGTATCACAGAATTACCAGTTTATTTACTGCTCGTGCATTTGCCTCTCGAATGAATCTACTGTGTTTTACAGCTGCAGTACCAATACGTTTTGCATTCCTTGCATAAACCATATGAGTATTTGAAATGGCTTCTCCACTTTTAGACTTACAAATTTTAATAAATGCTAGTCCAAGCTCTCCCATTGTTTCTCCAAGCTCTTGCTGAGATTTAACCAGTGACTCAGCCTGCAGCCAAATACAAACAGCCAGCAGTCAGGTTTTTATACTTTAATCAATGGTATAAACAATACCACTGTTGTTATCATCCAATCTCACCGTAAACATTTTATACATAATTTCTGAACTGCAGCCAAGTAAATAATTATATGATAACAAATCATTAACCTATCCACCATTCTTGTGACTTGGTATTATGAAATATCACTGTTAGGCCTAAGGATTTTCAATTTCTCTTTTTATTTACGATGGTTACAGCAGAGTTGAAACATGCACAGAATGTTGAAATTTGAACTCTTTTGTACACTTGTCTGTGCAAGATTATAATATTCAAAATCAGAGCTCCATGAATAATTCATGGCATACTACAATTTTAGAAACCCAGATGCGTGCAGTTTTTCCTTCAAAAAAGATGTGTAAATACTGTTACATTTTATATACAAATGAGCGTGGATCGATATAATTTTTGTAGGGCAGTTTTGCACAAACATTCCAACGCACGCTTAAGTGAGACTTGCATGCTCCCTCACCTAGATATCTTAAATACATCTATGTATAGGACACCGAGAGATATCAGTCTTGAGGTGCCTGTATTGAAAAGACATATAGACATTAATTATCTTAACTTTTACTTAAAGATATTTTATTTTGGACAAAATTTACTTTATTTTAATTGAAGAGTTATTTTATTTTTCAATAGTAATGCAATAAATTATAGAAACCATGCCCAGATTTTCTAAAATTTAAACAAAAACAAATTATTTACTTTAACTTTTAAGTTTTACTTCAAGAGTTATTTTATTTTCTATATAATTATCATTTTTAATATCTATCTAAACTACTAAATAGATTTATGATCATATAAATAGGTAAGTAGATAGATAAAAAGACAGACACTGTTTATTTTATCATTTACTCGAACTATTTTTATTTTTATTTTAACAAATTATTTACTTTAACTTTTATTTCAAGAGCTTTTTTATTTTTCTGTAGTAATAAAGCAAATAATACAACACATGCCAACAATCATCAAATAGTTAAATGAAAAACAATTCAAACGCAGTAATTTCAATATATTTTATTCTATTTATTATTTTATTTTTATTTTTGCTACTTTTTTATTTGATTTTTTTCTCATTTAATAAGGCATCACTAATATTATGTTTATTATTAAATGACATCATTAATATTATGTTTACATGTAAATGGCTGTCAAATATAAGTTAAGGGGTTTTTATGTACATATAAATATATTTAAAATATCTGAGCTATAGCATCAGATATCAATCTCGACGCACCTATCTTGGACTTGCCATATTGGTACAATAACGCACCTCGAAATTGATATCTCTAGGCATTTTTCAGGTAGATATATATATTTAAAATATCTGAGTTATAGCATCCGCGGTCATGGTATTGATATTTCTCTAATTTAATACATTATGAAAAATATCATTTAGATAAAAGAAGTATTTAAAGTTAAACCATGTCCACTTTTTTAAGAGTCATCACTTAAGTCCTACATTGAGAGGAACAAGAAGGAACTCTGGTGTGCAACGGCATCCTCCATCGCTCTCCATCTTGCTTCTCTTTGCTGAACTTTGTAGTCTTAGTGTCTAGTTTCTTTAGCATTTATTTGTCTAGTTTTAAGTTCAGTTTTGTTTATTAGTCCTGTTTTGCGTTGTTTGGTTTGGCTTCCTCTTTGTTTGTTAGGTCTGTTGGGTTGGGCTGAGTTTTGTCTTGGTTGAATGCTATGAATACATCTGCTCAGTGGTTAAGTTGGGCCTAAATGGCTGTGATACGGAGACTAAGGGGAGGTAAGATGTGACCGAACAGTTTGAATTCTATAACTATGACAGAAAAATCTACAGAAAGCAAAGACTTCAGGGGCACTAAATCCTTTAAGCAAGTTCTCATAAATGATGAAATCGTTTAAGGAGCTCATTTTGAGAGTGCAGATAGAGATGGAGGGGCCGTCCAAGGGTCAGGTGAAGCAGTTAGCAAGCAAGGTCAGTCTCCCTTGATTCTTTCCTTAATTCAAATGTTGAAATGCAAATAGTGTTAAAGAATAAAGACCAAAGACTGATTAATGTCCTTTTTATTGTCTGTCCTCACTCTCTCCAACCAACTTTAACATTTCAACCTGTTCTTTCAATGTTATATCTTTACAAACTCTAAGGCCTGGCCACTCTCACCCAATAAATGGTGTTCAACCCTACTATAGCTCCCATGATAATCGGTTTTGCAAACATGACACAACCAATGCCTGCTGCCCTCTGAATTTTTAGGCTTAGTGGTGGATAAATTGGCATTTTTGTCTGTCCTCACTCTCTCCAACCAACTTTAACATTTCAACCTGTTCTTTCAATGTTATATCTTTACAAACTCTAATGCCGTGGCCACTCTCACCCAATAAATGGTGTTCAACCCTACTATAGCTCCCATGATAATCGGTTTTGCAAACATGACACAACCAATGCCTGCTGCCCTCTGAATTTTTAGGCTTAGTGGTGGATAAATTGGCGGCAAATTGCAGCAAGGGTTTTTTGGGATTGAAAGGGCCTTTTACATATTTTTGAAAAGAGGATGAGGGGCATGCAAAACAATCTTTTGGAGTTCCACTTACCCTAGAATCTGTGTTTTGATTTTGAGAATGTTCCACTTTATTTACATCAACTTCTTCACTACTCACCTCATGCACATTCTCATCACTGCTGTTATGGCTCATTTTTTATGTTTCACAAGTTTGAACTTTGTAGTTTGTAGTATTTTTGGTGTGACAGCAATGAGTAAACTGAAATAAAAAAAAAATTTAAAACTAATTACAAACAAAAAAAATCACTAAAAATAAAAATAAAAATAAAAACTCAAAGAGACATACCAAGTTATGAACTAGTTAATAATGCTTAATAAGTTATTTCTATTGCAAAAAATCAGCTCACATTCAGCCTTCAACCTCAAAAAATCTCCAACAATAGCTGCAGTTCTGAGCTTCAGTGTTCACTGTTTTTCCCTTCCAAGCAGCAGCTCTGTTTTTGGTTTGCAATCATAGATTGAAAAGAAATAGAAGTGAAGTTGTTTTAGGGCGAATAAGGGCGTGGGAGGGTTTGTGGGACCGCCACACCCCTTTTACACCCAATAAATATGTTACATGTGTTTTTTTTTTTAAAAACAGAGCTGCTTTTTTTTTGTTTTAAGCATGGGACGGTCGAGGGACGTCTGAGACATCCCCAACCACCTCGGGGACGACCAAGCGTCCCCTTTTTTTCTGGTGGCAGTCTTGCTCCGACGACACATTTCAGAAACGTCTCAGAGTTTCAAAAAAAATTGGGGACATCCACACACACACACACACTAGTGACTATGCAGAATTTAAAATATATTTGAGACCTGATACTAAAAGTAAAAATAAGTTAAATAAATAACAAAAGTCTACAAAGCCGAACTCACAACAAAATGCCAAGCTTCGAGATCTGATCAAACAACACCTTTTGCATCCCGAGCTGATTCTAATGACCTCAGATTTTTCCAAATCAGCAAAATTTCACCATAGATTTGAAAGATTTTTGTTTTCTAACGATGCAGAAAACTAACAAGGGGATTTCTCCACAAATGTCATTCAAAAGCCACAAATGCTTGTGAAATAATATCAGAAGATTCATTTTACATTTGACAATTTTTGAGGAAAGGATGGCTTTGGGCGCGACTGGGCACGGCCAGGGTACAGCCCTGCCACCCCTGGTACCTGTGGGTACATTCCATTTGACAATTTTTGAGAAAGGATGGCTTTGGGCGCAGCTAGACATGGCCCCAGGTACCCAGTGGGGTACCCAGGGCGGCAAGGGCGTACCCTGTGCATCCCATTCGCACTCCCAGGCCCGCTCCCGTCCAATATTGTGCCAGGTGGGAAAATGGACATTTCTTGTAACATAGGTTTTTACCATACAAATCCAACTAACTTAATTTCCTTCACTCAGTATTGTAAATTTGAACACACAAGAAATAATATTACATGGGAAGATGCTGCTATATATAAGCTGGCAACCTGATAATACTGAAAGATCCCTGATGGATCCCTTTGCTGAAATGAAGTGCTATTGCTGAAATGAAGTGCTGTTTTTTGTGATTTAATTTGTTTTATGATTTTTATTATTTTTTTTTTTTGTTTTCTTTCAGACTAGAGAGGAGATGCAGAAGGGGTTTCAGTTTTCTTGAGATGTGTATTTGCCAAGATGGCAAATAGAAATACATACAGCTGCAATCTCAAATAAAATGGACTAAAAATAAATAATAACTGATAGAAAGATAACACATGAGAAATTGAGGCACATACCCATCAGATCTGTATTTTAATATTCAATGGAAGCCTGGTTTGCAACCCTACTTGCATACAAAGGCAATATTGGCCTAGAAGAGGCTATACATGCAACTGAGAATGAAGGATCTGAAGAATAAAGCTGATTTAGCACTGCTGCAAGCTTAGATCTGCAATAACATGCCCTGGAATCTGTCCAATGATGCACAAATGAAGACCCAGAGTAGGCCTCCCACAAACAAGAACTGGGTTATCGTCCAATTCACCAAAATCCTTGAGAGTTTTCGTTCCCAAGAGTCTGAATGCTGCTGCCCCCTTCCACAGAGTTCAGAGCTGCCATGAAGCTTCAAAAGATATGCAAAAGATGGATCCAAATAGCACTTCAAAGTCACTTTATGCACTTCCCAAAGTGGGCGTCCACTTTAGGGTTCCAAAAGGGATCAAAATTAAGAATCTTTAAAAGATCCTTTTATTAATGAAGTCTTCCCAAGTTGGGCGCCCAAGTTGAGGGCCCAACTTCATTATTAAAAGCCCACTTTTTAAACACAACGTTGTGTCAACTAGGTGGGGGACTTTTTAATAACTTATTAATATAAAGTGACATGTTATTCACTTTATTTTATTTATTTTTATTAAATATTAAAGCCACACTTTAATATTCAATAATTATTCCAATTCCATCACCTGGCCATCCTGAACTGAGAACTTCTGTAGCCCACGCCACTGGTGATGTCGCCACGTGTAATGCCAACTGACAGTGCCTCCCTAAAATGTAGGGATACCTCCTAAAAAATAGGAATTTGACCAAAACTCCAAAAATGCTCCTGGAGGTCCCCTGATGCCTCCTGGTCAACTCTCGGTCAAACCCTAAAAAATAGGAACCCTTCCTAAAAAATAGGAAACTGTCACAAACTGACTGGAAAGGCCTGTAAAGCTCTGTGCCAAGCTACACTGCCTCTGGATAGGTCCCCTAACCACGCTGCTGACCTACGGGAACCCGAATGATAGGTCAACTCTCATGTCTCTGCTAGACAGCGCTAAAGAGGGGACATGACAAATACAAACAAATACCATATAACAAAATACTAACCAGCTACTGATTTAGGCATAACAAGTTGCCTATTATTAAGCAAACTTGAACAAAAAACTACAGCTACATCAGATATAGTCCCATAATGACTAAAACAGATACAGTCCCATGTTTATCTCTAAATTTGACAAATTTATCTCTTCCAAGAGGTTTAGTCATTATATCAGCAATCTGCTCATTGGTAGGACAATAATAAAGATAGACATCATCATTATCGACCAATTGGAAGATGTAATGGTAATGAACTTCAATATGCTTGAATAAAGTGGAACCTTCACCATCTTGAGCACACTTTGATATTGACTGAAACACGAGGTTGGTGTTGTTTGGTCAAGTTGAAGATTGACCAATATACATTTAGACAACCTAGTTGTTAGCTGTAGCTGTTCAATTTTGCTTATGAATAGACAACTTGTATGCCCAAATCAATAGTGAGTTAGTATTTTGTTATATGGTTTTTGTTTCTTTGTTTAACACTATTTGATCAAGATCCTGATTCTCACAAATAGTATGTATTTTATGACTCCACAAACTGCAATTTTTCTCATTTAATTAGCCGATAGGCTTTTATATGTGAGCATTATAGTGCTCGGAATTGTCTCACGCCGTAAAACAAAAATTCGCACCGGCAAATTTTCTAAATTCATCGTTTGTTCCTATCAGCGTATTCCTTGAACCTCCTATGGTTGAAGTGCTAGTTTTTTAGGACTTGGGCAAAAGAAAGGCTTGTATATTGGCCATTATAACTCACTAATGATAAATTTTACAAATTCAATATGTTTAAAACAAAGACCATGTTAGACCTAAAAAAGCAATCACCAAAGCGATATTTTAATGCATTCTCCCTTACCATATCCTTGTAAATCCTTAACAACAAAGTACCTAATTTTAAATCACAAAGTCATAAATCAAAATGGATTAAAATAAATGAGATACTTTTACTTGCCCACCCATGATACTTTGATATGCCAAGATGCATACACCATGCCCACACCATGTCGCCTTTATTTGCAGCCAAAACAATCTTTTAAAAATCCCTCCTTCAAAGCATTGTCTCACACTTTCAGCACCAAAACTCCAACAGAGTCATATTAAAGATCAATAAATTAGATAATATTCAGTTCATAGCATTATTCATATTAAATTCATCTATCATTCATATTAAACTCATCTATCATTGCATAATTAATAATGAGATCAATACTTCATAACATAAATAATGAGATCAAATCATCATAGCATAATCAATGCTTAGTTCAATCCATAACACAATTCCCCAAGCCAATCACATATTGAATCTTCCCAGAGTGTAAGTAACAATATTATCTAGAGCATGAAAGGGGTCAGTCCACCTACCATCTCCCAGTTCACCTTGGAGGCTGGTCGTCCTCCTTGATCAAGCCCAGGAGCACTTAGTAGCCTCCCAGCCCACGAGTGCCCACCTCAGGGTGGCATGCTTGATAAGATACCTTGATCAAGCCCAAGAGCACTTAATAGCCTCCTAGCCCACGAGTGGCACACCTCGGGGTGGTGTGCTTGATAAGATGCATGAATTCAACAAGCCCGGGAGCACTCATAAGCCTCCCGGCCCACGAGCACTTAACTCGGGTTGGCGTACTTGATGAAGAGGCCTATCGACACTTCACCATCTCGTGAACCCCGAAGGGCCATTATTTCCTACTTACTAACCTCACCATACTTCATTGTACTGCTTGGGAATTGGTATGATTGATATATGTACCTGCTGTTATAAATAATGTTTCTCTTGTCAACAGCTATATATATGTCACTGCTGATATATATTCTTTTCTGCCTTTTTATATTTGTTTCTACTTTTCTATATTGCAAATAATAATTTCTGATCCGTTTTTGCCTTCAACCTTCTCATCATCTCCCTCTTATACCTTCCCAAGGGACTTCTCTTTTATGAAGTGGTATGACTGATCGCAGCCCTTTGTTATCATAACAAATAGCACCATATACTAATTGCTGCTCTCTTAAACAAGATCGCCCCACACAATATTACTCGCTGCCCTTTAATAATAAATTGTTTCCTTTACATGTTCGCACCTCTTTCTCTTTTAATCGATGCCTTTATGAACAAATTCGCACTTTTCGTATTTTCTAATCACATAACATCTATTAAATAAACTGTGTCTTTTTGTGAGGTAATTAATAGGGTGCTTCATACATGAGGTCGGCCATATTTAAGGGAATGTCTTGTCTTTATATGCTGATCGCTGGTCTTATAATATTAATGAAGTCGGCTTCTGTTTCAATATAGGGAAGGTCGGCCGTAAATTTTTTTAATGAAGTCGGCCTACGTTTCAATATAGGGAGTCGACCAATCCTGTAATGGGACATTTCACTTAAGGTAAATGTGAATCTAGGCTTAGTTTCCTTCCAATGCCCAATTGCTCATGCCACTCACAAAACTTGTCCACTTAATCACACCACATGTCCAGTAAAGTCGTCCACCAACTATGCCAATCTTTTCATGTTGTATTTGTAGTTGACTTTCAAAGCACAAAATACAAAGGATTGCTTTCCTTATAGCAGGGACAAATAAAATAACCCAGCAATTAGACATCTATAGCTAAAAGAAAGGTTTTGACCTATGAAGAGAATATAAGATTGCCAACTAATAGACAGTGGCATCTTCCCATGTAACAACTTGTACGTTGAAGTTTACATTGTATTAGAGCTATGTATCATTTTGCCTTAGTTACAAAATAGAGTAAAAGTCGAGTCGACTAGGAGCATTGAATCTTGAGGTTGTTAGATCAATGAAGGTAGTAGGTTTGCGCTCATGGAACTTGCAGGATTTGGTGGATGTTGGTGTTGTGCCTATAGTAGCTTGCTAACTTATTGATAAAAGAGAAATGAATATCACTATTATGCTCCAATAAGTTATTCAACTTATCCAAGTCATTGATGGGTGCCCAAGTTAGCGAAGAGATGGCCATCTAGCAATCAATGGTCTTTGATGCAAAACATTCGAAGTCATGGTCTAGCTGCTGAATTTTTTTATTTGCCCCTACTATTAACAAAGCAATCCTCTATATTTTGCGCTCTTAAAATCTACAGCAAATTCAACATGAAAAGATGGGCAAAGTTGGGGAGCGGCTTTGTTGAGCGCGTTGTGTGATTAAGCAAACAAGCCTATGAGTGGCTTGAGCAACTGGGCATCATAGGCTAAGCATGGGCAGACCACAAACTAGTAAAGAGTGTTTTGGGGTGTGAAAGCAATGAGAGGGAATAGCTTCTAGAAGTTTAGTGTTGGTTTAACACCACCACTAGAACTGATCACTATGTCTTAGGCTACCCAGAACCAAAAAAAGAGCAAGTTTAATTTGGCCGCTTATGTTGTGATATCAAGCTAGTGTGTAGTATGATTTTGCTATAATTCTAGTACTAAAAGTTTGACATGATGCTTTAAAGGAGGGAGTTTCTTTTTATTTTGTTCTGGCTGCAAACAAAGGTGACATGGTATGGGTGAATTTTATGCAGCTTGGCAAATCTAGTAACTAGTGGGCATATAAAAGTATCTCATTTAGTTTAATGCATTTTGATTTAAGATATCGCTTTGTGATTAAATGTCAATTACTTTGTTGTTACAGATCTACAAATATATAGTAAGGGAGGATGCATTAACATATCAATTTGGTGATTGCTTTATAAAAATACAATCTAGTAGTGTTTGAAGCTCTTTGTCTAACAGGGCTTCAAGTTTAGGTGAAAAACATAGTATTTGTTTTGAATACATTGAATTTGTAAAGCTTATCATTAGTGAGCGTTGGGGTCTCAACCACATGATGTTTAACAACTAAGTTACCGGTTCTGGTACTGGTTCGATTTCGGGTTCACGGGTTCGGTTCGCCGGTTCGGTCAAATTTTTTTGGGGGTGTGGGTTCTTTTTGGGTTCATCCATACAAAAACATATAAAAATTATATATATATATATATAGACACACACAACTTTCATTCAATCCAAATTCCCATTATATTCTCAAAACTTTTATATTTAAAATTTTAAACCATAAAAATTCTTTCCTAATTAAATAAATAATTAAAAACATATCTATATTTAATATTTTTACAATTTATATTTAAACATACATTCCTTAATAAATTAAAAAAATATTTAATATTTTTATAATTTATATTTAAATTTATATTCCTTAATAAAAAAATTTAAAAATAACTTTAATAGTTTAAAAATTTTTAAAAATATAATACTTTTATATAGAAGTATATAAAAATATTGGATTATTAAATATAATTATATATACTACTTTTAAGTTTTATATCATAATCTTTAAATATCAATTAAACATAATTATATATCTTTTAAGTTTTATATCCATTATCTTTAAATATTAATTAAAGATGGACATTATATAAAATAATAAATAGCCCATAGGCTTTTATATAACTGTCTCAGGCCGTAAGAAAATATTGTATCGGCTTTTATAAGATTGTCTCACGCCATAAAAAAATTCACGCAGAAATTTTTCTGAACTCCTCGGTTCTTCCTATCGGATTATTGTCCCACGCTGTAAAAAAGTTCACGCAGAAATTTTTCTAAACTCCCCGGTTCTTCCTATCAGCGTATTGTCTCACACGGGAAAAAAATTCACGCAGAAATTTTTCTAAACTCCTCGGTTCTTCCTGTCCGCGTATTCCTTGAACCTGAAATATGTCTGACGAAGGAATCGCGCATGGTAATTTAAAAAAATATAAAAATCTAAAATAAATGCCAAGCAGGTTTGTCGTTAAATTTTTAAAATTTTGTTGAAATCGTGGTGGGTTCGCCTGGGTTCGTCTGGGACGAACCCACAGGCGTTTTGACAACCCCTGGACGAATCCCCACCCGAACCGAACCCGGATCCGGATCCGGTACGAATGGGACCGGGACCCTGCAGAAACCCTAGGCGAACCGGTAACTTAGTTTAACAAAGAAACAAACACCATATAACATTTTGTCTATTATTAAGCAAAATTGAACATCTCACAGCTACATTGCCTAAATGTATATTATCTAATAAGTGTTTATTTGCATATTCTTTTATATATACATAATTTAAATTTATATATGGACTACCTGAGGCCAGCACAACCTGTCACTCTATAAAATAGAAGAGCCCAAGGCACGCCTCCTTGGCTGGGCTTATAGATGGGCATGTTGGCCGGGCAGATCTTCGAGGCTAGCAAAATATCTATAATCACTAAGTGATAAGGTTTAAATTTGAAGGCTAGCAAAATATCTATAATCATTAAGTAATAGTGTACACCAAGATGTATCTGTCATATGGCACTGAAGGGTTTTCAATTTGATACTTTGCAGGGCTGCCGTTTCTGGTTTTCAACTGAGGGGAAACATCCCATAGCCACCATTTCTGGTTTTCAGCTCAGCTCAAAGAGGCTATCATGAATCACCATTTCTGGTTTTCAATTAATGAAAGTTGTCTACACCTGATATTTTTGAAACATGTCAATAATTGCTTTACTCCAGAACAGAAGCCAAACAATGCCAGAACAGGAATTTGACATACACTGGAAACTCAATTTTTTGACATATATATATTCCCTCCGTATGTCTAATATTGAGTTTCCGATGTATATCAAATTCCTGTTCTGGCATTGAATATATATAATGTGGCTTGACTCATTAAGAAGCAGCTATGATATAAAGTAATATCTTTTACTGTTATGTCGTGGCTTCCTTTCTAATACCTATGTTCAGATGTAACCCTGTTATTTGAACAAATAGATCAGGCCCTATCCAGTGCCTTGAAAGGAGAGTTGACCCATCTCAAAACAATGCCCCTATTGCTTTATACAGTGCCAATCAGTGTAGTGCTAGCTTGATTTTGTGTTAGCTGCCTTTTATAGTTTTTGAAAAGGCTCTCATGACCATTACACTCCACCATCCTCACCTCCCTTGGCTGCCACTGTAGGTTATGCCTCTTGGTGTAATCACTCATACTCAGAATCTTGAGGTTTCCCTGGAAGCCTCTTTGGTGAAAAACTATAATCCAGAAAATTCTGTTCAATATAATCAATTCTTTGTAATATCCCTTTAAAAATTTTCTTTATTTGTTGGGATATGAATGATATATATCAAACCCTAGCTAATGATTTTGCACAGGAAGGTTATAATGTATTTACCTATATGAAATCCTTACTGGACTGTTATGATCTCAAATACTGCTGCGACTTGAATACTATTGATAAGACAATCAAATGTTGAGCTGGGCAGCCATTATGTATCTGTACGGCACCCCTTTTAACAATGATTTGGCCTGCTAACAGCTGAAAACACCATAAACACTGCTGCGGATCCAAACAGGTCGATTCAAACTCCTTAATTGGCAAGAAACTTCCTTAGAATAGCAGCAATTCTTCTCATGAATCAATCACCCAAGTTTATACTTTGTAGGGCCAGCAAGGAGGAATTAACTGTTACAGCTGGGCACATATGGTTCGACCAGATTTAATGACAGCATCTCCTTCAAATAACCAATCGCCCATCACTAAATGAGACAATCTGCAAGAAAATGTAATTCGTCCTTCCAAAAGAGTACGGACTTGTTCTGATTTGTACAGCCTATGCTAACAGAAAGAAACTGCCATCATGGTAAATAGAGATTTAAACAAAATAAACCATTCTTGCATCCTATCTTCCCATCAACTGAAATAAATCAACTAATAATAATCAGTATACCTGAATCCTTCTCTCCTGCTTACTTAGCTGCACCAGTTTTATTGTAATGAGACAGAAGTATCTTAATGGGGCTTTATTATGACTGCTATTTCACTCAGACTCGTTATAGGTCCACAAACCATTCAAATCTTTTCTATCTTCCCATCAACTGAAATAAATCAACTAATAATAATCAGTATACCTGAATCCTTCTCTCCTGCTTACTTAGCTGCACCAGTTTTATTGTAATCTTGCGGGGATGAAATTTAGAAATACTTAAACATCTGCCTCATGAACAGCCTGAGGCCAATGAGTCAGAAGTATCTTAATGGGGCTTTATTATGACTGCTATTTCACTCAGGCTCATTATAGGTCCACAAACCATTCGAAACATTTCATATTCAAGCTACAAAGAAAGGAGTCTCCCTCTATTTTGGAAAATGCAGAATCATACAATTTCACCAGGTGGCATCTTCTGAATAGTAAGTGTTGAATTGTGCTTCTTATTGCCTCACCATTATTACTAAAGAAATATGAATGCACATACAAACAAGGTGCTAAAATCAGAAAATGCTAAAGGTCTACAAATTAGGTTTTAGATGACCATTTAGCCCAGACAAAGGTGTTTGTCCTAGATGCTAAGTGCTTTGAATGAAAGGAATTATATAATGAACTATTTGAAGAATAAGATGGACTCAAGCAAGATGTTGTGACCTTTAACTATCAGATCAAAACAAGCCCTATGATACAGAAAATGGTAGTTTCTCAGACTTATCAGCTAGAGTAGAGCAACAGACAGAATTTGTATCTTAATTATTAGTTGTACACTTATTCAAAGCCCCATAAATAGAAAAAAGTATCAAAAATGGCCATGGTAAACACAAAGGAGAATGACAGTCGGGATTTGAATCTTTGATGTTTGTTCAGTGCATCATCCAATCTAGTACTGCCTTGGCTAGAGATCTGCTGGCAGGAGAATGTACAGATTCCACCTTCAGATCTTTTAAGCTGGTTTTGAAAGACAAAAGTTAAAGATGTTTTCCAAATGAGCTAAAATGATGTTTTGAAGAGGTGGGAGGAATCAGTAACACCACAGCTAAAGGTTCTGCAAAATGACTGTATACTGAAATTAAATGATGAGCTCATGATTGAGCTAGATCCTGGTCAATTGAATGTTAGTATTCCAAGGATGGGAGATCACTACAGATTTATTGTCCTATTTCCAAGACAGGATCTTTGATACCGTAAAGAAAAAGACCAAGACACTATAATTGGACCTACTAGGTAGAGGTTGCTTCATCACCAACTTCTGCAAAACGAAAGGCAGAAAAAATATGTTTGGAAGAAAATCCTTGGCTCTTGAAAAAAGCAAGACTGTTTGTAAAACCTTTGAAATTGTTTCCAACATTCACGCACTGAAATTCAATGAATTCCTTGTTTCTTAGCATCCAAATAGGTCCAGATCATATTCTTTTCCTTTGACATTTGTGCAGAATGCCCAACATTCAGGCACCAAAATTGTTCAGTCAGCAAAAGTTATTAATTTATCCTTCCACACACTCTACATTCCAGTCAACATGGTAAAAATGCCATTGTTCAAAAGTTCGCTGGACCTTACTTGATTTCAATTGAAAATGAATTTGCAGCAATAAAGATGCGCCTAAGAAACAATGAAGAATGAACGTGCTAAGAAAGCAATAAAAAAGCACCTGCTAATATTGAACATAACACTAGTAACATAGGGCATGTTTCCACACATACCCGTTGAGAGGCTTGGCTTAGCTGGTATTCAAGTTCCTGTAATTTTTCTTTCTTTTCCAAAAAATCTTTATCTTCCTCTATAACAAGAGGCTTTGCGCCCCTCCAATCATTTGTCACATACTGTTTTAGCTCCTTGAACATTCTAAGCAAGTCCCTGCCTCCTTTTGCAGGTTGAGTAACATCATCAGGAGTAATTACTGCATTGCCTTCTGCACCAAATAGTTGCTTTGGAAGTTTAGCAGCTCCGTCTAACATTCTTGAAGCCATGTCCATTGTTGTAGGTAAAGGTAGCTTCCCTTCAACCTGAAGAAACAACATATATTCCTTACTCTTCCTGATGATCGGGTGTGTAGCCAATCGGCGAAGGTACTTCTCCAAAGCTATTCTCCGCTGCTCAATAAATTCCTCCTTGTGCATGACCTGACTTTCTACTATACTTTTGTCTGGGCGAGCAGGGATGATAATACCTCGATACGACTCAGCAAGTCTATCAGCTAGAGTCACAACATCACGAAACCGCCGCCTGACCTTGAATTGTTTGTCACCAAATTCTGGGATATTAGTGTGAGTTTGAATTAGATATGTCACATATGTATTCCCACCAGGGACAAGAGATGCTGCATTATTTTCCTGTTCCTTCTGAGGCTGTGACACCATCACTGTCAGAAATTCCGAAATTGACGAAGAACTAGTTTGTAAAAATGTATCATTCCCAGAGCCATGAGCATTTCCATTTCCAATAGGCTCTCCAACATAGGGAGTGAATACGGCATCTGAATGAGATTCAAAAAGAGATTCATTCTGAGATAAAGTCTCCGGAACCAAACCTCTGTCTGAAGACCGCAAAGGGTCCTCTGTAGGCGACATAGATTGAGTTTCAGAATAAGCCAAGCCCCCTGACAATACACTTTTGTAATCTCTATTGGATATATATGTCTGTGGGGTTTGATCAAGTGAAACACTCACCATGGAGTCTGCCATAGACAAAGGCAGAGCTTCTTCAGACATGTTGTTTTCAGACCCCATCATGTCGAAGAGGAGCCCTAATTTCCACTGCTATACACCAAAGAAAACAAATCAAATCTCCTGTCCAGAAATAAATGGTCTAACAAAATGCCAATAAATAATAAATATAGTAACTAATTATTAGATTATCATCTTATTAACCTAATCACAAGCAAATGGCAGCATGCAAAGCGCTAATTTAAGTCAAACCTTCAACAGAATGCGTTTGCGGAAGACCCGCAAACACATTCATTACTTGGATTATTAACAGAGTTTACAGGATTTATGCATGCTATTACCACAACGCAATAACATTAAAAGAAGAAATCAAAAATTGCAATTAAAACAGCAATACTTAAAAGGGCATAGGTTATCATTCAATTCCCGTGATAACAAGCAAACACGGCAGTCAAAAATTCCCATTTAGGTTAACATGCAACAGAATTAAATTAAGAAAACATTAGCAAAAACATTCATTAACAATTAGCAGAGTTTATGTGAGTTATCTCCAAAATGCAGTAACATTTACCAAAAATAATGAAAACAACAAAACTTGAACAAGATCGCAGAACAATGACACTGTAAAAATGATCAATTTACTAAGAATTCATTTATTGAATAGCAATTTTTGCTACTTCCACAATCAAAACAATTTAATTGAGTGAATTCACAAAATCAACAGAATTTAAATGCCTAGTTCCACAATGCAAAAACACTCACAGAGAATAACATTAGAAACCACAACTAAACATAACAAACTTAAAAAAGGAACAAGTAAAGGGCAACCTAAAGACACCCATTTAGGTTAACAGATAACAAAGTTCATTTTCCAAAGAGCATTTGACTACTTCCACAATCGTATCGACAAATTGCACAGATTTTGTGAAGACAAAGCACTCCACAGAACATTTTTTAATGTCTCGACCTTGTAAAACATTAAATGTGGGGTTCTAATGGTATGACTATTAAATTAGTAAAAGAAACAAGACTAAACAGATTTTAGGAACTGCACAGTAAGACTAATAAATTAACAAAAGGAACAAGACTAAACAGATTTTAGGAACTGCACAGCATGACTATTAAATTAACAAAAGGAATAAGGGTGAAGAGATTTAAGGAACTACACAGTACAAATTTGAAAAACTAATTTTTACAGCAAACTTAATAAAAGGGTTTCTCTAACACTTAATGATACACAGGTTCCACGGAAGGCTAAATTACATAAAAGACAATGAGACCATAACTGATATATGTTTGGAAAATGGCAACTAAAAACAACAATACTTAAATAAGAATCAGATTATCATTCCTATAGCCTGAATTAAGTCATCACTAAGCAAAAAAATATTTTTTTTTTAACGTCTCAAATCTCTCCAGGATTATGATTTTATGGAGAAAAGATTTAGCAAATATGTCTTCCTTGCGGAAATCTCTTTAAAACAGAATATCGTGTGTTCACTGCTTCCACAATAAAACAAAAAAAAAAATTAATTACTCGCAAAGAAAACCATTATTTAAGAAACGAGAAAGTAGACATTAAAGAAAAGGGTCTTTCCAACACCTAATATTTACACACAAAAAATTTCATGCTTATTTTTTATTTTTTTTAAATCATTTTTAGGAAGAGATTTTGTTGAAGCAGCAAGGGTTCGAATCTCACCGCCTGCGCACTAAATCTTCCTGATCAAGCGATCATCGACAATGGCGAAAAATGCAGCAGAATTTCCAAAACTTGGCAAAATCCCAAATTTTCAATTTAAATTAATAAATTGACACCTGGCGCCAAAAAAAATATCTATCTGCTGGAAAAAATAAATGGATCCGCAGTAAATTGAGGCCAAAAAATCTTATTAAGAGAAAAAAAATTGATCTGCTGTAAATCTAAAGCGGCCCTAAATTTGTGAATTTTGCAGCAGCAATTTTGGTATGATTTGCAGCGGCCAGGTAATAATCTGGTCCCCGATCTGCTTTGAATTTTCTTGGTTGAAAAAGTATAGTTAAATAAATCAGAACTTTCGTTGCTTTTTGTTTTGGAATCAGATCAGACAAATCCACCACCTGCAAACCCTTTTGGCTATAATCTGACTTGTTTACAACTGTCTGAATGTCAAACTATTTTTATTTTCTATGAAAATAAGCGCAAAAAATAGAAAGAAACTCTCAAGGGCAGAATTTTATAGCTGCGCCGTGTGGTTTAAGTTGAGTGTTTTGTTGTGGAGTTGGTTTTAGATTTTTGATATTTTATATTTTGATTTTATAATTTTAATTTTAGATTAAGATATAATGTTGAATTGTGTTGATTTGTATGCTTGGTTGTTGTATTTAAGGATATTTACTGGTTTGTTTGGAATATATTTATTGAATACAGCTAGGTTTCAATTTGTGAAGGTGGACAAAAAATAATTTAGCATATAATTAGAGATCATTTCATTTTAGGCCCACTACATGATTGTCTTTGTTCTCAATCCTTACACTCAGAACTATAGTCCATTTAGAAATCTGACTTAATAGGAACCTTATGATCCTGTAGATCATTAAATTGTTTATAAACACTACTTGTCCTTACATTAGTTTAGATTGTTAAAGATTCAAAAAGAGGTTGGCACTTACAATTAAATCTATCTCTCTGGGATTATAGGACTAGCATTTGAATGCCCATGGGAACAACCCCTTATGCATTAACTTTTGGATCAAAAGTAATCTTACCCCTATAAGTTGAACTACCAAGTCTCTGGGTATCATTGCAAGGACTTTTGGATGATGAGGAATATCAAGCAATCAGGTTGGTAGAATTGGAAATGTTAGATGAAAGAAGGCTAAGAGCAGTGTAACGACATGAATTGTATTCAAAAAATGTAAGCAAGTGGTATAATAAAAAGGTCATCTCTAGGCCATGTAAAGTTGGATAACTAATACTCAGAGTCAATAACCTTACTAATAAAAAAGTTAGCGAAGGTTGAAAGTTCAAGTCAAATTAGATAGGTTCGTATATAGTTAAAGAAGACATCAGCAACAACGTCATTCTCTTATGCATAATGGACGGTGAGGAATTCGGTGAAATAGTTAACACCTTCCATTTAAATAAATATTATATCTAACAAACAAAAACTTAAAAAATCATATATCTCAAAAGAAAAAAAAAGCATGCATTGCATTTTGTTTTCTCCACCATTACATTTGTTGGTGGTTTGCTCTTGTTTGATTTTCATCCTAGTAAAAAGTCTAAAAGTTGCTAGTATAGGATTGCGTCTACTAAATCATAGATTCCCAAAATCATTATTACCATTACCCCTTTACATTCCCAGTAATTCTAAATAAAGTTAGCTTAAAGCTTTAAACTAAACTTGGTCTTAGTTATCATTCAATTAGTCTAAACAAAGCAAGTTTTCAAACCCATAGTACATGATAGAAGCTAGCAGGTAGGTCTCCCCGATTCTCCTTAGCAAGAGGGAGGTCTTAGGAGACAATTTTACCCCTTTGGTTGTGCCTAGTCCCTTATTCACCTTACCTAACCTTTGGTGATGAGCCCTTGCTTCTTACTAGTAGCATGGGGTTAGATTAAGGGGATCAAAACTCTAATTCTATTTTTTTTAAAATTAAAAATTAAAAAATTGCTCAAATATTTGTAATCACAAGTGGAAACCTAAAAGGTCAAAGCTATGAGGGTGGCATTTAAAATAAAAACGAGTCATGAGCACAAACACACGGACACAAACTAGGTGAAACAACCAAGAGTCTAGCTTGCTCTCTAGGGCCATCCTTGTTGAAAAGTTAAATCCTTCACCCTAGGTCTGACCTATGAGCCACCTCATTCAGTCTAAGTTTAGAAGGTACCAATATTTTTTTTACAAGTGTCTCCATTAAAAGCTCATCTAAGTTTTTAGTCTAGATAAGGATCAACCCTTAGCCTTTTGTGCAACTTCATCTAAATTGTTCCATCTCCTTCCTCATTCCCACTTTATTCCCTAATAATTTTTATCTCAGAAGTTTAGTGAGTCACCCTATGCTAGTCAACCCACAATTCCCTAGGTCAGAAATCCTATAAAGAGAAACCACAATGTCAGTAACACATGCATATCATTTAAAAACAAACAAAAAATCATCTCATAGCAGAATGACATCCATAAAAAAGTAAACAGGGCATATGTATATATTACATTTTGTCTATATGTTTAATACATCCATTCATTATGAGTTCACATTGCATCCATTTCATATATATAGAAAACCAAAAAAAAGAGCATGAGTATAATATAGTACATGTATAAGCATGAACATCTATCAAATAAAGAAACATAAATTTCAAAACCATCCATGTGCACAAGAGTGAATCAATGTAAAAGACATCAATTGAAAACTATGGATAGTCCAGTACCAATCCTGGTTGTCGTCATAAATAAGTGTTAAATAAAGTGTCTGAGTACAATGGGCTCCATGAAGGAAGCTAAAGAGCAAAGTGTGCACACAAATGTGCAAATCTCCCCATGTAAGGGGGCAAGTCAAAAACCCTAAAGAAAATAAGTAGGTATCTCAAAGACCTCAAGGTCTACTCTAACCCATAAAGCCTCTAGGACTTCTTCTTTGCAGCCTCCTCGCACTATCTGCCATATTAAAATGTCTAGGAGTACCCTAAGAGTGGCCTTGTGAGGGGACTGGTGTGTGAATCCACAATGAGACTAACTCGGTGTCCTAGCTCAAGAGTGAGAAGGTATTGTTTGGCTAACCCAAATGCTAGCCATCTCTCATAGTACAAAACTCCCCCCCTCCACTATGTCAATCTTGCTCTACTAGGACATCATGTCTTAGCTAACATGATAAATAGGGGCAAAGATGTTGTGATGTATACCTACCATGGTAGGCCTATGCACATCAACTAAAAGGCCATCACTCATTGATCCCATAAATAGGAGTGAGGGTGTCTATAGATAAAGTGCAAATAAGTTCTCACCATGCTACTATTATGCTTGTAATGTCAAAAAGAAAAGGAAAAACCTTAGACTAGTGTTAGAGTGGAAGTGATGTAAGTTGTAAGTTACAAAAGTAAAGAAAGAGAGCAAAAGTATAATACTCATGAGGGTGTCTAGGCTATCATAGGGACAAATTTTCCTCATATCTTTCTCTATCAACACCACAAATAGGACAAGCTAGAGTGCAAGCATGGCCTCTTTTTTTTCCTCCTCATCTCCTAGGGCTATCTCCTCGTCCTTTGATGTTACCTCCTCCACTCCTCCCATAGAAATGTAGTCCTCAATGCACTCCTTGTATGTCTTATCATCCTCCATAATAATAAGAGGTCAGGCTCAACATGCTCCCTGATATCTTAGAACTAGTCCTCGAATTAGTCGTGTACTTGGAAAACCTAGAACAAGTGGAACCCATGGAAGTGTTCCTAATTATGAATCAATAAAATCCTGAACAAATTTGAAGCATGGAAGCATTGGGGGAAAATCCTCAAGGTACTCATTCCCAAGCTATTATAGAAATCATGTGATAGAGTGTCTCCACTAAGTTGTTCCTATTTGTTAAGGAGGTAACTCCTTAGCAATAGGCTCACACGTCTCTGTCTCTTGGCCACATCCCCTCCATCTCTATTTGGGGTCAACAATAAAATCCCCATTAGTTAAGGTAGTTATTGCTTGTGTAGACATGTCAAAGTGTCCAAGTCAATCCCATTTCATAGCTCTCTACAGTGTTAGGTCTAAGTAGGCATCACTTCCTAATAAGGTATAGTGTGCTCAAGGATCCATACCATGACAAGAGAGGGGTGGATAAAAGTAAGAGACCTCATCAAGAAATCACGTAGAGGTCTCGATAGACCAAGGCCAGTATGTTAGCTACCAACACATAAATTATGCCTCACTCTAGTTACTAGATGATTGATGCCCAACACCATCTAAGCATAAGAACCTTCTTGTCTCCCGACAAGTGGTGGCAATCAAGCCAATCAAGACCTTCCATAGTGGCAAATGGCAAGTGAAGGAATGGATCTAATTTAGATTCTAGGCTTATCACCAAGTCAAGTGTCCCCGTGATGGCTACCCATGCTAATCTCTCATGCTCTCTCTCTCTTAGGCATTGTAATTCATTACCCTCGAACAGGAATGCCAAGGATGCGGTAGACATAATAGAGAGTGATGGTCCACTCTCTGGAAATGGAAGGAAATTGGAAAGTGTTCTATCAATATCGAGTATGTGAGGATGTCGTAGCATACGGATGAATGATCGATATGTGTGCCACTCTAATTAAACTAGCTCACTAGAGAGTGGCATAGTCTACAATAGGCAACACCTCTAATGCATCCATATATTAGGCCTACTCATGAGTGACATTCCACTATATGTAGGTGTCCTACAAGTGAAAGGTGCTAAGTCATACCTTGGAAAGTTGTAAAAATTAGAAAATTCAAAAACTCATAAAAATCAAATAGAGCCATTAAAAAGATAATAAACCAGAGAAATTGATCAAATGTGACTTTAAAATTATCAATTTCCTCATCATTCCTACAAATGGATATGATTATAAGGGTCTCTTGAGTGACCTATAGGGTAGCTCGGGTGACCTAGTTCAAAGTGGTAGGGTTGTCAGGTGACCTACCCTGGTAAAAGCGGCAACCTAGGACATGCCTTGGTGAGCCTCAAAGGGCCCAAAAATAGTCAAAATCAAGCAAAAAGTAGAAAATTAAAAGCGTAAAAAGGTAAAAAGCATGAAAACTAGTTGTTTTCAACAATTTTTAAAAAGTACCACAATCATTTTCAACCAAACAAGCAAAAGTTAAATCTAGGGTTTAGAAAGAGGTGTTCTAATTTTTTGCACCTAGGGATCTGTAGAAGGTTGAAAGGCAGGCATAGTCTCAATCTCCTTGTCATTAGATTTTTGTCAGTTGCTCATTCATATGATTTTGTCACTATTTAACTCTTTTCCCTCTTTCTCTTCTTTTCTCTCTTCTCTCATCTTTATTGTTGCATGAAAAAGTGACTTTGTTTTGCTTTGTTTTACCTTTTTAGGATAGGTTTTTTATTTTGTATCATGTTTTTATTTCATCATTATTATAGGTCATCAAGGCAGAGTGAGGCGACACAAGTAAATTATGCATCAATGGTATGTCCTCTCATCTTTATTTCCCACTTTTAGCTAATCATTTATCAACATTTGCTCAAGTTGATTTGTCGATCCTTATTTTGTAAGCTACAAAGAAGTGACAAGGGAAAATGAAAAGTAGTATCTCTTAACCACACATCAAAGGTAATCCCTCTCAAAGTAGCCATCTAAAGAAAAATAGAAGCGAAGAGAAGATTATCGAGACACCCACCCTACCTATAGAAAGGATCAATATACCACCTCAGAATGAGAATAGAGGGAAGGACCCCCTTCACAATCCCTTACACTTAACTCTCTAGTGACCACTATCTAAAAGGAGTAGGTGACCTAACCCCATTATAGCCATTCTAACCATTATAAACAACCCCTCATCCCAGCTACTATGTTTCATCTTTACTTTCCAAATTATCATATTACACATGATTAACCAATTTATTTTGCAAGTTCAGATGCAGGACAATAACAAAGGTAAGTACAAGTAAGTGTGGGTAATGTTGGTGCTCAAAATTGAGGTTCTTCAAATCCCTAAAGCAAGGTAGTTCTTGAGTGTCAGGGGTGTCAAACTCAAGACAAGAACTTCCAACTTATGATCAAGATGAGGCAACACTAGACCACATTGATAAGGTGGGTAAAACCACCTTCTTCTTTTACCCCTACTAGACCAAGGGTATTCCCTAAGGTGTACAAGGATAAAACAATCAACAACATAAAATTAGACCTTGTAATAAACTATACCCATTGCACAGGAAACTCCAATTTTGTTGTCACTAAGAGCCTATATGTTGATTTGAAGACATAAGGAATCTACACCTTCATAAAGCAAGTACACAACCATGCAAATAGTCTAAAAATGATGCTCTAATAACCCCTAATGATGATGCATACATCTAGACATGGATGTAGGTAAAATAAATAATACAAATAAAATACAAAGACTAAGGTTTTGTTTTGGTGTGTTGATGGGATGGGGTTTAAACAAGCAGCAAATTGGTGCCTATATCCATTAAGGGCAGTAGAGTCTATAACTTCAACCAAAGAGGACACCAATGTATTCCAAGCAATGATACCTTAATCAAGATACCAACAAAGATTGTACCTAAGGGTTTAATGCATAAGCTAGGTGTTATCCATACAAACAAGTAGATAATGCAGAGCATCGACTCAAGAATACCTTAGTAATCCACAAGAAAACCTATAAACTTCATGTATTATATTGAAAAGACACCTTGCAAGAGGTTTACAAGGAATTTTATAGCCTTCCAGATGACAAAGTAATCAAACATAACACTCAAACTAGTAAATGTGGTTAAGGGATTTGTTAAATCACCAAAAGTTTACACAATGCTCATGGAGACATTTGAAAAGATTTTGAGTATACACTTTTAATTCATTATTTGAATATTACAATGCCCTATCATATCCTTTGAGAGAAAACCCAAGAGGGATTACACTAAAATTAGCCTAAAAGCCATCGCTAGAAGAAACCCTAGATATTTGAACTTATTTTCTTCTATTTTATGCTCTGTAACCAATTCCATCTCTTTCAAAATGAATGAGAAACAATACTATATACTTCATCCAACATCATAAAGAAAATTTGGAAGAAGGGGCTTGGTTTCCTACACATGAAATGTCACCCACACCTTCTTGCATCACATTCACAAGGATCACACTTTAAATCATGCTTATTGGATGAGGCACCCATGCTTTCATATAGAAATTTCATCATTGAAAGGTCGATTGTTGTTAGGAGGTGTATGGTATCAATCTTCCTTCTTATTGCGCCTCGAGGATGTCATTAATGGCAGTTCTGAGACTTGCAGGGGAGTGGTTGAGGTAGGTAGATTCGTTTGTGGAAGTTATAGAAATTTGACGTGGTGTAGAATATGGACATGATAGATTTTGTGGGAAACTCATGTAGAAGTGTATGTGAGAAGCAGATGGAGTGAATAAGGAAAGGAATTGGCATCTTGCAGACAAATCAAACTCCTACAAACAAGAGGAAGTAAGTGATTTGTGCAAGTGGAAGAAATGTAGGAAATGAAATAGGATGAGATGTGGGATCGCACGAGGGAGATCTAGTACCCTATTAGATTCCCACAAGGTGAAATGCAAGTGTTTTGGAAGGTGTGGAGGAATGTGGAGATATGGTGTGGATATAGAGATTGGAAGTAGATATGGGAGGGGCAGATGAGGTTTGTGAGTGAAGGGAAACTCTACAAGGGAATCAAGAAGGAAAGTGAGAAGGTAGTAGAGAATCAAATGTGGAAAATAAGAGGGTAACCAGAGGTGAATGTAGGGTCAGAGAGATGAAATCTAGAACCATGGAAGAGGTCCACAGATGGAAGAGGTAGTCAAAAAGAAAAGACTGGAACTCCATCAAAGATTTGTGGGGATATGGCCCAAAACTTTAGGGGATACTAGATAAGATGTAAAGGAGGAAGATCCAATGATTCGATGAATTTATATAAAAGGGAAATGGGAAGGAACAAAGAAACTTTGCAGAAAATTGGAGCAACATGGGATGTGGATGTAGGACGTGAAAAAGGAGGAAAGTTCGAGAGCACAATGGGAATCCACAAAAGGAAAAATGGAATGAAAATGGAAAAAATGAAGTTGGAAATGGGTTCTAGGGAGATTTGATGTGGAACATGACTTGGATCTAGGATGGAAGGTGAGCAAAACGCATGATGTATCTAGTCAGGATCTCACATCTAGTAGCAAGGATGAAACTTGCAAAACGCAGAAAATTCTAGAAAATGACAAGGAAACTTTCAAACTTAGATTTTTCTAGACCCTTTGGATTTTTAACAAATGAAAAAGGCATGGGGAAGGTAGAAGACCACTTCAACACAAAAATTTGATAAAGGAAAATGCATTTAAGATCTCTCAAATCATTTATCAGTGATGGATATAATGCTTCTAAGACAATAATGAGGTAGAAAACATGGGATTTTTATAGATTTTGGGCAGGTGACAACGCTGGCTCTAGTTGGGGATGTGTGCCTCTTGCAGGAATATAGAGGATCTAGTTATCTCTGGGTTGCAGACTAAAAGTGGGAAAGAACAAGGGAACAAACAAAACAAAGGGAAAAGAAAAGGGCAACAAAAAGACAAAACATGAACACAAAAGGAGGAAATATATATACATAGGCTCCAAAGAAAACCTTCAAACCACAGAGAAATATATCTTGAGGTGCTAACCATGGACTAGAAAGTGTATGAATTCTCCATCCAAACTCTCGAGGTAGAAAGTACCTTGAATGCACTTGTCTACAATTTGGTAAGGTCCAACCCATATCTCCATCCAAACTCTCGAGGTAGAAAGTACCTTGAATGCACTTGTCTACAATTTGGTAAGGTCCAACCCATAAGGCTTCAAATTTGCCATGTTTGCCCTTATCTACAGACCTTGCATTCCACATGAGGACTAAGTCACCCACTTGAAAGCTCCCATGAACTATGTCAAACAAATGCTTGGTCTTCTACTGTTGCAACAAATTTCTTTCATGTGTAATTCTTCTAGCTTCTTCAAGTTTAGTCAGCTTATGTATTCTTAAGGAAATGACATCATGCTCACTTCATTCAATTTGTTGCAGGACTTTGTATACTATTAATTTAAGACTAATTGACATCTTGGCTTCAATTACATAAACCAAATCAATGGGACTCCTACCAATAGCCTTCTTGAAAGTTCTTCTATCTACCCAGATAGAAAACTTAAGTTTATCATCTCACCTTTATTATTTGAATCTAACTTGTCATCTTGATGATGTTCATGATGCTTTTGTTACTAGATTCAACCTGACCATTCCCTTGTGGATGATAAGGGGAATTATGTGTCGAAGCTATTCCATACTTAGAGCATGTGTCAAGGAGATCATGGGATCTAAAATACATTGAATTATCCACAACTATCCTTGTGGGCACACCAAACCTTATGATGATATTGTTCGCTGGGAAGTCAATCATTACTTTTGATGTCACATTTCTGGTAGGTATTGCTTCCACCCATTTGGTGAAATAATTAATAGCTATAAGGATCCACTTGTATTCATTGCTAGATTTCTCAACAATATCCCCAATAAAGTTAAGGCCCTGCTGCTAATTGAGGGGGAGTGTACCTACAAATTTCATCTTGCCTACAAATCTTTGGCAAACATCACATTTTAAAAAAAATTGGCCACATCCTTGAATAGTGTAGACCACCGGTATCCTTCTCTAATTAATTTATGGATAGTAGTTTTTGATATGAAATGTCCTCCACAAAGTCCCTAATGACATTCATTTATAACTTTGACAGAATGCTCATAATTCAAACATTTTAGAAGCAATCCATCAAGGTTTCTCCACATAAGTTAGCCCTGCAAAAACACATACTTTTGGGCTGCCAACTTCAAGGTTCTCCTTTGATGATCATTCAATCTTGGAGGACAACTCAGGTTCTCTAGATAGAAAACATATTTATACCATGGATCATTAGAGGTTACCTGATGGACTTCTGTTGCATCTAAGTTTGCATCTTCCATTAGCTTAGAAAGGCCTTGACCCTTAACGAGCTGTGTAGTTTGCACCTCCATGTCATATTCTTGGATCTTGTTGATCCATCTGCACCTTTTTCTTGAAACTTCTTGCTGAGCAAAGATATCCCTCACAATAGTGTGAGGTACATATGCAATGATTTTTGCTCCTACAAGATAAGACTTGAAATTCTTGATAGCTTTAACAAGAGCGTAAGCTTGTTTTTCTATGATGGAATAGTTCAACTATGCATTGTATAATGATTTGCTAAAAAATAAATAGGTTTCTCAAATCCATTAACATTCTTTTGAAGCAGCACTACAGTAATGTTGTAGAAGGAAGCAAAGGAAAATAGTTGAATGAAAAGGCTTTGAATAGTCAAGGCCTACCAATACTAGTACCTTCTTGAGTTCATCCTTGATGTCCATGAAGGAGTTAGTTGACTCCTTATCCCAGCTAGCCGATTAGCCTTTCTTGGGCACTTTGGAGATATCATTTGATTTTTCAACAAATTTAGGAACAAACCTCTTAACAAAATTAATTTGTCCAAAGAAGGATTGCACTGCCTCAACTATTTTAGGTCGAGTAATAAGGTCTATTGCTTTGAATCTTTCTAGATCAATCCTTAAATCTCCCTTGGATACTATATGTGTAATGAGTTTTCCTTCTTCAACACCAAATATGCATTTCTTATGATTTAAGGGAATCCCATACTCTAAGCATCATTGGAAAATCTACTCTAGGTGTTTGCAATGGTCATTTCTATCCCTGGAATAAGTAGTCAAATCATCTTGATAGACAACCATGATTTCATTTATCAATCCTATGAAAACAACATCCATTGCCCTTTGGAAGGTGGCTTCAGCATTCTTGAGTTTGAAATGCATCCTTACATAAATAAATGTTCCCTAAGGGGTTGTGAAGGCTATCTTATGCTACTCAAACTCTTTAACCATTACTCGATTGTATCTAGAGAAGTCATCCATCATTAACAATAATTTAGACCTTCTGCAATAAATGATCCATACTAGGCAACATGTAGTTGTCTTTAAGGGATTTAATGCTCAAATTTTTGAAATCTACACAAAGCCTAATGTCTCCATTTTTCTTCCTCACTAAGATGAGATTAGACACCCATTATGAATGTTTTATTGCCATGATTATACCCACTTATTTCATCTTCATTAATTATGTTTGCATTCCAGGCGCCAGTGTAGGGAATGGGCCTTTATTTTTGCCTAAATGGTTGTGTGCTAGGCTCTAAGGAAATAGTGTGTTGGAATAGATCTTCCCTATAAGATTTCAACTCATCATACAACCATGCAAAACACCTCTTGAATTTTCTTAATAATGAAATCAACAATTGCTTGTATGCTGGTTTCAACTTCCTACCGATGTAAATCATCTTTGGGGCTAATTCAATTCCTATATTCATACCTTCTATGTCATTTTTGTTGATTGGTTTGTTCCTTGTCTTGTAACACCCAACACTATTAAAAATTCTTTCAAGTGCTACAAGACCTTTTGGAATGGTATTGTTCTTAAGTTGAATAAGCTCATTTCAAAACAAGGTCTCCTTTCCATCCTCCACCTCAACCATGGGATGCCAATCAATCAACTGACTTTCAAATCTACTTATGCAGTTCAAGAACTCATAGATCTGCTTGTCATCATTGAATACTTGCCAATTGTATATATTATCAAGAATGCTTGGTCTAGTGAGGACTTCCATGGTGTATGTGCAATGGAGTGAGATTAAAGAGGCATTAATCTTTGAAGACAAGATACCAAGTGCATATGCTATAACATTTTTAATTATTTGGCCACTTGATGTCAAAGGCACCAAACATCTCAATGGCATCCCATACAACATTCCTATACAGTTTTTTTTTATTTGGTTGCATATGAGCCTCTAATTTAAGATGCTACTAGCTCTAAATCACCATTCACACTTAAGCATTTAATTCCATACCTAGAAGCAACACTCAAACGAAGCAACAAATCCTTGTATTATGCTACATTATTAGTGCAGTCAAAGTTCAACTTGAATTTGAATTTGTAAGTGGTGTCATCTAGAGAAACTAAGACAACACATGCACCATTTCCTTCTTTCAAGCAAGATCCATCAAAATATATTTTCCATACATCATTTCTTGCAAGGAAAAGGGTTTTTGAGCAAGAGGTAGGATCAACACAATTGCCTACATCATCATCAATATATCCAATCACGTTCATAAGTTTAGTTTTTGCATAGTGCACCTCTTCCTTTGCTTTATTTGGGTCCACTATGGTATGCAACATTTTATTTTCTCTATGCAACTAGACCTATTTTCTATTGACCGGCATGGTGGCATAAGATAAAATCCATTTGTATGCTACCACCTATTAAGGCTGCCCACTTTCTTGATAATAGCATTCCCCACTTAGTTGGACAATCAACAATGGTTATGTACATTATGAAACATTTACCAAGGTATGCAACAAGTCACACTTCCACTCTATTGACAACTCCAATAACATTGACCTCCCTAGAGTCCATTGCATAGTATTTTCCATAAGACTTGGAAATTTTCAAACCTAGCTAATTCATGACTTCAAATGGCACAACATTACTTGAATCTCCAAAATCAAGCATGCAATCATGTACTGGCCACCCTTTTATCAGAAAGGTGGTGTCAAAAGGATAAACCATGGTTTGAATATTCACATGTACTATGCCAAGGTAAACTTCAGGTATTCCTTGGGCATTTACCGCAACAATTGCATCTCTGTAGAACCATCTTAAGGATTTGTATGGTTTTCAAATGTGGTTGATGCATTGATATATTGTAGGATCCTATCCTTATGTTCAAGGATTCTAGGCATTTCTCATACTTGCACAAGGATTTTCATTTGGCTTAAAGTAAGAGTCATGTCAATGAGCCAACACTTAGGCAACAGAGTGGACAAGGGCATAGTTGTTGCATGAGTATTAGGAATAAAAGACATTGTCTGACCACCAATAATGGTATCCTTATGACCATTGTTGTTTCCACTTTCCTTAGTTACATTTTCCCCTTCTTGTAAACTTTTCTTTACCCAACTAAGTATGATGTCTACTTGCACATCTATAGTTTTATTCTTTAGAACATACTTCTTTTGTATAGGGATCTTAGGCATAGGTGACCTCTTCTTTTGTGTTGGCCTCTTTGTAGCCTTAGTCACACTCTTTTTTTCACTATCTATCCTCTTTCTATCAATTTTCAACTTTTATTTTCATTTATCTATAAGTGTACATGATATCTCTGGTATGACTGCATATCTAGTTTCTTTTCCCACATTTACCTAGTTGCCTCTAAGTTGATACTCACTTTGCACATGAATGACATTTGCATTAGTAAGAGCTTTGATATCTTTAGTTGAAGGCTTTTCTCTTTTGTATATTTGTTGCATGAGTTCTTTAAGGTTTTTAAAGTCATGGCTTGGCATCTCATACTAGACTTGATAACTATCATGATCACATTGAAAGAATTCATCATCTTCATGGGCATCAAGTTGGTCCACATCAACATATTCATAATATTTAGGGGTACCATCTTCATTAGGGAATTCTTTCTCCTTAAAAAGTGTAATTGTAATATCACAATTTTATGAATCATGAGGCAAGTAGCATGCCTCACACCATAGTGAATCATCTTGGACATTTGCATGACCCTTCCTTAGTGGATCAGGAGTGTCTTTGTCTTGGTGCCTTGGATTTCCCTATCTAGCAACCATGTCTGTCATTATGACCTTGTCTTTTAGAGTAATTAGTATTTTAAGGCCTATTATGCAACCCTTGTCCTTCGTTGAAGTGTGTAGCAACATTGTTAGAAGGCAATCCCTTCTCATTTCTTGCAACCTTATAGGATAAATATTTCATTTCTCCCATCATATTATCAAGTTTTCTTCAATTATGAGAGTTTTTCTTGTAGTACCAACATCTGGCCTTAAAATCTTGACATCGGCTCTTTTGACATGCTTTCCATATGCTCTGATATTGATTTCTATCTTGATTGCCATGATGTAAGCCTCTCTTAGGGTTTGAGGGTTTTTGCCATCAAGGAACTATCCTATTTTAGAATCAAGTGCTCCATAATACAGAACAAAACACATTGATTCATTTGATCTCAAATTGGGAGGTACCTTCCTCATGGTCATAAAATGTTGAATTTTGCAACAATCTCATTCACGCCCTTCTTGACAGATATTAATTCATCAATTGCAAACTTTTGATTAATCCTATCTCCATATTGCAGTCTAAAACCCTCATAAAGTCCTCTTGTAAGTCTATATTTTTGTCTAGAAGACTTCTATACCATTCTTTGGCACTCTCTTCTAATGACTAAACAAACAACTTCATGACATCCTCATATTTGATTTCATATTCATCAGTTACATTGATGAAGCATCTTAAGTGTTCTTCTCCAATGACAACATTATTACCTTGGAACTTAGCTATCTTTCTCTTAATCTCAATGGGTATCTAATTTAGATAATTAGGAATACCATAGAATCCCAATTGTCTATACCTATCTATTCATAATGGCTATCTTGGTGGTGGATGTCTTTGAGCTCATCTATTATGATGGGCTATAACATTTGGTTGGTCGTGTTGTTGTTGGTTAGGTTGTTGATTTGCTATTGGATGATCAGGAATATTATAATGCTAAGGTTCATTTTGACATTGGGCATTTTGGGCAAGTTGATCTTGTTGCAAATCTATTCGAGCTTGAAGCTCTAGTTGCCTTTGAATAAGTTGATCAAGTAAATGTAACATTTGGTCAATCTCTATTTCCCTAAGCTCATTTTCAGGTAGTGTAGCTGCATTAACATCATGGAATGCAGTGTCTTGATTAGTTTCAATTCTATGTGCGGATGTTGGGGAGTTGGGGTGTGAGGTTACCCTTGAGGTTCTCACATGTGGAGGGGTGGATACATTCATGTCTTCAACATGTGCTTGTATTTATATTTCTCCCCCATAGATTTATACTATCACTTGGCATACTAGATTCATGTCTTTGGTTTCTTCTACCAGTCCTAATCATTCTATCACTTAAATCATCTAAACTATACAGGTATTGATCCCTCAAATCAAACATACTTTCTCTAGTAGAAGGACCAACATAATCTTTTTAAGAAGAAAGTCTAGTAGACATATCTTTATTTCTAGCTTTCTAGGCAATATGCTATGTTCTAGCTTGTGTTGCCACTCGTTCAGTTTCTTGGGAATCCTTTTGACATCTTCCTCTTTCTATGTTTACTTCTTTACCTTGATTTTTGAAAGGGTCCAGCTTGAACAAAGTTCCCACTCTTCACCTAGGAAGAGAAAACTATCTTTATCAACATAAATGTTGAGGATGGTGACCAAGAACTTAATACTATCCTTGGAACCATTTCCAATTTTGTTGGTGCTCAAAGTTGAGGTTCCTCAAATCCCTAAAGCAAGGTATTTCTTGAGTGCTAGGGATGTCAAACTCGAGAAAAAGACTTCCAACTTATGATCAAGATGAGGCAACAATGGACCACATTGATAATGTGGGTAAGACCTTCTTCTTTTAGCCTTTTCTAGACTGAAGGGGTATCCCCTAAGGTGTATAAGGACAAAATAGTCAACATAAAATTAGACCTTGTAACAAACCTTACCCATTGCATAGAAAACTCCAATTTTGTTGTCACTAAGCACTTGTATGCTATTTTGAAGACACGAGGATGTCACACCTTCATAAATAAGATACACAACAATGTAGATAGTCTAAAACTGATGCTCTGATAGCCCTTAATTTTGACGCATGCATCTAAACATGGATGTGGGTAAAATAAATAATACAAATAAAATATAAAGACTAAGGCTTTTTTTGGCGTGTTGATGGGATGGGATATCCAGTGAAGGTAGCAGAATCTAGTAAGGGTAGCAAAATCTAGATCTTCTACCAAAGGGGACACTAATGTAATCCAAGCAGTGGTACCTTAATCAAGACACCAACAAAGAATGTACCTAAGGGTTTAATGCAAAAGCTAGGCTCTATGCATACAAACAAGAAGATAGATAAAATTATAGAACATCAACTCAATCATAACTTAGTAATCCATAAGCAAACCAATAAACTTCCTATATTATATTGAAAATATGCCCTGTAAAATATTTACAAGGACTTTTATAGCATTCCAGATGACAAACTAATCAAACATAACACTCAAACTAGAAAAATTGGTTAAGGGATTTGCTAAATCACTAAAAGTTTACACAATGCTCATGGAGACATTTGAAAAGATGTTGAATATGCACTTTTAATTCATTATTTGAATATTACAATGCCCTATCATATCCTTTGAGAGAAAACCCAAGAGGGATTACAATAGAACTGCCCTAAAAGTCATCATTGGAAGAAACCCTATATATTTAAATTTGTTTTCTTCTATTTCTACTCTGTTACCAGTTCCATCTCTTTCAAAATGAATGAGAAACAACACTATATACTTCATCTAGCATCATAGAGAAGCTTTTGAAGAAGGGGCTTGGTTGCCTACACATAAAATGGTCACTCACACTTTCTTGCATCATATTCACATGGATCACATATGAAATAATACTTATTTGGATGAGTCACCCATGCTTGTGTGCAAAAATTTCATTATTGAGGGCTATCAGGAGGCATATTGGATCTATCTTCCTTCTTATCATGCCTTGAGAAGGTTATTAATGGCAATTCTGAGATTTGCAAGGGAGTGATTGAGGTAGGTGGAGTCATTTGATGAAGTTACAAAAAGTCAATGTGGTGCGAGATATGGACATGAAAAAATTTGTGGGATACTCATGAAGAAGTGTGTGTGAGAAGTGGATGGAGTGAATAGGGGAAGGAATTGGCATCCTGCATGCAATTGGATTCCTACAAATAGAAGGAAGTAAGTGATTTGTGCAAGTGGAAGAAATGTAATAAAACCAATAGGATGGGATGTGGGATTGCATGACAGAGATCTAGTACCCTATCAAATTCCTGCAAGGAGAAATGCAAGTATTTTGGAAGGCGTGGATATGGTGTGAATCTAGAGATTAGAAGTGGATATGGGAGGGGCGAACAAGGTCTAAGAATAAAAGGAAACTTCACAAGGAATCAAGAAGGAGAGCAAGAAAGCAGTAGAGAACTAGATGTAGAAGATAAGAGGGGAATCAAAGGTGAACGTAGGGTCGAAGAGATGAAGTTCAGAACCATGGTGGAGATCCACAGATGGAAGAGGTAGTCAAAAAGAAAAGAATGGAAGTCCATCAAATATTTGTGGGGATATGGCACAAAACTACAAGGGGATACCTGATAAGATACACAGGAGGAAGAAATTATGATTAAACAAATTTATGAAAAAGGGAAATGTGAAGGAACAAAGAAACTTTATGAAAGATTGGAGTAGGATGGGGTGTGGATGTAGGATGTAGAAAAGGAGGAAAGCTCGCGAGCATGACAAGAATCCTCAAAAGGGAAAATGGAATGAAAAAGGAAAAAAATGATGAGAAATGGATTTCATGGAGATTCAGCGTCGAACAAGACATGGATGTAGGATGGAAGGTGACTAGAATACATGTTCTATCCAATTAGAAACTCACATCTAGTAGCAGGAATTAAACCCGCAAATCATAGAAAATCCCAGAAAATGACAAGGAAATTGTAGACACCTAAAATTAACACCTTATCAATCCTGACCACTTCTATAATTGATCATTAATATTTGATCAATTATCGCATTTTCGACATTTATATTAATTAAATAATATTTTATTATTTACTTAATATTTTCTCAATATTTTCATCATCCCATTCCATCACCAAAAATCATTATTCCCTCCAATCCAACCTTAGATAAATAATTACTTGATATTTATTTACCTAAGGCCATGTCCCTATTTCCTCCTCAAATTAAATAAACGTTTATATTTATTTAAATTAGGATTTTGTCTACTTTTTCTTAAATCCCCTAATCTCCATTTGTCCTCTAATCATGTGCACATGGATTAGACCATCTTAAACTCCTACGAGGATCCACTTGTCATACCATGTGCATGCATGTACATGACAAGTGGTACTCCAAGCTATGGCCAAATCTTCTATTCCCTTATTCTTCAAATTTAAAATTTGGCTTGTCCTTATACCTTACAATTTAAAATTTGAGAAAAATCCAAGCCATACATTTTCATTAATTCCTCCAAAGTACCCTAGCTATTCCTTTCATCCTAGTCATCCACTCTTTCCAAAATCAATCCTCCACCATTGATTTTCCTATGATCATGGAACTTGCTCTTTCAACCAATCCCCATTAGCCATTTGTCCATTCCTCCTTGCTTGAGAGATCTCATTCATTTTGAGCCCTTGATCTTCACTTTCAATCCCGACCCTCCATTTTGGCCTCCAAAAATCTATAAATTGGAGGTGCCTCTAGTCATTTTACAACACACTTTGAATGCAACATTATGATGCTACTTTGAGTGCTCACATATAAGCAATTATCAATCAATTATCAAGGGCACAACCACTTATACTAGTGTAACAAGGGAGTTCTAACTTGTATATTCTATATGCATTTGTTTAATTTGAATTCTCTTAGCCTAATCTTGAGTGTTTGTAGTTGATTGTGATTAGGTGGTTTAACTTGTTTAGGTCACTATTTCTGAGTCACTTTCCCTTGCACACATTTATGGCACACTCGGTGGGACCCACATCCCTAGTTACTAATCTTTTTGTGGTGTTTCTAAGTGTTTATGACATGCAAGGTGTAGTTTGATGGCTTTATTCCTAGTTCGACGATTTCATTCTATGGTTTGGTGGTTTCATCCCACACTTTGCAAACGTGTTTTTGGCATTTTTAACATTTTAAGCATTATGTTTTCTGATAGGTGGTTATTTTTATAGGGTGTCATGTTGCTGAAATTTTCCTAACCCGTCTAATTTGTGTAGGTATAACACCTTTTCTTGTAGGATTAGGTCATTTATGTCATTCGACGGTTTTGTTACTGGTTTGGTGGTCTCATCTTGTATTTCAGCAGTTCTGTGGGGTGACCGTGGTGGATCGAGATAGGATTTAAAAGAAAAATAATAGTTTTTGGCTAACATTTGCTCTCAATCTTCTATTAGAAATCAATTTTGCAAGGGTAGATGCTGCCGAAATCACCACTCACACTTTGTATCACATCAAGAAAAGACTAACATTATTTTCTCTGCAGGACTTGTTATTCAACAGTTCTATCCTTGGTTCAACAACTCTATCTTGCGTATCGGTGGCTCTATGAAGGTATAAATTTGTTTTAGTTTTGTTTCAACGTATCCATCTATATAACAACGATTTTGTCCTGTATTTTAGCGGTTATGTCCTATTTTTAGATTTTCATAGTGTTTGCTTGAGTGTAATGGACTAACTTGCTTTCTTGGTTATTGTGATCACCCTAACATTTGTCTAGTAGCTTTTATTCGTAATTCAAAGACTAAAAAAACATCAAACTACTAACAATAGTCCTTGTAGCCCCGCTTGCTAAAGAACTTTATTTATCACTAGATTTAGTTGCACTAACTTAACTTAGAGGTTAATTAACTTGTTTGCTTTGTCTTGGGATTGTGAGAATGTATGCTTGTCCCTTGCACCTTTTGGTGATCTTGGGCATCAAAAGTTCTTCACTTTCCCCTTTGTTTTTGTTTAATCCTAGGGGTGTTAGGACACATATGCTCTCTCCTTGCACTTCATGTGATCTTGCAGATCAAAAGTGCCTAACATTCCTTCCTTTTAGGAGGCCTATCTAGGGATTTCATCACCCTAGAGGATGACCTCAACCACATGTTCCAGCAAGGTATACAAAGGGGGGGTGAAAGTTGTACCTCAAAAACGAGCCATCGTCGTGTCTGGCGAAGCCCTGAGACCTTCAATTCATCGAGACTTGTGAGGTGATGAGACTAGGAGAGCCCCTCCTAGTTTCATGCATGCAAACAAGCCCCTAGTTCATGGATTTAGGCCTCATGTACCCTTGTGGAATATTGAGGATATCCCTAGAAGCCCTATATAATCATAGTTTAAGACCATCAATTGTTATCTCCTTACGGTACGTGGGATGTGAAAAGCCTTTAAATATCACCCATTCATACCTCCAAGTAATTGAGATAGAGCTCACTTTAGGCAAGGCTTTGGCCTCCAAGGTAAGGAGTGTATAGGTGGTACATGACCTTGCATTCCCTAGCTATCCTTCCGTTGGTAGATGGTATTAAGTGAAAGTTGATGGGCCAGAGGAGATAACACACCCACTTGAATAATAATAGGATTGTTCATGTACGTGGAGTGTCTTCATGTGATATACCAATATATGCATTCATCCTAAAATCCCTTAAAGTCCAAATAAAGTGCTTATTGTGTGAAATTGCCTGAAAACATTTAATTATCACTTTTGCCAAAGTTTCACCCAGTTCAGTGTATCTGTCACCTACTTCAGCGATTGCACTCTATCGAACCAAAACATAGTTCTTGTCAAACACAATCCTTGTCAAAACATAACATAGTCATCAAAAATCTATCAAACTCTTGTTCAGCGTATCCTTCATCTTCTTCGACAGTTGTGCTATGTCAAAACAAAAATAATATCTATCAGACTAAAACATAGTTTCTCTTAAGATGCAGTCCGAGACCCAAACCACTCAGTTTAGCGGCCCTATTCCTATTTTAGTGGCCCTATTCTGTCATTCAACATTTCTATTTGAAACTTTGAGTAGTCACTCAAAGTCTGTCAAACTCCCATTCAATGCATCCATTTGGGTTTTAGTAGTTTTGTTGTCTTTAGTGGCCTTGTTATCATGTGTCACCCCGATCAAAATTTGGTCAAACCTCCATTTAGTGGCCCTATCTCAGTTTCAACGGTTCCTCTCTATGTTTCAGTGGTTGTGTTCCCTGAGTTAAAATAGCAGAGTACACCTCAACTTTAGAATCATTTGTTATTCCTGACACACATCTGACATCAAACATCACCTTCAAACCTATTGCAACCATAACATGTAAAACTCCACTCTACCCACAAACATTCATCCACATACCTTTATCTCAAATCTAAGACAAACATACAGCTAATACACCTCTTACATCCATACAAGCTATTATATACTCATTTAGCATCTCGTAATCATACATTTGTATTTCAAACTAGACAATCAAAGACCTTAATCCTACACGACACTTTCTTGAGAACTTTTCCTATCTCAAGATTGTAATCCATTTAAGTTTTGTCTTAAGCCAAAGACATAGCTTTAATCCATCTTCTTGCTTGGGAACTTAGCCCATCCTAAGTAATAAAATCAACCTTGTCCAACCCAAACAAGGTCTTGATATATAGTTCGAGATGTAAATATCCTTATATCATAAACATCCACATTTGAACATCAACATAAACGTCCTTTGAATTGAGATAATACCCATAATCCATTTAATAACATCACATCACACTATTCATTTCATGTCCCCCATCACGCAATCACAAACTAAAAAACAAATGGATTCCTAAACTAAATATAACTCTGCATGGAGTGGCCACCTTGAAATCCAAATAGCCCCTGCTTCACCCCATGGGTCTTCGATAAGTGATGTCAAAAGCTTTGTCAACCAACCTGAGGTAGGAGAAGCCTCTAACCCTGCCACTCAACAATATTCACCAAGATTCATAGATTTTCTTAATGATAAAATACTACATGATAAATTCAATGACTTCATTAAGAACCACAAGGACTAATTCCATGAGCAACTCATCAATGAAGGAGCTAAACTTCGCCAACATTTCAACCATGACAAATTAAGGACACTCTTGCATAGCACACCGCCATCTCCCATATCTGACAACCCATGGGCTCACATGCTCAATACAAACAATCCCACATACACCATCCATCAACAACTTGGGGGTGACATACCTCCTCCTACCAATCACACCTCGTCCTGTTTACCTCAACATCCACTTGATCAACCACCTTCTCCGGATCCCACATCCAAGCAATATGTGCCTAAACTTTTGAATTTCTATCAAATGACACTCACCAATATGACAACCATTCCACAAATTTTGCCTCCTCTCTCCATCCCCCAAAGAGAAATAACTACTCAATCCATGTTCCCACCAAACACTTCTCATCAACCCTTCCTGCAACATCAATCTCCTCCCATCATCCCTTGACAAGTTATGCGCCACCAACGTACTCACAACCCTCTTCCTATCAACAATAAAAACATTCCTCCACTACCCTCCCAAACTATCAACACCCACCAAACACATCACACCTCCATGTCATCAACCAAACCTATGAACCTCCAAATTATTCACAATAAGTAGCACCCCAGTCATCATTCCAAACATACAATCCACATCCACAAAACACCTTGCCTCTACCACTCCAAGGCTACGCTATGCCAAATCATCCTCTTGCTACTCCTTTCGATCAAGAGTGGCAAGAGATGAAAAATGCCCTTAAAAACTTATAAATAGCGACACAAAATAAATATTACAAGTTTGAATACTTATGTCCCTATCCCTTTGATAGATCAATGACAATGATTCCCTTCCCTTGACATTTTGAGATCCCAAAATTTGACAAGTACAAAGAGAAGGGAGACCCCTGTGATCATGTCAAAGAATTCTTCATGGCGTATCAATAGGTTTCATAAGATGATCAATATTTACTCTGCCTTTTCCCATGAAGCTTGGGTGGACAAGCCTTGGAGTGGTTTATACATCTACCCCATGGTTTTATTTCATCCTTTGTTGATTTATCCAAAAAAAAATTTGCTTACTTTTCCTACAACATTGAGCATGAACTCACTATGTTAGACCTTTGTAATGCTCGTGTAGTCATTATAGGAGGGTTCACAGAATGAACTGTCTGGACCGTGCAACAAGAGTAAACACAACGAAAACAACTCAAAGAAATGGATCAAATGTAGATTTAGTCATTCAATATATCATAGAATTCAAATACAATCTGGTCGGCAACATGCAGGCTTACAATTAGGGCTCACAGGCCTGATTACATACATGCGCATGATAAAGCTTTGAAGCTCCTTCACACAAATTTAAACTATCAGATCTTTCTTATGTGAATAGCTGCTTTCCTAAGGATCTAATGCATCAATATATATATCATTTCTGGATCACTAGATTCCTTTGTGTCAGCTAAGGAAAATCACAAACTCTAATGAAGAGTTGTAACATGTTCACAGATAGGTTGGACCTAAATGCATGGAACACTTCCTCAAATGAATGGAACAAATGTGTGGACCTTCGGGGAAGGTTGGCCACAAACCAAGGATCATTGAATGATGTGTCATTAGGATCTACAAGTCAAGGAATGATCTGCAAGCCTTCTCCTTTAGCTGATTGTTCATGACTGTTAGAAAGCTCTGCACTGAGAAAATAGAGGATCTTCTGATAGTGATAACTTTATGGTGACTGATCCAATTGCTCTAAATTCTTGATATGATGTAGATGAATGAATGTAGATGCTAAATCCAGATCCGCAAGATGTGAAATGCCAAGACCGAACCACAAGCTAAAATTGCTTCTAACTGAACTAGAAAATGAAAAGAAACAAACTGAACTGCAAACAAACTGAAATGCAAATGTTTTTGGTCGATGCAAGATTGCTCTTGAACTAGGTATGCTCCTACATTAGACATCCGGGGTTATTGAAAAAGTGAGTCCCTCACTTTGATCGGGCTAGGGGAGAACCAAGACAGTCCACCTCAGCCTGAGAAATCCATGATGAATCTTCTTTCGGTTTACCTTTCCACTTCATAAGATATTCTTTATATTGTCTCCCTCTAGTGTTGCATCCAACTCTGTTGTCTAAGATGTCTTCAATCTATTTCGGTGCTTGTTGTGGTAACTACTTCTTCAAGTCTTCTTCCATGCTATCATTGAACTCTGCTTCATGATACTGATATAAGTCTGTAATGTTGAAAATAGGTGATATACCTAATGTCTCCGGTAATTCTACTTCATATGCATTTCCTGAATCAAATTTTATGAGTATCTTACAAGGTCCAAACTTCTTCATCTTTAACTTGTTATATGTCCCAACTGGAAATCTTTCTTTTTTCAAGTATACCATTACTTCATCTCCAACTTCAAATTCCTTATGTCTTCTCTTCTCATCAGCATTCTCTTTGTACTTACTGTTCATATCCTCCAAATGCTTCTTCACCTGATTATGCACTGTCTTCATATGATCTGCAAATTCTTCTGCTTCTGCACTTCTCTTTTCCTCTATACCAATGTTCCTCAATCTTGCAACTCCTCTAGGATTTACTCCGGTCACAATCTCAAAAGGTGTTCTTTGGGTACTCCTATTTACTGAGTTATTGTATGCAAACTCTACTTGTGAAAGAGTCAAATCCCAACTTTCATTCTTTTCTTTGACCAAACATCTCAACAAGTTTCCCAAACTCCTATTCACCACCTCTGTGTGTCCATCTGCCTGTGGATGAAAAGTTGAACTGAACTTCAAATCCATCTTCATCTTCTTCCAAAGTGTCCTCCAAAAATATCCAACAAACTTTGTATCTTTGTCTAAAACTATACTCTTAGGTAATCCATGCAATCTCAGAATCTCCTTGAAAAATAGGTCAACTACATGTACTACATCAGTTGTCTTCTTACAAGGTATGAAATGAGCCATCTTTGAAAATTTGTCAACCACTACAAATATTGAATCATGTCCTCTTTGTTTCTTAGGCAATCCCATTACAAAATCCATGCTTATGTCTTCCCAAGGTCTCTCCGGTACTATCAAAGGTTTATACAATCCAGTATTCTGACTACTCCCTTTTGCAACTTGAAAAACTCTACAAATTTGCACAAATCTCCAAACATCCTTATGTATCTGAGGCCAAAAGTAATTTTTACTTACCAAAGCCAATGTCTTATTAATGCCAAAATGTCTTGCTAATCCATCACTGTGTTTCTTCTTGATCAAATTGTCTCTCATTGAACTTCTAGGTATGCATAACTGACTTCCTTTGAACAACATATCTTCTTGAATGAAATAGTCTAACCACTTACTCCTATCTGTCACAACAAGTTCTTTACATGCTTTCCAAGGTTCTGCAAAATTAATGTCTCCCTCGTACATGTTCTTCAATTCATCAAAACCCAACACTTCAACTCTCATCTCATGTCAACAAATTTCTTCTTCTACTCAATGCATCAACAAATTTGTTTGATTTTCCACTCTTATGCTTCAACCAAAAAGTATAACTCTGCATGAACTCTACCCATCTCATATGTCTTTGATTCAACTTACCTTGACTATTCAAATATTACAAAGCTTGATGATCTGTATACAACACAAACTCCTTAGGCAACAAGTAATGTCTCCACTTCTTCAAGGCTTGAATTATGGCATAGAACTCTTGATCATAAACTAAATATCTCTTCCTTGCATCATTCAACTTCTCACTAAAATAAGCTACAAGTCTACCTTCTTGACTTAGTACTGCTCCAATCACATTTCTACTTGCATCACAATCAACTTGAAATACCTTATTGAAATTTGGTAATGCCAAAATAGGTTGCTCTGTCACTTTCTAGTTCAACAACTTAAAACTCTTATCTGCTCCAAATGTCCACTTAAAGTCTTTTCTGTCACCTCTCATTGTCTCTGTCATAGGGTTACAAACTGAACTAAAATTTCTGATGAACTTCCAGGAGAAACTAGCCAATCCATGAAATGATCTAACCCTCTCCAATGCTCTTGGATGTAGGCCATTCAACAATTGCTCTTACTTTCTCAGGGTCCATCTTCAATCCTTCCACAAAAATCACAAATCCCAAATATACTAGTTCTTCCTTCTTGAAACTACACTTCTTAATGTTTATCAGCAATTTCTCTTCTCTTAGTCTCTGCAAATCTCTAATATGCCACAAATGTTCTTATTTTGTCTTACTGAAAATTAGAATATCATCCAAGTATACAATAACAAACTTACCCACTAATTTCTTCAAGACTTCATTCATCAATCTCATGAAAGTACTTGGTGCATTTGTCAACCCAAAAGGCATCACTAACCACTCATACAATCCTTCATTTGTCTTAAAAGCAGTCTTCCATTCATCACCTTCTCTGATTCTAATATGATGGTATCCACTCTTCAAATCTATTTTTGTGAAATATCTTGCTCCACTCAAACATTCCATGATATCATCCATCCTAGGTAAAGGAAATCTATTCTTAACTGTGATTTTGTTTATTGCTCTGGAATCAATACACATTCTCCATGTTCTCTATCTTTCTTAGGTGCTAACATTGCATGTATTGCACAAGGACTCAAGCTTTCTTTGATCAAACATTTCCTCAACAACTCTTGTATCTGTCTATTCAATTCTTCATTCTCTGTCGGTGTCATCCAGTGTGCTGCTTTATTAGGTAAACTTGCTCCCAGCATAAGATCCATGTGATGACTAATACTCCTTATAGGTGGTAATCCTTCAGGCACATTATCTGATATGATGTCTTCATACTCTATCAACAACTCTCTTATCTCCTCCGGTTCAGTCTCTTTCTTCAAAGTTTTAGGCTTTTTAGGAATCAAGGCATAACACATACTTTCCTATTTCAAACCATCCAAAAATTTCCTTCCATATACCAAACATTTTCTAGCATTTCCACATACCACATCTTTAGGATCAACCTCCAAAGGAATCAAAGTAATTCTCTTTCCATTTGCTGTTATAGTGTATGTATTCTTTCTCCCATCATGTATAGCTTTTCTATCATACTGCCAAGGTCTACCCAACAAGATATGACAAACATCCATAGGCATAATATCACACAAGACTTCATCCTAATAAGATCCAATATGAAATTTCACCAAACATTGTTCCCTCACCAATACCTTATGATCATCCTAAATCCATGCTATCTGATAGGGCTTAGGGTGTTTCAATCTTTCCAACTTTAGTTTAGTCACCATCTCCTCTGAAACTAGGTTATCTGAACTACCACTATCAATTACAACTTTACAACACTTACCTCCTGATTTGCATCTAGTTCTAAACAAGCTTTTCCTCTGCAGTGGTTCCTCATTTGTCTCTACTTGAAATAGTGCTCTCCTCATCACCAATGATTCTCCTTTCTCTGTTTACCAATAGAACGGGGGTCATCTAGTTCAACAGGTTCTTCTTCAACACATGATGCTCTTCCACTATTTTTTGTCCTCTTACTTGTACTACCCTGATTACATTCAAATGCTCCATGTCCTTCACCTCCACACTTCAAACAAGTACCTCTGAATGTCTTCTTATCAAATCCTCTTCCTTCTCTTCTGTATCCTTCATTCTGGTATGAATTATAGTTGCCTCTGGGATGAAAATTTCTGTCATTTCTCTGGTAAGCATTATTATCTCTGTCATCCTTCTTAACTAGGCTGTCAAACTTATTCTACTCCGGATATGATTTGTCTCCTCTAGAATAAGTCCTACCTCTCTAAAATTTACCTCCTCTGCCTCTCTATCTCTGATCATGTCTCTTATTCAACTTCTCTTCATCTTTCAAGGCAAACTGATATGCTTCTTCCAAGGATGTCATCCTCACCAAGCTTAGCTCTTCTTGAATGTTCAATCTCAGTCCATTGATGTATCTATCCACTTTCTCCTTGTTAGCTTCACTATGTCATGTTCTTATGATCATTTTATGAAATTCTTCAGTGCACTCCTTCACAGATTTCTCCTTTTGTCTCAGGTTTTGCAATCTCTTCAACAATTCCAACTCATAGTCAGTAGGTAAAAATTGATTCTTCAACTTTGTCACCATCCTATCCCATTTTGTAATCTTTTCCTTCCCTCTTCTATTTCTTTCCAACTGAACTTGTTTCCACCATATAGTAGCATGTCCCTTCAACCTTGTATTTGCAAATTTCACCTTCTCCGGATCTTCAATTTCCTCATATTCAAAGTATTCTTCCATGTCATTTATCCAGTCAATCAATTCTTCAGGGTTCAAATTACCAGTATAATTTAGCACATCAACTCTAGGTCTCTTTTCAATCTTTGAAATAGCTCACAACATCTTTACCTGATCTAATTCTTCTTCTTCATGACCTTCTAGGGTTTCACCAGTTTGTTCAATAGATTGAAATTCTTCTTCATCATCACTTTCAACATTAGGTCTTGGTGTCAATCCTCTTCGCCATCTTCTTCAACAACATCCAAATGAATTTGCATTGTTCTCATCAATTCCATCATCTCATCCATTCTATTAGCCATTTTACCAATAGGAGGAACTCTTTGAGGCGACATCTTCCTAGGATCAAGTGCAAACTACCTCAAATTTGATGATCGAGCAACAAGCAATAATTGTGTCTCTATCGGTGATCGGTTGCGCACAAGTAACTTGCCTCAGATCAATGATCTGCTTACAACAAGATCTTATGGAATCCACTTTGCCAAATCGCTCCAAAGAATCAAACTTTAGCTCTGATACCACTTAGTGCAGTCACGATAGGAGGGTTCACAGAATGAATTGTTCGGCCCATGCAACAAGAGTAAACACAATGGAAACAACTCAAAGGAACAAATGTAGATTCAGTCATTCAGTATATCATAGAATTCAAATACAATGTGGCCGGCAACATGCGGGCTTACAATTAGGGCTTATAGGCTGGATTACATACATGCGCAAGATAAAGCTTTGAAGATCCTTCGCACAAATCTAAACTATCAAATCTTTCTTATGTGAATAGATGCTTTCCTAAGGATCTAATACATCAATATATATCATTTTTGGATCACTTGATTCCTCCGTGTCAACCAAGGAAGATCACAAAATCTAATGAAGAGCTGTAACATGTTCACAGATAGGTCAAACCTAAATGCATAGAACACTTCCTCAAATGAATGGAACAAACGTGCGGACCTTCGAGGAAGGTTGGCCATGAACCAAGGATCATTGAATGATGTGTCATTAGGATCTGTAAGTCAAGGAAAAATCTACAAGCCTTCTCCTTTAGCTGATTGTTCATGACTTTTAGAAAGATCTGCACTGAGAAAACAAAGGATCTTCTGATAGCGATAACTTTCCAATGACCGATCCAATTGCTCTGAATTCTTGATATGATGTAGATGAATGAATGTAGATGATAAATCTAGATCCACAATATGTGAAATGCCAAGACCAGACCACAAGCTAAAACTGCTTCTGACTAAACTGCCTGAACTGAACTGGAAAATGAAAAGAAACAAATTGAACTACAAACAAATTGAAATGCAAATATTTTTGGTTGATACAAGATTGCTCTTGAACCAGGGATGCTCCTGCATCAAATTCCAAATAATGTAATGGGGAAATTTTTACAACATACTTGCAAAGGTGGATATCTCTTGCTAGCCACCTCCCTTGGACCATGCCTGAAAAGCAACTTGTAAACATCTTCATCCAAAATTTCGTAAGGAAGCTAAGGTCGCAGAACAACTTCCTACACTAATCTTGAGGGGAGAGATATGCAAAACTTTTTAGATTTTTACAACAGTTACAAAAATAAACACAAATAATAATCATACCACAACACAATAATTACGTGGGGAAACCCTTTTGGGAGAAAAACCCCACACTCCAAAGCCACCAAAAATATATTATTCAGGAATCAAGAAGATTACAATATACTTGGAGAGAAAGCTTTCATAGGTGTATAACCAACCAGAGATCCAAAGGGAACTTAACATCTTAAAGACTCTTACACATAACCTCCATCTCAAGCTCCTGATATATAGGAGATACAATATAGTAAACTGCCAACGGTAATTACAAAACCATGAGCCAAAACCACCCAAAAGTGGTGCCCAAATTATCTCCAATCAAAGATGTCTTGTGATGTTCCAAATCACACAGCAACACATGTAACTCTCCCCATTATAGCTCTTTTAAGTGTCCAACACGTTTTCACATTTCCCAAAACAAGAGGTCCAACTTCCGGAGGCCATAACTTTTGATCTAGGTGTCTGATTAATGAACCGTTTGATGTTTTAGAAAGCTCGTGAAGAGATCTATCAACCTATAACTAGATTCTCTAGTTATGAAAAATTTTGAGGTGTTTATGAACCTCTTAGTGCCTCAAATATGAGTTCATAACTTTTTTCAGGAGTTTCAAAAAACATAAACTTTAATATCTTGCAATCCAGGTAAGATCTTGAGTCGAAACTAACCCGAGGTGTTTACTTCATAGTTCCACACCTTGTGGGAAAATTTTAGGTCCATTAGAGCTCAAATGTAGAGTTACTAAAAATAGTAAGCCCTGTCATTTTTAGCCCTTTTGGAAACTTTGAAAGTTCTAAACCATTTTTCAAGATAATAGTAACCTTTTGTAATTGCAGGGTTGAGACACCTTTCCTAACATTCTCCCACTTGTCGAACACCTTGCAAGAGCAAAGGAAGTATCAACACCATGATTTAATTGCTAGGGGCCAAGAGGCCCATAGACTCTAAACATCATTTGAACTTATCTATGCTCACAGGATTAGTTAATGAATTTGCAACATTCATCAAAGTCTCTACCTTAACTAGCTTCATCCTGCCATTCTCAACCATATCTCCAATAAAATGATATTGTACATCAATGTGCTTAGTCCTGGCATGAAATGTCAGGGTCTTAGCTAGGCAGATCGCACCCTGACTATCACAATAAATTGTCACTGCACCTTGTTTTATTATGATATCTGAACACAGTCTCTTAATCCAAATGGCTTCTCTACAAGCACGAGTAGTTGCCATATAGTCAGCTTCAGTAGTGGACAAAGCAACCATAGCTTATCACTTACTCATCCAACTAGTTGCACCACCAAATAAAGTAAATACATAAGCACTGGTGGATCGTCTACTATTAACATCACCTGCCCAATCTGAATCCACATAACCATGAATATCGAGGGAATGCATGTCTCCTATAAAATTACCATGATATCATAAGGAATACCCTAAGGTACCTCGTAAATATCTAAAGACTCTTTTAATTGCATCCAAATGAACTCCACCAGGATTAGACATATATCTGGAAAGAACTCCCATTGCTTGGGCAATGTCTAGTCTAGTACAAACCATAGCATACATCAAACTTCTGATTGCACTCTGGTAAGGCACTTAGCTCATGTCTTCCATCTCTGATGGGAATGTTGGACATTGTGAAGCAGATAACTTCGTTCCAATTGTAAAAGGAACACATAATGGTCTACAATCTTACATGTTAACCTCTGTAAAACTAAATTGACATACTTACTCTGGCTAATCCATAGTTTTTTGATCACTCTATCTCTTCTTATTTCCATCCCAATAATGTGTTTAGCTGCACCAAGATCTTTCATTTCAAATTTAGTTGCAAGTTAAGACTTTAGTTCTGAAATCATTCATTTATCTTTACCAATAAATAACATATCATCAACATATAATGCAATAAACAAGAAACGATCACCATCAAATTTATAATAAACATAGTGATTAAATTTAGAGTGCTCAAATGCCAAACTCAACAAATATGTGTCAAATTTTTGGTACCACATCCTAGGACATTTGTATGAGATTTCTTCAATTACAAACCAAATTACTTTTACCTTTCACCATGTAGTGCTCTGGCTGTGTCTTATAAATATCCTCCTCCAAATCACTATGAAGGAATGCCATTTTCACATCCATTTACTCAACCTCTAGATCATAAGCAACAGTAATAGAAAGCAAGAATCTAATGGATGTCATTTTTGTAGTAGGAGAAAATATCTCACTGTAATCAACACCCTCAACCTAAGAGTAACCTTTTGCAACCAATCATGCTTTGTACTTCTCAATACCTCCATCTGAACCAATCTTTTTCTTGAACACCCATTTGCAACCAATAGGTTTTTGTCCTTCAAGCAATGTTACCAGGTCCTATGTATCATTCTTTTTCAAAGATGTCATTTCTTCATCCATAACAATCTTCTAAGACTCTGTATCATTCATACCTAATGCCTCTTCTATAGATCTAGGTTCATTTATGTTAGTCATCAGGTGAATACCTTTCAGGTGGTTGTCTATGCCTTGTAGACCTTCAAACAAGCTAAGTTGGAGGTTCTTCCTCCTCTTTTGAAGATTCAGAGCTAGATGAGCTCTACTCAACTTCTTCTCTATCTAGGGGCCTCAATTCAACTTTCTTAGACATATATGGGAGTTGAATCACATCTTTTTGTTCACTTTGTTCTGGCTGCAATGTAACAGAAGAAGACTTAATTTTTCTAAAAATAACACTTCTACTATATATTACTTTGTATGCAACAGGGTCCCAAAGCTTGTATCCTTTCACACCATAACTGTACCTGATGAAGATACATTTCACAGCCTTGTTCTCCAACTTTGTTCACTTCTCCTGTGGTACATGTGTATATGCTTCACAACCAAAAACTCTAATATGTCTTAGTGAAGGCTTGTGCCCCGACCATGCCTCCATAGGCATTTTATCAACAAGAGTTGATGTAGGAGACTTGTTAATCAAATACCAGGCAGTGGCAACAACTTCAATCCAAAACCTTCGTTCTAGACCAACACCACTAAGCACACTCCTAGCCTTCTCCATTAGTGTCTTGTTCATTCATTTTACAACTCCATTATACTATGGAGAATATGAAGTTGTCTTTTGTCCGTGAATGCCACGAGTTTTACAAAATCTATCAAAATCATTAGAGAAAAATTCATCGCCATTGTCAGTCCTCAAACATTTTATTTTCTTTCAAGTATGCAACTCAACCATTGCTTTAAATTCTTTAAATTGACTAAAAATTTCAAATTTACTCTTTAGAAAATATACCCATGTCCTTCTGCTATAATCATCATTAAATAAAACATAATATGTGGAATTTCCAATGGAATGAACATCTATAGGACCAAACACATTAGAATGAATAAGATCCAATACACCACAAGATTTATGAGAACTCAAGTAAAACTAAACGTGATTTTGTTTACCATAAATGCAATGCTCACAAAAATCAAAATCAATTTTGAAATCAATCAACCCTTCAGCAAGGTTTTTATTTTCAAGGTCCTTAGACCCTTTTCTCATATCCAGCCTGATCTCTGATGCCATAACATAGTCTTCTCTACAGGGAATTTGATTCAGAAGAAAAGGCATGCTTAGGTACCACAAGCCACGACCATCCACTAAAAATGGAACCCTCTCCTTTTCTAATGAAGTAGTCACAAATTTGCTTTTTACATAAGTACTATTGCACTCAACAATGCATGCATCAAGCTTATACAGTGTGCCGAGTCTAACACCTCTAGTGATCACCATAACACCTCTAACCATCTTGCATCATGTATCAAAAAATACTACCTACACACTCGCATCTATTAGTTTGCTCATAGACAATAAATTTTTTGCTAATCCAAGGATATGCAACACACCTTTAATCCTTTTTGCTTTAAATTTACCATGACCAACAATATTTTAATGAGAATCATCACCCAAGTACACCTTACTACCATCAAATTCTTCATATTCAGAAAACCAATCTCTATTAGGGGTCATATGGAGATATGCACCTAAGTCAATTAATCATGCATCATTACCTGCACGAATGGCCAAAGATGTAATGAACGCATCACCATCTTCCTTCTCGAACTTAGAATTAGAATCAAATTTCTTCTTTTTCTTCTTCTTTTCTTCTTTACACTCCTTACAGAAGTGTCATGGCTTGCCATAATTCCAACAAATAACTTTGGACTTTCTAGGAGATTTGGATCTCCCCTTGGACTTGGAATTGTCACACTTTCGCTCTTCTTTCTTTTTTCTTTAGGTATTCCATGAACACTTAGGGCTTCTTTGGCAATGATGGATACCTTCCTCCTCATTTCTGTAGAAAGAAAAGAACCCATGACATCTTCAACTTTCAAGATAATAGAAGTACTCCTAATTGCCATAACAAGAGAACCCCACGAATCAGGTAAAGAACAAAGCAGGATCTAACATCTCTCTTCCTCATCCATTTTTACACCAACTGATGCCAATTGAGCCACTAACATATAAAATGCTTCTAGGTGGTCTTAAATTCTTCCACCCTCTTCCATTATCAAGGAATACAATTTCTTCCTCAAGAAAATCTTGTTCACTAAAGATTTGGCTTGATAAATTTCACCAAGTTTCTTCCATAGTTTCTTTGTAGAGGGCTCTTCATGGACTCTCATTAAAACAAAGTCTATCAGGCACAATTTGATTAGACCCTTGGCTTTTACAGTCCATAACATCATAGTCAGCAGCCAAAGAAGCATCTATGGGCCTTGAAACTTTCTCATCAATAACATCCCACAGATCTTGATCAATTAACAGATCCTCCATCTTCAGCTTCCACATCTCAAAATTATTGCCAGAATTTTTTTCTACCTCTATTCTCCCTAATGTACTCACCATCTAGAAATCCTTGCAACAAGATCACGAAGTATCTTCTGCACAAGCTCCCATTCAAAATTGAATTAGTTCAAAAAACCTAACAACCTACAATTGAAACCAAAGGTGATCAAGCTCTAATGCCACTTGCAAGGAAGTTAAGGTAGCAAAACAACTTCCTACACTAATCTTGAGGGGAGAGATATGTAGAAATTTTTAGGTCTTTACAACAGTTACAAAAATAAACACAAATAGAAATCATACCATGACACAATAATTACGTGGGGAAACCCTTTCGGGAGAAAAACCCCACACTCCAAAGTTGCCCAAAATATATTATTTAGAAATCAGCAAGATTACAATATACTTGCATAGCAAGATTTCATAGGAGTATAACCAACCAAAGATCGAGAGGCAACTCAATATCTATAAGACTCTTACACGCAACCTCCATCTCAAGATCCTGATATATAAGAGATACAATATAGTAAACCACCAACGGTAATTACAAAACCATGAGACAAAACCACCCAAACTTGGTGCCCAAATTATCTCTAATCAATGATGCCTTGTGATGCGTCAAATCACACACCAACATGTTTAACTCTCCCCTTTATAGCTCTTTTAAGTTTCCAACACGTTTTCACATTTCTCAAAATAGGGGGTCCAACTTCTGGAGGCCATAACTTTTGATCCGGGTGTCTGATTAACGAATCGTTTGATGCATCAAAAAGCTCATGAAGAGATCTATAAAGATATAACCAAATTCTCTAGTTGAGACAACTTTTGGTGTGTTCAGAGACCTTTAAATGCCTCAAATTTGAGTTCAAAACTTTTTTCAGGAGTTTCAAAAAATGAAAGCTTTAATATCTTGCAATTCATGTATGATCTTGAGTTGAAACTCACTCGAGATGTTTACTTGATAGTTCTGCACATTTAGGAAATTTTTTGGGTCCATCCAAGCTCAAATGTAGAGTTACTGAAAATAGTAAGCCCTTCCATTTTTAGCCCTTTTGGAAACTTTGAAAGTTCTAAACCATTCTTCAAGATAAAGGGTATTCGAATAGACCAAAACTAGGAAGAATAGTACACTGCAACAGAACAGGTAATTAGCACCAGAATTTGGTGCATTTAAGTCCATGAATTGGACACTTTTGTCGGTGCCAAACTTGGCGCCCAATAGCATCTCACTATTGTGCTGGGTTTAACACCGATTATAACGTCATGTTGTGCGCCAGGTTTAGCGCTAAATTTTAGTGTCAAGTTTAATGCCAAATTTAGCGCTAGATTTTGTTGCTTCCAGTTTGGCTTCTGATTTTGCTTTTGGTTTTGCTTCTTGTGTTGCTTGCAAGTTTGCTTCTAGTTTTGCTTCCAGTTTTACTTCCGATTTTGCTTCCAATTTTGCTTCCAGTTTTGCTTCCAGTTTTGCTTCCAGTTTTCCTTCTAATTTTGCTTCCAGTTTTGCTTCTATATTTGCTTCCAATTTTTCTTCTAAATTTTCTTCTAGGTTGGCTTCTGATTTTGCTTCCAGTTTTGCTTCCAATTTTGCTTCTCGTTTTGCTTCCAATTTTGCTTCTGGTTTTGCTTCCGATTTTGCTTCCAGTTTTGCTTCCAATTTTGCTTCCAGTTTTTCTTCCAATTTTGCTTTCAGTTTTGCTTCTAGGTTTGCTTCCATTTTTGCTTCCACTTTTGCTTCCAATTTTGCTTCCAGTTTTGTTTCAAATTTTGCTTCTAGTTTTGCTTCCAAGTTTGCTTTTGGTTTTGCTTCCAATTTTACTTCTAGTTTGGCTTCCAATTTTGCATCCGGTTTTGATTCCAATTTTGCTTCTAGTTTTGCTTCCACTATTGCTTCCAATTTTGCTTCTAGTTTTACTTCCAATTTTACTTTCGATATAACGTCACTTGTTGCTTCCATTTTTGTGTTTTTTATTGCTTCTAAAAATGCTTATTGTTTTGCTTACATTTATTAATTTAATATGTTTTATTTCAATTTAATTAGTTAAATATATCATGCCTCTTAAATAACTCATATGATTATAGTAAGTAATTTAATTATTTAACTCATATGATTAAATAACAAGATAATTATTATAACATGATCATCATCTATAATTAAAATAAGTGAGTCAAATATCTATAATTTAATTGAATTTGACATCCATCCTGAGCAGTAAATTAAAATCATCATATGTAATAAATATCCATCCAAAAATCATCGACCACTTTCAATATATATAAATTGACAAGTCAATACAGATAAGATCATCATGATATATAACTAAAACAAGTGAAAGTCAAATATGCCAGTAGATCAATAATATGTCAAAATGATACATGTACAAATGATATAAGTAAAAATGATAAATTACGTAACTCAAAATGATACAAGTCAAGATGATACATGTCCAAATAATATAAGTCAAAATGATACATAAATTTATGATACAACTCATTAATATGGTATTGTAGGTTGTGAAAATGATACATATGATAGCTAGCAACTATGAAAAGAGGCATCATAATGATATATCAACAATGATCCATGATGCAATCTATATGATCATGAATGTCATTGGCTACTATGAGTAACTGCCTCATCATCATTATCACCATCGTGATCATCATCATCGTGATCATCATCATCATCGGCCTCAGTGTCTTTTGTATCTACGTTATCATCATCCTTTGCCATGTGATCTATACCAGAACCAACATAATCTGGATCTCTATCATGAGGATTATCTTGATCTTCTGGGAGACTCGTGTTCTACAAAAAAAAACATTTAAAATGAAAAGTTATTATTCATTTCATGCAATAATTTATTTTTCTGTTATATATCTAATATTACAACATATGAAATGAAACCATAATCATATTACATCATATCAAAGTGCACATACCATAATAAAATTTTAAAAAAGTTACAGCTAATATGTCATTCCAATGATGTAAAACATGCAACAATTTTGATAAACGTTAGTAAAGATCATAAAAAAAAATTGTTATAAATTTAACTATCAACTATAAATTCTATTACATAACCTTAAGTGCTACAAATTTCTTGGTCAAAACCTCCCATTTTGATACAGGCAGGGAGGATAGTGGCAAAGGTTGTGGAATTTGGCTTTACACTAGCCAATTACATTTGCTTTAAAATTTATGAAGACTTTTCAACAAATCCATTTTGTGCATATCCTGTAGTCATTGCAGTCCATGAGACCATATTTCTTCGAGGCATTATGTCAAACAGTTCACGTGCCTTGTCGATGCTTCCACATTTTACATACATGTCTAACAGGGTAGTTGCAACTACAACATCTGATAAAATTCCTCTATCCTTTATGTATTGATGGATGTCCATACCCTATTCTAAAGCTCCCATTTTGACACAGGCAGGGAGGATGCTGGCAAAGGTTGTGGAATTTGGCTTTACACCAGCCAATTACATTTGCTTTAAAATTTCTGAAGCCTTTTCAACAAATCCATTTTGTGCATATCCTACAGTCATTGCAGTCCATGAGACCACATTTCTTTGAGGCATTCTGTCAAACAGTTCACGTGCCTTGTCTATGCTTCCACATTTTGCATACATGTCTAACAGGGTAGTTGCAACTACAACATCTGACAAAATTCCTCTATCCTTTATGTATTGATGGATGTCCATACCCTATTCCAAAGCTCCCATTTTGACATAGGTAGGGAGGATGCTGTCAAAGGTTGTGGAATTTGGCCTTACACCAGCCAATTGCATTTGCTTTAAAATTTTTGAAGCCTTTTCAACAAATCCATTTTGTGCATATCCTGCAGCCATTGCAATCCATGAGACCACATTTCTTTGAAGCATTTTGTCAAATAGTCCACGTGCCTTGTCTATGCTTCCACATTTTGCATACATGTCTAACAAGGCAGTTGCAACTACAACATCTGACAAAATTCCTCTATCCTTTATGTATTGATGGATGTCCATACCCTATTCCAAAGCTCCCATTTTGACACAGGCAAGGAGGATGGTGGCAAATGTTGTGGAATTTGGCTCTCAAACAACTCATACTCGTAGAGTCATGGTTGTAGGTCACATATGTTATGGTAACAACAAGGGATTCCAACTATGGTTACAATAACTAAGACTACCCTCATTTGTGATCGTAACAAGGTTCTTGGACAACACTATCTTTCTCTTCACATTGGGTACTATATGGGCCAAGATTGGGTTGAATAAATCACTTGATGGTCACATATATAGTAATACCACACCCTAATGCCCCATGCATTCTAAATAGCTTGAGATTTATACAATACTCAACCAAGATGAAATTGTATCATTGTACCACACTTAACTATGACAGTCCTTTCTCAACAACAATTTGTAATCTTTAGACTATTGGGATCCTTGCCACAAATAAATATTAGGTCAATGACACAAGGCTTTTAAACAAAAACCATAATCCCAACTCTATATCCATCCCCTTTGTAGTCTCAAGGGCCACCTTGAGACAAAAAATGTTAATGTGCTATTATGACAGTTATGATTGTCCTCCATCGTTTCATTGTGCATTTGAAACTTGAGATGAGGATTGGGGAGGTCTCCATTTGTAAAAACATGGAAAATACTCATGGAAAGATCTTTAAAATAGGCATATTCAACTTCAAGCATTTTTGCAGACCCTAGGAAGGTGGATGTAAACTTAGTGACTTTAATTACCACCACAAAGACTATCCCCTTTGTGACTATGACAAGGTAACACTGTCATGATCTTTATGACAATCCCTTCTCCATTGGGGGATGGCCTAATAAAATTTATCTCCTTTGTGATTTCAATGCCTCTCTAATGCACTATCATAGGAGTCTTGACAGTCCTTATGTATTAGTGAAGAAGGCTTCCAACAAATCCAAAAGGAGGGCTTAAGATTACATACAAAGTCCTAGTCTTCATACCCTAGTCAAGAGGCCAAAGGACAAGAAAACTTAAGGCCTTAAGGGGTTTAAAGGAATAAAAATATAGGCTTGCAGACTCGACTTAAAACCCTAACTCTAGGTGGGTACCACCAGAACCCTTTAACTTGGCACTGCAAAACCTTGTCCAATCTGATCGTGGGAAGCTGAAATCAAGCATGTACACTCACATATGACAAATAAGTATGCCTAAAAAGTGATTTGACATAAAAATGAATAGGCTTCGAATTATAACCCTTCAAAGTAGGCCACTAAAGTATATTGTATAGGTGCATTTCTGAGTGTTGCAATTAGATTTTTCATCATGGGAACCTAAATTTTTTGCAAAAAATGGTAGGAAATTTTAGGTTCCAACAAGTCCATTAGTTGGAGGTAGGAAAACAAGGGTTTTCTATTCATTATTAGCCCGTTAAACTTAAGCATATAAGATAGCATGGCACACACAAAATGTTGTGGATAATGACCACAAGATTAGGTTAATTGCAACCACTTTTTGTAAGCAAGCACAAGACTAGTACACTCATTATGATCCTAATGGCACCAAGAAGGGTCCCCAAAGATATAAGAGTAATCATTTGTCATGTAAGAGAAATCTTACATTTAAGGGCGCTAGGGCCAACAGAGAAGCACTTTAGAACTCATCCTATGCATAAATAAACAACTCAACACAAGAAATTCAAATTGACATATTAACACAACAATATCCAACTAAGTTATTGAAAGTCAACTATTGATACCCCGTTCTTCATATAGATTACAAAATCGGTCCACTTTTTGCTTTGTAACATATCCTTTTCAAATTGGCTTGGATGCTGGCCATATTTCTCCTCATGTCAAAACATGGTACATGGACTTTTTCCTAGGAAATTAAAAAAAAAAAACATTTAACTTATTAAATATACTTTCAAATATACAGATCAAGGCCTGTAAACCTTTCTAGCCATTGTGATGCGTGGCACGAAGTTTGTCAAGCCTAGCCTTGGAGGCCTTGTCCTAAAACATATACTAATTCAATTTAACTATGCACAAATAAAATTTAAAAATCATTTAATAAAGTTGATATAATCTTATGAGCAAATTCAAATACCTGCGTACTCTCCTCACCAGACTTCCTCCATGCATTAGACTTCTCATATGCTTTTACATGCTCTTTCCATACTTTCAAACTTACATCAATTGACCTTTTTTTGAGCCTTTGCTCAGGAGGGAGTTTTTTATCTTCTTTGTTTGGTTGCACCAAAATCTCTTGTAGTTTTAAGACATTCATAGCTTTATCTTCTTTACAGACCAACCTGTGCCAAATTTAGTCTCCATGTCTTGGATAACTGCCTTTTGCAGGTGCATGGGTATCTTTGAGAATGGAAAATATAGATGGTCTTTGAACCATTGAAGGAATGATTGCTTCAACCTATTCACAAATGTTTTTCCAACATCCATCATTCGGACGTCCCTTGAAACCACATCGTATTCTATCTTGGTATCGTAGGTACCAATGGAAGATGCAAAACATGGCGTGGTGGTCGAAGAAGTCTGTGTCCCAGGAGTGGGTGGGACATTGGAAGCCTCTGTTCCCTATTCCACATTCTTAGAGGTTATTGTTATTGATTTCCTCCTAGATCTTTTGCTCAATCCATGACTGGTTGGGGAATCAATTGATTCCCTTTGACACTGTTGATTTGGTTGTAATGTTTCAGGGGCTTTACCAGATCATTTTTCTATGTATCTGGCAAGCATTGTCAAGTCCACACCATCCAATTTGTTCACTACCTCTACCCCAAATATAGAAGCCAATGCCTCTTTATCTTTGTCAGTATCATGTTCCTATAAAATAAATTTCTTCTTTTAAATTTACAAATAAAAAACTAAAAACTAAAAATCAAAGAAACAATGGAAACATTTACAAATCTATAAATTGACAATGAATTACCTCATTGTGGCTAGAGTCTGCTCCCTTTGCTCTCTTCTATCTACTGCTTGACATTTTGAGGTGACTGATGAGTGCCAAATTGCACTCATGAAATACACCTTTTTGCCTCTCTTTTTCCCTTTTTTAGTTCATCTTCCTTGTGTCTGCACTCAAATAAGTTAGCAAGATTGTTCTATTTTGTGATTAATTAAGATAGATTACATGAGGTTAGAATTTCTGATTAAGGTGACTAATGTGCGTGGGATTAATAGAAAAATATAGAATTTCTCTCTCTTTTTGAATCAGCAGGTGTAGATGCCAAGAACAGCGATTTTGTGCATATCCAGAGATCGTCTTCAATGATCTCTGAAGACAATAACAAAGAACAGTGACACCTGAAATTTTGAAGATTTGGGGAATGACTCTCCGGAGCTCTGTGAGAGTCTGGAATATCTCTAGAGCTGCAGGTAGGAACAACTATCTCTGGAGCTGCAGACAGGAATAGTTATCTCCGGCACCTCCTGAGAACAGGGCATGTTTCCAAGCAAAGCTGCCGACCAGACACTTCAGCAGCGATCCTAATACTCCCTCACTTCACTCAAATCATCACCTGAGTGGTGAAGGGTCAACTATCAGTTAAACTGCTGAAGTTTTATCTTTTTAAAGATTTTGCATGAGTTACGAATTGAACTAATCCAATATCCTTATTTTCAGGGCTTTGATGCCCAAGTGTATTAAGACTTAAACTTAGACCTCTGAGTGGACTTCTTTTCCACTCAAGTTACCTTTCTCACATGGTGATTTTTCATAAGTTAGACAGTTAAGTACAAATAAGAGATGGTGTCATCTCCCAGAAAGACTGTAGATAAGTTCAGTGATATATCATCACTCATTTTTTTATATATACTCTCAGAAATAGTAATAGAACAACAATGATAAAATTATTCTGATTCTGGAAGATCTCAGTTCTGTTATAGCCATATTTTCATGAATGCAGAAATGAATGAATTGGACTGAATTTAGTTTTGATCATCTTTTGTGCTGATTTCCTGCTATAGCCTTCAGCCTCAAGGGTGTGGAGCAAGGGCCCACTCTCACCACTCGGGCAAGGCTAGTATTACTGTTTTATTGTTTCAATTTTATTGTATAAAGGTGTTTTCTGTTTTAATAGATAGATGCATGTTATTGTTTCTTTGCTTTGAGTACATTTCCTATTTTCATTATGTTTTCCAGCATTCATTACATTTATTCAACAAGCAGTTAGATTAATCTTTCTTTTAAAATTAGGACTAGCAATAAACTGGTAACTATAGAATCCCTAGTTGTAGACAGCCGTGGACACAACCCTAGTTCTTTGACATCTGAAAAATAGATTAAATGATGAGGTACAACGACACCTTGTCATTTTTGGCACAGTTGCCGAGGATTAGTTTGTGTTAATTAGGGACACTGAGTTAAAACAGGTTTTAGAATAGATCTGTATGGTTAGAGCTAGGGATCTAAAAGGAACATATATTAAGTAGACACCCCAACAACACACCATAGGCGAAAGCAATGAGGTGGTACAAAATCCTGTTGAAGAAGGAAACCTAGATCTTAACTTGGAACCTGCACTCCAAAACAACAATCCCTTAGATCCTCTAGACATCCCACTTGCCAATTACATCCAGGAATTACAACAAGAAGTTGAGGCAGATTCTTTGGTAGAAAATAATTTCCTAGAACCTCAGGAAGAAGAACTAGTACTAAACATGGAAAATAATGATCATGGGGAAGAGGAAAATCAGGCTCCAAGAACCTTCTCTTATCCTATTGTTTTGGCTACTGGAGACAATGCTCCTATGAAGAATATCTCACCAGCACAACTGCCAAATTTCAGAGGACTTTCTTCTGATGATCCGGATCAGTTCTTGTTTGAATTCAAAGTAGTCTGCCAAACTTATGATTATGGATCAGAAAACCAGAAACTCAAATTGTTCCCTTCAACCCTGAAAGATTCTGTGATGAGATGGTTTATGGGTTTACCCCAGGGTTCTATCCGTTCTTGGGATCAAATGGAAACAGAGTTTTTGGAAAAATACCAAGATTATTGCAGATCCAGTAATAAAAATGAGTTGTTCAAAATTAGGCAGGGGGAGGAAGAATCCTTAGAAGACTATGTGGATAGGTTTAATTTTGCCTTTAGAAGGTTTGGCAATCCAGTGGATCACTCCTTGGCCAGAACCCTGTTTATAAAAGGATTGGATAAAGAATCAAAACAGGCACTGGACCTAATGGGAAAAGGGAACATTAACAAAATGGAAATACCTGACATAGAGGAACTCTGCAGGAACTATTCCAGAACTCAAGATGGAGTAAGGTCATCCAAAACTTTTAAAGAGAAGAACGAGATAGGACAGTTGATGGAGGAAATTGCAAATCTAAAAACAGACATTCTGGTCCAACTAAATACCACATTGGATGGGATTCAAGCAAAAACCAGAACAACTAATCAAAATAGAGCAACTGAACCGCTCTCCATCTATTGTCCTAGGTGTAGGAACAAACACCTGTTGAGAGAATGTCCCTTGGACAAATCAGAGATTTATCAGATTTGTGATAGGGAACATCCTACCAGTTAGTGTAGTCAACTTCCATCCTTGAAAAGATTGAGTAAAAAGAATGCTGAGATAGAAGAGAAGTTGAACTATGTGGGACAAAAACAAACTGAAAATTTTCCTTATAATCAGTATCCAAACCAGTCTTCTTACAGGGGTCCTTCTAATTGGGGAAATAACCAGTGGAGTCCAACTTGGCATGGCCCTCAAAATAATCCTCCTTGGGGATAGCAGGACTGGCCAAGTCAACACTGGCAAAACCAAAACTGGCAAAATTAGCCTTGGGGAAATCAACAGTGGCCACCACAGTTTGGATCACAAATTATGCAACCTCAATGGGGTCCTTAACAGGGATATCATCAACAATACCAAGGACAACCTAGACGTTTCCAACCTCAACAGCAGGCTTTACTAACTGGATCCTCCAACACACAGGGTCAAATACAAAATGAACCAGTTAGTCAACCACCTTTACCAGCTCAGCCTATACCAAACCCACGGAATAAACAGGGAGCAGCTTTCTATATGACAGAGCAAGAAAATCTGGCTGGAATTAATGCTATATATTCAAATAATCTCCAGCTATGTTCTGGGAAAGCATTCCCAAGACCTTCTCCTCCAACTATAGTTGAAATAACCAATGACAAGGAACCTGAAAATCCATCCAATCAACCCCCAGAGGAGATTTCTAACGAAAAAGTGCTAGAAAAATCATCCACAGACAACTCCGGAGTTGCTCCTAAAAGGCCAGCTCTGGAGAATAGTCCTTAACATAATTCTGATAAGAGCTTCGGAGATGCTCCGGAGATGGAAAAGCTAGCACCATACCCAGAACGACTTAAACAGAATGCTCCCCAGAGAAAGATTCTACAAAAACAAATCCAAACCAATCAGGAATCAGAACTTTTGCAGGAAATCAAGCAGCTAAACATTGAAATTTCTCTTCTCCAGGCCATCAGAGATGTACCGGAACTAAATCAGTTAATCAAACAGTATTGCATCAAAACACAGGGTAGAAAGAAAAGCTTTCCCTCCACAATATAGGTGGAAGGAAAAGTAGTGGATCTATTGATGGGAGAAATTCTCCTCCCAAAATATGGAGACCCTGGAAACCCTGTCATAACTGTTTTCATCTCGGGGGTAGAAATTTCAAATGTTCTGGTTGATTTAGGAGCAGCAATTAATGTGATGACAGTTCATACAATGGACAAGTTAGCTCTATCAGGTATCCAATCCACGACTACAATTCTTCAACTTGCTGATCAGTCAGTAGCTGTTCCAAAGGGAGTGATCACTGATGTACCTGTTGTGATAGATTCATGGGAATTCCTAGTGGACTTCTTAATACTAGAACCTAGAAACCAGAGAAATGCTTATCCACTGATTTTAGGAAGACCATGGCTGGCTACTGCAGCAGCATCTATTGATTGTCGAACTGAAGATATGGTCATTTCTAATGGGATAGATTTAAAAAAAATATCTCTGTATCCTCCAGCTAAACCATCGGTGCATTACACAGGAAGAGTATGGGTGGATGAACCGGATAACACGGGCAACAGTGCCTCATTAGCTATGGTAACCATTAGGGAACATCTGGGAGAATTAGGAGAAGAAGTATACTATGATACAATGGAAGATTTCACTCACATCCTAATCAATAAAGATGTGATGGAACTCACCCAAGATCCTCAGAGAGAACTTCTTGTTTCTTCTCATTGTACCCTTGCCAACATTATTCCTTGTGGGGAAACCTTTTACAGGGACTTAGCCACCTTCCACATGTTACTCCCACATTCTTGTCCTCTAAATGCCATAACACCAATGTATGGATCTACCACATCTATGGAACAAATAACAAAACAGGTCATGATTCTGCCAGGGAAAACACTTAATATAAGTACTCAGTTAATAGCAAGTCAGGAAGAAAAACTTATCCAGCTTTTGGTCTCCCACTTAGCATCTTTTGCCTGGGAATACCAAGATATGAAAGGCATACCTCCTGAGATCTGTACCCATCATATCTACATGAGGATATTAAACCTGTCAAGCAACCACAAAGAAGATTGAATCTTGCCTTAAAGGACATTGTCAAAACTGAAATAGAAAAATTACTCCAGGCAGGGTTCATATATCCAATCTCAGACAGTCAATGGGTCTCACCCCTTGTCATTGTGCCTAAAAAGAATGGGAAATGGAGGGTGTGTATTGATTATAGAGAACTCAACAAGGCCACAAAAAAGGACTACTTTCCCTTACCATTTATTGACCAAGTTCTGGACAACCTTGCTGGGAGAAAGTATTTTTCTTTTCTCGATGGATTCAGTGGGTATAATCAAATTCAAGTAGCACTTGAAGACCAAAACAAAACCACCTTCACATGTTCTTGGGGAATCTTTGCTTACAAAGTTCTTCCCTTTGGGTTATGCAGTGCCCCAACTACATTTCAGAGACTGGTTCTAGCCATCTTTGCTGAACTAGCTAATGAATGCATGGAGGTCTACATGGATGACTTTATTGTGTATGGGGATAACTTTGAGGAAGCTCTCACAAACCTTGGAAAAGTACTAAAATGCTGTGATAAAAATCGACTGTCCCTTAGCCATGAGAAATGTTTTATGATGGTGGAGGAAGGAATTGTTTTGGGACACCATATTTCAGAAAAAGGGATCAGAGTGGATCAGAACAAGATAGAAGTCATCACACAGTTGCCTTCACCCAAAAATTAGACTGATGTCAGAAGTTTTCTGGGTCATGCAAGCTACTATAGGAGGTTTATAGAAAATTTTAGCAGAATAGCTGCCCCCCTGTTTACCCTTCTTAACAAAGAAACATAATTTCTGTGGATAGAAGACTGTCAATCAGCATTTGAAACTTTGAAGGAGAAGCTTACTGTCACACCAGTCTTAAGGGGACCTAATTGGACTTTACCATTTCACATACAAACTGATGCTTCAAATGAATCCATTGGGGCAGTTTTAGGACAAAAGGAGGAAGGAGAGAGTATGCATGCCATTTATTACATCAGCAAAAACCTTACCTCTGCAGAAAGAAATTATACAACAACTAAAAAAGAATTCTTGGTAGTTATCTATGCTATAAACAAATTCAGGCATTATATCACTGGATATAAAATATTCGTGCACACTGATCATGCAGCCATCAAGTACCTAATGAATAAACCAGTAGTAGGTGCAAGGATCATCAGATGGTTATTTCTATTGCAGGAATTTGATATTACCATAATTGATAATCCAGGAAAGTTTAATTTGGTTGCTGATTTTCTGTCAAGATTGCATACAGGAGGAGAAGATCAACCAGTGGAGGACAAATTATCAGATGAACATCTTTTTGCCATATCCACTACTGCACCTTGGTTTGCTGACATAGCTAATCTTTTAGCTACAGGCTTGTATCCATCCCATTTTACTTCAAAACAAAGAAAACGTTTGGTTAAAGAAAGTTTATCCTACAAATGGCTGAATGGTTTACTATTTAAATGTGGTCCTGATTTCATTCTACGCAGGTGCTTGAAGGCTGATGAGACTTTTGATGTATTGAAAGCATGTCATGATGAACCATCTGGTGGCCACTACTCTTTCCACAGGACAGTCCACAAGATCCTTGGAGCTGGTTACTACTGGCCTTCTCTTCATAAAGACACAAAGAAGTATGTGCAGCACTGTGACCAGTGCCAAAGGATGGGGCAGCCCACCTTTACCCAAGAAATGCTGCTACATCCTCAAGTCATGATGGAACCATTTGAGCAATGGGGTCTAGACTTTGTGGGACCAATTTCACCGCCATCATCAGGCAAGGAGTATATTCTAGTATGCACAAACTATGTTACTAAGTGGGCTGAGGTTCAAGCACTACAGCTTGCAAAAGAAGAAAAAGTTGTTGATTTCCTTTACAATAAAATTTTCTTGAGATTTGGAGCCCCAAAATCAATAGTTTCAGACAAAGGACCTCAATTTACTTCACAGGTAATCAAGACATTCACAGATTTATACCAAGTCAAGCACAGAAAATCTTCACCTTACCATCCTCAAGCAAATGGGCAGGTAGAAGTAACTAACAGAGAACTTGAGAATATCCTAACAAGGACAGTGGCAATGAACATAAAAGATTGGGCTAATAGACTACCTAAGGCAGTTTGGGCTTACAACACCACTTGAAAGTCCACAACAAAGTTTTCACCATATGAATTGGTTTATGGGAAAAAGCCTATACTATCTATAGAATTTGAACTCCAGACACTTGAAACTATATTGTATGTTGGGCTGCCATTGTCTACAATTCAGCAGAACAGAATTCTTTAGCTCAACGAGTTGGATGAAATTCGGACATAAGACATTCAGCAAACAGAACTGGTTCAGTACCAAAGGAAACAATGGCATGACCAACATATTAAGAGGAGGACATTTCAATAAGGAGATTGGGTTCTTCTTCATGATTCTAAATTCAAAGAATTCAAAGGGAAATTGCAGACTCACTGGCTGGGTCCTTATCAAATAAAGGAAGCGTTTGAAAATGGAACTGTATTACTGCAACCAATTGATGGGAGCACAAACACATTTCTAGTAAATGGTCACCGGATAAAGCTCTACAAAAGACCATCTACTAAAGAAGAGTTTCTAAATGATCTGTGTTTTGATACAGGGGATACCTCCTCTGTCACGATGTTGGATTGAATGACATTCTGATAAAAAAAAAAAAGGAGGTTGAAAACCAGCAATGGCTACCTTCTGAAAAAAAATAAAAAATAAAAGAAGGTTGAAAACCAGCAATGGCTGCCTTCTAAAAAATAATAATAATAAAAAAAATAGAGAAAGATGGAAAACCAGCAAATAACTGTCTTTCTCGACCAAGGGAGTTGAAAACTAGTAAAATGGCGGTTCCCTTCTTCAGGACAGTTGAAATAATTGAGCTCTGGATATGATCAGTTGCTAGAAATTGGCCCAATGCATCTCTGGCGCTTCTCAAACGGGAGCACCTCCGGCGCTTTCTAATTAGGAGCACCTCCGACGCTTTCCAATTAGGAGCACCTCTGACGCTCTGATAATAACGACGTCAGTTTCCATAATAAGGGAGGTACCCACCTCTCTAAGTGGTAAAGTAGACAACTCGTATGATGAGGTCATAATGACTCATCTTCTACTTCATCGCAAAGCATAATTAAATTAGAATACTAATAATTACAGGAGTGTCCACGAGCCGGCGCTGACATCACCCATGGGCGTGGATTTTAGTGCCACTCAGTGCAATGATTGCAGGTCGCGTGCAAGTAGGAAGTGGATGTCATTTTAGGCCGCTGCTTAAATGCCACGACACGTGCAGTTTCTAAAACGGCGCAGCATTTCTCCCATGTACATCGCCTCATCATTAAAACTGATCCAGGTAAATTTATTTTTAATCGATCATTAATTAGTAACTGTCCTATCTTTCTATTTTGGGTGCTGCCAAGATGACACGTCCCTCCGCCATCATTTCCTTTTTCACATCCAAGCATGCCGCCATCTATGCCTTAATGCCACCTTACCTCCAAAGTGCCTTGTCAGTCTGTTACATTTATGGCTGCCTTGGTCCTTTAACCCATCTGCATAAGCCCAGCCTGAAAACAATAGCATCCCTCATTCAAACCTCCGAAATAGACTAAAGCATAAGATAAATTAACTAACTCTCCAGAGTCTACAGAGCAATTTGAACAATACTCCGGAGCCCACAGAGATAAGAGGGACAGATAGATTGCAGATTGGGGAAGTAAAAGAATAAAACACAAAAAGTGCCATCAATTCAGCAATGGGGGTCAAGAAAAAGTCTGAGCCAGAAAATACTGCAGGTCTTCTGAAGGATGCAGCTGCAGCAAACATTTTAAGGGCTGTTGAATGGTTAGATTTCCTAGACAAGTTCGAAGGGTTTCAGGAGGATATTGTGGACGAATTCCTTAGGAATTTAAGAGACAACCAGACCATTGTGAGAGGAAACTAAATTAGTCTCTCCTCCACAATTATCAGCCACATTTTCGGACTCCCCGAACAAGGTGAGAGGTTCTACCACCTGAAAACCTTGTATACTGATTTAATTCAAAATTTTTCTGTTCGTGGTGAACCTGCTATTCAATTGCATATGAATAAGAATGAGGTCAAAGGAATTTTGAGGTCCACTCTCCCAAACCCTTGGGCAACTATTGCTACTTGGTTAATGAAGTACTTTCCTGTGATGGCCAATTCTCCATAGTTTTAGGGCCCATAATGAAAATGCTGATTTTTCTCAGACATGGAAATAGGCACCCCGAATATAACATAAATATCCCTAATTTCCTGTATTCTGCCATCAAAGCAACTGCAGAGAAATACCAGCAGGGTAAGGGACCCATGAAACATCATGGCCTCATCTTTCTGATAGTCAAGCACCACTTCCTATCTCAGGCCAATGGAGAAGACCTATTGCAGAACTTTCTTGAGCATAACCCTCAGGTCAGATAACCAGAGATAACACAAACAAAATGTGAGAGTTCTCCCTCTCACCGGGATGAGGAAACTGAACCTACAGCCTCCTCCACAGCTGTTCACAAAGGGACATCACCCTCACAGGAGGCTACATCATTTGTAGCCCCTGTTCCTGACAAAAAGGGGAAAGGCAAACAAATTGCAGAACCTGCTCCTACACGACCTCTATACATGACTCGGTCGGTCAGGTGAAAAATGACTCTACCTGAGGAATCTTGGCCTAAGGAGTTAACAGAGGGAGAGTCCGGACAGGGAATTGAGGAAAGATGGTGGGTTGAAGAACCATCCCATGATTCAGATGAGGTACCTCTGGTCAGGAAGAGGAAGCAAAGTAAAAATTCTCCAGCACCATCTGTTCATGTGGAGTCAAGTTCAGTTTCAACAACACCATGTTCTCCAGAGACAGGAAACTTACCAACTGTTACTATCTCCTCAGATTCTGAGGAAGGGAGACCTGCTCTGGAGGCACCAGTCCCACCTGTGCTCCGGAGAAGCAAAAGGAAGAGGCAGCTCTCACAAGCTGAGAAGGATACTGCCCTGCTTGCTGAGGCACTCCTGGAATTGAGCACATATGAGGACAAAGCATGACCTTCATCAGTGCCAGCAACAACAGAGGATCCTCAAGTCAGGAACACTGCTGAAGGAGAAACAGGGCACATGGATACATTGGGAGAAACAGGGCAGGTGGCCATGGATAATATTGATAATCAGCCAACAGCCACAGAAACAGAGGCAGAAACTCTATCTCATCCCTCTGACCAAGAGGATATAGAAATCTCAACAGAGCAACAATTAATGGAAGAAATTAAAAATTTAAAAAGAATGCTTTGGGGAAAGAATTTGATTATTACTGACCTCAAGAGGTCAGAGTAGAGATGGAGATGGAGCTGAAGCAAACTATTGGAAATATCCAAATAGACCTCTAAAACAAGGACAGAATCATCCAGGAGAAGGAGGCAGAGTTGGAAGCACAGAAATGTGAGGCAACAAAAGTGATGGAAGAAAAGGAAAAAGAAACAGCACAAAAGTTTTCTGAGCTCACCATGGCCAGAGATAACGGCCTCATAGTAATGGCAGCACTGATTGAAAAGGTGCAAAGCCAGGATAAACAATTAACTTGGGCCAATAATAGACTAGATGACTAAGAAGAATATATTCAAGAACTGTCTGGCCCAAGGGCAACCAATGAACAGGAAATTCAAACAGATGCCTATGTGGATCTAATCCCCATTGACATTCCCAAAGCCCTGTTTCATTGGGAGGAAAGGTGTAGGGAATTTGAGGCCTCCAAGCCAATGTTGCAATTACAAAGGGCAGTCACTGCTAGAGCAGAGAGAATAGCAACTTTGGAAAGCAAAATCATTCAAATGGCCTCCCTTTCCTCAGAAATTCTATCCTGCAGGCCTCCAAGTGCCAACTATTCAATGTTCCTATAGGAAAGGGTACTGCAAAGGAAACTCTCCTTAATCCTGTTTGACATTACTGAGGATACCAAAACAGCAGAAGGTTTCATGGCAGCTTACACCAGGAGCAATGATGAAGACAAAAACTTCCTATGTGAATTATACTTACATGGGTTCTGCATTAATGATATAGCCTTCATGATTAATCACTTTGTGGGAGAATGCCAGCTTAAGGCATTCATGTCCCTCATGAGAAACTACCAGATCTGGAATGAAAGGATGGAAGATCATCTTCAAAAGGATTCAAAAACAGATCTCCTCATCAGAAAAGAATGTCCCAATCCTTTTGCTTTTCAGACCCAATTCAGGTCCCTTATCTATCATCCTGCAAGTGCAGTCAGAATATTGCCTTTATACCTGAAAAGTTTGTAGGAATGCTCCATTGACTTTGGTCTTTTTATGATTAATTCAGCAAATCCTGTACTTGCTGTAGCAAAGAGGAGATGAAATATTTTGACCCCAGAGCAAAAGCTTAGAGAGGTGGTCACCCCTGCAAACCTGAGACTATTCATGAGAAAGGCAAAGATGATATCCAAACTGATGGATAAACATAAGCAGGAATGGATAGGTGGACAGTTCAGACCTCCTCTGATAATTGAACTACTCCCTGTATGGACAGAACAATTGGAAGATGAAAAATTGCAAGACTGGATGAAGCAAGTTGACAAGTACAGAGGAAATGGTAACACCAACAGAACCACTTGGACAACCTATCTCCAGGAGTATAGCCTGACTGACAGATTGCTTCGCCAAAATAAATCTAAGATGTGAAAAGCAGGAGGACCTACCAAACCTTAGGTATGGGGGGGATGATGAGTGCCAAATTGCACTCATGAAATACACCTTTTTGCCTCTCTTTTTCCCTTTTTTAGTTCATCTTCCTTGTGTCTGCACTCAAATAAGTTAGCAAGATTGTTCTATTTTGTGATTAATTAAGATAGATTACTTGATGTTAGAATTTCTTATTAAGGTGACTAATGTGCATGGGATTAATGGAAAAATGCAGAATTTCTCTCTCTTTTTGAATCAGCAGATGTAGATGCCAGGAACAGCGATTTTGTGCATCTCTGGAGATCATCTTCAATGATCTTCGGAGACAATAACAAAGAATAGTGACACCTAAAAATTTGAAGATTTGGGGAATGACTCTCCGGAGCTCTGCGAGAGTCTGGAATATCTCCGGAGCTGCAGGCAGGAACAGCTATCTCCGGAGCTGCAGACAGGAACAGTTATCTCCGGCACCTCCTGAGAATAGGGCATGTTTCCAAGCAGATCTACCGACCATACACTTCAACAGCGATCCTAATACTCCCTCACTTCACTCAAATCATCACCTGAGTGGTGAAGGGTTTTATCTTTTCAAAGATTTTGCATGAGTTACGAATTGAACTAATCCAATATCCTTATTTTCAGGGCTTTGATGCCCAAGTGTATTAAGACTTAAACTTAGACCTCTGAGTGGTCTTCTGTTCCACTCAAGTCTACCTTTCTCGCATGGTGATTTTTCATAAGTTAGATAGTTAAGTACAAATAAGAGATGGTGTCATCTCCCAGAAAGACTGATAGATAAGTTCAGTGATATATCATCACTCATTTTTTTATATATACTCTTAGAAATAGTAATAGAACAACAATGATAAAATTATCCTGATTCTGGAAGATCTCAGTTCTGTTATAGCCATATTTTCATGAATGCAGAAATGAATGAATTGGATTGAATTTAGTTTTGATCATCTTTTGTGCTGATTTCCTGCTATAGCCTTCAGCCTCAAGGGTGTGGAGCAAGGGCCCACTCTCACCACTCGGGTAGGAGGCTAGTATCACTGTTTTATTGTTTCAATTTTCTTTTATAAAGGTGTTTTCTATTTTAATAGATAGATGCATGTTATTGTTTCTTTGCTTTGAGTACATTTCCTATTTTCATTCTATTTTCCAGCATTTATTACATTTATTCAACAAGCAGTTAGATTAATCTTTCTTTTAAAATTAGGACTAGCAATAAACTGGTAACTATAGAATCCCTAGTTGCAGACAGCCGTGGACACAACCCTGGTTCTTTGACATCTGAAAAATAGATTAAATGATGAGGTACAATGACACCTTGTCAGTGACCTAGGGCAAATTATTTTCATTCAGTCTGTGGAGGCAAACGAAGTACACACTGTTAGGTATAAAAGTTTTCGTCCAATTTTTCTATATTCCTCAAGGTTTTTGACCTTTACTTTGTAGAGCAAATCATGAAGCTATTTTCCTATGAATCAATTGGTGCCTTGGGAGGGAATCTATAGTTCCTGGCCTAATTTTAGTGTGCTCACCCTCATCTCAAAATCCCTATCTCCTCGTATTGTCTCAACCAACCTCTGTTTTAGTTTGCTCACCCTCGTCACAAAAGCCCTAATTTTAGTTTACTCACAATCGACTTGTCTTAAAGCACTCGACTACTTTTTTAGGAAGGAAGTGAGAAAGTTGTGTTCAAAGAAAGGTATTGATGGTAATGATAAGCGAACCTAGGCATTGGGGTTTGAAAAATGCATTCACTGCTCTTGGATACAGAGGAAATAATGCAATGTTTACAATTTTACCCTCCTCCTTTGCAACCACATGAGACTTGAACGATTCGCTTGTAAACAAAACAATATTTACAACCCTTTCTTCACAATCCTCTCCATTTAATCGAAACAAAAATATATTTGGGAACAACTTTTCTTATTGTAATTGTAACCTTACCAATGGTGTTGAAAACTAAATCGAATTTCTCATCTCTTCGCGCTGCATTTTTCTCCTCTCTTTGCGTGGTGTTTTTCTCCTATAATTATCAAATTTCTCATATATTAATTCAGGCAGGACTCCAACCCAAACACTTGATCTCCAAACAAAAAATGAACACCAAAAATCAATAAAGTTTTTTTTTGTTTTTTGTTTTGTTTTGGGGTATGTGCAGGTGGGAATTTTTTTAAAAAATTTGATCCAGTAGTCAACGCTTAGTCGGAGCCGTTAACGTCGACTTTTAGGAAAAAAATGTAATCTATTTGGGGAGCCAAAGGCAGCACAAAGTGTGCCTAATTTAACGCCAATCAGTGCAAAATGATGTATTTTTCTTGGAAGTTGATAAAAATGTAACTTCACCAAATTTGGATTGTCCTTACAATAAGTAACTATATCTTGTTTCCATGATAGCATTTTGACTTCGTGCTTCTCTTATGTTAAATGTCTTTTTGATGTGAATTTGTAGTCATCTTGTAATCATAAGATTTGAGCTCTAGTTGTCAAGATTCCACGTGTAAACTTTTTTTGAAGAGCAAAATGTTGCAATGTCCTATTTTGTTTTTCATAGCGCGTCTTAATGAAAAGCGAGTGTATTAACAAGATAAATTTAAGAATATTCTCTTGGTGCATAGCTATTATGTGACTATTGTCATTGTTGTGTATTGTAGGATCCAGAGGAGGCCATGGAGAGAGGACGTGGACGGTGTAGAACTACTAAATCACAGAGAGGAAAGTGGGTGGAAATAGATATGACAACGGAATCTGCAGATACAATAGAGGTAAGAAGAGAAAGCAACCTCAACCAAAGGAGGAAGGTGTTTATGAATTCACAAATGCTACAACATAGAGGAGATAAAGTCATTTTTTTTTGTCCACGAGGCCTCTGAGGTCAAACTTATTGGTTGAAAATGCATAGGAATGGTGATTAAATGTGATTCTATGATCGAGGGAAAAGTTTGAAAATTAGGATGGCCAAAACATGATATCAATATGTCAAATATATGACTAAAGTGAGGTTTTGTGTTGAATAGTGATGAGTTTGTTTTATGACTCAATTTTGTTAAGCTTTATTATCCACTTGCTATAGTTATCATGGACTTTGATACTTTAATCCTAACTTTTTTATGTCATTACCACAAAGCTATAACTTGTTGAGCATAGGTCATTTCTTATATCCTTTCATGGAAAAGACATGCTATTTGAACTATGTATGTTAATTTTACATATGGTTAATGAATATTACTCCAAGGTAGTTACGAATGTGCAATTATTTGTGTGTACTAACATTATTATGCAGATATAATCAACATTCATAAAGTGAGGAAGATTTTGCTGGTTGGTCGCTTACCATAAAAGTCAAATATGGTGACCATTCAAATGTCAAATGGAGGGAAGGCAACCACTTTGTAACTAATCTTAAAAATTTGAGCAAATTTAGGAGTTATTGTTATGCTAAATATGCATTAAAGCAACTCACTTGACCAGATTCCCCTGCATGCGTAACCTCCTTTCCACTTTCTATGTTTTCCATAATGTGGCGTCCTCCTATTCTGTTGGAGTTGACCACCCTGCTAGATAGTTAGTTTTGTAGTTTTCCTTCTATAAATAAGACTCTGATGCTCCTTTTGAGGGGTTTTTGAATATTCAGAGATTGTACTTACATTATCTAGTTTTTGGTAATACAGTTATAATGTTCAGTTGTACTCATCTTTTTGAATGAATAAAATGAAGTTGTGAGTTCGCATTTCTGAGTTTTACGCTTGTCTTCGGGAATACTCATCCAAGGGGGCCCACTTGGTGAGAATTCCACCCTCTAGTTTAGTTACATTTTTTGTTAAGCATTTAGTTAAATCTGGCATTGAATGTTCCTACAGCTACTAGAATTCTATTATGTGTCTATTCCTGTAGCCAAAGAAGATAGAGTAGTTTCCTGTTTGTTTGCCAGATTGTTACTTTCTATTATGTACTTGATTCCAGAATAGTTGTTGGTTAATGTTCAGCATTCCTGTTATTTCATTTTCAGCAGTTAACTTCAACATTATGTCTTTCTTAGCTATAGAATGAGCATGGCTACTTTGGAAGTTCTTAGTGCACATATCGTGCTGACCCATTTCAAGTTCATGTCCCTAGGTTCAAAAGTGAAATGCATCTCCATAATGATTGAGACAGCTACTTAGTTCAGATGTCCAATCTCTGATTTATAGTTTTAAGAGCTCAGTTGTTAAATCATTGTAAGAGACCAACAATTTTGGCACCGTTGCCGGGGATGGTGTCAAACTAAGAAGATCTTTGAAGTCATCTTTAGTATTATTCCTTGCAATTTTTCCTTAAAATGTGTTTTAGTTAGGAAAAAACCATTTACAACCCATCAACATTTTTTGTGTGAGAAGTAGCTGATACTGAGTATATTGCATGCATAGAGGTAGGAGAAGAGATGCCTTAGGAAGATTCCTTCCTAATGATTCAACTTACCCAGCAGAAGAAGCATAAGTGAATCCTTTCCTTGATGCATTCCCTTATTTGAATAATTCTAAAATATCCTTTGAAGAACAAGATACCCCAAACCTTGTTGAAAACCCATTTGCATTGATAATAGGTCTAGTAGTCATGGCTGCCCAAAATGTACCTAATCAACCAACGTTTCCATTTCTGATTGCTCTTTAAAATGAAGTGGATAATCTTAAGAACATACTTGCTTAAGCTCTCCCCAAGTTCTATGGACTTGCAACAAAGGACCCAAACACTTTATTGTTTGAATTTGATATCCTCTGTAGAAGCTATGACTACACTACTAATGCTCACAAACTTAAGTTGTTTCCTACTACCATGAAAGAAGCTGCATTAAGGTGGTTTATGAGTCTAGGTAGTGATGTTGTCAATACCTGGGAAGAAATGAAAGATAAATTTCTTGAGAAATATAAAGACTATTGTAGGAGTGGGGATATGAGAGGAAATGATATTTTCAGAATGTAGCAGAAAGAAGATGAAAGTTTGGAGGATTACATCTCAAGGTTCCTGTTTTGTTTACAAAAGTCTCCCCATCATGCACTCACTGAGGACTCTCAAAAATTGCTCTTCCTCAGGGGAATAAGTGAGAGTTGCACAGATGCCTTGGATTTAATGGGAGGAGGAGATATTACCCAGGGGTCTTGGGATGATATCAAGAAGTTATGCTAGAATTATTCCAGAGCAGCCATGAAGAAAGGAAGAGGTTATCATTCCCTTGTGGACAAAACCTCTACCAATGGAGACTCAAGGATGGAGATAAGCCACTTGCTATCTGATTTTAAGCAAGATATTATAAATAATATGGCCACCCAGTTGGACACACTACAGGCAAAGAAGAAGCATGAAGAGGCTGAGGCAATGTTGGCTGAATATTGTCCTCATTGCAGACAAAAGAAGAGGGACTACAGATGCAAGCTGGTATCTCACATTGATAACAAGCAGATTCCACTTGAGTTCAAGCCAATACAAGTTGAAGAGGATCAAGTCTTCTATGTTGCACAAAGGAGGCCATGGGCTCCAAGATAAGGTATGTCACCAGATCCATTATCATATGCTGGTCCACATTTTAATACTTATGCATCTGGTAACCAATGACAACAACCATTTCCATCTAGTTATGGAGGATATCCACCTCAACCTTGGAACAACCCTTAAAATACTTGGCTAAATTACCAAAATCCTGCAGCCCAGTGGCAACAGCCTCCAGGGAATTGGCAGTCACCTCCAGGAAATTGGCAACAAACATCTCAATGGAGAGGAGGATAGCAATGGCCAAATTAGATCACTAATTACATGTAGTCACCTCCTCAGCCCCAACAACCTGCTATAATGCCTCCACCTATTAGCTCTAATTCAAATGCACCTAAACCTACTCAGTTGCCAGCTCAACCCTTACCTAACCCAAATAATAGACCATAGCAATAGCCAATATATTCTGTTGATCCAAATCAATACCCTGCATATGCTGTGAATGCCAGTGATATACATTTGTGTTCAGGAACTAACTTGGTAGCTCCTTCTAGACCTGTCATTACTGAGCTTTCTGAGGAAGAAGTGGAACCTAGTAAAAGCCCCATTCAATTAGATGTACCTGAAAATCTTGAACCAATGACAGTTAAACAAAATCCCCAAGAACCACCATTTCCACAAAGGTTAGAAACTATGAAACAAAAGGTAGTAGAAGAGGAACCCACCTTTGATATTCTAGAGCAGTTGAAACATGTATGTGTCAAGATTTCTATATTTCAAGTTATAAAAGATGTTCCTATATATGGCAAAGCAATCAAAGAAGCATGCCTTAAGAAGCCAGGCAGAAAAATGAAAGACCCCACTATGGTCCATGTGGTGGGACAGTTGGTTGACATCATGCTTGGAAAAGTGACTGTTCCCAAATATAATGACCTAGGAAGTCCTATAGTAGGAGTTGTTATAAATGGAATCCAAATCAGAAATGCTCTGATTAATCTTGGAGCAACCATAAATGTAATGACAAAGGATATCCTGCAACAACTGAATGTTGCAACTATGCAACCAACACCTACTGTCCTACAACTTGCTGATAGCTCTACTGTTAAACCTGATGGGATAGTCAAGGATCTTGTGGTATCCCTGGATTCATGGGAATATCCAGTTGATTTCATGATACTTTCTCCTAAAGCTACATTAGGAGGATACCCCATCATTTTGGGAAGGTTGTGGTTAGCCACAACAGATGCTTATATTGGGTGCCGGTCAGGAGACATGACCATATCTGATGGGAGAAGCACTAAAACACTTGTTCTTTACTCGCCTGCACAGCCATCTCATGATATGGATAATCCTATTTGGCCTCATATTAGTGAAGAGGTAGAGGAAACTAATTCTGTGGAGCAGCTTATGATGATAGGTAGAAGTTCTTTCCTGCAGCTTCAAGGAGAGGAGGAGGTGTTGTCTAATATAATTCAGAATCTTTATGAAATAGAGGGAGCATCATCCTCTCATTTGCTGATCCAGAAAGGATACTTGTTCCAATTTTTCCTGCAGCATCAGGTATGTTACATACATTGCTTCCACAAGAAATTAAGGTACCTAGCATTCATGAAGTAACTATGGTTGATTTCACAACTCAAGTGGAAATTTCAGAAGATAGATATCTTAATATTAATAGCAACTTGACTCAAGCACAATAGCTATCCTTCGCGACTTTGTTGAAGAAACATAAAAATGCTTTTGCATGGGATTATCATGATATGAAAGGATTGGATCCTACATTATGCACTCACATGATTTACATAAAGGAAGATCGTACACTAGTAAGACTACCACAAAGGAGAATCAACCCTGCACTAAGAGAAATTGTCAAAGAGGAATTGCAGAAGCTATTAGATGCAGGATTTATCTACCCAATCTTAGATAGCTAATGGGTCTCCTCTGGTTCTTGTGCCCAAGAAGGGAGGAAAATGGAGAGTCTGTATTGATTATAGAGAATTAAATTTTGCTACCAAAAAGGATCATTTTCCCCTTCCTTTCATAGACCAGGTTTTGGACTCACTTGCAGGAAAGTAGTACTTTTCCTTTTTGGATGGATTCAGTGGTTACAATCAGATTCATATTGTACCTGAAGATAAAGAGAAAACAACATTTACCTTTCCTTGGGGAGCATATGCCTATTTAGTGCTTCCATTTGGCTTATGCAATGCACCTGCAACTTTCCAAAGAGCAGTCATTAGCATATTTTCTGATATCTCACATGATTGTATGGAAATCTATATGGATGATTTCACTACTTATGAGCTACTTTTGAAGAAGCATTAGCAAACTTAGGCAAGGTGTTGGAAAGATGTGAAGACCACAGCCTATCCTTAAACAATGTAAAGTGCTTCATGATGTAGGAAGGTGTAGTACTTGGTCACTACATTTCTCCAAAAGGAATACAGGTAGATCCAACAAAGATTGAAGTCATTATCAATCTGCCCATTCCTGCAAAGCAAAATGATGTCAGACGTTTCTTGGGTCATGCAGGGTATTACAGACATTTCATTAAAGATTTTAGCAAATTGGCATCCCCATTATTGTTGGGAATTAAGGTGTCTCAACCTTTGCAAATTCCTAATGCTGTATTTATTTATCCCATGTTGAGTTGGCATAGTCAGCACCTTGTGTATATGTAGCAGGGTAAATTTTGGTGACTTTGGCAGCTGTGGTTTCCCCCTTGAATAATTAACAGGGGTTTGGGGGCAGCGCCCCCAAGACAGGGTCAAGGGGCGTAGCCCCTTGCGGGGTCTAGGTCACGGTACAGGGCGGGGTCGAGGGGCAACGCCCTCGTGGGGGCTCAGGGGCAACGCCCCCAAAACCTTAAATGATTTTTAATTAATGACAAGTGTCGGTGAGTATCTTTGCATGAGAGAAAGGCATCTTTGGGTGGTCAAGGGAGGTTATGACATGTAACAGGGATATGATATTTTTAGTCAGTGTATGACAGATTCTATGACAGCTGTAAGGTGCGTAAGAGCATCTGTCGTAACCTATCTTGGGACTAGGCGCCCACTTTGGGATGGGATGTTGGACAAGTGTCCTTAGGCGTGGGTTTTTGGGGCATGAGTCCAAGATGGACACCTATCTCTAGAAGGTTCCATATTTGCCTTGTAAACTCTATATAAACAGGTGCTTGGATGGGAGATAGACAACTTTGGTACAAGTACTGTTATGTTGCCGGAATATCTCCAGATTCAACATTCAAAGACTCCTGAAAGATCATTGGCTCTGAAACTGTATTGTAATCTGTTATTGTTTACTGTAATACATTTGAGCTGTGTTTTGGAGTGTGGGGTTTTTCACCTGTAAGGGTTTTCCCCACGTATATCTTGTCTCTCTCTCTCTTCTGTCTTCTTTCTGGTTCTTGTGTTTTGCTGCAATATCTCGTGTTAATGGTTTAACATTGCTGTAATAGTTAGGATAAAGTTGAATTTTGCATAGCCCTCTCCTCATTAGATTAGTGTAGGAAGCATTTTCTGCACACCTAGCTTCCTTTCAATTATATACTCTTCTTACAAAGGATGCTGAATTTCAGTGGAATGAAGACTGTGACAAAGCATTTTCTGATTTAAAAGTAGCCTTAACCCATGCTCCTGTACTTAAAGGCCCCAATTGGGAACTTCCTTTCCATATTCATACTAATGCATCAGATTATGCCATAGGAGCAGTTTTAGGCTAGAAAGGAGTCATTGAGCATGATATCTATTTTGTTAGCAAAAACTTACAAGGTGTTGAATTCAACTATACAGTCACAGAGAAGGAAATGTTAGCAGTCATCTATGCACCCAATAAATTTAGGCACTACATAACTGGTTATCAAATCTTTGTGCACATAGATCATGTAGCCATTAGGTATCTCATGAACAAACCTCTTATATCAGGTCGATTAGCAAGATGGGTGTTGTTAATGCAAGAATTTGACATCACTATTGTGGATAAGCCAGGAAAAGCCAATGTAGTTACAGACTTTCTTTCAAGAATGACTACATCAGAGGACAACCAAGTCATTGATGACTCTATTCCTAATGAACATTTGTTTTTACTCACTATACAAACCCCTTGGTATGCTGACACGGCCAATTACCTAGTAACAGGAAGAGTCCCTCCTCACTTCTCTCCTAAAGAAAGAAGGGTACTCATTAAAAAGCCTTTTCCTTTTTCATGGATTGCTGGATGTTTGTTCTACACTAGACCAGATAATGTCATGAGAAGATGTGTGAGAGAAGATGAAACATATGACATTTTTCATGCATGTCACAATGAACCTTGCGGAGGACATTTTACAACAAAAAGAATAGCAATGAAGATTTTGAATGTAGGTTATTATTGGCCTACACTATACAAGGATGCAGCAAGATATACCAAGAAATGTGATAATTGTCAAAGGATGGGACGGCCAACAAAATCTGATGAGATGCCCCTTTATCCTCAGCTTGTGATTACTCCATTTGATAAGTGGGTATTAGATTTTGTAGGACCTATTGATCCTCCATCTAATGGTAAATTCTATATCTTAGTATGCACTGATTATGTAACTAAAAGGGTAGAAGTTAAGGCCATGAAACATGCAAGAGACAGTAAAGTTGTAGAATTTCTCTATGAAGAAATCTTTACGCGGTATGGAGTCCCTAGAGAATTAGTGACTGATCAAGGAGCTCAATTCACCTCAACTCTAGTTGCAACATTAGTGCAGGAATACAACATAAGGCACAAAAAATCTACTTCTTATCACCCCCAGGCTAATGGCCAAGTTGAGGTGACTAACAGGGAAATAGAAGCTATTTTGACCAAAATTGTGGCTATCCATAAGAAGGATTGGGCAAGTAGGTTGCCAGAAGTTGTCTGGGCCTATAGGACAACCTAGAAAACAACTACTGGTTTTACTCCTTTTGAGTTGCTGTATGGCAAAAGAACCATGATGCCTATTGAGTTTGAACATAAAACTCTTAGGACTACACTTGACTTGGGGATGGATCTATCTCAAGCACAAAAAGAAAGAATCATGCAACTCAATGCTTTGGATGAGATGAGAAAGGTAGCTTTGCATCATACAGAAGTAGTGCAGAATCAGAGAATAAGGTGGCATGACAAATACATCAAGGATAAGAAATTCCAGCGTAGTGACTAGGCTTTGCTTACGACTCAAGGTATCAAGATAATGTAGGAAAATTACAGACAAGGTGGCTAGGGCCATATGAGGTTGCTAAAGTTTTTTCCAATGGTACTATTCAACTTATTACTATTAACCCTGTCAGATTCAAGCTATTAGTTAATGGTCATCGACTCAGGTTATATCACAAGCCAGCCTCCAAAGAAGACTTCCTGCAGCAATTCACTCAGCATGCAACTCCAAAACTTCTTCCAGCCAAAGGTAGTGGACCTAGTGTCCCTCCTTTAGGCTAACAAAGGTACGATAATGATCATAATAAAGATTTCCACATTCGTGGAAGTCCACTCTTTCACTTGTTTGCCCATCCACCCACCCATATCCATTCTTCTCTCTTCCATCACGTGTGATGATTACACTTCATCCCATTTTGCTTCAGCCCACTCCACTTTCATTCATTGCTTAATAAATTCTTAAGCATTACCCATTACTTTGTCCATGATTCTTGCAACCGATCTTCCACAAATCAAGATACACACACTTTAATAATTCTCTCTTAATTATCTTGTAGTTTGTTCATTTAATTATTGTACATTAATATTGATATTTCTCATAGCATGTCATTATTCCTTCCTTTTCCTCTCACGCATCAATTCCATATGTGTGGACACATGCCTAAATCCAGGTTGGGGAGGGAGTGTTAATAAGATGACCACGTGTCAGTCCATCTATATGTTTTATGCCTGAATGTCAGTAAAGTTTCAAAATTGAATGATTTGAATTCTGAGTGAGGTGATGGCTTGCAAGTGTGAGATGACAACCTTCAACAATCATTCATTAATGCCTGTACCACCCTTGTCTTACATTCCCAAGAAAAGAAGCCGAAAAGGAAAATACAAATAGCATGAGTTATTGAAGACTTAATAGAGTTGCAGGAAGGTGAAGCTAGTTTTCAAACTTTTTGTAGTGTGATTGTTTTTAGACAGCCAAGTCATCGGAGGAGGACTAATTCGGAATGAACCCACAGTTCATGATGCATTGTTACAGGATGCACTTAGCCAGGCTGAATTTAGAAATTGTTACCCTGTTGCACGAGATGCCAGGTCAGCTAGAGCCGAGTTTACTAAACCTAGTGATCCACCATTAACTATAGACAAGCAGAGAGCCAAAAGGACCTCTCTACCTAAGCTGTGAAACAGGTAGCTATCTATGTGGCGAAGTACATTACTTGTGAAGGTCGCCAATCAAACCTTCATTATGTGCATTTCAAATTGTTGAATCATATGAGGCATGGGAGACGAATGAATGTACCAAACATGTTTTATCACCTTCTTTCAATAATGGCCACCAAGACTCAAAAAGGTAGGCCTAATTCTATCTCTCACCATTGTTTAATCAAATTACTTGTTGAAAGGTCTCTACATGATGTATCCGATATGACTTGGGAGGAATTTCTAGAAATTGATCAAATAAGACCAAGCCATTTGCGACCTGTGGTTGTGCCACAACATTGTAGAACTAGGAGAAGGGTGCATTCTGTTGAAACTACTCTGGGAACTTCAACTTCCAGTGCAAACCCTCCTACAGCAAAACAAGCTATTGAAACTAGCTCTTCTGAAGCAGAGCATGCAGATAAAGAAAGTTCTTCAAATTCTAACAATGAGGATATTCCTCTTAGCAGTTTAATTCAAACTAGGGCACAAAAAAGAAGGGCAAAGATAAAGAAGGGTAAAACCAAAAAGCAAACTGTAGAAAGAAAAGTGTTGCGCTCCAGGAAATGAAAGGATGACACTGTTCTTCCTGCAGTTGAAGAGGAACATGACAATCCTTCTTGTAAATTGAGACCTATTGAGCCTGCCTCTGGTGTGTCTATGCAGACAAGCCCTAGGGTTGAAGAAATGATAGCTGAGGATACAAAAGCCCCAATGAGGGATGAAAATTATGTAGAAAAAGACATAATTGAAGAAGCGGCAGAAGTAACTCTCACAGACCTTGCCGCCGCTATTGAGCATATTGAGAGATAGGAACAAGAGGATAAACAAGAGTTCCTATAGCAAGCCAGAATTGGCTGAGCAATTAGAAACCCTGCAACCTATGTTACATGAAGATCAACCATATGTGCCAGGAAAGTCTTTGGTAGGAACACATAGACCTCCTAATTTTTCAATGCACATGGTTGCCATGAATTTGTGGAATGAAATGCAGAGGAGAGAAGAGGAATGGAAGAAGGAGAAACGTAGATTAAAAATTGAAATTCAAAAGAAGGATGAAGAGATTAAAGAAAAGGATGCAAAAATTACAACTTTAAAAGAGAGAGTGGATAGTATGGCAGCTTTGGTGCCTCAGGTATTAGAATACAGGACTCCCCTAAGAGTTTATGCTTTGCATTTAAAGGAAAGGTACCTCTCTTTTAAGTTAGCAAGGATTGTTTTTGGTTTGAACCCTTCCATTGAATCTCCTCTTGAATTTTTCAATGCTTATAGGATTGCTCCTCCAAAAATAAAGAACTTGTTGTGTGAATTTTATTTGCATAATTTTGTTGTGTCCCAAGACCATGAGTGGAACCCCTTATTGTATGTTGGGGATGTTCAGTTGAGGGCATTTATGTCCTAGATGTAGAATGAGGTTAGTTGGGGACAACAATTCAGAGCTTATAAGCAATTAGAATTTAGCACTCCATTGCCTATTAGAGCTGAATCTGGAAATCCAGGAAGCATTTTTAATGATTGGCATAGGATGCTTTATAGGCCAAGCTATAGTAACAAAATCCTGCCTGAAAGAGAAGCACTTTCAGAGAATATGAGAAGATGGCACACACTACTAGAGAATCTATGAAGGGACATTTGACACAAAGGTGGAATAGTCTATCTAATGAGCTAAAACAAGTAGAGCCTCACTCTCTGCAGAATTATATTGCAACATGTAAAAGAGTGGATAGATATACTTAGATTGGGAGGACAAAGGGACAATTTTGGCTTCCCTTAATTTTTCAACCACATATTCTATTGTGGCCTGTGCCAAATTATAGATTTTACCAGTATGATATTACTGAGGAGAGACAAAGATGGAGCAGGTTGGATAGGCAGCAAGGGTTTTATTGGGATCCTAATTCACGCACCAGAGAGACTGATATTGGACAATTGGCACTTGCTAACTTCAAAGCATTAACCAAGCAAAAGAACAACCCTTCCTCTGCTGGAGGCCAGCAAAGTCCTAGGTTGGGGAGAGTGATGAGTCTGTTTTATGACTCAATTTTGTTAAGCTTTATTATCCACTTGCTATAGTTATCATATACTTTGATACTTTAATCGTGACCTTTTTATGTCATTACCACAAAGCTATAACTTGTTGAGCATAGATCATTTCTTATATCCTTTCATGGCAAATACATGCTATTTGAACTATCTATGTTAATTTTACATATGGTTAATGAATATTACTCCAAGGTAGTTACAAATGTGTAATTATTTGTGTGTACTAACATTATTATGCAAATATAATCGGCTTCATAAAGTGAGGAAGATTCTGCTGGTTGGTCGCTTACCATAAAAGTCAAATATGGCGACCATTCAAATGTCAAATGGAGGGAAGGCAACTGCTTTGTAACTGATCTTAAAAACCTATTGAGTGAATTTAGGAGTTATTGTTATGCTAAATCTGTGTTAAAGCAACTCGCTTGATCATATTCCCTTACATGCATAACCTCCTTTCCACTTTTTATGTTTTCCATAATGTGGCGTCCTCCTATTCTGTTGGAGTTGACCGCCCTTCTAGATAGTTAGTTTTATAGTTTTCCTTCTATAAATAAGACTCTGATGCTCCTTTTGAGGGGTTGTTGAATATTCAAAGATTATACTTGCATTATCCAGTTTTTGGTAATATAGTTATAATGTTCAGTTGTACTCATCTTTTCGAATGAATAAAATGAAGTTGTGAGTTTGCATTTTTGAGTTTTACACTTGTCTTAGGGAATACTCATCCAAGGGGGCCCACTTGGTGAGAATTCCACCCTCTAATTTAGTTACATTTTTCTGTTAAGCATTTAGTTAAATTTGGCATTGAATGTTCTTGCAGCCACTAGAATTCTATTCTGTGTCTGTTCCTGCAGCCAGAGCAGACAAAGTAATTTCTTGTTTGTTTGCCAGATTGTTACTTTCTGTTATGTACTTGATTCCAGAATAGATGTTGGTTAATGTTTAGCATTCCTGTTATTTTCTTTCCAGCAGTTAACTTTAGCATTATGTCTTTCTTAGCTATAGAATGAACATGGCTACTTTGGAAGTTCTTAGTGCACATATCGTGCTGACCCATTTCAAGTTGACATCCTTGGGTTGACAAGTGAAATGCATCTCCATAATGATTGAGACAGCTACTCAGTTTAGATGTCCAATCTCTGAGTTACAATTTTAAGAGCTCAATTGTTAAATCATTGTAAGAGACCAACAGATAGCATATTTGTTGAAATGATATAATTGGTGTACTAAACATTATTTACTATGTTGTGTATTATAGGGGCCAGACGGGGCCATGGCAACAAATCGTGTCATATCAAATGAGGACACAATGGATGAAGCGGGAAATCAGGTACTCAAATCTAATTTCCTTAGGAAAAAAGGATCTGATGGCATTTTCTAATACGTCCATCTTTTTTCATAGTATTATTAAAATTTATAATGTATTATCTAATCTTGACATAAATTAATGCATGTTGTTGATTATTTTAGATGGAGGTTGGAGCAAATGCAAAGCCTGAGCATTCAACTAAAAAATGAAAAATATATGTACGTGGACGTGGACCTAAAACTATTAAATCACATAGACGACAGCTAGTGGAAGAGGATATGACAATGGATCCTGCAGACACAACAAATGATTGCACTGAACAAGAGGTTGGTCAGGACTATAGTACATGGGATGAATACTTTGAGAAAATTGTTGTTTGTGGATGTTCTGTATATATGTTCATACAACCAATATTTTTATTTTTTAAGCCATATTTGATTATATTTCTTTGAAATTGATACATTTATGATTTATCCAATTGTTGCCAAAAATTAAATAATGCTTGCGTTTGTTGATAGGTAGAAGATGTTGATGAAACACATACTAATACCCAAGATCCAACTGGGTTATTAAGATTTGGAGGGGATGATCCAAACCATCCTTTAAACAATACCAGGGCGAAAAGAGCATTATTGAAGAGAATACTATCAGCTAAGAAATTTGAAGAGCTAATGAGATCCGCATACACTGATGACATGCCACCTAGCCTTAATGATGATGATCATGATAGTGAAAATGCATTGTATGAAGAAGGATTAAATGAAATGCTTATAGATGTCTGGTGCAGGAGCACCTAACACAAAGAGGCCTCCATGAGGCATTCAACTGTTTGATGTTCATTTTGTTGTCTCCAATAAGGTCCTATAAGACCATCCATGTAATAAGGTTTGTTTGACCAATGCATGTCATTTTAGTTTGTATCTAGGTTTATGTTGTAAGTCCCAAGGACACTTGTCGATCTATACTTACAAAGGTTGTTAGGCAGTTGGAGGTTGTTAGATCTCCCAGCCGCTTGGAATTGGGTACTACTCTGGGCGAGTTTATAAACCCAGGGAATGGAATAAAGTCAGATATATGATATTGTAATTGAATGCACTTGTGAGAATGTAACCGAGCATTGTGATGTAGAAATCAATCTTTTCGGTGTTGTCTATTTGTTTCCATTCTTTGTAAAAACAAAATTGCATAATTGTAGATTTCTTTTCCCTTCTGTATTTTTGTTGTTGCGAAATGTCGATGTGAAGCATTCCATTGGTGAGATTTCTGTCGAAATCAGTGGAATGGCTTCGCTGTACATTTATCTATTTTTGTTTCCTGTTTCATTTTTCTGTTTTACGGCGCAGAGGATCCAGATAGTGTGAGGTGCACAGTAGATCGCCTAGCATCTCCATGTGCTAGGGTTTGGATTGGAGGAGTTGGAGTTGTTTCAGTGAGATAAAGGCCATCGACGAAGCATTTCTCGCTTAGACTAACGCAGATAGTTTGGCCGAGGGGAGGATCAAACTGCTGAATAGAAGTCACGGCTTGAGGATTAGATCCGAGTGATCAGGTTATCAGTGGTTCTGGAGAAGGTCCAACCGATAGGGAACGATACGCTGAAGGTAAATGCCATTGGGCAGAGGAGCGACATCGGCAGAAGAGTTGGAAGGATACAGCGAAGACAAGAGTCTCACCAAATGTATGTTGCGAATGCATATCGCAAAAGCATGTTGCGAATGTACATTGAGAATGTATCTTTTGGCAGATACAAGTAGTGACCAAGTATAATGGTGAATCGGTGCATGTGAATCGACGATAACAAGTCAAGCAATTTGTATGAGTTGATCTGTTTTGTCTGCTTCCATTGTGCGCTCTGCATCAATTTCTTTGGGGATGAAAACAATGATGAAAATAATGATCATATAGTTGACAGTAATGATGATAGTAGGGGTAATTACCAGCAACGTAACGTTGATGATAACAACTTGAAAGACTCCATCAAGCAAGCAATGAAGACACCCATGTTCAAATCGGGTGCAAGTAGAACTCAAAACTAGCATGCACATTAATATTATTAGAAATCAAGTCACTATTTGGTTGGTCAGACAAAGGATTCACTACCCTACTGAAGTGAGTTGAAATCTATTTCTTACTTTGCAATTGTCAATTGGTGTACATAATTCGTAAACATTCATCAGCTTTGTTTATATTTCTTGAAGGGGATTTTAAAACCATATATTGTATATAAATAGTCTTAGGATAGATTGACATATCAAACGTGATCATCATAAGTCAAACATTTAATTGATTTAATCTCTGGCAATCTTACAGGGCACTAAAAACTAAAATATTCCCTGAAGATAATGTGTTGCCATCAACTTGTAGAGAAGCACATCTATTGTTGGTTGAGTTGGGGATTGAATATAAGCAAATTCATTCATGTAGAAATGATTACATTTTATACAGAGATGAATATCATTTGAAACAAGGTAGATTACCCTATATGCAAAGAGAAGAGATATCGTATAGATGTACAAGGTCCTACAATTCCAAAGAAGGTTTTATGTCACATGCCAATTATACCTGGACTTCAACGAATGTTTCATTGCAAGTCACTTACACAATTGATGGACTGTCATGCAAAGAATAGGAGTAAAGATGGATTCATGTGAATTCTGACCGATTCTAAAGCAATGAAACACATAGAGGAAAAATGGCCAAGAAAATTCAAAGATGAACCTCGTAGTATAAGGTTTGGTCTTGCAATTGATGGAGTGTGCCAATTCTCTTTCTTGATTGAGCTCAAATTATAGTGTTTGGCCAGTCAGATTGATAGTATACAATATTCCCCCATTGATGAGTGTTAGAAAGGAGCACCTTATGCTGACTCTCATTGTTCTAGGAAAATATCAAGTTAAAAACATGGATGTTTATCTTGCGCCTTTTATTGATGAGATGCAACTGCTATGGAAAGGCATAAGAATGTATGACATATCACGTTCCCCATCAAATAGGTCCTTCATGTTGTACGGTGTGCTATGTTGGACTATTCATGATTTCCCAGGACTTGGTGTTTGTTCTGGTAAGATAAAATATTTATGTATTTACACTCATAATTTATTTTCATCCCAACTTTCATATTTAGTTTTATACTCTTTTTTATGGTATTAGCATTACTTATTGAATTGCAAGGCTTCAAACAAATGAGAAATTTGCATGTCCAAGATGTGTAGAACAATTTCAAGGGTGGTATTCTAAATATCTACATAAATTTATCTACGCAAACAACAGAGTATTTCTACCACTAGATCATAAGTTTAGAAATCGCCTGAAGAATCAATTTGATGGAAAAGTTGAAAATAGAGGCCCTCCCATGACTATGGGTGTAGGTGATTGGCTTAAGAAGTATGAAGATGCTGAATTGAAAGGTTGAGAGGATTTTTTTGATTGGGGTGATTCAATTGAAGAACCAAAACAAGTTGTAGTTAATATGCCAGAAGGAATGAAAAGAAAATCCATATTTTATGAGCTCCCTTACTGGAAGGATCTATTAATATCTCACCTATTATATCCTATGCACGTCTTCAAAAATGTCCCAGATTCTATATTTTGACATATATCAGGCAAAGAGAAGGACACCTTTGCTTCGAGGAGAGATATTACTCTTTCGCATACCAAAATTGATAGAAAACATTTGTGGCCAAACAAGGAAAATGAAACATATGTAGAAGCTCCATGAATTTTGAAAAAAAAAAGAGCTAGACCAACTAAAAAATATTATTCGTTCAATAAGGACACCTACTAGCTATGGGTCATCATTGGCTAAAGCTTTTACAGTTGATGGACATATCACATGATTTAAAACACATGATTTTCATAATTTTATAAAGGTATTATATATCATCATTTAACATTTGCTGGTAACATTGATTAAGTACTAAATATATTTTGATATTGTTATGTTGTGTGAGAAAAAATTAAATTAGGGGGGATTCTTGTCTTACAGTTGACTTAAGGAATGCCATAAGTCGATTGTCAGCATTTACAAGGTATGTGGTTGATGTGTGAGAGACATAGATATATTATATTGCATTTTAATTTTTGACTAAAGGTTCATACTAATTTACTATTCTTATATTAGGTGGGTGACCTCCAAGGAGATCCACGAATGTGAAGTGCCAAAATGGAAGAAGGAAATTGCAGAAATTGTATGTGTATTTGAGAAGGAGCTCCCTACAAGTTTCATGGATCTACAAGTCCATTTACTTATACACGTAGTCAATGACATTGAATTAGCAGGTGTCATATCAACGAGGTGGATGTTTTTCTTTGAGAGGTATATGAAAACTCTAAAAAGATATGTCCGACAAAAGACACATCCAAATGATTGCATGGTTGAAGGGTATGTATTAAATGAAGCATTTTTCTTCCTGTGTGAATTCCTTGGTAAGGATTTTGAAGATGGGCCACGCTTCTAGGATGAAGAATGAGCATCAGATATTATTAATGGAGAAAAACCACAATCTAATGGTGTTCAAGTAGAAATTAGTAAGTAAATTCATGATCAGTGTGGTTTTTTTCTTGCAATCATTAATTTACTCTGTAATTTATTTGTCAAATTAATAGCATGACATTTGGAGTTTGAAATAAACATGTTGACATGTAATAGGTGTAGACGAAAGTTGTATACTTGACAAGTTCATTCTGTACCACATGGACTTTATGAACAAATGGATTGATCTGTATGATAAAAAGAGAGAAGTGCTAGAAGCAAGGAGACAATTTAAGAGATCAAACCCAAGGAATACTCCACTTCCCACTGATCTTCTTGGGGAATGGGGAAAATATTACACACTAGAATGGGTTACTGAACATATTCAAAATCAAATAGAAGATGCAGGTATAGATTCAAACATAACAGAGATGAAATCAACATGTCTAGAGGATGTGAAACAAAGGTACAGTTGGAATTTTACAAAATGTTGTTTCCTTACAGCTTTGACACTATTAACTATTTTAATATTCATCATTATATTTGTTTTCACTGAAATAAATGGTCTTTCACTAGTGAGGAAATATCCAGCAATATGGGCATATGGTCGACATTATCGTGTAGAAAGTGTAGATGTAAAGAGACGATCCTTCGATTGTGGCATCATGGTTGACTTCAAGCAATCGAGTCGATCAAGCTCAAAAGATAAGAATATAATTGAAGGGAATCTACAATATGTTGGGAAAATACAAGAAATTATTGAGTTGGATTACCGCTCTTTTAAATGTTGTGTTTTTAAGTGTAGATGGTATGAAGCATTTGAGAGGACATGAAGACATGATACCCATAGTGGATTGTTTTCTATAGATTCCTCATGTTTCCTACCGGAGGATAAGGAGCCTTATGTTCTACCAATTCGTTGTGAGTAGGTATTTCTTTAACTCAAACAAGAAGCAGTAGTGATCATTAATCTATTAATTCATGGTTTATTGTGAATACATACATGTGTTTATTAATCAATAAAATTGTTATACCATATGTCTAATATATGTATGTCGTTCATGTGTAGGTATTTTTATATAAAGATATTTTGGACCCAAAATGGATATTTGTCATACATTATGATCCAAGATTAAGGCATTTATTTGACGATTCTTAGTGGATATTGAGCAAAACAATGATGGCCAACAAAATGAGAGAGAGGGATTAGAGAACATCGAAGAACTTGACATCCATGATGATGTTGAAGAAGGTTATGTTCAAGAACAAGAAGAAAACAATCTAGAGTTGGATGATGTTATGGAAGACAACAATATGGATGGTATACAAAATGATGATCCAAATACATCTGGCAACAATATAGATGGTCTACAGTTAGATTCAATGATGATGAAGATGATGGAGGTCAAGATGAGGATGATGATAATATTAAATACTTGAAAGAACATATGAACATTGACAATGATACACTGGATGACATTGTAGCAGACAATAAAGTTAATGACCAAGACTTCTAAATTTTTAGAATTATTTGCAATCCATGTTTAAAAAAGGATGATTAAATTGTTGGCAATAATGTTAATTAAATGGATTGTTCAATTGTTGACAAATTACCTATTGCAATATTCTTAAATTGTTCAATCTTTGGTATGAATTGTTGGCAATAATGTTAATTAAATGGATTGATTGGTGTTCTTCATAATTTGTTAATGGATAATCCTTATGTGATGGAAGTATTAAGTGATATAGGTCAAAGGATAATAGTCATCTTTGCAACACTACCATTTATAACACGCATTATGTTCTCCTAATTTTTGGGTAAAGAAAAAGGTGAGAAGATACATTTGTCTTCCTCATCAAGTTTAACATTTGTTGAACCTATTTGACTCAAAATCATATTAAAGGTGTCAAAATGTTTTACAGTAGAATATCCTTCCTTCATTTTTAAATAATAAAAACATCTTTTGAGATATAACTTATTACTTTATAATTTTAGTTTGATAAATATCACCTATCCTCTTTTGTAATGTGAATGCAGGGGTCTCTTTTGATTTGAATAACAAAGAAAAAGTAAATTGGAGACAACCAGATAAATTATTAGCAATCCAATCCAACAAACAAATGATAACCAAAAGTTGAGCACCAAAGAATAGCAGCTTTTATATTGATTTTCTTTTGCACCTCAACCTATGCTGCCGATGATTCATCTCTAAGATATTTCTCCTCCCATTTATATATTGTGAAATCACCAAGCCATTGGTATGCCTGAATCTGAAGCAAGTTCTCTTGGTGATCTTTCCATCTTTTATCAAGAAAAGCTCTGACATCCATCACAAATTTTGCATACCTAGCATCCAACACAATTACTCAGTCCAATATCATGTTGAAACTAAGAATGCTGACATCTCCATCCTTCTTCAAAAAATCCATAACTTGGAATACTGTTTGGCCGAATTCCATCTTCCATGTGTCAAGACTTTTGATTTTCTCTTCTTCTGTCAGTATGAAAGGAATAAATTTATGCTTGAACATAGTAAAAGATTCAACCTTTGCTTGCATATTACTTTTCAATGTAGGGATGATGAGCATATTACTTTTCAACACCATTTGTCTTGCCTCCTTTGGACTCACATCAATTTCATCTAATTTCAATTCTTTGAAAGTTTGTGTAATGATTTGATCATGTTGTGTTTCATCAGCACCCATTTTATTTATTGCAAATTTTTCATTATATTCTTTCATTTTCATTTTCAGCCAGATGTCCTTCTGTTTACTGCCCAACCATAAATGTTATGAATGACTGACGCGGGATGGCAGGGGTGAAAACTAATTACATTCTCCTCTTGCCGCTCTACCGCAGGCCTCGGTTGAAACCCTTGCGGGGACGCGGTAAGTGTTATTACCGCAATGTCGCCAATTACTTTTCAAACCACCACGGGGCCGCAGGAAGAGACTAACACCGCCAAGCATGAGATGAACACCGCCAAGCTGCAAGCATCAGATGAACTGTCCACAGGGTAGCGGTAGCTTCTTCATCAACCACTTCCTACTACCAAGCCGTAAACTATTCTTTTATGCTCTATGGGAATGCGGTATGTGCCATATTTCATTCCTCTTGTTCCCGCATAATCGTAAAAGATAATCAATTAACCGACGAGACAATGGTAATAAACAAAAACACTCATATAGTCAAAAATAGTCAAGATTGTTTCACAATGGCCATGATATATATGTATTTATTTAGTTGCGGGGGAATGTTGGGGGTGATTGATTTAATTAAATAAATGTGGATTTATTTAATTAAGGATGAGACTTTAGAGGAAGGGTTAATATTTAATTAATGTCAAAAGAACGGTTAGATTTATTAATTAAATAGCGTGACTTATTAAACTAGTATTAGGAGGAATGATCAAAGTGGTTAATTAAATAAATACGATTTATTTAATTAACATTGTAAGAGGAGATGTGGGATAGATATGGTGTGATGTTAGGCCATGGTAAGATTTAGGTGTCTACATTTCTAATAGTGCATTAGTTTTTGGGTCAATGAATAATGATCACAATTTATCTTTGGTAATTTTTTCCTTCACCATATCATGAGACAATTTTGAGGAACAAAATTGATGACAAATTTCTCTATGGGTTGCCCATGTATTTATATTCCTTCATTATTCAGATAGATTGAATTAACAATAGGAGAGCATCAAACAAGGATCAAATTAATGAGTGCAATCATGATTATGTTATTGGATTTCAAACTTTGTCAACAAAGATATGCTATCAAATTCCTAATGATGATTTTGATACACTATCAAATTCTTAAGTCTAATGCACTTAAATATCGATCTCATCCTTCAAATTTTCAATAGGAAAATTTAGTTTTCAAAAGGGTCAAAATAAGCAAGAAAATCAACAAAATGCTCACCATGTTGTTAATTTATAGTCAACTTTAGATGTTATTTCATCTAATTCCCAAGGTGAACTAGTGAGGGACAATCCTATATTATCTATTAATGTTATTAATAAGATCATAGAATACATAAAGGAAAATAGATATGTAAACCAAAACACATTCAAATATAGAAGGGTTCTAACATATATGTCACTTCTATTCAAAATGAACAAAGGAAATATACACAGAGGTAAGATGAAATTTTGTTATATATACCTCGCTTTTACTCTACAAAATGTACAAAGTAGGCATTTGTTCAGGAACACCATCAATTATTCTATATGTAGATGTTGACAAATATCCAACATATTGTATGGTGCATTTCTTATATGGATGGGATGAGAACAAATGTACTCAAACTTGTATGGTCATGCCAACTAGTAGATCATTGTGGCATATTGTGGCATACGTGGTGTTGGTTCTTAATAATCCAACTGACATAACCGGGTTACTTGTAATTTATCAAAAAGATTTTAAATCCCTACTTGAAGGAACCAATTGAATAAATCAAATAAAAACAATAGATGATATCAACTTGGAGACATAATGCCAACCCTAATTATGTGGTTCTTCTTACTGATCCAATCAATACTCCCATATTACTGTGATTGACTAGAAGGATTTAATTCCTTTGAGGAAACCAATTAATCATATCACACAAATACAACAAATGTGTATTGATAAACTGAGTATATACTTGATATATCAATTTTAATAATAAGGAAGCACTAAAATGGAGAGAACCAAATAATTGAATAACTTCAACACACAGTTGATACCAATATGGCACCACATAATCAAAGATTTTCCATTAACTTCTTCAAAATTATGCTTGCAACATGGTCTTTGAGTTTTGTAAATATTATGGAGCTTTTCTACTATCTACTACTACTACCTTCTTCTCCTCTCTCTCCCTTTTTTTATTGGGTCTTGGTCTCTCTTTTTATAGAAGAGGCAAACAAGCTTCAGACCCGTTACAATAGAAAGGACATAACTGTTCATAACTATTAAGAAAACACTTTTAAACTAACAAGATTTAAGAAAATATTTTTAATTAGAAAGATCAATCCGTTATTCACCGAATAGAAACCCGTGACCATCCAAGGCCTGAGCAAGGCATTCTATTTTCTGATGTGGTATCTCCTCTTCACATTCAATCCTCTTCATGACCCAAATATGTTTCCTGCCTTTCACTTATTTTCAGATCACTAGGCCACTTAAATTCCTGTGTGATTGCAAAGCTTACAAGATGGCTTTTCCATCTATTGTCCAAGAGGTTATTGATGTCCACCACAAACTTTGTGTATCCATTGTCCAACATGATAATTCCATCGAGCAGAGTATGGAACTCAGCGAATTTAATTTCCCCATCATTCTATACATGTGCCAAACATTTAGGAATCATCTTATCAAACTCTTCTCTCCATTCATCTACACCCTTCATTTGGTTATCATCTTTGAGGATTGATGGGCTGAAACGACATTTGATGGAGTAAATGGACTCCTCTTACCTTCCACTTTCTTTTTTGTATCTACCAAATACTGATACTCCTCAATTATGCTTTTCACCATTTCTTGTGTAGCCTTGAGCCTTGATGGGGCATCCAGATCTCTGTGTGTGGCTTTGCATAAAGTAGTTAGTGTGTGGAAGGTAGGTTGCCATATCTTTTAAAGCTTTTCAAGAATGGAAGAATTAGTGTTTATTTGTTCCAGAGCTTTGATCAGATTGCTGAATTGTTCATGTACCCCATTTATTTTGTCTTTCAATATATCAACTTTGTGCTTTAATATCCTACTAAGGATCTCTATGATGCGATTTTTGACATCTTCCTCATTATGATTTTTTAGCTTATCAATTTCCTCTTTCATTTGTTAGATCTAGGGATCCTCTGTATGGACTGGTCAATGATAGACAATTAATTCATCTCCCCTTACTGTGGTGGCTTGTTGCAACTGCTATTTCATCTTTCTATTCTCAATGAATAATTTGTTCACCTCATCATTAGATAGCTTTAACCTTTTCTCTTATTTATTAATTTTATTTTCCATGTTTTCTACCACATCTCTGGTGAACATTGCAGAGTGCATGGTTATGGTGGCAGCTTCAGTAGGAGTTGTGTCTCTCATAGTTCTAATCATGGCTGACCCCCTCATTTCTTGTACTACATCAAGGAGTTGAGGCTTCCTTGTGATCTTTTGCTTTGTCCACAAGGCAAGTGTTTGGGTAGTAGGGTTATACCCTACTCCTGAGACACCTTCCTCTGAATCAAATTTTGCAACTAACATGGGGTCATCTTATGCTCTAATCTGATCTAAAAGAAACATTTTGGACAACTCCATCCCTGGTATAATCAACATATCACTTTTCAACACCATTTCTCTTGCCTTCTGTTGAGCGACATTAATATTATCAATATTCAATTCTGCAAATGTCCGAGCCTGGATCTCAACCTGGTTTGACTCATCAGCTCCTATAAGATTAATCTTCAACTTTTCATCAAATTGTTTCATTTTCATTTTGATCCCAAAATCTTTGAACTCATTGATGTGTATAAAATTATCATCCTCTATGCATCTCAGAGAGGCCACTACCCTCTCATCCTCTTGAATCTCATCAGTTCCCTCCTCTGACAACCTGACCTTTGGATCATGAGGCTTTTGACTTTTTTGTTGTTTCACTACCTAGTTCAGTTCAGCCAAGACCAAGATTGCTTCTTGTGCTTCATCATCACTTGAATCATATTCCACTAATGGCTCCATCTTCTATTTTTTGGCCTGTGGCTCAAGAGTGGGAGATGGAGGGGATGGACATGTAGGTGATGGGGGTGATATCTGAGATGTGGATGTTTCATGTAGTGGTTGGTGGGGTGTGGGCAATGGAATGAGTCCCTCATCTTGGGCCATTTTGAATAATTCATCAAATTTACTCAAAATCATTTGCATTCTTTTTAGAAGGTTGGGCTCATCTGCAAAAAAAGCTTTGAAGCTTCTATCTTTTTCCTTCTTCTGATTTTCCCACCTCATCATTGCATTCCACCTTTTTTTGGCCTGCATTACATCAACAAAATACACCAAATTCCTTATAACATCCTCTTCAGAATGAAATTAATGTGAAATAGCCTTCTTCATCAATAGGGTTCTTCTGATCATATTGATGTGACCCTTTGGGTCACATACTCTTTCTATTCTAGGTTTGAGGGAGTAATTGACCCTTATAAACCTTTGCACTTCTTCGAGCATATCTAACCCAATGGCCAACTCTTCAAACATAGTCAAGTCAGGAAAAAATGTGCCTTTCCTCTAATTTCTCATCAAGTCATGTTCCATCCAGAGCATCTGCCACATAAACTTTAGGAAACACACTCTTGCAGGTACAAACTTAGGTAAAACGTGTCGTGCTTGGTTGTGTTGGTGTTCTCCTTTCTGAATCTGCAGAGGGTTCGCCAGTTCCAATGCACAGGGAGATTTAGCCAACAAATACAAGATGTTGCGTGAGCTGCCTCCCCTTCACTTCTGGTTCTGCCGCACCAAGGGGGTATCCCTATAGCTAAAGATTTAACCTTGACTCGCCCAATGACAGAAAGATTTAGCTTTACAACAATAGGCATAATACTCTCATGTGTGGACCAAGACATGCATGATAGATCACAAGGCTGGCAACATTCTTGGACATATCTAACTGGTTGGGTATGAGAGTATGCAGGGGTCCTATTTCTACTCCTACAAACTAACAGGTTGGAATCATGAAATGGTTTGTTTTTAAGTTTTGGATGCAAGACAGGGGTTTTGGATCATAACTACTACACAGGAAGTAGACCGGTGCCTACCTCAAGGCAATAGAGTCAACTAGACGTATACAAATGAATGATTTGCACTGGCATTCAAGTTCCAAGGGGCTAAGACTGGTATTTGCCTTGCAAACACCACCCAAGACTGAGTATTTAGCTGCTTCTACTTACAAATATCCCTGCTGACATACATTCTTCTCCATACTTGACCTAAAACAATTTAATCCACTCCTTGAATTGAAGTCACAAATCAAGCATGCAACACAAAAGGTCTATATTCAAGAATCTGAGAAACCCTTAGCAACCAAATTCAAAAGAAACTATGCATACAACAAATGGAGACAAGCAACTAAATACATGCAAGAGTGCATTTTTCATATAAAACAACAATGAAACTGAAAAATGTGCAACCTGCATTCAAAATGCAACACATAAACTCTAAAATGAGATAGAACAACCAAGAAAGGCTTTGTTCTTCGTTATTTTCCAAAATTTTTGCCCAAGTCTTCAACAACCAGAAATGAGTAACACAGTTTGCATTTTATAGCAAGACTGTGTACTCAGCAATAATTACATGGCATTTCAAAATTCTACCAGATACAACACACCATAAGAATGGCACCCAAAACATTCAATGCAGCCTAGGGAAACAAAGGAGAGAGCAGGTGGAATCGGGGAATGTGCAACCGTATGAAGATTTTCCCATTAAGCATGGTGGTTGGCCTGTCAATCATCGAGCAATGCTTCTACAATTTTTGCCATTAATGTCAACCTACTAATGGTTCATTGGAAGCGCAGCAGTTGCGTGCTTAGAAACTTTCCCGCCTGAAAATAGTTGCAAGTACAAAGAAATCGCCCCTGTTGAACATTTGAATCATGGCCGTCGATTTCCCTTCCTATCGCCAAGATCTGTGGCATGAAAACACTTTGAAAAGTTGTCAGCCAAAGAAATTATGCCACGTAGGAACCCTTTGCTTCTATCGCTGACTTTCTCCTCTCCTATTTTGCCTTTTTCACCTTTTGCCCATTTTGCCTTTAAAACCCTTGTATATGCAAAAGTATATGCATATACATACAACTGCCTGCATACAAAGCGTGGACCCCAAAATTTTATGAAACAGATTGAAAATACTTTGAAATCTGGCTTGTATCTTCACTCTTTTGTATATCGGCATATACAAATGCCATATACATACAAGCCGCAAACGCTAGTGCTGAATTCGCCAAATTTGACCCTTGAATCAGGTCTAGCTTGTATATCGCTCCCTTGTATGTTTGCCCTGTATATCGGCTTGCATATCGCATTATACAAATGCAATATACAAGAAAAAACATACATTCAATCAGATCCGAGCCTTTATCAACTGCATTGCATACCTTTTCACGTCCGAGCCATGCACATTAAGAATGTATGTTCCTTTGTATGTGTGAACATACAATCACACTTGTATATGCAAATGGTGGGCCTCGCTGATTGTATCTTTTTCCCTTGCACATCTTCTTTGCATGCACCCAATGTACATTCTGCTTTGTATGTCCGTGGGCCCCACCAAATGTATCTCCCCCTTTGTATGTTGATGTTGACTTTGCATGTGCATCGGCCATCGGGGAGACTTTGGAGTTGGCTGTCGATGAGTGTTGTTTCACTGATGAACCCTTTCATTGTAGCGAATGCATGTCGGCCTCTCATATATTTGCAATGTACATTCCCAATGTATGTCGGACATACATTCACCTTTGTATCTTTGCGGTATACATTGTACCTTGCATATTTCGCTTGTATGCCGCCAATGCATCTTTTCCTTTGCATGTTTCCATTGTATCTACCCATTGCATGTCTAAACATACAACACAAATATACATGCAAACCCTCACATACAAGTAGGTAATATTCCCAAAATCTGCGATATACATACAACCATTTTTGCACCTTTTGAAACCGATTGAACATACAAACTGTCTTGTATGCCCAAATGTACATTCGGACCTGCATGTACATATAAATGGCCATGCACATACAACTGTGTTTTGTATTTTTCAACTAAGAAGGCTGAAGGACTTAGAATTTTTTAGATTTTATGAAAGGTGCCTGCGAATGAATACTTGAAACCTAGATGTTTATGGAGGCACCAACACTGGCTCTATCTGGGGACACATGCCTCCTGCAGGCATGAGGAGAACTTCAGATCTCTGGGATGCAGACCAGTCCCTTATCCATTGGGCAACAGAGTCAAACACTGCACCAACCTGTATCAAAAATCACATTTTCAAAATATACTTGGTGGCCCAGGGCCACCAAAAAGGAAAAACTAGAATTTTCCTTTATCAAAAACCCTATTTTCTTTTGATTTCTTCAAATGAAGATTGAAAACATTTAACCATCCGTAGCACCCTACTTTGCAATTGGTTGTGCTGCTGCCCATCTCTTTTTCTTTGACAAATCTACAACAAACTTCATCAACAAACATTATCATCAACTGTAGAATGTCATCATCATATGAGTCACCAATGTTGTTTGGAAAAATAACAAACTCACATGAAACAAATGAATCCACATCAAAATTTTGCCCTTTAAAAAATAAGAGCTCCTCTGTATCAAACATGCAATATTCAGGCACAAGCAACATCTCATAATCAAATTCATCTTTATAAACATTTAGATATCCATCATCATTGTGCTCAATAATTTTGTCATTAAGGTCCACCTAGAAAGTCTCAAGAGAAGGCATAAAAAGCTCAGAATGTAGCCCTTCACTGAAAGGTTTGTAGTCACCCATGCAACCAACACTATCCCCAACTATATGAGCACACACATCTGCAACTTGTCCATTCACATTTGAATAGTGACCCTGATTTTCCTCTTCGCCAATGCACTGATAATCAAAAGCAAATTTTTTAGCCTCTGCATTGTAGAGGTGGTCATAATCTTCAAGGAAGCACTCATACTCAGCATCAATATAAATTTCATCATCTAAAAGGCTCACATATGCATCTAAATGCTGACAGTCACTAACATATTCACTGTCCTCCCTTGAAATAACATCTTCTGTATTCAGAGTGAAGCTCTACATATCCACCTCATATAAATAATCAGGAATAACTGGGATATGCCTATTACTGCAAGACACAACTTTATGTATATCTTTCATTTGATCATTTGAAATGCATTTTGCATCTACAGGCTTCTTTTCTAGAGGCTGATAACAATCTTTGTCTTCACCATTATAGGATGTGTCCATATTTTCCACAACATCTTCTTCATGTTTATGCATCACATCATGACTGCACCCATTGTTGTGAGATGTATTCCCCTCTACAAAATTGCCTTTCAATGAACACATTGGGAAAGCTAAAATATATTCACTTTGAAAACTATTTTGAAAACTTGCAGCCATGAAACCTACTGACATTCCATATTTCTGATTATTTTCAATATCCATAGCAAACTTATAAGCTTGGTGAAGTGCAGCTGGTTCTTTATCTCTCAATAAATAACTCATTTCTTCATCAAATGCAGCCAAATAAATTGCCAAGCACAGTGCATCATTGGGTCTCATATATTCAAGAATTTGCTTGAGCAACTTAATGAATCTAAGATTAAAGGCTGGAACCAGTTCCTCATCTTCCTTTTGGATATTCATGAAATGTATGATCAATGAGGCCAAATCAAAATTTTCACCAAACTACTCTAGGAATGCAACTTCTAAATCTACCCATGAAGAAACTGAACACATAGCCAAGTCTGGAAACCAGACCCTAGCATCATCCTCTAATGACTGAACAAAAAGTCTCATTACTACATCTTCAGCCTCTACCTCATAATCTTCTATCAAATTACAAAAAAATTGCAGATGTTTGTTTGTAGACTCAGAATTTGATTCATTATATTTTGGAAAGCATCTTCTAATCTTATTGGGAATAACATTTGGGTAACCATTTATTCCTTTAAAATTCAAAGCTTTATACCTTTCAATAAAAAATTGTCTTCTTTGAGATTACAACTAGGTTTGCTGCTCTAAACTCATCATTTTGAATGAAAAAATGGAATACCTAAAAATATGTTGCAGCTTTGGATAGGTTCAATCAACAGAGTCGCCACCTCTCACAGAGAGGACAGAATATCAACAAGGCACTTTTATTTTCTGGATTCATCACACCAGCAGAGCACCACATGGTCTTTATTTGGTTTTGCTATAACAACTTCACTGGAGATTGCAAGATAACACTTTCATATTCGATTCCCCAGTAGAGTTGCCATCTGTTGGTGTTCTCCTTTCTGAATCTGCAGAGGGTTTGCTAGTTCCAATGCACATGCATATTCAGCCAACAAATATAGGAGGTTGCGTGAGCTGCCTCCCCTTCACTTCTGGTTCTGCCGCACCAAGGGGGGTGTCCCTATAGCTAAATATTTAACCTTGACTCACCCAATGACAGAAAGATTTAGCTTCGCAACAACATGCATAATACTCTCATGTGTGGACCAAGGCATGCATGATAGATCACAAGGCTGGCAACATTCTTGGACATATCTAACTAGTTGGGTATGAGAGTATGCAGGGGTCCTATTTCTACTCCTACAAACTAACAGGTTGGAATCATGAAATGGTTTGTTTTTAAGTTTTGGATGCAAGACAGGGGGTTTTGGATCATAACTACTACACAGGGAACAGACCAGTGCCTACCTCAGGGTAATAGAGTCAACTAGACGTATACAAATGAATGATTTACACTGGCATTCAAGTTCCAAGGGGCTAAGACTGGTATTTGCCTTACAAACACCACCCAAGACTAAGTATTTAGCTGCTTCTACTTACAAATATCCCTGCTGACATACATTCTTCTCCATACTTGACCTAAAACAATTTAATCCACTCCTTGAAGAGAAGTCACAAATCAAGCATGCAATATAGAAGGTCTATATTCAAGAATATGAGAAACCCTTAGCAACCAGATTCAAAAGAAACTATGTATACAACAAATGGAGACAAGCAACTAAATACATACAAGAGTGCATTTTTCATATAAAACAACAATGAAATTGAAAAAAGTGCAACCTACATTCAAAATGCAACACATAACTCCAAAATGAGACATAACAACCAAGAAAGGCTTTGTTCTTCATTATTTTCCAAAATTTTTGCCCAAGTCTTCAACAACCAGAAATGAGTAACACAGTTTGCATTTTATATCAAGACTGTGTACTTAGCAATAATTACATGGCATTTCAAAATTCTACCAAATACAACGCACCATAAGAATGGCATCTAAAACATTTAATGCAACCTAGGGAAACAGAGGAGAGAGAAGGTGGAATTGGGGAATGTGTAGCCGTCTGAAGATTTTCCTATTAAGAATGGTGGTTGGCCTATCAATCATCAAGCAATGCTTCTACAATTTCTGCCATTAATGCCAACCTACCGACGGTTCATTGGAAGTGCAGCAGTTGCGTGCTTAGAAACTTTCCCGCCTGAAAATAGCTACAAATACAAAGAAATTGCCCCTGTTGAACATTTGAATCATGGCTGTCGATTTCCCTTCCTATCGCCAAGATCTGCGGCATGAAAACACTTTGAAAATTTGCCAGCCAAAGAAATTATGCCACGCGGGCACCCTTTGCTTCTATTGTTGACTTTCTCCTCTCCTATTTTGCCTATTTTGCCTTTTGCCATTTTTGCCCATTTTGCCTTTAAAACCCTTTTATATGCAAAAGTATATGCATATACGTACAACTGCCTGCATACAAAGTGCGGACCCCAAAATTTTATGAAGCAAATTGAAAATACTTTGAAATTCAGGTTGTATCTTCATTCTTTTGTATATCGACATATACAAACGCCATATACATACAAGCCGCGGACGCCAGTGCTGAATTTGCCAAATTTGACCCTTGAATCGGGTTCGGCTTGTATATCACTCCCTTGTATGTTTGCCCTGTATATCGGCTTGCATATCGCATTATACAAATGCAATATACAAGAAAAAACATACATTCAATCAGATCCGAGCCTTTATCAACTGCATTGCATACCTTTTCACGTCCGAGCCATGCACATTAAGAATGTATGTTCCTTTGTATGTGTGAACATACAATCACACTTGTATATGCAAACAGTGGGCCCCGCTGATTGTATCTTTTTCCCTTGCACATCTTCTTTGCATGCGCCCGATGTACATTCTGCTTTGTATGTCCGCGGGCCCCGCCAAATGTATCTCCCCCTTTGTATGTTGACTTTGCATGTGCATCAGCCGTCGAGGAGACTTTGGAGTTGGCTGCCAATGAGTGTTGTTTCACCAATGAACCCTTTCACTGTAGCGAATGCATGTCAGCCTCTCATATATTTGCAATGTACATTCCCAATATATGTCAGACATACATTCACCTTTGTATCTTTGTGATATACATTATCCCTTGCATATTTCGCTTGTATGCCGCCAATGCATCTTTTCCTTTGCATGTTTCCATTGTATCTACCCATTGCATGTCTAAACATACAACACAAATATACATGCAAACCCTCACATACAAGCAGGGAATATTCTCAGAATCTACGATATACATACAACCATTTTTGCGCCTTTTGAAACTGATTGAACATACAAACCGTCTTGTATGCCTGAATGTACATTCAAACCTGCATGTACATACAAATGGCCGTGCACATACAACTATTTTTTGCATTTTTCAACTGAGAAGGCCGAAGGACTTAGAATTTTTTGGATTTTATGAAAGGTGCCTACGAATGAATACTTGAAACCTGGATGTTTATGCAGGCACCAATAGGTTGCACCCATATACTCTGATAATAGTGTGTTGTGGCATAAGAAACCAATCAGCATAATTATGAGTATAGCCTTGGTCTGGCCCATACTACACAAGCCTCATTACCTTCATCAATGAGTCAGGCATTCTTGGTGTTGCATAACCAAGAGCAACAATCAATTTGACAACAAAATCATCTCGAAACACTACAAAATCACTTTTTTGTACACCTGCTATCCCAAATGTAGCACCAGTTTTGCACAGGGAGTCTAACTCCTCTTTCTTTTGTACACAATTGCATCCTTGTAGTCCACTTCATTTCATTCTAATACATAATTAAGTGACACAATAAAGAATATTTTCTGAAAGTAATAGGGGCCTTGGATTCCCTAACTTGTAGCAAACCTTCATGCATTTGTTATTCAATCACAGATGCAAAATCAAATTCTAAATTTGACTCAGTATGTTGAATTATCATAGCCATTCTCATCAACCCTATTTGCATTTGCTCCTCTGCATCTATCCCCAAAACTTGACACAATGCATAATAGGTATTCTTGAAATAAACTTGGAATTTAGAAACATGGAAAGGTTCCATTTTGGAAGAAGCAATAGAGAGCCTTCTGTTGTCATCAATCCTCTTCATGTGTAAAGGAATCTCATCACTTTGATATGTTCTCCTCAACCTCCTATATTCTTGCTCAAGTTTCACTAAGTTCACCTCTGTTACAGCTTGTTTATTGAGGTTGAAACATTTGATAATGGCATCTCTACTGATATCCACTAAGCACTCACCATTTGGAAGCCTCACAGTTTGTGTTGGGGCATGGTAACTGTGGGCAAGGGCTTTAATCAGATCAACGTCAATGAAAATGTTGGAAAAATTTAATTTAGCCAAATCTAGGGCCCATGGGTTTGATGCTATTTCCTAGTCATTCTTTTTTATATAAAAGTACCAGTAGAGATTCCATCCTGACATAGGTATATAGGGGTCCTTATAGCCTTGAGCTAAGTCTCTAAAAACCTTTTTAGAACCTTTGTCAATTGAGCCAGGCAACAATGAAAGTAGAGGGGATTACAATGAAGACTTTCCAGTTTTGGCTTCATCCTTCTTAGTTCCTACCTTAGTCTTTTTAGGTGCCATTTTATGAAATTCACAAGAAATGATGAGTAGAGCTTACCTGGAAAAACTGCCTTGAAGAATTCTCTTTACTCCCACGATTTGAGCTCATGTGTAATTTGTCTTTCTCTACTATGAGTGAGAAATCTTAATTTATTTCGTGTATTTTCAAGACCAAGATGCATTTACTTTTGGCTCATAAATTTGCACGATTCAAATCTTTGTGTTAAGCTTAAATCTTCATATTTTGATGTTGATGTGATTGATATGCTTTGAATAACCCAACGGCTTGATTCCCACACTATCGTAGGTTAGGTTTTGGCCCCTCAAGGTATAGCGGTATAGTGCATAGTGTATAGTATTAACTCTTCTTACCATCATACCGCGGGCTGTTTGAGAATGTTTTGCAGTAAGGAGGTATGATATGGGTATTATGAAGGCTAGCCAATGTGATAGTGGTATCACGGTAAAAGGCAAAGATGACTTTATGAATGGTAATAACCTGATTTATTAAGTAAAAATAAGAGTGGGAGTCATGGATACACAAATAAAACACTCAGAACTTTTATGAAAAATTTGGTTCCAACACGTGGACATCATGACCATGTGTCACATGCATACAGTGCCAATTATATGATCATGTTTTGCAGTACAAATGTCATTAGGTGGCACACATGTATGGAAGCATAACATGTGGTTGTTGATGTTCCATGTGTCTAACTAGCCACCAACATGTGTAACAATGTATATAGCCACACTATCTAGATCCTTGAAGATCTGTAAACCCTGAATAATGCCCCTAATAACCCTAAACCCTAACCCCTAACCCCTAAACCATAAACCCTAAATAATGCCCCTTATAAGCCCTAATTCGGCCCTGACTCGCCATAAACCCTAAACCCCTAAATCCTAAACCACAAACCCCTAAACTGTAAATAGTACTAAACTAAAGCAACCCTAAACCTTTATCTCCCTATCTCCCTATCTAGCCCTATCTCTATCATTCCTCTACCTCTCAATATCTCCCTTGACCCTATATCTCTAGCCATGTCCCTCACTCTCTATATCTCCCTATTGGTCCTCTCTCTCTAAACACTAAACCCTAAACCTCTAAACCTTAACCCCTGAACCATAAACCTTAAACCCTGGTAAACTCTAAACCCTAAACTTGAGCAATGCTAAACTCATAAATGCTAAATAATGCCCCTAAACCCTAACCGCTAACCCCAAGCAACTCTCTATCTCTATCTTTGTCTCTCTGACCTATATATTATCTACCAGCGCCTAGTTAGTTAAGTTCTTTTCCTAGCTTTCCTAGTTTTCCTTTTCCTTTCCAATTTCCCTTTAGATCCTTGCACCAAAATTTCCCTATTTTACTATTTTCCACCTCTCCTCTCATCATTCGATCTTCCTATCTATTGAACTTTAGTTTTATCAGCTTGTTTCCATTTCATCAGACTACCAATTTATATCCTCATCCCTCTTTTCATGTCCTAGTTTTCTTGTTTCCATTTGCTTTGTTGATAAGGGAGACGGATAGAGACAAAGACAAAGACGAAGTGAGAGAGAGAGAGTCCTATAAGTTTTACATGCTTGTTCATTAATGATATATATAGGAATGATATAGGGGGCCGTGCACGAGAGAGGCAAGAGATAGAGAGATAGGGAGAGACAGATAGGTAGAGAGAGATAGAGAGGAGACAGATCATAGGGAGAGATAGAGGAGACAAAGGGGAGAGATAGGGAGATAGAGAGTGATCATTAGAGAGATGTCTAGAGAGAAAGGTAAGAGATAGGGAGAGATAGATAGGTACGTAGAGTCAAGAGAGGAGATAGATTGGGAGAGATAGAGGAGATCACAGTTGAGCAAGAGATAGGGAGATAGAGATTGAGTGAGATGTCTAGAGAGATAGGGAGAGAGATTGAGAGGTAGAGGGATGATAGCTAGAGAGAGGGAGATAAGGGAGAGATTATAGGGAGATAGAGGTTTAGGGTTGCTCAGGTTTAGGGTTTAGGGGTTATGGGTTAGGAGTTAGGGATTATGGGCATTATTTAGGGTTGAGGGATTTAGAGAGGGAGAGAGACTTCTTTTGACATGCAATCGTAAACCCTAAATAATGCCCCTAAACCCAAGCAACCCTAAACCTCTAAACCTTAAATAATGCCCCTAAACCCTAAACCCTAACCCCTAACCCCTAAAACATATATAAACCCTAAATAATGCCCCTAACCCCTAACCCATAAACTGACCTAAACCTGAGAAACCCTAAATGTCCCCTAATTAATCCTAAACCCCAAACCCCTAAACCTTAAACACTAAACCCAAGCAACCCTAAACCTGTATCTCCCTAGCTATCTCTCTATCTCTATCATTCCTCTACCTCTCAATCTTTCTCCCTGTGTCTCTGGCCATGTCCCTCACTCTCCATATATATCAACCCTATAATCTCTTTCGGCTATGTCTCTGGCCATGTACCTCACTCTCTATATCTCCCAGCTATTGGTCCTCTAGTCTCTAAATAATAAACCCTAAACCTCTAAACCCTAAATTGTAAGCCCAAAATAATGCTCCTAAACCTTAACCCCTAACCCCCCCTCTCTCTCTCTCCAAACCTGAGAAACATCCCTAAATCCTAAATCCAAGCAACTTTAAACCTCTATCTCTCTATGATCTATCCCCTATCTCCCTATCTCTATCATCCCTCTACCTCTCAATCTCTCTCCCTATGTCCCTGACCATGTGCATGTGACTCACTCTCTATCTCCCTATCTCTCTCCACAGTCTCTATATCTCCCTATCATTCCTCTCTCTCTCTATAAACCCTAAACCTCTAAACTTGAACCCCTAACCCCTAAACCTGATCAAAAACCCTAACCCCTAAACCTATATCTCCCTATCTCTCACCTCTCTCCCTATTGCCTTTGTCCCTCTACCTCTCAATCTCTCTCCCTATGTCTTTGGCCATGTCCCTCACTCTCTATCTCCCTATCTCTCCCCTCGATCTCCTCTATATCTCCCTATTGGTCCTCTATCTCTCTCTAAACCCTAAACCTTAACCCCTAATCCCAAAACCATAAACCCTAAACCCTAAATAATACTCCTAAACCCAAGTAACCATAAATTAGGCACTCAATTAGGTTCTAAAATTGGTGCTACATCAGGCGCTAAATTTAGGTGCTAAATAAGGTTTTAACGTGGGCACTAAAACAAGTGTTAAATGTGGTGCCAAATTAGGTGCTACAGTAGGAGCTGAAGTAGGCACTACGTTAGGCGCTAATTTGTGCCTAATTTAGCATTGACTTGTTCCGGTCGGTACAAAAAATGCCAAAAATAGCGCCATCCCAATAAATAGTGCCGACTTTTTCAAAAAAAATGGAGAAAAATACATTAAAACAGTGGGTGGAAGCAAAAAAGGGAGCTAATCACAGGGATTTGTTGTAGTGGTAACCTTTTGTAGTTGTAAGGTTGAGACACCTTTCCTAACAAATTTAAACCAATAAATGTCATTTCATTTACAAGTTCATTATGCTTCTACATTTGATGAAATCATTGGCAAAGGGGTCACTATTAAGAAAGCCCTTATAGTGAAGGGTTTAGTCAAAATCTATACCAAGAATGACAATGACAAATCCAATAATGACAAACCTAAATTATGGGAAAAGAAAAAAAACACCATAAGAGATGGTGTCACTAATGCTAAACATATAAAATCACCACAACTAAATCTCTTAACACCCAAGTTGTCTAGAATGTGTCACAACCAAGCAATATCATTGTACCACCTAAACAACCTAAATGCAACTCCCAAAACAATCCAAAACTTAAATACACTCCCTTGGGTGAACCTCTTGAATTTGTATTTCAAAAGTTGGTTCAAGCAAACATGGTTGTGTTCCCAGTAACCAAACCATTTGATGACAACCAACCTAAACTTGCATGGTACAAAGATAACAAATATTGTAAATACCATCGCATTAAAGGCCACTCTACCGCAAAGTGCATGAAGCTCAAAACTACATCTAGGACCTTGTTTACCATTCGGTGACATCCAAGTAGAAGGGGATTAGTCCTCTTTACCAAATGAACTAGGGATATATTAGAATCATTTCCTTCACCATGGAAAAAATTCCAAGGCATCCTCATCCTAATCCAACCAAAATAATGCATCAATCATGTCTGTTATAATAACACTCCTCATAACTATGACAACATTGTGGGTCGTGTTGATTGTGACTCAACCTGTGTATCCACCATACAAATCAAAGGAAAAACCCTCAACTACAATGTCACCACATGACATGGTTGGGTCACCATCAGAGCACCCTCTTTGCCATCCTCTTCACAAGCTTCCAAGTATAGCCTCTTAGATCATCTTGGGAAGGCCCCAACACAAATATCCATTGTAGAACTTCTCAAAGCATCCCCTGTCTATAGAGATATCCTTGCTAAATCCTTGCAAGAGTCTCACATCCCTAATGACATCCACTCAAAATAATTCCAAATTCTAGTCTCCCATCTATCCTCCACCTATCAAATCGTGTTTAGCCAAAACAACATGCCTCCCACTGACCCTTCACACAACAAAGCCCTCCACATTGAATTCCTCATTGATAAACATAAGGTGAAGTGCGTCCTCCTAGATAATGGGTCAAGCTTAAACTTATGTACATTAAAGTTCATCAAATAGTTGGGATATTCAACGGACCTAGAACCATAAGTTATCATGATCAAAGCCTACAATGATGCGGAGAGGGAGTCTGAAGGTACCATTCGTCTTCGTATTTAAGTGGGTCCTATTCTCCAGCAGGCCTAATTCCATGTGGTCAATCTTGATCTCCCATACAATCTCCTCCTTGGCCTCCCATGGTTGCACGCCATGTAGGCCGTTCCATCCACATATCATCAATCCATAAAATTCCCCCACAATGGTGTGGAAGTAACTATTCACGTTGATACAAAACCATTTGAGTATTGCAAATCTTTAGAGGTCTCATATCACAAAGAGTATCATTGCCTTAGCACCAATGCTGCTCAAGTCCAGAGATCTCCTCCCAAGAATCCCAACCATCCATGTCTACATCATCCCCGGTCCCTGAACGTACCAAGATCAAGATCATGTATAAAGGTTGTAGTGAATATGAGCTTCATAATGTCTTTCATATGGGACTTCCCTTGTCCCTCGATCCTATGGTTGCCCTTCCAAGAAGTCACAAAAGAAAGTTTGTAAGCAATAGGACCCCACTACCTTCAAATTTGTGGACACCCTTGAAGAAGAACAAATCGAGGACTCCTTAGATTCTTGTCTATACCAGGATGAATCAGAAGATGAAGATCTCACCTAACTAAAGAAGAAATATCTCGTTCTGCATCACATGTGTGAAAATATGTAGTATCATGGTAAATAAGTTGTAATCAATGAACAGGGTATCAAAGAACCAATCTCGGTCAAGGTATATGATGATACTTTTGGGTTAGGATATACACCTCTTACAAAAACTAATGAACCCCTTGTATCTCTCACGATTGAAAATGACTCCCCTTCTGTCATTGAAAACATCGTACAAGGGGTCATCATAGCTTCATTTGAGGATTTAGACCTCTCATGCCTCTTTCCTGACAATGCCATCTTTACCATTGATCTCCCTCTCATCCATCCTGAGCTAATCACCAGGGACCAACAAGACTGATCGCCTCTCGATGTCTTTCAAAATGATGAGGCCATTATTGAATTCCTAAGACTCCTTGACTACTTTCCAGCAAGAGACCATAACTCAGGATATGACTTTAGTTTGCATGCTATCACTTAATTTGGGGAGCAGGATGAGTTCCTTAGTCACAAAAGTAAAGAGTCAAAAAATGAAAAATTGTCCCCTAGTGAAAACCTCTCTAAGGTGCTATTGGACACAAAAGAGAAATAAAGACATATACCCTAGTGAAAACCTCTTTTAGGTGCCAAGAGACGAGGAACTCAACCTCTTCCCAATTCTTCTGCATTGGCAAGAGTGTTCAACAATCTTGATTGAAGACACACAAGAAATCAACCTCAGAACCAAGCAACAACCTAAGATCACATACATGGAAACCTCTCTCTTGCCTATGGAGAAACTAACCATATCCACCATCTTACACAAAGTACTAGATGTGTTTGCATGGTCTTACATAGATATGTTGGGATTAGACCCTACTCTAGTCATTCATCACCTTGTTGTGCATCCTCATGTCAAATTGGAGTCAAGCAAATGCTCTAAAAAATGCATGCCCAAATTGCTTTACTGTTTATAGAAGAATTACAAAAACTTCTAGAAGTCAACTTCATCTACCCCATTGACTACCTCGAATGGGTGTCTAACATCATTCCTATTAGCAAGAAGTCTGGGGGCATCCACATTTGTACATATTTTTGAGATCTCAATAAATCATGTCCTAAGGATGATTTCCCACTCCCAAACATTGACATCATTGTAGATCTTGCAGCGGGATATGAAATGCTATCACTCATAGACTATTTTTTAGGATACAATCAAATCAAAATAGTTCCTGAAGACCAACATAAAATGACTTTCACATGTCCTTAGGGTACTTACTACTATCAGGTGATGCCTTTTGGGCTTAAAAATGTAGGGGCAACATATCAAAGAGCTATGACAATTATCTTCCATGACATGTTGCATGACATCATGGAAGACTATGTAGATGATCTATTAGGAAAATCAAAAACAAGAAGAGGACATCCAAAATTTCTCTAACGCATTTTTTAGCATCTCAGGGAATATAAGGTGTGACTAAATCCTAAGAAATGTTTCTTCGGGATCACATTAGGAATTTTTTTGGGATTCATTATCTCTAGAAGAGGTATTGAAGTGGATCTTGCTAAAGTGTCTACTATCACAAAAATGCCTCTGCCTAAGAACCTCAAATAGTTTTGTAGCCTCCAAGTCAAACTTTAGGTTGTCCGATAGGTCATTGTACAACTAGTAGACAAATTTAATCCTTTCTCCCATCTCTAAAAGGATGTTTATTTCAAATGGGATCAAAATTGTCAGCAGACATTTGACAAAATCAAAGAATATTTGGAATCACCTCCAGTCCTTATAGCACTCATTCTAGGAAAACCCTTGCTACTCTATTTATCAACAACAGCTGTAGCATTGGGGGCATTATTAGCATGGCAAGATAAAACAGGTCATGAAAGGGATATATATTACATCAATAGGACTCTAATTGGCTATGAGCTCAACTATACACCAATGGAACATGCATGTCTAGTTGTTGTCTTCAGTTCTCAAAAGCTATAACACTACATGCTAAGTCATCCTATGGAGCTCATATCTAAGGTTGACCCCCTCAAATACTTTCTCTCCAAGGCTTCCCACACTGAATGAATGCAAAAATGGGTCATGTTCCTTAGCAAGTTTGACATCGAATATGTAGATCGAAAGGCTATAAAAGGGTAGGCTGTTGTAGATCAGCTCATAGAAGCTCCTTTGATTGACCATCAACTATTAATTAATGAATTTCCTAATGAGTCTATCATCACATTAATAGAACAAATCTCTTGGAAACTATACTTTAATGGGTCCTTCACAAGTCATGGTGCAGGTGCCCACATTCTGTTTATTGCACCTCAAGGGGACTTTGTACCTATAAAATTTTGGCTTAGATTCCCTTGCACAAACAATATGGCAAAATATGAAGATTTGATCACATGTCTTAAAACAACTATTCAATGGTGATTCATAACTAGTCATCAAACAAGTTATTAATGAGTATCATACTAAGGATGACAAAATGGTGCCCTACAAATGGATGGTTGATCTTCAAACAATATTTTACTCACATCTAATTTGAGTAGGTCCTCATCTTTATAATAAGGTTGCAAATGTTATGGAAACCATTGGGTCTCTGTTAGACATGCCCCATGATAGTCAGTAGTGTGAGTTCCTAATTGAACAACTCTTGATCCCTACATACAATGTCCTAGAATCAAAATTCATGTGATATTGTTGGTCTTTAATCTCCTTGGTATCATGACATCTATGCCTACATCTATGACCAAATAATCCCTCCTAATCTTTCCTGTAATCAATGTAAATCCTTTATCCAACGCACATCCTACTTCACTATCCTAGCCGACACACTTTATTGCCAAAGCTATGATGGTTCCCTATTGTGTTGTCTAAATACATAAGAGGTTGATGTTGTGTTATGAGAAGTACATGATGGTATCTATGGTGCTCATACTAGTGGTATAGTCCTAGCCAAGAAGCTCCTCAAGACAAGATACTATTGGCCCACTATGAAGCATGATGCCTATGAGTATGTTAAGAAATACAAACCTTGTCAGCAACATGGAGATCTCATTCACACTATATCACAACCATTACAACCTATCACAACATCATGGTCCTTCTGACAGTGGGGCCTTGATCTCATTGGCAAGATTCACCCCTCCTACTCTGATGGCCATAAATTCATCATCACTGCCACTGAGTACTTTACAAAGTGGGTTGAATCTGTACCATTGACCTTCACCACTAGATACCAAATTGCAAAATTCATTCTATACTATATTATCTGTCATTATGGTATCCCATCCACCATTGTCATATATAATGGCAAACCATTCAAAAACCATGAGGTTCGAACCCTTTGCAAACACTTTCACATCAAACATCATTGGTCCACTCCCTACTATCCTCAAGGCAATGATCAAGCCGAGGTGACAAATAAAATTTTTCTCAAAATCCTCAAGAAAGTCATCAATGAAATTGGTCATGATTGGCATCTTCACATCCATCATGCGCTTTGGGCCTATCGCACAAGTATCCACACACCTATAGGAGCTACACCATATTCCCTTATATTCGACACCGAATCTATCTTGCCAATTGAGATCAAACTTCCCTCCTTGTGCATTTCATTGCATAATATCATTGATGAGGAAGAATACTGTGTTGCACACCTCCACTAGTTAGAGCTACTGGATGAGTGATGCCTCAACACCTTGACTCACCTCCAATCTTATGAAAATTGACTTTTTAGACATTATAACAAGAAGATTAGGGCACATGAGTTTGAAGTTGGTGACTTGGTTATCAAATAAAACCAAAGAAATCTCTAGGATCATGAAAAGAAAGGCAAGTTTGGACCTAATTGGTTGGGCCCATGTGTGGTTAATACTAAATACAACTCTGGTGAATATCAAATATCTACCCTTGAAGGAGAAGAGCTAGAAGAACCCCTCAACATCATCCATCTTAGGGTTCTATGCCTAGTCCACTAGATATTACATCAAAAAACACAAAAAAATGATAAAAAAATATTTAAAAAATAAAAAATTAGTAAAGAGAAATAATGCATCCTATGGTGAAAACCACCTTTGGTGGCACCTTGGATAAGTACCATGATGAAAACTTGCTTGCAGGTGTCATGTGTACAAGAAGTTTAAATCTAAAATCAAATGGGAGGCAAGTACAATAGTTCCAAAGGCTAAAGTGCAACCCTACCACACCCCATCCACACCAACACCACCCCATGTCCTTATCAACTATCATATCCCAAAATCCCCTCCCATCTACCACCCCATCATTCCCTAGTTCCTCGTGTGGTATTATTATGTCGACAGTTCACACCACCAACAATTCATCCACCTAGTCATCTCATATACTTACACCCTTGTATCACCTAACACTCATATCCCCTCGCCTTCTCTAGTCTGTGTTTTCACCATGATCCCTGATTGCACCATCTTTTATATTCTTGGACTCACCCTCCCCATCCCCCCTCATCTGCCTATCCCAAAAGAGCTTCTGATATAGCCCTTGTTGTCACACTTGTCCCATGCATTTTGTATGTCGCAACAAATTGATTGAATTAATTATATATTTTTGCTGGTAGAATTCATTAGCTAGGAGTCCTAAAGTATGAGCTTTATGCACTCACATTGCCACATCATCCTCAATTCCAAGATACCCCTAGCAATCTCAACCACATACATCTATCATGTTCTTTTGGCCTACCCCTACCCAATTAGCCTTCACGGGATATATCGTTCCCCACATCAGGCACCATCTACTTTGGCAAAACGAATGATTTTGTATGGTTTTTGTTGTTTCATTTTATCTTGGTTATCTTATCTTTTTAAGATAACTTGTTCTATCCCCGGGGTTGCCATAGTCCTTCATATCATGGTATGCTTTTGGTGATATGTAACAGTGGCATAATATTTTTGTTTTATGGGTGTTGTGTTTGCATGGTTGTCCTAGTATCAGGACCACCAAGGACATAATACGCCTTGCATGGTGCTAGGGCATCCTTTTGTCTATGTGTTGTTTCATCACGTTACCCATAGAGGTCGTCACACATCCTGTGCTGTGGTGAGACACTCTCTTATATGTTTCTTTTTGCGTCATTCCTATGCATGGGATACATCACAACCTTGGTTCCTTATACCCTGGTGCATAATATCTCATGCTATATCAAATTAAGTGCTCACTACATTGTAGTTTAATAAATACATTCAAAATTCCCCCCTTACCATCCCATCTATCCTTATCCATGATAATCCATGTTACCAATGTGCACTTGATTTTCTCCTTTGATTCACCTTCCTTTCCTCATCCACACCATTCTCCTTCCTCTGATATAGTTGTTCCATGATCTATCTATCACCTATATATCCATCCCACATATGTTAGCATATATAATTTGTATTATCACATAGTGGTTTTCATATCATCCATCCATCATATCTTATCCATTATTCATTCTAGTTTGTATATCATTAATCCTTTTTATCATATATTTATTAATCTAAGCATTCCTTATATCCATTATCCCACACATGTTGGCATTCTATCACATATCATTTGCATTCTCACATAGTAGTTTGCATACCTTTAATCCATTTTACCTTATATTTAATTCACCTAGGTATTTATTATAATATCCATTATCCTTTTTAATTTGCATACCATTAATCCATATTCTATATGCATTCATTCACCAATTCATTATAAGAAAACAATAATCATGGGCATCATATTCAAATTCATGTGCATAAACATAATCACAATAATATCCATCCATACATCCATCATAACTATAAGCATCATCACAATATTATCCATCACATTGTAAATACATCCATAAATCTATCCATCATACACATAAACCTCATCATCTATGACCATCCATATACACCAATCTAACCATAATCCATTACGTCATGAATCCATATAGGTCAACCATAAATATAATCATAAACATAACACATCATAGATCAACTGGATCATATATACATATACACATCATAAGTCAATATCATGGTACAACTGTGTCATCATATCAAAAAATAAAATGTGCATCAACTCCATAGAGCATCAAATCATATACATCACATCTGTAAAAAGTGTATCCAAAAAATCCTAGCTACCATAGGCTAGATATGGCTAGGCCCCTCACTTGTTGATCCCCTTGGTGACGGTGGTGGTGGTGGCAGTGCCCCTTGTGGTGGACCCATTGCCACCGATGCTCTTGATCTAGCCAATATTGACGCCCTTGACCTCGAGTGCCCTGCAAAATAGGGAGCTCTTTACCTTGCTGGCATTGCCTACTCATATAGTGACCTCCAATAGGCCACCTCACATAAAGCCCATGCTACATCCCTCCATGCACTAGAAACCTCCTACAATCCCCTATGGCCCCAACAGTCCCCTAGCTGTATCTCTCTTCTATCTTAGTCTAGCCACCTCTACCTTTGCTCTTTGCAATTGAACCTACAACCCATCCCTCTCCGTCTATAGCCCATCCTGAGCTATCACCAGGCTATCCCTCTTTGCCTATAGTATGTCCCTCTCATCCTGCAACCTATCACTCTCTGTTTGTAGCACATCTCACTCACTAAGAGCCATAACTAATCTGGTCTCTAGCATCTCCACTCCATCCCCTCCTCCACCCCCTCCTCTGTCATCCCCATCCTGTCCTCTACCTCCTCCCTCGTCTTCTCGATCTCCATCCATCTCTGTATCCTCTGGCTCTAATGAGCTCAATGAATTTGATCCGCTGCTGCTATCACTACTACTGCCACTACCTACATCCTCTCCCTCTCCCTCCATCTTCATCTCCATGACCTCCTCCCAAACCTCCTCCTCCTCTGCTACCTGACCGCCCCCACCATGTTGAATTTGTCCCCCTTGTACGCTTCTCCCGCTTGCTTTCTGACCCCTACCCAAACCTCCCATCCACTCTTCTCCTCACCTCCCTAGCCAATGCCCTGATGCACTCCTTAACTGATCCTCACCATGGTGGCATAAGTCGCACTAGTGCATGCTCCCTCCACCATACCTTGCATGCTCCTATCACTATGACATCCATTATCCCTGCTCTGTCATGCTACACTACTCTCTACATACCTCTCCAGCTCTCTCGAGCTACCATCTGGTCTATCTATGGGCCCCATGCCTCTACCTCCCTCATCACATGTGCAACTACTTGAGGCCTTGCTAACACATCTTGTCTCATACCAAACCAACATTGCACTCAATCCGATCTGTACCTCTCTATCAGGTATGAATATCTACCTATAAGGTAGCACTGTGTCATAGCATATCACAAATATGTCCCATCATCTTCCCATTATCCACACTCCCTCCAAGATCTCCAAGTAATTCTCCTACTGTAGATCATCAAACACATGCTGCCAATGCTCCATGTCTCCCAGTTACCTATACCTCACCATCCACTACTAGCCAAAAACATAAGTCTATTGGCACCTAGTCTCCCATTGGTGGCACACCACAATATGCTCCCATGCCCACACCTATAACAATGTGGTATGACCCAAGTTCTGCCCATATTTGTATGTAATCATATGCAAATCCCTATACAAGTGGGCAAGCATGCATGATCCCTACGCAAATTACTACCTATGCTCAATCATATCAACTACACAACCTGCCAAACCAATTGAAATTTTCCTCCCACTATTGTCATGTAGCAGGATTTCACTGACAAGAGCTACCATCACCAAGGGAAGGGTTGACACTAACCCTTTTGCACCTATCCAAATCTAAGGCTCACCCTCTCCTCGAAAAATCAACCCTCCCAAACAGTTGTGTTAATGCAGTGTTAGTCGTTGTGCTCAAGTTGTACACTAATAAGGTCCTAATCGACACCCACAATATCCTCCACACATCCTCTAGAGTGACTATCATCTCCCCCGTAGGAAGATGGAATGTTCTAGTCTTCGACCTCCATCTCTTAGCCAAAACTGTTAGCATAGTCATGTGTGCTTAGATGATCAACATTCTCATTGTGTACTTGATCCCACATGCTTGTAATATATCCTACTTGGCATCGCCAAACCTTGCCGTCAAGGTCAAAACTGCTGACCTCCTCTCACACATTGCCAGTGGCCCTAATCACTCCTTCACATCATATTAACACATATTAGCCATCATAAATCATCTATCCATCTATCCTTGCTATCTCATTTCTACCACCCCCTCCCCCTACACTACTTTAGGGGTGCAAAGATTTATTTTATCATTAATTGAAATTGTGTCCTCAAATCTTCCTTGTCAAGTGCAATTGTCACACCACAGTATGCATCTTATCCACAAAACTACTCAAATCTACTTTTCCTTGTACTTTGCGCATCCGTAAAAAATTAGCATGCATCCACTAATTCCTCAACAGATCCACTTCACTCCTTTTATTTCCTCTACTCAACTACCCTGTTAACACATAACCCTTGCACAATTTGACAGAGCCACCAATTTGCTCCGCAACCACTGTGACCCTTGGCACATCCGCTACATTAGACAATGCATACACCGAATCACATTGTATGCGGTTCAATGGTTGCATTTTTCATCCTAATCTACTCCTATTTATTACACCCCAAATGCAATAAATGCCTAAAATAAAGGTACTTACCAGTACCCCTGCTCCCTTTGGCCGCCTATGCCTCCTCACCTGGTCTACTCGATGCTTTGCGATTAGCACATTCTCCATCTTTGCTCAACTCCTTTTCGCTCTCCTTAAAACTACTATTGGCTAGGGCAAAAATGAATAGTTTTTACCCACAACCCTATGTACTCACCCTATTTCTTCATTCTAACTCTATTTTTCCTTGTTTTTCTTCTATTCTTCATAAATTTTCCTCCTCTATCCATTTTTTTACCTCATTTTCTTCTTTTGAGAGCTCCCTTAGGCACCTTTTTTGCTCGTTTGATCTCTCGAGGGGGCATCATCCTCTTATCATTTTCGCATGTCTGTTAATCGATCAGGGCATATTATTTCCCCCTTATTTCTTTAAGTGTCCTATTTTTTTTTTGAAATAACATTATTTTAACATCATTTCAAAGAGGGGCAAAATGTAGACATCTAAAATTAACACATTATCAATCTTGACTACTTCTTCTATAATTGATCATTTATATTTGATCAATTATCCCATTGTTGACATTTATATTAATTAAATAATACTTTATTATTGTTATCACTGGGAATTGCACCTGTATGCAAGGCTGGGGAAGCTTTGCAATTTGGTGTAACATGGGACTAATTTCATGGTGTGGGTGCCTTATAATGAAATCAGACCTCCAGATTATGGGCTGGTTCCCTTCAAATGTTCTATTGAGATGTATGTTTTTACTATTTTGGAAAAGGGAAGAAAAAAACTAAGTGAATGCAAAAGGTAAAATTTGGCGATGCACCTAATTTGGATAAATATATGTAATCTGATCCATAATGTTTACTCAGAAATATGACTTTTAAACAATCCAGACTTGGCATAAATATCACATAAGTGATTCTAAGGAAGGTTTGAAAATAAGGTTTCTATGAAGGAAGTGACTTTTTCACAACACAAAAAGACTATTTCTGGTTAACACAACCTAAGACCTGTGATGATTATATGCTTAATGCTGCAAACAAGGAAGTGAGACAATAATTTTAAAGGTTTAATGATAAAACACAACAAAATTTCATCAAAATCACTTCACTAATTAGCACTAAATGGAAAGGTAATTTAACCGATCTCAAAGAAACAAAGGAAAGTTTTGCAAAGAAGATAAAAAAATGGAACCTATAACCTGTCGATCTCTCAATAAAACTGTAAAATATGAGCTACAAGAATTCTCCAATCTGTCTGAATCAGAATGAGACTCAAGAACTATTAAAAACAAACTTTTGCTTTACAACAAATAGGTTTTCTCTCACAAAGAGGCATGCAAAAAATAAACTTGCAGATAACTACCTCTAAAAATAATCACTCCTGAGCAACCTCCAAAATCCTCAAAATTAGGGTCTAAAACTGCCACAAATTGAGCAAAAATAGCTCCAATTTGGGCATCTCTATATGCTTGACCAAAAAATTGACCAAGAACCCTAAAAATACTCCTAAAATCATGCAAAAACCTCCTAGGTGCCCTAGTTAACTCAACTAATCAATTTGCATGATTTTGCATTTAGCAAAATTGATTGTGAGTAAATAATAAAGTAATAAAAATAATCACTTTATTATTGGTTACAATTTGTTCTAATTTTGACTTTACATTTTGTGGAAAATGATAAAGTAATTTGGAAAATATTACTTTATTATTTATTTACAATTAATATCTTTGTAAAATCATGCATGATTAGAAGAAAAAAAATCATTCCTTATCACTCCAATTTACAATTGCCTAATTTGCATAATTTGAGCACAAATAGGACCTAGAAGAAAATTAAAAACCCCTTATACCTCCGTGTGGTGAAAAACTCCTAGTTTGCATGGTGCATATACATTAAGGCAAAAAAAAAATTTACCCTTATCACTCCACATGCCTTAAGGAGAAAAACATTATCCTCTCTCTGCAAGATAAAATCCTTAATTCACAATTCATCCTATGCATTTTAATAACCCCATGCACAAAACAATATGCATTAATATCCTTATGACTCCCTTTGATGCCTTAGTGCATACATTTATCTTTATATTTTTGAAGTCACCTTATATCCCCTTGTGCAATTTCAATATCAAGAAAACCTTATAACTCCATGACTCCATGCATCAGACATTTCACTATTACACATGCTTACCTTGTCTGCCACCTCGTAAACTCCATGCTATGTCCTCATGCATATCATGTCTAAAAATAATACCCCTTTGACCTTGTCGGCCACCTTGTAAAATAAGGAAGGATTTTTACCTTTGAATGTTTGCAAAGATGACAAGGAATCTTCGAGCATGAGTATCATATAAAGCAGTTTTCACCATCTATCTTGTCGACCACAAAGGAGTTTAAATAATTTATAAGGCATGAAGCCTCGCCTTCTCATCATACCGACCCTTTTTGACTTAATAAAAATCAAGCCTCAGCAATGTTGGTCGGCCACTCCATGTTATGATAGCTAGGAATCTTCAAGACTAAAGTCTTGACCACAGGCATTTTGGATAAGGTAATTATTTTTTGTCTTTTGTGAAGTCAAAAACTCAAAAGAACCTTTGAACAAAAGCAAAAAATAACCCTAAAAGTTGACTTCATTCTTCATTTGGCATCTTCCTTCATTTGCTCTACAACTGTATTCTGCCAGTTAGGGTTTGAAGGACTCCATCATATCTCTTTGGCTTTTACTCCTCTTCTGGTCTTCTCTTGGTCGAATCTCCAGAACTCTACATGAAAAGAAGAAGGTAACACTTTCTTTGAGTTTCATATGAGACATTTTTGTTGACATCTGTAGCTTCTTTTTCCTTTAATGTTTGTGGCCTCCTTCTTTCATGGCTATCTCCATACATTGCTCTTTCTTTAACACACTCCTTCTTGTCTCTACATCTTTCTTCTTTGCAACTATTACCTATATTTGAAAGCTTGATACTGTTGTGAGGCCGCAAATAGGTGTCGCCTCTTGCCAGAAAACAAGGTAAGCACTTGCCTTTTTTTCCTCTTCTGTAGCTTCATTTGTCTTTTTGTAACTAGAGAATGATAAGGGTTCATAGTTGAAATGGGTATTGCATTTTTTAACAAAAAATGATATATCTCTTTTAGTTATGCCTGTATACATCTCTTTTCATTCTTGACTTGACTGTAGGTGCAAAAACTTTGAGGGTTTGAAATTTTCTGATGAGGGTTTGCTCTTTTTGCACATACAAAGCCTCCATTTTGCTACGGCTATGCTCTATCTGTATGTAGACACCACAAAATATGACAACTGCTGAGGGTTTCCAAAAATGAAACAAGGGTTTCAACCTTCTCTGCATAAAACCTTTCTCACTATCACGGCCATTCTCCTTGTAGTATTCACTGTTGTTCTCCTTTTGACTGTAAGTGCAGAAAAGAAACAAGGGTTTGAAATTTTCCTAAAAAGACCCCCTTCTTTTAGCACAAAAATGGTCTTCCTCTAGCACAACTATGGTATTAGCTCTATTTTATGGCACTCATTTCAACTGTATGTAGAAAAGAAACAAGGGCTTTAGCTTTTACAGATGGGTATTCAAATTTTTTGCATGAGAAATGTCTTCTTCTGGCATGGCTATGGCAGTAGGTATACTTTATCACTCTCTTTTGTCTATAAGTGCAAAATGACACTAGGGTTTGAAATTTTTTGTCAAGGCCCTCCTCTTTTTGTAGATGGGTATACATTTTTATCATGAAAAAGTCTTTCCTACCCATGACTATGACATCTCCTTCTCTGTATAGCAACTTCCTTGACTATATTTTTCTATAGGTAAAAAGGAACTAGGGTTTGAAAGTATCAATAAATGAAATTTCACTTTATTTTGCACAAAACTTTCTCCTCCTTTTCATTGTGACTGTCATAGCTATTGATGATGATGATGTATTTACCTATCTGCCTTTCACTGTAGCTCCAGGGCATCATATGATAACAAGATTTTGATATTCAAAAAAGTATGACTGTTGTTTCTTTATCTCCATCTTGTAACTTAAACTTTGATACTCTGAAGCACACACTCTGTAAAAAGATCCTATCAAATATTCATTCTCACTTGTCCTTCTCCAAGAACTTAAATGGTACATTCCCTTGTATCGTTATCTGATTTTGCTGAACAATGAAGGTTCTCTTGTTGCAACATTTTAAATTGTTCATGCTACTTAATCACTTGATAGGATAAATACATGCGTTTAAAAGAGAAAAACCTAAAGTTTCAAATGGCTCTTTTAGCCTGTTTGCATGTCATATATCTGATTTGCCTACTAACTGTAATCACTTGTTATGTGTGACTGTGGGATCATCTTTTGATTGTCTTTGTTGCATTTGGATTCTACTGTAGCATACATATTTTATCTTCAAAATGCTTTGTGAGTGTTGAGACTCCTCTGTTTGTATCTATCAATCATTATTATTTAACTGTCCATCAACATTTGCTTCTTTAGCTTTGGTTAGCTCCATGAGAAATGTTGCCTTATGTATGTGATTTGCGGAATCATTATTTTCTTTATTTACATCTGGCTATTCCATTCTTTAAATACTCCTTCTAGCTACCTCTGTTCATGCTCACTGCTTATCTCATGATTTGGATGTTATAGTAGCATACATATCAAGCTTTTCTCTTTAGTCTTTGATCATGGCAATTGTTTACTATGACTGTAGCATTCAGAATAATGGTATATGAGAAAGAAAACTACCTACCTTGTGCCCCTGTCAATCACCATCACTGTAGCATTTGGCATATGTCTGCCCTCTACCGATTCTCCTTCATCTTTTGATGTGGTATTATCTTGCAAGAATGTTCTACTCCTATTGATGGATATAGAAACTGTGATCTACTCTGACTATATTTGCTTGCATTAGCCACTTCATTGATCACTGTCATGACTGTTCATAGGGAATGTGACTGTACTTTGTCATTCTTGCATGATATCTCTCCTTCTGGCATTTGCTGACTATATCATGATGTCTTCAACTATAGCTCTAGGCATATGAGATAAAGCTGTTTTTCTAGTACAGTGATGAGATTAGGAATATGCTATGACCTCCATGTGACTTGAATGTTTGAATATTGAACATCTGACTATATTTGGACTGTGGTAGTCACCTGGGAATATAGGCTCTCTTTGATACCTTAATCATATGAGATTTTTGGCTTGGTTGTTTCATCTTGAAAGCTAAGACCTAGCTACTCCACTTGAACTATTTCATTTTCTTGATCATCCTATTTCTTCATTATGGCATATCAGCTAGAGTTATTGATGCCTTGCTATTTTGATTTTGTCTTTAAAAGGCATAACCTATATCTCCCAGTTGGCTAATCACTTTGAGTACCTGTATCATGTCATTTTACTTATTGCTCTTTTGTCATAATGAGATGATACCTTCACATGATTTATCTTGTAACTTTCTCAAATGATACACAAGTTCTTGCATCTTGGAATCTTTATTCTATTTCTTTTCTCTTCATCAGGCACATTAATCTGAACACATGTAGCATAACCTTGTACTATGATTACACTTTGTCAGTTGTTCTCATTACTTGTGGTGAAATAAATACAAGTGTTCACAATGATTCTGTACTTCAGATGGCTCTTGTAGCCCAGATATTCTTTTGTGACTGTAATCTAATTTCTGCACATTGTCTTTGTCAACTTGACTCAGTCATGTTAATCTGATTTGCTCCAATCAACTGTAATAATGTCATGATAACATATCTTTTCTGTAAGTTGATTAGATGATGCATGGTATAGCTTGGAATGATGTCTCCTATCCTTTTTGATACTCTTTTCAAAAATGAAAAGAAACATGTTGGGCTCAAACCCTTGTGGAAGCCACATTTAATCCACATGTTTATTTGTCTTCAAATTAGCAACAAAACTTGTCCTATACCTGCACAGTGAACAAACAAGTTAGCATAAAAATGTACCTGATAGTATTGATTGATCTTCTTCATGGTTTCTTCATGCTTTGTGGGATATATCTGATCTGATCTCTCATTTGAATGCATGATGTGATAAGTAGATGTTTCTGTTTGATAAAAGCATGTGATAACTTTAAACATTCAGAGCACTAACAAGGCTGTCCTCAAAATTTTGCAGGTTCAACTGATGATGGAGCTTGAAGTGAAGATTGAAAGTTGAAGACTTGAAGGCCGACATCAACAAACAATCTCCATCATTAGGCAATGATGGATGTTTAAATTTATCATGTGTTCATTTCTTTTCCTTTTATCAAACAGATGCATAACTTGCATGTCTGTAATTGCTCAGTCTAGTTACTCCCACGGCTTGTGTGGGACACATTTGAACACCTCTTTTAAACATGATCAGTTAATTTCTCTTATGCATATGATGTATATGTATATCCTTTTTCAATCAATGCATGAGATAAAGTAACAAATACTTGAATGTATGTTCAAGACATGACATGAAATAATAGTGCAATACAAAATATCTTTCTTTCTTTTATTCAAAACTGATTAACTGAATAATCAATCTAACTTATAACTCCTGAAGATCAAACTGTGTAGAACAACTGTATTTCTTAAATCTTTGTTTTCTTGACAATCTTATTCTCTTGTCATGATAACTCATCAGTCTTGATTAGATTGATGGGTTATTCTGACAACTGGATATCACTCTTTGCTCTGTTAAGGCATCAACTGTTCAATGAATACAATAACTTAAAGTTTTCTTTTATTCCTTCTGAACAATTACACTTAGGTCCCACTAATTTTAAGTGTGAACAAAAAATTAGTAACAATTATTTAATTAATATTTTCTAGATATTTTCGTCATCCCCTTCCATCACTAAAAATCATTATTCCCTCCAATCTAACCTTAGATAAATAATTAATTGATATTTATTTACCTAAGGCCATATCCCTCTTTCCTTCTCAAATTAAATAAATATTTCTATTTATTTAAATTGGGATTTTGTCCACTCTTACTTAAATCCCCTAATCTCCATTTTCCCTCTCATCATGTGCACATGGGTTTATTAGTGGTTAATCATGGATTTGACCATCTCAAACTCCTATGAGGATCCACTTGTCATAGTACATGCATGTCCATGACAAGTGGTACTCTAAGGTATGGCCAAATCTTCTATTCTCTTATTCTTCAAATTTAAAATTTGGCCTGTCCTTATACCTTACAATTTAAATTTGGAAAAATCCAAAGCCATACATTTTCATTAATTCCTCCAAAGTACCCTAACTACCCCTTTCATCCTAGCCATCCACTCTTTTGAAAACCAATCCTCCACCATTGATTGTCTTATGATCATGGAACCTCCTCTTGCAACCAATCCCCATCAGGCACTTGTCCATCCCTCCTTGCTCACATATATTGTGAGCCCTTGATCTTCACTTTCAATCTTGACCCTCCATTTTGGCCTCCAAAAATCTATAAATTGGAGGTGCCTCCAGTCATTTTAGAACACACTTTGAATGCAACATTATGCTAGTACTTTGAGCACTCACATATAAACAATTATCAATCAATTAGCAAGGGCACAGCACTTATGCTAGAGTAACAAGAGAGTTCCAACTTGTGTATTCTATATGTATTTGTTTCATTTAAATTCTCTTGGCTTAATATTGAGAGTTTGTAGTTGATTGTGATTAGGTGGTTTAAGTGGTTTAGGTCACCATTTTTTATTCACTTTTTCTTGCACACATAAACTTTCAAACTTAGAATTTTTTAGACCGTTTGACAATTTTAACAAATGAAAAAGGCATGGAGAAGGTAGAAGACCACTTAAACACAAAAATTTGACTAAGGGAAACCCAATGAATATCTCTCAGATTGTTTATCAATGATGGGTAAAATACTTCCGAGATAATAATGAGGTATAAAACTTATGATTTTTGCAAAATTTGGGTAGGTGCTAATAGGTCCCACAATGCTAATTTTTGGGAATGGTATCTACCTTCTATGTAGACTACCATACCCGAGGGGGTAAATATGTAAATGCCCAAAATTGTATGGGTCGACATGGCAATCTGATGATGATCTAGTAGGTCTAGATCATGACCATGAGGTGTGAAGTATATTTCCTCTCAACATTTTTTTAACTTTATGATAATTTTCTCATCCTTCTTATCCCCTTATCCATATTATTCATCCCCAGACTAGGTTCCAAGTAGTTACACACCTCCAAAGTCTTTTTCATGACCTTTAATTGTAGGGTCACCCAGATGACCTGACTTAAGCTGTGGGGTCACCCAAGTGACCCGCCCTGGCAAAAGGGGTGACCCTGTCATCTTTTGGTGACATGTGAGTGCTTTAATTTTGGTCATTTTTCCACCATTTTTGCTCATGGTTAAAAGTTATTTCTAGTCTTGACTAATCATCTACTCCCCCTAACTAACTCTCCTCTCTTCTTGACTCTTAATCAACTCTTCAGTTATCTATGCATTAGCTCTCTAGTCTTCTCCCAATCACCTCCTCCAATTTGTGAAGCTTCCAGTCTATAAATATTCCCCCTGTCTTTGACATCTAGGAGGTTGTTCATTGTTTACATTTGTAGTAAGCTCCTTGTAGAATCTCTCACTCCATTCCCTATCACGAAACTAGGATTGTGAATCACCTTAAAGGACTAGGATATGCTTGCACAACAACCCCCACTTATAGTACATCTTCATGATCTTATAGGACTCTGATGCATTCTTGGATTCTTGTTGTTTGAGAAACTTCAAAGCTTCTCTCTACTTTCCCAAATAATAATTCAACATTATTCAATCCTACATCCCCTGTATTCCCACTCTCATTGAGGAGCACCCTACTATTGTAGAAGAAGATATAGAGACTAGACCTCCTAAGGACATATGTCAACAACAAGCTTCTTCAAATCTTTAGCATTTTATAGGTTCTTTTATTTTAGTTAAATTTATTTTGAAAAGGAAAGTAATTTAATTAGAAATTAAAATTTGCCTAAGAGAAGTAACATTTGCTTATGTTTTCTTGGATTAGATTAGGAATTTCTTTATTTATTCTACAAGATTTAGATTTATATTAGTTAATTTTCATTTATTTTCATAGATTAGAAAGCAAACTTTGAAAATCAAGAGGTTCATCTAATCTCACTGGAAACACAAACAAAAATAGTTAATTACATTGTGTATAAAAAACCATATAGCTACATTCATATAGAGAAAGATTTATTTTCAACAAGTAGATTAATTAGAAAACATTTAATTTAAAGAAAATGCAAAAATCTAGAGTAGATTACTTTTGCAAACATTTAGATTAATTTGCATATAGAGACATCATTTAAACACCAAAACACCAAAACTAATTAAATCTTAAGCCCTCGGTACAACACAAGGTACACAACAACACCTAAACAAGGTCAAGTAGTCAAAACAAAGCAATTCAAAACATTTCAACAAACAAAAAACCAAATAAAAGCAAGATCAATAAAAGCACCACTTCTCCTTCTTTTGATTCCCCTTTTTTTGTACTTAGCATTTTACATTCAATGTGTCACAAAATGAAGGAGGATTGGATTAAGGTAGTGCTAAGTGAGATCCTTGAAAACTTTAATATCCAAGAAGCACCCACTGAGAACCAAACCCTTAAGCAAACATAAATCCTTAGGGAAATCTAACAAGTGAATGATTGAAGGTGTCAGAGCGAAGAGTTTTAACAAGGGAACTCATGTTGTTGGAAGAGTTGATAGAACTAGAGGAGAAAAAGTTGAACAGGTCTTTCACCTCTTTGTAGAAAATGAGTTAAATAGGCTTAGAGCTAGTGACCCTCCTAGATACATAAGGATAACAACCGCAACTCCATTTCAACAATTTTCCCATCAACATAAAACTCCACCTCAATACATGAACACTATAGTCTACCACCAAGAGCTCCTCCCTAGAGAAGTGAGTGAACCTACTGATGTGACTATAGTTCCATATAATAACTATGCTACCAACTATGAAACTCTCCTTCCTTGAGAAGAGAGCAATCAACTGGAATCTCCCTTGCTTAGATGGCTTTTATTGGAAGACTAGGAGTGATTTGGTTGACACCTCTAGCACAAGTATCAACACATGTGTTTTCCTAGCTCTAACTCATTCACGTCTTACTTGAGTCCATTTTAGACAGCATAGTTATAGTTGGAAAATTTTTAAGTCCAAATTTAAAATTCAAATAGCTATAGGAGATCTTCCCCCTCTTTTCTCCCCCTCTTTTATTCTTATATTTCCCCTCTTCTCTCTCTTCCCATATTCTATAAATTCCTCAAAGATAGAGTTAAAAAAGGGTTGGAACATTTTACAATACTTATTGTACTGTTGTGGTGCTCATGTCCCTAGGGGGAATTTCGTATGTCACCAAGCTTTTGATCCTAGGATGTGTATTCTTTTGCCTCTCCCCATCTATTGTCTAGTTCTAGGCGAGCCTTATTGTATGTTTCTAGAGGAGTTGTGTTCATGTAATAGTTGATTGATCATTGAACTCAATGAGATGCAATTTGTTATCTAAATGGTTTCTAGTCTTGTCTTTATTCATCTTCAGTTGTTATGTGCATGTTTTTTCTGTTGATTATTAGAAGGTGAGATATTAAGATCTAATCATTCAGTGGGTAGGTGCTTACTCTTGGCTTATGGCCTTTTTATGCTTTTTGTATTTTAGTTTCAACATTTCCCTCTTTCTCCCTTTTTCTTGTGATGTTAGAGTTGACCCTTGATACAAAGATTAGATTGTTGGTTACTCATTTGACCTACAATCCTTTCCATTGTTTGTGGTTCACGCGTGACACATTGGATCTTTGAAATGAGGGATCATTTAGACCTATCAATAGTTGATAAACTAAAATTTCAATAAAGGGTAAAACCCTTAGGTAGTCACATTAGTTTATGACATATAGTTGATGTTTTTAGCCTCTTAAATTGTTGGCAAGAGACACTATATGGATTCATGGTTGTTGTCATTGATGGCAACAAAGGTCATCCCACATATCCGCAAGTCATAATGTGTCTCTACCGGAAGTCAGAATAAAGAATGTTGTGGTCCGGTGAAGAAGAACAGGGCATGTGGCAAGGTCCGACAGATTGGTCCGGATCTCTCAGAGGAAGTGTCTTGGTGCAGTGCGGATTTGGGGAAGTCAAGAGGACTACCTTGAGTGGTATATTCCAAGGATTTAGCCTCCGGTGATGGACAAGGAAAAAGATATGAATGGTTGAGTACCGGATTCCTGAGAAACAGTGAAAACAGAGGAAGAACTGACTGACAGAGTATCAGACTGCTTTCCGGATGTGTTACTGTTGATGACAGAGGTTGTGAAGGCATGAATCATGTTTGGCCGACATGATTAATGATATCTACAAGTATATGCTTGATCCGCATTGCTTGGTGAGGAAGGATTCAGCCGACAGAACAAAAGTTTGTAAGAAACTAGACTGTTCCGGATGCCGACTAGAAAGGTGATGAAATTACTTGTGCGGATATATATAGAGGATGGATTTAGTTGTGAAGTGAATGTTGGTGTGGAGATACATGCGAATAAGTCCAGATAAGAGCAGAGGTAGCAAAAAGGATCCGGTATGTGAAAGATAGCAGAATAAAGAACAGAGGAAAGATGAAGTGCAGCAGATCAGTGTACTGAGCCTAACCGGAACTGAACTCCAGCATATGCAGATGCTTCCAATCAGTTCAAGACTGTGATTCTCATCACTTTGTAGACAGTGTGTCTTCTTGTAGGCAGTGGGCCTCTTGTGAGCAGTGTGCTCGGGCAGTGAGCCCTAATTGGCAAGTGCCATTTTTGTAATTTCCTATTCTTCTAACAGAGAATAATTTTGGGTTAATCACCCCGTGGTTTTTTCCCTTAACAGGGTTTCCACGTCAAAAATACTGTGTCATGTGTTTCTTATTTCATGGTTAATGTTTTTGTGTTTGATTTTATGCTGCATCAATTAAAAGGAAAGTTCAATAAGGGAAATAATTAGGATAACTGATTCACCCCCCCCCTCTCAGTTATCAACATAAATAAGTACCCAACATTAATCATTGAGAATATTTGATCTTATTTCCAACAAGTCGTGATACACAAAAAAGAAGCAACGTATGTGATAACAAGTTAATGTTTATGTGGAAACTGACCATAGAATGGGAAGGAAAAGAAGATAAATTTCTCTTGAAAGTTTATAGTTTTGTTCAATTATGTAAGGTGGCTTCACGTCATTAGATTATATTAAAATACACACTATGAAATATGTTAGGATTGAGGTGTGTTATTCACCTTGCAAAGTCCTACATTATTAAGTTTTAATATTTTCTTATTAATGGTTATAATATTTGATGTTGTGGAACCTAGGTAAAATAATAAATGTAATATTATTATTTAATTTTAGCATCCCCTGGGAATGGGATTTGGATCCCATGAGAGGAGGTTATGGCACTCTTCAGACACTTGCATATTGGTTATGATAGATTCTATGACACTATAAGAGGTGTGTAAGAGATAAGAGTTACTTAAGACACCCTATGACACTTATGATAGATTCTATGACATGTAAGAGGATCATGAAGTAGTTAGAACTTGGAATATTGACCATTTGACCTCCTTGGGCATTTGGAAAAGATTCTTTGTCCTGTAGTGGGTTGTTCACACCTACTTTTTTTCTCTAGTGAAAGGGGGTGTCATTTTGGAGGGAAGATGGAATAAAGTTATTTGAAAACTTCCTTTAGGTTTCCACATGTGTGAGGGTCATGAGAATTCATACCATGATATTTTGGGACCATGTTTCAACCCATGGTATTGTTTTACAAGAGTTTTCTAAGGATCCTTAAGTCCATATATCAAGGGCTTGAGATGGAGAATGTGTGGTACAAGTTGGATTAAGGCTATTCTACTGGAATGCTGCCTAGATTGCACCATGGATGATAGATGATATAATCTTTTATTATTTGTTCTTTATTGTAATATGTAATATGGCTATGGATGTTTGATTACGTGTGTGAAATGTGATAGGTTTCAAGAGTAGGAAGATATTGCATGTTGAGTTATAGGTTGAAGAATAGGTGTTAGATATGGGTGTTGATCTCCATGTTGAAACTAGTGTTTTATATTTTAAATATCTATTTTTTGAATAATACAAGGGTTTCGTGGTGTTTGGAGGGTGGGATTTTTTACCCGAAGGGTGTTCCCAATATACATCTTGCATTCTTTCTCTATGGTGGAGGATGTCTATTCTTCTTCTCCTCTTTTCTCTCATTCTCTTTTTCTCTAAGTGGATTTTACAAACTATTATGCTACTAATTTTTTTATAGATCTATAATCTACATAGCTTCCTCTTGGAGTTAATGGTGGATTTGAAAATTTTCCCCAACATTTGGTATGAAAGCCACAAGGTTGGTTCTATGGGTTTCATGTGCTTGCATTTTATTGCACGTAATATAGTTCCATGGTGTTTTGAGTTTTGAGTACTCCTTTCAATTTGTTGAGCCTGGAAAGCCTATGGGAATATGTAAGAAGGAATGGGTTATTTTATTACTCATTGATGGAACGAAAGTTTATTGTATTTGATCTTCTCTTTTTAGGAAAAAATGGCTTGGACTTGTGGGATAGAGAATGAAGAAGTTTGAAGAATGGTTATCACTATACTTGGAAAAAATCCACATCACTTGTAGTGTAATTTTTGGGTAGTGATCTTAATATGTCTATTTGTGATAGATGATATTCTTGTTAGGCATGTTGGTTGTGTTTCTAATCCATGAAGCTTATTTCAATTTGAAGATGATTTTTTTTATTATAGTTATTTTTCAAATTTGATCATCATTATGTTTTTATTGTTGTAATCACAAACCAATTATATTTATATGAAGAGGAGGATGCATTTCTTGGAATGTGTGGTTTGTGGTTGTAGTGAAATTAGATGGGTTAATGATGGAAATAAAAATGTGGCTAGAAATAATGGTAAAGTCTTCGAGATTTGAAATGGAGAATGTATATGAGCAACACGATATCCTTTGATAGATGCAAGGGTTATTAACCCTAGTGATGAACTTATGTGATGTCATGGTTTTGTTTTGTTAATTTGTTAATGACTTTCTTTATCATCATTTAATTTTGAATACATATTATAGCCAGTTCAAGACATTGTTTCGCAAATTTTAGATGTTTATATAAAAATTTGTATTTGGAGAAGTTTCTTTTGTGCATGGATGGTTCATATTCATAGGTATTATATTTATGGATGGTAGATGAACCTATGTTTATTGATATGTAATCTACACAACTTTTATCTTAGGCTTAATGGTGGATTTGAATTTTTTTCTCCCAACAAAATAATGATAGTGGACTCTCAATCCTGAAGTTTTGACATATTACACTTAACTGAATATCTTTAACACTTGGAATTACAAAACATCTACTAGAATGGTTTAGTGTAAATAATGAAGTCAATTACTTCAGTTGCATCACACAAATCTAATTATTATTCAAGAAATTTTTTTATATGTATTAATTTATGAATAGCACATGAAAAGCGATACATCTTGATATCAAAGCCTTTGTTAAACATTTAAGGACTTTATGGGGTCAATTTACAAGCATGTTATAGTGAATAAGAATCCACGTCTTATAAATTTAAACAAGTGCATTTGCTAAATAATTTCTTATATTGAACACACATTCATGTGATAAATATGGATTAAGAATTACCTAGGGTGAAATTTCAATAATAATGACACCATATGTGGTTTTATATTTATAAACCTAACTATGAAATTCTATGTTTCATTTATGAAATCATCTAGAGGAATCATTAAAAATAAAAGTTAACCAATAAAATCTACCATGCACGTAGGTGTATACATAATTAGAATGTAATGTTAAACATGTTAGGGAAAATAATCATCTATAGATTAGTTATCTAAATATATCTGATTGTCTCAAGGTAATTGTTAGAAAGAAAGCATGCTAATGAGGGAGTCACACTTCAAACAAAATTTTGAATGACTAGATAAGGAATGACATGTGACCCTATTTTGAATATTATTCTCATCTTGTTACATGTTTGCATAATGTTGGATATGTGGCCATTGTCTCTAGTAAGCATAGTTCATCTCTTTATAAACAAGGGTTACAATGTAGCTAAGTTCTTACCAAAGAGTGGTGGAGTGGTTTTGTTTTGGTTGTATTACTACAATAATTTTTATAAGATTTTATAACTTGACCATATGTAGATTTTAGAATAAAACTTATAAATGATGTAGTAATACTTTTGTATAGTTTCTCTAGTAACAAAGAACATTTAGCTTAGAAATATTATTCCCTACTACATCTATGACAAATGCGCTATTAAAAAAGTTAGCTTAAAATTTTCTTGACCAAATGTCAATAATCCTAGAGCTTCATACATAAAATTATCCATAAACATAATGCTCATAATTATGGTGCTTGAATACACAACAATCTGCCATTTATTGTATGTTCCTATTCATGGTATTTGTATCTATTGCAAAAAATATTTACATGTGGAAGAGACTTATCCTAATGGCAACCAGATGAACCACTACATTATGCAAGAAAATACATGTGATAAACCACCGTCCTTTGTGTTGATTGAGCACTCTATTCAATACAGGAGCTTGTATTTTTATAATATGTGGAAAAAAGCATATAGAAAGAACATGATTTTTTTCAAGATATAAATATCAAGAAGTGAGGAAGAACTAGAGGGAAAAGGGTAGAAAATGTGTATTAAATTAAACATAATGCATAATCAACAAAATAAAGTGCAAAGAACATGACATGGCACATAGAAGTATACCTTTTGGAAATGTTATAGGTGGACAACTACAAAAGATACAACATAGAGCTAGTGCAATCATTTGTATAGTTTGTCACCTTTCTCTTGAACAACAATCAATTGTCCTTCACAACTTGTCTTTGGAATGCAAAACAAAACATTAGAACAAGTATACTAAACTTTTTGGAAATAGACAATAGAGACTAAAGTGACATTTCTAAAATATTTTTTATAACTAAATTATGTTCTAGTAATGCTAAATCAACTTAGATGCTTTTACTATTTGTCAAAATAACTAAAAGAGACAAGGCATGTGAAGTGTTTGAAAAAATACTTCAAAAAAATGCAGGCATACTAATTTAAGCAATATGCTTTATTGTTCAAAGAATTCCATGTGAAAAGTTCATATTTAAAGTGCATAATACAATTGCAATGGCCAAAGAGGGGAAAATAACATTAGAAGTGGAAAAACTTGAAAGTCCTATTGTTATGCCCTCAAAGAAAATTGAATGAGAGAAACAAGAAGTCATCAAGGAAAAAGAATATTACCATTTGGATTGTACAAAAGGTAGTACCAAAAAATGAAGAGACAAACACTTCTTCACTTAAATTGTAAGTGCAGTGGATACCTAACCTCTTGCTAAATATATAATATTGTCTTCTTGTGATGACTACTTTTCTTCAAAGCCTTTGTTATGCGCAAGGTGAAAAATATAAAGGATCCTAGTTGATATTTTGCTATAGGTTGTTGAACCCACTGGGAACCTCCAATGCCAACTTAGTGTTGTTTTAATACAAGGAGTGTTTTCTTCTTGTTTTTTTTAATCTTTGTAGCACTTTGGATGTTCATTTCAACAACTCTTTGAGCAATTTCTTTTCCCTATAAACCCTAATAAATTTGATAGGTTGAAGAATATGAAAAGGATTAAAAACATTTATTGAATTAATGCATATAACATAGACTTAAATTGTTTGTTATTTCATGATATAGTTGAACAACTTTACACACATTTTTTTTTTTCTCGTGAACCTTGTCCTTAGACCAATTTGTCCATATGTGTTTGTTTAGCATGATTTATTTCAAATTGGTATTTTTAAAAACTAGTTAATTTAGTTGATGAATTTATCTACTCTAAGAATAACTTATTGTACTTTTTTCATGAATACAACATACAACCTTTCACAATTTCCAACTTTATCATCTTCATCTTCATCTTCTATTTATTTTGTCTTTCATAAACTAGCCATAGTTTGATGAATTTGGTTACTGAAATATTAGTTGTTTTATGAAATTCTTTTAAGAAATCTTTGAATGGTAATTTATATCTTCACAAAAAACTATTCCATTTAATAATAAACATCCTTGAAGAATCTTGACATTCTTCATAATCTAACACAATAATGGACTAGTCTCATAAAAACCAAAAAAGACGATTTTTTTGTTTTGTTTTTAGTGCTAGAAAACTCATTTTGTTACTTTTAATAAATTGGCATACATATACAAAAAATTCAACCTTTGTTCACCATAGATGTCATGCATTTTTATGAGGACCTTCAATATGGTAATGGACAAAGAAGACCTACAATTAATGAATATTAGAAATCCCCCTTGAGGATAGATAGACAACTCCAATAAAATGAACACAAATACAATTCTCTAAAGAGTAAAAGTCAATTGAAAAATCCATGCATTTTATTTCTAAAAAAACAAAGTAATATGATATAGGTGCCATACATGCTCTCAATATGTGGCAAAACAAGCTCTTTGGAACATGGTTGGCCATTCATGAGATCATTATAGAAAGAGGATTTAATTGCATGTTTTAGTTTCTAATTTCCTAGTAGAAATGTATGTAAAATGTTGAAGCATAAATAAGGCATCTTGACTATTTGACAAAATCATTGAAATAGGCAAGGCATGTGATGGTATTCTTGAAGAGGCTTCAAGGATTTTCATTTTAATATCTCAAATAAATGTAGTCTCATGGAATGCGTTCATTTTAAGATATGCACAAAATGTGTTTGGTTGGACTTTAACCTTGTAGCAAGTAAGGATAGGAGTGAGGATAGGAGCAAGGGTAGATTTCAATATCCAATAGAGGATAACGTAAGATCCTTCTTACCTAATGTGATTACCCATATCTATCTTGTTTTTGCATATATGAAATAGAAATAAACAACCAAAAAAAATAATCAAATTCATTCCTAAGCACTTAAGAGGGAAAAATAAAATAGCTATCTTTACCCATTTTAAGAAAATAATTTGAATGTTAGTTCAAAAATAGGAATAGGAATGACCTTTTTTGTATGGTGATGCAACAACAGAGAATTATATTAGTCAATCATTTTTTAAATCTAGAAAAGAAGAAAGAGACAACCAATAAAAAGAATTACCCTATTTTATATTACCCCACACTTGACCCACTAGAAACACACACATTAGGAGAGATCCATTACAACATCTATTCACATATACAAATGTTCTTTGTTGACTATGTGTTCAAAAATTGAACATAGAACACATGGATTGACTATGATCTCATCCATTGAGTGTAATGCAACAAAGTAATTGTAGCTATAAACAAATGTAGTAGAGAACATCACTTATCATGCCTTTTCTTGTATCAATTGTTACAAGAATAGTGTTAATTCCTACTATGAACTTGCACACCAAAATACAATCCAATGGCAATGTGAAATAAACCCTTCTTGATGCAGGAGCATCCCTAGTTTAGGAGAAATCTTGCATCAACCAAAAATATTTGCATTTCAGTTTGTTTGCACTTCAGTTTGTTTCTTTTCATTTTCCAGTTCAGTTCAGGCAGTTCAGTCAGTAGCAATTTCTATATTTTGGTCCACATTATGCCATAGTTGCATTTCAGATCTTACAAAGCTAGACTTAGCATCTAGACACGTTCATCTACATAATATCTAGAACTTAGAGCATTTGGATCAAGTACCAGAAAGATATCACTATCAGAAGATCGACTGTTTTCTCAAAATAGAGCATCCTGACAGTCTCAAATAATAAGCTAAAGGAGAAGACGTGTGGAGTATTTCTCAACTTGAGGAGCCTAATGACACATCATTCAATGATCTATGGTTCATGGCCAACCTTCCTCGAGATCTTCACTTCATCCATTCATTTGCGGAGGACTTCTATTCAATTAGGTCTGACCTGTCTGTGTACACACATTACAACTCTTCATTGGAGTTTGTGATCTTCCTTGGCTGATATATATTGATGTAATAGATCCCTAGGAAAGTAAGCATAACTCTAAGGATTGATAAGATAGATAGTTTTGCTCTTTCGCAAGGGGACTTCAAAGCTATATCTTGTGCATATACTGGTATTTTGTAATCAGGCCTGTGAGCTCTAATTGTAAGCCTGCATGTTACCTGTCGATCTATATTTGAATTCTAGGATATATTGAATGACTGAATTTGCATTTAATTCATATCTTTGAGTTGTTTCCATTGTGTTTACTCTTGTTGCACAGTCTAGATAGTTCATTATGTGAACCCTCCTACTGTGACTGTACCACTTCTACTAATATTTGAAGAAAAAAGTGTGTAAATTAATAGCTAAAACATTGTCCTAAATTTTAATTTAACTAAAATATTAAATAATAATTGGTTAAAACTATGAGAATTAATGCCTAGCTAAGAACATGATTGACACTATAGTTCCATGGCAGGAACTAATAAATTGTCTAAAAATATTTTGATCCATTAATAAATTATATATGAGTTGCATACATGTGTGACCTTTTAAGCTTCTTTACTTCAATTAAATGTTCTCATGCATAAATAATCTATGCATGAGGGATGCACTTGAAATCTTGGATTGTTTATTCAAATTTAATTGAAATCCTATTTTTTCCCTAAGTACAGTACCTACTTGGTTGGTTATTCTTCCAAATAGCAATCTCAATATTGATAAAATGTTTAGAAAGGTAATGCTGATGATGATTGTGACTTATAAACCAAATAATTTGATTGGACCTTTTAAATGTTCCATTAAATTAGATGAAGTAAAATATCTTTTGACTTTATTATACAAGTAAATTACTAGGATTGCTCTTGTTCTTGTCGTCATTCCTTTAATCATCCATGTACAAAATATTTTCATTATTGAAAGAGTCGTCATTATAAATAGAATTAATTTTCCAACCCTTATGTGTGTAAATATTCCAATTGTGTGCTAAGAATTTCTTGCAAAGGTAGAAAGGGAGATAAGATAGTAGCCAAGGATAAAATATGAATAACATTTAAAAAAATAAAATTATTTATAATGTCATTTGTATTTGAGAATAGTTTCACATATGCCCTAGTATGTGACTACTAGAAATTAAGCCTTTATCCAACATAATAATGTTGAAATCATTGACTAATCTATAATATTAAGAATCTCTTAATATTGACATCTATTTGAATGTTTATAACGCTCAATGATTATAAATTTAAGTACACTCCATGTGGCATGCTATTATCACTTGTGAGCAAGAAATTTTAAAAATGTTATTTTGACACAATGAATTTAAATGAAGCCAAAATGAGATAAATCATGTAGACTCTTTTGACTACAAAAGACACTTATTAATTATATAACAAGATCTTATGAAAAACTTGTAATACATTACTAGAGAAGCATCTCATAATCTTACTAATTATTAGATTCAATGATTTGTTGCCAGAGTCTAGTTACTATGATTCCTTCATTTATATAATAATATTTTGGTCTCTATTAATAAAATATATAAGAATCTAAATAGTATGGATAAAATCAATGTAGACAATAAAAAGATAAATTGTATTACTTAATTATCAAGTAAGGTACATATCTTGAATTAAAAATTTGACATACATGTTTGTTCACATTCCACCATAATGTGAAGTGAAAGGAACTTTAGAGAGGAAAGCATTATGAAGATTTGAACTAATAAGTGGAAGCACGAGTCCAATTTAGACCTTGACAATATGCACTCTTCTTCTCTATGTAAATAGATATAAAATAGAGAAAGTTTGCATCTTTCTAGAAAGTAAAGATTATAATGTTGTAGGACCTCCATATTGCACTTACATTTTTTATTGTTGTTCTCTCCATTTTCAAATTCTCATTTCATTTCTTCTATTCTCTTCTCTAAGGGAAGAGAGAGGGGTAGGGGTGAGAAAAACTACAAGTGTATCCATATAACTATTAAGTTATTAATAAGGATTATAAAATTATAAAATATGTAATTCCTAATTTGAGATCTTTTGATGTTCAAGTATTCTATACCTTGTGGTTGTGTTGATTTATTTTGACACATTCTAAGCTTAGAACTTTGATTGTGTATTTTTATTGTGAAGTATCCACAAGTTTGAATATGTTATATCAATAATTTGTTTATTCAAGACTTTTTTTGCTATGGTAGATTGGTGAAGTTTGGTTTTCGACAACCTTTGATCATTGCCTTCCTTTTTTATGTTTAAGTGAAAATTATGTGTTTTGTGCATGATGAAGAATTTGGTGGTTATTGGATGCCATGGCTAGTACCACCAAGATAATTTAGTATAGACATTATTAATTTATTTTGGGTGTTTTAATTTGCCACTTATTGATCTAGAAATAAGAGGATAAACCATATGTGTAGTCACACTAGTGTAGTCACGGTAGGAGGGTTCACAGAATGAACTGTTCAGACCGTGCAACAAGAGTAAACACAACGAAAACAACTCAAAGAAATAAAGCAAATACAGATTCAGTCATTTAGTATATCATAGAATTCAAAATAGAGATTCATCGGCAATATGCGGGCTCACAACTCAGGCTCATAGGCCTGATTACATACATGCGCAAGATAAAGCTTTAAAGCTCCTTCACACAAAATCTAAACTATCATATCATTCTTATGTGTATAGCTACTTTCCTAAGGATCTATTACATCAATTTATATCATTTTCGGACCAACAGATTCCTCCATGTCAGCCAAGGAAGGTCACAAACTCCAATGAAGAGTTGTAACATGTTCACAGATAGGTCAAACTTAAATGCATAAAACACTTCCTCAAATGAATGGAATAATGTGCGGACCCTTGGAGTAGGTCGGCCATGAACCAAAGGACATTGAATGATGTGTCATTGAGTTCCACAAGTCAAGGAATGATCCACAAGCCTTCTCCTTCAGTTGATTATCATGAACTGTTAGGATGCTCTGCTCTGAGAAAATAGTCAACTTATGATAGCGATATCTTTCCAGTAACTGATCCAAATGCTTCAAATTCTTAATATGATGTAGATGAATGAATGTAGATGCTAAGTCCAAACCTACAAGATGTGAACTACCAAAACCAGACCACAAGCTGAGAACTACTACTGACTGAACTGGAAAAAATGAAAGAACTAAAATGCAAATGTTTTTGGTTGATGTAAGATTTCTCTTGGACCAAGGATGCTCCTGCATCAGACATTTAGGGTTATTGAAAAAGTGAGTCCCTCACTTTGCTAGGTCTAGGGGAGAACTAAGACGGTCCACCTCAGCTTGAGAAATCCAAGATGAATCTTCTTCTAGTCTGCCTTTCCACTTCACAAAGTATTCTTTGTATTGTCTTCCTCTAGTGTTGCGTCCAATTCTACTGTCCAAAATGTCTTCAATCTATTCTGGTGCTTGTTGTGGTAACTGCTTCTTCAAGTCTTCTTCCATGCTATCACTGAACTCTGCTTCATGATACTGATAAAGATCTGCAATGTTGAAAATAGGTGATATACCCAATGTCTCCGGTAGCTCTACTTCATATGCATTTCTTAAATCAAATTTCCTGAGTATCCTACAAGGTCCAAACTTCTTCATCTTCAACTTGTTATATGTCCCAACTGGAAATCTTTCTTTTCTCAAGTACACCATCACTTCATTTCCAACTTCAAATTCCTTATGTCTTCTCTTCTCATCTGCTTTCTCTTTGTACTTACTGTTCATGTCCTCTAAATGCTTCTTCACCTGATTATGCATTGTCTTCATATGATTTGCAAATTCTTCTGATTCTGCACTCCTTTTATCTTCTATGCTGATATCTCTTAATTCTGTAACTCCTCTAGGATTCACTCCGGTAACAATCTCAAAAGGTGTTCTTCCGGTACTCCTATTCACCGAATTATTATATGCAAACTCTGCTTGTGAAAGAATCAAGTCCCAACATCTGGCTTTGTCTCCAACCAAACATCTCAACAATCTTCCCAAACTCCTATTCACTACCTCTATATGTCCATCTGTCTGTGGATGAAAAGTAGAACTGAACTTCAAATCTATCTTCATTTTCTTCCAAAGTATCTTCCAAAAGTAACCAACAAACCTTGTGTCTCTATCTAAAACTATACTCTTAGGTAATCCATGCAATCTCACAATCTCCTTGAAAAATAGGTCAGCTACATGCACTGCATCATTTGCCTTCTTACAAGGTATGAAATGAGCCATTTTTGAAAATTTGTCAACCACTATGAATATTGAATCATATCCTCTCTATGTCTTAGGTAATCCCATTACAAAATCCATGCTTATGTCTTCCCAAGGTCTCTCCGGTACGTTCAAAGGTTTATACAATCCAATGTTCTGACTACTCCCTTTTGCAACTTGACAAAATCTACAACTCTGCACAAATCTCTGAACATCCTTATGTATCTAAGGCCAAAAGTAATTTTCAATTACCAAAGCCACTGTCTTGTCAATGCCAAAATGTCATGCCAATCCACCACTATGCTTCTCCTTGATCAAATTATCTCTCATTGAACTTCTAGGTATGCACAACTAACTTCCTTTGAACAATAAATCTTCTTGAATGAAATAATCTAACCACTTACTTCTATCTATCACAACAGGTTCCTTACATGCTCTCCAAGGTTCTACAAAATCAGTGTCTCCCTCACACATGTTCTTCAATTCATCCAAACCCAACACTTCAACTCTCATCTCTGTCAACAAGTTCCTTCTTCTACTTGAGGCATCAACAACTTTGTTTGATTTACCACTCCTATGCTTCAACACAAAACTAGAACTCTGCATGAACTCTACCCACCTCATATGTCTCTGATTCAACTTTCCCTGACTATTCAGATATTGCAAAGCTTGATGATCTGTATACAACACAAACTCCTTAGGCAACAAGTAATGTATCCACTTCTTCAAGGCTTGAATTATGGTGTAGAACTCTTGATCATAAACTGAATATCTTCTCCTTGCATCATTCAACTTCTCACTAAAATATGCTACAGGTCTACCTTCTTGACTTAACACTGCTCCAATTGCATTTCCACTAGTGTCGCAATCAACTTGAAATACCTTATTGAAATCTGGTAATGCCAAAACAGGTTGCTCTGTTACTTTTTGCTTCAACAGCTCAAAACTTTTATCTGATCTTGATGTCCACTTGAAATCTTTTATGTCACCTCTCATTGTCTCTATCATAGGGTTACAAACTGAATTGAAATTTCTGATGAACTTCCAGTAGAAACTAGCCAAACCATGAAATGATCTAACCTCTCCAATGCTCTCTAGTGTAGGCCATTCAATAATTGCTTTCACTTTCTCAGGGTCCATCTTCAATCCTTCTGCAGAAATCACAAATCCTAGATATACCAATTCTTCCTTCATGAAACTACACTTCTTGATGTTTATTAGTAATTTCTCTTCTCTCAACCTATGCAAAACTTGTCCAATATGCCACAAATGTTCTTCTTTTATCTTACTAAAAATCAGAATATCATCCAAGTAAACAATCACAAACTTACCCAAGAATTTCTTCAAGACTTCATTCATCAATCTCATGAAAGTACTCGGTGTATTTGTCAGTCCAAAAGGCATCACTAACCACTCATACAATCCTTCATTTGTCTTAAAAGAGGTCTTCCATTCATCTCCTTCTCTGATTCTAATATGATGATATCCACTCTTCAAGTCTATCTTTTTGAAATATCTCGCTCCACTCAAACAATCCATAATATCATCCATTCTAGGTAAAGGGAATCTATACTTAACTGTGATCTTGTTTATTACTCTAGAATCAGTACACATTCTCCATTCTCCATCCTTCTTAGGTACAAGCACTACAGGTACTGCACAAGGACTCAAGCTTTCTCTGATCAAACCTTTCCTCAACAACTCTTGTATCTGTCTATTTAGTTCTTCATTCTCTACCGGTGTCATCTAGTGTGCTACTTTGTTAGGCAAACTTGTTCCTGGTATAAGATCCATGTGATGACTGATACTCCTTATAGGTGGTAATCCTTCAGTACATTATCTGATATGGTGTCTTCATACTCTGTCAGAAACTCTCTTATCTCCTCTGGTTCAGTCTCTCTCCTCAATATTTCAGGCTTCGTAGGAATCAAGGCATAACACATACTTTCCTATTTCAAACCATCCAAAAATTTCCTTCCATCTACCAAACAAATTCTAGCATTCCCACATACCACATTTTTAGGATCTTCTAAAGGAATCAAAGTAATTCTTTTCCCATTTCTTGTTATAGTATATGTATTCTTTATTCCATCATGCATAGCTTTTCTATCATACTACCAAGGTCTACCCAACAAGATATGATAAACATCCATAGGCATAATATCACACAAGACTTCATCATGATAAGATTCAATATGAAATTTCACCAAACACTGTTCACTCACCAGTACCTTATGATCATCCTAAATCCATGCTATTTGATAGGGTTTAGGGTGTTTCAACCTTTCTAACTTCAGCTTAGTCACCATCTCCTCTGAAACTAGGTTATTGAACTACCACTATTAATTACAACTTTACAACACTTACCTCCTGATTTGCATTTAGTTCTAAATAGACTTTTCCTCTATGATGGTTCCTCATTTGTTTCTACTTGAAATAGTGCTCTCATCATCACCAATGATTCTCCTTTCTCTAGATTGCCAACTGAACAAGGTGATCCAACATGTTCTTCTTCAACATAGGCTGCTCTCCCACTATTCTCTATCTTCTTGCTTGTACTACCCTGATTACATTCAAATGCTCTATGTCCTTCACCTCCACACTTGAAACAAGTACCTCTGAATGTATTCTTATCAAATCCTCTTCCTTCTCTTATGTATCCTTCATTCTGGTATGCACTAGGGTTTCCTCTTTGTTAAAAATTTCTATCATCTCTCCAGTAAGCATTGTTATCTCTGTCATCCTTTCTAACTGGGCTATCAAATTTGTTCTGCTCCACAGATGATCTATCATATCCAGAAAATGATCTTCCCTTCTAAAATTTTCCTCCTCTGCCTCTCTGTCTCTGATCATGCTTCTTATTCAGTTTTTCTTCAACTTTTAGGGCAAATTGATATGCTTCTTCCAAAGATGTCATCCTTACCAAACTTAGTTCTTCTTGAATGTTCAATCTTAGTCCATTGATATATCTAGCCACTTTCTCCTTGCTTGCTTCACTATGTTTTGTTCTTATGATCATCTTATGAAATTCTTCAGTGTATTCCTTTACAAATTTCTCCTTTTGTCTCAGGCTTTGCAATCTTTTCAAAAATTCCAACTCATAGTCAGCAGGTATGAATTGATTCTTCAACTTTGTCACCATCTGGTCCCACTTTGTAATCTTTTCTTTTCCTCTTCTATTTCTTTCCAACTGAACTTCTTTCCACCATATAGCAGCATGTCCTTTCAACTTTGTCTTTGCAAATTTCACCTTCTCTGAATCTTCAATCTCCTTAGATTCAAAGTATTCTTCCATATCATTTATCCAATCAATCAATTCTTTAGGGTTCAAATTACTAGTATAGTTTGACACATCAACTCTAGGTCTCTTTCCAATCTTTGAAATAGCTCATAACGTCTTTATCTGATCTAATTCTTCTTCTTCATCACCTCCTAGGGTTTTGCCAGTGTGTTCAACAGATTGAAATTCTTCCTCATCATCACTTTCAACATTAGGTCTCGGTGTCAATCCTCTTCACCTATCTTCTTCAATAATATCCAAATGAATTCTCATTGTTCTCATAAATTCCATCATCTCATCCATTCTATTAGCCATTGTACCAACGGGAGGAACTCTTCGCGGTGACATCTTCCTAAGATCAAACTGCCTCAGGTTTGGCGATTGGGATAAAAGCGACAACTACCTCTCAATCAGTGATCGGTTGCACACAAGTAACCTGCCTCAGATCATCAATCTGCTTACAACAAGATCTTACCGAATCCCCTTCACCAATTCATTCCAAAGAATCAAACTTTCACTCTGATACCACTTGGTGCAGTCGTGGTAGGAGGGTTCACATAATGAACTGTCCGGACCGTGCAACAAGAGTAAACACAACAGAAACAACTCAAAGAAATAAAGCAAATGCAGATTTAGTCATTTAGTATATCATAGAATTAAAAATAGAGATTCGCCGGCAATAGGCGAGCTTACAACTCGGGCTCACAAGCCTAATTACATACATGCGCAAGATAAAGCTTTGAATCTCCTTTGCACAAAATCTAAACTATCAGATCTTTCTTATGTGTATAGCTACTTTCCTAAGGATCTATTACATCAATTTATATCATTTCCAGACCAATAGATTCCTCCGTGTCAGCCATGGAAGGTCACAAACTCTAATGAAGAGTTGTAACGTGTTCACAAATAGGTCGGACCTGAATGCATAGAACACTTCCTCAAATGAATGCAACAATGTGCGAACCCTTGGGGTAGGTCGGCCACGAACCAAAGGACATTGAATGATGTGTCATTGAGATCCACAAGTCAAGGAATGATCCGCAAGCCTTCTCCTTCAGCTGATTATTAGGAACTGTTAGGATGCTCTGCTATGAGAAAACAATCAACTTCTAATAGTGATATCTTTCTAGTAACTAATCCAAATGCTCTAAATTCTTGATATGATGTAGATGAACGAATGTAGATACTAAGTCCAGATTTGTAAGATGTGAAATGCCAAAACTGAACCACAAGCTGAGAACTACTACTGACTGAACTGCCTGAACTAAACTAGAAAAAATGAAAGAACTGAAATGCAAATGTTTTTGGTTGATGCAAGATTTCTCTTGAACCAGGGATGCTCCTGCTTCACACAATCTAGCATTTTGTTGTACATATATCACATTTTCTTAATATTTTTTGTTGGAATGAGATGGATTAATAAAATCCACGAAAATGGAATTTAAACTATTTACATAAAGATTCAAGGATATAGGGAATGCGTTTGTATTGCATATTGGATCACTTCATAGCTTGAACAAATGGTAGTAAAATTTGAGATAAAAGGGGGTATGTACATGGAAATGAGGGATCAAAAGGAGGTCAAAAGTGGTCTTTTTTTTTAAATCAATAAAAATTGACCTTGGATGGGAAATTGAAGATAACCATGCTCAAATTTTAACGATGCGACAAAAATAAGATTCGTAGTGCTCAGAATCTAGTTTCTAAACTACTATTTTTTTTAAATGGTGGAGATTAAGAAGATCAAATAAGGAGAGAACACAAAGTGCTCCTATTTTTATCACAAAAATATAACATAGTGTTCAGTGTGCTCCTCCTAAAATGTTGACTATTTTTAAATATTTCAAAAATTGCTTAAATAAAAAATTAGATCACGTAGTTTATGTTTGATTTTTTTACTAACTTTTAATGAATATATAATTTTTTACTAATTTTCAAAATGGACACATCTTAAAAAATTAAAAGTTGAGCATGCTCCCTCCTATTTTTTTGAAAACTAATAAAAAATTATTATTATTTGAATGTGTATAGAATAGACTTTAGAATGTAAAAATGTAATTTGTTTTAAATTTGGATGAATGGATAAAAAATGATACCAAAAATATTTTACATAAGTTTTCAAAAAAAGCAAGACACTAGCAAAAGAGATTGAAGATGAAAACTTCAATGTTTTCACATTTTAGAAAAAATACATGGTTAGAAAGGTAATAAAGAGCATGAAATCATCATGGCATTTTGTTATATCAACATCAAAATATATGTAAACCTGATGGAGAGTACACTCAAGATTTAGTTATTTTTCTATGTTTTCTACAAAACATGTATTTGGGTGTGTGAAATGTAGGTCCAACCCTTTGGGTTAAATGCAGAAGGCAAATCCAACCATGAGGATTGGAAGTTCTCAAAGCAAGTTATAACATGCTCACATTTCTATTTACCTAAAAAATTGAGCAATAGTCTATAAAAAGGTAAAACCCATGATTTTGGAACCACATGCTCTATTTATTCCTATGCATTGTGATTTCTACGACAAAATTATCTCTTTTTTTTCTTATAACCTAAAATATTCAAATTACATGTTTTTAAATAAAAAATGATTTTATCAATAATTGTTTTCATGTTCTGAAGAACTGGATTAATTGTTTGACAAAACTAACTAATTTTTTGTCTTACATTAACAAAAAATATTGTAATTAGATGTTTTGTATTTTAATTTGATACATTATCAATCATTATTTTTATTATTTTGACCAATTGTGTTATATTGATATAGAGTTCAACATCATGCCAAGGAAATGACCAAAAACTCAAACAATGGAGGAGCGTGAAGCCAAGAATGCAAATAAAAGAGAACAATTGATATAACTTTGATAAAATAAGAAATTAAACTTCATAGATGAATATACACCATCTTTAGCAGTTGAATTAGATTGTGAATAACCCATTGGAACCATGTAAAAGAAGAATTTAAAGAAACAAAGGCGACGAATGGAAAAACTTCATGCAAGTAAGAAATTAAATCCAAGAGTTGAAGGTACATCATCTTTTCCATCTCAATTTGATATTGTGGAAAATCCCCAATCACTGATTGGAAATGATGATATAATTTTAAATGTAAATTTAGATGTTACACCAATTGATTGATTGTTTATCTAATGAATCAAGTTTCCCATTAAGAACACCTCCTAAAATTTTGCATAAAAAACCTAAGTTTTTAATTTAAATCGATGAGAACATTCTAAAACAAATGCATTATAAGATTCTCAAACGTACTTATAGAAGAAATGTTAATAGAATATAGAAAATATTTTTTAAAAACTTAAATGAAATGGAAAGATGTTAATTATTTATTGGAATGATAAAAAATCTCAAGTTTAGACCCATCATGAAGATTCTTGGTCTAAGAACATCAAATACTAATAGTAATAAAAAATCTCAAGTTTAGACCCATCATGAAGATTCTTGGTCTAAGAACACCAAATACTAATAGTAAAAAATCTATTGTAAAAAATCTAATTAATGCATATCAAATCATGGGTTAGACCTCACACACTAAATATAGTAATGCTACACGACGTGTAATTACATCAACTATAGCAAGTAATCAAATAAATAAATCTCACTTAATAAGGCAAACAAGTCAAGTGCTAAAAATAAGTAGAAAAACACTAATGAAAACTATTGGGAGACATGAAAGAGCTAAGGACCCAAAAAATAATGAGCTATGGGCATTCTTTGGTATACTCCCATAGAAAAATAAAGTCATAGTGGAAGCCTTAAAATCCCTAATTGAAGAATTTTGAAAAAATAATACAAGAGTATCACCTTGTTAGAAATGAAGGTAAAGAACAATCAATGAAAATCTGATTACAACTGTAATATAGTTATTTAACTATGCAGAACCAAAACATTTGGAGAGAGTATGAAATCAACACAGAGGAATAACATAATAGAAGATCAAACACATAAAATAGTGTTTACATGGAGAAACCTTTTCGAAAAAAACTCCACACAAGAAGAGATGCACTAGTTTGTATTAACTTCAATAGAGTTTACATTACAACACTATCAATCTCCTCTTCGGTCTTTAATCCAACAATATCTATAATACTCATACATAATTGTAATACAATATCCTCCTTAAAAGAGTGTTGCCTTCTAGGGTAAAAAACCCTAACATAACTTCTACCATCAAATCTATGACCTAATTATGAATGGTCCAGATTGATTACCAAATTACAATGTTTTACAAGATAATTTTCTAAAAAAATCTCTTCAAAGGCGCTGCCCCCGAACCCTTGCCTTCTGGACCTCCCGATGATAGTATTAGGGGGTAAAGCCCCCCCACCCCTCCTCGGGTATAAGGATAAAAAAATGTGGCTAAAACAAGACCACTGCTTGGTGAATACATCTTCCCTTATGGTTGATTTACAAATAATATTGAGTAATTAATTACATATTAGGATTTACAAGTTTGATGGCACCTTAATCCTAACACACCTAATAAAGATATTATAAAAAGGAGAATTAGTTGTTTTTAAACCATGAGCCACATCTAAATTATTTTTTGTATATGACTCAAACATAAATTTTCTCCAAATTTGTAAAGAGTTATCATAAAAAAAATAGTCAAAGGTATTTTTAAATGACAAAACTTTTTATGTTAAAATAAATCACACATGCACAACTTGTTGTTATAGCTTGTCCATATTGAATTTTCTATGCATTATGATATTTTTCAACATATATGTGTATCTTTGCATACTAATTATATTTTATAGGAGTGTATGATAGAAGCTCCACTTAGATCAGCAAGAGATTTCATTTCAAGCATTTTTTTATGAAAGAGTAGATGGACAATTCTTTTGAAAAATCATGTTTGGATGGGCCATGTGATAGCTATAGTGGTTTGCAACATTTGAGAAATTGTGTACACATGGAGAATACACATATGATTGGAAAGGAACTAGTAAGTTTTAGAAAATATAAGTTAGTGGCATACACTTTAAAAGTAGCAAAGAAGCAAAATAGTGTGAATTGGTGAGTGAAGAAATGCTATTATATGAATTTATGCCTATTTTTTAGAGAAGATAGTATATGAGTTTGCAAGGACATATTTCCTCTTCATAATATCGTGTCAATTATACACTACAACCATAGAATGAGACTCAATCATAGTACTACAACTCCACTAAGGTTGTTATATTTGTGCATATAACATTTATTCATGCACCTGACTGTATAGAGGAAGATAGAAAGATCTTGAGGGAGTATCATTTTTATATTACTGATGATTGCACATATTTTACAAGTGTTTGTACAATGTTTATTTCAGATGTTTTATGGTAATTTGAGTTGTAGGAATATCACGTTTAGTCAGCATATTAGATGTTTAGATAATTATACATCACAATTTAAGAACTCGTAGATGTTCTACTAGTTGAGTAGGATGCATATGATGAGTGGTGTTCAACATATATAAAATTTCTCTGAGGCTAAGCATGGAAAAGAGGAGAATGATGGTGTGGGAGCATGTATTAAAATAGCCTTAGCACAAGAAGAGTTGAAGTACAAAGACAATACGAAGTTGACAGATGTATCATCCATCATCAAATGACATAACTGTAATGAAAGTAAGTCTATAGTTCGTAGATTTTTTTGGTTGGTAGAAGAAGATAACATTGCAAAATATGAAGATTGTTGTATAATGACAGGATCAAATGAGCTCCACTCTTTCAAAATCTCAAATACAACTTCATGGACTATTCATATAAAATAGATGACGTGCTTTAATTCATTTATAGACTTTGATTGGAATAAGTGTGAGTCAAAAGAGTGGGTTAGTGGGTCAATGAATGGTGTGCTAGAACTTTAATATCACTTGAGATGCATCAAATTTAAGGAGCACTATAACTCGTAGAGATGGAATCATCAATTGACTTTGACCATATTTTAGATCTAGTTCAACCAGGTATTATAGATGTATTATTTAATAAAAATTAATATTTTAGATTATGATGTATTTTTATATCATAAAATTTAATGCAAGACATGTTCATGTAGTTATTATATATGAAGATAATGATGAAGGAACATATTATTATTTGTGTCATTGTGTCGAGGTAAAAAAAATTGATAGACCCTATCATAGATAGAGAAGACATTGAGTATCCTACAAGATTGGTGTTTGTTACTGGAACATGGATTAGAAGGTACCTAATGAAGAAGTCTAATGTGTAGTTGTTAGAGGACTTTGACATACATAAGAAAATTCTTCATTATTATAACCTTGTTGTGGCATTGAATGTTCATTTGATCAAATATGGGGATAGACCATTGAATAAGAATTTGTGGAAAGTTGGTGAGTCTACCATGAAGTAATACTCGACACCATAAAGAGTAGAGTGGATCCACATGGTTCATTGGATTGAATTGATTGAATCACACAAAGGTATGTTGTATACTTTTTAAAGTTTTATGATTTCAGTATTTTTTTTTTTAATTTTTTTTTTTTTACTAATGTTATTGATGTAGGTTAGTGGTGCCAAACAAGCTTCCACCTTCTCATGGTTGGTATTATTAGTAGAGAATTGTATATTCTTAAAGCAAAAGGGTGTTAGGAGTGAAATTTTACATTTCACACCTCTCAAGACTGAATTGACAATGCCAACACATTGGGGTGTGTAGCTAAATGCTACTAGAGGTCTCTTTTAGTGGCCAAACATCCAATCCTTCTGCACTACATTGGACCAAGAGAGTCTCTTAAGAGCTCTAATACCAAAAAGGTGCTAAACTTTGGACCGACTATTCTCTCAAATTGTGGCACCTAGGAATGTTTTATTTGCATGCATAAGTGGATGCCAGGTCCATCTACAAATAGATACCTAAATTTTTTCTAACTCAAATTCATTTTCCCATGGTGGGAATGTACACAATGTTACAAATGCTTTAGTTTCACTTAATGAAAGACTGCTAGGAGTGAAATTGTATATTTTGCACCTCCTGGGAGCAAACTGATGATGCTAACATGTTAAGGTGGGTGGGTAAATGCTATTAGAGGTCTCTTTCTAGTGGCCAAACATCCTGATCCTTATAGGCTACATTGGACTAAGAAAGTCTTTTTAGAGCCTTAAGACCAAAAAAGTGCCAAACTTTGGATCGATTATTCTCTCAAACTGTGGCACCTAGGAATGTCTCATTTGCATTTATAGGTGGATGTAATTTCCACATACAAATACCTACCTCAATTTTTGCTATCTCAAATTTGTTTGTTTCTAGTGGCAATGATTGTAAGGTTACAAAATGCATTAATTTCATTTAGTGAAAGGGTGTTAGAAATGGAATTTCACATTATGCACCTCCTAGGACCAAGCTAATGATGCCAACATGTCAAGATGGGTAGGTGAATTCTATTGGAGGTCTCTTTTTGGTGTGCAAGTGTTCTGATCCTTCCCAGCTACATTAGACTGAGAGAGTCTCTTAAGATCCCTAAGAGCAAAAATGTGTCAAACTTTGGACTAACTATTTTCTCAAACCATGGAACCTAGGAATGTCTCATTTGCACATACAGGTGGATGTCAGGTCCATATAAAATTACCTACCTTAGTTTTTTCTAACTTGAGTTCATTTTCTCATGGTAGTGATGAACACAATGTTATAAAATGTTTTAGTTTCATTTAATGAAAGGGTGCTAGGAGTGAAATTTTGCATTCCACACCTTCTGGGATTGAATCAATGACACCAACATGTTGGGGTAGGCAATTAAATGTTACTAGATGTCTCTTTTTTAAGTGGCCATGCATCTTGATCCTTTTGGGCTACATTAGACCAAGAGATTCTCTTAAGAGCCTTAAGACCATAAAGGTGCCAAAATTTGGACTGGTTGTTCTCTCAAATCATGGCACCTAGGAATGTCTCATTTGCACATATAGGTGGATGTTAGATCCACCTACAAAAGCCTACCTTAATTTTTTATAACTCAAATTTGTTTACTCGTGGTGAAAACAAACATAATGTTACAAAATGTTTGTTTCATTCAATGAAGGGTTCTAGGAGTGAAATTTTGTATTCTACACCTCCTCAGACCAAATCAATGGTGCCAACATGTCTAGGTGGGTGGGTGAATGCTATTAGAGGTCTATTTTTTTTATGGCCAAGCATCTCAGTCCTTTTGGGTTGCATTGGACCAAGAGAGTTTCTTAAGATTCCTAAGACCAAAAAGGTGCCAAACTTTGGACCAGTTGTTCTTTCACATTGTGGCACCTAGGAATGTCTCATTTACATGTCCAGGTGGATGTCAAGTCCACCTACACATACCTACCTTAGTTTTTTGTAACTTAAATTCATTTGTTCACAATGGAAATGAATGCAATGTTGCAAAATGCTTTAGTTTCATTCAGTGAAAGGGTGCTTGGAGTGAAATTTTGTATTATGCACCTCTTGGGACCGAATTGATGGTGCCAACATGTCAGGGTGGGTGAGTCAATGCTAGTGGAGGTCTTTTTTTGTTGGTCAAGCATCCTGATCCTCCCAAGCTACATTGGATCAAGAGAGTCTCTTAAGAACCCTAAGACCAAAGGTGCTAAAGTTTGGACCAATTGTTCTCTCAAACCATGTCACTTAGGACTATATCATTTGTACATACAGGTGGATGTTAGGTCCACCTACAAATATCTACCTCAATTTTTTCTAACTCAAATTTGTTTTCCCATGGTGGCAATGAATGTAATGCTATAAAATGCTTTAGTTTCATTCAATGAAAGGTGGTGGGAGCGAAATTTTGTATTTCTCACCTCTTGGCATGGAAATAATGATGCCAACACATCGGCTGGGTGGGTGAATGCTAGTGGAGGTCTCTTTTGAATGGCCAAACATCTCAATCTTTCTAGAATACATGGTTTCAATAAAGTCTATTAAGAGACCTAAGAGAAAAAACTACCAAACTTTAAATGAGTGGTTCTTAGAATCCATGGCACCTAGGAATGTTTTGTTTAGACCTATAGTTGGATGCCAAGTCCCTCCATAACCTCTCTTAGTTTTAATCAAATCAAAACCATTTCATCGTGCTAACAAGGAATGAATTCTTGCAAAATGCCTCAGTTGCATTTAGCGTAATGGAGCACAACGTCATATTTTTCATTCTTCACCTCCTAGGACTAAACTGATGGTGCCAACACATTGTAGTGAGTGGTTAAATTCTAATGGAGGTCTTATTTTTGTGGCCAAGCATCTTGATCCTTCCAAGCTACATGGTTCTAACAAAGTCTCTTAAGAGACTTAAGAGCAAAAAACTACTAAACTTTGACGGAGTGGTTCTCAGAATCCATGGCACTTAGGAATGTTCCATTTAGACCTAAAGTTGGATGTTGTGTCCCTCCATAATAACCTCTCTTAGTTTTCATCAAATCTAAAATGTAACAAGGAATGAATTCTTGTAAAATATATTTTTCATTATTCATATTTTTAGGACTAAATTGATGACACCAACACATCGAGGTAGGTGGGTGAATGCTAGTGGAACTCTCTTTTAAATGGCCAGCATCTTGATCCTTCAAGGCTATACAATTTTGGCAAAAGTCTCTTAAGAGAAGCAAGAAATAACCAAACTTTTATAGAGTGGTTCTAGAAATTAGTGGCACCTAGGAATGTTCTATTTAGACCTACAACTAGATGTTCTATTTGGATCATGCTTTTTAAATCTTCTCTACTACATTGATTAAATTGGAGAAATACTATTACATCTAAATTGAAAGTAATTTTTAGATTTACACATGCTTTTATTTCATATTTAAAAACATTTAAAAGATACATAGTTGTAACTTTACCTTGTTCTCTCTCCCTTTTTCCAGCATGTGGTATTAGAGTCAATGGTTCTATTGAGAGAGGGATGCTTTTCTCTTAAGTGTTGAAGGTATTTTGGTTGCAGAGGAAGTTCTATGTGTTAACATTGTTTTGCAGATCTATGAGATTAGAATCCATGGTAATTAACTCTTAGATGGATATTGTCAAAAGAATCTTTGGTGGGCACTCAAGGCTCAAGGTTATGGATCTTTATAGAGTCGATCCTGTGGTAGTGATTTGGAGCTCCATTTTGACAATATGTATGTATTCTCTTGTTTGGTGGTTTTATTCCTTTACCTTGTGGTCATGTGCAATGAAATGGTGTTTATGTTGGATGGTTGCTTTTGGTACCTTGATCACGTGGAAAAACACTCACTATTTGGACTACAATATGGAGTGCTTATGTTGGGTTCATGGTTTCAGTCCCTAGTTACATGAAAGCACTAGATGATTTATTACTGGTTGTATGTAGGTTGTGGAGTTAGTATTTCTATGATATGGACACTCCTGAACAACCCAGTTTCTCCTTTCTAATATTCGTGTTATTTTGAATATATAGGTTTTATAGTTTTCTTGTTTCAAAAGACCATGGATTTGTAGATCTGTGATATTCATTATTTCAGATGACATATTTGATGGTGTTCATTGGTGTGAATGTTTGAATGTTTAAGTGGTTTGAGATTTACAGAGATATGGTTTTGCATGTTTTTCATGTTAACCAAAATCTGTGGTTTGTAGATATATGGAAAATTGTGTTTAGACACTTTCTAGATGGAAACAATTACATATTTAGAAGGCTACTTGTTGGGTTCTTGTGATCTATTGTTACTCCTACATGGATTTCTTTGGCAATCAGATCTTGTGAATTAGCTGATGTGGATTCTATTTGGTAGAATTCTTCTTAGTCACCTTGATTACATTGGTATTTTTTGTAATGAGACAAAAGGGTGGTTTGGAGTACCTGATTTAATTATTCATTGGAATCTATAGCAGTTAAGTTATGGTGCATGAGAAGCTTTTTTCACTTTCAGTGGAGTTTTATTAATTATGTTGATCATGATATAATGCATAACTTGGTATCACTTTTAGTGGGAGTTTTGTGCAGTTACATAATGTGTTCTATCTTCTTTGTTTCAAGCTATTGGTTCTAAAATGTTGTTGTTGCAGTATTATGAGCCATACATAATCTTTGATTAGAAGATGGATGATCTTTTGCAATGGTTTTTGGTGTCATAAGGAGCTCTGGGATTATGCCCTTAGTTTGCAAAGAGGGTTCATTACATCAACATCTTAGGTTCTATTGACAAAGGATGCTAGATCTTCATGTTATTTGAAGAGGTGTTGACATCTTGGCTTACCATGGAGGACTCGTGGAGTTTTTTGGTGAGGTGTTAAGTTTATAACTTATTAGTTTTGATATATGATCCTTGGTTTAGAGGATTTATGGTATTATGTCATGATGCACTCTTGATCATGAGTTATTGTTTGTTGGCATGATACAAGTGCTCTTGGGAGCAGGATATGTTCATTGGAGCATATGATCTTTTAAGAAGATGTTAGATCATGATGTCATGATATGTTCTTGATTCTAGAGTTAGAACTTTGACAATGGTTTGGTTAATTCTCTTTGGTTTTGAATATTAATCATTTGCTTGGAGCTTCATGATTTTGTAGGTTGCATTTGAAGTTGGCATGGATTGATTGGTGAATACTCATGGATACTAGAGAGAATTGGGTGAGGCTGGATATCTCTTGAACTTAGAGATATATGTTGGAATGATTTATCATTATGAGATGTAAACAAAAGGACCGAGGAGCCTACATGTGGAAATGGATGTGAATCCATTATATACCTAATGAGAAGGTTGTCTTTTTAATAAGATTTTGTTGCTTCGTGTTATATACAGAGGACAATCTTGTATCCCACTCTTGCTCTACTCGACAGGTGAATAATCTAATAGGTGTTGCCCACCTGATCATTAGATGCATTCTTTAAATGTATCTTATCTTCTCTTATGCATTAGTCTTGGAAAGGATTGTTGAGAAGTAGATGCATGGATTTATGGATTTCTAGTGTTCTCATTATTTTTGGTCTTGAGCTATGGAACTAGTTCTGAGGACTTGTTTGGAGAGGTACATAAATGGTTTATGGTTTTGGGCTTATTCCCTTTTTTGTGGGAATGTTTGGATAGTTTTATCTACTTTTAGTGAGAGGTTGACATCTACTGCTACGATGTTTTCATCATAATTATGAATGTTAGATGTTGCTAACTTTTCAGTTTGGAAATGATGAAAGAGATCTTACTTTTCACAGTTTGGCACATGTTAGTGTTTCTTTGACACTATATGGTAGAGGAGTTAGCCACGTCCTCTATAAGAAGTGTTATAGGAGGACTTTTTATTTCTTTGATCTTGTTTAATATTTGACATTACCCATGTAGTGGGAGTTCCTAGATATGTGTGCTCTTTATTGTCACGATACCTTCTTGGTTGTCTCAATTTGCAGGTTATTGATGTGAAGATGAGTTTGCATGTTACATTTGTTTTGGATCTTTGAGTTTTGCAGTTTTGTGGATTAGCTACCCCTTGGCTACAGTGGGATAACTCAGATGTGGACTGTTAATGTCCACAGATCCATTCAGTGTTATTATAGATTTTGTTATGTTACCCTTGTCTTTGGTCATTTGTACAATGGTATGTTGGATTGTGATGGGAGGATGGATGATTAGTGTGGTGGATATACAGGGACTTGATTGCAGTTTTGGGTTGGTATGTTGATGACATGGAGTTCTACCTATGATGGTTTTGTTTACCTTGTTTTTGAGGTATGGATTTTTTTGATGAGCTAGCAACTTGTTGTGGTTGCCATTCTATTGGTATGAGTGTCGCAAAGACTCAGAGTCTTGTGTTATCTACTAAATTTAATGCTTATGTTCATGTTGAGATTGGTGTAGATGCTTTTGTAGGTATCTTGTTGGAACACATAAGCATGTTTCAAGAATCAATGGTACATTAATGGCTAGGGATGTTTTTCATTGTTGATTAAAATTTTATTACCTCATAAGAGTATTTGCAATGTATAATGTCAAGTGGGAGAATGTTGGGATAAGTTGTCATTAACTTTGTAATCCTAACCAATTTCATGTGTCTAAAGTTCTTGGAAAGTGTTCTCCAACACATAGGAACTTGAGAGACAAAATAATATTTAATTATAGCACTATGACATGTTGTTGATAACTCCTATGAGGTAGGACCCAACTTGGGTGCCACTTTAGAAGTGGAGTCCATGGTGACTTGTAGTTAACTCTTTGATGTCTATCTTGTCTTGTTGATACCTCCTAGGAAGTGGGAGTTAACTTGGGCACTCACTTTGGAGGTGTTTCCAATGAAGACTAGGAGTTTGCTTTTTTGTGTGCATGAGTGGATAATGTCTATACACTTTGCATGAACATGATGTAGCAGTTAACAGCGGAGTTAGAGATGCATGATATTTGCGTGAACATTATGTGGCAGTTAATAGCTAATTTAGAGATACATGATATGTGCATGAATATGATGTGGCAGTTAATAGTGAAGTTAGAGATGCATGGTATTTACATGAATATGATGTGGAAATTAATAGTGAAGTTAGAGATACATGATATTTGCATATTGTTTGCATGAACTCACAAAATCTTGCATGGACTTGCATGTTGTTGCATGTTACTTGCATGTCACTTATATGAACTTGCATGTGCTTGCATGTTACTTGCGTGGACTTGCATGTTGTTGTATGTCACTTATATGGACTTGCATGTTGTTTCATGTCACTTATATGGACTTGCATGTTGTCGCATGTCACTTCTATGAACTTACATATTTTTACATGACACTTATATGAACTTGCATGTACTTGCATGTCACTTACATGTACTTGCATGTCATATGTACGTACTTATATGGTGTTGCATGTATCTTGCATGACACTCTAACTCAGAATCAATTTTAGATGACTCTTGCATGGTGCTATAGGTGGTTGCATGACTCTTGCATGTTATGGAATAGGTTGTTATAGAATAATATTAGGGACATCAATGATGCATATTGTTTGCATGACATTGGTGTGTGTTGATACTTCAGTTGACTAAATCTAATTGGGAGTTATTAGGCGCTCATGGAGAGACTTTCAGTCCAGCTTTGTTGTTATCACATAACACTTCATTTGACTGAGTTTGAGTTTGACTTCTTAGGCACCCATGTTGATACTTTCAGTTGTACTTTGTTATTGTCACATAACACTTTAATTAACTAAGTTTGATTGGGACTTCTTGGGCGCCCATGTTTGAGACTTGCAGTTAACAGTTGATTTCTACTATGCAGCTTTGGAGTTCACTATATTGGGTGCTTGGATTTGCATGAGGATTCTTCTCATGTTATTGGATATAGTTTATTGTATGTTTGAGATCCATGGCTTCTATATAATGATGACTTGAGTTGGTAGAAAGATCATCACATGAATTATAGGTTAATGACAAGTATTTAAAGTTGAAGGAGTAACGAAGTGCTAGCAGAATCCATGGAAGATTTTAGTATTGTTTTAAACTCATTTACAGGAATTAATACAAGCATAATCTCTTTGGGTGTGGAGTTTTTTTCCACAAGGGTTTCTCCACGTAATTTTTGTGTCTACTTCTATCATGTTTTTTTGTTCTTCTCTACTACATTGATTAAATTGGAGAAATACTATTACATCGAAATTGGAAGTAATTTCTAGATTTACACGTGCTTTATTTCATATTTAAAAACATTTAAAAGATACATAGCTACAACTTTACCTTGTTCTCTCTCCCTTTTTTCCAACACCCCAATCCTTCCTTACTACATTAGACCAAGACAGATTTTTAAGAGCCCTACGAGTAAAAAGGTGTTAAACTTAAACACAATGATTCTCAAAATCTATGGCACCTAGGAATGTTTTGTTTACACCTATATGTGGATGTCCAATCCATCTACAATAGCCTATCTTAGTTTTTGTCAACTATAGACTGTTTGATCGTGTTGACAATGAATGCATTCTTGCAAAAAGCCTCAATTATGTTTGGTGTAAAGGTTCCAATAGCCATATTTTTTGTTCTACACCTCATGGGACCAAACTAATGGTGCCAACATGTCAGGGTCGGTAGGTGAATTCTATTGGAGGCCTTGTTTTGTTCCCCTGGTCTCCCAATCCTTTCGAGATACATTGGACTGTGAGGGTCTCTTAAGAGCTCTAAAAATAAAAAGGTGTCAAACTTTGATGCTATGATTCTCAAAATATGTGGTGCCTAGGAATGTTTTGTTTGCATTTAAAAGTGGATGTAAGGTCCATATACAATAGCCTATTTCGATTAATCAACTCCAAACCATTTGATCGTGCCAACAATGAAGGGATTCTTGTAAAATGCCTCTGTTGTGTTCAATGTTATTATCCCCAATTTTGACAAGTCTTGGATAACTCTTCGATTTAGATTTTATGAGCAATTGAAGGTTAGTGGCGGTTGAGATAGAATCAAATAATCAAGGAAGTTAGATAAAGACAATGGGGTGATTGTCGATAAGGGCGTGGTTCGGTGGTGAAGTCGCTCGGTTGTAGTGGCGGCCCCTAGAGTTCAAACCCCCGCTGGGCCAATGAGCTCGTAGGCTTTATGCCTTCGCTGGGCCAACGATATCGCAGGTTTGAAGTGTTCTTGTTAGGGGATGAGGTTCCCTGTGTTGTGGCCTCACTGGTTCATTGCTCCAGGCAAAAGCATTCATGTGGAGCTAGAGGGCGTGTCGCACCAACGTCGCCGGTCACGTTAAAAAGTTTACCAGCGCATTTTTTAAAAAAAAATGGGATGATCACAATACAAAGTTTGTTGGCCTTATTCCCCACTTGATTTAAAATAAATATAAATAATGAATTAGGAAAATAGTTTAAATAAATTAAATCATATTAATTCTTTTTGAATTAATTGATTTAATTTTGAAAAGACATGATGGGGGATAAATTAATTATTTCAAAGTGGTATTGCACCAACATGTAGATTTAATTCTTTTTAAGAATTAAATATTATTATATTGTGCAAAATAATTAAATTTGCACTATAGTCATGTAAAATAAAATTACATGTGCTTAGGTGAATTTGTGATGTAAAGTAAATTAATTATTTTAAAGAATTAATTAATGTTGTAATGTGCAAAGGATGATTGCACACAATTTTAAGAAAACTCCTATGAATGTGGAAAGAAAAGCTGGGAAAATTATTAGAGTGAAATTGGAGGAAAAGAAGTTACAAGTGGTTGTGAAACTACTTATTTGGGGAAAAAGGTTAAAAAGGGGATTCTTGTATTGTAAAAAGCTAATTTCCTCTATTAATTTCAAGGGTGAAAACAAAAAGGATGTTTTGGGTTGCAACCATATACAATATTATGTTAGAGTCTTTGTGCTTAGATTTTGTACAGAAAAAGAAGTAGATCATGAAGACTATGTTATTTGTTCGCCTTGTTCTTCATGAGTTGCAAGTTATTCTTATGTTTAATTTGTAGTTCATTCTTTATTTTTCCTTGTGTTATGGTTGCAAGATTTTCATTTCCCCTCTTTCATTAATGTCATATGTAAAATTGAATCTATTACCTCTTTGATTTCACATACTCTCCTCTCACCCTCCAAGTTTCTTTATTCACTCTCTGTTATTTTTTATTTTATTCCCTTTGAGATGGATTATTAAGAATGGTTTCATATAGCTCTATCATTTATTTATGTATCCAAGCCTAGTTCTGGGCATGAGTTGTAGGTATGTTATTGTCTTCCTTGTAGGTTATGACTTTGTTGCCCATGTGAGTAGGCATCAGTCTTGAATGGTGAAAGATCAAACACATTCTCATCATAATATACTTTCCTCATTAGTTTTAATTTAGGGGTAGGATCCATCTTGTTCACCTATTCCATTGATATTGCTGGTGTCATATTTTATGCAAGCCAAAATTGGTAAACCATTGGAGGAACTTGTGATCAGGTCATCATTCTATTACATGTGTATGGTTTTCTTAAGGGGAAATCATCCATAAGAGCATGCATACTATTGTTATCTCCAAGAATATGTACAACAAGTATGTCATTATCATCTTAAGAAGAGGTCTTATAAGCAACTAATGTGCAATAGGGCCTATCACATATTGGGTATAGTTGTTGAATGTTTATGTATCATTTTATTACTATGTTTTATTTATCCTATTAATGGTGTCTCTAGGAACAACCTCGTGGGTTTAACTAAAATTTAAGTGAAATAAGGTTTTCCCACTCACAAGAATTGGTCCATTCATGCCACTATCTAAACATAAATCTTGCCCATTACATTATCCTTGGCCTAGGTTTTGGATTCAACCTTTATGATTTGTGTGAATGCATGTTTGATAGACAACACCTTACATGCATGAGTCACTACCATGTACTTTACCTCTATTATAGATAACACAAGCACTACCTTCCTCTTACTCATCCAACTCAATGCTCCTCTGAAAGACGAAATACATACTCATTGGTAGATCTCTAACAATCAAGATCTATAGCCTAGTCAAAATCACAAATCCTTGTAGTTTCACTATTTTATTCTCACTAGATCTTCCTTGATAGTGAATTAAATAATCTAATGTGCCACATAAATATCTAAAAATTCTTTTCACTCTTCTCCAATGTTTGTTTCTTGGTTTGGACATGTATCTACTCACAACACCCACTCAATGTGTGATGTCAAGTCTAGTGTAGATTGTTGTGTACATAAGGCTCCCAACAACACCAGTATAAGGAACTTGACAAATTTATTCAATTTCCTCTTCTATATTCATACATTATTCAAAAGATAACTTATGATTAACTAGAAGGGGATAACTCATAGGTTTATTTTCCTACATCCTAAACCTCTACAATAGCATCTCAACATATTTTCTTTAATGTAACCATAGCTTCCTATTACATGATCTTTTTTTAATTTTCATGCGCAAAATAAAATTTTCACCACAAAGATCTTTCATGTCAAACTAAGATGACAAATGAGACTCAAATAAACTGACCATTCCCTTCTTATTACCAATTAACAACATGTCATCCACATACAAAACAATCATAATAAAATTATTACCTTCCTATATGAAATGCACATAGTGATCAACTTTTCTATGGTTAAGTCCAAGTTTTAAAATATACCTATCAAAAATTTGAATCCATGTCCTTAGTGATTGCTTCAAATCATAAAGGGGCTTTTTAGCATACACATTAAGACATCCTTACTTGTCACATTAAAATATTATGGTTGTGCCATGTAGATTTCTTTCTTAAGATAATCATGCAAAAATGTTTTCTTGACATCCATCTATTCTATTTAAAGATCAAAACAATAACAATAGTGAACAAAAAATTGTTTGAAGTTAGTTTTGCAACTAGAGATTTTTTTTTGCCAAAATCAATTCCCTCTACCTAAGAGAATCCCTTTGTTACTAGGTGAAATTCATACTTATCCATTTTTCCTTTTGCATTATACTTCTTGTTGAACACCCATTCGTAGTCAATAGGTTTTCTTCTATGAGACAATTTCACCAAGTCTCGTGTTTGATTCTTATATAAGGACTTCATTTCTTCTTCCATAGTCTCCTTCCAAAAAATCCATTTGATCAAAGTTCCTCCTTAATAGGCTTGGAGACTTAGTCAATAATAGATAAAGTTGATAAGAGAAATGCAAAATAGAAATTAGGACTATACCTTTTTGGTATTCTTCATTTTTATATGATCTTATCAAAATTTGAGTTTCCAGTTCTACATACTATAGTTCCTCCTCCAACTCACTCTTTGATTCATCTTCTACTACTTCCTTGAATTTAGACATAAATTCCATCTCCATTTGAATCAATATGAACTTGGTCAAGTTCTTCCTTTGGTTGTATTTCCTATTTTTTGAACCCTCTTTCCTTCTCTAAAAATTACATTACCATTATATTTCATCTTCTATGTTTCTACGTTCCATAGATTATATCCTTTAACACCAATATTATATTCCATTATTATACAATTCACTAATTTATACTCTAGCGTAGTCCTTTTCTCTCTGGGAATATATACATATAAGCATCACAACCAAAAAACCTTAAATGGCCAAGAGGGTTTTTTACTAGTCAATACTTCTTGTGAAGTCTTGTCCAACAAAATTGAGGTGGGTGATCTATTGATAAGATAATAAGTAGTTGTTACTACTTCTACTCATAATTTCCTATCTAATCCTGAACCATTCAACATGCTTCTAGCCTTGTCCAACAAAGTTATATTCATTCATTTTGCAATTATATTCTGATGTGGTTTACAGGGAGTGGTCTTCTTCCTTTATATTCCACACTATTTGTAGAACTACTCAAATACATCTAAGCAATACTCTCCACCATTGTCTCTTCTCAAAACTTTTATTCTTTTCTATTTAACTTTCTACCAAAGCATTAAAATCTTTAAAATTATTGAAAACATCATATTTATTCTAGAGAAAATATACTAGGACTTTCTTGAGATGTCATCTATAAAAGTGGCACGACACGTATATTTTCCTAGGGATGAAATACTTACAAGTCCAAGCACTTCATTATGCACTAAATGCAAAATCCCTTATGATCTTGTAACGCTATTGGGAAACTTAAATCAAAATCTAAAGGCCAATAAGAAATTCCTTCAGCTATACCTTTAGTTTTTAATGCTTGAAGACCTTTATCTCTAATATGTCCCAACTGCTAATGCCATAGCATTATATTCTCTATAGGAGGTGTAGGAACCTAATCTGCAATATTGTTAACCTCAAGAACTACATAGCTATTGCACTCACCAATTACAATGCTTGCATCAATCTTGAACAATATTCCTAAATAGACTCCTCTTGTCAACATCGTTGTATTTTTCAGCTTTTGTTATTAAATAACACCTACACACCTACATCATTCATCTTTCTTATCAAAATTAGGTTTCTATCCAAACTTAGAATGTGTATAATATTAAGAAGGGTTTTAATTCTTCCATCTCTGAGCCTCAACTTAGTTATTCCTTAACTTATAGTCTTATTTATTGAATTATCTCCTAAGAATACTTCACCTCCATTGATTTTCTCATAATCATTGAACCACTCCTTATGGGGAGTCATAAAAAAAAGCACCCGAGTCTATCAACTGTGCATCATGATATTCATATGAGAATGAAGCAACCAAGAGTGGATCACGTAAATCTTCTATAGAGGTCTTTAATTCTATAGAAGGAGCATCATTAAATGACTTACCCTTTTCAACATTTTTAGATCTACACTCCCTCTTGTAATGCCATGTTTTGCCATAGTTCCACCATTTCCTTTGACTTTTATCTAGAGCATTAGATTTACCTCTAGAATTTGATCTCCTCTCCCCTAAATTATTCTTATTTCTCTCTCGTGAAAAACCTCTGACAACTAGTGCATCCTTGGATTGACAATCCTAATTTTTTTTTGCCTCATCTCTTTTGATAATAGAGTTGCTGCTACATCCTCAATTTTTAATTTAAAAGTAGTACTAGTAAATTATCCTAGGAGTTAGGTAAATAACATAATAAACTGGTACACTTTTCCTCATCATCCATTTAAATTTTAATAGAAAGTAACTTACCACAGTATTGAAGGTGTTCAGATATTCTACCATAGAGTCACCATCATTCATCCTTAATGAATATAGCTTCTTATAGACAAACAATTTATTTGCTAGAGATTTAGTCCAATACAAAGTCCCCAACTTCTCCTAAAGCTCCTTTACAATGGCTATAATTGATACATTTAGTAAAACTAAATCTAATATACATAATCTAATCAAACTCCTTACCTTTCTATCGATGATCAACCAATCTTCATCCTTTACACCCAAAGGTTTTGTTCATGATATATTAATCCACCTGTTGGGACTTAAAAATCTAGTCCCAAATTGCCCCATTTTGCCCCCAAAATCCATTTGAACCCCACTTTATGCCCTCTTTGTGCCTTTTGAAATGCAAGGGAAAAGCCCAAAAAATGACTAAGTCCAAATCTTCCTAAGTGTTCCCTCGTATTTTTCACCTTGTCAGAGTTTCAGCTTCCTGCCTTCTGTCATGCTTTGTTTATCAGATCTGAAATTAGTCTCCAAAAATATCTAATTATGGTGGACTTTGGAGTTTTAGGCTTTTGGTCTTCACTCTTCTTCAAGGTAAGTGTCAAGGAGAAGCCCCGAGGGATGAAGTCTGACAGTTCAATTTCTATGCAATGTGCGGCAAAGCTCAGAGGTTGCCTCTTCTTTCTTCCTTTTTGGAAAGAAAAATGGGGAAGGCCTGATGGCCAACCTCTGACAAGTATTCTTTCTAAGGCATTTCACCATTCTGCTAAACCTTTTGGGCGGGCCCACAACCGGCTTGTAGAACTGCGAAAAGAGGACACGTGGCTAGTTTGATGGGCATTTCTCTTTCCTTCCTTCTACCTTTTGGAAGGCGAAAGGAAAAAGGACCGAAGGCCGAAGTCTGATGGGGCCAGTGTTGAAAATTATTCTAAGTGTGTCAGAGATTGGAGTTCGGGTTTCCTTCCTTCCTCGTTCATAAGAAGACGGAAGGAGGAAGGCCTGACGGCTGACCCCCCGACGCCTTCATATCTATACATAGGTAGGGTCGAGGCTTCTCTCCTTCCTCTTCCAAATGTTGTAAGTTGCAAGGAAGAAGGCCTGAGGCCTGACCCCCGATGCTCTCCAAGGTTTTATGTAATTGGGATCAGGCGCTCTTCTCTTTCTTTTTTGATGCTAGCGAAGGTGGAAGGCCCGGGCTCTGAAGTCCAATTTGTCGAAGCCCAACTTCCTAGCCTTCCACACTCTTTCAAGCATACCAGTAATGTTCTGTAATGTAATAATTGTGAAGTGGATGGCTGAAATTAATGTCATAAATGTAGTTGGTGGGGTGGTTGGTTCCCACCCATAATGTAGAAGAGAAAATATTGCTATATATACATGATTTAGAGATGTTTTACGGGTTGGTCATTGAACCATTTGTCTAGTCTGAAATCGCCTAAAGAGGATTTTAGGGCATCAAATCGTACCAGTCTAATATGCAAGTGAAGGGATTCTAGCAGAGTGTAGGAAGGATGTGTAAAGCAAATCTATATGCATTGTTATGTCTCCACGGGAATTTGTAATGATTTTGGCAAATGTATAATCGCAGTTGTATGTTTTCCCTTGCCACATTTGCTAGCACGATTGTAACTAGGATTTGGAGGTGTGTGACAACACCCAAGTTAATACAAGGCTTTGTATTTGTCATTTCTTTGTTTCTCATGATTCATTGCAGTTCTTTCATGGATTATTATGTCCATTGCATGAAGATCCATCTATGATGTATATGTGAATATATATTTAGTTCTGATGATCCCCTGCTATATTTTTTCTTTCCTCTTTCCATTCTATTACTCGGTTGCCCAATGGAATAGGCACCAGTCCATATTGGGGATGGATCAATCATCATTTTAATTAAACTCTCATCCTGTTAGCTGTAGGAGTAGGTTTAGTTTAGGATTCTACATGTTTGTGGTTTTGTTTTATAACCAGGGATAAATCTGAAGTAATACAAAACAAACTGAATCATTTGTGAATCATGAGCATGTATGCCTACAATATGTATCTTATGTATGAGAAGTTAAGTGGATTCATTTCAAGGAGTATAGTATTGCCATGTTTGGGTGCAAATGCATAGTGCAATAATTAGCTTAATATAGACGCCTGTGCAACCAGTTTGTCTTGACCTAGTGACAACTTTAGGGGTCAAGTGTACATTGGGTATAGCTGTGTATGTTTTTTTGTGTTTTATTTCATGCCTCTAGTAATATCCCTCTTAGTTCTAGATGAGCCTAAAGCATAGAGGAGTATACCCACTCCTGTTAGTTGGCCAAGATCACCCTTGACCTATTGATAAACCTCTTTCAATCACCTTGACAACACCCCTGGCCTTGGTGATTGTGAAATGTTTTAGGGTTTAGAGTTACAACTATTTGGGGTCCTAATATATTGGCATCATTGCCGAGGAGGATTTGAAGGTTGAATGATTATGAATACTTCTGTTTGCAGTTGTTGCCAGGTGCAATTTGTTGTTGTGTGTAAGTTAGCATCCCGTCAACTTACGCCAACAGATTGGCACTGTTGCCAAGGATGATACTGCTAGGTTGAAATCAATTAAAGACTCTATTGGTAAGTTAAACTTAGAATTAATTTGTAGCCTTGAAGATCAATCACACTTCAAGGAATTCCTTTTTGGAAGAGGTGGCGACTCTGTTGTCAAAACAAAAATTTGTTACTATTGTACCTTGGTCGTTGTTGGTGATTTGAATGCTCCATCTCAATATGTAGCAGCTGGTGAGATTGAGGTATATGGTTTTCTTCCTAGCCTTTGAAATTTGTTGTTCTTGTCATGCTAAAGGAACAAACTTGTATGCCTCAATTTTTTACCCTACATTATAGGATGTTTCAGTCATGGATGGTTGGTATGAATATGGCTATTCTAAGGCTGCTCCATTCTCTGAGTCTTCATATGTATCAGATCCTAGAAATTACATTAGAGTGTATTCCCATGACCATCCTAGAAATACATATTCCATTCATGGCTCTGCATGTTATGCAAACCAAAACCTATAGCACCCATGCAAAATCAAAATAACTTAGCAATGCAACAATATGAAATTGATAAAACCAAACAACTGTTAGAGTCATTATTGTAGCAAGAAGAAGAAATAGAAAATCAGATTAGGCTACTAGAGTCTAGGATGTAGTCCAATGCATTCCCTGGTGCCCCTAAAAATTAGTTTGATCAGTCCCCTACTCCTCCCTTAGATCCTATATATGATCAACTAGACCTCTCATGGGTTGATTACAAAATAATGAGTATGCCAACAAAGGTCTACAAAAAGTCTCCCAAGTTTGATGGGTATAATATTTGGGAAGGGGATACACATGTTGATGTATTCTCAGAATTCATGGAAGAACATCAGTTTGAGGATGAGGATTGTACATGAGATTTTTTTAGATCATTACATGGAAAGGAAAAATAATGGTTCCAAAATTTTCCAAGGCAGTCCTTTGCCTCATGGAATGACATTTGAAAAAGAATTTGCTAAAGGTCTTGACCTTGTTGATCTTGTCATAGAGCTGGAAAAAATTAGGAGACAAGAGGGAGAGCCAAGCAAGGATTTTGGTCACAGGTTTGTTGTTGCCCTGTCCAATATTCCAAATGATTTTAGTCCTAACACTCCCGCTTGCATTGATATGTTTTTTGAAGCATATGAAACTAGATTGAGTTATGTGCAGGAAGATTTCAAAATAACAAGTATGCAACAAGCATATTTGTCCCTAGACTCCATGGGGAAAATGAGGAATGACTACATAAAGGGTTTGTTGTCCACAAATGCATGTGTTGCTAGTAATAAACATGTTGATCTGAACAACAATAGTGTGGATACAAACAATCAAGTGAATGCAACATCATATTATGATGACTGTGTAGTCAAAAGGGTAGAAGTGGAAGATGGTGCATCATATGACAATGATGCAGATGATGAAAGCAATGTATACACCTACCTTCAGTTGGATAGCTCATCAAGTGTAAGTGAAATGATTAGACCAATGGTGACTTCCAGTCCAATGTTGAGGTACGTGGTTCAGTGAATGATGAGGATGTTGTGTACATGGATGAACAATTAGATAGATCTCAGTTTCTGTGGCTGAGTATGAAATTTGTGCATAGGTAAATGAATCATGGTATGAACAAGAAACTTGTTTCTTGTTTGATTTGATGCCCTCCTTTGTTCCTATTTGTGATGAGGTAGTTAGTGCTTGTTTGCATGAGGTAGAGGTCGAGGTGGCTACACATGATGATAACCGATCAAAGATAATTGTTTGTGTAGCCATGGAGTTTCAATGTGAAGGGCTTGCCCTGGAATGTGAGGATGGTGATCATGTGGATGCATATGAGAACCTGTTTCTTTGGTGCAAGGTATGTTGTCTTCCTCATGCAGAGTGTGCTTCATCTCTGCCACAAGGAAATAGAATAAGAATGAATGTGGAAGAAGAAGTGTGTCACTAGTCTGTTTGCAGCAGTGAATATGACACAACAAGTTGCCAAGGTGGACATGAAATAGAGAGACAATTGGAAGAACATGGTTCTTCATTTGAGGTGTCTCATGATCTTATTTTATGTGCTGATGTTTTTAATTGCGGCTTGAGTCATGCTTATGATTCAAAAGTTGAAGGTTGTAGCAACACATATGAAAATTTTGTTCAAGACTTGATGGAGTTACAAATGAATATGAATGCTTCAACTTTGATGTGGAAAACTTTCTAGTTCTTGAATGTATTGGTGTTGTAGTAGAAGTTGAGTCCTTTATATGGGACATTGATGTGAATGAGCAGAAAGGCATGTTCATGCCTTAATTTCAACAAACAATAGCCCGACTTGAAGGTATACCTAAGATGGAGTCTTCCCAGTTTGTTCTATAAGATGAAGTGTGTTCTCTTGTGGATCAACAATGCATTCAAGCATAGTTTGCTTTTCCATGTGAATTGGAGGTGTTCTTGTTTTCCCTCAGTTTGCATGAAGAGGTCAGCAAGTGTAATAAGGTTGCAATTGGTGATGGAGATTCACTTCCATCCATGTCTTTTATTGTTGACCTAAATTATTATTTCTCACCCTTTGTTGAAAACAAGCATGGTGCAGTATGGAATAGGTCAAGTACCTATTTATTATGGTTTCCTGTAGTGGAGATTTCATTGGTGAAGCTCTCCTTGTCTCAACAAATATATGTTGTAGGTTGGTGCATGGTGAGGGCCATTTTTAGTTGTTGTAGCTAGGTGAGAAGTGCAGATTTGGTTTGAGGGAGATCAACTCCTTCATCCAGCTTGTCTTTGATAGAGGCAAGTAGGTTTAGTCACTTGGTGTAGGTTGGACCTGCTGAGTGTTTTAATTTTGAATACAGTCAACTTTCCTTTTGTGCCTTCATGCCTATGATTGTATGCCTTCTAAATACATTTCTGTTGTTTCCCCTCATTCATTTTTTGCCTTTTGGTCTACCCAGAGATAGTTGGTTCTCATTGTGATGTTGCATGTCACACATCCCTAACCAGAGCCACTGTTGGGACTTAAAAATCCAGTCCCAAATCACCTCATTTTGCCCCCAAAATCCATTTGAATCCCACTTTGTGCTCACTTTGTTGAACCCATTAGTTATATCCAATCAGAGACACCTTCCATGGGTTTCCATTTGTTTGTGCCTTTTCAAATGCAAGGGAAAAGCCCAAAAAATGACTAAGTCCAAATCTTCCTAAGTGTTCCCTTGTATTTTTCACCTTGTCAGAGTTTTGAAGTTTCGGCTTCTTGCCTTCTATCATGCTTTGTTTATTGGCTCCAAAATCAAGCTTCAAAAATGTCTAAGTGTGGTGGACTTCAAAGTTTCAGGCTTCTGGTCTTCAGCCTTCTTCAAGGCAAGTGTCAAGGAGAAACCCCAAGGGTCGAAGTCTGACAGTTCAATTTCTTCTAAGTATGCAATGTGCAGTGGAGCTCAGAGGTTGCCTCTTCTTTCTTCCTTTTTGGAAAGCAAAATGGGGAAGGCCGGATAGTTGACCCCTGACAAGTATTCTTTCTAAGGCATTCTGCCATTCCACTAAACCTTTTGGATGGACCCGTAGCTGGCTTGCAAAAACCCGAAAAGAGGACACATGGCTAGTTCGGCAGACATTTCTCTTTCCTTCCTTCTACCTTTTGGAAGGCAGAAGGCAGAAGGCCCAAAGGCCGAAGTCCAATGAGGCAAGTGTTGAAAATTATTCTAAGGATGTCAAAGGTCAGAGTTCGGGCTTCCTTCCTTCTGCCTTACTCATAAGAAGATGAAAGGAGGAAGGCCTGACGGCTGATCCCCAATGCCTTCATATCTATACATAGGTGGTTCTATGGCTTGCCTTCTTCCTCTTCCAGATGTTGTAAGTGTAGAGGAAAACTAATACGTTGTAGACTTAAAATAATTCAAGGGTAAACCTATCTGAATAGTCCACTTGACATTGTACTCCCACATTAAATTATCAACCAAAGAATGTAAGCTTATGATGGCACTCCACTGTATGTGCCTTTAGGGGCTCACATTTTCCTAAACTATCTTATCCAAAGCTACTCATTTTACTCTACTTTGCTAGAATTCACATAAATGCAAGAACAGTAAAAATAGTTACAGAATCTAGTGGCTTTGGATACCTTCAGCATAAGCTGTAGATAATTGCTAACAATAGGAAAATATAGAACTAATCCAAAACCATTCAAAATGATGAGAAAGCTAATGCTAACCTTCAGAGGAAAAAGTATACATTTGTTCATGAACCATGACTACTGTAATTAACAATCAAAGTATTCTAATTAACTAACGATGCATTTATAAACTAATAGAAAATAGATTTAACAAAAATGCATAAATGAATAAGAAAATAAATGAAGTGAAAATCAGTACCTTGAGTGGCTGGCTCAGGGGGCTGACTCACTTTGTTTGGAAATCAAATCTAACTTAGATACTCATGCATCCACATAACACATAGTTCAATTCATTTCATATCATAAATAGAATCTCTTTTCAAATTGTATTCAATAGTTGCATTTTTTAACAACTCATATCTAGAGCTTCTAATATTGAATAAAAACAACAACTAAGTAACTGGATAACGAAGTAACTAACTTGACTCTGAGCTCATCTGTTAACTTATACAAAAACGGGAGAGTCTTATCCAACTACCAACTAACTACAATCATTAATCCATTCCTAGATGTTAGGATACAGAGTTAAGATTGATTTATTAATTCTAACTGAACAGAGGAAGGAGAATCCTATTCAAATAAGAATTCCTATGCAACGACTCGTATGAAAAATACATAAGCTGCATTTGGAACAAGTCTACTTCTTATGCATTTATTCCTTCCCATAATGGTTCACGTTTAGCTTCCAGTTGCTTGCACTTTTGGCGGCTTGACTTCAACTTCCTTTAATTCTCCTAATCTGCGACTTGTTGCAAATTCTCCTCTCCTTAATGCCACGTGCTTGTTGCTGCATAGGGGTTAATCCACAAAACATATGCATGCAAATAACCTTCATAATTAAACCATAGAATTGCATCTATATTGCATGCATACTCATGTTCAAATCATTCAATTGATAAATACCATCACCATATTCCATATTAACAAAATAGGTTCAATGTCTTGCAAAGTATATAAAAAGACAGTATATCATGATGGTAATGTTTGAAAAGTATCTAGAAGATCATGTGGAAAATGTCTGAAAGCATATAAAAACAACATAAAAGAGGCCAATATTTAAACCCATCATTCCCCCCAACTATCCTTTTGCTTGTCCTCAAGCAAAACTTTGAATTAAACATCTAGGGAAAAAAATTGTAATGCAAGGTAATCTTCCTAAGGTCCATCACTTCTCTGACTCCCTCCCATGCTTAAGATAGAAACCATTATAACATGCAAGCCTATCCGTCTTGACTGATTTTGCATTCTCACATTCATCATTCTTTTCTCCTGTCCAGTGTGGTACTGGATAGAGGAGAATAGGAGGATGATAAGTAAGTGGTAGCCATCCCACTCTTGTTTGTTCTGAAATCTAGATGTACTTGTGCAATCTTTCAAACATGTTCATAAAATTATGGAAAGAGTGAGGCTCTTTCCTTTGCAATGCTAGGGTCAGACTATTCCATTTGCTTTGTACATACCTTAGGCAATTTTGAAGCATAGGTACTACTAACTGTTGTATCCTTCTATAATCTCGGAGTCACAAATCCATGATTATCTTTCTTGGACCCTTGTGAGAAAGGAGTGTCAACCATTGAGTAAGGATTACACCAGGATTTAGTGCTTCTTTTCTGATCTGCAGTGCTACTATTTTCTCTTGTTCCTCATATTTTTCCATTAATTCACCTCTAAGCTACTCATTCTTGAAATAGGATGGCAGTGCTCTAACCTGTAAATCCCCAACATCAATTGAGGGGTTCCATTCTATATCCTCTTCCATTAGATAGTTGTGTAAACAATACTCACATAGTTGATCTTGCTCCTCCAGGATGACTTCTTTGAAATAGCTGAAAAAAATATGCCTTGGATGTAAAGCAGGTTGATCATTAATGAACCTATTGAATTGAAAACTGTGAAAATTTTCCTTTAGAAACAATGCATACACCCTAGGTGGAGGTCTACACTCAATGATCTGAATGGCTCTGTCTATTACCTCTTTCAATTTACCCTCCAACCTTTTTAACTCCAAATTCTTACCTTCCAATGATGCATTGAGAGTCTATTTTTCTTTCTCCCAACTTTCTTTTTCCTATTGGATTTGTGAGTAAGTTTCATCAATTCAAAGCCTAAAGACAAAGTGTTGTGATATGTTGGAGGCTTTGCTATATGAGGTCGTGAATTTAATGCTTCATTTTCTTTAGTTTTTGTTTTACTCATGGCTATCTGGGCTAATAGATCCAAGTTGGTTCCATGGCCATAGGTTTGAATTTTCTCCTCCAATTCATGTATTCTCTTCTTCTTTTCTTTGTCCTTCTCCTCATATCCTTTCACTTGTTCTTCCAATTGTTTTATCCTGTCAAGAGCTTCTTGAAGCTCTTTTCTTATATTCCTATCCTCTAACAATTCTTTTTCCTTTTCAAAATTTAAACCTTCATCATCATCATCCCCGGTGATATCAAAAATTTCCTTAGTAGAACTACTAGGAACTGACTTCCCCATTTTCATTGCAATAAACATATCTTCTAAATTAGAGTCAAAAGATGAAACATACCTTCTCCTTTTAGTAGACACATTGATATGAGCATCAATAGGGACATCCTCAGTGGCGTTTCCTTCTTTAAATCTGTGTCCAGTAGTGTTGAATCATGATGCTGTTGTCCTTCACCTTTTTCCTCCTACCCCTATTTCTCAACAATTCTTTCTTTAACACTCCACCTTTTCAATCTTCTTGAGTGCCTAGGAGTAACAATTTCCTGTTTGAGTTCACTTTTCCTCTTCTTTTTACTCCTCTTCTTCTTCTTCTTCTCCTCTGCATCCTCTTCTTTTACAGTGCTCTTATGTTTTTCAACACCTTTCTTATTCCTCTTTTTCTTAACAGATGTTGAAGTAGCGCCTCTCATAGCTTTAGGGTTAGAAGATGAGGGTTCCTCTATTGCCACTAGCCTATTTTCTGGAGTATTTTCTTCTTATGGCTCTTCTTATTTAGGTTCAATCTCAGGTTCAGGTTCATGTTGAGGTTCATCCTCTGCTTCAGGTACTTCCAACAGTGTTGTGATAAATGTGCATTGTTTAAAGGCATCCCAATCGACTTGTGGATGTTGAATTCTTAGGCTTCTCTTAACTAATAGGGCTATTAAGCAGTGATGGGACAACGTGGTGTCCATTTTCTTTTTTTGATAATAGGAATGCCATCCTCTTCAACATGTTGTAGAGGAAATTGGGAACATTGACTAACTTATCGTGGCGTAAGTGATTTAGCAACTTAAAGTGCACAGTATATAACAAATTGTGCTGACCATCATAGGTAAATTATTTAATGATAAAAGAAACACATTTTCCTCAAAAGAATGGAAGGGACAATCTCTTTGTACCTTGTGATGTTGAGTCCAAGTTTTCTCCACGCTCGCAAAATTCTTCTCTTGTTGTAGTTGCATCAACACGAGCTGGATATTCAAACCATGTATGCAGCAATCCTATAACTTCGGCAATGGCCATTTTAGAAGCATCTACAACCAATCCCCTGACTAATGCCTCATCATACTACAATGTAGCTGCAAATTCTTTCTCCATTTCATTATCATATTTTGTTAACTTTAAGAAGTAGTCTAGCCATCCCACTCTGGTGAAGAGTGGCAGAACCATCACATCCTCTAATATTTCCTTATGCGCAGATGGTTCTCGTCTTATCACATCACCTCCCATTGTCTCTGTATTCTACAACCTCCAAAGGTTTCAATTTCTACTCAGCTCAGATTCCACCACCTTTAGACGAACCTACAATTTGTTGCCTTCTCCTATTCCCCCAACTGTAACTTTTAGAGTTCTCTGTTATGCAAAGTTCTGTATCTCAACTCACTCATAGGGTAATAAGTTCACAATTTGAATGAAACAAGGCAGGTTTACTATCTCTGGAAAACAACATAGAATTCTATCTAGTAACTCTAAAGTCTCAGGTGGTGAAAATAAAAAATTTAACCCCTCCCCCCAACTAATGGGTGAAGTGACCTCACTTCACGTGTGAATTGATATGGAAGAAAGAGTAATTATGAAATTGAATGGTGATAGATAATTTCGTATGCATGAATTAAATGAAGAGTAATAATGAATATAGAAAGAAATCTAAGTTAATCATTGAAAGTTACCTTATGTACATACGTTATGGAAGTAAATTATCAGCGCACCTTAGAGCTGGAGAATGCGTACTTGGCATTTTATTTGATGTGAGCAGGATGAAATGCATGAGAGTGAATGGTAAGGTGGAGGGTACTTCAGAAGTGATGTGAGGGGACAATGCATAATGCTTGATCAAACAACTTGTGAGTGTGAGTTGAACACTTCTTCAGCGGTGTTTGAATTATTCAAAATGAATGAAGCATGTGTAGAAGAAATGGAATGCGCGGGAAAATAGGTTACTTTTTTCCAAAGTATTGAAGACATCTGCAGATAAGTATTGCTACAAGTGCCTTCAGTATAGGTCCCAACTGAGAGTGAAGAACATGTCCTTCTGGAGCTAACTGTGTTCACCATAGGTAGTGTGTTGTGTGTGCATGTGAATTGCAAAGCAATAGAAATTAAGTCTCAGTGACAGGGGTTGAGTCATGCAACTCAACCTCTGCATCACTAGACAAGATGGGTGGATCACTTGCTGTTGGTACATCATTGTGTGTTTCAAAGCCTTCATCAATATCATCGTGAGCACCATACTGAATTGTTAGATAGACAATAAAATCATCTTTTTGAAGCGGTTTCTTATAGAGTTTCAACCTGTGTTGATTTACCAGTAATGAAAACTTGACCTCATCAATGGTTTGTAGTTGAACTGCACCATTAGGGAATACCTGTTGAATCTCATATGGTCCCAACCATCGAGATTGAATCTTGCCTTTGAAATCTTTGTATCTGGAATCATAGAGAAGGGCCCAATCACCAACAATGAACTCTTTAGTCTTTATATACTTATCATGCCATTTAATCCTTTGTTTCTGAATAACCTATGTCTGGTGGATGGCTTCTAATTTGATTTCATCAAGAGCATTCAGATATTGTAACCTTTCTTTTGAGCCTCTATCAAATCCATCCCCAATTCCACCGTTTTCCTCAAAATTTTGTATTCAAACTCTATAGGTAGTACTGTTGTCTTGCCATAAACCAATTCATAAGCAGTGAATCTTGTAGTTGTCTTCCATGTGGTCATGTATTCCCAAACAACTTCTAGTGACCTAGAAACCCAATCTCTTCTGTGAAGTTGTACTATTTTTGTCAATATATGCTCAATCTCCCTGTTTGTAACCTAAACTTGACCATTAGCCTGAGGATGGTATGGGGTGGACTTCTTGTGTCGAATCTAATATTCCTCCACTAGTTTGGTGATTAAGTCTGATGTAAATTATGGGCCTTGATCAGTCACTATCTCCTTAGGTACACCATAACTAGTGAAGATTTCCTCATATAAGAATTTTGCTACATTGCCATCTCTGGCAAACTGCAAAGCTTTAACTTCCACCCATTTGGTCAAGTAATCAGTTCATACCAGTATATATTCCTTGTTGTTTGAAGTAGGAGAGATAGGACCAACAAAATCCAACCCCACTTATCAAAAGGAGCTAATGCTATTTGGGGATACAAAGGCATTTCATCACTTCTTGTAGGTCTCCCCATTCTCTAGCACTGAACACAGCTTCTAGTATACTTGATAGAGTCTTTATGCAGTGTTGGCCAAAAGGTTGTCCCTTTGGCTGCAAAATATCCACCGTAGGGTTCATCATGACATGCCTTCAATATATCAAACACTTCATCCTCCCTGATACATCTTCTCATAATGTTATATGGGCTAGTGTAGAATAGGAATCCAAAAATCTAAGAATAAGGTAAGCATTTGTGAACTAATTGTCTTTTCTCCCTTGGAGAAGAGTAACCTAGATTCTACCCTGTGACCACATAATTAGCTATATCTACATACCATGGAGTGTGTACATTTAGAGCAAATAGATGCTCATTAGGAAAAGAGTCATCAACCACTCCTTCTACTGATTGTGTAAGCAGTCTAGACAAAAAATCAGCAACTACATTAGCCTTTCCTGGCTTGTCAACTATTGTTATGTCAAATTCTTGCAATAACAACAACCATCTTACAAGTCTTCCACCCACTATTGGCTTATTCATCAAATATTTGATTGTTGTATGATCTATATGTATGAACACTTTATAGCTAGTAATGTAGTGTCTAAATTTGTTAATGGCATAAACAACAGCTAACATTTCCTTTTCTATCATAGTGTAGTTCAACTCAGCGCCCTGTAGGTTTTTGTTGATATAGTATATTGCATAATCTTTATTTCCTTCTTGCTAGCCTAAGACTGCTCTAATGACAAAGTCTAATGCATCAGTGTGGATATGAAAAGGTAGTGTCCAATTTGGACCTCTTAGAACTGGAGCTTGTGTCAAGGTTGCTTTTAGCTTCTCAATTGAATTCTGACAGTCTAGGGTCAATTCAAAGTCAATGTCTTTTGTCAACAGAGTAAACAGAGGGGCAGCAATTTAGCTAAAATCTTGAATGAGCCGCCTATAATAACCTGCATGTCTAAGGAAGCTCCTTACATCCTTCTGTCTCTGTTGAATAGGAAAGGGTAGATATGATTTCAATCTTCTTTGGGTCAACTTGTATTCTTGCACTTTAGATAAAATGTCCTAAGACAATGCCCTATGTCATCATCATAAACCATTTTTCATTATTCAAAGATAGATTGTGCTATGTGCATCTCTTTAAAACCTTCTCCAAATTGTGTAAGGCTTCATCATATGTTTCACCATATGTGGTGAAGTCATCCATGTAAATTTCCATGCTGTCATGGGCAAAATCAGAGAAAATACTAAGTACTGCTCTTTGAAACATGGTTGGAGCATTACACAAACCAAAGGGTAAGACAGAATATGCATAGGTCCCCCAAGGGCAGGTAAACATTGTCTTATCTTGATCCTTTGGTGCAATCTTCATTTGGTTATAGCCACTGAAACTATCAAGAAATGAGAAATATTTCTTCCCTACCAAAGAGTCAAGAACTTGATCAATAAAGGGCAATGGGAAGTGATCTTTCCTGGTGGCAGCATTTAGTTCCTTGTAGTCAACACAAACTCGCCATTTGCCACCTTTCTTGGGAACTATTACCAATGGTGAAACCCATTCATTGTCTAAAATGGGGTATATAAATCCTACATCCAAAAGCTTTTGAAGTTTAGATTTCACTATCTCTCTTAGAGTAGGATTCATGCATCTTTGTTGTTGCCTTATAGGTTTGTGGCCATCATCAATGTAAATTTTGTGCATACATAAGGTAGGATTAATGTCTTTCATGTCACTGTAATCCCATGCAAATGTTGTTGAGTGTGCCTGCAACACTGCGTGCAGGGATTGCTGTTGTTCATCAACCAATACATTATTAACAGTCAACATCTTTCCTGGAGTGATTTCTAATTGTTTAGACATTTCTTGTACAAAGGACAAATCAAGGCTAGGTATTACTAGTAAGCATTTATAGGGTAATAAAGTGAAATTTATGGGATAACTCCTTTGAGGAACTGGTGGGTATTATGCTTCTCAAGGGGTCTTGTAAACATGATAAACAATCTTGCTGCTACGGGTGCCTCCCGCAGTCATTTTGTATAATGTGAGCAATCAACTCATCTTCATCCTAGATATCCAGCAAGGGGTTGGGTTCAATAGTCATCAAAGTTTGTAGTGAATAGTTGTCCTCATCATCCAAGGTAGGCCAAATGGTCTGCTCAAGTTCATGGTATGGTTGGGCTGGTGGATATAAGACCAACTTCTTGGTCACAGTCACGTTGGATATGATCATATTTCCTGACCTGAAACCTATAAATGCATATGTTGTGGAAAGCCATGGTCTGCCTAGTATAAGAGGATAACCAGGGAGATTGACCTTGGGCTATAGTACTATAAAATCAGCAGGGTACTCCCATAAATCTAATGCAATTACCAAGTCCTCAATGACTCCTTCAGGTTTAACTGTAGACCTATTAGCTAATTGCAAAACTGTCTGAGTAGGCCTAAGGTTGTTTAAATGCGACATTTGCATTGTCTCCTTAGTCATTACATTAATTGTAGCACCCAAGTCTATCAAAGTATTCTTGATCATAGTCCCATTAATTTTGAAATCCACTACTGGACTGCTTGGATCTGTATACTTGGGAACAGTTATATTCCCCAATATTATGTCAGCAAGGTTACCCAAAATGTCGACTGTCTTTGGGTCCATTCTCTTTCTTCCTAGTTTCTTTATATAGAGATTGTTAGGGTAAAATGCGGTTTAATCAAATGAACAATAATAAACCCAGACATCAACAGAATAATGAAATCAAGAAAGGTAGATCAAAATGGAGCAATGAATCACAATGCAAACCTTCCCTATTCCAAAGCTTCTATTGTTCACCTAGTACAACCGTCCTTTGCTGATGAAGTAGGCCCTCAGCGAGTACACTCTTTTAGCTGTGTTGTAGGATGTCGGTAGTAAACGGCTAAGATGATAGATAATGTTGTGAAGTAGAGCTTCAAAGCAAAGGGTGATCCCAAGTAGATTGTATTGGGGGTGCTAAAGGCGCGCGGGTAGAATTCTGTAGAGTAACAATACAAATAACCTAGATGATTAGAATGGGAGGACGAGGTTTCTTTTATAGACTCAGAAGAATGAGAATCAACGGTTGAGAGGAGATATGAAGATCAATGGCTAAGAATGGTTGAGGAATGTGCAACCAGTAGAAATATGACAAGTGTCCCATCTCCATCATGAAAGAGGGGACTTGACAACATCGATTGGAGAGTTAACTCTTTTAACTAATCAGTTAACAAACTTGATTAGTCAGTTGGAAGAATGAATTATGGAATTGACTGAATTGATTGAGGGATTAACTCAATTGACTGGTTAGTTAACACTTTTGATTGATTAGTTAACTAACTTCTGATTTGAGAAGAAATAGGACATGTGGGTGAGGGAAAATTAGGTAATTAAATATTTAATATATTTAATTTACATGTGCAACAGGGTGAGGTGGAAAGTGTGAGGTGGATTTTTGGAATTAGAACTTAGGATAGAGGAATTTGGTTTAATTAAATAATTTAGGATTATTTAATTGTGTAGGACATTAGAAGAATTTAGGGATTTTAATTAAATAATTGAATTTATTTAATTATGGAATAGCGAACCACTTAAATAAATTTAGAATATTTATTTAATTGGTAGAAGAACGGAATAAATATTTAGAATATTTATTTAGAATGGTAGGAGGAATTCAGAAGGGAAATAAATATTTAGAATATTTATTTAGGATGAATCGTGTCATTTTTAGGCGTATACATTTTGCCCCTCTTTGATGCAATGCAGTTTACAACATTGCTTCAAAGAATAAAAAGTCTAATGGTGATACATGCCCCAGTTTGCCCCTGGTACAAGTTTAATGACGATAGGATGCCCCCTCAGGAGATTGGACGGGAAGAAGGCAGAAGGTGTGAGACAAACAATCTCACGAAGACGAAGGGAAGCTAGGTTAGAATGAAGAAATTGGTTGAAGAAAGAGTCAAATGATACGTGATGCAAGATGGAATGATGACACACACAAGCAAGCGAGCAAGTATGCACAAATGATACAAGAACAAACAAGGTATTGCCCCTGTCAAGCAGTAAACCAACGATATACTAATAACGATGTACGATAGTGTTGTCATGGCAGGGAATGATATATCCCTAGACCAACATGAAGGATAGTGTCTGGTTTTAGGAAATGAAGCATGTCGTGTAAGACGCGTGTATTGGTATGATTTCGACAATGCAACATCTTGTATAAGACAATTGATTGATTAACTGATCAAGTTGGTTTACGACCAGACAAGGATCAAGACCACTGATTGTGATTGGATCATTTGTGCAAGATTGACTTGACTTGATTGGTATGGATTAAGGATGGACCTTGCATTTGGATCATTGCTCAGATTGATTGATGAAAGATATGATGATAGATAGAAATTTGATTGATAGAAGAAAGATTCGATAGAAGGACTCACAAGCTTTTGTAAACATTGATACTCTGCACTTTGTGGAGCTTTTATTGCATGGGATATGGTATGGATGTATAATGGATGCGAATGGTGTTTGCTTTTGGAGTGCTTTATTTCATCATTGGGCGATTTATTTTTGGTACTTTTTCTGAAATGGTGTAAGTTAATACAAGCATCTAGGTATAATTGAACTAAGATACCCTGAGTACTGCTTACATGGATTTTGATTGAGCAAGTAAATACAAGCATCGAGGTATAATTGAACCGAGATGACCTGAGTACTTGCGTATCAACAAACAAGGATTGCCCCCGTTCATGTTAGACCTTGGATGTCCTCGATGATCTTTTGCCGATCATGTCCTTAGACAAGGTTTCGTATTACTAAAGTTTAATCCATAAACAACAAACAAAGAAAATAATCATGCCCCCATCATAGCATCTCTAGCTTTTGGCATCCTTGAGTAGCATAGGGAGGCATGATAGCATAAATCAAGACTCTGTAAGTTAACCATGATTTCAATCCACAAAACATTCTTGCCATTAGATGTGTTTTTCTTGCCATAATTTAGATAGAATTAGTTAGAAGACCTTGGGTATTTGCTTTGCTTTAGATAGGTTAAAATGTTCATAGTCAAGATTTCTGCTTGAAGCACGGGTTCTGCTTGCATTTGCTTGTTTGGTGAGAAGATTGCACAATCCTTATTGGGGAGACGGACCTTAAGGGACTGACCTAGTGCCTCGGGGGCTCATTGCTAAATGGCCTTGCCTACGTGACGACGCAGAGGCAATGTAGTTCGGGGTAAACCCTAACGGACCATGGATGGACTAGAAGAAAAGACAATAAGAAAAGGGATGGATGGGACCATGGGAGCCTCGGGGGCGCATTTGAGAAATGGCCTTGCCTACGTGACAACGTAGAGGCAACGTAGTTCGAGGTAAACCCTAACGGACCATGGATGGACTAGAAGAAAAGACAACAAGAAAAGGGACGGATGGGACCGTGGGAGCCTCAGGGGCGCATTTGAGAAATGGCCTTGCCTACGTGACAATGCAGAGGCAACGTAGTTCGGGGTAAACCCTAATGGACCTAAGCTATGGATCAGATGAGACACGCTATGGAACAAATATGGATCAGACATGGGATAGATATGGATCAGACAAGACACAATATGGAACAGATATGGATTAGGCAAGACACAATATGGAATAGATGATACCAATGACAAGGAAACACCACGGATAGGTAGATGTACGGGTGATAAAGAATGGAACGGGTAGGTATGAGGATGGGCAATAGTGGATAGAAGGAAACAAATATGTGATCTCCAAGGACTATGTCGCATAAGAATAACATGCCCCATTATAGGTAGAATACTTAGGATTTTTCATGGCAATGCTTACGACGATGGAGGAGGATGAGAGGATAATGAAGGATTTGCGTGGTTTTGGAGGGATAAGGTATGTCAAGAGACATCTTGAACATTTGTCAACATTGTGCCCCCAATCTTTATCAAGATGAAAAAAAATAGAGAAATGGAAAATTAGGATGGATGGACTGGACCGTATAGGTATGTAATGGATAGAGGAATAGGATAGGAAATGGTATGAAGGCAACTGGTAGGAGAAAAGTGATATGTTGATGAGACAAGGTGCCCCCAAGTGTAGGTGACATAGGAGATCAACTTACACATGACGCCTGTTTGCTAGGTTTTCATCATGGTACTTATCCAAGGCGTCTGTTTGCCAGATTTTCACCGTTGGACGAAGGGATTTTTTTGTTGTTGAATATTTAGATAGGAGAAGGTGGATACAGAAAGGAGAAACTCAAGCATCTAGCTCCTTGAAAGGTGAGAGTCCTGCTAGATGGATGTTGTTGCATGGACTATGTCAAGTGTGCTCATAGATGTTGGTAAGGGAGTGCATGAAAGTGAGATATGAGTATGTAGATAGCGGATTATGGAAGGTGCGATAGTGGATGATGATGCAGAATACAGAAGGACTTATGCAAGGATGGAAGGAAGGTTTATGCAAAAGCATGGACCATAGGATGAGGGAGATATGTAGGATAGTAGTGGAGGGGAGGGGAGATGGAGTTACACAGAAGTGTTGTGAAATGGAAGGGAACCATGACCAACGGTTGCACATACTGTGATAAACATTGAAGCTGATGATGGGAAGGTGGTGTAGGAAGCAATGGAGAGTTTTTCTTGGTGGATGAATGATATAGGCCTTTAGGGACCCACATAGACTTTGCATTGTTTTGATTTTTGTTTGTCATGTGGGATGGAAAGATTTGATACTTTTGGATGGAATTGGAGAAAGTGAATGGTTGGAATTCTCGAGAGGTGGATGCCTCATGTAACTTGAGGGCTTTTTGCTTAGGCACCCAAACCATTTTGTTTTTAGATAGTACCTGTGAAGGTATGGGTTTGGGTGTATGCAGCGTTTGTGCAGCTTCTGAGATAATTATTTGTTGCTTGGGGACCCACACTTTTTTTAATTTGGCATTGAGGTGTGTGGGTGTATGCAGCTTTTGATATGGATAATTATTTGATTCTTGGCTTTTATATCCTAGGTCATGAGGATTCTTAGGATTTGTGAGTTTATAGGTAGAGGCATCCACATATTTTTCATTGAATCCCTGAGGGATGGTGGAAGTGAGGTTGGTGAAAGCTCCTTGTTTAGACAATATGTGCATTTGTCAGCCATGATTGGGATATTTAGAGGATTCATAGATGGATGGATAAGGTGTTGGAAGAAGTGGTGGTAGGATGCATAGAGAGCTATTAGGAGTTGGAAGTAGCAGAGGTAGATTGGATGGTGGAAGGTGTATGGTCACATGCTTTTGACAAATGTAGGATGATGGAGGTGGAATGGCGACATATGTTTTGGGGATATGATAGGGTTTACGATGGAAAGTAGTAGACTTAGGAGGAGTGGAGGAAGTACCAACATCTTGAGATTGCTCACCTTAGGGTATGTATCCAAGGCCGTATGAAGGTGGAGGAACATTGACATGGATAGGTTCCAAAATACCTTGTTCATGAAGGCCTAAGCCTTTACCTTGATAGTTCATATTCTGGAGTATGCGGTGGACCATGGGATTATGTATAGGTGCACTAGCAGCGAGTTCCTTATTGGATGAGGAAGATGAGATAGCGGATAATAGTTGTTGGTGTTCTAAGGAAGAACATTCATGCATGAAGGTAGTAAGCCCAAGGATATAAGACGACGGATTTGTAGCTTGGTCAATAATGGATGGTGAAGGATCATTAGAATCTTGATCATCATTATGCTCTTTAGGATCTAAGTTATTGGGTTGATCATTCGTGTGCACTTGGGAGGCAAGTGTCTCATCAGAGGAAGCAAAAGTTGTTGGATCATGGATGGGATTAGATGGAAGAGGGATAGAAGAATTGGAGACTTCTTGCTCACGAATGGGTATGGGATCAAGTTGTTCAAGGACATCTGCTTCATAGGGAATATCTTGATCATAGAACAAATAAAGGTTATGGATGGGTTGGAGTTGGGTTTGCATCTCATGTATAGGATCAAGTTGCTCATGGATAGCTTCTTCATCAAAGATAGTATCTTGATCATAGAAAAGATAAAGGTTATGTATGGGACGGAATTGGATTTCCTTCTCATGTATAGGTGTTGGGAGATGGATAGGATCAAGAGGCTCATGGAGAGGTTCATTATTATGGATATCATCTTGATCATGGAAAAGATACATGTTATGGATAGGTTGCAAGAAAGTGATTTGATCTTGACTTAGACTAGGGATTAATGTTTCCTCATGCTTAGGATTAGACTCTTGACATACCTCTTGGGTTGCTTGAATGGAAGTGGATAGCTCTTGGATAGCTTCTTGGTTGACAACATAGATGTTTGATGGACCTTGACTCTGGTGCATGGTAGAAGGCTCTTTGATAAGCTCAAGGAATTGAGGATCGCATGAAGGGATTGTAGGATTTGACATGTTATTGGAAGCATCTTTTGTAAGGTCAAGGACCGAAATTTGGGGACATGGTTGATTCTCTGCTAGTAGCCCTTGGATCACATCCTTTGTAGGTGTATGGGTAGATGAATGAGGGGATTTAGCTTTCTCCCTAGCTTTTCTCTGGTTGTATAAATTTGGAAAAACTCTTTCCCACCACTCATCTGATTCTGTTTTGGTCATCCATTTAGAGTTTGAGGAACTAGATGGTGGCGTTGGTGTAGAAATGGTATGTTTTGGAATATGTGTCTTAGAAGGTGGTGAAGGAGGACTAGTAGATGGGGTGGTATACGAGTTCCAACTTGGCATAGTGCTTTCCTTGTCATGAGTATGGGAAAAGGATATACGATTTTGGGGTGAGGCGTAGCTAGTACTGGCATGTTCAGCTTGCAAGATTGTCATTTCTTGTTGTAAGACTTGGATTTGTTGAGAAATTGCTATACAATATTGGGGCGAGGGACCTAAGTTTATCTGCAATTGCAGATATTGGAGTTCTTGACCAATATATTCTAGTTGGTTTGCCATTGACACAAGACCGGAAGAGCTTACTGGTTTGGATGTGCTGAAACAGATGCGCAGTAGGAATGCACATATGTGCAGGAAGTCGTAGTATATGCGCCGTACTGGTGGAAAATGTATGCGCAACAACAATCTGTATATGCGCAACAGGTCTAAATATATGCGCAGCTAGTCGGCACAAATGCGCAGGAATAAAGAATGGATGCGCAACTCTGACTTTTTTTGCAAATTTTTGGAGTTTTTCTGTTGTTTTTGGTATTTTTGGCTGGAAAAAAGGTCTTCTTGATATGATTTTATGAATTAACAGCAAGAAAACACAGCAAGCACAAAGAATATTTTATCATTTTTTTAATTGTTTTTGTGGTTTTTCTGACTCTATTTCGGACTAACAGGAACAAAAGCAAGCACAAATATCCTAGGTTAGAAATGGATTACAAGGGTTTTGGGCCACTAGAACAAGAGGTATTTAATGAGGGCAACCATTCAAGTGGTTACACATGCGGCGGCACTACCCTCCGTTATGGAGTCTCCCAGCCTCAAAGGGTTACGCCTTAGAGGGTTTTGGGGGAGGTTGGTCATCGGTGTAACACATCAGCACTCATTGTAGGAGGTTTTCACTTCAAGCACATTTATTTTAAGTGGCTTGCTAGGGCTTGGCTTTAGCTTGTTTCCACTCAGGGTCATTCCCACTTGGATAGGCGGGCATCCAAGGGCAGGCCCCTCTAAAGGTTATACATGCAAAATGACAAGTCTAGCATTTTGGTCACCCAATAAAGGGGAGAGCATAAGCCTATTGTCATTTGTCAAGCACAGAAGACATTGATTAATCCAACCTAGTTAAAAGTAGAAAAACTAAATGAGCTAATATTACTTGTGCACTCACACTGTTGTTAACTTTGAAGTGGTTAAAAAGATAGCATTGTTCATTACCGTTTGTAAGATAGCAATAATCTAACTATGGAAGATAGCATTATGTAGATATTGCAATGGTTCAATTACTCTCTTCCTAGTTAAGGCTATGTGGGATTTGTATGAACGTTCGTTTTACTGTCCTTTTATAAATTGAAATGTGAGTTTAGTAAATGCAGCTAGATGAGTCTAAACCAGTGGCTTAACCTACAAAATCGATCTAGAGTATTCTTGCAAAGATGTTAGCGTTAGCAAAAATCTTCTAAAAAATCCTAAAATCACTACCTACTACAGAAACACCACTTCAAAGACTGAATGCGTAGAAACAGTCAACAGAAATTTGCATTTTTCTAACCCTAGTTTGTAAAGATTTGGATAAAACTATATGTGGATGATCTCTTAGCTCAAGTCTAACCTCACCATTGCGTCCGAGGGGGGCATTTCCATAAATTTTGAGTACAAATTTGCCTAGATTTCATGAAAAATAGAGCGTTTGGCGAAGAAAACAACGTTTCTAAAATTTACTGCAAAACAGATGCGCTGCAGGAAGTAACATATGCGTTGCAGGATGTAACATATGCGCTACAGAATTTAACATATGCGTTGCAGGATGCAACAAATGCACAGAATCAGTAAATGCGCCATATCAGAGGTCATATGCGCCGAAACAGAGCGTATATGCGTAGAAAGAACATATGCGCCGTGAAAGAAGGTATATGCGCCAGAACAGTGTTTAAAAGCACAGTAAGAATGAACAGATGCGCAGGAATAACATATGCACCATAACAGTGTGTAGAAGCGCAGTATCAAAGCACAGATGCGCAGGAATAACATATGCGCCATAACAGTGTGTAGAAGCGTAGTATCAAAGCACAAATGCGCAGGAATAACAAATGCACCGCCGAAATAGGTATATGTGCCGCAGAAATGCTCAAATGCACCGAAGTAGCCTGTGCGTGACCTGTACGGAACCTGTCTTCAACAAATCTCAGATTTTGATGAGATAAAGGGGCAAAGGCCCCACGGTGGGTGCCAAAAATGTTAGGGTAAAATGCGGTTTAATCAAATGAACAATAATAAACCCAAACATCAACAGAATAATAAAATCAAGAAAGGTAGATCAAAATAGAGCAATGAATCACAATGCAAACCTTCCCTGTTCCAAAGCTTCTATTGTTCACCTAGTACAACTGTCCTTTGCTGATGAAATAGGCCCTCAGCGAGTGCACTCTTTTAGCTGTGTTGTAGGATGTCGATAGTAAATGGCTAAGATGATAGATAATGTTGTGAAGTAGAGCTTCAAAGCAAAGGGTGATCCCAAGTAGATTGTATTGGGGGTGCCAAAGGCGCGCGGGTAGAATTCTGTAGAGTAACAATACAAATAACCTGGATGATTAGAATGGGAGGATGAGGTTTCTTTTATAGACTCAGAAGAATGAGAATCAACGGTTAAGAGGAGATATGAAGATCAATGGTTGAGAATGGTTGAGGAATGTGCAAGCAGTAGAAATATGACAAGTGTCCCATCTCCATCATGAAAGAGGGGACTTGACAACATTTATTGGAGAGTTAACTCTTTTAACTGATCAGTTAACAAACTTGATTAGTCAGTTGGAAGAATGAATTATGGAATTGACTGAATTGATTGATGGATTAACTCAATTGACTGGTTAGTTAACACTTTTGATTGATTAGTTAACTAACTTCTGATTTGAGAAGAAATAGGACATGTGGGTGAGGGAAAATTAGGTAATTAAATATTTAATATATTTAATTTACATGTGCAACAAGGTGAGGTGGACAAGGTGAGGTGGATTTTTGGAATTAGAACTTAGGATAGAGGAATTTGGTTTAATTAAATAATTTAGGATTATTTAATTGTGTAGGACATTAGAAGAATTTAGGGATTTTAATTAAATAAATTGAATTTATTTAATTATGGAATAGTGAACCGCTTAAATAAATTTAGAATATTTATTTAATTGGTAGAAGAACGGAATAAATATTTAGAATATTTATTTAGAATGGTAGGAGGAATTCAGAAGGGAAATAAATATTTAGAATATTTATTTAGGATGAATCGTGTCATTTTTAGGCGTATACAGAGATCTCTAATGGTCTTAGTATAGATAGGCATATCTTTGATAGCTTGGATTAAGGGAATTTTTATGCTTATATCTTTTAATTGACCTACAAGGTCAATTTCAACCTATATTGGTTGCTTCTGGATAGCCAAGCGTTCAAGGAAAGGAGGCTTTGGATGTAAATTGTTCTGAGGGTCTTGATTTGATTTAGGCTACAAAGGTGGCTTATCTAAGGCTTCCTCTGTGGGTTCTTCATCTTCAAGTTCTATGATTTGGGGAGATGAAGGGCCCGCAAGTTGCTTCCCTGATCTGAGATGAACATTGCTCACCTCTACCCTGTAGGTGGGGTATTGCATCACCTTATTAGTATAAGCCTATTGAATAGGCTTGTTGTTAGGGTTAGGTGCAGGTTGGGCAGGGAGTTGCGTAGGTCTAGGAGGTTGATTTTGAGGAGTGGATGGAGACATTATTGTTGGCTGCTGGGGTTGAGATGGAAGCATAGGTTGCTGGTTATTTGCATTTTACTACCATTGTTGGCCCTTATTCCATTGGGGTTGCCACTGAGGTTGTTGTGTAGGCTACTAAGGGTTATAGTTGGAACCTTGAAAACTTTGTTTGGGCCATGGGTTTGGCTATTGTTGGTTCCAACTGGGTTGTGGAGTAGACCATAGTGGGTTTTGTCAAAGATTTTGATTACTAGGCCATGGTTGAGTATTCCAAGCAGAGAAATTTTGGTTTGCAGTAGGAAAGGGTGAATTAAAACTTAGTGGATTGGAGGGCATACCTTGTCTTTGGTGCCAAGGTCTCCTTTGAGTTATGTAGAATAGTTGTTCATCCTCTCCTTCAAATGGCTGAAATTCTAGCCTTTCAACCTTCTCTTGATAGATACTTGCCACCCTCTTGCATCTACAATTGGCCTTCCTTTGCCTACAGCTGGGACAATACTCAGTGAGCATTGCATCCGCTTCTTCTTCTTTCTTCTTGATGTGAAGAGTGTCCAGCTATGTAGCCATCTGGTTGATGATATCCTCTTTCATGTTGGACAACAAGTTACTAATTTCCACTCTTGAAACCCCATTAGTTGCTTTGTTTGTAATGGATGTCCTTTCTCCCCGTGGTCATCTGGTGAAAGTTCTTGAATAATTTCTGCAAACCTTACAAATTGATTCAAAAGGTAATTGAGAAACATCCCCTTGGCCAATGAAATTCAGGGCATCCATACAATCATCCTTAACCTCTCTCAAAAAGACCAACTTCAATGATTCTTCAGATAATCGATTTTGGGGGTTTTTCTTCAAAGAAAACTGGAATCTTTCAACATACTCTTCCAGTGGCTCCTCCTCTTTTTGTGACATCCTAAAGATGTCATCTCTCCTCCTGTCATGTCCTCTGCAGTAATCTTGGTATTTCTCCAAGAATTTCTCCTTCATTGTATCCCAGTCTAGAATGACATCTTTTCCTAGCCCCATAAACCATCTCAAGGTTGCATCCTTGAGAGTGGCAGAAAAGAGTTTAAGCCTATGAGCATCTGAAGTGTAGTCATAGCTCCTACATGTGATATCAAACTTAAACAAAAGCGTATTTGTGTCCTCTGTCACTAGGCCATAGAAGACTGGTAATGCTGAAGGTGGAATGTTCTTTAGCATTGTAGCCCTCTCTTGATCAGTGATGGGGAACTCAAACGTTGCTTGCTCTGGTGGATCCTCCACCGCAGCATCTACCATGGTTTTAAAGGTCCCTTCTGTAGTTGTCGAAGAAGCTGATGTAGATGTAGAAGGTGTTGATGAAGATGTAAGAACAAGTCCTTCTCCCTCAGCAATTCCTACTATATAATTGATAAATTCAGCAGTATCTTCTCTATCCTAATAATTTGAAGGGAGGAATCTGCCTCGGTTGTCTCTCTGCCTCTGCATACAGTGGATTTAGCTTTGTATATTAGCGGTCCTACACAATGTTAGTACAATTTCTGGTGTTTCTTGAAAAGTGAATCTATCAACCCTAATGCTAGAATCAAAATTTAAGCTATGAAAACGTGTAAAATGAGCCTATGAAGGTAACACCATCCCTGACAATGGTGCCAAACATGTAGAAGAAAACTAATGCGTTGCAGACTTAACATAATTTAGGGGTAAACCCATCTAAACAGCCCACTTGACATTGTACTCCCACATTAAATTATCAACCAAGGAGCGTAAGCTTATGATGGCATTGCACTGTATGTACCTTCAAGGGCTCATATTCTCCTAAACTATCTTATCCAAACCTACTCAGATTACACTACTTTGCTAGAATTCACAGAAATGCAAGAACAGTAAAAATAGTTATAGAATCTAGTGGCTATGGGTACCTTCAACATAAGCTATAGATAACTATTAACAATAGGAAAATACAGAACTAATCGAAAACCATTCAAAATGATGAGAAAGCTAATGCTAACCTCTGGAAGACTTAAGATGGATAAAGTATACATTTGTTCATGAACCACAACTACTGTAATTGACAATCAAAGTATTATAATTAACTCATAATGCATTTATAAACTAATGGAAAATAGCTTTAACGAGAATGCATAAATGAATAAGAAAATAAATGAAGTGAAGATCAGTACCTTGAGTGGTCAGCTCAGGGGACTGACTCACTTTGGATGGAAATCAAATCTAACTCAGATACTCACGCATCCACATAACACATAGTTCCATTCATTTCATAGCATAAACAAAATCTCTTTTCAGATTGTATTCAATAATTGCATTTTTTAACAACTCATGTCTGGAGCTTCTAATATTGAATAAAAACAACAATTGAGTAACTAGATAACAAAGTAACTAACTTGACTTTGAGCTCATCTATTAACTTATACAAAAACGGGAGAGTCTTTTCCAACTACCAACTAACTACAATCATTAATCCATTCCTAGATGTTAGGATACAGAGTTAAGATTGATTTATTAATTCTAACTGAACAGAGGAAGGAGAATCCTAATCAAATAAGAATTCCTATGCAATGGCTCATATGAAAAACACATAAGCTGTGTTTGGAACAAGTCTACTTCTTCTACATTTATTCCTTCCCATAATGGTTCACATTCAGCTTCCAGTTGCCTACACTTTGGCGGCTTGACTTCAACTTCCTTTAATTCTCCTATTCTGCGACTTGCTGCAAATTCTCCTCTCCTTAATGCCACATGCTTGTTGTTGCATAGGGGTTAATCCACAAAACATATGCACGCAAATAATCTTCATAATTAAACCATAGAATCTCATCTATATTGCATGCATACTCACGTTCAAATCATTCAATTGATAAATACCATCACCATATTCCATATTAACAAAATAGATTCAATGTCTTGCAAAGTATATAAAAAGACAATATATCATGATGGTAATGTTTGAAAAGTATCTAGAAGATCATGTGGAAATGGTCTGAAAGCATATAAAAACAACATAAAAGAGGCCAATATTTAAACCCATCAGTAAGTTGCAAGGAAGAAGACCCAACCCGTAGTGCTCTCCAAGGTTCTATGTAATCAGGTCAGGCGCTCTTCTATTTCTCTTCTAATGCCAGCGAAGGCAGAAGGCCCGACTCCAAAGTCCAATTTATCAAAGCCTGACTTCCTAGCCTTCCACGCTCTTTCAAGCGTGTCGATAACATTCTGTAATGCAATAATTGCGAAGTGGATGGCCAAAATTAATGTCATAAATGCAATTGGTGGGGTAGTTGGTTCTCGCCCATGATGTAGAAGAGAAAATATTGCTATATAGACATGATTTAGAGATGTTTTATGAGTTTGTTGGTAAACCAATTGTCTGGTTTAGAATCGCCTAAGGAGGATTTTAGAGCATCAAATCGTGCTAGTCTGGTGTGTAAGTGAAGGGATGTATCCAACAGAGTGTAGGAAGGATGTGTAAAGCAGATCTATATGCATTGGTATGTCTCCATGTGAGTTTTTAATGATTTTGGCAAATGTATAATTGCAGTTGTATGTTTTCTCTTGCCACATTTGCTGTCATGATTGTAACTGGGATTTAGAGGTGTGTGACAGGACCCAAGTTAATACAAGGCTTTGTATTTGTCATTTCTTTGTTGCTCATAAATCATTGTAGCTCTTTCATGGATTATTAAGTATGTCTATTGCATGAAGATCCATCTATGATGTATATGTGAATATATGTTTAGTTCTGACGATCCCCTGTTGTATATTTTCTTTCCTCCTTGCATTCTATGACTCAGTTGCCTAATGGAATAGGCACCCATCCATAATCATAATTTTAATCAAACTCTCATCTTGTTAGCTATAGGAGTAGAAGTAGGTTTAGTTTAGGGTTCTACATGTTGTTTGTGGCTCTGTTTTATAACCAGGGATAAATCTGAAGTAATTCAAAACAAACTGAATCATTTGTGAATCATGAGCATGTATGCCTACACTATGTATCTTGTGTATGAGAAGTTAAGTGAATTCATTTCAAGAGTATAGTATTGCCATGTTTGGGTGCAAATGCATAGTGTAGTAATCAGCTTAATACAGAGGCCTATCCAGCCAATTTATCTTGACCTTATAGTGACAACTTTGAGGGTCAAGTGTACATTGGGTACGGCTGTGTATGTTTATTTATGTTTTATTTCTTGCCTCTAGGAATTCCCTCCTAGTTATAGCTGAGCCTGAAGTCCAAAGGAGTATACCCACTCCTGTTAGTTGGCCAAGATTGCCCTTGACCTGTTGATAAACCTCTTTCAATCACCTCGATAACACCCCTGGCCTTGGTGATTGTGAAATGTTTTAGGGTTTAGGGTTGCAGCTATTTTGGGTCCCAACACTACTAATATGTGTCAACAAGTAGATCTTATATCATCAACTTTGATAACTCAAAAATTTTCCATTAGATTTTTTAATCTCTACCCTTGTGCCTCCCATCATTCTATTTCACACAGATTCTCATGTGTACAACTCCCACTCAGGACAAATTTCATCATAGGCAAAAGAAACCCTAACCATTAAAACAAAGCTAAAACCAAGCTTAGATACCAAATGTAGGAAAAAGAAATCGAATAAACTTGTACAATAAAAATAGTACATAGAGAATTTGAAACAACAATAGAATCAAAGAGAAAAAAACACATAATACATAATACTTGAGTAAAAACCCAATACAATAACCATTTTTGTTATTGCTGAAAACTCTAACATTTATAATATAATAATAAATCTCCTACTCAACCCAAATACATGTGCAGATATAAATAGACACATCAAAAGTAGTTTTACAATTTATATATATTCTTTAAAACCATTCCGACAATAAAACATGAAAAGTATCTAACACATTTTCAACAATATATTACAAGAGTTTATCAATAACTATTTTTCTAATGATTTATTCCTCAAAGTAATTGAGGATCAAAATAATATTAAACAATCATTGAAGTGATTTAACACATACCACTTGGCTTTAGGTTCCAATATTCAATAGTGTAAAATGTAGTGTTATATGCAATTCTTTTCACCTCTTCCTACTTGGCTTCAATCCTATAAATGGAAGTGGATAAACGATGGAGAAATTTTAAATTTTGGGGTGTTTATTTTGCATTTTAGGCCACCAACCACCACAACATTTGCTTTCATCAACCACCATTGCTCTAGTCTAGAATGAATCTTGTTGAAGTGACTCTGGTATATAGGAAGGGCCTTCCAAGTTAGTTACCTTTGAGTGAGGCCAAAACAAATGAAATTAAAATCAACCAAAAAAATTACAAAAAATACTTAGATCTAAAATGCCCACATAAAATAAATAGATCTACACATGTAAACTTGTTGGAACAGAGTATTTGATTCAACTAGTTCATTTAATGATTACAAGATTTGTTGCTTCAATTGTTTGTTCATAACAAAGATTGTAATAATCATAAATATATTCAGAAAAACATTCAAAATGTTGAAATGCCCAAATGCTAAAATTCACTAAGCTTGAAGTGCAAATGTAACCTCTATGTGAAGTTTACCTCAAGGATCTAAAGGGATTTCATCCTCTGAACTCCATGAACCAATGGGGTTTCATCCAGTGATCTCCATAACTTAAGGGTTTTCATCCTAAGAACTAATCAATGAACATAAGTGCTTGAATCTGCAATTTGGGTTTGTTCAAATGATGTCCTTAGATGATCCAAATTGATGAAGTAGTCCACCTTATATAAAGGTTGAAGGCCTAGTGTGGGCCCAAAGTTTCTCTCCATTTATCACATTTAAATTTTACCATATTAATGGCTTTCTTGGTTGGCCATACTGGTGGGTGAAATCCTTTTTTGAATGAGGGATTATGTGAAAGAGCATGCCAAAAGGTGGGGATGTTGACACCTAAAAAATCAGTCCTTGAATTGCCCTATTTTCCCCCCATGTCTCATTCATAATCCCACTTGAACCTATAGTTTATAACCGATCTGAGACATCTTTCATAGGTTTTCATGTGTTTGCCATTTGAAAAGTACAAGGGAAAAGCCCAAAAAATGACTAAGCCAAGAAAATTTCTAAGTATTCCCTTGTGTTTTTTCCCTTTGTTGGAGGTCAAAGTTTCGGGCTTCCTCCTTCCATTGTGCCTTCCCTTTTGACCCTAAATATTGCCTAAGTGTTGAAATTCTAAGTGCTCGACGGAGTTTCAAAGGTCAGATTTCCTCCTTTCTGTCTTCCTAGTGGCAAGCGTAGGGATGAAGCCCCGAGGGCTAAAGTCCACTCAAAGAGGTGAAAATTCTTCCAAGTATGGAGAATTGTTGCAGAGCGTCAGATTTCAGAGTTGCTCAGTTTTGCCTTCTTTAGTGTTGCGGTGAGGTGGTGAGGGCCAAAGTCTGACAAGTCTAAGTGAAAAATATTCTAAGTACCATGTATATTGTGGAGGTTGGAGTTTAGGCTTTCTCCCTTCCGCCTTCTTCCTTTTAGAAGGTGAAAGGAGCAAGGGTCGACGAGTAAAATTTCCTAAGGCTTTCTGCCATTCCATGGAACCTTTTGGTGGGCCCACGGGCTGGCTTGCGGAATGGTGGAATATGGCCACGTGGCAACCTTTGGGCACATTGTGCAGACTCCTTACATTGTGGATTGCTCTCATAGGAAAGAAATCCAATTCGTGATATATGATGGATGTTATAAAAAAGGGCTTCAAAGGAGGGGTGACGTGGCAGTCTCTAAGTGCATCACTAACTTCTTTTGCATCACATTTTATCATTAAGGGGCCTCAAATCAATTGGCGATATGCGATGGGATCACAATAGGCATTGATCTCATGGTCTGATGCTTAGATCAACGACTCGAATTCAAAATTTGATAAACGATGATGCGATGGAGCATAGAGTCATCAAGAGATCAATTTTCTTGCAGAATTGCAGTGCGATGGCCAAATCAATAAAATATCAATTTGCAGGGGGAAAAGTCATATGTCAAACTATCATTACATCGACTTGACACCCTCCCAGGGAAATATTATGCTAAGTGTTGCGGGCATCGGAAGGTGAGAATTTCCATTCCCTTCCTTCTACCTTTTTTGAAGGTGAAATGTGCAACGTCTGAAGCCTGAAGTCTGACAAAAGCATAGTGGCTAAGGCAGAAAGGAATAAAGGTAGAGGGTGGAAGGCCGAAAATCTGAAGTCTGAAACTTTGAATTTTTAGAGGTTAGCTTCCTGGCCTTCCTGAATTCTCCAACCACTTGGGGGGTGCCAACTACTTTCGGTGGTGCCATTACTGTGAAGTGGGTGTCCAAATTCAATGTTTTTAATGTAGTTGGTGGGGTGGTTGAGGATTTTGGTACCTAGTTCATTCTTAGATCGAATTATTTCATGCTATAAATAGAAGATCAAAGTTTTTTTAAAGGGGGCTAGTCGTTGAACCAATTGTCTGGTCTAGAAAACACCTAAGGAAGATTTTAGGGCATCAAGCAGAGAAAAATGTCAGGGTAGTGAATGAAAGAATTTGTCCGATACAGTGTAGGAAGGATTGTAATGCATATTTTCATGCATTGGTATGTCTCCACAGTTATTTGTAATAATTCAAGGGAATTCATTATCGTAGATTTGTATTTTGCCTTCACCACATTTGCTGGTGCTATTGTAATGGGATTTGATAATGTATTACAAAATTTAAATCAATACAAGCTTTGTGTTGGGTCATTTCTCTATTGCAAGTGGGTTATTATAGTTTGGCTTTGGATAAATAAGTATGTCTAGTGCATGAAGTGTAATATGAGAAATATATGTGAATATATTTTAAGTTTTTTGTTGATGCTGGTTCAACCCATTTGTTTCCTCTTTATTTTTTATGACTCAGTTGCCCAATGGAATAGGCACCGGTCCATATTGGGGATGGATCAATCATCATTTTAATCAAACTCTCATCCTATTAGTTGTAGAGTAGGAGTAGGTTTAGTTTAGGGTTCTACATATTGTTCATGATTCGTTCTAATAACCAGGGATATATCTGAAGCAATGCAAAACTATTTTAAACATTTGTGAATCATGAACATGTATGTCTGCACTATGTATCTTGTGTATGAGAAGTTAAGTGGATTCATTTCAAGGAGTATAGTATTGCCATGTTTGGATGCAAATGCATAGTACAGAAATCAGCTTAATACAAAGGTCTGTGCAACTAGTGTGTCTTGACCTAGTGACAACTTTGAGGATCAAGTGTACATTGGGTATGGTTGTGTATGTTTATTTGTGTTTATTCCATGCCTCTAGGAAAATCCCTCCTAGGTCTAGGTGAGCCTGAAGTGCAGAGGAGAATAACCATTCCTGTAGGTTGGCCAAAATCACCCAAAACTTGTTGATAAACCTCTTTCAGTCACCTTGATGATGCCCCTGGCCTTGGTGATTGTGAAATGTTTTATGGTTTTGGGTTGTACCTATTTTGGGTCCCAACAGTTTGGCATCGTTGCTAGGGACAAAAGTTACTTTAGCCGTTGCCGATTTCTAGGCAGCTGGAAGTATTTTCAACACCCCTATAACAGTGATTTGTAGTTGTGCATTTTGTTTGTGTAAGTTTGGCATCCTGACAACTTATGCCAATAGATTGGAACCATTGCTGGGGACAAAAGTTACTTTAGTCGTTACCGGGTTGTAGGCAGTTGGAAGTATTTTCAACACCCCTGTAACAGTGATTTGTAGTTGTGCATTTTGTTTGGGTAAGTTTGGCATCCTATCAACTTATGCCAACAGATTGGTGCCATTGCTGGGGATTTGTTGTTTGTTATGTGGATTCAAACTTGAAAACCTTTGCAACAATCACTAAAGAAGAAGTTCTTCCCATCAGGGAAGTGGCGACTCCATCAATAAAAAACCCAAAAAATTAGTTTTCAAGAGTGTTGAAATGGATAGAGGAAGAAACCAAGGACAACCTGGACATGGGGAGTCCTCTAGTAGTACAATAAATAGAAGGGGTAGATACAGGGAAAGAAGACCTGGTATGGTACCCTCATGGAATACCCAAGATAATGCGTTTGTTGGCCTCAGAAGTCAATATCAGTATACTTCTGAGGACTCTGTTGAGAATATACTCAAAATGAGTAGGAGAATGAACATTGATGGATATGATGTCCAAAGAAATGAAAATGTTCTTGGCAGAGGGGGCAAGGATAGATCTAATGATCCCTACTTGAGGACATTTGGGATGCCCCATGATAATGAAGAAGCATATCAAAATATCAGGCATCCTAGTTCTCCCACCAGGACAATTGAAAGCTAGCATGATACCATCCCAAATGAGGGTGAGCAGCAGCAACTTGATGATGAGGAAAGAAAAAGGAGAATCCATGATGAGCTGGATTTGCTTGATCATCTCAGAAATAGGCAAAGAGAGGTGCAGACCTTGATTGACCAACAACAAGCTCAACTTGCTCAACCGGCCCAACAAAACCTGAATGCCCAACAACAAGGAAATAATTTGTAGAATAACTAGAATGATCAACAACAACAAATACAATAGCATTAGCAACATATTCAGCACGGCCATAACTTTCAGGGCAATCTTAGACAACAACAACAAGTGAGACATCAGGGTGTAAATAATGCCCATGCTCAAGGTCTACAAAATCAGCCCCTATAGAATCAAATGAATCAACAGCATGGAAATATTCAAAATGTTAGACCTCCATTTAGAAGACAAGCACAAAGGTTTCTTCCATAGAGGCAACCATTGGGAGCTAAAGGTACAAGCAACTTGATTTTATTGGCATACCTAATTTTCCTAATCCCATTCCAAAAATAGATTAGAGGGAGAATTCCTAGGTTTCAAGGTAATAATGCAGTCATTACTGAGGAACACTTGAGACACTTCATCAATATCACAGATGAGTATGAGATTGAGGATTAAAATGTGATGATGAAACTGTTTGTGCATTCATTAGAAGAAAGTGCCAAAGTATGGTACAAGGCACTCCTTAATAATAGCATTGACTCATGAGAGGAGTTCATGACAGTGTTTAGACTACAATATAGGGATAGGATTGACCCTATGTTTTCCATCCATGAGATCACAATAATCAGGAAAGGAATCAATGAAATTGTTGCTGACTTCAATAGTAGATTCATTATGACAATGAGAAAGATACCTCCTCAAATGAGACCTAATGAATCCATGTGTTTAGTTTTATATTGTGGTGCCTTTGATTCTAAAATTGGTTATTGCTTGAGGGACAAGAGTCCTCAAACACTAATGGAGGCCTATGTTGTGGCCATCAACATTGAAAGTAACAAGAGAGACTCCAACAAACATGTTAAGAGAACTGATGTGAAGATCTCTCAACTAGATAGAGTAGCTTTTAATAAGCCTCTCACAACTTAAGACAAGTTGGATAAGCTCATGGGGGTTATGAAAGACCTATCTTACAAAGTTGCTCGAAATGATAAAGGGTTGCCACCACAGGGTGCTGGAACATATTTCAATGAAGGTCAAAGACTGCATAATAGACCTTACAACATAGATTGGTCTAAGAGACCACAACAGAATAACAAATAAGTTGCTCCTAGGCATGTTAGCTTTAAACAACCTGAGAGGGATACCACTGATCTACCGAGTAAAGATCAAGAAAATTTTAAAGATGAAAGTCTTTGGTGCCAAGTGTGTTTCCTTCCCCAAGACCCAGCAAACTGTGCAGTTGCTCATTCAACGAGTAGGGATGAGGAATTTCCCAATGAAGAGGGTGGAGCTAAGTATTGTGAGGAGGAGATAAATCAGTTTGACACCCAGGGGTTTGAGCAGATGGGTCATGATATAAATTATGACAACTATGAGGATGATGATCATATTTTTCAATATGATCATCATGAAGGTCAAAATACATATCACTTGCCTGCTCATGATTTTAGGAACTTGAGGGATCTCATGTAAAAGAAGTACAAACAATCCAGACCTCCTGAGAAGGATGTGAAAGCTCTCACTGATGCTTCCATCTTGCAAGTTCAAGGGGGCTATCAGTTGAGGAATAGGCAAGTGCCTATACAGAACTCTCTTGTTACTGAGCCAAGACAGGGTACATTGGATGATGGCAAGAAGAGGCAGAAGGTGGATGTGGAACAATAGAGCAATACTATTCCAAAGAAGACTGTACATGAAAAGAAGCTTCCAGTGCAGCCTATAGCAGCAAAATAGAAATATGTACAAAAGAACCCAACATCAAAGGTGCAACTGGTTACCTCGCCCATTCTAGGGGTCCATTATCTGAAAGATTACAATAAACGTGATCAAACTCAAGTTCAAAAGGAATCAGAAAAAGACAAAGAGAAGACAAAGGAAGAAGGTAAGGATGTCTCATCCTCTCAAATAATACCTTATATTCCTTCTGCAAATGATGTAACTATTTCATCTGATACTCCTTTGCCAAATTATCTCCCTATTGACATGGCTCAAGTATTTAGCCAAATTAGAATTTATGTGCCAATAGTGGAACTCCTTAGGATCCCTGAGCATAGGGATAGAGTAGGGTCTCTTATTACTGCCATAGAAGCACGAAAACAACCTATTATTGAACCCAATAATGATGAGACCATAGAAGTATATCTAGGATCAATTGTTGTTAACAACAAGATGGGAGTTGACCCCTTTTTCACCACATTAATCATAAATGGATGGTTGTTACACAACTGCATGCTTGACTCTGGTGCTTCCATTAATGTTATGCCCTTGTCTATAATGAATAAATTAGGACTGAAGGTGTCCAAGTCTTTTGGCAAGTGCTTTGTTATGGACTCTAGAGAGGTAAATGTGATTGGTCTTGTCAAGGATGTTGATGTCAATTTAGCTGCATATCCTGACAAGTCATTTTTAATGGACATAATTATTGTGGATTGTCTTGCTAAGTGGGGTATGCTGCTATCAAGAAAATGGGCAGCCTCTATGGGTGGAAGTATCCAAATGGATCTTTCATATGCTACTATTCCAGTACAGGGTGTAGAGGTAAAGCTGTATAGGGAGCAAAAGGTAGAAGATGAACACATAGAAGATAGGTACAAAACAGAGGATGATCATGCAAATTTCTTTGATACTGAAATTGATCACTTTATGGCATGTTGCAATGCTAATAATCCTAATTTGAAGGCTTTACCATCTAACCCTATTACTCCTATTTGTGGTTCAACTAATTTGTGGACTTTATATTTTGATGGTGCATATTCAAGGGAAGGTTCAAGTGCTGGTATTGTCCTCATAGCACCTAACGGTGATCAATTTGGTAAGTCTTTTAGACTTGATTTTCAATACACCAATAATGTGGCTGAATATGAAGCACTATTGTTGGGCTTAAATGTTGCCCATAAACATGGAATCACATGTCTGAGAATACTTGGTGATTCAGAATTGATTGTACAGCAGATTAGAAAGATATTTGTTGCCAAGGAAAAAAGACTTAGAGGGTATCAGAATGCAATCTGGGACATAATGGAATTGTTTAATACCATTAGCATTGAATGGATTGAAAGAACAAAAAATGAAGAAGTAGATTCCCTTGCTGTCAATGGTTCAAAATTTGACCCTCAGATGGATTTTCCCCATGGCCAATATGTTGTGGAGGTACTCACAAGGCCAACAATTCCTGATAACATTTATAGTTGGCAGGTTTTCAATGACACCAATCAAATTTTTAGTTTTATGAATTGCATGGATGAATTTGAGAATCAGTTGATTGATTGGCAGCCAATGATGGAAGTGACAGATGGTAAGGAGACTCTGTTTGGTACTGAGGTTGTGCAATTAAAGACAAATACTATTCCAAAAGGGTTGGTAGCATTAGAAAGAGTGTTTGACAATTAAGACCGATGGAAGAGTAAAAGTAAACCTGTTATAGAGGATAATGTTGAAGGTGTAAACCTTGGAACTAGGGAGGCACCTAGAATGGTTTACATTGGGAAGAGGTTGAAGACTCATGAGAAGCAGATGTTGATTGCTTTGTTTAGAAAATTCAAGAAGTGTTTTGAATGGTCCTATGACGAGCTTAAGGCTTATAGGGAGGACTTGTTCTAGCATACCATTCCCCTTGAACCTGATGCAAAACTATTTAGGCAAAAATAGAGGCCTATAAATCCTACCATTACTCCCAAGATGCAAAAAGAATTGTTGAAGATGAAAGAGTGAGGCATTATAAAACCTATCAAACATTCTAAGTGGGTATCCAACCTTGTCCCGGTAAGAAACAAGAATGGGGAAATTAGGTTGTGTGTTGATTTCAAAATTTTGAAGATCAAATCCCTCAAAGATAACTACCCTCTCCCAAGCATGGACCATTTATTACAGAGGATTGTTAGTTCAAAGTTGATGTCAATGATGGATGGATTTTCTTGATACAACCAGGTGCTGGTCAATGAGTCTAAACAACACAAAACAACATTCACCACTCTTTGGGGGACCTATGTGTACCTAAGAATGCCATTTGGATTAAAGAGTGCCAGGTCAACATTTCAACCGGCTATGGATGTGGCTTTTTCTGGTCTCATTGATGAGATCATGGTGGTTTATCAAGATGACCTGAAGACATTCTTAAAAGAAAGAAGTGAGCACTGCAAGTATCTTGAGGTAATCTTCCAAAGGTGCTTAGAATATGGGATTTTTTTGAATCCTAAAAAATGTCAGTTCAGAGTTGAAGAGGGCAAATTGCTTGGGCACATTGTGTCAAAAGATGGGGTAAGGATAGATCTAGAATGAGTCAAGGCTATTAATCTCATTCCATAACACAAATCAGTTAAAGGAATACAGTCTTTTTTCGGGCAAATCAACTTTTTTAGGAGATTTGTTCCAAATTTTGCCAAAAAAACTAAGGCCATTTCTAAAATGCTCAAGAAGAGGTAATCTATTACATGGGAGAAAGAGCCATCTGAAGCATTCAAGGATATCAAAGAAGCTATCAAGGAGGCACCTATATTGATAAGTCTAGATTATTATAAACCCCTTCAGTTGTTTTCCTTTGCTTCCTTTTATACTGTTGCTGTTGTTTTACTTCAAAAGAATGAAGATGGATTTGAACAGCCTATTGGATTCTTTAGCAAGTCTTTACAGGCTGTTGAATTGAATTATTCCATAATGTAAAAGCATGCCTATGCATTTGTCAAGGCCATAAATAATTTCAGATCTTATTTCACAGGGGCCTTGATCATAGCATATGTGCCACACACAGTAGTGAAAGATATCTTCACATAGCAGGAAGCTTCTGGGAGAAGGTGTGGATGGATCCAAAGGATCTAGGAATATGTCATGGACGTACATGTCACAAAGTTGGTTAGAGGCCAAGGCTTAGCTAAGACGATGGCACAATCCAACATAGAGGCAGTTGAGGTGGATGAGGTAAATGCTTCTCAATCTTCTAGTATATGTGCTTTGGCTGACAATCCATGGTATAAGGATGTTATATTTTATCTTGAGAACATGAATTATCCACCATGTATGGATGAAAATCAGAAAAGAACACTTAAGCTAAAATCTCAAAGGTATGTCATGTTCCACAATGAGCTAATGTGGAGAAATCACGAAGGTGTATTGCTCAAGTGTTTGGATCAAGAGCAAGCTAAAATGGCGATGAATAAATGTCATCATGGTGTTTATGGAGGGCATTTCAAAGCTAAAACCACTGCCCATAAGATTTTAAGAACTGGATATTGGTGGCCGACCTTGTTCAAGGATGTGGCACAAGAGATAAGAAAGTGTGATGCTTGCCAAAGATTTTCTAGCAAGTTGAAATTTGTTGGGGCATTACCCCTGTTACCCCTTGAAATTTGTTGGGGCAGTTGAGAATTGACTTCATTGGAGAAATACAGGAAAGGTCCAGCAATGGTTTTAAGTGAATCCTTGTGGCCATTGATTACTTTACCAAGTGGGTAGAGGTAGTCCCCACCCGCAATGCAACTTCCAAAGTGGTCATTGACTTCACAGTAAGCAATATAATCACCAGGTTTGGAGTGCCAGCTAGGATTTTGGCAGATAATGCAATGTGTTTCATATCTTAAGAGATGTTGAACATGTGTTCTAAATTTGGCATAAACCTTGTGCATTCATCTCCTTATCACCCCTAAAGTAATGGACAAGCTGAGTCAAGTAATAAAAGCCTGATGAAAATCATAAGAAGGACACTAGATCAGAACAAGAAGAGATGGGATGACAATTTGAAGTATGCCCTTTAGGCTGACATGATAACTTTCAAGAGATCCATTGGTAGAACCCCATTTGAGTTGGTATATGGGGAAGAAGTGAAGATGCCCATCAACATAGAGTTTCTAGTACACCAGCTACTACAAGAGATTGAAGGGGAGCAACATGATGCAATGTCTCAAAGGATCTTACAGCTAACTGAGATAGAAGAACAAAGAAAAGTTGCGAATGATAAAATGTTGCACCAAAAGAAAAAAATAAATCTCTTATTTGATAAGAGTATTGTGTCAAGAGACTTCCAGGTTAGTAACTTGGTGCTTCTCTAGGATGCAAGATCTGAAGATAAAGGGAAACATCGCAAATTCAGTCCCTTATGGCTTGGGCCTTATGAAGTTGTAGAAAAAATAGAGCTCAATGTCTACTATTTGGTGACTGTTTGGTGACCTTGGAAGGAGAATTGCTGGAGTTGCTTGTTCATGATCAGCTTTTAAAGCATTACTTTTCATAAGTAATGATTTCCTTCAAATTTTGTGATGAAATCTTGCTATATCTAATATTTTTGACTTTCAGCAGTCTTGACCATTGCTATTCTTGATGGTGTTTTGTTTCTGTTCCTATGTATCATTTTTTGATGGTCTACCTAGAGATTTGAATTCTCGTTGTGCCATTGCTTGGCACACATCCCCAACTAGAGCCAGCATTGACACTTAAAAAATCAGTCCTCAAATTGCCTTGTTTTCCCCCCATGTCTCATTCATAATCCCACTTGAACCTATAGTTTATAACCGATCTAAGACATCTTTCATAGGTTTTCATGTGTTTTCCATTTGAAAAGTACAAGGGAAAAGCCCAAAAAATGACTAAGTCAAGAAATTTTCTAAGTATTCCCTTGTGTTTTTTTCCCTTTGTCGGAGGTCGAAGTTTCAGGCTTCCTCCTTCCATCGTGCTTTCCTTTTTGACCCTGATTATTTCCTAAGTGTTCAATGGAGTTTTAGAGGTCAAAGTTTCTCCTTTCCATCTTCCTAGTGGAAAGCATAGGCATGAAGCCCCGAGGGTCAAAGTCCACTCACAGAGGTGAAAATTCTTCCAAGTATGGAGAAGTGTTGCAAAGCGTCAGACTTCAGAGTTGTTCAATTTTGCCTTCTTCAGTGTTGTGGTGAGGTGGTGAGGGCTGAAGTCCAACAGGTCTAAGTGAAAAATATTATAAGTACCATGTATATTGTGGAGGTTGAAGTTTGGACTTTCTCCCTTCTGCCTTCTTCCTTTTAGAAGGCGAAAGGAGGAAGGCCCGACAGGTAAAATTTCCTAAGCTTTATGCCATTCCGCATAACCTTTTGGTGGGCCTGCAAGTTGGCTTGCGGAATGACAGAATATGGCCACATGGAAACCTTTGGGCACATTACGTGGACTCCTCACGTCACGGATTGCTCTCGCATGAAAGAAAGCTAATTCACGATATGTGATGGCTGTTATAAAAAAAGGGCTTCAAAAGAGGGGTGACGTGGCAATCTCCCAATGCATCGCCAACTTCTTTTGCATCTCATTTTAGCATTAAGGGGCCTCAAATCAATTGGTCATATGTGATGGGCTTGTGATAGACATTGATCTCACTGTTTGGTGCTTAGATCAATGGCCCGAATTCAAATTTTGATAAATGATGATGCAATGGACCGCATAGTCATTAGGAGATCAGTTTTCTCACAGAATTGCAGTGCGATGGCCAAATCAATAAAAGATCAATTTGTAGGGGGGAAATTCATCTATCAGGTCATCATTACGTCGAATTGACACCCTCCCAGGGAAAATATTATGCTAAGTATTGCGAGCATCAGAAGGCGGGGGTTTCTAATTCCTTCCTTCTACCTTTTTTATGGTGAAATGTGGAATGTCCAAAGCCTGAAGTTTGACAAAAGCAAAGTGACTAACGCAAAAAGGAACAAAGGCAAAGGGTGGAAGGCTAAAATTCTGAAGTCTGAAACTTTGAATTTTTAGAGGTTGGCTTCCTGGCCTTCCTACTATGAAGTGGGTGTCCAAAGTGGGTGCCATTACTGTGAAGTGGGTGTCTGAATTCAATGTTTTTAATGCAGTTGGTGGTGTGGTTGAGGATTTTGGTGCCCAGTTCATTCTAAGATCAGATTAATTCATGCTATAAATAGAAGATCAAAGTTTTTTTTAAAGGGGGTTGGTCGCTGAACCAATTGTCTAGTCTCAAAAATGCCTAAGGAAGATTTTAGGGCTTCAAGCAGAGAAAAATGTCTGGGCAGTGAATGAAAGAATGTGTCTGATACAGTGTAGGAAGGATTGTAACATGCATTTTCATGCATTGATATGTCTCCATGATTGTTTGTAATAATTCATGGGAATGCATTGTCGCAGCTTTGTATTTTGCCTTCACCACATTTGTTGGTGCGATTGTAATGGGATTTGATAATGTATGACAGCATTTAAATCAATACATGCTTTGTGTTGGGTCATTTCTCTATTGTAAATGGGTTATTATAGTTTGGCTTTGGATAAATAAGTATGTCTAGTGCATGAAGTGTAATATGAGAAATATATGTGAATATATTTTAAGTTTTTTGTTGATGCTAGTTCAGCCCATTTCTTTCCTCTTTATTGTTTATGACTCAGTTGTCCAATGGAATAGGCACCTGTCCATATTGTGGATGGATCAATCATCATTTTAATCAAACTCTCATCCTATTAGCTATAGGAGTAGGAGTAGGTTTAGTATAGGGTTCTACATGTTCATGATTCGTTGTAATAACCAGGGATATATATGAAGCAATGCAAAACTATTTTAAACATTTGTGAATCATGAACATGTATGCATGCACTATGTATCTTGTGTATGAGAAGTTAAGTGGATTCATTTCAAGGAGTATAGTATTGCCATTTTTGGATGCAAATTCATAGTACAAAAATTAGCTTAATACAGAGCTCTGTGCAGCTAGTATGTCTTGACCTAGTGATAGCTTTGGGGGTCAAGTGTACATTGGGTATGGTTGTGTATGTTTATTTGTGTTTTATTCCATGCCTCTAGGAATATCCCTCCTAGGTCTAGCTGAGCCTGAAGTGCAGAGGAGAATAGCCACTCCTGTAGGTTGGCCAAAATCACCCAGAACTTGTTGATAAACCTCTTTTAGTCACCTTGATGACACCCCTGGCCTTGGTGATTGTGAAATGTTTTAGGGTTTTGGGTTTTATCTATTTTGGGTCCCAACAGGGGGGTACAATGAAATGCTTGCCAAAAGGATGCAATGGTTGGAGGGAGTGGGGATCAAGGGTTGGCGATACTAAGTGCACGAGGAAGTGAAATTCCATGGCTCCATAAATAGCAAGGGAGCAAGAGGCTGAGGATCAAGGTTTTGGGATGTTTGATACCGACGGGGAAGCAAGCAATGGAAGGAATGACAGTATGAGAAAGTCCAAAATCCTACCCAAGGTTGGAAAGCAACTTAGACAACATCATACTTAAAATAAGGGACATTACAAGGCACTTCCTAGATTTTTTTGAGAAAAGTTTCTAAATGAAAGTTGTTTCCCTTGGTCTATTTTGTGTTCTTGTCATCTCACTTTGAAGAAATACATTGTATTTTCCAATTTATTTGCATCTTCATGTTGGAATGTGTGCCCTTGTGTGAAATTGATTGGTTGATGGTTCGATTAGCTGAGATCTCTTATCTCCCAATAGACCCATCTCTTATGTAGGTATTCCTAGGTGCTTGAATGTTGACTTATGTCGTCTTGGGATGTGTTATGTAGTGAGTGTCTCTCTTACACTATTCCTCATGTTCATGAGAGAATGGGATTGTGGAATAATGTTCGATCTTCATTATGGAGGAAGTGCCATCCTCTCGTATGGTAATTTTGGTGACTTGTCACATGATTTGTGAAGTCTTATGCTAATGCAACCATGCTTGGTGCACTGGTGATACTGCATGTCCTTATGAATGTCACGACACCTTGTGCATGTGAGAGTGTGCAATACATCATGTGAATGTCATACTTGCAACACAAAAAAAGTGTTCATCTTATTTTCACTTGTTAATGTCTCAAGTGCAAGCTTGGGGCATTACACCTCCTTTTATAGTGCATCTTTATGTATAAGTTCTTGGTCAGCTTGAATGTAAATTATGATTCCAAAATCAATGCAAACCTAACAGACCACTCTTAGGACCAATAAGGTTCCTTAAATAATTAAACCTTGGTGTAAGTCCCTAAAACTTGCCACATGACATGTAGGTCTCTCTACGTGGAGTTGGCACACCACACTGTCAAATGGTCAAGGAATAAGAAATATGGTACCATACCAAAAGATTCCTTCTATTGGCTTGATTACTTGATTGGTGATTAATTAGAAACTACAAAGGAACTGGAGTGAAAACAACAACAATTGAAAGGAAATATTTTTGTTTGATGTAAGATGGCTCATTGGCCTGGGATGCTACTACATCATGGAAACTATTGACTTGTTTAAGTTCTCCAGACTCAAATAGTTTTAGGGGGTGTATTTAGAAGTGTTAAAAGCCTTAAGTCCTTGTACATAGATCCTTAAAGGCATTAAAGGAAGCTTTACAATGCAAAAAGTGGGAAAAAATGTGTTATTTGGTTATAACATTTGATACATTATAGTCCTAGACTTTGAAACGGTCTCTTAAAAACCTTAAACCTTCTAAAAACCATGTACATGCTTTGGAGGGAGTCTCATTTTGAAAATAAGGTTGAAGATTTTGAATAGGTCTTGTTTTAGTGTTTAGTTTTGGTCATTGTTTAGGGTTTTTTGTTGATTACAGGCTAATCTAGTTCATGGGAAAACTTACCTGGAGGCCAAATATCATGAAACTCCATGCAAGCGGGACCAAGAGGGTGAAGTCCAAGCAATCCTTATTCTAGACCTATCTTTGAAATACAAATTGGATATTTCAGCACCTAGGTCTTGTATGCTCTAGACTATTGGAGATCCAAGGTAGGTTGTAGTGTAGATGTTTAAAGGTAGAATTTCTTAATTGTATACAAGCTCCCAAGAGATATGTAATCTTCAATAAAGAAGGCATGACAAAACCCTAGAGATGGTGCATGCAGGTGTAATAGACGTTACAAGACTCTTGCATGTGGCATGAAGATTTGTAGGGAGACTCCCTCAAGTAATACAATGATGTTATAGGTAATATCAGACAATGGGTTTTATGCTACATTAGATGAGAGATAATGCATTTATTCCTTCTTAAACATCACGCTCATTCTAAAATTGAACCATGCATATGCATATTAATAGCTTGCTAGATAGGGAACCAACCCTTCACCTAGAGATGTAGCTTTAATCAATAAGCTCCCATACCTTAAAGCCATTCCCATTGTGTCACAAAACTTGTTGAATTAGGTTCAACAAGGGTGCAGTTCGAGTGATAACAATTTTTGGCACACGGGCAGTGGGACCGGTTTGATGATCCTAACATCATCTGTTGAAGAGTTTTGGTGTATTCTATAGTGTATCTTGCCATTCAAGGCAATTTATTAAACACCATGGTGACTCTAAGATTAAGTCTACTAGTTTAAGCAGTCCAAGTGCTTAAATATTATCAAGGATCAAGATTTAGGTGATATTCTTGATCTTTTCCTTCGTTTAAAGCCTTCCAATCAACTGGTGACTCTGTTGGTATGTACTTAATTTTCAAGAAACAGACTTGATTGTTCTTGTTTTTAAAGAATATTTTAATGAATTTCTAGCTTATTTGAATGCTCTAGCATGTCAAACTATCATGGAAAATATGTCCTTTCCCCTTCTTTTGGTCAAAATGTAGTTTATGTGCCTTCCTATCATCCATATCAAACTAAAAATATTGTTGGTTTCATCCCAAACAACCATGTCACAGCAAGATATCAGCATCCTCATCATATTTACCTCCCTCCCACCCCTTCTTAGCCTTCTTGGCAACCTACCCATGCTAATAATCAACCTCGAGAAGACTATTTTTCTCCCAATAAGCATGTTTACTCTCCTAGTTAGCCTCAAGGTATTGACAATATGGAAGTTGGTAGTCTCAAAGATATGATGTTAAACTTACAAAAATAGTTAGATGTTGTTACAAGAGAGTGGGAGTATAATTTACAATAGGAAGAGCTTGCTTGTCAAGCTTATCTACGCTGGCAAGAGATAGAGGCACAAGAAAGGTATAAAGAGGAACAAATGAGGCAAGTGCTTGCCCAAACACAAAGGCAAGAAACCCAATCAACCTTGATGAGGTAAAAGCAACCTCATCCTAATTTGACCCAATTACCCCCTTTTTAATCATAGGTTGACCCAAATTATACCAATTTATTAAAATATTATGATAAATGTTGTTTATTTATGAAGGAATAGTGTATAAGGCTTTATTTTTAATTTGATTTAATTTTGACCACTAACATTGGCAAAGTGTTGTGAAAAGATCTGTTATTTCATAAACAAGACTTGGGAACAATGGAGTGGAGAAAGCGATCATTTAATGAACACTAAAGTAAGCAGCGTTGGACGTTGGAAGTGTTGGAAATGAAGGAGACCAATAGTTAAAGACTTCAATTTCTTTATGCTTCTCCATCCATATAGCATCCTCTTTATTTTCTGTTATTTCAAGATATCAGATACATTTAAGCTCCACTCGGAGCCTCTTTTATTTCACTACAAGTCAGGCTCTTTTAAGGCAGTTTGTTATGTTTTTTTGTTAGAAGACTTTTTCAAGCAGCAATGATAAGTTGCCCTAGATTTTTGGATATTCAATAGATATAAGAAAACCTTATGTTTTTATGACATATACAATGATAATAGAATGCTCTAAGTTGCTCTGAAAGTCAAATAAGTTTTTTTGTATACATGATTATGAAAGATGGGAATGGATTCGTGTTGTTACTGTTTGATATGATTTGAGTTAGTTCAAATATTTTGGAGAGTGGGCCACTTGAATGAATAGGAGATAGATAAGTATTTGTTTTGGTGTTATGTGTGAAGATGAGAAAAAATTCAAGGGAGATTAGACAAACAAAATGCATGAAACCACTATGTTTATACCTTTGAAGATCTCCTCACTCCTTGATAAGGTGGAGGAGCTTGCACCCAAGTAGCTCCTTGCTTTACCCAAGTTGATGTAGTGTGAATGTGGATTGCTCTTGCTTTCAACACAATATGGATGAAGGGATTTGGCTAAGGATGATAATGATGGAGATAAGAGGATGTAGATGAGATGAAGATGGGAGATTATTTTGGTATTATGATGTTAAGATAAGAAGATTTTGGAAGGATTTTGGCATGGTTTTGATGCTATGAAGAAGTGATGTAAATGGCTTAGATGAGGGCTCTATTTATAGGCCATTTGAGGGGGATTCTAATCCAACAATCGAGATTCAAAGTAGAGATCAATGGTTGAGATTGCTTGCAAGATGGAGAGCTTGCATTTGATAAAAAAGATTGGATGGATGAGAATAAATGTAAATTTTTAATTCACATGGGAAAGAGTTCCATTAATGGAGACTAGGAAAAGTTACATGGAGGAGATAAAATGTGAATTTTTAATTCACATGGGGAAGAGTTCCATTAATGGAGACTAGGACAAGTTACATTGGGAAGGGCTCATTTATGGGAGATTAGGACAAGTGAGAATAAAAAATTACCTTATGTGGAATAAAAGCTAATTTTTTATTTGTGGGGTGTGGGAATGAGTGTTAAGTGAGATTTCACCAAGCTAATCAAGAGGATTAGCTTAATTAATATGGATGGAAAAAATTAGTTAGTGATCTAATGGAAGATTAAAATTAATTAAATAATGATTTATTTAATTAATTTAGGTCTAGGGGTCATGTAGGCTAGGGTAGCTAATTAAATAATTGCTATTTAATCAACCAGGCTAGGTTTAGGTTATTAGTAGGGTAGATTAATCAAATAAGTATGATTTATCTAATTAATTAGGATTAGGAGATGGAGAAATTAACTAAATAAATAGGAGGGATAATTGGTAGTGTAGAGATACGGGAAATTGGCTTACAGAGCAAGTCAATTTTAGGTGTCTACAATGTGAATGTGTTAGTGTCGTTGTTCTATTACAAAATTATTTTATGTTCTTTTAAAAATATGGTAGTTAGTCTGTGTCAACCTGCAAGATTCATGTCGTGATTATTGTTGAAGTGAAATTTAAAACTCATTTATAGTTCAAATTCCATAAGTGTTGATTACGATATTTCCGAGTTATGAAGCTTCTTTTCATTGTTATGTGGTAGAGAAGTTTTGGAGTTCCTCCATGGTTTAAATTTTTGTAGTTTCATGAAAATTTTGAAGTGTAGTCTAGTTCTTGTTTTTCTCATGCTTTCATAGATAAGTTTCATCAGTTTTCTCTAGTATATGATGTTGATGCTGTTCAATTATATACTTGAAGTTTTTCTTAGCATAAAATTCCATGCTTTCTAGTTTAGATTTTTTTGCAAATCTCATTTAAGAAGGAAAATCAGAAAATTGCTACTAAAATGAGATACTTGAACCTCCTATTGTATATAGCCTTAGACACAACCTAGTCGATAAACTAATAAATTTCAAACTAAAGTACAAGGTCTAACGACACCCTGTCACTTTTTGGCACCATTGCCGGGGACCCCACATTGCGTCATTAGGAGAGCATTTAGGTAACTCTTATATAGTAGCCCAAAAAGATAGTCAACTCCATTTTCTACATAGTTAGGAAAAGTGGCCCACATGGAAGATTCGTAGAAAAAAACCCCAACTAGTTGTTCCAACCACTGACCCAAGGGAGATAGAAGCCTTAGTCAAAGAACTTTTTCAATATGAACTAGTTAGTGAGGACCAACCTGAGACTTCTTAAAATACCTCAAATACTCAACCATTACAACAAGAATCTAGGAAGGAATAGATTCTTTTAGATACAATGGTTGATAACAATAATGACCCTTTCAATAACCAGAATAGAAGGAGAGCAACCAACAACTAAGATGATAACCAAAATGGGAGGAGAGCAACTCAAACATTCACTTACCCCATTGCTTTTAACCCAGGTGAGGATGCACCAATGAAAAATATTTTACCTTCTATCCTACCAACCTTCATAGGATTGGCTTTCGAAGACCTGGACTAATTTCTCTTTGAATTTAAAGTCCTTTGTCAGACATACAATTACAAAACTGATAACCAAAAACTAAAATTGTTTCCTTCTACGCTACAAGATTCTACAATGAGATGGTTCATGGGTCTGGCTTCAGAATCCATCACCTCTTGGGATGATATGGAAACTATCTTCTTAGACAAATATCAAAATTATTGTAGGGTCAATGATAGAAAGGAAGAATTGTTTAGGATCAAACAAAAAGAAGATGAAAGCTTGGAATATTTTCTAGACAAATTCATATTTATAGTGAAACATTGTGGAGAGCAAACAATGAACCAAGAGATCCTTAGAATTATATTCCTTAAGGGCTTTGATGAGGACACTCGAAGGAGTTTAGACTTGATGGGAAAAGGAGATGTGGCTAAACTTGTGCTCTCAGAAATCTATGAATTATGCAAAAATGTTTCTTGAACTCGAGGGGGAATTAGATAGCCTGACGAGAGGGTCAAATGAAATTGGACAATTGAGAGAGGAAATCACAAACCTAGAAATTGACGTTCTTATTCAGTTAAACACCACCTTGGATGGAATACAAGCTAAAATGCATAATCCTGAAACTTTATCCATCTATTGTCCTAGATGTAGGAATAAACATCTATTGAGGGAGTGTCCACTGGACAAAAGTGACAGTTGTCATATTTGTGAAAAGAGCCATCCCACTGACCAATGTGAAATACTCAATGTGATTAAAAATTCCAAAAAGAAGACTCCTTAAGTAGAGGAGGAAATCAACTACATGCGACAAAGACCATGAGGGAAATTCTCCTATGGCCAAAATTCAAATTCATCTTGGTGACCTCAAAATAATTGGAATAATAATCAGTGGGTGACACCTTGGTCACAAGCACCACCTAACTGGGAACCTTATCCATGGGGACACCTAGAATGGATAAATCAACCTTGGATGAATCCTCAATGGATGAATCAATCACAACAATAGTGGTATCCTCAGAACCCTACACCATAATGGAATCAACCCATTAATCAATTCTATCACAGACCACAATAAATGCCAAATCCACAACAAAACCTCTTACCAGCCCCTTAAAACAATCAACAAGCTGAGCAAGTAAATCAACCCCACCTGTCAGCATAGCTAATTGCTAATCCAAAAAAAAACTACCAAGATACATCGATTTACTCCGCAAAGCAAGAAAACATGGCTAGGGTTAACTCTATCTATTGTGGTAACTTACAATTAAGGTCAAGAAAAACACTTCAACAAGATACAATCATTAAAATTATAGATGGTCAAAAGGAGACATCTTTTGAAGAAATGGAAAAGATCACATTGCCTATGAAGGAAATTCTTGAGAATAACCAAAACACATCCACTGATATTCTAGAAATCTCTTATGAAACTCCAGCATCATCCTTTGAAAAACCCTCAAAAATTTTCCTCAACGAATCTCCGGAATGACCACCGGAGAAAACAAAAAAGCAACACTCACCACCCTTTTCGAAGGATGACTTCAACACGAAAGGTAAACCTCGAGCACCTTTTCTAGAGTGAATAAAGGAAGTCTTTTCAAAGATTCCTCCAGAAATAGTATTGCCAATTGAAACTACTCTAATCCAAGAGATTAAATAAATCAACATTGAGATACCTTTGCTGCAAGCAATCAGAGAAATTCCAGAATTAAACCAATTTGTTAAACAGTTATGCATGAAAACACTAGGAAGGAAAAATAAGCAAAGCAATATTCTACATATTAATGGTTATTTGGCTAATCTTCTATTCGAGGAAATTCTTCCACCAAAATATGGTGATCCCAGTAGTCTTGTGATAAATGTAGTAATTAATGAGGTAGAAATCGCTAATACACTAGTTGATTTAGGGGTCACAATTAACATCATGACTTTAGACATCACGGAGAAGCTTGGACTTACTAACTTGCACCCCACAACTACCATTTTATAAATGGCAGATCAATCTATAGTTATTCCCAAGGAGTTCTAGAGAATATTCCTATTAAAGTTGAAAACTGGGAGTATCTAGGTGATTTCCAGGTGATTCAATCACACTCCTAAAGATAACTATCCATTAATATTAGGGTGACCTTGGTTAGCCACAATCACAGCTAAAATAGACTGCAAAGCAGGAGGAATGACAATTTCAAATGGCATTAATAGCAAAACACTTATCACTATATCCCCCTGCTCAACCTTCTGCAAATAAAAATGGTAAAGTTTGGATAGATGAACCTAGTCATCTTTGTAAACAAGAAAATTTGGCTTCATTAGAAATGGTGGTTATCGAGCAACATGGTGAAGAGATAGAAAATGAACTGGAAAATGACACAAGATATAACACCATAAATTTAAGTGATGAAGATGTCGTTGAAACTGATGAAACCTTAGAAAGCCTGATCCAGACCGTTGCCATAGAATATGTTCACAATGAAAAGAAGAACTTCCTTACTGTATTTCATTTCCCATTGGCTAATATAATTCCAATAACATATCACTTTCTTAAAGACATAACCACATACCATATGATGCAGCCACATAGTTGTCCGCTCAATACTTTGATGAGTGAAACTTATATTGTTACTTCCAAACATCCAAGAACTAAAACAATAATTCTATTACCAGAAAAGACCCTTAATATTAATAGTTGGTTAACCGAAACAGATGAGCTTAAATTGTTCAATGTGCTGGTGAATAGATCCAAAGCTTTTGCTTGGAACTATATGGACATGTGAGGAATACACCCAAGTGTCTGCACTCACCACATCTACACTAAAGATGTTTACCTAGTTCGCCAACCACAACATAGACTCAATCCTGCACTCCAAGATATAGTAAAGATAGAAATAGAAAAACTCCTACAAGTAGGCTTTATTTGTCCTATCTCCAATAGCAAGTGGGTCTCACCTCTTGTGGTTGTTCCAAAGAAAGGTGGAAAGTGGAATTTATGTGTAGATTATAGAGAACTTAATAAAGCGACCTATAATAATTACTTTCCATTACCATTCATAGACCAAGCCTTGGATAACCTTGCGGGTAGGAAATATTTCTCATTTTTGGATGGGTTCAGTGGATATAATCAAATACAAGTAGCAGGACAAGACTACTTTCACCTATCCTTGGGAAACGTTTGCATACCGAGTCCTTCCCTTTGGACTATGTAATGCTCTTGCAACCTTTTAGAGAGCTATGTTAGCAATCTTCGCTGAACTTGTAAATGAGTGTGTGGAAGTGTACATGGATGATTTTACAATGTATGGGTCTACCTATGACAAAGCACTCAAAAAATTGGACAAGGCTTTGCAACGATGTGTAGAACATCAACTATCCCTAAGTCATGAAAAATGTTTAATAATGGTAGAGCAAGGGATAGGACTGGGACATCACATCTTAGCAGAAGGAATAAAAGTGGATCCTAAAAAAATTGAGGTGATACAAAAACTAGAATCTCTAAAAAATCAAACTAATGTCCCGAGCTTTTTAGGACATGCCAGATACTACCAAAGATTCATAGAAAACTTTAGTAAAATCGCAACCCTAATGTTCTCTCTTCTACAAAAAGATGTAGAGTCCTCTTGGACTACAAAATTTCAAAAATCATTTGAAATCATTAAAGAAAAACTTACTACCGCTCTTGTATTGGGTGGACCTAATTGGGACCTACCATTCTATATCTACGTAGATGCCTCAAATGATGTAATTGGAGCAGTCCTAGGACAAGAAGATGAAATTGGAGGAAAATATGCCATATATTTCATAAGTAAGAATGTGACCCCCACTGAGAGAAACTACACCACTATTGAAAGGAATTTTTAGTTGTGGTCCATGCCATCAATAAATTTTGACACCACGTCATAGGTTACAAAGTAATTATTTACACAAATCATTCAACAATTAAATACCTCATGAATAAACCTGTGGTGAGTGAAAGGATAATTAGATGGTTATTGTTTCTCCATGAATTCAATGTAACTATCATTGACAAACCTGGAAAGTTTAACATAGTAGTAGATTTTCTATCCAGGATACAACAAGAAAATGGAGATTGTGAACTTGTTCAAGACGAGTTTCTAGATGAAAACTTGTTTTCCATCTCCATTAAAACACCTTGGTTCACAGATATAGCTAATTATTTAACTACATCAGAATTTCCACCAAATTTCACATCCAAGCAAAGGAAACATCTAATTAGAGAAAGTGCTTAATTTAAATGGATAAACAGGTTATTATTCAAAACTGGACCTGATCTAATATTGCGTCGATGTGTAAGACCAACTGAGACCTACAACATATTGAGAGCATGCCATGATGACCCTTCAGGTTGACATTATTTGGTAAAGTGAACTTCTCATAAGATCCTGGGTGCTAGATATTATTGGCCCTCCATGCATAAAGATGTCAAAAATTATGTTCAACACTATGATGAATGCCAAAGAGTGGGGAGACCAACCGCATCAAGTGAACTGCCCCTCCAACCATAAATAGTTCTAGAATTATTTGAAAAATGGAGACTGGACTTCATCGGACCCATAGATCCACCCTCGCAAGGTAAAGAATACATCCTTGTTTGTACTGATTACTTGACTAAATGGGCAGAAGTTTAAGTGCTCAAGGTTGCTAGAGAGGAACAGGTTACATATTTCCTCTATAGCAAAATATTCCTTAAATTTGGAGCCCCTAGATCCACTGTCACATATCAAGGACCATAATTTATGTCTAAGGTCCTTTTAACATTCACTGATCATTTTCAGGTAAGTCACAAGAAATCATCTCCTTATCACCCTCAAGAAAATGGTCAAGTGGAAGTAATGAATAGGAAGCTCAAAAATATCCTAACAAAAATAGTTTCATTAGGAAGAAAGGACTGGGCTAGAAAACTACATGAAGTAGTCTGAGTTTATAACACTACATGGAAATTGACGATCGATTTTACATCCTATGAGTTGGTTTTGGGGAAGAAACCCATTCTTTCAATTGAATTTGAACTTCAAACTCTAAGAACAATGGAGGTTGGTTTAGACATCAACCAAGCCTAGATAGAATGAGTCCTGCAACTTAGTGAGCTTGATGAACTCTATTTAGAAGCCATTCACCAAACTAAACTAATGCAACAACAAAGGAAAACATGGCACAACAGATATATAAAATAGAAAATATTTAACAGTGGTGATTGGGCATTACTATTCGACTCTATATACAAGGATCAAAAAGGAAAAATCTAAACTCGCTAGTTAGGACCTTATGAAATCTTTGAAGTATTCTAGAGTAGAGCAGTGTAAATTAAACCCATTAATGGAGAAACACGAACACTCTTGGTAAATGATAAGAGATTATGCCTATATCAAAAACTGGTGAATAGAGAGGAATTTACAAAAATCGTAGAAACACAAGATGAAATCCAATGTGTCCAACAAGATGTTCCTGCCACAGCAGGACTAGATTAAAAAAGTTTATCTAGATAATAAATTAATTTTTTTTAAAAATGAATGTTTTATTCACCGTGTAATTTCTCTGAAGTATATGTCTAACATGTATTTTGGATTCTTTTGTTATACATGAGTATCCCTCAAAGTTCTAGCTTCAAATGGAAGTTTCTCTAGAAACAACCTTTCAACGATACTCCATAACTTTGTTGTTGTTAGTTCCGAAAGTATTCTTTCAACGATGCTCCAGAACATTATTGTTGTTTATTTCAGATGCATCCTTCCATGATGCTCCAGAACTTTGTTGTTGTTTGTTTCGAACGCATCCTTTCAATGATGCTTCAGAACTTTATTATTGTTCATTTTGGATGCATCCTTTCAACGATGCTCTGGAACTTTGTTGGTGTTTGTTCCAGAAGCATCCTTCCAATGATGCTCTAGAACTTTGTTGATGTTCATTCCATAAGCATCCTTTCAACGATGCTCTGGAACTATGTTGTTCATTTCGGACGCATCCTTTCAATGATGTTCAAAAACTTTATTGATATTCATTCCGGACGCATCCTTTCAACGATGCTCCAAAACTTTGTTGTTGTTCATTTTGGGAGCATCATTCCAATGATGCTCTGAAACTTTTTTGTTGTTCTTTCCAAACACATCCTTTCAATGATGCTTAAGAACTTTATTGTTGTTCGTTCCAGATGCATCCTTTCAACGATGCTCCAAAAATTTGTTGTTGTTCGTTCTGGCAATGATGCTCCAAAACTTTGTTGTTGTTTGTTTTGAACGCATCCTTTAAATGATGCTCCATAAATTTGTTCCTGTTCATTTCAGATACATCCTTTCAACGATGCTTCAGAACTTTGTTATTGTTCATTCTGGAAGCATCCTTCCAACAATGCTCCAAAACTTTACTGTTGTTCATTCCAGATGCATCCTTTCAATGATGCTCTGAAACTTTGTTGTTGTTCATTTCAGATGTATCCTTTCAATGATGCTCGAGAACTTTGTTGTTGTTTGTATCAGACACATCATTTCAACGATGTTCCAAAACTTTGTTGTTGTTCATTCTGGACTCATCCTTTCAATGATGCTCTAGAACTTTGTTGTTGTTCGTTCTGGAAGCATCTTTCCAACGATGCTCCAAAAATTTATTATTGTTCATCCAAATGCATCCTTTCAATGATGCTCTAGAACTTTGTTGTTGTTCATTCTAGACACATCCTTTCAATGATGCTTCAAAACTTTGTTGTTGTTCATTAGAGACACATCATTTCAATGATGCTCCGAAACTTTGTTATCACCTTTCAGAAGATTTCTTTGTCAAAAAAATTTCTGAGCTCTGAAACTTTCCTTACAAATGTTTACTTGTGTCACTCTAGAACTCGTGTCATATATCTTGTTCATAACACATCTTGCCATCAAACATTTCCCTACCCTGGGGTTCATTAAAATGAACTCCTTAGAAATATCACCCATGACCATAATAAAAAGAAATGATTTCTTGAAAAGATGGTAGTGACACCACCTTTTGAAAGAAAAAGCATCATGTTAATCCCATTTGCATGCATCACCACCACTAGTAATAAATTTGCCCATGTCATGATTGAAACGACCCATTCGTAGCTCTACATTAATCACTCTCAAAAGTAGAAGCATTACATATTCATCAACAAAATGAGTTGAATTGATGTCAAGTTAATGAATATAAGGTAAATACATTCTTTTATTCTTAATTAGGTAATAATTATTATTAAGATGTAATAAATTGACATAATATTTCTCTCTTCCCAAAAATGGAAACCTATGGTGACTTCACTTCAATTTGAGGAAATGGCAGCACCATGACTTAACATGCATAAAGAGTAATGATGGAAGAGGGTACAAAATAGTGAATTAATGGTGTATCAAGGGATGTTTTGTTGCTTAAAATTACCCAAGTGCATTGCATTGTTCACCATGCACAACAATTACAACTGAATGCAAGCTAAGTATCTCATTCCATCAACAAGTAGTATGAGCTAAGTTAAGTAATTTCATCTATGATCATAATGGGGGCTAAAAGAAAATTAGAACCATCTTGAACAGACAAGCTGTAGGCAATACAAAATATTACTAAAATCTTCCAAGCAGCAGTTTGGCTAGAATTCTTCAAAAAGTTTGATGGTTATCATCTGGAATTGGTGACGGAGTTCGTAGAAAACTTCAGGCAGGATTACTTAACTGTTTGAGGAAAGAAAATTAAGGTAAGCATTTGAATCCTCTCTAAAAAATTTGGTATTCCGAATAAAGGATTAAACTTAGCTAAAGAAATGAATATCTCCTATAATAAAATGATTGAACTTTTTACTTGGGAAGGGGAACTTCAACCACATTTGGTAACAGGGCCAAGGGGTATAAAAAAGGGGATTAATAGGAAAATAATTATTGAACCTTAGAAAATTGTTGTTGTCTAGATCATCATATACCTTACTTGTGAGGGCTAGTGTGCCACAGTTGTGGGACTGCCTTTCCATCTACTGACCCACCTATGTCATGGCACAGTAAACCCTAAGCTGAGAATTAATATTCCTACATTTTTATTCAATTCCTTGGACAATATGATTGAAAAAGTATAAGATTAGGTTTGGACCATTGAAGCACCATGGTTTAATTACCATGATTTGCAAACATCAGATTTTGAAGAGGAGAAAAATAGATAGAAAATGGTAAAAATTCCTACAAAAATTTGAAACCCTAGCACCTATGCAACACTTTGAATTAGAAGAGTCATCTAGGGTAGCCACAGAGGCTCCAAAGGAAAATACTCTAGAACTTCAATAATCCCAAGAAGTTCTGTAGCGCCAGAAATCCCCAAACCCTACGAAAAACCCCAATTCTCCTAGGGCATCTGAAGTTCCAGAGCCTCTCGAAAAGACTCTAGAAAATGAGGAAATGTTGAAATTATTGACTCCGAGGAAGAACAAGAAACTAGTCCAACAATGGCTAGGAAAAAATGCTCCAAACAGAAACTGCAAAAACCTCCTCCTTTAAGGAGAAGTAAGCATTTGGCTACTGATGTGGATTCTCCCACTTTGTTTAGACATATGCCTATCTCAAAACAAAAAGGGCAAGCTAGGTAATTTGCTGCCAATAAAACCCCTAAGGAAGATGTCATTGAAGAAACTATAGTACCTAGCCTGCTTGTACGAGAGGAAGAAGAAACAAGAGAAAAAATTGAAAGTGATACACCAGCAACAGAGGCAGAGACCTTAATTATTTTGGAAGTTCCTATAACAAATGAGCAGCAATTTCCAACTAACAATATGTGTGAAGAAGCACAAAATGGTCAAAATACAAAAATTCTTGAAATAGAGACACCATTTTTGCAAACATTAGATACAAAAATTGTAGAAGATAATCAGTTAGAATATGAACTAAATAAATTGGAGGAAATTGTACAATTATAGAGTAGGCTACAACAAAATTATGAACTGATTTTGATGCATAAGCAAAATATTGATCGAAATAAGGAAGCTATTTCTATTCAGAGACAAGAGATACAACAAATAAATAATTCCTGGGTTAAAATTTGAAAATTGATTTACAAGAAAAGGATACAATAATTGTAAACTTACAAGTTCAACTTGATGAAACAATGAAGTAGACAGAGGTAGAAATTATAAGTTTGCAACTACAAACTATGGAAAAATTGCAAACTTAATTGAAACAGTTTGAGGAAAGGGATCAAGGAAATTTGTCATTACAAAGAGCCTTGTCTGATAAAGACAAGCAAATCAGAAGACTAATAGATCTTTAAGGAAAACTAGGAGAAGCATAAAAAGGAATTAAATGTTGGTATCAGTCAAACAGTAGAAATGGAGGAGGAGTTGTAGGAATTGAGGTTGAGCCAACAGTTGAGAATAAAGGGATCTAAACCAAACCTACACAGATGGAATGGTTCCAAGTCCACATTCCTCCTTTACTAAGGATGTGGATGGAACAATGCTATTTCTTGAGACAGGCTAGGGTAGAAAACACTAGATTAAAGAAGGAATTAATTTTCTAAAGGAATCTTTTGATATATTGTATGCAGCAAAGAAAGAAGCCTGTAAGATCGGTGAATTTTTGTCGGCTTGCAAAAAACCTTCTAGGATGTGTTCTATGTTTCTGAATGAACAAGTATTGAGATGGAAAATTTTAAGGATTTCTTGCAATCTCCCGCATGATCCTAATGATAAAGAATTTTTAGAAGTTTTCAAGTCATCACCCCCTGCACAACAAAATATGCTCTATGAATTCTTTATTCATAATTTACTACTAGAAAAACACAAACTTTTTCATTAACCTATTTGTGGGAGAAGTACAACTAAGATCTTTTCTATCTAACTTGTAGAATCAAATCAATTGGCATGATAGGACAAGGGAATACCTTCGGGTGGAAAAGACTATTGGTCTTCTAATGAGGCATCAACATCATAAACCATACGCATTTAAGACACAATTCAAAAGGATCAAAAAGTATGATGCCATGAAGAAGAAGTATAATGAAAGTCTCAGAATTTGTTTTGAAGATTTTCAAATAAATGGGCCAAAATTGTTAGATAGAGCATGGGCAGCATGTGACGAAAAGTATACTCCCCTTCCTATGTATTTGAAGAAAAGAGAAATGATCTCCCCCAAAAATTTGAAATGGTCTTGTTGGTTTTTTCCCAGACTGGATGCTTGTTCCCAGTATCCCTACAAGGTAGCCATCATTGATCAACAGGATTCCTGGGCCAGGGGCCAACAATGTAGGAGATAGACTCTATAAATATCTCCTCTTCTTCTTTAGGCTCTGCAGAACCAAGGGGGGTATTCCCTATTCAACACCCATGAGAATATGTTTGTGGGTTAGCTTGGGATGTTGATACAAAGTAGATAAATCCTCCTATATGAAGACCACAACTGTGGGATAAGTGCAAAGGGGCTAGCTTTGGGCTTATGTTCAGTTGTGAATCAGAGGATCTTGGTCCTAAACTACTTCTATAGTCCTAATGGTTGCTTTGGAAGTTTGAGTTTGATTTTATGTTTGGATGCAAACCTGGACCTGGTGTATAACCTCAACAAAGAGCTAGATTGGTGCCTATCTAGGGCTTGGAGTCAGTAGACATACACATGTAAATGTTCAGCATAAACATACCAAGACTGGATTTTAAGGGGATTTGTGTGATATCTGCCTTACAGATACTTCCCAAAACAGAGTATTAAGTTATCTCTACTTATGATATCCTTACTGCAATATATTCTTCTCAACACTTAACCTGAAAACACTTTAATCTATCCCTTGAGAAGAAGTTAAGAGATCAAGCATTCGATATAGTAAACCTATATCCTAGAACCCAAGACACCCCTTAGATATCCAGATTCAAAAGAAAAGTATATTCAATACAAGAGACAGATAACAAAACACATGCAGTATAGCATTATTCATCTAAAACAGCATGAAACCAATAAACCTATGCACAATACATAAAACATGAGACTCATAAACTCACAAGATCTCCTGCACAGAGCAACCAAAACCAATTGTATCTTATTACAATGCCAGATGTGTCCAGTTTTCAACAACCTTGAATTGAGTAGCATCATCTGCTTATAAAGCAGGATGATGTACTCCCTCATTAATCACATGGTAGTCCCCAAGACATCACCAGGTGCAGTGCATCGCCAGGGGGCGCCAGAAACATTCAATGCAGCCGCACAGATAGGAGGGAAGGGGCAAGTGAGATCTTGACCTGCATCGCCTTGTCATGATTTTCTATCTAAATCAAGTAGTTGGCGTGTCCTTCTGACCCATACCTCTGTGCAATTTCGCCATTAATGGCATATCAGCTCATAGCCTCGGGATGCAGCAGTTTTACGTGCCTTGCAAACCTCCTCCTGCCAAAATGCACATTCATGCATCAAGAAAAACCTTTCTTTCAAACATCGCCATCGATCACCTTGCTTCCCGCCGAGATTTGCGACGTAGATCATGCTGCAAAGTCGGCAAGCAAAGATATCTGTGCCTCGTAGGTACATCATGTTGACTTTCCTTTTAAATATCATGAGGATGCATTATCCCACATTCACCCTGCAGCACTCTTTTTAACACTTTATATGCTAGGCCGGTTACATATATAATGTTGGTGATTTTGCTCCCGACAGCACCTAACATAAACCTTCATCATCACCCGTCGGCCAGACCACTTATATCGGTGATCCTCATATCTGTCCTCCTGACATCATATATCACCTTGATGGAGTAATATCACCCCCATCATCCAAACCATTGTCAGGAAGACCCAACACATCGGAAGATCACCTCCCGACACACACTGATGACCAAAGTCATGCCGACAGCCTGCATATGCAAACATCCCCTGGATGTTCAAAAATCATCCTGACGTCAGTAAACATCCTGCTGAGCTCATCCAGATAATTCGCACCACCTGATAAAAGATATCACCCTGATAACAAACCTCATCGTCATATCCGCAAATGTCCTGATGATGTCATCATCACATTACAATGTTGGGTCAGATTGAAAACTTGAAGTATGATCCCGTCGAATCTGGATGACGTCAGCAGCATATCACCTGAAGGATATCACCCTGATAATTGAACATCCTGATGATGTCATCGTCACATTTAGAGCAAGGGTGATATTTAGAAGATGACCTGATATTTGGAATATCACCCGATATTGAGAATATCATCTTGCAGAGAAAAAGATGAAGGCAAAGGTCGAGCGGATATCACCCCCGTAGGAACATGACATCAACAGCATCCTGATGTTGAACAAACATAAGGTGACAAAATAACATCAGGGTGATCTTAACAAAGATCACCCGATATTCAAATATGATGACCCCGATGAAAAGTGGGTCATACTTAGAAATTTCATAGCGCCAACATCAGGATGATCTTGACTAAGATCACCCGATGTTAAAATATCACCCTGAGGCAAAGGTCGGGTTGGCAAATGCATGATGATAGTGATATCCCCCTTTCTTCAGAATATCCTGATGATGCTGCAAAACACTGATAGGGTCCAAGACTTAGAAACTTCATGAAATCCTAGGAAGGTGCCTGCAAGCTAACAACCTGGAACCTGATAAATGATGCAGGCACCAACAGGTCTTACAAAAGAGCAGAATCAACAGAGATATTACAACAATTAAAAACAAAATGGGTGGGTATGAGGTATAGGCCTCCTCTGCTTCTCCAATCCCCACCTCCAATCCTTGTAACAACGGATCAGTCATAATGGGAACTCCAAACTTGGAAGGTAAAACTAATATTGCATAAGGGTTTCATCAAATATCCTGAGCATCAAAACCCTAAATCAAATTTAATGTATGATACCAACTCATTGTTTGAAGAACTTAACAGAAAGAGGGAGACATAAAGGCAAAATAATCCAAAGGGGTAGCTACAACAAAGAGCAAGAGGACCTGCTCATCCTCAAGTGGGGGAGAAAGTGATGAGGTAAAAGCAACCTCATCCTAATATGACCCAATTACCCTCTTTTTACTTATAGGTTGACCCAAATTATGCCAATTTATTAAAATCTTGTGATAAATGTTGTTTATTTATGAAGGAATAGTGTATAATGCTTTATTCTTAATTTTATTCAATTTTGACCACTAATGTTGATGAAGTGTTGTGAAAAGATCTGTTATTTCATAAACAAGACTTGGGAACAATGGAGTGGAGAAAGCGGCCATTTAATGATGACTGAAGTAAGCAGCACTAGAAGTTAGAAGCGTCATAAATGAAGGAGACCAATAGTTGAAGACTTCAATTACCTTATGTTTCTCTATCCATATATTATTCCTCTTTTATTTTATGTTATTTCAAGACATCAGATACATTTAAGCTCCACTCAGAGCCTCTTTTATTTCATTGCAAGTCAGACTCTTTTAAGGCAGTTTGTTGTCTTTTTCTCTTAGAAGAATTTTTCAAGCGGCAATGATAAGTCACCCTAGATTTTTGGATATTCAATATATAAGAAAACCTCATGTTTTTATGACATGTACAATGATAATAGAATGCTCTAAGTTGCTATGAAAGTCAAATAAGTTTTTTGTATACATGATTATGCAAGATGGGAATGGATTCATGATGTTATTGTTTGATATGATTTGAGTTAGTTCAAATATTCCAGAGAGTTGACCACTCGAATGGATAGGAAATAGATAATTATTTGTTTTTTGTTATGTGATGTGTTATTGTCATTGTTCTGTTACAAAATTGGTTTCTGTTCTTTTAAAAATGTGGTAGTTAGTCTATGTCAACCTACAAGATTCATGTCATGATTATCGTTGAAGTGAAATTTAAAACTCATTTATAGTTCAAATTCCATAAGTTTTGATTAATATATTTCAGAGTTCTGAAGCTTCTTTTCACCATTATGTAGTAGAGAAGTTCCAGAGTACTTATGTGGTTTGAATTTACGTAATTTCATGAAAATTCTAAAGTGTAGTCTAGTTCTTGTTTTTCTCATGCTTTCATAGATTAGTTTCATCAGTTTTCTCTAGTATAGGATGTTGATGATTTTCAATTATTTACTCGAAGTTTTTCTTAGCATAAAATTTCATGCTTTCTAGTTTAGAATTTGTTTGTAAATCTCATTTAAGAAGGAAAATAAAAAAATTGCTACTAAAATGAGGTACTTGAACCTCCTATTGCAAGTAGCCTTAGAAACAAACCGATTGATTAATTGATATATTTCAAACTAAAGTACAAGGTCTAATGACACCCTATCAATCCTCTTTCATTCCTAGTTTCAGGCCAACTCCTCTTACAACTATGGATTAGCCTATAAAAGAAAAGGTTTCCAAGTTCAAAATTCCAAGTTTCAAGAAAGTTTCAAAACCTTTTGAATCTTCAAGTAAGTCTCCTTGTTTCAAGATTCCAAGTTTTAGGGGCCCACATCCTTTGCAAGAGATCTCTCAAAAACTTGTTCTTCTTCAAGCAACTCAACAACCTCTTCCAATCCCCATACCAAATCATCTTTATTGTCCTAGCACTATTTCACTCTTCAGGGATGGACCAATTGTTTGGCAAGCTAGTTGGTTGGATGAGCAAGAGGCGGAGTTACTTGAGGCAAAAGAAGGACCATCTGATATCTACGAACCTCCATATGCTATGAAAAAATTAAAAATCAAACCTTTTACAAGAAGACAAGTATGAGAATGAATTCCTAACTCATGAAGAAGAATAAGAGTTTGTTGTTATTTATCCAGTGTTTCTAGCTGACTATGAGCATCATGCATGTGTGGAGGATGTTGATTTATACTCAATATTGAATCCTCTAGACTTTGATTCATTTGAGGGTTTTTCTGGTGCTTTTGATGAGATAAATGAAAGCATAATGCAAAGATTGCATGGTGAGAATCTTCAGTTACAAAGATAAATTGTGCAAAATCCATTATGGAATCAAATGAAAAGAAGAATAATGATGATTCCTTGATGACTCTTGAAGCTAAAAGGTACTTGCAAGAAGAAGATGAATATAACCAACTAGAATAGCAGAACATTGAACAAATAGGCAATGATGAAAAGGAAGAGATAGTATTCTTGTTTGACCAACTCCCTTACTTTGTTAATGAAGAAGAATAGAGCATACCAATGCTCACATCAATAATAGATTCGAAGCAGTAAGAGGATGTTGGAGATGTTGGTGAGTTGCTGGTCCATGAAGACAAGTGTGAGAATGAAACCTTAACTCATGAAGAAGAGAAAAAAATAGTCTTCCAATTCCCAATCCAGCCTAAGGAAGAAACCATTGTTCAAGTGTTTTGGAAAGAACATGAGGACAATCCTATTTGGGAGAATGAAAAGATTGATGTGCATGAGGTTGCCTATCAAGTTGAACAAGATGTCAAATCAAAACCTTTACCCCATATATAAGATCTCTTTTGGGATGAGTTAGAAGAATTTTTCTTAAACTTGGATATCAATTCAACATCTCCTAAAGAAGGGACTCAAGAGCAACAAGAACATCAAGTAGAAGTGACCATGTTTCCAAAGCATTCCAATTAGCAAGATGGTAAAGTAGCAGAGCATAAGTATGAGGTCAACACTGATTGTTTGGAAACTACCTTTGTAAGAGGATGTCCTATCTGACATCTAGTCCAGATGGAGACCAACAAGAAGAAGTCACCATATGTCATGCTTGATCTAAAGCACAAGATTGAGCATCAATAAGGGCATAATCAACCTACCTATCCACTTCAACGCAATTGTATTTCCAATCAACTCAAGTGGGTAAGTGATTTTGTTTTCATTCTTGGAGAAGTATTTCAATAGTTTGTTGATTACCCACTCTTTCTCCATCTTTGTTTGGCTGGCTGCTCACAAGCATGAAAAGCATTCCTGGTTGATCGAGAATAGTAGTTATTTTGAATAAGGAATTAATGACTTTGTTTAGAGGGCCTTTTACTTGATTAGTTTTCGGTTAGTTTAGGTTTGTATAAGTGTTTATTTTGCTCCAAGTGTTGTTTCACAAGTTGCTTTTCCATTAGGGGGCTGCATTTAGTTGTCCTTAAGGTAGTGTTTAGTGTTTTTTTAAAAATTTTGTTTACTATTTGGGGCAACTGTAGTTGTTTGGCCATATCTAGGGTCTCCTTTTGTAAGATTGTTTTAGGCTCTTCTTGACGCTTATGCTCAATGGAGGCTTAAGGCTATTAGATTCTAAGTGTTTAACAGGCAAACACCCCTGAGAGGTCACCAAAATGTTGACTTATTTGAGTTCTTCAACTCAAATAGTTTTAGGGGGTGTCTTTAGAAGTGTTAAAAACCTGAAATCCTTGTCTATAGATCCTTAAAGGCCTTAAAGGAAGCTTTACAATGCAAAAATTGGAAAAAATGTTTTATTTGGTTATAACATTCGATACATTATAGCCCTAGACTTTGAAAAGATCTCTTAAAAACATTAAACCTTCCAAAAACCATGTACATGCTTTGGAGGGAGTCTCATTTTGAAAATAAGGTCGAAGGTTCTGAATAGTTATTGTTTTAAGGTTTAGTTTTGGTGATTGTTTAGGGTTTTTTGTTGATTGTAGGTTGATCTAGTTCGTGGGAAAACTTACCAGGAGGCCAAATACCATGAAACTCCATTGAAGAAACACCAAGAGGGTGAAGGTCCAATAAATCCTTATTCTAGACCTATCGTTGAAATACACATTGGGTATTTTAGCATCTAGGTCTTATATGCTCCAGACTCTTGAATCTGAGATCCAAGGCAGGTTGCAATGTAGATGTTTGAAGGCAGAGTTTCTTAATTGTATAAAGCTCCCAAGAGATATGTAATATCCAATAAAGAAGGCATGGTAGAACCCTAGAGATGGTATTGAATGGAATTTCATATTGATGTCTTATGATGATCAAGCGCATGCAGGTGTAACAAACGTTACAAGACTCTTGCATGTGGTATGGAGACTCCTTCGAGTAATACAATGATGTTGCAGGAAGCCTCAAAATTTGGGTTTTATGCTACATTATATGAGAGATAATGTATTTATTACTTCTTAAACCTTGTGCTCATTCCAAAATGGAACCATGTAGATGTAGATTGCTAGCTTGCTAGACCTTCTTTAAGGCTATGGGATGTTAAACAAGCTTCTAAATCGAGAAGACAGTGTGAAGGTCTTGTAAAATTTTCTTAAGATTTGTATTCATTTTAGAAACTCTTTATAACAAAAGATGAATGATGTTAAAACCTGAGAGCAGTGTTGAGATCCAAGGACAAAAATCTGCAGGGGCAGAGTTGAAGGCTTGAATGGTGAACCTGCCAAGTATTGAATCAAGACTCCTCCTTATAAAAGTATATAATGAATAATGTTAGTGTTAGACCTCTTTTAAAACTATGAAATCTTGAACAAGTTTTTCAAGGTGAGGAGATCATGGAAGTTGTAGGAGGTTGTGTTAGAACATTTGTTAAGACCCGTGAACTCATATAAGGTTAGTATATCTTTTGAAGGACTTTGTCAAACTCTAGAAGGGTCAGTACATCTTTGGGAGGGTTTATACAATTAGAATAAGCATTTATAAACTTTTATCATAACCACTGGGAGAGCTACCAAGCATTGCAACATGTTCAAGGTACAAGTCTTTGAAGTGATTCTAACCAAGAGGTTGATATGGGACAGTGGGTAGAGTGCATAGTGCATAGGTAAAAAGAGATTTGAAATTGACGAAGGAACCCAAGAGTATGATTTTAAATGTACAAGTCACTTGTTTCATGAATAGATAGAACATAGGCCAGTATAGGTTCAGGGTCATGTACATGCATTTTGATGTTTGTATATGTTTTCCAAGCCCTGTATCTACAACATAAGGTCTGCATATTCCTTAAAGGTTTTCTTAACATAGAAAAGCTTTGGCAAATTATTGTGGGCCTACATAATAGTGTAAAGAAACCCTGCATAAGCTCAAGAAACATGTGAAGCTCCATTCAAAACTTTTATGAGGCATGTGCCATTAGACAATCTATTTAAGCCTTGAGAAATGATTGTATAAACAATGTAAAGTCTATAAACGTATTGGGTAGGTTTGTCCAAGGGTTTGGAGGCCTGCAAAAATCAAGGAAACCTACTCAATTTTGTGAGATCTGTCAAGGGTTTTAAAGACTCCATGTGTCATTCAAAAGGGCCTATATAACCCTAAACCATTGCATGAATCCTATAAGACTCTGTTTCACCTAAGGATATCCTAGAGATTCTTTAACATAAGAAGAGACATATGGGATAGTAAATGAACACTAGACCTAATCCTCTGTGAAAGTAATAAGCTTTGCCAAGCCTACAAGATCATCAAGTCATCCTTAAGACTGTCAAACTTGTATGGAGAAATCAAGAAAAATAGAAGACTATATGCAAGTGTTGTGAGGGCAAGATGTGCTCCACATGTTTATTTAAAGGTAAAGAGGACTGTCTGCAAAGCCTTCATCATGGTTGTATTGACCAAAAGGGCATGTTGAAGGTTAGTGTGGCATTGTTCAAGTATTGTTAAGCCGTCAAAGAGCCTGCACATGGCATCAACACCAAGAACAATGAAGTTTGAGGATGTCAAAGGCATTGTGAAATCTATCAAAGCACATTCACACTATCTAGAGCCTTGCAAGGTTTGTAAATTCATTTTGGGAAGCATTCTAGGCTTGTTAAAAGGTTTTTGAGGCTTGCCCAAATGTCTAAATGTCTGTACATTCTTTTAGAACCTTGTCAAACAGTCTATAGGTCTACCATCAAGCTTCCAAGTCTTGATCATTATTACAAAGATTTGCATACCCTTATTTAGGACTCTTAAATAAAGTTTCGAAACACCTTTAAAGAGCATATAAGGTTTGTCAGGCCATCTAGGACCTTTACATAGCTATGAAAAGAGCAAAGAAGCATTAAAAAAGGTAGCAGTCCTATCAAATGTTTGGAGTGTCCTGTCAATAATGAAGGAGTCTATTCAAACCATTAAAAGCCTTTCAAGCTTTCAAGGACTGTCAAAACATTCAAAACATGCGCAATCATTTAGAAGGGTATAGAGAAGTTTGTATGAAACCTTGAGGTTTGTACAAGAGTCTTGAAGACCCTACTTAGTCACATGTAGGTCTAAAACCATGTGAAGCCTTAGAATAGTATGTCAAAGGATCTTGAAGTCTACTATAGTTTGAGAATTGTTATCAACAGAAATAATAAAGTTTGTTAAGCCTTGAAAACCATTTTGAGGATATGCTAGATATGCTTGACTATGTACAAACTCAGAGACACCCTATCACACCTTTGAGAAAGAGATGGGATCAAGAAAATGTGTTTTAAATATCAAAAGGATGTCAAATAGCTAAAGAGCAGCAAGGTTGAAATACACATTGTGTATTTCAACCTTGGAGATCAATAGGTTGAAAAGAACCTATTCATCCTCTCAAGTGTATCGTTGACCATTTTAAGGCCTATTCATTGATTTTAAGACATATCAAGGTACCCATAGGAGTGTTCAATGTGGATAAAGTAAGAAAGAGATGGGATAGGCTTGATTTAAAATCCATAAAGTGATCATTCGATGTGCATCTTGAAGCTTTAATGGAGGAAGACTCATATTCTATGCCCTTGATGAGTCAAGCCAGTTCCAAAATCATAGGAGATGTGCCTTATTTTCATCCAAGATTAGTTTGGAAAGCATTAGTGACGGTTGTTGAGATTTTTTAGAAAGGTGGGCAGTCATAAAAGTTTAGTTCCATGCAAACAAACTTGGAATCTTCAAAGTAGAACAAGGACAAATCATCATGAACTATTTTCCACATCCTCAAGAGGGAGTTTTCATCGAGAAAAATAAGAGAGATGTCTTATAGGCACCTAAAAGGTTTGACTAGTCTATTCAAAGGGCAGTTGTCGTTTATTTTCTAAAAACAAGACCCTATATTCCATGAAATGTGTTGTATTTGCATATGATATGCCATGTAACTGTTATCACTAAGATTGGACCCTTTTGTTGAACCTGGTTCAACAAACCCTGTGATACCATGGGAATAGCCTCTAGGTGTGGGACCTTGCAAACTGAAGCTAGAACTCCTGATAAAGGGTTGGTTCCCTGTCTAAACTAAGAATTGAAAATTGAAACTAATCTTAATCCTACTCTAGGTTCATCAGTGGAAAAGGGAAGAAAGATAACTGAAATGGTAAATGAGGTGATACATCAGATATTAAGTGATTTGCACTTGCATATGTGTACACAATACAATCAATGAACCTTTACACCATACACAACTTAGGTTTTAACATTATTTTTTGCATACAAATTTCATAGAAAGGGCTAAAAGTCTTGTGACAACATTTAGAAGGAAAGTTAAATTGCCTCTAGGAAGTCAAATAATATGTTTTCACAACTAAAACTTGCACAACTTAACAAGACACAAACTATGACCTACATAAATGAATATACTACTGCATAAAGACAAAGGAATGAGACAATAAGTTAAGGATAAACCATTTTATCAAGAGATAGAACCAACCATTTCATAACATTACACAATATATCAGCTTTGAGAAATTAGAAAAATGGATTTTATTTATTACAAAGGTACTTTAGCTAAGTACAAATATGAGAATGATCTATTTCTTCCTGAATCAAGTATTACAATGCTTGTTCTGAAAAAATATGAGTTACAATGCTTGACTACTTTTAAGAATGATTGCCTTCTTTTCCTAGGCATCCACTTTTCCTATTCTAATTACATGAGATAATATAGGACATATTTTTTGGAGAAGTAAATGCCATCTGCTTGCCTTAACCTACCTTTTTGAAATCCACTTGGGTGCTTGGAGACTCCTTTCCTAGTTTTCCTCCTTGAAAGATTCCATTACGCTTTGAAAAAGGGAGAGTTCTTATTCTACTTCGACTCCCCCATTGAAAATATTCCTGAATTTGCTCATAGATGTTTGCAGGGAGTTGAAATTGCTACCTATATGCCCTCAACTGCTCCACCTCATTCCAACCTCCATAACCTCTTTCTAACCCATCTGCAAGGTAATAGGACATGTGATTCAGGAGTTTGAATCACCTAGGACTCCTTAGAGGGCATAGAATGAATACTTAGTGATTTTAGGACTCCAAAATGTCATTTGAAACTGCCCATTCAAAGTCATTTGCTCTGACATTCTGCCTTCTTGAAACTGAGAAAGTAGTTACAAATGTCAGTCATGCTTTGGAGTGGTGGTCTGATCCTTTGGGGAAGTCCATTGTTCTTTTGAAGTGACGAGGAAACTTCCTTATCCCTACCAATCTCAAGAAACTGAAAAATATAGTGTGTATTTTAGCAGGTTGAAAACTGAGCCATTTGAAGGTGCTCTTCCTTCCTGGTGATGATGGTGGCCTCATGGTGTTGACTATGATATTATGAGTGGTCTTCGAGTTTATGTAGACTCCATTCTCCTTTACCAAACCTCGTGACTCTATTTGACATACCTTATAATTTGTATGTGTTGCTTCTTATTTGCACTACCCTTTTTAGGATCCTGCAAGGCCTTGGTAGACATGTAAATGTATCCTTAAGGCACTATTCCTTTTGGTATATTTTGATAGTTCTCTTAGGGCTTGGTAGGGCTCCAACTACATGTGTAGCGTCTTTTAAATATCCCATATCCCTCTCAAACTTTGCAGGGGGTGATGACTTTTTTTAGACCTTAAACAATGACTTAAGGCAGCACCTCCGCTGACCTTGTATACACCTTAAAATAGTTGTCTAGAACTTTGTCCTTGAATGTCTTGTGAGACCTTAAAAGAGTTTAAAGCATATTATATCATCTTACACTTATAGGTCTTCGTTTGGCCCTTAGAAAGGTATGAGAAGACCCTTCTAAGGTTTTTCAAAACTCCTTTGATGACTGTAGTAGACCTCTTTTCACTATTTTAGACCTTCTTGCTTGCAAGCTTGTGGCATTTGATAAGTTCCTGAACACTTGAATAATCTCTTCTTGGTAACTATGGCACAAGTTCTTAAGGTCTTGAATAGGGTTTGTTGTTCATTATTTGATTGACAAAGCTTCAACTCTATTCTTAACTAGTTTTTAACACCTTCATAGATAATTTATTGGACTTCTAGACTCTTGATAGAGTTTTTTGTCCTCCTTAAATATTTGTGCAGACCTTCCAATACACCTAAAATGTCTTACCCTCTTTTTCCATGTGTAGGTTTAACTCATTGAAGAGGGGTTTGAAAACACTGTCTAGGCCCTTGTTTTAATTTCACGACTTTCCTTAAAAATGTTTAATAAGAGTCTCAACGCTTGGCAAACTTAGTGACTTTAAGAACTGATGTCCTAGTGTTCATTGTCTCTTTGTATGATGTATACCTGCATACACTGTCTTTATATTTTCCATAAACCCTACATATAGTACCGCTATCTCTTATCGATCTCTGCCTCTCTCTATGTTGTCTCCTATCAATCTCTATAGGTCTTCTTGCAAATATCCATACCTCTTTGAATGATAGTGACTATGGAAGATTTATTGGCTTTCTCAAATTTTTGTCTTGCAGTGTGAGGGCTTTCCATACTTTACACTTCATCGAGTCATCTCTATTTGATGTCTTATGTTAGGGTTTGTATTGTTTGTTAAGATTGTGAACACCCCTTTCATTGTCCACTTTCTCAACATGCATTGTCTTCATGTTGCCTATGCACTGTGACCCTTAGGTTTTTATCAAGATTGGCATGTTTGATATAAGGACCATCTTCCCTGTAATGCTTGTGCAAGCTCCAAAGCAGTCATACTGGGATCATCATCACTCTAAACCCTTAAATCACTAAACTAAACTTTTTTTAAAGATTGAGTTTAATCTTGACTACTACCATACAATGTTACAGATCTCTTCACACTATTCTTCATACCTTTAATCACTTGATAATGTTCCATTGGTGAGTATATAGGTCTAAGCATAACCTGTTAGGCCTCCTAAAGTTTATGATAGGGGAAATAACCTTAGTGGCCTCTCAATGACTTCATAATACACTTTCTAAAACATTGTGCCTACAGACCTTTGCACACTAGTATTTAAGGGCTTCTTCAAAACTTTCATTGTCTTCAAACATGGCACTATCTCCTCCTTTTGTTTCTACATCTCTGTGACAATCCATGCAAGTCTTTGTTCATTGTCACAAGCTTTCTTTAACAACAAACCATTATACACTGTGAAGGCTTAGGACATGACTGATTTATTCTTATTATAAATATCTGCAAATCTCTTCACATCTCAGCAAGTGTTACAAAAATTTGACCATTGTCCTCTTCACATACCCTCTTCTAACATGACTATCTCTATTTGGGAATGGAGACTTTTGTTTGAGAATATTCTTGTGTATGGTGTGAAAGCAAACCTTTATGAAGATAAAAAAAAAAACTGAATGAAACCTTCAATATAACTAAAAAATACACCACCATTGAATGAGGGCATACCATATTCATGAGGAAGAGGATAGATATATACAAGATTTGGACAAGACTCATCTACATAGTCCTCAAACTCATGCTTCAACCATAGGGTTTGATAGGAATATGAAAGAACAAAACTCTTAAATTGATGGTATAAAGTCATGAAAACAATAAAACTATGAAAGACCATAGATCTATAATACAATCCCAATGACCCTCAAAGATTGTAGATCTATTCCACACCACTTTCTCACTTATTTTAGGGTCTCAAAGGCCTCTAACTATAATGTATAATCCATTTTTGAACAGTCTTCAAATCACCATGAAACCTCAAGAGCATTTTCCCACATTTAAAACCTTGTATGAAGGAATAAAACAAATTGCCAAGGTTGTTTTAGACTCTTACCATGCTCCTCAGTCAATATTTACCTTCGTCAATGCACTATCACGTTCTTTTTGGTCCAAAACCTATGTCCAAAAAGCTTTCATATGTAGAAACATGGAGATGAGAGCGATAGGCCTGGAATGGAAACATTTTGAGCTTGCATTCTATTCTTCACTCATTATCCATCAAGTTTCAGGCATTAGTGGCCTGGTGTAACTTCATGCATCATTGAAACCTATAGGTTAGTTCAGCAAACCCTAAACCTAAACAATAAAACACTAAAAACAACCTTTGACTTAAAAACCTCCACAAGGCTCGACTACTTTTCAAAGAAATGTTCTCTCCTTAAGGTGTATGTAGACATTTGGAGATATTAAGGTTGTTTGAACATAAAGAAACTTCCAATTTTTCCTTTTGACTCATTAAACACACGTGATCATGTGGGAGAGGGACTCTTTTAATGTTTGAAATGCACTACAAACACTGATTTTTCATTGTTAAGGTGTAAGCAAAGGTCCAAAGACTATTTTATGGCAATGAAATAATCAAAAGAAGACTACATCACCTTAAAAAAGAACCTAACTAAACTTGACTGTTGATAACCAGGACCGAGGACTGACTAACACCTCCAAGACACCCATGCTTACTAATTTGGGCCACAAGGTACAAATGAGTAATAGTAACAAAAAATGTATTATTATCTTGGATTTTTTTAAGAACTTCATCTATGATTTTATGAGAGAAGATACTGTAAAAGAACCATGTATCAGTTGTAACATGCCTAAGTCATGATTAATAAAATCACTATTTTTTGTGCAGTCACAGTCGGAGGGTTCACAAAATGAACTATCCAAAGCATGCAGCAAGAGCAAACACAATGAAAACAACTCAATTATAGAATGCAATGAATGATTCAAATGTTTAATATATCATATATGCATAATACTTATATGTCAGCAACATGCGGGCTACAATCTAGGGCTCACAGGCCTGAATTCCAGAATTACAACTAATATGCAAGATATGGCATTGGAGCTCATATCTGAAAAGAATCTAACTACCTATCTTATGAATTATGTTAATTGACTTCCTAATACATTCTAGAGATCTATATATATAATTTCCAAGCTTAATAAATCCTCCACATCAGCCAAGAAAGGTTACAAACTCTAATGAAGAGTGTAACGTGTAGAAATAAATAGGTCGGGCCTAAATATTTGGTGATGATCTGCAAGTGCATGAATCAAGATGTAGACCTCAAGGAAGGTCTATCTAATCCTTATGTGTCTTGTATGATGTTCCATTTAGCTCCACAAGTCATGAAAGTGCTTCGCAAACCTTCTCCTTCAACTGACTAGTTGTTTGCTCTGCTATGTGAAAACATCTGATCTTCTAATAGCAATGACTTTTAGCAGACAAGTCTAAATGACCTAAAATTTGGATATGATGTAGATGATGTTGTCTAGATGCTAAGTCCTACTCCATGAGCTCTGAAATGAAAATGCAGCAAAATGCGGTACAAAATGCTAAAACTGCTACTGACTGAACTGAACTGGAAAATGCAAGAAAAGAAAGAATACAAAATGTTTTTAGTTGATGCAAGATTGCTTTGCAACCTGGGATGCTCCGACATCAGACACCCAGGGTTGTTGAAAAAGTGAGTCCCTCACTTTGCTCGGGCTAGAGGAAAACCAAGAAAATCCACCTCAGCCTAAGAAATCCAAGTAGAGTCTTCTTCCAGTCTGCCTTTCGACTTTACCAAATATTCACTATATTGTTTGCCTCTGGTACTGCGTCTAACTTTGTTGTCCAAGATGTCTACTATCTACTTCAGTTGTGTTGTAAGTATGTGCTAATCGGTGTTGTCATTTATGTCAACATGTTTGTGTTGTCATTGGTGTCAACTGTGTCTTTTGATGAAGTTAGTGTTGTTTAGTGTTGTTTGATTCAATTGCTTTGCTAAAAGATGGTTTGGATGCTTTGTATAGATGCTAAAGGTGTTGATAATGTGCCTATGTAGTTGTGTTTCCAAGTTCTTTTGAGAAAATTTAAATAATACTGAAAATAGTGTGTTAAAGGAGTCTTCTGGCTTACAGTATACTGCTCAAGTTTTTGTTCTGCATTTTTCTTGTGTTGGAGATCTAAGTGTGCTATTTGGATATGTTGTTGAGAAGTGTAAGATGCTAAATCTAGAATTTGGTGCTCTAGATCACTATGAAGTGAAAGTTATGTTCACCAGTTTGAGAATAGGATTTGACAATGTTTCTGATTTGTGCAAAGATGTCTAGGAGAAAGTATTTTGCTTCTCATTTCTATGTGGAGTGGTTTTAGGTGTTACGATTCTAGATTTAAGCCTATAAGGTCCTTATCTACCTTCTATCCAAAAAGTTTATGGTATGATGCTACGAAAAGCAAGTTTTTGTGTAGCAGAGTTCAACAATGTTGGTTGTGAGCAGACAATGAGCCTTCTTAAGGTGAAAGTTATTGTGGATGAATTTGTTGATTTCTAGGTGACCTCAATTTGTTCATGGATTTTTCTAGAATGTGTTAAATCTTTGGGCATGGTCCACAAGTTATGGTTGTGATCATGGAAACGTGTGATGAAGAATCCCCTATATTTACACCATTTGGTCGACCTAGAAGTTTGTGTTGATTGTGGAGTTGATTTGATGATTATGTGAATGTTGTGTAGCATGCTTGGATAGATTTGGGGTCTAAGCTAAGGCTTAGAGTGGTTTTTCTTCATTCCCCTGCGTCATGGAATGTTTAGATCCAGACCTAACTCAAATTTTGTGTGTTTGCCAACCTTGGAGATTGTTTCAAGGATTGAAGATTGTGTTGCCAACCTTGAAGATTGTTTCAAGGTTGATGATGACATAAATAAGTGTCAAGAGTTCCTGTGCGAGTGGGCGCACTTGGTAGAGATGATGTTTGTGATGTGAAAATGATAAAAGGGCAGTAAGAGCTTTCATGAGTTAGATGACTAGATGCAGTGAGCAGAAGGTGTTTACTATCTTTCGGTATAGGTACGAAGGTGATGATTGTTGTGCTTCATTGGAATTGAACCCATGCATGTGTTAGATGTAATTATATCAGTGAAACTCTTCTTCTTTCTTCTTTCTTTTTCAGTTGGTAGTGAGTCTACTTGGACAGTGAGTCCCCAGCAGTGAGCATTCTTTGTATGGAAGTGAGCCTCTTATAATTCAGTGTTGCTACTACTTAATATTGTGAGCTAATCCTCATCGTGGTTTTTCCCTTTTAGGGTTTTCCACGTAAAAAATTGGTGTTCTCTTGTGCATGGTGTTGATGTGTTTAAGTTTCCCTTATTTGATTTGCATGTTTAATCTTCATAATAGATTAAGGGTTTAAGTAAACTAATGTGGATGTGATTATGGTTATAAGGGTTTGAAATTTTTGATACAACTGATTCACCCCCCCCCTCTTAGTTGTCTTGTTTCTTCAACAACTGGTATCAGAGATAGGTTCCTTTGAAGAAAGATTAATAGCTTGAGGTAGATCTAGGATGGTGCACAAGAAGGATATTCCCTTGTTTGATGGATCAGACTATGCACTCTGGAAGGTAAGGATGGAAGCCTTTCTAATTTCTCTTAGTTATGAGGTATGGACATGCGTTAAGTATAATTACACTATACCTAAGAAAGCTATAAATACTGAAGATGAAATCAAAGCTGTGGAAATAGATGGTAAGGCAAAACATGCTCTCTTAAGTGGACTTACTAATTCTGAATTGGTGAAAGTTATGGATTTGAAAACTGCTAATGAGATTTGGAAAAGGGTGGAAAGTGTTTATGAAGGGGATGAGAAGGTTAAAAATGCTAAAATGCAGAATTTGAAGCTCACTTATGAGACCATGCAAATGTCTGAAGATGAAAATATTACAAGCTACTTACAGAAGGTGGAATAAGTTGTTAGTGGCATAAAAGGACTTGGTGAGAAGATAGATGATCAAGAAGTGATATTGAAGATGCTTAGAACTCTTCATAGAGCTTGCAGTCATAAGGTTTCAACTATTGAAGAATTTCAAATTTTAAATCAATTTACCAGAGAACAGTTGCTTGGCACTATAACTACTTTTGAAATAAGAGAGTTTGGCACAAGTAGTGGAACTACAAAAGAAGAGTCTGCCTTTAAAGCTAAAAAAATAGAGAAGATTATTGAATCAGATTTGGAAGACTTTGATGAAGTAGAAGCTAATTTTGTGAGAAGAATGAAAAAGGTTACTGGTAAGTTAGTGGTAAGTTACCTTTTAAATGTTTCAGTTGTGGAACAATAGGTCACTATGTTTCAAGATGTCTAGATAGAGCTCTGAGAATTAAGAATAAGGAAAATAAAGGAAGGATGGTCAAGAAAAACTACTATGCAAGCATTTCGGATGATGAATCAAATTTTGAAGATGATATTGATGATGAATGCTTATTTATTGCCATAACAGATGAAACTGGTTCTGCTAACTCTAGAAGATGTGTGAAGGAAAGGAGTCCAGAAGCATGTGCTAACCCTAAAGGCACTGTAATAACTGCTTTTCATGCTAGGAGTGAAAAGGATGACTGGGTCATTGATAATGGATGCTCAAATCATATGATAGGTGATAAGAGTAAGTTTATTAAACTTGAAAAATTTGATGGTGGATTAATTAGGTTTGGTGGTGATGAAGCTGCTAAGATTTGTGGAAAAGGTTCAATCAGTTTTGATGGAAAGCATAACACTGATGATGTTCTTTATGTCAAAGGTTTAAAGCATAATCTCTTAAGTGTTGGATAGATGTATAGCAAAGGGGACAATCTTATGTTTCAAGATGATGGGTGTGAGATTAAAAAAAGCTCTGGAATAGTAATTGATGTTGGAAAGAAGACAGGTGGAAATGTTTATCATCTCAAAGGTGGTGTTAGTTATTATCTTACATCTCAGATCAATTAAAGTTGGCTATGGCATAGGAGATTGTGTCACATCAATTTTGATAGCCTTGTAAGGATAAGTTTAGTTCAAGTTGTGAGAGATCTGCCAAAGTTAACAAAGCCTATTATTATTGTTTGTAAGGAATGTTAGTTTGGAAAGCAAACTAGAAGAAGCTTCAAAATCAAGGATTAGTCATCTACCGGATTGTTGGAGTTGGTGCATACAGACATGTGTGGTCTTATTGATGATTGCTCTAGAATGACCTAGGTCACTTTTCTTAAGGAAAAATCAAAAGCCCTAGATAAGTTTAAATCTTTTAAAGTAATGGTTGAAAATGAATTGGATATGAAAATCAAATGTTTGAGGCCTAAATATAACAAAAAAATTATCATAAAATAACAAACAATCAGACAATCAAGTAAAGAAAATGAAATCAAAATATAACCGCAAACATCATTAAACATAAAATGATTTCTTCTTAATCGCATTCCATTGCTCTCCTCTTTTTTGCCTTGGGAGAAATGGCACCAAATGAAGCTTGCTCTCAAATTTTTGACAGCACAATAAAAATTTAGTATAGTTTCTTTGCATTCTCCAAGGTGTTAGAGGAAGAAAAGCAAAATGATGGGTTTATATAGATTTTTTCCAAAAGAGAAGTTAGGAAAGTTGCTAAAATCATATTCAGTTAAGTGATAATCATTGGAGAAACTTTCCAAGATGAAGAAGAGATAGAAAATAGAAGTGCTAAAAGGAGAAAGAGAAGAGTGAGAGATGAATATGGTAAGTGCATTTTTAATTAATTAAAATAAAATTTAATTAATTTGTGGCATGAATAATTAAATAAATAATAATATTTATTTAATTATAGAAGAAAAGTTTAGATAAATAAATAAATAAATTTATTTAATTATAAGTGGGTTTAAAAGGTAAATAATTAAATAAATATAAATATTTATTTAATTTGGAGGAAAGTAAGACAATGATAATTAAATAAATATAACTATTTATTTAATTTGGATGAAAGATTCTAGGGCAATTTTTTAGTGTCTACATTTTTGCCCTCTTTGAGATGGTGTTGCAAAGCAACATCGTTTCAAAGAAAGATAAAATATAGTGCTTGGTTGGATAGAAGAAGATGATAGGATTAGGGATGATGATGCGCCAGAGAAATGAAGAGATGAATTAAGGATGCTCCCTTGGGAGTTTGGACATAAGAATGAAATTTTGAAGGAGAAACTCTCGAAAGGAATAAGAAAGATGGGATAGAGGTGAAGGAAGAAGAAAATGAAAGATGTGAAACAAGAAGAAAGTTAGTATGGTGAGAGATGGTGAGAAGATAGTGAATGTGTATTGATGTCACAAAATGAAGAGATAGAGGGATAGAGACGGACGCGCACAGATGGTGCTTTATATTTTGTGTTGATTTTTATCATCATAGAGCATTTATTATGTAAGATGGATATATTCCCATGTATACTAAGACGTAGTGAACCTTGTTGGAACATGTGGAGAATTATCATTCTAAACACGGTAGTCTTGATGCCCTTAGATACAATTTGATCTTGTAGGTACATAGACTATTGGATAATGTTAGAATTAAATTCCACACATACAAGGAACATTTGTTGCCCCAGTGATGCCATAGAAACACTCCACAAACACATCAAATGAAATGAACTGACAATGCCCCATTCCACTATTCGCCACCTACTAGGATGTTGATCCTAGAAATTTTGAGTCCTTGCAGAAATGAGAGATTAAGATAAATCAAGATAAAAGACACATATATGATAACACACATAAGCAAGCAAGCAATCATGTACAAATGATTCAAAAACAAACAAGATATTGCTCATGTCAAGCTGTAAACCAGTGATTGATTGATCAAGGATTGAGTGAGGATAATGTCGTCATTATGGGGAACAATATATCCCTAGAACAACACAAGGATGCGGGAATGATATATCCTATTGTGATGATGATTGGATAAATGATCGATTGATTGGTTTGACAACAAGGTTGGAACAAAACAAAGTATGCTTTTGGATGATTGGCTAGATTACTCGATTGGATTGGTATTGATTAAAGATGGCGTGCCTTTAGATTTATTGCTTGAATTTTGGAATGTTATGATTTTTTGGGATGTTATGATTATTTTGGATTTTTGGATGTTATGATTTATTTTTGGCTTTTTGAAATGTTTTGATGTTTTTGGATTTTGGTAATGTTTTGATGTTTTTGGATTTTTGTAATGTTTTGAATTTTGTGGATTTCTGGAGTGGTAGGTGAATGGGATGGATTGTGATAGATGGATGAAGTGAGAGTTGGAAAATTTATTATGAATTGGGATGGAAGTTGGGTGTATCGTATGTGCCTAAGTACTAGATACTTCCTTCATATTCCAGATTGCCTACATACCCTATATCCACGGGAACAAGACACATTACGCCGACGACGCCGACGATATGTAGTTCTTGTGTGTGATGATGATATGAGATGTTTGTGATGTTGATGATTTTTGGGATTTTTGAAAATTTTAAATGCTTTTGGGATTTTTGAGGATGTTTTGATTTTTTTGAATTTTCTAGTTTTTTCTAAATGTTTTTGGATTTTGAGGATGTTTTGATTTTTTTCAATTTTCTAGATTTTTTACTTTTTGTTGTACAAGGATCCCTTCCTAGACATAGGTTAAGGAAACATGCCCCCATTCAAGTAAAAGTTTTATTATGGAGAATGATGGATGAACTGACCATGGATGATACTAAAGGATGATCACCGATACCGACAATTTCCAAGCCATGATAGATGGGAAAGTGGAAATGCACAGGTTAATTTTATTATGGGTGGATGGGGATTTTTTTATGGAATGAGCTAGAATAAGATGGAGTAAGATGGATGTAAGACTTATAAGATGGTGGATTCTGACTCTACACATAGCGCCTGTTTGCTAGGTTTTCACTATGGTACTTATCCAAGGTGCCTGTTTACCAGGTTTTCACCAGAGGATGAATGATTTTTCTTTACTATATATATATATATGTATGTATATATATTTTTTGTATTTTTCTAGGAATACTCTAAGGATCAAGCATAGAACTTCTTGAGATGAACATTGTTGATGGGTTCATCTAAGGGAATGCCTTCAGGTGTTGACAAAGTGTAAGCTCCTGATCCATAGACTATTGTGACAACAAAAGGACCCAACCAGTTGGGTTCAAACTTGTCTTTCATGTCTCTATCTTGTTGGTTTCTCTGATTTTATTTAAGTACAAGGTCGCCTATCTGAAACCTTCTTTCCTTGATCTTCTTGTTATAGTTATGACAAAGGTGGTTTTGATATACTTGAAGATGATTAAGTGTTGTGAGATGCATTTTGTCTAGTAACTCTAGCTCATGCAACCTGGAAATTATATACTTCTCTTCATCTATTAGATGCTCCATAGATACTTTGAGAGATGGGATCTTGACCTCGATGGGTAAAATGGCGTCAGTGCCATAGACTAAGGCAAATGGGGTTGCACCAGTTGGAGTTCTGATACTAGTGCGGTAGGTCCATAAGGCAGGATTGAGCCGCAAATGCCAATCACGACCAACTTCATTGACTATTTTCTTTAAGATTTTTAATATGGTTTTGTTGGAAGCCGCAGCTTGGTCGTTGTTCTATGGATAGTATGGGGTAGAGAAGCGTTGTTGGATATGGTATTGTGTGCATAAAGCATAGACGTCTTGGTTATTAAATGGTCTGCCATTATCAATGACTTAGCTTGGGAATGTCATACTGACAAATGATATAGTTCAAGATAAACTTAGATATTTGTTTGCTGGTGATATAGGTCATAGGAATAGCTTCTACCCACTTCGTGAAACACTCAGTGGTGGTAATGATGAACTTATAGCCATTGGAAGAGGATGGACGGTTGATTTTACCCACAAGGTCGAGTCCCCACTGTGAAAAAAGGCCATGGAGTCGTAACAGGTTGTAGATCTTGTGTTGCTGCATGAATGAGGTCTCCATGCTGCTGGCACTGTAGACATTTCTTGGCAAAATGATGTGCATCTTGTTCCATAGTAGGCCAGTAGTATCCTGTATGGAGCAGCTTCTTAGCTAGCATAGGACTGGTGGAATGTGATCCACATACACCTTTGTGTATGTCTTTTAAGGCAGTGTTAGCTTCATCCGAGTTAAGACATCTAAGGAGGATACCATCGAGACTCTTGCAGTAAAGGGTATCACCTAGAATAGTGAAATGAGAGGATTGACAGATGAAGGTTTTGCATTGGGTAGAGGTAAGATTGGAGGGGATAGTGTTGGTATGGAGATAGTCATAGATATATTGGTACCAAGGGGAATTGAGACCAACAAGTTCGCAAATAATTTCAGTTGGTGGAACATCAACGACCGATATCAGCAATTGCTCGATCAAGAATTCACATCGCTGAGTGTTTGTAGGCATATCCACAAGTGATCCAATAGTAGCCATAGAATCTGTAGCTTTATTATGTACCCAAGGAATTTGTTCAAAAGAGAGGCTAGAGAAATGTTGCTTGTATATATCAACCAATATTTTGTAGGGTATCAACTTGTCATCCTTCATTTGGTACTCATAAGTGACTTGTTGAATGACTAGTTGAGAGTCTCCATATACTTGAAGTTGCTTGATATTCCATTCGACTGCTATATGGAGACCTGTAAGTAGTGCTTCATACGTGGCAATATTGTTGGTGCAAAGGAATGCTATCCGATATGATTTTGGAATGTAATCATTCTACGGTGTGATAAATGGGATTTTGGCCCTAGAACCATGTTGTGTGTAGGAACCATCAAAGTGTAATTTCCATTCCACTGAGGTAGTAAGAGTGAAAAGCCCTTCATCTGGAAAGTTAGAGATCATAGAGTGTACATCTGTCATTGGAGCGTCTACTAGTTGGTCTGCAAGGACTTGTCCTTTGATAGCTTTTCGATCAATATACTCTATATCAAATTCACTCATGGTCATGACCCATTTAGCTAGTATGCCTGTGAAAGCTGCCTTGGATAAAAGATACTTCACTGGATCAAACTTAGAGATAAGGTTGGTATGTTGGTTTAACATGTAATGTCACAACTTTTGGGAAGCAAACACTACTGCTAAACATGCTCATTCCATAGGAGTGTAGTTGAATTCATAACCACCAAGGTGTGACTGATATAGTAGATGGTGTGTTCTTTTCCCGACTCATCATGTTGTGCTAGGAGAGCACCTAGTGCTGTAGATGCATTAGAGATATATAGGAGCAAAGGTCTATAAGGAGTTAGCGATACCAAAACTGGAGGTGTAACTAGATATTCTTTAAGTTGATCAAATGCCCGTTGACACTTGCTATCCCATTGGAATGAGACATCCCTGCGGAGCAAGTGTAGAAATGGTTGACATTTATCTGCTAGCTGTGATATGAACCATCTAATGGACTGCAATCTCCCTTGAAGGCTCCTTAACTACTTTAGACTCTTGGGTGGAGGCATTTCAACTATAGCTTTGACCTTGGTAGGGTCCACTTCAATTCCTCTACGAGATATAATGTATCCCAACAATTTCCTTGAACTGACACCAAAGACACATTTCTTAGGATTTAGCCGCACTTGATATTTCTGTAGTCTATCAAATATTTGAGAACCTGTAGATGATCTTCCCTAGAAGATTTTCCCAATATATCATCAACATAGTCTTCCATAATAGTATGAAAAAGGTCATGAAAGATCACTGTCAATTCTCTCTGATAGGTAGCTCTTGCATTCTTTAGACCAAAAGGCATGACTTGCCAACAATAGGTGCCCCAAGGACATGTAAAAGTTATTTATGTTGGTCTTCTGATGCTATCATAATTTGATTATATCCAGAGAAACCATCCATTAGGGAAAGCATTTCATGACCTGTTGTCAAGTCCACAATGATATCAATGTTTGGTAGTGGAAAGTCATCTTTAGGACACGCTTTATTTAGATCCATGAAGTCTGTGCAAATGCGGGTGCCCCCATTTGGTTTAGCAATAGGTACAAGGTTGGAGAACCATTGTGGATAATCAATAGGTCGTATGAACTTCACATCTAGCAATTTTTGAAGCTCTGCTTTTACCAAGAGTGTTATATATGGATGCATCTTATAGAGCTTTTGTTTGATTGGCTTGGCATTTGGAGATACTGCTAAGTGATGAACCACTAGTGAAGGGTCCAACCTAGGCATGTTAGCGTATGTGCACAAGCAAAATTGATTGTCCTTTGCAAGAAGGATTCTGTGAAGTCCTTCCTCTCTTGTTTTGATAATGAAGGTGCTAGGAATGTGATTTTAGGATTTTGAATTGTGCCTAGATTCATTTCATGTGAGTCTTCCACCAAGAGAGCAGATTTTTCTTGATACTTTGCAGGTAAGGGAAGGTCAAATCCTCCATCCTTGGGCACCTCAGAGAGGTTTTCACCATTGGATACGTCCTTTATTTTTAATTTTTTGTGATCAAGAGGTGCCACATTGTGGTTTTCACCTAGGGATCTATTTTTATTTTCACTTTTGCGACTGGAGGATTTGGCATTCTCACCAAAGTACACAGCTTGATCTAAATCCATGACAAACCCAACTTTATGATCACGAAGTGGGATACCATCCCGGAGTCCCATGATTTTTTCTATAGCCTCATCATTCTGAAAGATGTCAAGAACATGGGCCTCTTGTTGGTCCCAATTAATAAGTTTAGGGTAGATGAGTGGAAGATTCTTGGTGTTCATATTAGAAGTGAGGGAGATGGAAGATATCATGAATATTGAGATTTTGTGGAATAGATCTGCAAGGTGTAGGTAAGAGTCATCGATTGTATCCACTTTAGAGATCGAAACTACAAGAAAAGCTTTCGCTACCTCGTCGAGAATAAACTTGATGTCTGAGGCACGTGGTACCTCCTTACCATATCCTAAACCCTTTTTGTTGTATTTCTTAGTCACGATAATGGGTTCTAGCTTTCCTTGACCATGTTTTCCTAGGTCACCTTTTCCTTTATATCCCATATTTGGCACAATTCTAAGACCTATAGCATATTGTGCAACAAGTAACATGACTAGACCTTTTTCTTAGTATAGCCATGAGGAAATATCTTCAAGAGATTCTTCTTCTAGCAAGCCCCCATGAGAGAATGTTGTTAGGGAAGCTGGTATCTTTGCATGTTTAGTGACATTTGCTATGGGTGGTTTTCCATAAGATTTTGGTGAAAGAGGCATCCTCCCCACACAACAAGGTTTTGAAATGTCATATTCTCTAAATCCTATGTCCCTGAAGTGGACTTTGATCTCTGGAATGGGTTTATCTGTAGAGGCTTTTTGTAAAGTATCTAGGTCAATATATAATGGAGATGATTGAGCTTCAACATTATTTGGGATTTGGTTGCTATTTCGGTAATACCCTTGCATGGCGCGACAAAACCCAATGGATCAGGATCTCCTAAGATTGTGATTTTAGTACCATTGAATGGGGAATTGAGAGATTGATGGTACATAGAGGGTACAACATGCATGGCATGAATCCATGGGCGTCCTAGGATGATATTAGATGGAAGCTCAATGTCCAATACTTGGCATCTTGTTTCTAACATGACAAAGCCTACCTGAATAGGAAAATGGATCACACCTTCTGACCAGTGCTTTGCATTATCATAAGATTTGATAGTGATAGACTACTCAGTATTTATACTATCCTCAGAGTATCCTAGTTGTGTTAGCAATTTGAGTGAACAAATGTTCAGACCAACACCACCATCTATAAGTATATGTTTGATTTTACATCGATGGATGAGAACTTAAATGTGGAGTGCATCATTATGACAAGGATCATGAGATGGGTGGTCCTTTTCAGAAAAAGACCATGTGGTAAGGTGATGTGATGTGACCAATCATGGCTTGAAATTCCATGATAGCTATATTGTTTGGAACCGATGACTCTTTCAAGCACTGCTTTGTGGGTAGGTGATGACTTTAAAAGGTCTAAAATGGAAATTTGTGTGGGAGTCTTCCCTAGATGTTCTATGACATTGTATTCAGAGTTGATGGGAGTTTATTGTGTTGGCCCACGAAGGGTGACATGACCATGACGAGTAGTAACAGCACAGTCAGTGTTTTTTCCCTTGAAGGTAAGAGTGGACACACGACTTTCTTAAAGATGACCTATAATGGAATCATAGGAAGAGGAAGCTTTATTGACATTTTTACCCTTACTAGAGTTATTACCCTTACTATGTGGAGGGAATGGATCCTTATACATGTCTAGGTCCTTGTTTGTAGTTAGTTTTGGAGGATCATCAATAGTGACTTCTCCTCTATCTATGAGATTCTGGATGAGATTTTTTAGTTTCATGCATTCAGCGGTTTTGTGCCCTTTGACTCTATGGTACTCATGATATTCATTATCTTTGTACCAATCAGGTTTGAATTGGGATTCATCATATTAATGTAGTTCTGGTAACGTGATTAGGTCATTTTGAACAAGTTTCTTGAGGATAGTTTCAATAGGCTCTCCCAAAGGAGTGAATTTTGTCTAGGTGGAAAATCTTGTTTCAGTTGCTCCCTAGGAGTAGAGGGAACAATTTTTGTTGGTGATTGAATATTTACTAGTGTTTGTAGAGTTTGGATATGTTTAGTGTCCACAACACCATCATTGACAATGTTTTTGTTCTTGGACCAAAATCGGAGTTTTTCATTGGATGATTGAGGGTTATCTTTAGTTTCCTTAAAGATTTTGACTAGGCCTTTTACTATGAGAGCCTTCTCAATACTAGTCCCTTTAGATATAATGTCGTCAAAGGAAGTGGCGCATTGGATTTGTAAATGGAAGCCTAGCTTAGAATTTAGGTTTTGAACAAAGATGTTTACCAATTACTTTTCGGGTATAGGCCATGGGAATTTGCAGGCTATATTTTGCCACCTTTGGAGGAAAGAAATGAAAGTTTCTTCATTGCACTGTTGGTTGTTTACTAGGTCATTCATTGAAATCTCATGTTCAATATTGAAGGAAAAGTGAGAGACAAGTTTCTCCACCAACTCACTAAAAGTTTTGATACCTAGAGGCAGATAAGAAAACCAATCTATAGCTTGCCCTCCTAGACTACGAGGGAAGAGGCATAAAAGACGTGTCATTATAAGCAACCTCTAAACAAGCTATATGGAATTCCCTAAGATGTTCATTAGGGTCACCTTTTCCTTTGTACTTGTCAAATTTGGGTATTTCGAAACGTGGAGGAAAAGGTACCATAGGTAGTGACCTATCAAACGGATAAGCACAAACTTCATCCAATGAGAAGGATTTCTTGGTTTGTCCCAAATTCATATCCGTGATTTGTTTTTGAGGACTTGAAAATCTAAGCTCAATGTCCGACATGGGTGGTTGATTTGGAACAAGATTTTGATAATGTTGTGCTTGGGAAACTTGTGGAGGATTGATATCGATGAAGTAGTTATGTGATGGGTTGTAAGGTGGGGTATAAATGTTTTGAACTTGGGGAGCTTATGATGGTATGGTCTATGTGTTTTGAATTTGGGAAGCTTGTGATGGTATGGTAAATGGGTTATTGGGAATAGGAGCTTGGAATTGTGATCCATAAGGTGGATTACCATATGTCATGTTTTGATTTTGCGTTTGAGGTGCATGTGACCCAAGGGGTGGATTACCATATGACATGTTTTGATTTGGATTTTGATGTGTATGTGAACCAAGGGGTGGATTACCATGTAACATGTTTTGATTTGGATTTTGAAGTGTATGTGACCCAAGGGGTAGATTACCATATGACATGTTTTGATTTGGATTTGGAGGTACTTGTAATCCAAGAAGTTGATTGATATATGAACTGTTTTGATTTGGAGATTGGGGTACTTGTAATCCAAGAAGTTGATTGATATATGACATGTTTTGATTGGAAGAGTGAGGTGCTTGTGGTTCATGAGGTTGGTTAACATATGTCATATTTTGATTGGAAGATTGGGGTATTTGTGACCCATATATCATGTTTTGATTTGGATTATGAGGTACTTGTGATGGTGTCACTCGAGGAGGGTTAACATATGTCATATTTTGATTTGAAATTTGAGGTGCTTGTGACACAAGTGGTTGATGGACATATGTCATGTTTTGATTGTAAGGTTGGGGTGCTTGTGACACAAGTGGTTGATTGACATATGTCATGTTTTGATTGGAAGTTTGTGTGCTTGTGATGGTGTCACTTAAGGAGGATTAACATATGACATGTTTTGATTTGAAATTTGAGGTATTTGTGATGGTGTCACTTAAGGAGGGTTAACATATGACATGTTTTGATTTGAAATTTGAGGTGCTTGTGATGGTGTCACTTGAGGAGGATTAACATATGACATGTTTTGATTTGAAATTTGAGGTGCTTGTGATGGTGTCATATGAGGAGGGTTTTGTTTGATCATATATGATGGTATGAGAAGGTGTTCTTGTGATGTCGTGACATTAGAAAGAGTAAAGTATTTTGATGTTGGGGGTGCATATAATGGGTTTACAAATGAGTTTGTGGATGATGCTAGATTAGAGTTATGTGTGGGTGTTGCAGGTATAGTAGGTGCTTTGGTTGATATGGTTGGGATGGAAAGAGGAAGTGGGTTGCCCATAGCTGAAAAAGTGGTGCTAAACGAATCTTGTTCTTTGATTGTTGAGGTGTCAAAATTACTAGGTAACTTAGCTCCTTGTTGAGAAAGCTTGAGAAAGAATCTATCGAGATCCGAGTTTAAGAGTAACCAAAAAATTATCATAAAATAACAAACAATCACACAATTGAGTAAAGAAAATGAAATCGAAATACAACTGCAAACATCATTAAACATAAAATGACTTCTTCTTAATCACACTCCATTGTTCTCCTCTTTTTTGCCTTGGGAGAAATGGCACCAAATGAAGCTTGCTCTTAGATTTTCGACAACACAATAAAAATTCAATATAGTTTCTTTGCATTCTCTAAGGTGTTAGAGGAAGAAAAGTAAAATGTTGGGTTTATATAGATTTTTCCGGAATAGAAGTTAGGAAAGTTGCTAAAATCATATTCAATTAAGTTATAATGATTAGAGAAACTTTCCAAGATGAAGAAGAGATAGAAAATATAAGTGCTAAAAGGAGAAAGAGAAGAGTGAGAGATGAATATGCTAAGTGCATTTTTAATTAATTAAAATAAAAATTAATTAATTTGTGGCATGAATAATTAAATAAATAAATATATGTATTTATTTAATTATAAATGGTTTTTAAAGGTAAATAATTAAATAAATATAAATATTTATTTAATTTGGAGGAAAGTAAGACAATGGTAATTAAATAAATATAACTATTTATTTAATTTGAATGAAAGATCCTAGGGCAAATTTTTAGTGTCTACACTAACAGAGGTGGAGAGTTTACTTCTAATGAGTTTAACATGTTTTGTGAGAATCATGGGATAAAGAGGCATCTATTTGCTTCCAGAACTCCTCAACAAAATGGAGTGGTTGATAGGAAGAACAAGACTATTCAAGAAGCTGCAAGGACAATGATAAAGGAAGCAAACCTACCGAAAGTCTACTAGAGAGAAGCAATTCATACTACTGTCTACATACAGAACATAGTACAAGTGAAAGAAAATAATACAAAGACTCCCTATGAGCTATGGTATGGAAGGATTTCCACTGTTAAATATTTTAAAGTTTTTGGAAGCAAATGTTATATCAGAAGAGATGAAGAACTAGGAAAGTTTGATGCAAGAAGTGATGAAGGTATTTTCCCTAGATACTCTAACAAAAGCAAAGCTTACCGGTGCTATAATAAGAGACTAAGAAAGATTGGTGAAAGTGCTAATGTAAAGGTTGATGAAGATATATAGAAGTTTTCAGACATTAATGGATATGAATCAGATGAGTCTTCTTGTGAGGAAGAAGAAAAGACCAAAGAGAAGGAAGTACAGGCTGAAGCTCAAGAAACTCCAAAAATAGAAGTACAAGTTGAAGAACAAGAAGCTCTGAAAAAAGCTCCTAAAACTCCCAAATATGTGCAGAGGCATTACATTGAAGATTAGATCATTAGTGAAAAGAGCAAAGGTGTACTGACAAGAAGCAGAGTTGCTGAAAATTAGGTAAATTTATGCTTACTTTCCAAAGTTGAACCTAAAACAGTAGTTGAGGCCTGCAAGGATGAGTATTGTATCAAAGCTATGGAAGAAGAACTAACGTAGATTGAGAAGACTCAGACTTGTGAACTCATTCCAAGACTAGAGAATAAGAATGTTATTGGAATTGAGTATACAGGAATAAGTTGAATGAGAATGGAGAAGTGGTAAGGAATAAGGCAAGACTTGTGTGTAAGGGGTACTCACAAGTGGAAGGAATAGACTATGAGGAAACTTTTGCCCCTGTGGCAAGAATGGAGGCTATTAGGTTGTTTCTGGCTTATGCAACACATAAGGATTTCAAAGTATATCAAATGGATGTGAAGTCTACTTTTCTGAATGGTGAATTGGAAGAGGAAGTATACATAGAGCAACCAAATAGATTTCAGTTGTCAAACAAACCAGTTATGGTATGCAGGTTGAAGAAGGCATTGTATGGACTAAAGCAAGCACCTAGAGCCTGGTATGCAAGATTAGACAAGTATCTATTGTAGTAGGGATTTAGTATAGTCATTTGTACATCAAGGTAGGCAAAGATCAAGTCCTGATTATTGAGGTCTATTTGGATGAAATGATCTTCGATAGAAATGAAGGTATGTGTAAGAACTTTGCAAATGAGATGCAAAAAGAATTTGAGATGTCAATGTGTGGAGAAATAAACTTCTTCCTTGGGCTACAAATTAATCAGACAGATAAGTGCATTTTATTTTCTCAATCAAAGTATGTCAAGGAATTATTGGAGAAATTTGGAATGGAAGATTCTAAACTAGTTTGTACTCCCATGACAACTGGTTGCAAGATGAGCAAGAATGATGAATCCCGTAAGGCTGATCAGAGCAAATATAGATCAATGATTGGAGGACTACTATACCTAACTGCTACTAGACCATATATCATGCATGTGGTATGACTTGTGGCAAGATTTCAACTAGATCCTAGAGAGTCACATGTCATGGTAGTAAAGAGGATATTCAGGTATTTGGAGGGCACTACAGATCATGGTTTGTGGTATCCTAAGAACAATGACTTTAACCTAAGTGAATACACAGATGCGAATTGGGCTAGATGTGTAGACGACATAAAAAGTACAAGTGGTGGTGCATTCTTTCTTGGAGATAGAGTTGTATCTTGGCTAAGAAAGAAGCGTGATTCAATATATTTATCTACTGTAGAGGCAGAGTACACTGCAACAACATCCTATTGTACACAGGTGTCATGGATGAGACAAACCTTGAAGGATATCAAAGTTGAGTATGATAATCCAATTCCTATCTTTTGTGATAGTACCAATGCCATTAACATTTCAAAGAATCCAGTAATTCATTCAAAGACAAAGCATATTTCAATTAGGTATCACTTTCTGAGAGAGAAGGTTGCAGAGAATGAAGTGAAGCTTGAGTATGTGCCTATAAAGGATCAGGTTGCTGACATATTCACCAAGGCTCTTCCTAAGGATACATTTGAGTATCTCTGGGAGAAGCTAGGGGTTATTTCCCCTTCTTCATTGAACTAGATGCATAAGGAGATGCATCAGTTCAGTGTGATTCAAGATTCATTATTTTCTGGACTAACGATGGAGGCTACCACTCAGGGGGAGCTTGTAGTGGTGTTAATGATTCAGATAGGGGGAATATCAGAGCAATTGAGGACATTACAAGTATGTGCAGTATCACAATCAGGGGGAGAGAGTTTTGAAAAAGTATGTCACCCTTTGCCATTGATGTCAAAGAGGGAGAGAGTTCATGTGAAAACAAAGGTAGAGGAAGAAAGCAAGATGTATAAAAGAAAGGGGGAGAGTAAGATTAGTGCAGAGTTGTGTCATGATGGTTTTTCACATCATATGTTGCCATCAATGACAAAGGGGGAGATTGTTGCAAGTATGTGCTAATCGATGTTGTCATTGATGTCAACATGTTTGTGTTGGCATTGTTGTCAACTGTGTCTTCTGATGAAGTTAGTGTTGTTTAGTGTTGTTTGATTCAGTTGCTTTGCTAAAAGGTGGTTTGGATGCTTTGTATAGATGCTAAAGGTGTCGAGAATATGCATGTGTAGTTAGGTTTCCAAGTGCTTTTGAGAAAATTTGAATAATACTAAAAATAGTGTGTTGAAGGAGTCTTCTGGCTTACAGTATACTACTCGAGTTTTTGCTCTACATTTCTTCTGTGTTGGAGATCTAAGTGTGCTATTTGGATATGTTTTTGAGAAGAGGTGTACGATGCTAAATCCAGAATTTGGTGCTCTGGATCATTGTGAAGTGAAAGTTATGTTCACCAATTTGAAAACATAATTTGATAATGTTTCTAATTTGTGCAGAGATGTTTGGGAGAAAGTATTTTGCTTCGTATTTCTCCATAGAGTGGTTTCAAGTGTTGTGGTTCTAGATCTAAGCCTGTAAGTTCCTTGTCTACCTTCTATCCAAAAGGTTTGTGGTATGATGCTTCAGAAAGCAAGTTCTTGTGTAGCAGAGTTCGACAGTGTTGGTTGTGAGCATACAGTGAGCCTTCTTCAGGTGAAAGTTGTTGTGGATGAATTTGTTGATTTCTAGGTGACCTCAAGATGTTCATGGATGTTTCTGGAATGTGTTAAAGCTTTGGGCATGGTTTGCAAGTTATGGTTGTGATTATGGAAGCGTGTGATGAAGAATCCCCTATATTTACACCGTTTGGCCGACCTAGAAATTTACGCTAATTGTGGAGTTGATTTGATGATTATGTGAATGTTGTGTAGCATAGATTTGGGTCCAAGCTAAGGCTTAGAGTGATTTGTCTTCATTCCCTTGCATCATGGAATGTTTATATCTAGACCTATTCAAATTTTGTGTGTTTGTCAACCTTGGAGATTGTTTCAAGGATTGAAGATTGTGTTGCCGACCTTGAAGATTGTTTCAATATTGATGGTGATATAAATAAGTGTCAAGAGTTCTTGTGTGAGTGAGCACACATGTCAGAGATGATGTTTGTGATGTGAAAATGATAAAAGGGCAGTAAGAGCTTTCATGAGTTAGATGACTGGATGCAGTGAGCAAAAGGTGTCTACTATCTTTCAGTATAGGTGGGAAGGTGATATTGTTGTACTTTATTGGAACTAAACCCATGCATGTTTTAGATGCAATTATATCAATGAACCTCTTCTTCTTTCTTCTTTCTATTTTAATGGGTAGTGAGTCCACTTGGACAGTGAGTCCCTAGCAGTGAGCATTCTTTATATGGTAGTGATCCTCTTGTAATTCTATGTTGCCACTACTTAATATTGTGAGCTAATCCTCACCATGGTTTTTCCCTTTTAGGGTTTTCCATGTAAAAAATCTGGTGTTCTCTTATGCATGGTGTTGATGTGTTTAAGTTTCTATTGTTTGATTTCCATGTTTATTCTTCACAACAGATTAAGGATTTAAGTAAACTAATGTGGATGTGATTATGGTTATGAGGGTTTGAAATTTTTGATACAACTGATTCACCCCCCTCTCACTTGTCTTGTGCCTTCAACAGTTTGTTGTTGTGGTAACTGATTCTTTGAATCATCTTCAATGCTATCACCTGATTCTCCTCCTTCATACTGATATAAGTTTGCAATGTTGAATATAGGTGATATACCTAATGTCTCCAATAGGTCCACTTCATATGTGTTTCCTAAATCAAATTTCTTGAGTATCTTACATGGTCCAATCTTCTTCATCTTCAACTTGTTGTATGTCCCTACTAAAAATCTCTCTTTTTGCAGATACACCATCACTTCATCCCCAACTAAAAATTCTTTGTGTCTCCTCTTCTCATCTGCTTGCTCTTTATACTTATTTTTCATCACCTCCAAATGCTTCTTAACCTGATTATGTATTATCTCCATGTATCCTGCAAATTCTTCTACTTCCGCACTTCTCTTATCCTCCATATTGATGTCTCTCAATTATGCAACTCCTCTAGGTTTCATTCCAGTCACAATCTCAAAAGGTGTCTTTCCTATACTCCTATTCATTAAATTATTGTATGCAAACTCTACTTGCGGTAGAATTAGATCCTAATTTCCTACATTATCTCCTACCAAACATCTCAAAAGGTTTCCCAAACTCCTATTTACCACCTCTGTTGGTCCATTTGTCTGAGGGTGAAATGTTGAACTGAACTTTAGGTTTGTCTTCATCTTCTTCCATAATGTTTTCCAAAAATATCCAATGAATCTTGTATCCTGTCTAAAATTATGCTCTTAGGCAATCCATGCAATCTTACAATCTCCTTGAAAAATAGGTTAACAACATGCACTGCATCATTTGTCTTCTTACAAGGTATGAGATGTGTCATCTTTGAAAATCTGTCCACCACTACAAATATAGAATCATATCCTCTCCGTTTTCTTGGCAATCCTATTATGAAATCCATGTTTATATCTTCCCAAGGTCTCTCCGATACTGTCAAAGATTTGTACAAAGTAGTATTCTGACTACTCCCTTTTGCAACTTGACATACTCTACAACTCTGCACAAACTTCTTTACATCCTTATATATCTGAGGCCAAAAGTAATGTTCACTTACTAAAGCCATTGTCTTGTTAATTCCAAAATGTCCTACCAATCCACCACTGTGTTTCTCCTTGATCAAATTGTCTCTCATTGAACTCCTGGGCATACACAACTGATTTCCTTTAAACAACATATCCTCCTGAATGAAATAATCTAACCACTTACTTCTATCCATCACAACAAGTTCCTTACATGCTTTCCATGGTTCAACAAAATCTATATCTTCTTCATAAATATGATTCAGTTCTTCAAAACCTAATACTTCAACTCTCATCTTTGTTAGCAAATTCCTTCTTCTATTCAATGCATTTACAACTTTGTTTGACTTTCCACTCCTATGCTTCAATACAAATGTGTAGCTCTACATGAACTCTATCCATCTCATATGTCTCTGATTCAACTTTCCTTAATTGTTCAAATATTGTAAAGCTTGATGATCTGTATACAACACAAACTCCTTAGGCAACAAATAATGTCTCAACTTCTTCAAAGCTTGAATTATGGCATAGAATTCTTGATGATAAATTGAATATCTTTTCCTTGCATCATTCAACTTCTCACTAAAATATGCTACTGGTCTACCCTCCCGACTTAACACTGCTCCTATTGCATTTCCACTTGCATCACAATCCACTTGAAATACTTTGTTGAAATCTGGTAATGCTAACACTGGTTGTTCAGTCACTTTCTGCTTCAACAATTCAAAACTTTTAATTGCTCCTGATGTCTAATTGAAATCCTTTGTGTCACCTCTCATTGTCTCTGTCATCGGTGTGCATACTGAACTAAAATTTCTAATGAACTTCTGGTAGAAACTAGCTAATCCATGAAATGATCTAACTTCTCCAATGCTCTCAGGTGTTGGTCACTTGACAATCAACAATTACTCTAACTTTCTTAGGGTCCATCTTCAATCCTTTCGTAGAAATCACAAATCCCAAATATACTAGTTCTTTCTTCATGAAACTACACTTCTTGATGTTTGTCAATAATTTCTCTTCTTTCAGTCTCTACAATACTTGTCTCAGGTGCCTTTTATCCTACTGAATATCAGAATATCATCCAAGTATACAATAACAAACTTACCTAATAATTTCTTCAAATCTTCATTCACCAATCTCATGAAAGTACTTGGTGCAGTTGTTAATCCAAAAGACATCACTAACCATTCATACAATCCTTTGTTTGTCTTAAATGCAGTCTTCCACTCATCTCCTTCTCTGATTTTGATTTGATGGTATCCACTCTTCAAGTCTATCTTTGTGAAATATTTTGTTCCACTCAAGCAATCCATAATTTCATCCATCCTAGGTAATGGAAATCTATACTTAACTATAATCTTATTGATTGCTCTAGAGTTTGTACACATTCTCCATTCTCCATCTTTCCTCGGTGATAACACTATAGGTACTGTACAAGGGCTTAAATTTTCTTTGATCAATCCTTTCCTCAACAATTCCTATATCTGTCTATTCAGTTCTACATTTTCTGCTGGTGTCGTCCAGTGTGCTTCTTATTAGGCAAACTAGCTCTAGGTATAAGATCCATATGATGATTGATACTTCAGATTGATGGCAATCCTTTAGGTACATTATCTGACATGATGTCTTCATGCTCTGTCAACAATTCAATTATCTCCTCTGTCTAAGATTCTTCAGTATCAGTACTTAGGGTTCCATGCTTCTTAGGGATCAAAGAAAAACACATATTCTCATGTCTCAAACCATCCAAAAATTTCCTTCCATCAACCGAACAGATTCTAGCATTCCCACATATTTCACTCTTAGGCTTATCTTCCAACGGTATCAAGGTGATTTTCTTTCCATTAGATATTATAGTGTAAGTATTCTTTCTCCCATCACGTATAGCTTTCCTATCATACTGCCATGGTCTACCCAACAATATATGACATACATCCATCAGCATAATATCACACAATACTTCATCATGGTAAGATCCAATATGAAATTTTATCAAACATTGTTCACTCACGAGTGCCTGTTGTTCATCCTGAATCCATGCTATCTTGTAGGGCTTAGGGTGTTTCAATCTCTCCAGATCCAGCTTAGTCACCATCTCCTCTAAAACTAAATTATCAATACTACCACTATCAATGATAACCTTACAACATTTACCTCCTGATTTGCATTTGGTCTAGAACAAACTTTTCCTCTATAGTGGTTCCTTAGTTGTCTCTTCTTGAAATAATGCTCTCCTCATGACTAATGATTCTCCTTTCTCTAGCTTTCCAACTGAATTAGGTGATCTAATAGGTTCTTCTTCTACATAAGTTATCCTTGCATTGTTCTCTGTCCTCTTGCTTGTACTTCCCCGATGACATTCAAATGCTCTATGTCCACCTCCACACTTAAAACAAGTTCCTTTGAATGTTCTCTTATCAAACCCTCTTTCATCTCTCGTGTACCCTTCACTTCGATAAGAATTATGATGTCCTATGTGGTAGAAAGTTCTATCATCTCTTCGGTATGAACTGTTATCTCTGTCTTCCTTCTTGAATGGGTTATCTTATTTGTTTTGCTCCACATATGATCTATCTCCTCCTCTTCTTCTTCCTCTCTGTCTTTGCTCATGCTTCTTATTCAACTTTTCTTCAACATTTAGGGCAAACTGATATGCTTCTTCTATTGTTGTCATCCTTACCAGGCTCAGTTCTTCTTGAATGTTCAATCTTAGTCCATTTATGTATCTTGTCACTTTCTCCTTGTTTGCTTCACTATGTCTAGTCCTTATGATTATCTTATGAAATTCTCTAGTAAACTCCTTCACAAATTTCTCCTTTTGTTTCAAGTTTTGCTATCTTTTCAACAATTCCAACTCCTAGTCAACAAGTATAAACTAATTTTTCAACTTTGTCACCATTCTATCCCATTTTGTGATCTCTTCTTATCCTCTTTTGTTCTTATCCAACTAAACTCCTTTCCATCAAATAACAGCATGTCCTTTCAAGTTAGTCTTCACAAATCTCACCTTCTCCAGATCTTTAATTTCTTCATATTCAAAGTATTCCTCCAATTCATTTATCCAATCAATCAATTCCTCTGGATTCAAATTTCCAGTATAATTCGGTACCTCCACTCTAGGTCTCTTTCTAATCTTCGAAGTAGCTTTCAACATCTTTACTTGATTTGATTCTTCTTTTTCTTCTTCTAGGGTTTCTTCATTTTGATTAGCAGATTGAAATTCTTCATCATCACTTTCAACATTAGGTTTAGGGGTCAGTCCTGTTCTCCTGTCTTCTTTTACAACATCTAATCTAACCTTCATTATTTTCATCATCTCCATCATTTCATCCATTCTTCCAGCCATAGTGCCTACAACAGGTATTCTCCTTGGCGTCATCTCTTCTTAGGATCTGGTGCACCTGCCTCAATTTGGGCGATCTGACTACAAGGTAGCAACTGCCTCACACTCGGTGATTTGTTGACAAACACAAGTAGACTGCCTCAGGTCAGTGATTGGTTCACCACAAGATCTTACATAATGCCTTCACTTCAAAACTTCACTCCCAAAGGATTCAAAACTTCACTCTGATACCACTTGGTGCAATCACGGTCGGAGGGTTCACAGAATGAACTGTCTAGGCCGTGCAGCAAGAGTAAACACAATAGAAACAACTCAATTATAGAATGCAATGAATGATTCAAATGCTCAATATATCATATATGCAGAATACTTATATGCCTTCAACATACGGGCTACAATCTACGACTCACAGGCTTGAATTCTAGAATTACAACTGATATGCAAGATATGGGATTGGAGCGCCTATTTGAAAAGAATATAACTACATATATTATTAATTATGCTAACCAACTTCCTAATACATCCTATATATATATCATTTCCAAGCTCAAGAAATCATTTGCATCGGCTAAGAAAGGTTACAAACTCCAATGAAAAGTGTAACGTGTAGAAACAAATAGGTCGGGCCTAAACATCTGGTGATGCTCTGCAAGTGCATGAATCAAGGTGTGGACCTCAAGGAAGGTCTATCTGATCCTTATGTGCCTTATATGATGTTCCATTTAGCTCCACAAGTCACATAAATGCTCTATAAACCTTCTCCTTCAACTGACTGGCTATTTGCTTTGCTCTGTGAAAATAGGTGATCTTTTGATAGCGATAAATTTTAGCAAACAAGTCCAAATGACCTAAAATTTGGATATGATGTAGATGATGTTGTCTAGATGCTAAGTCCTACTCCACGAGCTCTGAAATAAAAATGTGGGAAAATGCAGTACAAAATCCTAAAACTGCTACTGACTAAACTGAACTAGAAAATGCAAGAAAAGAAAGAATACAAAATGTTTTTAGTTGATGCAAGATTGCCCTACAACCTGGGATGCTCCTGCATCAGTTTTATTGCCTCTACTACATCTTTTGCATTGTGTACTATTGAAAACATATGAGATTATCTTGTGAATTAGCTATTCCTTGTGTTTTCTATATTATTTCTTAAACCTATATAAGAGTTTATAAGTTTTGTGCAATATATCAGCTATGATAAATCATTTTTATGCATAGAATATTGATCAAGAGTTCTTCAAACTCATTTTGGTGTATCACCACACATGTTATTTCCAGTTAACTCCTTTACTCTTTTCTATGGATGAAAACCAAGTAGGATTAGGCTTAGTTTCAGCTTTCAAAGCTTAGTTAGATAGGGAACCAACCCTTCATATGGAGGTTTGGCTTCAATCAGAGATGTCCCACACCTTGAAACCATTCCCATTGTGTCATATAACTTGTTGAATTAGGTTCAACAAGGGTACATTTTGAGTGATAACAGAAATCACTTTAGCTCTTCTTGATGTGATAAAGTCCATCAATTTCGATGGTTTTAGAGATATCTACGAGTGCATTTAATGCAATACTATTGTCTTCAAAGGCCATACTTATTCTTGATGTAGCTTAGGAGTGAACCCTTTGGACTAGAAACCTTGGCTTAAGCATCCATGATTGACTACTATTGGACTAGGGCATTTCAACATTATGAAGCATATTCTTGCTTGTGACATCTCTAATCCTTATTAATTTCTTCTTATCTTGCCATGTCCCTTTGGAACTTAATGTAGAATTCAAGGCAAGCAAATGAGTTTACTTAAGTCTTGTAGGTGACAAACCATAATCCATTTTTGCATCAATTACAAGTGTCATTTGCCTTGCATTGGGTTTATACATATTGAACCCAAGTCACAAGACCCAAAATCCAAAACCACCAAGTTGGTACAAATTCTGCCTCTACCATGCAGTCTGAAACTACATTAAAATCAAACTAGAGTGACCAAAATCCAAAAATTGCTAAAGTGTTGTAGTAAAATTGCATTAATATCAAATCAAGACAAAATCCAATGAATCACTAAGGCAATGCAAAAAATCTTCTACTATATATCCTAAAACTGTGTCAAAAACAACTTTTGAAACTTCAAGTAGTCAGTTTTGGTGAAAAAAGTAGAAAACAATGACAAAAATTAGGTTATTAAATCTATGTTATTTTATTGTATAAACCCCAAACACTCCTCTGTCATACCTTGCCATTTCTCCATACTTTCCATACTCAAAGATTTTTTTCTAATAAATGCAAACAACACTAACATACATTTCAATAACAATAGTTACAAACCATGGAATACTAACCCAGAAGACAACTCACCTAATCAATTAATCAGTTAGATAAACACAAACGATACTAATTGAACACATCAACACGTGTACATGATACGTATTCTTTTCTCTTTACAAATTCGAAAACATTTATTAGACAAAACTTTTTAGATTATGAAGAAAGTTCACCTAATAATAACCTATGGCCCCCAAAAAAATAAAATAAAATTAAACATCTCTATTATTTGATTGCTTTTCCTTTATAGGAATTTAGGGGGTCCATTTTTTGGGAGGGGGGACCAAGGAAGGCACCATCCAAGGGACCTTTCGAGAATATCTCTCTTCTCTTGTATTTTATCCCCAAATACAAGTAATTCTCCGATTAAAAAAACATAAGAAGACAGTATATTGTTATTAATACACTTACAAGTCGATTATTGAAAGAAAGAAATCATTAATCTCCTTTCTGTCCTCTTCTTTATCTTAAAAAAGAGAACATTTTTTACTTATTCCTGCTGCGATTTGCCATCGGCAGGAACAAAACAAACTAGTCGAGATCACGAGTTTGCCACTCAGTCGCCTTCACCTGCTCATGTTACTGATACTCGTCAATTTTACAGGTACTTCAATCTATCCACGCCTCTCCTGCGATTTGAACCCGGATTTTTTGATACACTATTTCATTTTTTTGAACAATTCTAGTCGCCGCAATGCAGGTTCAAATCTTTTGAACAAGGCGGCCCTTAGATTGTTTCAAAGGAGGCCCTTAAATTCTTTTAAAGGAGGCCCTGAATTTTGATTTCAGTGGAGTTATGCCCTAATTTCTGCAGAAGAAAAGATTTTTGTTTGTTTTTCATATGTGCGTGTATTCGGGGCGGTGTTGTTTATGTCGGTGCGGCAAACATAATAACAATAAGAAGAAAAATTATGGCCACGGCAACGATGGCTACGGCGGCTGGAGCAGCGGCGCTTTTGTATTACACTTTGAACCGCAGATCATCTGCAGCTGAAGATGAAGACGAGAATTGTGAGGAGAATGAGATTGAGAATGAGAATAATGGCGCAGTGCGGAAGGTTTCGAAGGCGAAGCGGGCGGCGAGGAAAAGAATCGTAGTGAGGCCCGCGCAGGCCCCTGCCACGTGGCTTGAGACGCTTTCTACGCTGTCAGAGACTTTGAGGTTTACTTATTCTGAAACGCTGGGGAAATGGCCCATCGGAGACCTTGCCTTTGGCATAAATTTTCTTTTAAGAAGACAGGTACTTTTCTTCCCTTTAAATTCAGAATTTTATGCATCTCCTGTTAAATTTGGACGGGTCATCGAGGGTTCAAGTCTTACAAACCTGGCGAGGATTTGTGAAATGCAAATTTTGACCCGATTATGTTATTTTTCTGGTCAAATTACATCTTTTATTAATGAATCGTCTAGCAAAACTTTTTGCTTGCCTAGTTCTGAAAAACCTGGCAGGGATTTGTCAAATGTAAATTTTGATCTAATTATGTGATTATCCTGGTTTTGTTTCATCGTCTGTTTGTCTCAAAAAATCAGGAAAGGATTTGTCAAATGCAAATTTTGATGTAATCTTGTTATTTTTGGACTTATTGGCATCTTCTATTCATGATTTATCTTAGAAATCCTTTGGCTCGCCCTCTTCTAAAAAACAATTCAAGAATTTGTCAAATGCAAATTTTGATCTGATCACATGATTTTCTTTGTTTGTTTACATCTTCTATTATGAATCATATAATGACACATTTGGCTTGCTTAGTTCTGAAAAATAAGCAAAGATTTATCAAATGCAAGTTTAATCTATTATGCTATTTTCCCGGTTTCTTTGCATCTTTATATATAAATTATTTAGCAAAATCTTTGGATATTCATTTAAGGTAAACTGCATTTTTTTCTTACTGCTAGGACAAGTTATCTCATCATTGCCCATGAAACCTATAAACATGACAGATTCCTCATTAAAATTAGTTTTTTTACAAGGGAGGGTAAATAAGCCAGGAAAGCTTATTGTTGTTAAAACACCTTTAACCATTTCTTAAATTAAAACAAACATCATTAGAGTACAAACATAGCAAATCATAGTGGATCAGGTAAAGCTCAATTCTGAGATGTCTGTTAAGGTTTTGTTAAATGCAAACTTTGGTCTAATTATTGAGTTATACAAAAATGATTTTGTTGTCATCCTCAAAAAAGTTTTGAAAAATTTACTAATTCTTTTTAAACATTTTGTACAATTGTGAAAAATTGTAAATTGAGTTTTAAAAGTTTATGCAAAAATTTAGCCAATTGTAAAATATAGCACATTTATAAACTCTGCTGATGTCTTTACAGTTTTGCGTTTGAATAAACTATCAGAACCCTAAGCTCTTCAGAGATCCCTGAGGAAAGGTGAATGAGTGAGCATTTGTTCTAATATCTAATATAGATAGACTCTGCATTGAAGCTGGAAATTATAACTAGTCAAGGCCCTTTGTCGTAAAATGAATTACAAAATAACATGTTATTTATAGGTTATATTTATATTCACATGTGTGAGTTAGTAGGAATTTGCCCTAAAAGTTGAATTTTAAAGATTCAATATTTTAACACGAAAGGAGAAATCTCCTAGGGAAGAATTGCTGTTGCTATGACACATGTTTAATTTTATTGAAATTAAAGTGAACATCATTAGATCACAAACATAGGAAATCAAAGTTTTGAAGAATTTGATGTTTTTTTATTACATTTTATACAATTTTGAAAAATTGCAAATCTAGTTTTAACTTTTTAGAGTTTATGTGAAAAACTAACCAATTGTAAAATATAGCACATTTATAAAGTCTGCTGCTCTCTTTTACAGTTTCTTGTTTGAATTAACTAGCAGAACCCTAAGCTCTTCAAAGCTCCCTGATGAAAGGTGAAAGAGTGAGCATTTGTTCTAATATCTAATATAGATGGACTCTGCATTGAAGCTGGAATTTTTTTTGCTACAGAGGAATCTGCACTAGCCGGAACCCCGTTTGTGAGGCCCTAATTAGATGGCCCCTATAATCTCCAGCCACATGAGCTGCCCTTACTCATGCGGCAGTTGAAGGCAGGGATTCGAACCTGCGATCACTATCCGTGTCTTTCAACAGCTTAACTGTCCAGTCTACGCCCTGTGGGCATTGAAGCTGGAAATTATAACTAGTCAAGGCCCTTTGTTGTAAAATGAATTAAAAAATAACATGTTAGTTATTTATAGGTTATATTTACATCCATATGTATGAATTAATAGGAATTTACCCTAAAAGATAAGTTTTACAGATTCAAAATTTGAACATGAAAGGGGAAATCTTGTTGGGAAGATTTGCTTTTGTTATGACACATGCTTAATTTTATTGAAATCAAAGTGAACATCATTAGATCACAAACATAGGAAATCAAAGTTTTGAAGAATTTACTTTCTTTTTTAACATTTTTTACAATTTTGAAAAATTGCAAATCTAGTTTTTAAAGTTTATGTGAAAAATTAGCCAATTGTAAAATATAGCACATTTATAAACTCTGCTTCTGTCTTTACAGTTTTGCATTTCAATTAACTAGCAGAACCCTTACCTCTTCAAATCTTCCTGATGAAAGGTGAATGAGTGAGCATTTGTTCTAATATCTAATATAGATAGATTCTGCATTGAAGCTGGAAATTATAACTAGCCAAGGCCCCTTGTCGTAATATGAACTCCAAAATAACATGTTGTTAGTTATAGGTTATATTTACATCCATATGTATTAATTAGTAAGAATTTGCCCTAGAAGATAAATTTTTCAGGTTCAAAATTTTAACATGAAAGGATAAATCTTCTAGGGAAGAATTGCTGTAGTTCTGAGTCTATGACACATGTTTAATTTTATTGAAATCAAAGTGAACATCATTAGATCACGAATATAGGAAATTAAACATAGAAAATTGTATGGGATGGAAACTTTCTCACAATTTCAGTATGGTTGGCGATCTTTTGGATTTTAGAAAATAAGGATTTCCAATTTTAAAAAAATAAGGAGTTTATATGTTTGAGAATAATATATGGGGAAAAAATTGTGTAATCTGGTGAATCTAATGGTTTTAGCCTCATTTCGATATAAAATAAGAAATATATGGTTAATGTTGTACTTTTGAAAATTTTACTCACTGGTGAAAAATGTAGAAAACTGGAAGGGATGCAAACTATTTACAAATAGCATAGTTGGTGAATCTTTCGATTTCAGAAAACAAGGATTGTTGATGTCAGAAAATAAGGAATGTATGTGTTATATGCTAATATATGGGGAGACCGGAAAATCTATCTAATGTAAAAGTTTGACGAATCTAATTGCATTAGTGAAATATTATTATTATCCAAAAATTGGTGAATGTTCTATTTTTGAAACTTCCCTGGCTGGTGAACTTGAATTGAAGAAAACAAGGCCAGGATTTGTCAATTGCAACTTTTGATCTAATAACATGTTTTTTTGTGTTCATTTGTGAATAATCTAGAAAAACCTTTGGCTTTGGCATTGAAGGAAAACTGCAAAATTTCTTACCACCAGGCACAAGAAAGCATGCAGGCAAGAACCAAGGATCACCAAATATAAAGCATAAATAACATAAACAATGATGTTGTATTATTTCTTAAATTTAAACATTAATGACAGTAAAAAGTCCATTGTCCATATAGACCTGGGTTTTATGTGTGCAAATAGTTACCACATCCTATGATTTTGCACTCACTTCATCCATTGTTTCAGCATGTCATGTTTAAAAATACTGGGAGTGCTATGTATTGGCACATACGAGATCTGGATTTGTATGCATTAGAGCTAGTCTAGAATCTGATTTAGAACTGTTGCTTCTACTTTTTTTTCCATTGAATGATTTTTGTAACATCTGCAGTTTGTCGCTGGTTTGTTTGTACCAAGTTTGTGATTTTATTTGTCAGTTATAGATATGTGATTAATGCACAAATGAGTATCCTCTCTTTCATCTACACAAATTCAAAATTTAGTGCGTTTCACTCCATTCAGTTCATTGACCTTGGACAATGAAAATTTTAAAGTTATAGCTGATGTGAGCAGACTACAGGGCATTTTTGAGATTATCATGCAAATGTAGATGCAAAAGATGAATGAATGTCAATACTTCTTCACTGAATTCATTAGAGCTTGGCTGTTAAAAATCTTCAAATTATGCATCTTACACGGTGGCTGTAAGAGTACAGGGACATCTACATGTTGCAAGTGTCTATGCGGGAAGTGACAGTAAACAGCTAACGGGACCTGTTATTGTTGCTGAATTGAAGGATCTCCTGAACTTGTTGACTATGTGTATTCATTTTTCTAAGAAGCCGTTCCTTGTATTTTTGGAGTTAACTGGTTATTCCAAAGAGCATGTACTTCTTCAAGAGCCTAAGGCAGGGGTAAGATGCTCGAAATGCAAATCTGTTAGGAAGTTACTTTCAATTGTGATGGAATCAATTTTAGATATATTTTTATTACATTTCCTTATAGCAAAAGTTAAAACCAATAAATCATTTTCTTCGAAAATATTAGAAATGTTAAACATACAAGTTTATGATATAAATATAAGAACACAATAGATATTCAGATACATTTTCCTAAAGCATATGTCAGCAACATTATCAAATACTCGTTAGGAGCTGGAAATAAATGGCATTACTAATTGCTTTAATTTCTTGTTTGTGATATGCAGCTTTTGAAGCCTGCTTTTACTATTCTAGTTGATGATAAATCACATTCTTTCCTTCTATTGATTAGAGGGACTCATAGCATTAAAGATACATTGACAGCAGTTACCGGAGCTGTTGTACCATTTCATCACACTGTTCTTGGTGAAGGTGGTGTAAGCAATTTAGTGCTAGGCTATGCACACTGTGGGATGGTTGCTGCTGCTCGTTGGATTGCACAGCTTGCAACCCCTTGCCTGATCAAGGCCTTGGACAAGCATCCTGACTACAGGATAAAGGTAAATAAGCTTCCATTATCTCTCATTTCCTTTCATAAGTTGTGTTGCATTTTCCATATTTTGTCCATCAAAATGGACGAGGAACAGATTAAGTTCACCATCTATGTCTACTTCATGCTCCAATTTGTTCTTTGGCACTTTTTTCTAACTAACATGATGATAAATTAATTTTTTGTATGAAAATATTCTCCAGTTCACAAATATTATTTCTTTTTCTAAAATATTCAGTGTATTTCATTTGTCATTTATGGCCTTGTTTACAGTTTTGCATCTCTCACTGAAAAAAGTAAGTTCACACATTTCATTTGTCACTCATGAAAGCAGAGTATTGGGCTCCAATGGTCTTTTCATGCTTTTGAAAGATTGTTATTTTTTATTTTTCAGTTGGAGGTGTCATATCTTTGTTACATGAACTGTTGACATGAAAGTCACAGGACTCATAATTGACAGTGACTCATAATTTTTTCTTCTTATATAATTTCTAATGTAATCATTAATGTCCTTGTCTATCACTTGACTAATTCAGTAATAAAATGAGTTTTTGGGATACCAAAGTGCACTTTATGAAAAATGTTTGAGTGTTGTAAACTGTTTTGTATTGATTTATTGTAATTATTTGTAAACGGGTTTTGAAATATCAAGCTTTATTGATTACTATGTTTTGCATAATTGTGTTTGCATCATTTGAATAGTTAAATGTTCTCTTCACAGTTTTTCTAAGCCACTCTATCTCTACTCATCTATGGAATATTATGCGTGTCTGTCAATTTGGCATTATGGAAAAAGATTATATCAAATGACAAATATATATTCTTAATTCTATAGTACAATAAAAGTTTCCTAGTGTAATTTCCTAATTTGTATGAGTTCCTTATATACTATCAATATCGTTGGGCTGATATTTAGCCAAGACATAGCAAAGAGAATTAGATCTACCAAACTGAAAGTCCTTGACTAATTTACAAAACAGTCAACAAACTCTAAAATTCCTACCACATAGATGTGCTTCACTATTCTTGTAGTTTCATATTCAGCTTCTCTCAAATGGTAATCAATCACCTCAGCAACATTGTAGTGTCTTCAAAATTATGTCATGCGCATTTTTCACCTCCCACAGTTCGTTGGTTGTATTAGATGCGAAATTATCTAAATGTATTTGAGGTCCTTCACTAGTATGAGTAAATTCCTTTATGTACCACTAAAGAGCTCATTGTGCTAGTGTTTGCTAGCTTTACAAGAATTATTCAACTTCCAAAATGGAATAACATAGCAATCCAAACTCAAAATTAAAATGTTGAAGCAGTTTTATGCATTTCTCTTGAAATATTGTTGTTTGGATGGATGAACTGTTGATTTACTCCATGATATTTTAACTGAGTGATTCTCATTCCCTGCTGGCAAAGGCAACTACTGTAATAAGCAAAAATGAATTGTGGGTAGTTTTGCTAGTAACATTGTACAAGCCTTGCTTCTCAGTGTCATATGTGACAATTATTTACTGGATTGGTGACAAATAGATATATAGGACATGTGCTTTTGGCAATTAATATCTGCTTCCAGAAAATACTGTATATTTTGTATTCCATATAACATGATACATCAAGTTGTTTGATGTTTACTTTCATTGGCTGTATGGCCTTTGTTTATTAAAGGCTAGTCTTATGAGGTTGTTTTGTTGTTTCTTTCATTTTTGTTTGAGTCTTTGCTGAAGTTCTATCTTTTTGATTCTTTAATATGCTAAAATTTTCAAGCACATTTTATTCTAAATTTTTGAAAATCCTGTACTGCCTTTGTGTACTTTTACAACATATTTTCCCATTCATTTATTTCTGCTCTCAAATAGAACATTTCAACCACGATTCTTTTTCTGCTGACTAAGGCATTTTGCAAGTAATGGTTGCAAAATAGGGGTACTAGATACCGTGTGATATTCTACTTCTTGTGAACTCTCTTTTCCAGCTGCTGGGCACTTTTTTGATTATTAGCTGTAAGGTGGATTTTCACATGCTTGCATGAAAATAACAGGTAGTTGGACACTCCTTGGGTGGAGGCACTGCAGCTCTTTTGACATATATACTAAGGGAACGCAAAGAGTTTTCATCTACTCATTGTATTACATTTGCTCCAGGTATGTTTGATTCACTTTGCTTATTTGGTTCACTTGATTCAGGTGGAAAGCTTTGTATCAAATCCTGTAGAAAAATGGCATGAAGATAAATGCAATACTGAACAAGGCTATATATACTGGCAATTGCCTAGTAATAGTAGCATGTGAAAATTATTTCTAGAGTTAGGGAAATCTAACTTCTATGGTATTCTATGAGTCAGGGAAATCTAACTTCTATGGTATTCTATGATACATTTCAGTAGGTGAAATTTTAGCTGATTATGGGCTGGGAGTCTTGTATAACCTCAAGCAATAATCCAATTCCTCAGGAATCATTCGATTGATGTCGTCTCCAGAGACATTTTGTGTTCACTGTTCAAGCAGTATGACATTTATGCTGGGGTCAATGTTGTATTTTAGCTGTATTACGTGTCCAAACATTTGATCAATCACAGAAGACCTCTCTATGTGATTTCTAATTTTGCATTTTGGTGTTAAACTTGTTATATTGGGTTATAACTTTTAACATACTTAAACATGATATTTGGTGAAGTTTATATTGTCTTAAAACAGGCTGTCTATTGAAATATGGAGTTTCTTGCCTCTTCATTTTCAATATGCTATTTATTTCTTTCTAACTAAACACATTAACTTGGGTTATTGCAGCTGCCTGTATGACTTGGGAGTTGGCAGAATCAGGCACACAGTTTATCACAGCTATCATCAATGGTTCTGATCTTGTGCCTACATTTTCGGCTACTTCTGTGGATGATCTACGAGTTGAAGTATGATATCATTTTTGTGTGATATTTGATTTTCATGCATCTTAAAAATAAATTCTATGCCTACAGATAACATCTTGTGTTTCTCAATTTTTGCCACAGCATTTTGAGCTCTGTGCATGCACATCTCCTTGTCTTTTATAAGTCCATTCACTGTGCTTTGTGTTCTTTCAAAAATGATTATAGGAGTGCTAAATACCAGTATAGTCATAATTATGTGGTGTCAGAAATGACAGTAAGATATCTAAATCATCCACTCAAGTATATAATTTTGAATGTAATCTATTTCCTAGTAAGATGCAAGTTAGTTACCATTTGCATTGAAATTAATTACATATCTTATTGCAGTTGTGCAAACGTTTTTGTATAACAGGTTTTTTTTTTTTTTTGATAAAAGTAAAGTTAATAATATTATTTAAATGAAGGGAGAAAACCCCTGTAGTTATGTCAAATCACCGAATTGCCAAAGATATACTGCGTATGATAACAAATGACTAAATTATCTCTACTAGCATGATCTAAATTGCTAGGTCTTTTGCTTTGGCTTTACCGTTAACAATTTGTAATGTCCCTGTCACTAATTTTTGTTCTAAACTTCTAGTATTTTTTATTTTTAGCTTATTGGCATTTCGTCAAACACTTTGCATATAACCAAATATGAAGAATTTCTGAATACTAACAATCATAATAGCTGCAGCCTGCAACTAAAATTCTGAAAAATATATTCATTATTAAACCATCCCAATGTTCAAAGGTTTCACAGAGACATTTGGTCAAACAATTTGCAAACTCTCTATATAGCTGGAAATGCATACAATGAATAATATATATATATATATATCGCTGTCTCAGAAAATCAGAAGTACGGATATGAAGAATATTTGATTTTAACCTCCAAATGATATCAAACACACTTAGGATCGAATGCTAATCTGATGTAGAAGGATGGACAGCTTCTTGAGTGGCTGATATATCTTTGCAATGACTCCTTATAGTTTTGGAAACCCGAACAACAGTAAAGAATATAGACGTCTGAATTTCTGTGACTCATGTTATAGCAGCAACAATTCCTTATGACTCCCAAAGGGTAGTGATGGGATGGGATCGCTACACATTTTCCAACACCCACATGCAAGCAAACAGAGTAACACTCTTTCTGTCTTACTTCCTATTCAACTTACAGTCCAAACTCAGGACACATAATATCAACGACAGGAATTTTCCCAAATTAACCTCAGACTTATGGAGCGATGCAAATCACATATACTTGTTTACTGGGCGACATGAACTACCATAAGACAATGTATGAAAACTCAACATAAAGGACTAAGTTAGCCAAGATAACAGTAAGCAACATTTGCATTTCACAATTCAAGAACACAGACTAACAACATGACATCGTTTTATATTATGAAAGTAGCAGATTACAAAATCCTTGATCTCATACAATGCCCTGATGATTCAGTCACTTCCTACAATAAACTTATTGACTCTTCTCCTTACCTAACCTCCTTATTGAGGGCTTCTCACACTTTATACTTGGCTCTGCATTCTTCGTTGTGCATTCAATATACTTCATCCAGGCAACCCGTCGACTTTCCTTTTCGACCTCTCTTCCTCTATCGGCCTCTGCGGTAATCGGCCTTGTTTCTGCCTCTTCACATTGTTGTGTATTTTCTTTTTAACAGTCCAGCCTCTATGGTTCGCCTTCCCACCGTCCTCTTCAACATTCGACTTCCTCTCATGAGACCGTCGGCCTCCTCTGCTCGGCCTCCAACCGTCCCTCCTTGTTCGGCCTTCTTCCTTTTTGTATGCCTTTGGCCTCCTCCAGATCGGCCTCTCGCCTCCTCGTTCTATTTCTGGGCCTTTTTCTTATATTCTTCTCTGCTGCTGCCGTTTCCTTCTAACTGTCATCCCACTGTCGATTTCTTGAGTCGCGCAACCTCTGCTCTCTCATAACGCTTCCAAGATTCGACCCTTCTGCTCTGTCCTGAACCGATCTCTCCAGACCTTTACCAAACAGTGGTTTGCCATGTCTCTCCATATTCCAGAAATCGTCGAATTTCTGCCTTCCTTCTTCTATGACATAATTATTCGTCCTCCACTTGTCCTCAGCTTGCCTACTCTGTCGACCCACCTCGCCATCTTCCAAGAACCGTTTCATCTTCCTCTCTGCCTATGCGGCCTTTTCTCCTGCTTTTATGTCTGTTCGTTTCCTTCTTTATCGCCCTCCTATATTTGCATCCCGCCTTATGACATCATGCCTTACACTGCTGAAAAGAACCGTTATTTAATCATTCCTTTGCTGCAAGGAGTTCTTATTATTTGTAATTGATCTCTAGAAAACTAGCAATTAACTATTAATGTTCCCGTCGCTTTGGCGATAGGAACTTCCTTCCGCTTGTAACCTGTCATCTTACCCAACACAACGAACCCAAAAATCAACTGCTAACACAAATTTTGAAAATTAAGAAGATGCCCCTGCATCAGACTCCCCAGGGGACAAAAATCATGTGCTTTTGCACATGAAGTCATGGTCAAACCTATTCCTCCCTATTCCTTTTCTTCCGCTTCGTCCAACATCTTAATGCTACTGCTGCTACATTCCTCCTATACTGTGGTCAAGTATTCAATCCTTTACTCAAGACAACATTTCCCCCATTCATTATTCTCCTTCTATTCTTCCATAACCAGTCTTCAAAGATTTTAATGCCTTCTAGTTTACTCATTCCACACATCTGCCTAACAACCTCTAATTCAGCTGCACACTTCATCACATCAGCACTTCCCACCTCCTCTCTTAACACGTTTTTCAGCCCATCATCATCCAAAGCCAACTGCTGCAACACTATACCATTATCAGCTTCATTATTTACACCCCAACACACAAAATCTGCATCTTTCTCTACAACAATTTCTGTATCCTGGTTTTCAACCTCCCTTGGAGTATCCCTACACATTTTCATAGCTTCAACCTTTTTGTTCCACTCTTTCTCTATTTCTGCAAATTGTTTCCACAAATCTTCTTCATTGTCTCCAATTGCTGCTCCTCCTTCAATTCCTATTGCCGCATCATCTTCATCATTTTTTTGTTGATCTTCTTCCTCTTGGATCATTGCTGCTCCTAAATCCACATCTGTACTTTCATGTTTTGCAACATGTGCCACTGCTGTCCTCTTTTCATGTTCCACTCTTCCAGCTAGCTTTTTCTCTTTTCTACTCTTCCCAATCTGCCTTTGTCTATTTTCTTTCTTCTGACATTTTCTGCTCCTTACGTCTTTCTCATCCACAATCCTCCACATCTCCACCTCATATTCATCTTCCAATCACTATTCAATCCATCAACCTCGGTATTTTTATAAATTTCATTCAAAGCCTCATAACCATTATTATCACAATCTGACATCTTGTTTAAATTTTCTCTATCTTTCTTTCAACAAAATCATCCAAAGTTTCAAAAACATCATGAATGAACTCATCTTGCTTACCTTTCACATAGGCATTCTCTAACTCCTGCCAATCTGGTGTCTCCATGTTCTTCTCACCAGGTTTGTTCATAGTAACATCTTCCTTTTCAACTTCCACTCTTTTATTTGTCTCAACATAATTTATTGCAGCACCACTTGCCCTTATTGCTACCACACTCTTTTCTCTCCATACTTTGTTTGCCACAACCTTGGGCTGATCGCTTTTTATTGCTGCACTTGGTCTTCTTGCCTTTTGCCTTGCAATATTTTCTCTAGGCCCCCTTGCTGGCCACTTTACCTTCAAATCTGTATGCCACTTATTCCTTTGTACACCTTTCATTCTTTGCACCTACTGGTTAGTATAAACATAATCAAAAGCAACATCCTCCCTATATTTCAACAGCTACTTCTCAACATCTTGTTTCTTTTGCCAATATGGAACTATGTATCCATGATCTACCAATTTCTTTTTATCTGGATAAACTTGCTCATTCATTTTCTCGTTTCTATATACAAAATCAAAAACAACATTTTTACCTCTAGTAACTTGCTGCCCCACATTGTTCCTTTCATTTGCTTCTTTGACTTTCATCTCTTCCTCTACCTGAGCATCTTGTACTGCATCTGCTACTTCTTCCCTGGCATCATGAAATTCTGGGGCTGCCCTCTCATCGTCATCATCAAATTGAAAATCTTCAGCTTCATACTTCTCTTGTACCACTGCTGCAAACTCTTCTTGATACTCTGCTGCAACCATTTTCCGCTCATCTTCAACTCCTTCGGTTGCTATTCTTGCCTCATCTTTCTTCATCTTCAAGGTCTCCTTCTTGACCTTCCCTATTGCACTCTTCACACCTGCGTACACATCTGTAAACACAATATTAGCAAACAAAATAAGAGACCACAATGTCTCCTTTAGTGTCTTCTTCATGGACACTCTCCTCTCTTCATTTCTCTTTTCCACAAGTGCTATTTGCCGCACTTCTTTTCTCCTTTCCTTCAAGTTCTCTACAATGAGAACTTCTTCAACCTCTTCTGGTCCATGTTGCTCAATAGGCAACTCTCTGCTGTCCCAAACTCTCGAGGATCCTCCCATACTCTTATCTTTTCCTCTTAAGGCTTCTAAATTCTGCCCTTTCCTCCTCTCAACAAGCTCCCTTAAAGGCCACTTCACTTTTCTCGTCATTGGCCATACTCAAAAATATTCTTGGTTGCTTTTTTCTAGCCATTGTTGCCTTGCAATCATGTATTGTTTTAAATCTCGTCTTAATGCTGCCAGCTCTCTTTCAAAATTTGTATTTTGCTTCTTCATGTTTTCCACAACTTGTCAATTTGCAACAAACTGCAACACTCACCTTTTCCTTCCTCTACTATCTGCAGGTCCGGGCTAAGTTGCCTCACTTCGGCGATCTACTCAGCGCTCAACTCAGCGCTCAAAACCTTTTGCGCTCTTATACCACTTGATGGGATGAGATCGCTACACATTTTCCAACACCCACATGCAAGCAAATAGAGTAACACTCTTTTTGTCTTACTTCCTATTCAACTTACAATCCAAACTCATGACACATAATATCAACGACAGGAATTTTCCCAAATTAACCTCAGACTTATGGAGCGATGCAAATCACATATACTTGTTTATCGGGCGAAAGGAACTACCATAATACAATGTATCAAAACTCAACATAAAGGACTAAGTTAGCCAAGATAACAATAAATAGCATTTGCATTTCACAATTCAAGAACACAGACTAACATGACATCATTTTATATTATGAAAGTAGCAGATTACAAAATCCTTGATCTCATACAATGCCCTGATGATTTAGTCACTTCCTACAATAAACTCATTGACTCTTCTCCCTACCAAACCTCCCTATTAAGGGCTTCTCACACTTTATACTTGGCTTTGCATTCTTTGTTGTGCATTCAATATACTTCATCCAGGCAACCTGTCGACTTTCCTTTTCGGCCTCTCTTCCTCTATCGGCCTCTGCTGTAATTGGCCTTGTTTTTGCCTCTTCACATTGTTGTGTATTTCGTTTTTAATAGTCCATCCTCTGTGGCTCGCCTTCCCACCGTCCTCTTCAACATTCGACTTCCTCTCACGAGACCGTCGGCCTCCTCTGCTCGGCCTCCAACCATCCCTCCTTGTTCGGCCTACTGTTCGGCCTTCTTCCTTTTTGTATGCCTTTTTGGCCTCCTAGAGTTCCGCCTCTCCCCTCATTCTATTTCTGGGCCTTTTTCGTATATTCTTCTTTGCTGCTACCGTTTCCTTCTAACTGTCATCCCACTGTCGAATTCCTGAGTCGCGCGGCCTCTGCTCTCTCATAACGCTTCCAAGATTCGACCCTTTTGCTTTGTCCTCAACCCAAACGGTGGTCTGCCATGTCTCTCCATATTCCAGAAACCGTCGAACTTTTACCTTCCTTCTATGACATAATTGTTCGTCCTCCACTTGTCATCGACTTGCCTACTTTGTCGACCCACCTCGCCATCTTCCAAGAACCATTTCATCTTCCTCTCTGCCTATGCGGCCTTTTCTCCTGCTTTTATGTCTGTTCGTTTCCTTCTTTATCGCCCTCCTATCTTTGCATCTTGCCTTTTGACATCATGCCTTACACTGCTGAAAAGAACCATTATTTAATCATTCCTTTGCTACAAGGAGTTCTTATTATTTGTAATTGATCTCTAGAAAACTAGCAATTAACTATTAATGTTCCTGTCGCTTTGGCGACAAGAACTTCCTTCTGCCTGTAACCTGTCATCCGACCCAACACAATGAACCCAAAAATCAACTGCTAACACAAATTTTGAAAATTAAGAGGATGCCCCTGTATCAGGGAGCGACTCCTTCAAACTCCTTTTTCCTTCCTTACACCTCACGCACCCTCCAACACTTGCTATTTGTCTTCAAGGCAACACCTTACTCTTGGCAAGCCATGTATCTTTCCTAAGACCAAACGCACCTCTAAAACATTTCAAAGCATGTTGTCAAATCTTCCATATTGGCAGCGATTCCTTTTTTAAACAAATAATAAACTTCCAATGTCAGTGGCTCCCCTTAAGATGATACAACAATCTTTGGAAGTCATAAAATGAAGCGGCCAGCAATAATATTATATGGGGCGACTGGGTCAAGTCTCCAAAGACTTAACCAATCTCCATGAATCCTTCCTTGTTTGTTTAGCTCCATGATTTCCGTTAAATGCAGCGCCCTAAAAATCTAGAGTAAAATCTTATTTGCATGCAAATTCCTAGATTTTCCTTTAATCTCCTTCAAATATAATATTAGAAATTATATTTTGTTCCTTCAATAAATTTACTAGTGAATCCGGAGTGAATCCACTAGTATTGAATCCTTCAGCACACACTTGTGATCTTGAATGAATCACACAGTATTGGCTAGGGAAGATCTTTCACTCCCGAAACCAATCTTACCCTAGGGTTTTGTCTAAGGCGGAAGAGATGAACAACGTTCAACTTTAGAGAAAACGAGGGTTTCCTAAAAATATTCAGAGTTAATCAAATGACTTCTCTCAACCTCCTTTTATAACCCCAGTGGAACTTTCGAGAAGTTATATTATAAATTCACTTTTAATAATAATCCTTCAACTCCAAATGGTGACTTTATTTAATTACTTTTCGAGTCTTTAAGTCACTTAAAATTCACCTTTATAAATAATTAATATAAGTTGTCTTTTAATTCACGTTTTGACAACTTAAATATTAATTGTTTAATATTTTAATTATTTTCCGCACATTTGCCCAAAGTTGTGGAAAATACAAAAATAGCCCGATAGTGAATTATGAAAACGCCAACATACTTTGAAGCTCACTAGAGATCCAACTTAATGAAAATTGATACTTTCCAAAAATAGAATATTTCTCCAAGAAGTGTGGAAAGCACCTAGAATGTGGAAATTGCACCTGGAAAGAACCAACGAATTCATCTTGATCCTTTGAACACAATACCATTAATTGAAATCCTTTTCAAAAAGGCTGATGCTCTCCAAAAAAGTTGGAGCTTCCAAAGATGTTGGAAATACTATAAAAATGGGACATTACACAAACTAAAACAAATAATATCTAGAATCATTGAACCTAATTGGAACTGTTATCCTTCTCTACATCCAAATTGCTATAAACATAATTTTTGATGAAAGAAGTTGCTTAGGTCTTCTACCTTCTTCTTTGTGGCTTCTATAAAGTCTGAGTCATTCTCCAATATAAAGTGACACCTTCACTTGAAGCATTGCCATTCAAATTGTTGTCGATCTTGGTACTAGTTACAACTACCGATTTCACTAGACTATTGACTGCTTCCATCAGGTCCTCTCCCTTGGTGACATCCATTGCTGCTATTTCCTTAAGTTTCTCTTTCTCAACCTCTTCTGGAGTCTACATCCCCGCACCAGTAGCTTTTATTTTTTCTCCTTTGACCATTTATATAAAATTGTCCTTATCTTCACTTCTCTAATTGCCGTTCATCAAGGATTCACTAAAAAAGTCTTCACATGCAAATCCAGGGTCAGACCTCTCTTGACTAGCAAGGAAGTATGGTGTTCATCAGCAAACTCAAGACCCACTCTTCTAATTTGGCAGATGTATCTTCTTGCAAGGTCCTTGTCCTTGATTTCATATTCTTCCAGCCTGGGATGTTTGTTTATCCTCTTGCGTATATATCCTCTAGTACAGTTGGAAGCACTCTTGCATGTATCTTGTCATGTGGACAACTTCAGAGGGGTGAGCAGGCTGCTACTTACATCTCTTAAAGCACCTTGTTTTCGTAAGCACTTCCTATTTCTCTTGTGGTTGCTCAATGGCTGCCATATATTCATCCTTAACCTGCTGCTCTTGATTCTCAGCCTTAAAATCTGTCTCCCTGGCTTTGCCCCAGATGCTATCCAACATGTTGGAAAAGGAGGAGAAGATAACATAGACAACAATTTTACAAAACAATGCAGACTGTCCGTGCTATACACAGCTAGACTGGAGAAGAATAAGACATCAAACTGTAGAATAAAATTTAATCTACTTTAAAAATAAAGGTAAATTAAATTTTATTTACGGAAGTGTGTTAAGTAAACCAGATTAATCTAATTAACACTAAGAGCTGGAAAATGCTTTTGTTATTTTGGTATTATTGAAATTTTGGTAAACATTAGATCGTGCTTTTTGGTGACACGAGGATTTATGGGTTACAACAAATGGTTTAATGAATAACAGATTACAAGAATACTGTTACAGAGTGAAATGCTAGCCCAAGAAAGATAGGAATCTCTCACTGGTGCTTTCTGGTAGCTCGGGTGAGATTGCAGATAGGAGAGGTTAGTGTGCTTGCTCTATAGTCTGGAAGTTGCGTTGGCGTCCAAAGTTGTCAAAAAATAAAAGTGCTTGTTGGGACCTGCATAGGGGCAAAAGAATCTGCAAACAAATTTAGCAGTACACCAATGTCGTTACAGAATAGCCATAAAATCACCTAATAGATGTGAAATCAATACTAAATGCTTTAAATGACGAGAGGAGAGAGAAGCAAACTGTCAATCGTGAGGTTGAACCTGCAAGATAGAGACTAGTATATATAAATATAAATATAAATATAAATATATATACAGAATCAAGAATGGGAAGAGAATGATAATGAATACGAGGGGAAGTCATAGGGATTGACAAGATCCCAGAAATGTCTAGAATATGACATAGCCATGACAAAGAATAAAATAGAAAATGAAGGGAAGAGCTTCTAGATTGAAGATATGAGACCGAATCACCTTGTTTTGGGAGTTAAGAGGAAGATGCACTCCACAAGATGGTGAGTAGGATGTGTCTCTGCTCAATGAGAAGCTACGGTAAGAAGAGTGCAATGAGCAATAATGGAAGACTTGAAGAAACTTGCAAAACCCTTGAGATTTCACAATGCTAGGAAGATAGAATAACTAAAACTAAACAACAATGCCTACGATGTAAAGATATTGCAAGAAAGTGATGTAGATAGCTTGAGCATGTGATAGAGTGCTGTAGATTTTGCAAGAGAAGCTTTGGTAAGTCATGAGAGATTTGGCCATAATAGAACAACCAAATTTGGATGAAAGAGGGCATGGCAGAAGGACAGAAAACACCAAAAGGAAAGAGCATGAAGGCAGAGAACCACAATGTCAAAAGAAACCAGTAGTCATCCTGACAACAAAGGAAACGGCCAAATCCATGACTAAAAACATTTATGCCAGGATTAGAAGTGTCTATTGATTTGAAAAATCCTGGAGAAACCTTGCTGGAAAAGTAATGCCTTAACTTACCAACCAAGATTCTCTTGGTCTGCATCATTAATGAGCCTTTTTTAGGGGGGAAAATCAGCAGGCAAGTTAAAACTCTCATATAACCTTACAGACAAAGATATTGAACAACTTTATTGGCAATCTAATGTGGCAGTTTGGGTCATAATTACGTGTAAGCATCTTCTCCTAGGGAACAAATAGTTTGATTTGGACTTTAAAAATGGCTGCTGGTACACCCCAAATGACAAATTTAGAAAGGAAGGAAAAAATATTTTCTTCGTATTCAACTTCACTAATAATAAGACCTGTTTGTCTTATTAACATACATTAAGGCATACACCCTGAGCTCTTTTGGGAAGTCTATTTGGTCTTTTCCTAAGTTGCTGGTTTGCTTAGAAAAACCCTCAGATCTGGGTCTGGTTTGTACCTGGTTTAGATTTGTGGTCCAAATTGCCACGGGTGTGGGCAGGATGCCAGATTATTTATTTATTTTTCCTTGCACTATTTCTCCTGACACAAAACAACAGGGATTTTGTTGTGACTCTAACAGCAGGAATTTTGTTGTGACTCTAACAGCAGAAAACAAGAGTGAGAATCACATAGAACTCTACTTGCATTTGCTTGCGATTCTGTTTGTGACTTCGCTGCAACATGAACACAAACATGATCCTTTGCTTAAAAAGATGCCTTCTGGTGTGAAGGAAGCCAATGTATGTCGGCAAATGTGTGTACTCTGAGGAAATTTTCTGCCTTGTTTCCAGATTGTAACCATCTTTCACTGAGGTGGAAACTGATCGTTTAAACGTGGGCAGCAAAGTGAATGCAATCTCTAAAAGCGAATAAAAGATAACGAATAAAATAGCTAATATACCATGGGCGTGTTTTATCCATAGTTTGGAACTATAATATATTTAAAGTTTATTAATTTAAGTTTAATATAATATAGTTAAATTTTAATATTTATAGTTTAATATAATATTTTAAAATCTTATATAATATTTTAAATTTAATAATATAATAATATAAATACATATTCATGAATTGAAATTCTATTTTTAGGCTAATCAGTGTATATATTTATGACATTTTTTTTGTACGAACAAACCCAAAACGAACCCAACCCCCAATTTTTTTTGCCAAATCCAAGTACCAAACTCTTGTCCCCAAACTCGAACTCAAACCTGAACTTGTAACGGTAAGTTAGCTCTTTTCCATCATCGTTTCTAAACTTGTATTGTACTTGGTATTTTGATATTCATGAAATGTTCTATTATCAAAATTTGAAGTGTAAGTTCAAATCATATTGTTGAGTTCATACACCTTGCTCTTGTGAGTACGTTGATGAAGAATTTGAGCAAGCTCCAACAAGACATCATCTTGATTGCATGTGATGGTTTACACCTTGGAGGAGACCCCGAGTTCTCTAAAATAATAGGGGAAATATATCTCGTTAAATTGATCTAATCTCAATTGCCTCATCAATTAGTTTGTTTAATTTCTAGTTCTTGATGCTTAGTTAATTTGTTCCAATTTGTAATCTAAAGTCTTCTGCCACAATAATCCTCTTAGTTCCATTGTTAATGGCCAACCTAATAAGACAAACAACTGAAATTTCCATGTTAGCCACATTGTTTGATTTCTTGCTAGTCAGACGAATCCAATGGCAATCACCTCCCTTGTCAGTCTCTTATAGTATGTCCAATTCCTTAGATTGGGTTACCTTTGGAAATATTGTCAAAATTTAACTTAAGCCATCCTATTTAATGTGGAATCCAAATCTCTGCATTTTAGCGTGGACTGCTTCAATACTATTTCTAATTCAACTTTCATCTTATGTACATGAATCCTTCCAATTTCATTTGTTGTTCTTTCCAACTTTCATTGAATCTCTTTAGAGGTTTTAGCGAGGCTTTGAAAAATCCTCCGATTTTCTTTATAGCCATAGAGACTGGTAAACCATAGGGGGAATTGTATTGCACAAAACTTTTAGGGAATGAAAGTTAGTCTTAAATCTCCCAACTAGATATGTGTTAAGATATTTTATTTGGAAGAATCAAATCTATGTTGACGCACCTCCGTATACCTTGCCAGACTTTGTTTGCATATTCATAGTTTAGAAGAAGGGGATTCACCTCTTCCTCACTGAAGGACTGTAATGTCCCCAACCAAATGTTTATGTAAACATGATCAAATCTGAAATATCCTCAATACAAAATATATGTTGAATCTTTTATAATAATCCCCACACAAATTTTATGTCAAAATCTCAAGATTTATGATGCTGATTTTACACACAATGTTGGAAAATTGATCAATACTTGCACATATGAAACAAATTGTTGGAGATGATTTATATTCATGAAAAGTACATCAAATTGCTGGAATAAATCATAAATTACAGCAATATATTTGAAAATAAACAATGTATGATGAAGCTCCCTTATCTGTAAATTTGCAATTACAAATACTGAAATTCCAAACAAAGCTTTGAAGTGCAAATACAACCTCTGTGCGAGATTGCCTTCAAGAAATAAAAGGGGTTTCGTCCTTTGATCTCCAAGAATCCAAGGGGTTTTGTCCTCAAATCTTGTACTTGAACACAAGTGCTCAAGCTGTGAAGAAAATTGATAAATTGACAAAAGATATCAACTGAAGAAGCTGCCTGGCTTATATAGAAGTTATGGGCACAAATCCCATCGTCTCATAATGCCCAAAAATAACAAAAATAAAATATTGCAATATTAATATCTTTGCAAATATTCCCTTTCCAAGTAAATCCGCTACAAAACTATCATAACTCCTCCTTGATTCCCAGTTATTTTTAGCTAGTGAAGATGCTTTGCTTACATCCACTTAGAATTGTCATAAATAATTATGTGATGCTCTTCCAACATGCAAAATAATAATATTTTATTTATTCAACATGCTTTCCCAAAATAAGCACTTTGTAACTTCTCCACTGATTGCCAACCGTAATTCCCCAATTATGAGCTGTCATAGAATCTGTCATAAATAAAGATGCCAAATGATTTGGGAGTTACATATGCTCCATTTATGAATTCCTATTCCCCATTTGAGCAATCAAACAATAATTTAATATTTATTTGGCCCATTTTCCAAATATGCAAAAATATAATTAATAATAAGGGCCAAAAATTAATAATTTTTTCCCTAGCATTTTCCTTTAGCCCACGAGAACTATTGAAATGGGCATTTGGTCCACAAACATAAATTAGTTGAAAATAGGACATTACAAGGACAAAATGCATTAAGGTGGTCCCTAAAACCACCTTGTTTTCAGTTGCTCCCCTGTCAAGATTTTGCTTTGAACTGGGACCCTAAAAAAAATCCAAGCCTTTTACACTATTTTAATACTCAAACCTTCTTCCACATCTCCAACCTTGTTACCATTAGAGCTACTTCTGGTAGAAACTTGTAGCTTGCTGCAGTCGAATAGTTTCTTGTTCAATGAAAATTCTAGTGGATCCTGCCTAGCTTTGAGCACCAAGGAATTTTAAATTTGAATGGAGAGTGTTTAAGATTGATAACAGTCGGGTTACTCATATTTGCAAGACTTCATACCACCTCAATTTTGTATTTTGATTGCCCTCTTCCTATTTGACCGAATAGTCCCCTACTTTTGTTACCTAGGCTATGGAGGCCACAACTCAAAGTGTTAGGTTAAACAATTAGGGAAGAGTTTCTAGTTGGCTTGGGTCCTTCCTATGAGTATACTTGATCTCTACCTCCAATTGCCCGCATGGCGACACATAGGTTGGGCACAAGTCCATGCATTCTCCTAAGTTTGGCCCACTGCTTCCAGGTGTCCCCATGGCTATTACAAGGTGTCAGAGAGCCAATGGTAATGAAATCAGGCTTTACAATATGTAATCATTATTGCCCACCACTTTGTCCAAGTGCTTTGGGCCTTTTTATAACAGATATTGGATAGCCACACATTATTGCATATCTAGTCCATAAATGTTAAGTGACCTTATTGTGGCTCCATATTTGGATTAGGATGTCACCATTGTGTGACTTCTATGAATTCTTGCATCATTTTCAGGTGAAGACCTAAACAACCATTGCATCATTGATTTTTTATCAATCCTTTTCTCTAGGCCATTCTACAATTGTCAATTATTGGAAGAGTCCATTTTGATGTTTTTTCTAATATGCCGCATATGTTGCTTCCTTGCCAAAATGCAAACATCTTAAGTTTAAAAAGTATGTTGCTGGTTTGGGTATGGGTTCATGTTCACTGGTATGGCAATTGTTTCCCCTAGGTTAGGTACGGTTGGGTTTGGCTGTACTATATCTACATATATATAGACAAAATTGAAAATATGTAAAAAAATACCTTTTAATTTGGAAAAATAAATATACAGAATTGAAAACACATCTGATGGTGATAAAGTTAATTGAAACTTAATGTCAAATGTCAAATCAATACAAAATTACAACCAATAATCTTCATATTACTCTTCATTGAGAGCATTAGTGTCATTACTTGGTTCGTTTGAATGACAAGCAGCTCCAGCACCACTCCCACTAGCTGCACTATGCAAGTCCTGTGTACGAGCCTCCTCATTCTAAATAGTGTGTGTCAAGCCGTGCAACAAGAGCATCCAAGTCAACACACTCAGGAGCTACATCCCAATTTCTCATCGCCCCTTCTTGTACTCGACTTGCTTATGTGACAAGAGGCGCAAGTTGGAATGCACATAGACCAACTCCTCTGCCTTTTTTGCAGCAAACTGGTTATGCTTAACTGAGTGGATAAAGGAGTATGTACTCAATTCCCATGAGCTGATTATCTTTTCCTCCAAGAAAGTAGTCTCAAAATAACTTGTCTCATGTATGTGAAATACTCTTATTTTTATTGCTATATTCTGCAAACTTGGTTCCATAAAGTGGAAAATATTTGCTACATTTTGTAATGTAACTAGACATCTGCCAGTGCTTTTGGCAACATGTTTGAGTTTAACAATTTGGAATGGCTCCTAATTTATTATTAAAAAAATTTAGCAGCCAAAAGAACTCAATGACTCACTTTAAATACCACTAAAAAATATGATAATGGGGAAGTGTGAAAAGTAACAATTGCTTCTGTCATCTCTCAATGTCTGTAAACAAAAAAATTATTTTAAAATATTGCATAGTCATCCTCATGATGTGTTGTTTCTCGCACACTTCACAGCATTAAAACGCAGACTGGGATAGAGATTTTTCTTCCTCACACCCCTTAGTCACAAGGTTCGGATTTGAATTTGAGTTCGGCAACGATGAAATTCGGAATAAATTCGGTAAGGAAAAATTTGGAAAAAAAATTCGTGATTAAATTCGCCCGACATGAATTTGAATTATATATATATATATATATGTAATAAATACACTACATTTTAAATAAAAAATTAAATAAAAAAATACTAATTTTATTTAAAAAATATAAAAATAAAAATATATTAAATAAAATATACATTACATTTGAACTTTAAAGTTTAAAAACAAAATAAAAAATCTAAATTTTATTAAAAAAACTTAAAATTAAAAAACAAAATAAAAATATAATAAGTATTACATTTTATTTCAAGAAACCTAAAAACTAAAATGCATGGGGGGTTTGCAAAATCATCCTCACTGAGTAGGGAGTCGGGAGTCAGGAGCACGAGACGTGAGACGTTTGAGGAAAAATGGAAGTAGGGAGACGGGAGTTGGGGACAGGAGACGTGAGTTGGGAGCAGGAGACGTTTGAGCGAAAGAATACAATGAGCAAGTTTGACCGCTGTTATAAAGTGAAAAGGGGGGCGGAAAACCTAAAAAATACACTTTATACAAATATATTTCATTAAAAAAACTTACTGTAGGAATTTCAAGTGAATTTCAACAATATTCTTAGACTTTGTATAAACCCACCGAATTTCGAATCTCATGGCCGAAATTTGGCGAATCCTGTGACTTAGCTCACACCCAACATACGATGAAGATTGTACAGTCAAACAGATTGAAAAAAACATTGCTTTGAATGGGCTTTCAAAAAGGCATACCCAGGTTGACTGCGCCATGCCCGGGGTGGACTCTCAGGGTACCCATCCCCAAACCCATTTGGGCTGGGTATGCAGGCTGGGGGGGCGTACATGGTAACACAGTTTTAAATAATAAAATAATGGACAAAGTTGTGGTGGGTCACAAGGTTCGATTGATAGTGCTACCAAATTAATGTTTCCATCCCCTTAGTCTTCTTGTGGAAAGTCATCATCAAGAGTGATGAATGCCTAGAGCAAAAAGCAGGTTACTTGTCATATTTGGGGTTAGCATCCTCTTTTTTGACAGAAGGTGGTGGTTGACTAATAGAGTACACATTACAAATACTTTAGCTATACATACAGCACAGAGTGTCACGACTCGTCAAAATCTTGCTTTTTGATGGTGTCATCATATCCTAGGGTTGACTTGAATACAAAATGTACTTGAAACACATTTGAGAGATAATTCTTGAAATTATTGTATATCTTAGCAAATCAAAAAAGAAAAAGGGCATAAATTAGGTCAATCATGTGAAGAATCTTGAAGCTTATTTTGTTCTTCAATCCCTTTAGACATAGTCAAGGAGTCCAAAAGTCCATACAGTTCATCCTTCTGTAAGCTCCTCTATAATTTCTCAATGTCTTTTTGGATCTTGTCCATTTGACTTTCATTCATTGATACTTGATAGCGGATTGTTCCTAGAGTTCCTTGAATTGCTTATTTTTGAGATCAGTTCATACCCCACTATGGTCTTGGGAACACCACTAGAAAAAGACAAGAAGAAGATGAAACAGTACTTTGAGTTTGAATTAATTGAAAATAAATGGAAGACAAAGATTCCTGGGACTTCTAGTGATTGAGGGAGAGGGACTATCTGGCACGGGTGCCACATGGCAATTTTATTTGTTTGTGGGTGATAGGGCAGTGCCAAAACTACTTGAATGTTAGTTTAGAAGGAAAAATTCTCCAGTATGAATAACTTGAGCTACCAAGATATGGATAATGCAGTCTTTCAGGGCACAAGACACGATATGGAGTGGTTACTTTCATAGACATCTGCATGCACTCACACATTTGTACTTGAATGCTAGTGTAGAAGGAAAAAATTGTCCAATATGAATAACTAAGATAACAAGATATGGATAATGCAGTCTTTCAGGCCACAAGATGTGATATGAGGTGGGCATTATTGTATACATCTGCATGCACTCATATTTACATATATTACACAAAAGAGTCTGTATTAAGCATTTAGGAAAAAGACGTGTTATGGATGTTTGTAGCTTGGCATATTCTTTCATACTTGCCATTCCAACATTTTTAATATTTTTTTATTGAACTTTAATATTCTCCACAGTTTTCCAAATTTTTGTTGTTATATTTGTATTGGACATTCCTTTACTGTCCTTATTATTTTGCTAGTGTTAATGATACACTTCAAAGTTTGAAATTACAATTACCAATGCATTGTAGTGTTGATGTTATAAACGAAAAATTCTTAGAAAAAATTTAGTGCCTTGCTAAAACAAACTATTTGTCAGTTATTCACTCATCGTATGCAGACATCATGATTATTGAGTGAATAGGATGAGAATACTACTTTTATTCTTTAAAAGTTTAAAATATTAGATGTTAGATTAGTGATTGATATGCCTGTATCCAGCCTAGACACAGGCTGGATATAGCCTAATATAGCTTGGATGTGGCATTTCATATTTTTACCATATCATGGTACAGCAGGAAAATGATGGTGTATTGGAAACATGGTTACAGATGATAGTTACGGTCTGGACTATCTTGTAACTTTGGATACAAACAGTTTCAATATCTATTTGTATAATCTCCTGTTTTGTTTTGTATATTGGTACTGTGCCATTAATTTATGCTTAACACAACATTGTTGGTAGCTTTATCAAGCAAAACATGCTCAGGGAACAGAAATTATGTCATTCATGCATAATGATGTGGTAGTATGATATATTCTATTTATATTTTATTTCAATTTCCTGTAAATTCTGATCAAGTGCTGTGTGTAGACAGTTGGCGTGTTGTGGTCAACACACCGGCTGTTTAGGCTTTTCTCTCATCAAGACTCTGAAGAATAATAATCTTTCAAATTACACAGAAATGCAATTTCTTACAAATGCGTGGAAGGTAAAATGATCAATTATGTTTGGTTACTGGTAACCTATCTGGAGCTTTGCTGGTTCTTATCTATCTATCTGCAACAAACAGTCATGATTTGGCCACGACATCCTGACTATTTTTGGCTTTTTGTATGTATAGTCTGGGTTTTGGCATGTAGCATAAAACTGATTTATTTGTCATCTGTTGGTATGAATGTCTGGATCATTGTTATTAATTGACAAATAAAAACCATCTCAATTTTAAAACAGGAGGATTATAAAGGAAGATAGCCTTGGTTCATTCTTTCTGGCTTTAAATCCAAAAGGTGTTCTCAAAAAAATTCAATTGGCTGATTGAGAAGAGATAAATGATATTTTAAAAAGTTAAATCTTCACATTGACGGTTCATTGTTCTTCCATAAATGACGAAAGTAAGTCAGTGACTCAAAAGTACAAGTTACAAATCAAGTAGGAATGATAAAAAGAATCCCAGCAACAAATATGTAGTATCTAAACTGAGAATAGGAAGCAAAAGGACCTAATGAGAGTGGGGAAAATCTCAAATGGGTAAGCCCCTATGTAAGATAGTATAAGCAAAAGCATATAATGCAAACTATTATGTAATCTCCTTGGTTATATAGCCAAAAATAAAACTAGAAGGTAGAGATGGAAGCTGGTGGATGAGCTGTAAAACTACAATGAATGGAAAAAATGACGGATATAGCCAGAATCTGGATTATAGGAACAATTTGGGGGATCATGTGAAATCTAATGTGTTATAAGAAAGTGGACTCATGCCGTTAATATAAACAACCAAAAGATTTCAAGAAGAGAATATGGAAGCATTCATGCACAGAAAGAAAGTTGGCATTCTGAACTGAATTGGAATGTTATTTATATGAGAGTTATGTGCAATGTAAATTCTAGAGAAGATATGTAGAACTCAATTGGAGGGAAAGATTAAATGGTTTTATCTTCCAATTCTTGCTAAGAAGATGGCATCACACTCAGGTGGTTTGATACAAAGTGGTGTCATGACAGTTGGTGATACAGACTTGGCATTATTACTGAATTGGTGCTGTGGTGTATTAATTATAATCTGTGTTACTGAATCACTCCCTAGAACCCTTGGAATCTACGTCACTGGTTTGGGTTTTGGTTTGTTGGTATGGCAATTTTTTTTCCTTGGCTTCGTTATGGATGGGTTCGGCTTTACAATATAAATATATTTAATATAAAAAATATATAGAATTACCCATGATTTGCCAAAATAAAAAATAAAAAACACAACTGATAGTGATAAAGATAATTGATAATTCAATTTCAAATGTCAAATCAATACAAATTTACAATCAATAATCTTCATATTGCTCTTCATTGAGAGCATCAATTTCATCACTTGGTTTGTTTGAACCGCAAGCAGCCACAATGCCACTCCCACTACTTGCATCTTATGGAGGAGCCTCTTCATCCTCTAAAGAGACTATGGCAATCCATATGATAAAAGCATCCAAGTTGCCAGACTTAGGGGTTACATCCTAATCCTTCATTGTTCTATCCTTGTACTTGACTTGCTTCTGTGATAGGAGGTTCAAGATGGAATGCACATAGATCAACTGCTTTGCTTTTTTTGCAGCCAACTGGTTGCACTACTAAGTGGTTAAAGGAGTTGTAATGAATTAAATCAGAAAGATATATTATTTACAAAAGAGCAAAGCTCTTAAATAGAGTTACAAACAGATGTTTCTAAATAAGAAATACAAATGTTTCTAAATTAGATTAAAGCTAATCTAAATAGCAGAATAGAAACAATCTAAATATGTTACAAAGATGACCATTAATATAAACTAAATATTATTTTAATACCCTCCCGTAATGGTCAATCTATTAACTACACCAAGGTGCCCCCTAAACCCTGGCACAAATCCCGAGGTTGACTGTAGATGAAAAAGACCACGGGTTGGAGTTTTTGGGCGCTTGCTGTTAAGCACTTGAAATGCTGTCTGCTCCCGAGTAGTGGTCACAAGGTGACCAAGGGCGGTGCTTAGAGATCGCCGGAATTACGGACTTCACAGGGGCCACCAAATAGCAACAACACTTTTCAAATCGTGACCACTGCCGACATAGGAAAACATAGACCAAACGAAAAGGCAGACCAAACTCTCCAAAAGCAGTGACTAGGGAAAAATTGCCAAACAAGGAAGCTGCCGATCAAGAAGACAGAACCCCTTTCAAATGGCTACGGAATAGGAACCTGTGAAAATGGAAGGCTAAGTGCAGATCAACGAAGCCCAATAAAACTGCGGCCAAACACGAGTTGCAAACCACAATCAATAGCAGCGACCAAATAAACACAACTCCGACAAGATCCTGCAAAAATTGCTACCAAAACGTCGACGGGATACTTAACCAAAACGACGACCACAACGATATGATTGTTGACGAAGATCTGACCGCGACCAAACAAACAAATGCTGACCACGAGCTCGCCAAAAAAAATTGCAGATTGCGACCTTCAGAGGAAACAAACATCAGAAGATACCTGAAGGAGAACAAATGCGATCATGGGTTTTTTTTGTGAAATGCCGAAGATCTGACCGTGACCAAACAAACAAACGCTGTCCATGAACTCGCCAAAAAAAATTGCAGATTGCGACCTTCAGAGGAAACAAACATCAGAAGATGCTTGAAGGAGAACAAATGTGATCATGGGTTTTTTTTGTGAAATGCCGCCTCCAGAAAAAAGAACCCACGATCAACAGAAAACGTCGACCAAAAGAACAAACGGGTGAAAGGAAATACAAATCGCGACTTAAGAGATGATAAAAATGCTGCCCAAAAAGAATGTTCCCGACCAAAAAGAATGTCCACCCATATAGAGCCGATGCAGACTCTACAACAAGGAATCCACTAGAAATAAGACATAAGTGTTTCCCATTGAGATAGCAACTCGTAATGGAAGATGCTGATGCATATAGGAAACCGTGATCAAAGAATGCAAACGGAGACCAGGTTTTAGCAAACGCAAACAAAATCTTTAAACCGCGGCAGGGGTTTTGAAAGGTCGCCTACACACTCAGCAAATACAATCTATCACAAAATCTGCAAAAATCACGACTTCCAGACTTGAAGCCGATCACAAATTTCTTTAAACTCTGATCCGAACCTCCAGAATACACAAAAAATAGCGATCTCTCACAAAATCCCGACCTAAAATTGCGACTTCTCAGAAACGTGAGGGAAAAAACAAAAAAAAAAACGCGATTTCAAACTAAGAAACGACAACCAAAATCTCCAGAAACCCTGAAGAAAGCCGTTGAGGAAAATGTGATCAGAAAACAGAGAGCTGGGTAGTCGTACATGTGTCCGTATGACATACGGATGTTACAGAGAGCGCCAGAAATTAAAAATTTTCAAAAAATAATTTCCCGCTCGAACCTGGGAGCTCTGATACCATGTAATGAATTAAATCAGAATGATATATTATTTACAAAAGAGCAAAGCTCTTAAATAGAGTTACAAACAGATGTTTCTAAATAAGAAATACATATGTTTCTAAATTAGATTAAAGCTAATTTAAATAGTAGAATAGAAACAATCTAAATATGTTACAAAGATGACCATTAATATAAACTAAATAAATTACTATAATATATGTACTCCAATTTGGCTTAACTAAAGAAGAAATCACAATCTATTGAGATTGGAGACAGTCGATGCAACATTTGCAATTATAAAATATAATTTGTAGCTGCCGAAGAAAAGTTCTTAAAAAAAAAAAAAAAAATGCATACTTGTGACAGAACTTTGATTGCAAGATACTCCAACTAGTTGCACTTAACTAAGTGGTTAAAGGAGTACGTACTCCAATTTTGCTTAATTGAAGAAGGAATCACAACCTATTGAGATTGGAGACAGTCAATGCAACATTTGCAATTATAAAATATAATCTATAGCTGCCAAAGAAAAGTAAAAAAGTTAAAAAATAAAAAATGCATACTTGTGACAGAACTTTGATTGCAAGAGACTGCAGGTAAACAGAGCCTTGGCCACGGAGGTACCACCATGTATAAGTTTCCTTGTACTTGTCTTGGAGAGCACTAAGACTGTGATTTCTTGAAGTTATAAAATGGCCAAACTCACCCACAACTATGTCCTCTTCATCTGGATTTGGGAAGAGTCTAGTGAATGTTGGCTTGTACACATGACTAACTCAAACATCTCTACATGGTGCTCCCCTCGAGCAAGGACAATATCTTTGTGTTGTAATATTTGGGTGAAAAAACAAATGCTAGGGGATGCAAGGGTGCAACCATTTTGTTCCAATGATCAACAATGATTCTTTGCACTTGTTTGAAAAATGTATTTGTGGGGTCATTTTCCTTAGCCATTATTATGCATCATGGAGTCCATATCGTCATATATGCACCCAAACACAACCAATCCGTACCAACAAACTTGATCATACTCATAATGGGCTTGATGAAACTCAGAAGATAATCCACACGAGCCCACCAATCATTATCTAGAACCAATGCTTTGACCTTTTGGGCCCTCTTCGAATTTAACTACTTCCATACACTCCAAAGATTACTGATGATCATGGCGGTCAGTGCCTCTTGCATTTTCACAAGTTGTCTCAAAATGATTGTGTGATGCAAATTGAGTCTCAACAACTTAATATGGTGTAAAACAATTAAAAAATTAAATATTGAAATTACTTAAACTTACCTTAAAGAGCTCCAATTTGGAGGACTTGAAGATGGATTGCAATATATGATGACTTTTCACGAACATTCGAATCTCCTTAACCTTGATGTAGATTTCTTTGATGCACTCAATCTATGTGCCAATCGTTTGCAACACCAAGTTGAGTGAGTGGATGATACATGGCGTCTAAAAATTGTGTTAGTATCTTGCTTCCACCAATAAACTTGCTGCCCTACAATTTTGCTTTGGTTGAGTGGTTGGTCTCTAGTTGATAGTCAATAGTTGACCCAATGACTGAAGTTAGGACTGCTCTCCCTCTCCTAGTAACAAAGCATACATACCACTCAATCATATATGGTATGGTTGGACAATAGGGTTGTCAAGTAGGCCCTTGTGTCTCTCTCCCCAATAGCCTCAACCTCTTCTCCCTCTCTCCCTAGAATCTCCCTCTACTATAGATAGACTTCCTCTCCTCCCTCAGTTGTTCTCAATTGACGAGATCTTATGACTTGGACAATGATTTGAGCACCCGCCATCTCAATCACTTCTATGAGGATGTTGGTAATGAAGTTTGCGTCCTCCACTTGCCCCACAATTAATTGCCTTAAAAAACATTGCCTCTTTAGGGCATACGATAGTGACATTAATTAGGGGTCCATTTTTTCAATCTTTCCATCCATTAGAAATGACAGACACTCTCATTTCAGTCAATGAATCCTTTATTGGCTGTAGTGATGTTTCTAGAAAAGCTTTTCCCTTGTGCACCTTTTCATACATATGACCTATAAAATCTATGGGTGTCTGACTAATTGCCGTCACTATTTCCTACCAATGGTGATGTCATGAGGTTGAAAAGAATCCCATTGCCGCAAATGCAATGTGGTCATTTTCAACTCCGTTTTGCCTAATTTTGAAATGCCTTTTCTAATGGGCCTCTTTTGTGTGAAACAAAGGGGCTATCATTTTCTTGGGAAGATGGGGCTGCAATGAAAGGATGTGTGGCAACTCCTATTGGAGAAGTGGGAGGTGGCTTCCATGATATAAGCGAGAACTTACTGCTTTGGCAAGCCATGTTTGTTTGGCCCTAGAGAAATTCTGATTCCTTTACCGACCATTGCACATATGTGAGCTTTCACTTGACTATATGAGCTCTTATACTTGTTATGGTACTGACTACAATGCCAAAGATAACCCCCACCTCCAATAAGTTGCTTAATCATCAAGACATGTTGCCAAAGAGGCGATGCTTGGCTATATTTGAAAGTCCTTTCTATCCCTAGGCCCATTGAACTAGAACTAGGAGCCATTATAAACTATATGGATACTTGTACCTACATGTTATAAAATAAACAAATATCAGGAAAATTGGGGAAAAAAATGTAGCCCTAGGCTATGTTAACATAGAAAAATAAAAAAGAAAAACAATGAAAAGACAACAATATAATCCCGTAATCCGTTAAAAATTAATAAAAATTCAGAAAACAACAGTAAAGTGTTGTAAAATAATGGGAAGCTTGGAAATAATTTTTAAAAAATTAAAAACGAAAACTTACTTGGAATGATGAATCTCTTTGATGCATGCTATTTGATCCCTGTAGAACTTATCAAACACTCCTTTGCTATCCTTAAAAAGTAAAAACAATTAGCAACCATGAGCAATGACAAACAATAAGTTTTGGAAATTTGGAGTGATAGGTAGGAGTGTTTGTGTTGTGTTTGAGGTTACTTTTTAGGTTTTTTTGAGTGATTAGGGTTTTTTAGGATTTTCATTTAAAAATGTGTTTTACAAAAAAAACTGTTTTTAGCAGCTTTTTTGCTGTTGTGGACCTGTGGGTTCACCTGGGTATGCTGGGTTTGCCCAGGATGGGCATACGCTGCAACCTAGCCTGGAATCGAATAGAATTTTACCTGAATTGGATTAGAAACAATCTAGGGTTCTGTTTTTTCACTCAGAATTGTCTGGTAACATCCATGACGCACCCAGACGATTCTGGGTGAAAAAATAGAACCCTGGATGAATCCAAGCGATCCTGCAGGGTTGATTCCTCTTATAAATGTGGAGGATTCAGATCTGCAGTAATTATCCTCTTCAAGCATGCATTTTTTACAGTGTCGAGTATGTTACACATGATGTACCTGGACAATTCCAGCTGAAAAAATAGAACCCTGGATGAATTGAAGCAGGGTTGTTACCTCTTTTAAATGCAGAGGAGTCATCTACCGTAATTATCCTCTTCAAGCATGTATTTTTACAGTGCAAGGAGAGTACAGACAAATGGTGTGGTTGGAATTTTGCAGAGACTTATTCAAATGGAGGAAGAGCATGCGATACTCAGAGATGCCTGCTGGGCCATCTCATATGTTTCTGAGGCCTTGGCATGAGAATGTTCAGGCTGTTGTTAGAGCTGGGATTTGTCCAAGAATTGTGGAACTTCTCTTTCATTCTTGTCCACAAATATTGCTACTTGTCATGAAAACAGTTGCTAACATTGCAGATTATGGGAATTAGGTTCCAAAAACAATTCTGGAAACCTCGCACTACTATTTTCTGATGAAAAATAATAAAAGTAATCTGCTTTCCTATTTTATCACAGTTAGGGAATTTTTCATTGTTCAATGTTGCGTGAATGATGTATTTGTTATGATACATGCAATTTCATTATTCAACCTGATTTATAGCTCCTTGTTAAAAGATTTTGCAAGTTTTGGTCAAACAGCTGATGAAATCTGCCTTTGTACTAAATTTTTTGGTTATGAAATGGCATTTGCTTCTTACTTTGCCATACCCTCATAAAAAAACTTATGAAATTGTGTTTTATTCCAGCAATCAATGTTTTCTTCGTGAGCATCTAATTTCTGAACTCTGCAATTAATATAGAAATTAGTGCATGCTTGTTTGTACTTCCAGAAAATTAATAAATCTTTGCATGAGATATTTAAACGCTGTTTCAGCTTAAGTCCAGTGCAAAGGCCCAAAGTCTCAGTTACTGGATACTCCACCTCCTCTCCCTTGGTACGCATATCGCTGTATCGGATACGGATACTTATAGGATACGGCTCGGATACTTCTTGGATACCGTATCCGGCCATACCAAAAAAACCCTATTTTTTTTCCCGTGCCGGATACGCGCAGATGTGGCATTCTCATGATATTTGTGCCGTATCCCAAAAATATTAACACTAGGATGTTAAAAATTGCTGCAAGCAACTGTTCCATGACCTAGCATGTTGATTTCTTGTTGCACGGAACTACTTTGGACCAGCACGCACGCGATCGGAAATATGTCTTTCTACGTGATTGTATTTACTCAAATATCCGCATTCATTCTAAAGTTGGAGATATAGTGTCAACAAGCAATGGAGGAAGAGACAAATTTTATTAATTGGTGATACTTTTTTTTAAATTTTGGCTTTTTTTGTTTTACTTTACATTGTAATCTTTTATTTATTTATTATGTTTGATACATATAACTTTTAATTTAAGTTTAATTTATTAATATATAATATATTTGTTAAATATATATTATTTATATTAAATATAAATTATTTAATATTATTTATTGCTAATCTATCTATCTATCGATCTATCTATACATACATATATATATGTCGTATCTAGCCGTATCCATATTAGGGGTCTTGAAAAATAGCCGTATCGGTATCCGATACCTTGTCCGTATCCGATACCATATCCGTGTCCATGCAACTCTGCCCAAAGTTATTGCATTGCATGTTTTTTTTCCCCATTAAGTTAAAAACCCCCAATTCAAGACTTGTGAATACTGTAAACTTTTACATAATTTCATGTGTTTTGAGGAAGAGAGCCACCTCTTGAAATGCATAGGGAAGTCACATTTTTCTAGGTGTTTTTCCCAAATATGTAGAGGAAGTTGTTGTTGACCATTGGGTGAGTCACATTTTTGTAGAAGGATTGAGGTGACATTTTCAAATGCTCACACCTTGCAAGGGGAAGAAGGGAAATATTGTATGCTTTGGTTGGGGATGACGAGATTTGAATCTCCTGTGTTTAATTGGCGCTTTTGGTTAGCTCAATAGGACAGGGACGTATTTCTTCAAGATGAGATGTTAACAAATTGTATGGAGGAATAGAATTGCAAGAATGGACTGGTAGTTAAAGACAATGTCACAATGAATGTAGAAAGTGGAAATGAGGATGGGCAGTCTTTGTAGTGTGATTTAGTTGCAGGAAATGTGATAGCAACCTAATTTAATGGAATTCGTGTTACATGAGCTATATTTCAGTTTCTGTATTTGTTAATTGTTGCAGAATGATTTGCTGTACATTATACCTGTTAAAGAATTCATTGAAAACACATTATGTCCTTGAGTAGAAAGTGCAGGAGTCTACATATAATATTATTAGCAGAGGAGAATGTTCAATCTGAAGTTTTGTCTCACATCTGAGAATACTGGCTCTTCCACCTAGTTCAATATCATTCTCAGCAGGTTTTCAAGGTTCATTTACTGCTTTTTCTTAGAAACCCAGGAGCTCTGGTCTTTGTTCAGAACTTGATTTGTGGTGCAAGTGGCCTTAAGATTTTCATTTTCTGTCTGAAAATGAACAGGACATATTTTCCCGTGATTTCAATGGTTTGGCTGTGTTATTTTCAATCATAGGTTGAGAGCATAATGTATTACAATGAATGCATGAATTGTTCTGATGCGTGAAATTGGAGGCCAGCAGAGGAAACTTGGGCTTTTAGATTAGAGAAACTTGTTTTATTTGGATGTATAACTACACACATATTCAGTGCATTTGATAAATAATTAATACAATTTTAGTAGTTTGATTTTTCATTTTAACATGATTGGCTGTTTGCTGGTTGCAAAGAGGCATGTACAAAGAGTGTATTTTTAAATGATTCTAAATAGAGTACTGAATTCTTAATCTTGACTCCAGTCATTTATGTCATTCCCTTTCTTGATAAAAGTTCCATATGGATAATAGCCTACATACTTTTACATGTTTTCATTTTGGTTCTTGCTATCATTTTGAAATTTGAAGTATCATCCATGCTGTTTCACTACTGAACTCTTAAGCTTGACACCAGTCATGGCCCATCATGGCCTTTCTTGACTAAAAGTTTATATGGATAATATCACATGTATCTTTATGCGTTATCATCTTGGTTCTTGCTATCATTTGAAGCATTAGCGATGCTGTTTTTCACCGCAAGTTCCTTACAAGTGACTTTTTTGATAGGTTACAGCATCAGCATGGGTCAATGATTTCAGGGAACAGATTGAACGGACAAGATTTCTTAGTACTGTTTATCGTTCTGCATCTGCCTTAGGATCTCGGTTGCCATCTATTGCTAATGCCAGGGCCAAAGTTGCAAGTGCTGGTGCAATCTGGCGTCCCGTTTCAAATAGCACTCAGGTATGCCATAATGTTTTTACATAGACTCTTTAGGTGTTTTGTTTATAAATGAGAGAGATCTGTGGATTGGAATGGCAAGGCTGGCATCCAGGAAATAATTATGCTGCCTATGGGAAGTGGTTGTGTGTGGTATGATTTTTTTGAATCGTAAAATATTAGTCTTGGGTTGTGGGAGGATTCATCAAGAGTGGAATAGAGAGTGAAAAGTGCTGTTGTTACATTACATAGATTGGTAAAATATTTCTGAGATCCAACCCAGTATCATGCATAACTTGTAGCAGGTAAAATGGAGAACAGAGAGTTGGATTTACTAGTTTTATTGGATTAGTCTGTCTCTTATTCTGTCTGCTTTCAACTTTTTTGCAGAACTCATTTAGGTATTGCGTCACCTTCCCTAGCAAAGACTGTGTCACACAATAAATGATGTAAATATTATATGTTTTACAAAATTATGTAATAGACAATACCTATGCAGACAAATATGTTCCATTTGATTTTAAACTATTTGTTTCTATGATTTCATATGCTTCCATTCCAAAGCACTTATTCTAGATTAGCTAGTTCTTGACACTCGTTACATGTTCAAACACTCTATTAAAGTTGTATAGTGATTTTAAATATTAGCCAGTTAAGTATATGTTGTATTGCAGTTTTTTTTCCCTGCTTTTCAAGCTTAGATATCTGTTTTGGACTTACAGAGTTGTCTCTTGTCTCTTTGGGAAAGCAGATCTCTTGGACAGTAGATTCCCATTATATGGCAATAGATAGTTAAACTGCATTATATTAGCAGCTGTATAATGAGAGATCTTTCCCTTTAGCTTGTAGTTTCTTTTTGTCAATTTTATTTGTGTTGGGCCACCCTGTTAAAGGCTAAACAAATATAATCCTTTTGGCTTTTTAACAAATGAATTTTTCTGTTCTTTCAGTTATTTTATATTTTCTATGATGCTGAGAATTAAAAGACATAAGAACTCTGATCTTTACCACCTACCTACTACCGTCCCATGCTCGTCCACTCCACCTACAGCAAAAACCTTGATCCAAACCAGCAAAAGATCAATCCCCAACAGCCACAGGCGGAGTGGACTTATTATCAGATGGCTCTTGACTCTTGAGCAGTCCATGGCTTTCACTGCCTCTGTCCCTCCTATTGCAATCCAATCCAAACTATCAAGCAATAGTCTCTAATGAAACAGCACTACAATGTAAAGAAGAATGACAGCAGTTTCTTCAGTATCATGCACAAATAACCATATAACTTTCCCACAAAGAAAAATCTTTTACACTATCTGAAAATGGATACTCCTAAAGCCTCCTCATCCATGGATGAGATGGAACACATGCTGTGGATTCTTATGGACAAGGCTTCATTATGTAGATTCATAAATGCATATCCAGGATCCAAAGCTCTTACAATATGGGTGCAAGGAATCTGTAAGCCATTGTGTTTAGTGTAAATCCCGATGATGCCAAAAAGGTACCTCATAGCTTCTTTTCGGCTTAAAGCAAGAATGGGATAATGTCTTTGAAGGAGGTCTTCATTCAAGAATCAAGAAGAATTCTGGCCTGTTAACAGAATACTTGTCAGCTATGTTCAACCCAAGGGAGGACCTACCCAGTACAATGCCAGTATGGTCAGGATTCCACTGCTTCCAAGGGAATATTGGCATTCTTTCTGCCTGAGGAAAGTAGGAACAACAATAAGACGTTATAACATACCTCGGAGTTCAGCAAAAATCGTGTAGTGTTAAACAATGCCAGAATATGCATCAACATAGAAAAGCCAAAGACAAGCACCTTGAGCAACCCCAAAATTTGTTGCAATTCACTTGTAAAACCTCCTTACCCAAAACCCACAATAAATTGAAAAAGGACAAACTAAAAGTTAACCAAGGTGAGGAGCTCATCAGATTATGATTAAATGTTCAAATCAGGAAATCTAAAGCCATAGAAACTACGAAGGAAAAGAAATTATCAAGGGTCTGCATTTAATGAGGTGAAGATAAAAGCACAAGTAAATCAGCAGAAATGATGATTCAAATATGGGCTAAGTCATAACTCTCTCAGAAATTACAGAAGGAGGAATAACCATCTCCGTGTTCCCCTTAATTTGGATATTATCTTGGAGCAGAAGAGGCTTCGAGATGCTCATTAAACATCCCTTTTTCAAATAAAATATTAAAACATAGCAACTTGATGTGATTCTTCTCCAACAAATAACAAGATGTCTCTAATCAAGCAAACTATATTAAATTTGCAGGATTTTGGGGAAGCAAGCAAACTATATTGTGTAAGAAAACTATAATGTTTAACTTTATATATTGAAATCCTGTCGGATATGATATCAAATCCTTCCAAACTGACAGTTGGTGTCTTACACTATGTTTCTCTCTCCGTTAAATAAATATGATAGAGCAGCTAACACAGTACACGTCTTGTCAAAACCTCATTAATGGAGGATTTTAATACCATCCAGCCACTGGAAGCAAAGAAGGAGTAGGATCTAATCAGAGAACAATTGAGGCTCTCAATTAGCTAAAACTCTCACAAACATGGTGGAGCTTGATTTTGCTGAAGTTCTTTACACATTGACCAATAGAGGAAAAGGGCTGAAAATACCTTGCTGAAAAACTAGGAGTTTTATCTCTGAACAATGGATTACCGGAAAAACAAAAACTAGAGGGAGTGATACAACTCTCTCTGTCCATTATCCTATTTGTCTAAATGTCACTGAAAAACACTTCAGAAAAAGGACCCAATTCAAATTTGACAAAGTGTGCTTCTCTAACACAGACTTGAAAAAACAATGTTGAAAAATGGTGGAATGATGCTACAATCCCTCAAGGTTACAGCATGTTCACATTTGTTGAGAAGATGAAATATTGCAAAGCTCAAATAAAACACTGGCATGGAACAAATTTTGGTAAAACATTTGCTCAAACCAAAGGATGTCCAGATTCAGTTATCAGTAATTCAGAGACACATAAGTGAATGGGGTCATGACCAAACCCTAGAAAGGCACAAGTAAAGTCTAATTCGGGAGTTTGTCAACCTCCAGAATAAAGAAGAATGCTATTGGCATTAGAAATCATGAGATAATGGATAAATTGTTGAGACTCAAACACCAAATATTTTTGTGCTTTTGCGCTCAATAGATTTTGTTTGAACTCAGTGGAACATATAAAAAAGGAAAACAGGGACTGTATTGACTCTACATCTAATGTTCTGTCCTACACCTCAGACTACTTTCAAGATGTTCTCTGAGCTTCCCAACACAGAGCACAAGCAAATAGCCCAATGGGATCTGCTTCAAACCATTCCCAAGCTTATTGAAGCAGATAATATGGAGTTTCTAAAACCAACTTTAGAGGATGAAATTAAGACCATATTCTTTCCTTTCTACCCTGATAAATCACCGGAACCAAATGGATTCTGAACATTCTTCTACCAAAATATTTAGGATACAGAAAAATGGACCGAATAGATCTAGTTGAGGAATCAAAAAACTAACAAATGGTTAAAGCCTGAAAATTGAAATCACTTTGCTCTAAGCTCACACTTATCCAAAAGGCAGCAATAGCTCATTGGATGGATAAAATATTGACTGATGGCCCCATGCAACATGGCTTACAAAATTATGTCAAAGCTGATTACCAAAATTAATTTCTAATACTTAATCCATTTTTCCCAAGGGAGGAAATAATAGACATAATTATTGCTGTCCAGGAGTTATCCATTCACTGAAAGTAAAAAACAGATCAAGATTATGATCAAACTTGATATCTCTAAAGCTTTCGGTAGATGCAATCAGAAGCTTATGACAAAACTCTTCAGGATTTTGGCTGCATCCACATTCCTACATACACTATTTCTCTTAATGGGGATTTGGGTCAGCCTTTCGCTCATACATGAGGGCTTAAACAAGGGGATCCTCAAGTCCTCATTTGTTTATCTTAACGGATGAGAATCTAGGTGGTTGAGCTAGGCTGAGGAACAAAGACAGCTCCCTGGTATTCCCCCTCCTACGGTGTTAAAGGCTGTTGAAAATTAGGATTTGACCTGTTATGGGCCTACCTAACTTGGCAAAATTGGTTAAGGGCACAAAATTCAATTTTGGGAATGCAGTTGAAACTCATGTTCCTCCTTGCAGATCTGAATTCAAGGACCTACAACACCTGCTCCAGTCTAAAGGGTAACTGATGCTTGTAGAGTATCGTCTACAATGTAATCATGAGTCCATGGGTTGGAATAAATTTGAAAACAATATTGGACAATGGACAGTATAGGATCTGGACATCCCACCCAAGCCCAACAGCTAATGAAGGAGCTCAATAACAAACCTGTTTTTCTAGCTCAGACAACTGGTTGGATTATATGGCTTCACGTCAAGACTGGAGATTGTACTATATCTACGGCCTGTAGATGAAAAAATTGCAAAAAACTCACACAACTTGCGAGTACTCACAGGTCAGTTAGACCTGCAAGTACTCATGGGTCAATTGACTCGCCCAAAAACTCGCCAATAACTAGCGAGTCTGATAGAAAAACTTGGCCACTGCTTCAATAAGTCAGTTTGGCCCAAAAGAAGCTCATTTTCACCATTTTTGCATTGTTTTTTTCATGCATTCCAGCCTGCACCATGAAGGTTTGTGTGGTCTTGACAGCCTTAATTTGGGCTTGGGGGCAGGGGCTCCGCCCCTTCATCCTGCCTTATATCACATTGCCCCTGAACCCTCACAAGGGATGTTGCCCCAAGATCCCCGCAAGGGGCACTGTCCCTCAACCCTGTTGGGGGTTGCTACCCACAAGCCCTTGCTTTGGTTTTAAAAAGCAAAAAATAAAAATTGTTTTGGGCCCATGTTTTCCATGGATGAAATTTGTAAAATATTAATATGGATACGTAATTTATAATCATGACTCTGTGATGTGAATTGAACTCATTCTCTGATATATAAATGAAGGAAAAACTACTTACAACCTTTGTAAATTCAGTTTTATGCATTTTAACTTTTTTTAACAAATTTACATGTTTTTTAATGTTAAGATATTTTGCTGAGTCCCAGTTTTTGAATGTTTTTGGGTTTGCCGAGTTTTTTCAACTATGCAGTAGCTTATCAGAAAATAAGCCCTTCAGCTCAAGGCTTTTCTAGCTAATGGGACCAAATACGATCATATCAGATTTGGGCCAATCTTTTCTGTGGTCAGTTCACCATAACAAAATTCTTACTGTTGAAAATCTACAAAAAAGAGGAAATTGGGCTCGCTATTTTCCCAAATTACAAGAAAAATGCAGAAAACATGCAACACTTATTCCTACAATATCCTCTTGCTAAATCTCTTAGGCAGGAATTTGCTATCCTCTTTTGTATTCAAAGCCCTCAACTTATCTCTATTGAACATCTTTTTAGACAGCGGAAGAGATTCCAGTTTGACATGAAAATTCTTCAAAATACATCGTCTCTTCCCTTGCTTTATCATATTGTAAATATGGAAGGAAAGAAAAACTCAAACTTTCAATGATGAGGCAACAAATCTCTATCATCTAATCTGAATAACAAAGGCTAATATTAAAAGCACAATAGTTGCTTATTCATCTCAGATTTTAGGAATCTATTATTCCTTGAATGTCTGAGTTGCAGTTGGCAAAAAGGTGGAATATTTCTTTTCACTACAAAATCCACTGCCGTAATATTACTTGTAAAGCAAAATGGGTCTGACCTTTCAAGGGATGGTACACAGTTTTTTTTCTGGGTAACCAAGCACAGCCTGGGTCAAGTAGGAGTAGAGGACTTATTAGAGATGATCAGGGTCTGCCTTTGCCTTTTCAAAGGATATTGGGAAGCAGTCGAATAATATGGTTGAGTTGATGGCTTATTATCATGAATTCATTTTAGCAAATATGTATGGATATGAAAAGCTGCAAATAGAGGGTTATAATTTACAGAGTTTATAATTAAAGGCTTCATAATTCTCAGCTCGTAAGAATTCAGGTTCATTGGGATATGTCTACCATCATACATGAGATGGTGTATATCCTCACTGAATTTATAGGGGTTTGAATAGAGCTCAAACTCCAAGAGGCGTAACTACAGTGACAGCAAGGGGTGGAGTGTAATGGCGTGAGTGTGTTAACAAAAACTATTAAAGAGTCTACATACAAAAATAATAAAAACTAAAACTATTAAATAACTTTTAAGTAAATAAAAATAAAAATAATTCTTAAATAAATAAACTAACTAGAAATAACTCTCAAGTAAATAAAATAATTTTAATAAAAACTAAAACTATTAAATAACTTTTAAGTAAATAAAAATAAAAATAATTCTTAAATAAATAAACTAACTAGAAATAACTCTCAAGTAAATAAAATAATTTTAAAAATAACTCTTTTAAGTAAATAGAAATAGCTCTTCAAATAAAATAAACATTGTTCTTATAAAAAAAAAAATGATTGAATGAAATTAAGGGATGAGATTAAAGGATATCTCAAAAAAATACTTTAAATTAACACTAAAATAAACTCATATTATTATAATGCCTCACTATATATGTATTCACTATGTAAACACAAACCCCTCTCTATATATTCTAAATATAAAAACCTTTATATGTATGTATATAAACCCCTCTATATAATATATATATATATATATATATATATATATATATACAAACCCCCTCCCTTTATGTATATACAAACCCCTCTCTCTCTATATGTACATAGTAATATTTCTTTTATTTTTGTATGTAACTATGTATTTAAACTAAAATAAAATAACTCTTAATTAAATAAAATAAATTAATATTATTATAATATATAAAAATACTTTGCTATATTCTCTTAGTATTATATAATAATATGTATTTATTTTAGCTCCTCTCTCTGTATATTGTATTATTACTTACACTGTTACACATATTTATACTTATATATATATATACTTTTATGTAAGTATATATAATGGGTTATTACTCTCTCACACACACACACACACACACACACATATAAGTATTACTAGCATATCTATCTTTAGAAAATCTATGTAAAAGATGTCGAGAGATATCATTCTCGAGGCACCTATTTTTTAACTAGATTTGTGATTAAAGTAGAATAGGTGCCTCAAGAATGATATCTCTCGATGTCTTTTACATAGATTTTCTAAAGATAGGTATGCTAGTTTATAACACAAAAGTGGATATGCTTGTGAATTTGGATCACTCATTATGTTAACAATGGGTTGGAAATTCCCATAATCTCCCATAGCAAGTTCAAAATATGGCAGTCTTTAGAGACAAAAGTTGGAGATTTATTCAATAATGATTGATTACCTTATTATAGATGCTGGTGTCTGACAGAGATTGCAAAGGATTTTATTTCTAGGTGTTATTGGGTTCGATCCTTTTCAACAAAGGCTTTAAATATTTTCACAGCTATGGGCCACTTGATATAAGGCCACACTTCCACTTTCTTCACACAATTTTAAATCCCTTTGGTTGAGCCTTTTTCAACTATCAACTCCATTTGTGTCAGTCTATTCCACACTCTGTCCTCTTGTAAGTGCCTATGCTATGAACTTTTTAAAAACACTTTATTTTTTCACCTTTCTTTTCCTCCATACCATGTGTAATAATTTTCATCCATGAAATTTTTGTCTTATGAGGTTTTCATATAAGTGGTTTTTTAACAGTTTATCAAACTATGTGATGATTTATGGGGATTCAATTGTGTAATTTTGAGTCAATTTTCATTGATCTATATTGCATGAGTAGTGTTTCACGAGAATCCATCTTTCACGATCACAAATGTTCTACTTACTCATTGCATATAGGCGATGACAAGAGGTCACATATCCTAGTACTACTTAAGCTCAAGTGCACTTAACCATGTAGTTTCCCCCACAATCGAGGCCACTTAGCTGGCTACCCCATTTGCAAAACCCTAAAAAATGATGTACCTTATGAACGATGCATTTTCATATAAGCGGTGTTGTCACAATTTATCAAATTATGTGGATTTATTGGGATTCACTTGCGTAGTTTTTAGTTGATCTTCATTGATCCATATCTCATGAGTACTTGTTCACGAGAACTGATCTCTCGTGATCACGAATGGTCCGCTTAGCACCCATTGCACCTAGGTGATGCTCATTGCGGTGAAGAACTATAATTCCAAGAGGTCACTCATCCCAGTACTACTTTGGCTTAAGCACACTTAATCATGAAGTTTCCTTCACAATTAAGCTCGCCTAGCTTGCTACCCCATTTGCAAAACCTTCAGTAAGTGTTGTGCCTTATGAACCATTTATTATGGAGCCCCCTAGCTCATTCATTTTCATAGTTTATCAAATTGTATGATGGTTTATTGAGATTCAACTAAGTAACTTTGAGTCAATCTTCATCGTCTCATATTTCATGAGTAGTGGTTCAGAAGAACCGATCTGCTTTGATCCTTAATGGTCCACTTAGCATTCATTGCATCTAGCTGATGTTCACAAGGGTGAAGCACAAGGACTTCCCGTGAGGTCACCCATCCTAGTACTACTCCAGCTCAAGAGTAGTTAACCATGAAGTTTCCCTGCAATCAAACCAACATAGCTTGTTATCCCATTTGCAAGACCTTTAGCAAGTGTTGTGCCTTATGAACTCATTCATTTTCATATAAGTGATGTTTTTGCAGTTTATCAAATTATGTGATGATTTATTGGGATTCCACTGCATAGTTTTGAGTAAATCTTGATCGATCTCTATTCCATGAGTAGTGGTTCACAAGAACCAATCTCATAGGATCTCAAATGGTGCACTTAGCACTTATCGCACCTAGGTGATGCTTATAGAGGTGAAGCACTGTGACTCCCAATGAGGTAACTCATCCTAGTACTACAACTCAAGTGCACATAACCATGGAGTTTTCTCCACAATCATGTCCACTTAGCTTGCTACCTCATTTGCAAAATCTTTAGCAAGTGTTGTGCCTTATGAACAATTCATTATAAAGCTCCCTAGCTCATTCATTTTCATTTAAGTGGTGTTTTCGTGGTTTATCAAATTATATGTTGATTTATTAAGATTCAACAACATAGTTTTGATTCAGTTTTCATCGTCCCATATTTCATGAGTAGTGGTTCACAAAAACCCATCTCTTGTGATCATGAATGGTTTTCTTAGCACTCTTTGCATCTAGGTGATGCTCTTTGGTATGAAGCACATGGAGTCCTTGGAGGTCACCTACCCTATACGACGCTGACTCAAGCACACTTAACCATTGAGTTTCCCCCACAATAAAGCCCATTCAGCTTGCTATCCCATTTGCAAAACCTTGAGCAAGTGTTGTGCCTTATGAACCATTCATTATAGAGTTCCCTATCTTATTCATTTTCGTATAATTGGTGTTTTCGCAGTTTATCAAATTATGTGATGATTTATTGGGATATAACTATAGTTTTTTGTCAATTTTCATCGTTTTATATTTCATTGGTAGTAGTTCACAAAAATCCATCTCTCATGATCATGAATGGTTTGCTTAGCACTCTTTGCATCTAGGTGATGCTCATAGGGGTGAAAATTTTATATTTCATTGGTAGTAGTTCACAAAAATCCATCTCTCATGATCATGAATGGTTCACTTAGCACTCTTGCATCTAGGTGATGCTCATAGGGGTGAAAGTTTTATATTTCATTGGTAGTAGTTCACAAAAATCCATCTCTCATGATCATGAATGGTTGACTTGGCACACTTTGCATCTAGGTGATGCTCATAGGGGTGAAACACATGGACTCCCACCCCGATACTACTTTAGCTCAAGCATATTTTACCTTAGAGTTCCCCCCACAATCAAGCCCACTTGCTATCTCATTTGCAAAACCTTCAACATTTTTTGTGCCTTATGAACCATTCACAAGTTTTCTGCAGACTCAAGTTTTTAGGTTAATTACTTGCCTGTATTTTGCCTGGCTAGACTGCTTCTAGCTATTTGCATTAGGGCATCTAACCGCTACATGGTCCTAGGCATAACAGCTTCTGCAACAGAAGCTATATTTTCTTAATCAAATGACTCTTCCTATGTAACACTATTAATTATAATCCCCGTTTCATTGACAAGGTTTTTTTCTCACTAGAAGATCCATATCAAAACAAATTTCAGCGCCAATGTCCCCTTTCTGGGAATCTTCTTAGAGAGGGATCTTACAATGTGATTTCTTGTACACATTAAGGATTTCATCTTTAAAAACATACAGGGAGGTTTGGAACGTATTCAAACAGGAAGATTGTTAGAATCTTCAGTTCAAAGATTGAAATCCTGGATGTGAAGACTTAAAGCAAAGAACATATTCTCCAAGGAACCAAGTGCTCCCTTTCAGAATACTGCTGATCTTGTCATCTCTGAAGGATGGGTCATAGTGAAGAAACGCCTTCCACAAAAAAGGTATTGCAGAACTTGAGATCCGAGAGGTCCCAATTCTTAGAGCCCAACTATAAAGAACACCCTTCCCTTTCATGGCTGCAAACATTTGAAATATCAAATTAGACCTCTGTCGGCGAGGTTTCTGTTTTGATCCCAACATGTAGCATTCCTTTGAAATTGATTAAGAGGGTCTCTAATCTCAACACACATTCTCATGCAGACCATGGATAGGAGCCATCAGTTACTCCCCCTATTACCCCTTCTTGTTTCTTTCAGGACTAGAGATTCAGGAAGTGTTGCAACATGAAAATAATATGTAAAAATTCTTCCTTTGATGGAAGGGCCTTATAACAGAGGAGCTTCATTTGGCTTAGCAGAAGATAATGGCTTAACCATGGTGAAAACTGTGTTTGCCAAACTTAGATTCCAAAGAGTTTTCGAGTCTGGATGAGTGTCAGCTCAATGTGCTACAAGGTTGTGGATGGAATACTTTGTGAACATTAATGTAATCTCTACTCTCGCCCCAGCATTCTACTTTTGCTTTATTGTTAGCTTTCTTTCCACATGGAGATACAATCCATCTCAAATTTGAAACATAACTACTACTGGGAAATATTATGGAGTCTATGCTTTCTTTGTCCATGGTGCTTTTTTATGTAAAGCAGTTAAGTATATATTATCGATGTCCTCTCTTCAGGAAAGGAGGTATCTTACATGGATTCGATTATATTCATAGGCAGATGACAATAAATCTTTTGATTAAGGCTGGAAAGTACCAAGACTTGGTCATCTATTTTTCTTGAACCTGTAAGGCTGTTGAGTACCGAACAATATTAAAATTCTTTATCTATGTCATGTGGACATTGAAACATACCTAACTTACTGCAAAAGAGAACTATGATGAGTTATACCATTCAAGTTGTTCTTTTCATGCAAATTAAATTGAGTGTTAAAATATATTTATTGTTGCCTGCAGGTTGTTATGAAACAAGCTCAAACTATGGCTCAAGCTGTTGTTCGGACAAGACCATCTCTTGGACTTCCTGGATGGTCATGCATGGGTGCTCGGCGTCGTACAGTATCTGCAGTAACATCCTCTACATCAGCTGATGGTGAGTCCAAGACTCTTATTGGTGAAAGCAGTAAGTTTTCTGAGTCTACTAGTGAGAGTACTAGCAGTGTAATAAATTTTGAAAGTGCAACATTACCAATATCCAGTGGGGAAGGCAACATAGATTTGACATGGGGAAGAGGATTAGATCTTTCATATTCTTCTGCTACGGATGAGGAATATAGAGACCATGAGCTAGATGAAGTGGAAGAAGATGATCTAATTAATTCTGATTCAATTATTGATCATTCTGAAGAGCAAGATATAAGTGAAGATTATATATGGCATCGGCTTGAGCAAGAACTCAAGCGGAAAGAAGAAGAGAATCAACAGGAGCGTGAAGAAGAGGCTGCGGCAGCAAAGGAAATTATTCAAGAAGAGGAGAATGTTGTGGCTGCAGCTGTTGAAAATGCTGGCCATGCTAACACAGATATGGATCTTGGTGTATCTGATGAGAACGAGACTATTCGTTTTTATCCTCCTGGTAAAATCATGCATATCGTGTCTACTTTGCCATCTGATACTGTTCCTGATGGCATTGAAGGGCACAAGGCAAAGGTTGGCATTTACCTTACTTCAAGGGCTCTCTATGGTAAACTGCGGTTATCTCGGACAATGATTAATGACCACTACATGCCTATTTACAAGAGGATGATGGAACAATTAATCAATGAACTTGAACAGGAACCTGAAGAAGATGCTATAGCAGATGACATATTGGATAAGGAGATATGATAGAGAAGCTGCATTCATCTCCTCTCTCTTCACATGTATTATAAATAGATGTCACTGTATTTCCACACATATTTGGTGGTTCTTTAATAAAATAGGAAGTAGTGAAATAGAAGTCTGGTTCATTTTTCTTCCTCAAAATGAAAGGTCATGAATTTTTTCAAAGAGCAATACAGATAGGGTTTGAAGCAAAAATAATGTTTTTCAAATCCCATTGTACTTCAAACAGGAAGATAGTTTGGCAGCAAGCTTATGATTTTGTACAGCTCATAATTGAATCACAAGCTTGCTGTCCAAACTCAATATTGATTTGTTTTACTGGGAAAAAGTGTAACTTTATATTTGGTGTTTCTGCAGTGCATCATTATGTAATATCATTTATCAGGAATCAACTATGTTAATATATAGTCAATCTTCAAAAGAAAGTGTTTGACTTGGTGATTTATTTGAACGTCTATTGCAATTGTTTTCAAAATTAGTAAATTATCTGTTATATAATTTTGGGAATATTGGCTGGTAACTTTGTTATATTAAATTTGACAATACTCAGTCTGCTTTCCTTGGAAATCTAAAACTCGATGAATAAATCATAGTTGCTGTGAAACTCTTCTGTAGGGATGGGGAATCCACCCCTGTTCCTGTACTCACATCTCTAGGTGGCTGTCAAATTGTGATAAAACCGGACCGTTATCTAGGATTCCACCTGTTCCTGTATTCACATCTCTTGGAAACGTAATAATTATTGTGATAGAGCCAGACCTTTATTAATATACTTCAATACCCTGTTTTAAATTTATGCCCCCTTGTTCATGTGCCCCAGTATTCTATTTAAAATGATGTACTTGGTCATGTACCCATATCCCATGTCTCCTTGTGACTATGGTATGAGTCAATTCTATTTTGATAAATTTCATTTTTGCGGATAATTATGGCTTCAAAGAGGTAATTGTGCCGACACAATAACCTAAAACAATATTCTATATCTAAAAAGGCACCATAGAAAATCATTTCTATTTGATGAGCTCCAGTGGATTGTGCAGATTGTCAAAATTTTGTGACTCATTCTCAAAATTAACTCATATATATGTATATATTCTTTGTATTGTGCCTAGAGGCTTTAAATCCACCACAATGAATAAAATACTCGATTCTTTTGTAGTTTTATGATCTGATCTATATAAGAAGTGGTAAATAATAACACCTAAAAAGTATCGATTACCTGGAAAATAATTCTCGCTAGAAGTGTTATTGCCCAGTACACGTGATTATATTATGGCATCCAAGTCTAACAACTTAATATAATCCATGGGTTGAGGGGAGTACATTTTGAACATTAAAGGTTTTGTGCATACCTCTTTAAAGTTTAGAGTATTATTTGCCTGGCGATTTAGCAATGAGTAACTAGCGATTTCATGGATTTCTAGTTATGCATATGCCTCTTTAGTATGGCAATTGTGTTGGTGTTTTTTGTATAATTGTATAATACTATTTGAGTGGGGAGAGGATACTCAATTTCAGTACAAGTCAATGGTCAATCCCTTGGGATTTGAACCCTTATAATTCCCTATGGCATGGAATGCTCCTATCACCATGCCAAGACGTGAACATTGTTATTCGTCTACATGTGATAAACTTTAGTGATGGCAACAATTGTTGTCAAATCGGTTATATATTTCTAATTTTTTAATATTTTGAACTGTGTAATTATCTGTCTCTTTGAAGACCGATTTTTATTATAGTCAATTTTTTTGTGACTAAAAATAATTTCAAGGCAAGAGGATTCACAAAGTACAAAAATATCTCTAATTGATTTTACTATTAGAGAGAGGTGGATGCTAATATACAAAGAATTTCGCCGTAAAGCCTATTCAAGATTGGTAAAGCTTTTAATGCATGTATATGCCTTATAATATCTAATTCCAAGTTACTTTGGAAACTCCAATCAAATCAAATTATTCTCTCATCATCCAAACAGTTACTTTTTGCCTGCTGTGAATATCATTCCTACGGCAAGGCACTGGCCATCACGTTTTGCTACCTAAGAGAACAAAGTGTTACTGGGATTGAATGGATTCCTACTCAATGTCACCAACCAAAATTTTCGTCAAATCCAAAAGAGTTCTTTGTTTAAGCACTGTTCATATATACTTATATTTTTTTATGGTGTAGTGATTGTAAGAAATTGAGTTTGCTTGTTTATGAGAACTCTCTTGTGCATATTTGCCGTGCACAGATATATGTTCATAGAATCTTTATTGTGAGGAGTTATTGTAAGAAACACAGTTTGCCTGCCCATATAAACTTCCTTGTGTCTATATAGCCTGCTTATATTACATCCCCCTCAAACATCAAAATCTGGATGAAGTTGGGATGGACATATCGAAACAATATAAGGTAAATGGAAAAAACAATCACATTTTGGAAGGCTTGAAAAAACAATATCCGATGGAATGCTTGAGAAAACAATCCCTTGATATTTCTATAAGTTGAGTCCAATACGCTAAAAAGTGGTGTCTCACTACAGTTACCTCTTCTTTTTCATACATTGATGCAGCATATATAGCCTGCTTATATTACATCCACCTCAAACATCAAAATCTGGATGAAGTTGGGATGTACATCTCGAAACAATATAAGGTAAATGGAAAAAGCAATCACCTTGTGGAAGGCTTGAAAAAACAATATCCGATGGAATGCTCGAGAAAACAATCCCTTGATATTTGTATAAGGAGAGTCCGATACGCTTAAAAGTGGTGTCTCACTACAGATACCTTTTCTTTTTCATACATTGATGAAGCATATATAGCCTGCTTGGCCTTAAAATTTTGTAATAGCTTAATTTCTGGAGGACATGAAAAATCAGTGGCCAGTAGAAATTTCACTGGCGATAGAAGCTCTACCAAGTCAGCAGTCTCAAATACAGAGCTCAGACTTGTTGGCTTTTCAATAACTTATACTCTGCAGGACAAAAAAACAATGGCTAATAGAGACTAACAAAGAGTAGAAGCTTTTTGAAGTATGCAATTTCGAATCCAGAGTTAAAACCTGCTAATCTTGTCCTCCTTCACAAAGGGTGCAAAGATAATCTCAGAATGTACAATAATCACGTGAACTTAAACCTATGAGAGAGGGCGGAGCCCACTTAATCTTCTACGTTTTTATAATTTATTCATGGACTTAAACCTAGAACAGGCAGTGGAACCTGTTATAAGCTTTTTGGTTTACGTAATTTATTCGAGGACTTAAACCTACTGTAGGTAGTAGAAACTGCAATAAGCTTTTTGGTTTACATAATCTATTCGACGACTTAAACCTACTATAGGCAGTAGAAACTGCAATAAGCTTTTTGGTTCTCATTAATTTAAACTTTTTTCTATCCTAACTTCTATCCAGGGAAATTTACTTATTGCCCTGGCATATGTATATATCTGAATATATAGGTTTCCTGTTGCTCAGGATTAATATCTTCATGGAGAAACTGGTTTTAACATTGAAAAGCGGATGCCATTTTTAAAGGGCTTATAGTTTCTCTTTCATCCTCCTGAATGCATCGCATCTCATGTTTATGGGTTTTTCTTTTTTCCCAGAGTAGTTGGATTGTGCTTAAGCTACTTCAAAGATAACATGAAACTCGAAAAATTGAAAAGGATGTAAGTTATAAGTTGGTGCATTCTTGGCGTCTGAACTGGTGCAACATTACAGGTCTTTTAGAAGGGAATAATCTTTGAAAATAATCATTATAGGTGCATTATCTTTTTTCCGTACATTATCTGTAATTTTTGCAATAGATAAAAGGGTTTATAATCTTGTCATTATTTTTAGTCATGCTACGCATACTGTAGAGAGAACAGTCTTTTGACTAATCTGTTTTAGTAATATGTCGTTCTCTCACAACTAACCTATTAATTCATACTTACAGTTATGCAACGGTGTAAAACTACATTCGTTGAAACATTATGTGCAGACCTATTTACAAACAATGGAAAACTACACCATAAATTCATTCAAACATGCAAACACAGTCCAATTCAAAATTCAAAACACTTGAGGATAAACCATATAAATATTTAATGAAAAGAAAAAGAATTAATTTGTACATAGATCACTGAGGCAACTCTCATATTTTTATATGTATTTAGATACTTAATTTACAAATTTGGAATCCCAAATAATGTTAAAAAATTTGAACATAAAAAAATATCTTTTTAATAATTTACACGGGGTGTTTTTCAACTTGTATTTTTAGCTAATGAACAATCAATTAAATATATTAAATTTTGAATGAACTAAATAGGAAAAAAATAGGTGACAATTATCTTTATGTTAGCTTACTAGTCAAAACCTAGGAATTTTTTTTTAATAAGTCAATAAATTATAATTTATAAGTTTTACAATTTATGGCAAATATAATTTTTGCAATTTCAACCTGTTTTATTTTTTATTAAATATTCAAGTAAACAATCTTCATGTTTACAATTAAGGAATCCAAAATTTTGGGACACAAAAAATTGTGAATCAATTAAACAAGTACAAATTTCAAACATAAGAAATTTTCTATTTGTTCATTTTTAGATTTTAAGGAATCTTAAATTTTGAATAAATTAAATAGGGAAAAATTTAGTTACACAATAAATTATGTTTTTTATAATTATGTTTTTTAGCTGTCCTTATGTTGTTTTTGGCCTGTTTGTTCTAGGGGCTTGCTTGTTAAGGGATTAGGACCCTTGTTTCCTACTTATCTTAATAAAAAATAAATTATGTTTTTTACAATTTATGACTTGCAAACAAAAGTTGTGAAGTTCAAGAACACAATGTTTTGTGTTTTTCAACCTCCATGTTTTTTTATAAAGATTTCTCTTTTTAGCAATCTACAAATCATAAATTAGGAAATGCAACAAATTATCTTTTTTCACAGTTTAGAAATCCCAAACAAGTGTTTTGTAGACTCAACAACATGGTGTGTTTTTCAACCTACACTTTTTCCAATAATAAAATGAAGAATCTCATTTTTTGGAATATAGGGATCGTAAATTTTGAAACACAGCAAATTTTTAATCAACTAAACATTGTAATATTTTGATACACAACAATTTTTTTTTTTTTTTTTTTACAATTTAGGAATGTTAAACAAAATTTAAGCAGGTTGCAAAACACTGTTGAAAGACAAAAAATCTTGTAATTTAGGAATCCTAATTTTTGAAAGACAAAAAATCTTCAATCAACTAAACAAGTAAAGATTTTAAACATAGGAAATCATTTTTTTTATCAATTTATGAATCCTAAACAAAACTTGAGCTATTTTTCAACCTCATGTGTTGATAAATGATTAAAACTAAACAAAATTTCTTCATGTTGAAATACACATTGTGTTTTTCAACTAGTCTTATTTGAAGATAAACAATCAATTAAACAAAACTTTTGAATCAACTACAAAGTAAGAATATTAAACATTATATTTTTCGATCTACATTTGTTTGATAAACAATCAACTTAAAACAACTCATTTTGAATCAAGTAAACATCAACAAAAGTTGGAACACAACAATTTTTGAATCCACTAAGTAGGTAAAAAGTTTCAAATAGAACAATTTTTTTTCTCTCTCCAATAATTATTGTTTCAAACACAATGTGTTTTCCAACTTGAAATATTTGATAAACAATCAACTTAACAAAACTTGTGCAGGTTGAAAAATAACTATATTTTTAAACTTGCATTTCTTTAGATGAATACTCAACTAACTAGAACAAATTTTGAATCAACTAAAGAACAAAACATTTTGTAACACAAAAAATTGATTTTTTTAACAATTTATGAAACTTGACCAAGTTGTAAAACAATGTGTTTTCACCTTTTTTTCATAAACGATTAACTAAACAAAACTGAACATCAATGTGCTTTCTGACCAACCATTTTTTTAAGATGAACAATGAACTAAACACAACTTTTGAATCAAATAGAGTTAAATTTTTTTGTAACACTATAAGTTATCTTTCTTATAAGTTAGGAATCTTAAACACTAGTTCTTCAACTTGCATTTGTTTGATAAACAACCAATTACAAACAACAAATATTGAATCGTAAATAAAAAGAAAATTGGCACACAATAATTTTTGAATCCACTAAGTATGTAAAATTTTTCAATTAGAACAATTTTTTGGTAAACAATCAACTTAGCAAAACTTAAGCATGTTGAAAAACACACTATGTTCTTCAACCTCCTTTTCTAAAGATGAACGACCAACTAAACAAAACAAATTTTGAATCAACTAAAGAGCAAAACATTTTGGAACACATTTTTTTTCAATTTAAGAAACTTACCAAAACTCGAGTAGCTTGAAAAATACATTATTTTCAACCTACTTTTTTTAATAAATTATTAACCAAATGATCAACTAGACAATACCATAGAAAGATAAACACACTTATTTATTGTATGATTATATGCTTTCATTGAACATACTTATTTCATTTCATTTTGAATGAGATGGTAAGAAATACTAAATGGAAGATTATGATCAATCTCCTACTCTAGGATGTAGGAGATGGGAATCCTCATTTCTCATTTGATGATATAAAATGGACCTCTATTAGTGATGAAAATGAGGTGGTTGACATTTGTGTAGCAAAAAAAAGTTGAAACACAATAAATTATGTTTTTTTTATAATTTATGACTCATAAACAATACCTCTACAGGTTGAAAAACATAGTGTGTTTTTTAATTTACATTTCTTTGATGAATAATCAATTAAACAATCAACAAAAAAAAACATAGAAGGATACATTTCTTTTTTTGTTTTTTACAATTTAGGAACCCAAACAAATGTCGAGCAAGTTGAAAAACACATTTTTAGCTAAATGATCAACTATACAGAAAACTTGTGATGGTTTAAAAATACACCGTTTTTCAACTAGCCTATGTTTTAGATGAAAAATCAACTAAACAAAACAAATTTTGAATTAGTTAAAGAGCAAAACATTTTATAAAACAACAAATTATTTTTTTACAATTTTAGAATCTTAAACAATACTTTTGTAGGTCAAAAAACATCACATTTTTCAACTTGCATTTGTATGATTATATGTTTTCATTTAATATACTTATTTGATTTTATTTTCAATGGGATGGTAAGAAACCAAATGAGAGATTTTGATCAATCTTGAGGTCCAAGATGTAGTCATTTCTCATTTGAGGATATAGAGCGGGTTTCTTTTGGTGATGAAAATGAGGTGCTTGACACTTGTACAATAATCCCTCTTCATAGAATTGATTCCTTCATAATGGGTGAATGCTTTCTTAAAAGTGCGGAGAATAAATTCATTCACAATAGTGATAGAATAAATCAAAATGTTGTTTATAATGAGCACACAACAAAGATATACTCATGGTTTATATCTAACGATCTGAAGGTTTGTTTATAACGATATAACTTTTGTGATATTTGATGTTGATACCATGATTGTGTTGTTGCAACTATTGGTGTGCATATGACCTGGAAGATAATAGGAACAAATCTCTGATAAAAGAAAGAGTATAGAGGTTTAAATAAATGGGTTGCCAGTGCCACTTGTTAAGGTGATGTTTGGGAGGCTTGATATAAAAATTCTGGGTTGCCAATGCCACTTGTTAAGGTGATGTTTGGGAGACTTGATATGGAAATTCTGGGTTGCCAATGCCACTTGTTAAGGTGATGTTTGGGAGACATGATATGAAAATTCTTACATATAATCAAATGTTTCATTGTGATTTCAATGGTGAGTTTTCCCATGGGGTGAATGACATGAAAAATGATGCATGCACTACATTTTCTTCTAATTTATTCGTTGAATGCAAAAGTTACATCAAGTTCCTTTTGCTAATGGGAGTCTCTATGGACACAATTTTTGAGGCACTTCATGGATTCTTTTTTGTAGGGTATGCTGAATAAGAGAGATAGGTACATAACAAGAAATGATATCACGCATGCTTAAAAAATGGTACATTCTATGCGGTCTAAATAACACAAACAATGCAATGAGTATCAACTTGTGACATATAGAGGAGAGGGAATTTTTTTCTATTTTCAACGCTCCCATGGAAGCAATACTCCATTCATTATGAGGATTCAAACTTTTTGGATGCGTGAGATGATGGTCCACTACTCACAATTCTATCATTTTAATGGATTCAACATTTGCGATGAACAAATATGGTGCAAATTTTATAATTTAAGATATTATATGCCTAATTTAATTTGATAATTATGTCCTTTCATTATGTACATTCTAATGGTGACTGTAACATGCTATTTATGCAGTACCAATTATACTTTTTTCTTATTTTTGATGAGCAAGAGGTCGAGGTGTCCATTCACTAGTACAAAAAGAGCAATATATTATTAAAAAAATTACTAAAACTGTTTATAAATGACCAAACATGGTCACGTGACCATTAGTAGTTTATTGCCAGTCATTTATAACACGACTAAATTGATGACTAAACCATTTTTAGTCATTTATTGGCTGTTTTGATTGATCGATTTGGTAGTATATTTAGTCATTGATTGCTGTAATCTGGTCACTTATTTAGTCATTTTTTATTCACTGCTATATTTAGTCGTTAATTTAGTCATTGATTGTTGTTAATTGGTCACTTATTTAGTCATTTTTGTTCACTGATTTCTATCCATTGGTAGTGTATTTAGTCATTAATTTTAATCATCATTTTGATCAATTTGGTAGTATATTTAGTCATTTTTATTCATTGATTTAATTCTGGTCATATATTTAGTCATATTTATTCGCTGTTCACTGATTTCTGTCAATTGGTAGTATATTTAGTCAATTTAATTATTAATTGACGTCAATGAGTAGTATATTTAGTCATTTTGAAGCTTGCATTTAGTCATTAGTATATTTGAAGCTTGCACAATGAAACAACTTTGAGAAGGTTAAAAAAGTTTGTTTTATTGATAAAAAATGCTTACAAACAACATACAGATCTGAAAATAACTTACAATGCTTTCTCTTTGCTAAAAAAACCTTCATGGTTACAATACATAGCTCAAAGAATGAGCAAGAAACTAATTTTCTGAGTATCACTGAGCATAGAAGCACAAAGACATTCATACATATCTTCTTCACAAATCCATGACTGTCCCATATTGAAGCTCACTATCCTAATTCAAAGTCACACTGTCATCTCTGTAGAGATCCTATCTCATGCACCCAACTTGCTCTAGTTCATAAGCTGCTACTGTGAATTGTTACCTGTAGCAATAAACTGTCCTTATCTATGATGATTATGCCTCTGATGCTATCATCTTTGGTAGGATGCCTCAATTGTCATGGACTGTTATTCAACAATATTGCCTTATGACTAGGCTATGCATTGTCCTAATCAAACTTGTAGCCTCTTGAAATGCATTGTCCAATCACTTGTCAACCTACTGTCATGCATTTTCCCTTTATAAAATAACAATGCCTCATGACTGCCACTACCTAGCTCATTATTCTGGCATGCTTTCACTTGTACTCTGCCTCCCATCAACGTAGAACATTGTCCCTCTATTGAATGCCTTGACTACCTTTGACATCACTGTATCTTTTCCAAATTCCTTGAAAATAGTTCATCACTACTATTGTTACCTAGGTATACACTCTATGTCATCTGCTAGACTGTTACAAGTTCACATAGTCCATCATTAGTCATGTTATTAAAATGGCATCATAGACAAGGCACGCAAACTGTTTGATAGAATATCTCAAAGAAATGTGGTCTCATGGACTGCAATGATTGCAGGATATGTACAAAATGGATTTGTTGAAAAGGCTTTAGAAATTTTAAAGCAAATGCAATTGGTTGGTGTAAAGCCAAATTCCACAACCTTTGCCAGTATCCTCCTTGCTTGTGCCAAAATGAGAACTTTGGAATGTCAATGCTTCCACATTTTGCATCACCCTCTCTCCCGCAAGCACTTCAAGTCATGCCTGTGGTGATGCGGGGAAAGCCCCGCATCACCGTAGGCATCACTTGAAGTGCCTGCGGGAGAGCGGGTGATGCAAAATGTGGAAGCATTGACAAGGCATGTGAACTGTTTAGCAAAATGCCTCAAAGAGATGTCATCTCATGGAATGCAATGATTGCGGGATATGCACAAAATGAATTTTTTGAAAAGGCTTTAGAAACTTTCAAGCAAATGTAATTAGCAGGTGTAAATCCAAATTCAACAACCTTTGCCAGCATCCTTCCTGCCTGTGCCAAAATGGGATCTTTGGAACAGGGTATGGACATCCATCATAACATAATGGAAGGGGGGTTTTTGTCAGATATTATAGTTGGAAATGCTTTGGTAGACATGTACGCAAAATGTGGAAGTATAGATAAGGCACGTGAACTGTTTGATGGAATGGCTCAAAGAGATGTCATCTCTTGCAATGCAATGATTGTAGGATATGCACAAAATGGATTGGTTGAAAAGGCTTTAGAAATTTTAAAGCAAATGCAATTGGCTGGTGTAAAGCCAAATTTCACAACCTTTGCTAGCATCCTCCCTGCCTGTGTCAAAATGGGAGCTTTGGAATGTCAATGCTTCCACATTTTGCATCACCCACTCTCCCACAAGCACTTCAAGTCATGCCTGCGGTGATGCGGGGAAAGCCCTACATCACCGTAGGCATGACATGAAGTGCCTGCGGGAGAGCGGGTGATGCAAAATGTGGAAGCATTGACAAGGCATGTGAACTGTTTGGAAGAATGCCTCAAAGAGATGTCATCTCATGGAATGCAATGATTGCGGGATATGCACAAAATGGATTTTTTGAAAAGGCTTTAGAAACTTTCAAGCAAATGGAATTAGCAGGTGTAAATCCAAATTCGACAACCTTTACCAGCATCCTTCCTACCTGTGCCAAAATGGGAGCTTTGGAACAGGGTATGGACATCCATCATAACATAATGGAAGGGGGATTTTTGTCAGATATTATAGTTGGAAATGCTCTGGTAGACATGTATGCAAAATGTGGAAGTATAGATAAGGCACATGAACTGTTTGATGGAATGGCTCAAAGAGATGTCATCTCTTGGAATGTAATGATTGCAGGATATGCACAAAATGGATTTGTTGAAAAGGCTTTAGAAATTTTAAAGCAAATGCAATTGGCTGGTGTAAAGCCAAATTCCACAACCTTTGTAAGCATCCTCCATGTCTATGTTAAAATGGGAGCTTTGGAATGTTAGTTCTTCTGCATTTTGCATCACCCGCTCTCCCGCAGGCACTTCAAGTCATGCTTGCGATGATGCAGGGAAAGCTTCGCATCACCGTAGGTATGACTTGAAGTGCCCGTAGGAGAGTGGGTGATGCAAAATGTGGAAGCATTGATAAGGCATGTGAACTATTTGGCAGAATGCCTCAAAGAGATGTCATCTCATGGAATGCAATATGGATTTTTTGAAAAGGCTTTAGAAACTTTCAAGCAAATACAATTAGCAGGTGTAAATCCAAATTCGACAACCTTTGCCAGCATCCTTCCTGCCTATGCCAAAATGAGAGATTTGGAACAGGGTATGGACATCCATCATAACATAATGGAAAGGGGATTTTTGTTAGATATTATAGTTGGAAATGCTTTGGTAGACATGTATGTAAAATGTGAAAGTATAGATAATTAAGGCACGTGAACTGCTTGATGGAATGGCTCAAAGAGATGTCATCTCTTGGAATGCAATGATTGCATGATATGCACAAAATGGATTTATTGAAAAGGATATACCATTGTTTCTAATTCAAAATTGCTATACCTTATTCTAGGAGAAAATCACTGGGGGAGTCTATCCATAAGATTGTTGGCAAGAGACATTGTTTCACATTGATAGGTGTTGTCATTGATGGCAACTAAGATCATCCCAATCATCCGCATAAAACAATTTGTTCACACCAGAAGTCAAAATTAGAATTTGTCTAAGTCTGGGCAGTTAGGAACAGAGCAGGTGACAGGGTCCGGTATCTTGGTCCGGATCTCTCCAGTGGAAAGGCATGGTTTGCTAAGGATCTAAGGTAGTTGTAAGCATTGTCAAGACACTCTAAATCTAGAGTTTTGTTCTCTAGTGATGAAGGACTCAAAAGATATTAGCTTCTGAGTATTGGGTTTCAGTTTGACAGAACAGACAAGAACAGGCTGACCTTGTGAATGATCTTAATTTCGGTTGTATAGAACTTGTTCATTGGGCAATTGGTGATGATCAGTGATGGTAGCCGACATGTTTGATGATTTACAAGTGCAAGTTTTGGTCCGCATCTCATATTATGTATGGATCTAGCCGACAAAGCAGAGTACTCAACAAAGTTCTAAATGTTCTTGAAGCCGAATGGTAAAATGATTGTAGATCATGTTGCGGATATATATAGTTGATGGAATTGGATGATTTTGGATGTAGGATGTGCGAGTAAGGTGTAAATGTGAGAAGAGTAGAAATCTAAGGTGCGAATGAAGGCAGAGCAGTAAGAAGAGAAAAGAAAAGATGAAATGTGTAAGATCAGTTTTTGCACTTAACCGGAACTAAAACTCTTGCATGGATAGATGCTATTTATCAGTTCAAAATCTGTGCTATTCTCTTGTAATCTTTCTGTAGGTAGTAAGCCTCCATTTGAAAAGTGAGCTTTGGGCAGTGAGCCCGAATGCATGTGCATTCCCATTTGTAAAAGTACTTTTAACAGGGTATTAATTTTTGTGGGTTAACCCCCACCATGGTTTTTCCCTTAACCGGGTTTCCACGTTAAAAATCTTGGTGTCAAGTGTGTTTTTGTGTTGCTGCTCTTACACTTATGATTGTTGTTTTCATGGTTAAGTTATTGAATTGTTATTAAATGGTAAAAGAAAGAATTAACTGCAGTAAGTTCCAAAGTTTTGAGACAATTGATTCACCCCCCCTCTCAGTTGTTTGTCCTATTTCCAACAATTGGTATCAGAGCAAGGTTCCTTTGAGAAGCCTAACAGCTTGAGGAAAAGATCTTGGAAGAAGTTTTAATGGGTTCACTCAAAGATCAACTTCAGTTGGCCCTAGAAGAGCTTGTTTAGTCTAAAACAAAAATTAGTAATCTGAGATGTGAACTTAAAGATGCTGATGATACCATTGAAATGTTAAAAGATAAATTAAAGAAATCTATGCAAAGGAAAAAGGAGCTACTTCTGTAGCCATCCAGTTTACCTGAAGAAAATGACATGAATGAAGCTTTGGAAGAAAAGACAAAGGAATGTGAGAAGCTGTCAAAAGAAGTTATTGTTCTGAAAATTGAAATGGAATCTGGGGTCATGAGGCAAACCAAAGAAAGTGAAGATAGGAAGAAAATTGAAGAAGATTTGAATCAAAAACTAAAAGAAAAAATTAAGGAATGTTGCAAATTGGATAGAATAGCTGGCCATCTAGAGTTTGAACTACAAGAAAGTAGAGACAATGAGAGAGAACTTGAAAGGCAAATTGTCATTCTCAGACATGACCTAGAAGTTGCAAGTGAATATAAGGAGAAGTTCAAGATAAGCTCAACAAAACTTGAAGCACTGCTCGAAGGACAGAAAAAGGCTGATGACAAGCATGGTCTTGGATATGAGAAAGGTGAAAGCTCCTGATCCAGACATAAAAATTTTCAAACTAGGAATGGGAGAAACAAAACTAGAAAACCTCCGGTAAGACAACCTAATGCTCAAAGATATCCATCATTCAATGGAAATTGTTTCAATTGTAACAAATTTGGTCATAGAGCTACTTAGTGCAGAAGCAGAGTAAATCAATATGGTGCATCCTTCTCCGGTCAATGCTTCAAGTGTAAGAGGTATGGTCATAGATCAAATGAATGCAGAAGTATGATAATGAATAATGCTAACAATAGAGGAATTGGCAATTCCTTCAATGGTTACTGTTTTGCTTGCAATTGGTTTGGACACATGGCTAATTAGTGCAGATCAAGAGGAAATCAAGTTTATAAGAAAGGAAATGTTGTGTGCTTTAATTGCAATAAATCTGGTCATATTGCAAGATGCTGCAGAAGTAGGAACAATGGAAGAAGAGGTCCTGTAAATAGAAAATTGGATGAGCAGAGACAAGACAAAGGCAAAGAAAAAAATGATGCGAATGGGACTCAGAATGAAATAAACAAAACATGGGTCAAGAAAACAATTATGAATGATAGTAATGGATCCGTACCAGAATCTGGTGCTAAAAATTCCTCCGGGAATTGATTTGGGAGCCTTGGGTCAGGGGGAGCAGCATTGAAAATCAAATTCCCCCAGCCAATAAGTGAGTTCCTGGATCTGGCACAATAAAAAAAAGAGGGGGTACCTTGGATTGATTTAGAATATCTGAAAGGATTTCCAGAAGAAAGGAAGTGATTATAGAAAATTGCGGAGTGATTCATGAGAGATTACTCAAGAAACAGAGCAACCGGATATATTAGGGTAGAATATTTATTACAAAAGCAAATTAGGTGTTGTAGAGCTTAAAAAGGTCATTCATTCCTCATTTGGATGACTTTGCATCAGGAGAAAGCAAGAAGAAAGAAGTGAACGAGCTTAGAGTTGAGAATTCTCAAGATTTGAAAGCGTGAAAAGGATCTCCGAGCAAAAACCCTAATCTGTGGAACAAGGTATTTTTGTTCTCTGCAAAATCTCTTGAATTCTCAATCTTTGCAAATGGCTACACCTTTAGTTGTAAATGTCATTGAAAGGCCCTGTCCTAAATTTAAAAAGCACCCTTACAAATTTGTTGAAGTTGAGCCGCTAGGTGCTTTTTTGAGTGTTCCATATGGAGTCTTACATGTTGAAGACATTAGGGCATACATTCATTGCAATGTAGAAGAATTTGGAAATCTGAAACTACTGAAGTTGTTTAAGAGCCATCTAAAGGATGACAATTACCAACTGAAACCTGAATTTGAAGCCCTAGAAAGCAAACATTTTCTATAAATTATTGAATTTCCTTCATTTGATGAGAGTGAATGGGTTTGTTATGTGTTGATCTGAATGCACGATGAATTTATATGGTTGCTGAAACCATTTAAGATCACCAAAGATGTTATCATAATTATGACCGGGTTAAACTCAACCGGTGGATTACCCATGTTAAAAGCTGTGAAAAACTAAATTGTTACCGATGCAACCGGTGCCAAATTCGATAGGAGGGCTATGACTATAAATGATATTATAGAACCGAATGTGAAGTTTGCTTCCATGGTGATAGGCTATAAGATTTATCACTCAAGCAGAGAAAACTCTGTCTCCGGGACAACTATATATGCAACATATAAAATGTTGAAAGAGAATGCAGACTATGACCTCTGTGAGCTACTATGGGTTCAACTATTTGAAAATCTGAACAAAATCAAGAAAGATAAGAAAAATTCCTTCAAGTATGGTTCCTTGATTATATGCTTATTTTTCTACTTTATGAATGAAGTGCCTGGAGTGTAAAGTGTGCACTGGACAAATGACATGCCAGTGGCAATCCAGATAAGAGATCATTTATATAGCCTTGGAGATTCTGGTGCACAAAAGACTGCAATTTGGGGGTATTTCAAAATTTTTTAGAGTTTGATGCATGCAAGGGAAAGAATCCCTAATTCAGTTGTAGAAAAGTGTGAGAATGAGATATGTTTTATAGTCTACACAGATCAATGTTTGATGGAAGCTGTAGAACCAAGAATAGTATGGATAATGCCAATGGGTTATGAGGTGGATGAGATAATTCTAGACATGTATGCTCAACATCTTCTGAGCAAACCTAAAGACACCTCTATTGAAAGGTTTGGAACATACAAGGAACTAAGCTTAAAGTTGCATGTGGAACTTAGACAGCCGGAAACAAAAAGAAAAGTGCACAAGCAAGTGGAGATGTATGCATAAAGCATTGGGATTACAAAAGAAGCAGTGAGAGAGAACAGAGGAAGGATTGAAAAGATGAAAAAAAGCACTAAGCAAACTACAGAAGAAAAAGCAGAAAGTGAGCCGACAATCACTTCGGAAGTCCCACCAAGCTCCTCAAGGAAGACAAGGAGTTCTGTAACTCTTGCTGAGCAACTCAAGTCCACTTCCACTAAGAAGCCAGAAGCCACTCCATCCGGTGAAGGAGGGAAAAGAAAGAAAACCAAGGCCAAAAGAACCCACAAGAGCACAAAAGATGATGAGGACATAGAGACAGATGAAGAAGTGAAAGAAATAAGATCCAAGAAAGCCAGAACTTCAAAGACTTCTGATGACCAGCCTTTCGGAAGCAATAAGGCCAGTAAAAAGCAAGTAACTGGTAAGGTTGCTATGACCATTGATGAAATTGTAAAAACAATCACTATTCATGGAAATTTAAAGCCTATTAGAGTTTACTATGATAATTTTGATCAAGCAAATAAGAAATTTTTGGAAGATGCCATTATCATATATTTGAATAAATTCAATAGAGCCCTGTTTGAAATTTTACAAGAACTTCCTAAAAGTTTAAGGAAAGTACTGGAAATGAGGAAAGAAGTAGTCAAGGATAAAGACATAGAACTCAGAGAGTATGTTCTCTCCACTTTGTGTCCTGTAATGACCAGAAGAGAAGCAGATAAAATCCTTAGAGAAGTTAAAGAAAAAATTAGAAGCAAGGTCCGGATGAACAAACTAATGCTTGGTGAAACTAAGGAAATTGCAAAAGAAATAGAAGAAATCTTGAGAAAGGCTTTAGACAAAGATAAATATTATATTATTTCAGAGAAACAAGTAGAAGAAGTTAATCCTCCAGTTCTGAAACACGAAGCTCCAGAAGAACAGATTAACAAAAGAATTGATGACCAAGGTGTTAATTTAGATCCTCCAGAGTTAACCTATGAGGAGACTAATGTTGGATCTGATTCATCAGATCTGAATGTTGGAGAAGTTTAGGAAGAGGAACAAGTCAATTAGGAGGACATAGAAATGATAGACAAAATAGTTGATGCATGAGTAACTCCTCCACCTGATCATTCTGGAAAGAAGAGGATATTGCTACTACACAGAGCCCTCCAGATTAGGTAGCAAGTGGTGAACAAATAGGAAAGAGTCCATCTATAGAGAACACAAAGAAAAGTAAAGCATAGAAAGAGGAAGAAAAAGCAAAGAAAGATAAATTAGAAAAAGATGGTGCAAATGTTGAAGCACCTAAAGTAGATACTGAGAAAACTGATGAACAAAAGGATGGTTCAGAGAATGTTACAAGCGGCACTACAGATGCAGTGAAAAGTCTTCTTGAAAAAGAGATGATTGAGCTTGATGAGCCTGAACTACTCCAAGGTCTAGCCAATCCAAATGCTCTCTCTCTAATTCAATTGATGAAAATAGCATCATTCACCCAAGTAAAGGCTAAAGAAAAGATGTTAAAGTTCCACATGGAGGACAATGAGCTATTGGGATTTTGGAAAAGTTAATGCCTTCCAACTAGAAGAGTCCATCTGATTCCCCCTCTGGACATCTAAAAAAATCTTTTAAGTTCTATAAATACTCATTTTGAGTCCTTTGAGAAGTCTGCAGAGACAAAAGTTAGAAATGAGTTTTTGGATAAGAGCTTTAGTGAAATTAAAAGTCTGATAGGGTATGATAGGACTATACTTGCTATCAGTATAAAGAGTGTTCAAAATTCTCTAAGTGATGGAAGTGATGTATATAAATTTTGTCTATCTTGGCCCAAAGTAAGTGAGGATATTGAGAAGAAGATAAATGAAAAAGAACTGAAATTGTCAAATCTATCCAATAATTTTGACCCTCTAACTATTTCACCCATAAGCTAGGAATGTCAAGTAATTAGCTTGACTGATGAGATAAATAAATTTGTCAAAGAGAAAGGCAACATTATGAAGAGAATGTGTGAGCTCCGGGGATTGATTGCCCCTAAGTTAGAGACAATGTATAATGCCCTATCTGAAGCTTAGACTGCAGTTTAGACTAGTGATCCATCAGATCTATCAAAGGTAGAAGCATATTCATTTTTGTTGAGTGGGCACATCTCAATTTTGGATGGAATGAAGAGTACTTGGGCATCTGAACTTGTGCAATTAAAAACCATCTTTGTAGACATTCTCAAGTTTATGTAAATAGAACTTAATGATTAGTTGTACATGTTGGTAATCATTTATGTTTAAGGTTTTAAGCCGGAGCCGCTGGTGGTGCTTGCATAAACAATCAAGTTTTAAGCATTTAAATATGCAGGCACTTTCCAAAAAGTTCTAACACTTTTGGCCTCTGCAGTTGTAAAAATTGCAAAAATCAGTTAAGGTGCGAGTGTCTTTGTATATACAAGGGTGTTTGTATATACATGTAGGCAAAATGTGCATTGGTGGGCTTGCGAAAACTCTGTCGCCCTTTGAAAAAATTAGTTAGATGCATTCCTGAATGCATATCGGGCTTACAATGTGCATATACAAAGGGGGAATCTTTCGCAGATTCCTAAAAATATTCCCTGTTTGTATATCGAGTTGCATGTATATTTGGTTTGTATGTTCAAACATACAATGGCTATGTACAAGAGAAAAGATACATTGCAGGCATATTCTAGGAAAGATTCCCTATTTGTATGTTAGGGAGGTTTGTATGTTTGCCTTTGTATTTTCAACATACAAACAAAATATACATTCGTTGGATATACAAGGGGCCTTGTATATTCAGAAACATGCAAAGAAAAGGTACAATTGGTGGGGCCCGCAGATATGCAAAGCAGAATATACATCAGCTATATACATTCAAAAATGTGCAAAGGAATGATGTACAAGGGTCGATATACAAGTGGTGGGGCCCGCGGACAAGACATACAAAGGCGAATGTATGTGAAGTATACATTCGAAATATACAAAATAAAATATGCAACCCGGACGCGATGGAGGAATGAAATGCAATGAATAAATATTTGAGCTCCGGCTTGTATATAAGGTGCTTGTATATGTGCTGATATACAAAGGTTAAGTACAAGCGGGATTTCAAAGTAACTTCGGCATGCTTCATGAAAATTTGAAATCCGCGCCTTGTATATATATAAGTTTAATGTATATGCACATATACAAGGAAAGATGCAAGAATGAAGATGCAAGGTGGACCCGATTGAAAATTCCAATTTGCTCTATAACAGCTTGGGGTCCGCCTTGAATGTTGAACAGTTACGTGTATATGCATCCTGCATATACAAAGATGTAAAGAGTGATTGTATATGCCTTTGAACATGCATATACAAGGGCGAAGTGGCAAAATGGAGAAAGTGAAAAGTCATCGATGGATGCATGAGGTACTAATGTGGCATGGTATTATTGGTTCGCGACTTTTCAAAGGTGTTTTGAGCTCTTTATCTCAGCGATGGGAGTGGATCGACGACCATGTTTTGAACCTGCAGCGAAGGTTTTTTCCTGTGTATTTGCAATCAATTTTGAGCGGGAAAGCAGCAGATGCATCCGCTGCTACATTTCAAAGGGGCATGTGGGTAGTTGAGCATTAATGGTGAAATCACAGTAGTATGGGTCGATTGTTGATGACCAGCTACCAGATTTAAGAAGCAAATCTTTGAGCGGCGGCTCAGATCCTGATTCCACCTGCCCTCTCCTCTATTTTCCCCGGTTGCATTCATTATTTTGAGCACCAATCTGAAGATGCATTGAATCTGGCAATTTTTTTGACTTGCCATGTAAATTTTGTTGAATACACAGTCTGGATATAAAAGGCAGACTGTGTTATTCTTTTGAGGTGGTTGAAGACTTGGGCAATTTTTTGTGTGAATAACGAAAAATAGAGCATTTTCCTGGCTGTTGTATCTCTGTGGAGTTTATGTGTTGCATCTGAGTTGTATCTTGCACATATGTTCAGTTTCAGTGTTAATGTTATATGAAAAATGCTTCTTGCATGTGTTTTGCTGTCTATCTCCACTTGTTGTATGCATTTCTTCTTCTGAATTTGGTTGCTAAGGGTTTCTCAAATTCTAGAATACAGATTTATGTATTGCATGCTTAATCTCTAACTTCCATTCAAGGAGTGGATTAAATCATTTTAGGTTGAGTGTGGAGGAGATTGTATGTCAGCTGGGATATCCATAAGTAGAGACAGTTAAATACCCATTCTTGGGTGATGTTTGTAAGGCAAGCATCAATCTAACCCCTTGAAACTTGAATGCCAGTTGCAAGCCACTCTCATGTATACGTCTATGTGACTCCTTGCCCTAGGATAGGCACCGGTCTGTTCTTGTGAAGTAGTTATGATCCAAAACCCTTGTCTTGCATCCAAACCATCAAATTCAAACCATTCCATTATTCCAACCAGTTAGTTGTAGGAGTAGGATTAGGAACCCCTGCATACTCTCATCTAGAACCAGACAAATATGTCCAAGAATGTTGCCAACCTTGTGATGTATCATGCACATCTTGGTCCACACATGAGAGTATTCTACCTGTTGTTGTCAAGCTAAATATTTCTGTCATTAGGTGAGTCAAAGTGTCAAATCTTGAGTTAATAGGGATACCCCCTTGGTGCGGCAGAACTAGAAGTGAAGGGGAGGCAACTCACGCAACCTCCCGTATCTGTTGGCCGAATCTGCCTGTGCATTGGAACTGGCAAACCCACTGTCGATTCGGGAAAAATTACCAACAATACATATGCAGCAGTATATACAAAATTTTTGGAGAATTTTGGCTTGAGACCCCACCCTTTGCCATTGATGTCAAAGGGGGAGTGAAGAACAGTGAAAAATGAAGAATCCAACAAAGGGGGAACTTTGGAACTAATAGAGAAGCACAAGTGTACAGAGTAAGGGGGAGCTACATTAGACACTTAGTTATTTTTCACTAAGTGTTGCCATCAATGCCAAAGGGGGAGATTGTTGGCAAGAGACATTGCTTCACATTGATTGGTATTGTCATTGATGGCAACTAAGATCATCCCAATCATCCGCATATTCACACCGGAAGTCAGAATTAGAATTTGTCTAAGTCCAGGCAGTCAGGAATAGAGCAGGTGATAGGGTTCCAGTATCTTGGTCTGGATCTCTTCGGTGGAAAGGCATGGTTTGCTGCGGATCTAAGGTAGTTGTAAGCATTGTCAAGAAACTCTAAATCCAGAGTTTTGTTCTCTAGTGATGAAGGACTCAAAAGATATTAGCTTCTAAATATTGGGTTTCAGTTTGACAGAACAGACAGAAGAACATGCCGACCTTGTGAATGATCTTAATTCTAGATGTATGGAAGTTATTCATTGGGCAATTGGTGATGTTAAATGAAGGTAGCCAACATGTTTGATGATTTGCGAGTGCAAGTTTTGGTCTGCATCTCATATTATGTATGGATCTAGCGGACAGAGCAGAGTACTCAACAAAGTTCTAAATGTTCTTGAAGCTGACTGGTAAAATGATTGTAGATCATGTTGCAGATATATATAGCCAATGGAATTGGATGATTTTGGATGTAGGATGTGCGAGTAAGGTGTAAATGTGAGAAGAGAAGAAATCTAAGGTGTGAATGAAGGTAGAGCAGTAAGAAGAGTAGAGCAAAGATGAAATGTGTAAGATCAGTTTTTGCACTTAACCGAAACTGAAACTCTTGCATGGGTAGATGCTATTTATCAGTTCAAAATCTGTGCTACTCTCTTGTAATTTTTCTATAGGTAGTAAGCCTCCATTTGAGCAGTGAGCTTTGGGCAGTGAGCTTGAATGCATGTGCATTCCCATTTGTAAAAATATTTTTAACAGGGTATTAATTTTTGTGGGTTAACCCCCACCGTGGTTTTTCCTTTAACCGGGTTTTGACATTAAAAATCTTGGTGTCAAGTATGTTTTTGTGTTGCTGCTCTTACACTTATGATTGTTGTTTTCATGGTTAAGTTATTGAATTGTTATTAAGTGGTAAAGGAAAGAATTAACTGCAGTAAGTTCCAAAGTTTTGAGACAACTGATTCACCCCCCCTCAGTTGTTTGTCCTATTTCCAACAAAGACACCATTGTTTGAAATTCAAAATTGCTGGTTCTTTCACAATTGTTTGCTTCATTTATTTGATCTAAGACAACCTGCTGTATAGAATATGCTCTCAAAATCATAGTAAAATCCTTTATTCTGGGAAGACTGTTCAAAATCTTCCCATCATAACAATGAACGAAAGCATCAATCATTAACCTGAACTTTGCAAGAGTTTCATCAAATTCTACTTTTCCACTCTCTTTTCCATTCTAAATTTTATTCCTAATTTCATCCATAAAGAACTTCCTCAGCTTGTAGATTCTACTGTTAGCCATAACTTTACTAGGTGTCGAGGATAGCTTCAAGTTTTTACCCAAGTAGCAATTGACAAAATTTGGCCTTACCAGATACAATGTGTTGAATATCTTTTTGAAGTTATTCTAGAAAAGAGTTCCTGAGAGTATAATGCACAATTTTGAATTAACTTTTTTGCATGAATTCTATTGTATCTGGTAAGGCCAAATTTTGTCAATTATTTCTTTTGATGACTGAATTCGGCCTTACTAGATACAATGGAATTCATGCAAAAAGGTTAATTCAAAACTGCACATTATACTCGTAGGAACTCTTTTCCAGAATAACTTCAAAGAGCTTTTCAACACATTGTATTTGGTAAGGCTGAATTTTGTCAATTGCTGCTTGGGTAAAAACTCGAAGCTATCCTTGACACCTGGTAAAGTTATGGCTAACAGCAGGATCTACAGGCTGAGGAAGTTCTTCATGGATGAAATTGGGAATAAAATTTAGAATGGAAAAGAGAGTGGAAAAGTAGAATTTGATGAAACTATTGCAAAGTTCAGGTTAATGACTGATGCTTTAGTTCATTGTTATGATGGGAAGATTCTGAACAATCTTCCCATAATAAAGGATTTTACTATGATTTTGAGAGCATCTTCTATACAACAGGCTATCTTAGATCAAATAAATGAAGCAAACAATTGTGAAAGAACCAACAATTTTGAATTTGAAACAATGGTGTCTTATGTATAGACTCCCCCTGTGATTTGCTCCTAGAATAAGGTATAGCAATTTTGAATTAGAAACAATGGTATTGTTACTAATTTTTGTTCATGCTAAAATTAGTTTGACCTAAGTACAGTTGTTCAAAAGGAATAAAAGAAAAATTTAATGTTATGCATTTATTGAATAGTTGATATCTTGACAAGAGCAGAAAGGAGATCCAGTTGCCAGGATAACCCATCAGTCCAATCAGGACTGATAAGTTATCATGACAAGAGAACAAGATTATCAAGAAATCAAAGATTCAAGAAATACAGTTGTTCTACACAGTTTGATCTTTCAGGAGTTATAAGTTAGATTGATTATTCAGTTAATTAGTTTTGAATAAAAGAAAGAAAGATATTTGTATTGAACTGTTATTTCATGTCATGTTTTGAACATAAATTCAAGTATCTGTTACTTTTTCTCATGCATTGATTAAGAAGGAAATACCTATACATCATATGCATAAGAGAAATTAACTGATCATGTTTAAAAGAAGTGTTCAAATGTGTCCCACACAAGCAGACATGCAAGCTATGCATTTGTTTGATAAAAGGAAAAGAAATGAACACATGATAAATTTAAACATCCATCATTGCCTGATGATGAAGATTATTTGTTGATGCCGGCCTTCAAGTCTTATGTCTTCAGTATTCACTTCAAGCTCCATCATCAGTTGAACCTGTAAAATTTTGGGGACAACCCTGTTAATGCTCCAGATGTTTAAAGTTATCACATGCTTTTATCAAACAGAAACATCTACTTATCACATCATGCATTCATATGAGAGATCAGATCAGATAATGACACAAATCATGAAGAAACCATGAAGAAGATCAATCAATACTATTAGGTACATTTTATGCTAACTTGTTTGTTCACTGTGCAGGTATAGGACAAGTTTTGTTGCAGATTTGAAGACAAATAAACATGTGGATTAAATGTGGCTCCCACAAGGGTTTGAGCCCATCATGTTTCTTTATATTTTTGAAAAGAGTATCAGAAAAGACAGGATGCATCATTCTAAGCTATATCATGCATCATCTAATCAACTTACAGAAAAGATATGTGATCATGACATTATTATAGTTGATTGGAGCAAATCAGATTAACATGACTGAGTCAAGATTGACAAAAACAAAGTGCAGAAATAAGATTACATTCATCCAAGCTACAGGAGCCATCTGAAGTACAAAATCATTGTGAATGCATATATTTATTTTATCACAGCTAATAAAAGCAACTGACATAGTGCATTCGTAGTACAAGGATATGATACATGTGTTTAGATTAATGTGCTTGATGAAGAGAAAAGAAACATAATAAAGCTTCCAAGATGCAAGAACTTGTGTATCATTTGAACAAGTTACAGGATAAATCATTGTGAAGGTATCATCTCATTATGACAAAAGAGTAAGAAGTAAAATGACATGATACAGGTACTCAAAGTGATCAGCTAGATGAGAGATGCAATTTATGCCTTTAAAAAGACAAAATCAAAATAGCAAGGCATCATTAGCTCAAGCTGATATATGGCAGTTTGAAAATACAGTCATGAATATATCATTGTCATAGACTATTCTGGACAGTCATATACTGACTAAAAATAATGAGAAGAGATACCTTGTAAGAACAAAGACAAGTGCAATCACATTTATCATAAATAGTTATGACAGTGATCAATGAGGTGGCTTATGCAAGCAAAAATAGTCAGCATTGATCACAGTTTTGTTGATGGTGGTTTTAGCACACAACAACGCAGGTGTGATTGCTGGTTTCACAACTCTCTTGAAAAGTATCCTACCCTAGGTAAGACTACTCCAAGGATAATACAGCTAGGTCTTAGCTTGCTTGGAATTTCTCAGTTGGTATGTTCTAGCTGTGCCAACAAGGGGTCTTACATGTCATATGCAAATCTTCAAGTTTGGGGCAGCAAATACACATAACCCTTCTATGATTTTCAGCTGATAAACAAAATAAAGTGCTACTGAAATTCTTATTCTAACAACTAACAGTGAGTTTTAAAGAAAATGCAAAGGGTTTAGGGTTTTAGAAGAATCCTAAGTGACATTCACAATGCATAGGTTATCTTTAGTAGACAAATACTCCAAAACTTTAAACCAGCTTCTTGAGTTAGCAAATTGAAATGGGTGTTATAGTGCTGGAGAAAACGGTGCTATCTTCAATGGAAGTCAATGGATTTTTAGATCACATTCATTTGCTAAATACCCAACAAATGGTGCAACTTAACTTATGAAATGCAATTGAACTTCAACACAAATAATCAGTCCAGGCTAACTTTACACAGCTATTTACCATCAGCAAACAATTAAAAGTATGGACTTAGAATATTCATCAAATACTTCAGCAAACCATAAACATTGCAAAAGCACAACTAATCTAACTATGGGAGAGCAAGAAGCGAACCATGAAAACCAAAATGAGCCAACACAAGACACAAATTCTCAGAATTGCTGTAGAAACTTGCTTTGTATTACTTCAAATGGCACAGAGTCAACAATTTGGCATCAAAATCTCTCTTATAAATAGTGGAAATGGCAGCCCTTTATATAGAAAAGTAGCATACCCTAGCCTTCAAATGAATGGTGGAGATTAGCTCAACATCGACGGTCCATATTACATCAATAAATGCAATTATAATAGCTCACATCAATTCTCGGATTACATTTTGTCCTTTGTAAAAAAGATGAAAAATAGTCCCCAGATACATTGAATCTAGTCATTTTGACTAGCCAACTCAGTATATTAATAGAAAAGAACATTTTAGAAGCAAGAAGAAGACAAAATTGAATCACACGCTGCCCCGAATACAACAATTTACAATTGTGACGGGACTGCATCATTAGAATATTCAAAATAGTATCAAGATTCACTGTCTAAATTGATCTTGTCTTCACTGGCCAACTTGTTGCGATAAGTCAACCAGGCATCAAGTGCAGGATTAATGTCAGATGGGTCTGGATCCTTCAAATGATGTATCCGGTAATCAAACACTTCCAATTCCCGACTAAATTTGCCATGTATTCTTTCTATCTCTGCTCCTGCTTTCTGAAATGCCTTGAATTCTGCCTTGAGGTCGCTTGCCTTGTCCAACCTCTCCTCCATACTGAGTGTGGCATCTTCAAAAATTACTTTATGCAACTTATCTTTACACTTCTCCACATCAAAAGGGGCATAATCATCATAAGACACTTCCCTGCAATCCCTCAAAGAGTCATTGATATCATATATGATCGATCTCAATTCTTCATCAGCTAGTTTGTATGCTTCCTTTATATGCTCAAATGTTTCCTTTCTCAAAAGCAGCTATTGATACCACTCCATGGCTTTCGGCATCTGACTCTTAGTCAAAATATTTTCTACAACTAGAGTCTGAGCTAGCAATTCTCTGATACCTTTTATCTGGGGATACATATGTGAATAATATTCATCAAAAGAATCACATTCTTCACGCAAGTCCTTCCACTTGTTATGTAATTCTACTAGTCTTTGGTGTGCTTGAGCATAGGCACTTATGGCTTCACATCCCATCTCAAAAACTTTTAGTATCCAATTTTTTGTACCTTGAGACTTTGATCTTACCTCGCCCAATTTAGCCATTTCATCAGCAGATAGGATAGTAGGTATTGTCCTTATATCTCCTCCTGCATCTACTGGTTTTATCAAAAATTGAAGACATGCTCGAAGTTCTTCATTTTGCTGTTTCAAGTCTTTCTTGGACATTTCATCCTTGTCTAGTTGCTCCAAAATTGATGTGACTGAGCCCTTGAAATCATCCACTCTTTGAGAACGAATGGTTGGACCCAAATCAATGGTAGATATGATATAATCCTCCGCCCTGACTTGTTCTCTTGTTGTATCAGTTGGCGGGACCACCACTTCTGCTATCCTCGATCCTGATTCATTCTTATAGATTCTTGATTGAATCTTAGCCTTTTTCTATTTCTTAAGCTTTTGAGCCTGTGATAGGATAGTGCTCAGGTCAAGCTGCATTATTTCCACCTGTGGCTTAGGATATGCCATTCTGCCTTACAGCCACTCAGGAGCAGAAGATTTGTTCAATTCAGAAGCTCCATCCTTGTCGATTACAGCCAGCTCTTTGGGTTGCCCTTCAGTTTTCTCTGGACTTTTCTCTTCTTCCTTCTCTTCTTCGTGGGCCAAATTCTCCAGATTTACCATTACATTCTCTTGTGTAGTCTTGAAAACTTCTTCTGTTTGATCTTTGTCCAAACGACTATGAGATATGTCAATAACTTCCACATCAGCTGAAGATTCATGGAAGTCTTCATTGTTTACTTCAGACAATTACCCTTTTTCTTCCTCAAGTGCTGTTTCTGGCTCCTTCAACCCCAATTCTACACACACTTTCTCAATCCTGGGCAGTAGTGGTATTGCGAATGAATCCGTAGGCATTTGTGAAATAGGGACAACAGAAGAGATGGTCAAGGAAGGCGCATTGACCTGTGTCAGGTTAGTCAAGACTGGTGATAAGGAGGAAGAAATGACAAGAGGTGAAGGAAAGAGCAGTGAAGGTAGAGGAAGAGGGGGTGAAAGGATGGTGGAAATGGGAGGCAATGGTAAAGAAGAAGGTGTAGGTGTAGTGGTAGTGGAAGGGTGTGAGATGGTAAGAGTGGAGGAAATAGGGTTGTTAGAGTCACTAGAAGAAATTGCCAGTGAACAAGAGTTGGTGGTGATGATAGAGGCAAGAGAGGTGGCAGGAGATGTTTCTTGAGTTATGGAGGTCGAGATTATGGGTGAAGTGGATGCAGCGGAGGGAGGAGAAATGGAAGGAGAAGTGGCAGCAGAGGATGTGACAGTGGTGCTAGTACTTTGGGTAGGAGGTTGGGCAGTTGGAGGATTGGAATCATTCTTAGTTGTGGCAACCTCTTTACTAACTTCTTTCACTTTTACCCTTTTGGCCTTTGAGCTCTCTCCATAACCACTTGGCATATCTCTTTTCTTGGAAGTTCTGGTCCTGGTTGAGGGAGGTTGATCTTTCTTCTGAGGAGACCTTGTAGAGGGCTTCTTCATCTTCTTTGCTTTTTCTTCCAAGGATGTATGTTCTTCACTATCTAATTTCTATTTTTTAGCTGGTTCTGTCTCATCTGTGACCTGAATGGGCTCATCCTCTTCTCCCCTGGAGTCATTGTTTGATTCCATTGCTATGTAGGTAAGCTAGACTCCTTGTCCATTTAGAACAACCACTTGAGCTCTAACCCAGGCCTTACTCAATCTGATTGGTTCCCTCATAACAACATCTAGGGAGCTCTCTTATGCATTTGCACAATTTGGCAATGGAATGGGTTGATGGTATTGTGCCTCCCATGGTCCTCTGACCATAACATTTTCATCATCTTGCAACTGATTAGGGACTGCCATTATGTGAAACCTCTTAATGAAATCCAGAGGCAGCCTTGCATGTGCTTTCTTCATAACCTCGTAATCGTCGGGGCAATTGGCCCAAAAGTCTTCAATATGTACTTTGTGAAAGAGCTTCTTACTTACAAATCTTTCCATCATTCTGTTTGGATCACAATGACCCGTTGCATTGTAGTAGTGCAAATTCAAGAGTTGAAGCTCTTTGTTAGAATGTTCTGCTGATGCCAGAGAAGGGTATGCATAAAGTCCCTTGCCGAACTTGATAGGAAATTGAACATTAGTCCTACACAAGTGCTTGAGTTTCTCAGCACAAGGTATTTGATGCAGAGCGGGTATAGCGGAAAAGCCTTTCAATTCGACAGTGAAATGCTTGTCAATCCCATTCTCAATTCAGCTCGGACATACATTTCCTGACCTTCTATTGTAGGTAGCCTATTGTATCTCCAACCATTTTGAGCACTAAATTCGGTCCTTATTTGCACCTCACGAAACGTACATTAACAATGTACATTTGCATTTACAATCTTTGACATGGAAATGCGGGATATACATGAATTGCTTTTCAGGTACGACTGTGATATACCCACTACTTGTATATCCTCAATGTACATTCGCAATGTACATTCTTCACATGCATTCTAAATATACATTCAGAATATGCATTTGGTGGGGCCCTCGGTCTTTACTCCCCCGTTGTATGTATCACCACATACAAACAAAAGCTCATATACAATTCTTAACCTGCTTTCCTGGTGGGTTTTGGTGTCCTTACCTTCTATTGCTGATCACCTCTTGTATTCACAGAATAAATATCTTTCCCACATACATTCTGTTCACTACTTCTGTCAGTCGTCCTTTGCTTCATGAGAAATGTATATCTTTGTTTGTATTGACACAACATACAACAGCGATAAACAATTGTAGTAGACACACAAACTGATATTCGCATACAATAGCGATATACTCACAAACTATCTATGACATACAATGGACATATACACAGAAAATGTATCTTTTCAGACAATTTCAACAAACACAAGAATTCACACAGAATATGCTTTGGTGATATACACAGGTGACGAACCTTTACATGCAGTTGCAGGATACACACATAATATGCTTAGGTACATTAGCGATGTACACACTGTTTGTATATTTGACTAACAATCATAACTTAACCTGAAAAGACTTTTATACAGACCATTCTTCATAGCATATACATAGGAGGTTGCTCGCATGCAAATGTGATATATTCACAGACTGTCCCTGACATACAATTGACGGATATACATAAAATGTATATTTGCATTTCCCGCCGATAACTTCCTCTGTAACAGATTCTACGATTCCTATTCTACCATGCCCATTGAACAAAAAAAGAAAACAAATAGAAAACTAATATACACAATCCATTCCACTGATTTCACAGAAATCCACCAGTGGAATGGATTTAATCGTGCATCTCGACCACAGAAGAACTAAATGAAATACAAAGTAGTTCTATACAAATAATGTACAAAACGATTTGATATATAGGGAATTTACACAAAATCCAGAACTGGTAGGACACAATTCACAGAATTTCTATTTCTTCATTCCAACTTTATCGAACACAGGTTGATTACAGAGATTCAATTATTTGATCATTCTGAAGGTCAAAGACTCCTTTTCCTTGACCACCTTTCTTGTTGTGTTACTGACTCCCCTCCTCTGTTTTCAGGATTTTGATTAAACCAAGATTATAGTCATAAACCCTAACTAATCCCATGACACCTGTTTTGCATACGACAACAAACACCTAATGATAAGACACCTTGGTTTAATCCTCCACATAACCCAACATGTCTAAAATGTCAAAGTTGATGTTTACAAACATGGAATGCCAACACAAAAATGCTACATTGGACAATGACATATAAATGCTACATGGTAACATGAAATGTCTAAAACATGTTAAAGCCTTATTCTTCTTCCCCTTGTGCATATTCATGTTGTTGAAGGGGTGCTCCTGCACCATACTCCCTGGGAGAAGAGATCTCAAGCCCACTTGAGATCAGAGTTTGAAAGTTTGCACCATATTTTGTAATCTAATCTTCAGTCATCCAAACGGCCTCTGAAACAGGATGCCCATGCCAAGCTACTAAGTACTCCATGTACTCTTTGTCCCTTGTCTTCTTTGTCACTCTTGAGTCTAATATCTTCTTCAATTTTGGTGGATCATGCTTAGGAATATCATCATCTGCTGCATCCTGCAATGGTTCCTGTTCTACATCTGCATTTGGCTTGTATGGAGTCAAATCACATACATTGAAAATGGGTGACAATCCAAGATCATGAGAAAGTTGGATTTCATAAGCATTCTGCCCACATTTCTTCAAAATCTGACATGGTCCAATCTTCCTCTGCATTAGCTTGGTATATTTACCTTTTGGGAGCCTCTCCTTCTTCAGATTAGCCCACACCAAATCTCCAACATCAAACTGTATTTCCCTCTTTTTCTTGTCAGCATATGTTTTGTACTTCAATGTAGTTTGTTGAAGCTGGTTCTTGACTTGATCATGCACTTCTTTGATAGCTGATGCAAAAGCTTCTCCATCTGCACTAATAGGCTCTCCTATAGGCAGATCTCTCAACTCCAAGATACCTCTTGGATGAATACCATATACCACCTGAAAAGGTGACTTTCCTGTACTCCTATTGATAGTGTCATTATAGGAAAATTCTGCTTGTGGTAGGATGTTATCCCACTTCTCTCCATGCTATTTTGTCAAACATCTTAACAGATTTCCCAATGAATGGTTAACCACTTCAGTCTGACCATCTGTTTGAGGATGGTAGGCTGATGAGAAGGATAAGTTGGTTCCAAGCTTCTTCCAAAGAGTCCTCCAAAAATGGCCAATAAATTTCACATCTCTATCTGAGACTATGCTCAATGGCAATCCATATATCCTTACTATCTCTTTGAAAAATAGATCTGCAACATATGAGGCATCACAAGTGGTTTTGCATGGCAAAAAGTGTGCCATTTTACTAAATCTGTCTACTACAACAAAAACACTATCATATCCCTTCCTTGTCCTAGGCAAACCCAATACAAAGTCCATGCTTATGCTCTCCCACGACTTAGAAGGAATGGGTAGTGGCTGATACAAACCTGCATTAGTGGATCTCCCTTTTGCTTTCTAACATATCACACATGCCTCCACAAATTTTATCACATCTGATTGTAACTTGGGCCAATAGTATTGTCTCTTCACAAGATCAAAAGTCTTATCCAGACCAAAATGTCCTGCCATGGCCCCACAATGTTTCTCTCTAATGATATTCTGTCTCATAGAACATCTTGGAATATACAACTGTCCACCCTTGAAAAGTAATCCATCTTGGATCAGAAATTCAAAGAACTCAACATGATATTTATCACCAAAAGAAGTACATACCTAGTATATCTCTCCAAAATCTTCATCAACATCATACATGGCCTTCAAAGAGTCAATGCCAACACTTTCTAACTAGATCTGATTGATGGTTAGAGCTCTCCTACTCAAAGCATCTGCTACCTTATTCTTGACCCCTTTCTTATGTTTGAGTGTGAAGGTGAAAGCTTGCAAAGTCTCCACCCACTTCATATGCCTATGGTTTAGCTTCTCTTGACTGTTGATGAAACTAAGGGCCTGATTATCTATAAACACTATGAATTCTTTTGGCATCAAATAATGCCTCCATTTTTTAAGTGACTGTACTAGAGAGTACATCTCCAAATCATATGATGAGTATCTCTTCTTTGCATCATTTAGTTTCTCACTAAAAAATGTAATAGGCCTACCTTCTTGATTGAGTACTGCTCCAATTGCCATGTGGCTGGCATCACATTCTACCTGGAAAATCTTATTGAAGTTAGGAAGTGCAAGGACTGGCTGCTTTGCCACCTTCTTCTTCAATGTTTCAAATGAATCATCTGCCTCCTTTGTCCAAGTGAATCTGCACTTCTGTCCTCCTTTTATGGTGTCAAGCATGGGTGCACAAACATGACTAAACCCCTTTATAAACTTCCTATAAAAGGTTGCTAACCCATGGAAACTTCTAACATCATTCAAGGTTTTGGGAGTTGGCCAAGACAATATGGCACTTACCTTCTCTTGATCCATTTTCAGTGTGTTATGTGAGATGACAAATCCCAAGTAGATGATCTCTTCCTGCATGAACAAATACTTGCCCAAGTTGATCATTAGTTGCTCTCCATGTAACTTTTTTAGGACCAAGTCTATATGGTTGAGGTGCTCTTCCCTTGTATTACTAAAAATCAGGATGTCATCTAAATATACTATGACAAATTTTCCCATGAATTCCCTCAAGACCTCATTCATCAATCTCATAAAGGTACTAGGGGCGTTGGACAACCCAAAAGGCATGACCTTCCACTCATATAAACCCTCATTGGTCTTGAATGCATTTTTCCATTCATCTCCTGGCCTAATCCTAATATGATGATAGCCACTCTTTAAATCTATTTTTGAGAAATATTTAGCACCCCCCAAGCAATCAAGTAAATCTTCTATCTTAGGGATTGGGAACCTATACCTGATTGTTATCTTGTTGATAGCTCTTGAATCAATAAAAAGTCTCCAAGTGCCTTCCTTCTTTGGTGCTAGTACAGTCGGTACTGCACATGGGCTTAAACTTTTACCAATTAGGCCTGTCTCTAACAATTCCTCTATTTGCATTCTGTTCTGGGGTAAGCTTGTATGCTGCTTTGTTTGGAAGTGTAGATCCTAGGATTAGATCTATGTAATGGATGATGCCCCTCATAGGTGGTAGGGACCTTGGCATTCCATCAGAGATGATGCCTTTGTGTTTGTTCAATAGCTCTTGGACAGCCGTATCTATGAACTTTTGCCTCTTCTCTCCCTTGACTTCTTGTTGCTGTTCCTTGTTCACTTTTAGGCATTGAATTATAGCATATGCCACTGCTCCTTCTTCTACCATCTCCTTCATGAATTGTTTGCCTTCTACCATCATCACTTTTACTTCTTTCCCTTTTGATTCCACCTCATTCTCCATCAATGGTAGTAACTCTATCACCTTCCCAACCTTGGTGATTGAATATGTGTTTCTCACTCCATCATGGTGTGCTTTCAAGTCATACTGCCATGGTCTTCCAAATAGGAGATGACAAGCATCCATCTTGGCAATGTCAAACAATAACCTATCCTTGTATGGTCCAATTTGAAACTCCACCCAAGCCTGTTCTTTCACAATGGTTTGCTGACCTTGGGTGAGCCATGAGATCTTACATGGGCAAGGATGTGGCAGTCTTCTAAGCTTAAGATTTTCTACCATTTCAAATGACACAAAATTTTTAGTGGATCCGGAATCAATCAGAACTTTACATACCTTTCCTCCTACCTTGCAAGTAGTTCTGAAGAGAGACTTCCTTTGTGGGGGTTCTTTGTCAGGTACCTTCATGGTGGTCATTGCTCTCCTCATCATCAAAGATTCTCCTTTCTCTAGATATCCATAACTGTCAGGAGTATTCACACTTTGAAAAGTGCTAGAGCTTGCCACACTTTGACAATCAGATTCTTGGATCAGATTTATCTTCCTTTCTCATATTGAACTTGTTGCCTTTCTTGGACATCTGCTAGCTATATGACCTTCTTGATTGCAATTGTAACATCTGATAGGTCCTCTGCCCTGAGATCTTCCTCTAAACGGTGGTCTTTTGCCCCTAAAGTTCCCTCTTTGATTGTAACTTCCCCCTTGGGTTTGACTGCTGTCACCTTTGTTGCCCTCTTGGTTTGATTCACCTTGGTATCCAAATCCATTTCCTCTGCCTCTGAAAGGACTTCTTCCTCCCCTTTACTACCTTCCTCTTCCTTTACTGTTCTGCTCTTGTCTTCTCTTGAATTTCTCTTCCACCTTGAGTGCCAATTGATAGCACTTTTGGACTGTCTCTGGGTTATGTAAATTTATTTCTTCTTGGATTGCAAACCTCAATTCATTGAGGTACCTTGCCACCTTCTCTTCCTCATTCTCCTTTACCTTTGTCTTGACACATAGTCTCATGAACTCTTCTGTGTATGCGCTGACATCTAGCTCCTTCTGCTTCAAGTTTTGTTTCCTCTTATGTAATTGGATGTTGTAATCCAATGGAACATAGGCCTCCTTCACTAAAGCCATCATCTTCTTCCAAGTTGCAACTCTATTCTTTCCCTCTTTCACCCTATCACTTGGATGAAATTCCACCAAGTTAGTGCAACCCCTTTCATTTTGGATTGATCCATCTTCACCCTTTGGTGGTCTGGTATTTCCTCAATCTCAAAGAAGTTGTTTAAGGAGTCTATCACTCCATCACCGAATCAGGTTCCATTTTTCCTGCAAACACTGGCAGGTCTATTTTTATATCCATGGTCCTTCTCTCCATGGATTTGAGGGCATTAAGTAAGGGTCTTTGGTTTGCAGGAACCTCTATTTCTTCCTGCTTTGGGATCTCCTCTTCATCCCAATCTTCTCGTTTACCAGAATCTTCTTCCCCTTTTTCTACTCTGTCCCTCAACTTCTCTACCTCTTCTTTCAAAGCTTGATTCTAAGCCCGAGTTGCTCTGCTCTCTGCCATTTGCTTTCTCACTAAGGCTGCCAACTCAGTGTTGGTTAACTTTGTTGGGTACTCTAATGATCCCTCTTCATCTGACATTTTACCTACTGCTTCTGCCTAAAAGATACTCCTTTGCTCTGATACCACTTGATGCAGAGTGGGTACAACAGAAAAGCCTTTCAATTCAACAGTGAAATGCTTGTCAATTGCATTCTCAATTCGGCTTGGATATACATTTCCTGACCTTCTATTGTAGGTAGCTTATTGTATCTCCAACCATTTTGAGCGCTAAAGTTGGTCCTCTTTTGCACCTCACGAAACGTACATTAACAATGTACATTCGCATATACAATCTTCGACATGCAAATGCGGGATATACATGAATTGCTTTTCAGGTATGACTGTGATATACCCACTACTTGTATATCCTCAATGTACATTCGCAATGTACATTCTTCACATGCATTCTAAATATACATTCAGAATATGCATTTGGTGGGGCCCTTAGTCTTTACTCCCTCGTTGTATGTATCACCACATACAAACAAAAGATCATATACAATTCTTAACCTGCTTTCTCAGTGGGTTTCGGTGTCCTTATCTTCTATTGCCGATCACCTCTTGTATTCGCAGAATAAATATCTTTCCCACATACATTCTGTCCACCACTTCTGTCGGTCGTCCTTTGCTTCATAAGAAATGTATATCTTTGTTTGTATCGACACAACATACAACAACGTAAACAATTGCAGTATACACACAAACTGATATTCACATACAATAGCGATATACTCACAAACTGTCTACGACATACAATGGACGTATACACAAAAAATGTATCTTTTCAGACAATTTCGACAGACACAAGAATTCACATAGAATATGCTTTGGCGATATACACAGGTGACAAACCTTTACATGCAGTTGCAGGATACACATAGAATATGCTTAGGTACATTAGCGATGTACACACTGTTTTTATATTCAACTAACAATCATAACTTAACCCGAAAAGACTTTTATACAGACCATTCTTCACAACATATACACAGGAGGTTGCTCGCATGTAAATGTGATATATTCACAGATTGTCCCCGACATACAATTGACGGATATGCATAAAATGTATATTTGCATTTCCTGCCAATAACTTCCTCTATAACGGATTCTGTGATTCCTATTCTTCCATGCCCATTGAACAAAAAAATAAAACAAACAGAAAACTAATATACACAATCCATTCCACTAATTTCATAGAAATCCACCAGTGGAATGGATTTAATCGTGCATCTTGACCACAGAAGAACTAAATGAAATACAAAGAAGTTCTATACAAATAAGGTACAAAATGATTTGATATACAGGGAATTTACACAAAATCCAGAACTGGTAGGACACAATTCACAGAATTTCTATTTCTTCATTCCAACTTTATCGAACACAGGCTGATTACAAAGATTCAATTATTTGATGATTCTGAAGGTCAAAGACTCCCTTTCCTCGACCACCTTCCTTGTTTTGTTACCGACTCCCCTCCTCTATTTTTAGGATTTTGATTAAACCAAGATTATAGTCATAAACCCTAACTAATCCCATGACACCTGTTTTGCATACGACAACAAAACACCTAATGATAAGACACCTTGGTTTAATCCTCCACATAACCCAACATGTCTAAAATGTCAAATTTGATGTTTACAAACATGAAATGCCAACACAAAAATGCTACATTGGACAATGACATATAAATGCTACATGGTAACATGAAATGTATAAAACATGTTAAAGCCTTATTCTTCTCCCCCTTGTGCATATTCATGTTGTTGAAGGGGTGCTCCTGCACCAGTCTCAGTTGCCTAGACAACTCTAGAAGCACTGTCTTATCATCAGGATATCGAGGGAGTCTGTAGGACATTCCAGTGAAGCGTTGTACTCTTATGTATGTAAATTTCTCAAATTGGACATACCACCTGCCATATCTGGTTATTTCATTCATAGCCTTGGTGGAAATCCTCAAGGATGTGTTACCCTGCAACTTTCTGGCTATATACATTGTGAATGCATCATTTACCCTTTTGAAACGTATTAATGATTGAGATAATGTCAGTTGTGGGTAGCATTCATATACTTTTATCTGAGATTGTTCGTCATTTCCAACTTCACCAACTTTGGACAATCCATCATAGTGGTTCCTTCTTGCCAATGCATAGACGATATAGGATGTCCATCTGAAGTATTTGTTTTCACTGAAATTGCTGAAGGCTTCATGGATGTTGTCACTAAGGATCTGAGCCTAGTGGAACTTAGTTCCCTTTAATATTTCAGTGATAATGACAAACATCAAGTCCTCAAAGGTTGATGCTGTTGGTAATTCATATACTCTGCTCAGGAAGATTACCAGGTCTCCTATCTCATCATGAAAGTCACTTCTGTATAGTACTCTAGGGAGTTTAATGAGAGCAGACTTTTTGCTTTTAACCCAATGGTCATTTATATACTTTCTGTATCCCTCTACATCTTTATTGTATGTTGCCTATGATCCCTTTTTGTCTGGCATAGTCATGACCTTGTGCCAAGGGATGTCAAAGGTCTTAGCCAGAGAAGGTGGGGTTAGATCAGCCAAGATATCCCCATTCACCATCTGAATTGTCCTTGTCATAATGTCATATCTGTCCGCACATGTGGCCATTAGTTCTGCACACTACACTGAAGTAGGGAAGGTAGCTGCTTGTGCAATACCACTAGCTCTGGGAGTTGGATTTGGACCAAAGACTCTTAGTCTGAAGTCATCTAGGTCTATGTGAGCTAAGTCTGTGTCCCCTACATTACTCCACCCAGAGTGAATCTTGGTTTCCAGAGGGACTCCTTTGAACTCGTACTTCCTTGCTTGGGCCTGAGTAGTCATTTAGTCTGTAGGACTAGATGTTATAAGTTTGATACACCAAGGGAACTCCTAACATACTCTTAAGTTTCAGATGAATCAATGCAAATCTGCTATTTACCACTAACATGCTTCTGAAGGAAATTTAAGTCTAACGGCAATAATAATGTATGCAATCAAATATCTAATGTTGCAAGAAAATTCATGAACATTACCATTAACAATGCATTACAACATTAATTTCATCATTTTAAATCACTTTCCTTTTGAAAATTTCAAGAAATTCAGTCATTTGCATAGTTTTACGCTAATTTGAGGGTTGTCGGACCTTTAGAAGGAAAAGTGCTGAATTTGAGGTCATCCGACCTCGGTGGGGAAATCGGGCAGGTCTGACCAAAGGTTTTACTTCCTTCTATGCTTTTAAGTTTTTAACGCGAGTTTTGGTGAGTACCGACTTGTGCGGGATTTGGAGGTCTCTGATCTCTAATGGTTGTCAAGTCGGTCGGTTGAGATTTCAGTGCAAAATCTTATTGATGTAAATTTTTATTGCGTTTGCATGGAAATCAGCTTGTTCTGACTTGCACGAGTTTTGGTGGTGTCCGACTGATTCGGTAGGAGGATATTACAGCGCAGGTCAGAAAAGGTCATTTTTAGCACAAAGTTGAAGTATTGTTTCCGGTAGGATTTCAGGAGGCTACCGACTTTGCGGAGGCATTTGGGTCATCTGACCAAGTCGGAGACATGATCTTTTATTGCAAAAGTCAGAGCGAGGGTTTTTTAGCGCAAAAGACAACTTTATGGTTTGTGGGGTTTTCTGGGCCTTCTGACCAAGTCGAAAAAAAGTGTTTTGGTGCTTGTAGGTCAGACGAGGTCAATTTTAGTGCCAGGGCGTAAGTGTTCACTGATGGGAAGGCATCAGCCAGACTTGGCGTGTTGGCGAAGCGTTTCCTACCGTGACCGATGGAAATTGTCTTAGAGATTGAGGTGTGGGTTTTTGAGATCTCCGACCGACTAATGAGGGTTCATTTGGCAGGTCGGTCGGATCTTATTCTAGCAAAAAAAAGGGAACTAAGGATTTGCCTAAGTTTGGATTTTTTTAACTCATGGCAATTTGTTCACCTACACAGTAAGTCTAAACTAGGATTTTTCAAATGGAATTCACAGCTTGCATGGAAACCCTAACCTAAAATGCTGATCTTACGATTATTTTCTTACAAAAAACTTACCGTCTAGCTTAAACCCTAACCACTTGTAAGTGAAAACTTTGAATAGCAGGGTTAAAACCCTACCTGGATGAAACGACGACGTGTTTGGTTTGCGTAGGTAGGTCACGGGTTCAAGCTCAAGGCCAGTCGGCAGAAGGTGAATGGAGCTCCGAAATCTCTAGTCTAAACGCAATCAAATAACTTAAAAACATGATTAATTTCCTTTTTAAGCTTTGCCAAAATTATCATTAATGCACATGCATACAACCTGCTAGTTTTTTAGGGTTTGTATGAATTTTCTTCAGCTCGGACCTGGTGGAGAATTTGGATGTGTTGGATCTGGTCAGTTGGGACTACATTTAGCACAAAGCTCAGAGATTCAGTTTGCACAATTTTGCAGAGGTTTCGGGTCCATCTGACTTGTCAACTTTTTAGGGTTGTCTAACTTAGTCAGTGATCGCTGATTTTAGCGCAAGTTAGAAAAGGTCATTTTTAGCGCAGAAATCTGAAATAATGATTTTTAGCGCTAGGTCAAACAGACAGGAATTTATTGCAAAGGTCAGAGTGATGGGAAATTAGCGCTAAGGTCAGACAGGTGGGATTTTAGCACAAAAGTCAGTTGAAGGGTGATTTAGTGCAAAAGATCATTTCAAGGCCCCTATAGGGAAAATAAGGACTCATCCTAGCAGGTTTTGAAGTGATTTTTAATATCATCTTTTAACCAAGGTCAAAATGCACTTCGACCATTCAATCACTTATGAGATGAAGAGATCCAATGACTCCTAGTCCAAATAAAAAAAGGGGGTCTCCATTTCGAATGGGGCATGTGTGCAAGGCACAACAAATAATGGCGACTCTGCTAGGGAATGCTCCCGAACATTCCAATGATAAACATTTAGTTTGAACCCAGAATCTTTGTGTCCCCCACATATTAAACAAAAAAGTAAGGTACCTTATCAAAGAATCTAAGATCACTAACTAGTGCAACCATCCACATCCTAAAAACTTGAGTGTGTGCAATTGTATTCATTCCCATCCTTTGGCAACTAAGTTCACCCAAGATCCCCCGAGACAAGTTAGAAAGCTAAGATCATTCTACCACCAAGAACTGCTCAAATTTTGAAATATTATTGAGCCTCAGAATGGACTAATGCCCAGTAAAGTCTTGGTATGATGACTTTTGATGTTGATCATTTCTGGATAGTACCCTTTTGTAAGAATTTGTAATTTGGTGGTCTCTTTTATTTGCACTATAATGGGTCTAGTGTCAAAAAACACCGTTTAGTTTTACCCAATATAGGCTAGCAACACTTAGTGTCACATAATTTATTTTTGATCGATAGTGCATGTGGTAGAAAAGAAAATCAACCCTTTTCACCTGACCCAAGATCACCTAGACTCGCCTAGCTACTTTAGGATTATTTAAAGTGTGAAAGATATATGGTTAGAATATACTTCAGATGCACCAACTAATAACTAATTTCCAATGAACAGACACCATACTCCTTGGCATAACAGCAGAACCCACAACAAAGACCAAGTTGAAACCTTGGCTTCTCGAAGGAAAACTCATGATTATTCACCCAATAAAGAAGCACTTGCAGGGCTGCACAACTGCCACCACATCAGAAACAAAGACCCCATGGAAAAGCAAGTGCAAAGAGCAAAAATAGAAGGACAACTAATCCAAGAAAAGCACCTAACACCTGAGGAGAGCAAAGGCCCGAAAGCAAACTAAACTAAAGGCGACCTAAACTAATCAAAGAAAACAAACCTCTAACTATGTACACTAAAATGAGGCATGACTGCTGGTGGTGCTTGCGTAGACATTTAGGTTTCAAGTAGTTAAGTTTTGCACGTGCCTTTCCAAAAATCCAGGAAATTCTAAGTCCTTGGGCTTCCTTAGCATTTTTCAATGTCAGCATCATATTTTCTTTGGAGAGGAGGCCATCATCATCATGTTTCTAGTTATCACCCTAATGCTGCTGATGTCATTCCTATGTCAGGGTGATATCCACTTGTCTATCGGCTTCATCACATTCTGAAGGAGGGGGTGATATTTCCAAATATCAGTCATATTCAAACATCACCCCGATGTTACAATGAAGCTACAGTGCACCCCAATATCTCTATGAGGGTGATATTTCCAAATATTTGGTTATCTTCTGAATATCATCCTGATGCCGACATGATGGTGATGTCATCAAGGTCCGGGGGGGTCATATTTTAACATCAGTTATCTTACGAAATATCACCTCGATATTGTAATATGACGATGACGTCATCAAGATATTTGTAGACATGATCAGGTTAAACATCGGCGAGATGTATGGTAATGACAAGGCAGGAGGATCTCCCTCCTATACGTCTGGTCTTACCGATGAGGGTGAAATATCAGGGTGATATTTTATATCAGGTGATGCGGTCAGGATGATGTTTTCCCACAGGGTGATACTTCCTGCGGGGTGATATTTCACATCAGGATGATGTGAGATATTGGGGTGACATTTTGTATCAGGTAGACAAGCAATGAGGTTCACCGATATGGGGGTCTGGCCGATAAAGAAATACCATGATGGGGTTCAAGTGATGCCGTCGGGAGCAAAATTGCCAACAACATGGGTTAGCTTATGAAGTGTTAAGGAAGTTGCCGCAGGGTGAATGTGGGATAATATGTCCTCATGTAGTCTGAAAGGAAAAGTTAGCATGACACACCCATGTGGCATAATATCATCAGTGGCCAACTTTTCAGCATGATTGACGCCGCAGATCTTGGCGGGAATGAAGGAGATTGACGGCTCTATTTAAACGGAGGGTTTCTTGATGCACACGCTTGTCTTCTGGCGAGAAGAGGTTTGCAAGGCACACAAGCTGTTGCTTCATCTCAGAGTAGGAGAAGGAGCATTAATGGCAAAATTTGCAGGAGTAGGGGTCGCGAGGACAAGACAGTTGCCATTTCTCAAATTGGAAGTCATCAGTCAGTGGCGCAGGGCTCGAGAGACACTCCCTGTTTCCTCCTCTACTTGCTGCATTAAATGTTTTCGGCACTCTCCTGGCAAGGTGATGAATCTGTCAAATCATGAGAAATGTCATGAATGTGATGATGAGTGCACTTTCCTACTATATATAGCAGAATGTGTTACTTATTCAAGGTTGTTGAAAACTTGACAAGTCTGAGTGCTGTAATAAGATACATCTCCATTGTTGACCATATTTGGATGTCTTGTGAGTTTATGAGTCTCTTGTCATATGTTTCATGCATGAATTTACTAGTTTCATGATTGCTTTTATATGAATAATGCTTTATTTGCATGTGTTTTGTTATTCTATCTCCAAACTGAATATGCTCTTCTTCTAAATCTAAACATCTAAGGGGTGTCTGGGATTCTAGAATATAGTTCTGCTATGTTGAAAACTTAATCTTTTGCTTCTGCTCAAGGGGTAGATTAAAGTGTTTCAGGTTAAGGGTTGGGAAGATCATATTGCAGTAAGGATATTGTAAGTATAGGTAACTGAATACTCTGTTTCGGGAGGTATTTGTAAGGCAGATATCACAAAATCCCCTTGATACCCAGTTTCTGATATATGTTCATGCTGACCATTCACATGTGTATGTCTATTGATTCCGAGCCCTGGATAGGCACCAATCTAGTCTTGCATTGAGGTACACCTCAGGTCCTAGTTTTGTATCCAAATACCAAATCGACCCAAACTTCAAAACCAAACCATTAGGACCTTAGAAGTAGATTTAGGATTAGAATCCTCTATCTCACAACTGAATATAGGCCCAAAGCTAGCCCCTTTGCACTTATCTCACAGTTTTGGTCTACATAAGAGAGGATTCATCTGCTTTGTGTCAACATCCCAGTCTTTTCACAGTCACATTTCATGGATGTTGAGTAGGGAATACCCCCTTGGTTCTGTAGAGCCTAAAGAAGAAGAGGATATATTTATAGAGTCTATCTCCTATACTGTTGGCCCCTGGCTTGGGAATCCTGTCGACCAATGATGGCTACCTTGTAGGGATGACTGGGAATAAGTATCCAGTCTGGGAAAATAACCAACAGATTTTGGCGACTTTGCTGGGGATGTGAATTCAAAGTACTATCTAGTCATCTCTAGTGATATATTTGTGGCCCATCCGAGTCACCAACAGATTTTGGCGACTCCGCTGGGGAGTTAATGAAAAAGAATAGTATCTGTGTGCCCATCTGAGTCACCAACAGATTTTGGCGACTCTGCCGGGGAACATGAGATGAAAGTCATTATCTTTTTGTGTGAGAACCCCAGTTTTTAAAAGAAATAATTCCTAGTTATAGGTGGCGACTCCGAACAATCTCCCAAATCGGTAAAGTAACAATTTGTATGCAAGGGAGAAGATCGTTGCGTAATCCTCTATTAGAAGAGTTACCTAGAAAGATGATGTATAGGAAAAAGGGAACTGTCTCAGCCAATCATGAGGGCTCTCCCAGAAATAATGATGATGCCCAAAATAACCCTAAATCATCAGGACAACATGTGCGTTACTTTTCAAATGTAGAAGCTGATATTCAAGGTGCATATGAAAGGCAACAAAGTGGTAGCTTTAGAATGAGGTCAGAGGTGTTTCAAGAATGCCCTTTCCTAGATCCTAGTGAAAGATTTGAAGAGGTTAAATCTCCAAGGGATGATGAGGATGATGACCAAAATGGAATGAGACCATCTCCTTCCATGCCTAGAGATGACCAATTAGCTGAAGAGATCAGGAATTTTGAGAGCTGAATTTGAGTATCTTCAGGCTATGAAAATTAGAGACGATATGAGACAGAAGGTACAAGCCCTGAGGACAACTCAGTAGGATGCAGTCCCCACTCTAGATAATGTAGATATCCTTAGGAATCGACACAGAAATGAAGTGCAGGATTAGCATAATGATCAGAGATAGAATGCAAACAATGCTAGAGTACCATTAAATAATGTAAGAAATCAAAATGTAAATAGAAATGCCAATGTTAATCAATTTGGCAGATAGCCTATGCAGCTAGATAGATTCAGGCAGTTAGTTTTTGATGGCATTCCTGGTTACCCAAATCCTATTGACAAGCATGTGAGGCTACAAGTGCCTAAATTTTCTGGAAACAACACCATATCAGGTGAGGACCATTTGAGGGCTTTTCAGAATATCATGGACAACTTTGAGGTTGAGCATGAAGATGTTTTCATGAAATCATTTATGCAATCCTTAGTTGATGAAGCCAAAGAATGGTACAAGAATCTGCCTGACCAGAGTATCTCATCATGGGATGATTTTAAAAGGCTTTTTAAGGAGCAATATGGTGACAAAACTGACCCAAGCTTTTTTGTAAATGAATTCACTAGTATCACTAAAGGGTCAAATGAGTAGGTTGCAGACTTCAATGCTAGATTTACTAAAGTGTTGAACAAATTGCCACATCATATGAGGCCAAATAAACCAACGTGCATAATATTGTATATTAATGCCTTTGATGCCAAAACTGCATATGGGTTAAGAGATAAGGGTCCTGCTACTCTCAAGGATGCTTTTAGAATTGTAATAAATATTGAGAATAATAGGAAAGCATCGGGCAAGACAAATAGAAGAGATGATGTGAAAATTCTGCAGAATCCAAATAAACTTCAGAACACTCAAGGTAATGCATCTGCCCTGAGGATAAATTGGATAAGTTGGCAAATGTTGTTAAAGACCTAAGCTACAGACTTGCTAGAAATGAAAAAGGTGTAGGTCCCGACAGGCAGGTTTACCAGAGGTAGGAAAAAAAACCATCGTTGCATGATATGCCTTATCATACAAATTGGCATAATGGTAAACTAGTTCTTCCGAGTAGCAACCCCAACCAAAAAGATCAATATGTCAAAGAGACACTTGATCCTTTGAAAAGGACTGTTAATATTGCTGACGATACCCCATGGTGCATCATATGCCAGATGCCTCATTCACAGTTGCAATGCATGATTGCTCAATCTTTATATGATAATGCTATTGCCTGTGATGAGTGCAATGAGCCGCATTACATACAGGAGGATGATGTCAACATGCTGTCCATGAGTAGGGAGCATCCCTTTCATGATGTTGATGAAAATACAAATAACGTGATTCAGGTCTGCCAGCAGGTTTCTTGTGATAAGGATGATAAAGATAGCTATGCATTTGCTCAGAATTCAGACATGTTTCTAAATAATCTGAGGAGACCTTCTGATCAAGATATTAGATCTCTCACAGTCGCGGCAGTAGCTTAGGTTAAAAGCAACTATAACCTCAGAGGTAAGGCCCAGGTAAGTAATCCATATCAACAGGAAAGCACCTCTATGAGCCAGCCAGTGCGTGATCACAAAGGAACTGAACCGCACAAGATACAATGGAACAATAAGAAAAATTTTAGACAAAAGGCAGACCATGATTTTCAAAGATCAGAAAATCAGGTCCCCCAGGATGAAGACCGAAGTAGGAATACTCAGGTCTTGGATAAAAATTAGACGACCATTAAAATCAAGGCTGGATCAATTCAAGATAAGAGCAAAGTTGTGGATTAGGCCACAACTGCTATGCAAAATTATGTTCCTTTCGACGTAGCTCAGGTATTGTTCCAGGTAAAGGTTTCTGTACCATTCATGGAGCTAATGAAAGTAGATGAGTTCAGAGACAAGGCAATATTTTTAATTTCAGGGGTGCCTTGTCAGGCCAAACAAAATACTGAAGTACAAGGTAAGAAAAAGGTCATGTGCTCTGATGAAGAGGAGGTTCCTGAGGTGTACCTGGGGGTGACCATGACAAAATGCCCTTCACAAGTGGAACCATTCTATGTCTCCCTTGTTATTAATGGGAAAGTAATTAAGAACTGCATGCTTGACTCGGGAGCATCAACTAATATCATGCCTTTGGCTATTATGCAACAAGTTGGATTGAAAATAGACAGGGCATGTGGAAAATGCTATGCTATGGATGCTAGAGAAGTGCCTGTTATTGGAAACATAAAGGATGTAGATTTCAGGTTGGCAGCATATCCAGAGAAGACATATAAGATGAACATAATAGTGGTTGACATAAAGCCACACTATGGTATGCTGTTGTCAAGAAGATGGGCGACATTGATAGGTGGAAGTATGCAGTTGGACCTGTTATATGCCATGATTCCAATGAATGGCAAGGATGTAAAGCTGATCAGAGAAAAAAGATCACAAGAGACGGTTGAGGATCAGAATTTAGAAGAGCATATTTGTTTTGTAGACACTGATTGTGAGAATTTCAGAGTTGTCTCAAGTGATCAAGGAAATCAAGAGAAGAATACTTGCATTCAAGAGCTGGACCAACAAGGTCTATGGACCATGTACTTTGATGGAGCTTGTGCAAAAGAGGGATCTGGTGCTAGTGTTGTGTTCTTGTCCCCAGTCGGTAAGCTCCTGAAATTTTCTTTCTTGCTGAAATTCACCTGCACAAATAATATTACAGAATATGAAGCCCTGTTGCGAGGACTGAATATGGCTCTCAAACATGGAATTAAATTGTTAAAAGTATTTGGAGATTCAGAACTAATTGTTTGCCAAGTTAGAGATAAATATGCTTCAAAGAACAAAAGGTTAAAACAATATAAGAATGTTGTGTGGGACACAATTGAGTTATTTGATGCATTTTTAATAAATTGGATAGAAAGATCAAGAAATGTCATGGCAGATTTCCTTGCTAATGTGGCCATCAGGCCAGATGATATGACCCTGTCTGACATTACAAATGTTGAGGTTAAAATCAGACCTATAGTACTAGAAAACATATGCAGTTGGCAAGTATTTGATGATGACAAGGATCTATTAAGATTTTTGCACTGCATAGATGAGTATGAGAATCAAGAAATTGACTTCCAAAATTTTGTAGAAGTTGTAGATGGAAAAGAGACCCTTTTGGGGAAGGAAGTGATTCAACTAAAGACAAACAAAATCCCCAGAGGGCTAGTTGCCTTAGAGAGAGCTTTTGACAATAGAGATCAGTGTGCTACAAAGACATCTCCCACAAACAAGGATGACCTAGAGGAGATAAACTTGGGGACACCTCTTGCCCCCAAGAAGGTATATATTGGCAAACAGCTCAAACCACATATCAGAAGTATGCTGATTGCACTACTAAAAAAGTATAAGCATGTCTTTGCCTAGTCGTATGAGGACCTAAAGGCCTATAGAGAAGACCTATTCCAGCATGAGATCCCTTTGAAACCTGGAGCTAAACCATTTAGACAAAAACAAAGACCTATTAATCCTACCTTAGCTCCAAAAATGCAAGAGGAACTTAAGAAGCTTAGGGAGGCTGGAATAATTGTGCCAATTAGACATTCAACTTGGGTGTCTAACCTCATCCTAGTTAGGAAAAAGAATGGTGACATTAGACTTTGTGTTGATTTTAGAAAATTAAATGTATCTTCCTTGAAAGATAATTATCCACTGCCTAACATGGAAACTATGTTGCAGAGGGTGACTGGTTGTGAACTCCTATCCATGATGGATGGATTTTCAGGTTACAATCAAGTGAAGGTAAAGGAATCAGAACAATTTAAGACTGCCTTCACCACTCCCTGGAGAACATATGTATATATTAGAATGCCATTTGGACTGACAAATGTAGGTACTACATTTCAAAGAGCTATGGATGTTGCTTTTGCAGGATTGATTGACTCAATTTTGGCTGTTTACCAAGATGATCTAACTGCCTATTCTAAAAAGGAAGAGAACTGTATGCATCTAGAATAGATTTTCATTAGAGCACTAGAGTATGGCATCTCTCTTAATCCCAAGAAATGTGCTTTTGGTGTAGTTGAAGGAAAACTCTTGGGGCACATTGTTTCCAAAGATGGAGTTAGAATTGATCCTGAAAGGGTTGTTGCTATTGATAGGATTCAGATGCCTAAAACAATGAAAGGAGTTCAGTCCTTCTTTGGACAAATTAATTTTGTTAGAAGGTTTGTTCCTAACTTTGCAGAGACTACAAGGAACATTTCTAAGATGATGAAGAAGGATGCAACTGTTAATTAGGAGAGTGAAGCAATTGAATCATTTCAGAACATCAAAGAAGCAATAAAGATGGCTCCTGTGCTAAAGTCTCCTAATTTTTCTAAACCATTTCAGTTATTTTCATTTGCTTCTTTCCATACTATTGCTGCATGTTTGTTGCAGAAAAATAATGATGGTTTTGAGCAGCCCATTGTTTTCTTCAGTATGTCATTGCAGGCTGTTGAGTTAAAGTATGATATCATGGAAAAATAGGCATATGCACTGGTTAGAGCAGTCAAAAGCTTTAGGCCATATCTTGTAGGATCCTAGATAATTACATATGTACCTCATGCAGTAGTCAAGGATATTTTTACTCAGCAGGAGGTAACGGGGAGGAGATGCAGGTGGATAAATAAACTTTAGGAATTCAACATAGAGATACAGATCACAAAGCTGGTAAGGGGACAAGGATTGGCTAAGATGATGGCACAATCAAATTTGGAAGCATGCCATATTAATGTAGTCCAAAATGAGATTGTCAATATGTCAAAATCTGAGTGGTATAGGGATATTGTGTATTACTTGCAGAATTTGAACTGTCCTTCCCATTTCAGTGATAGTCAGAAAAGGACTTTAAAGCTACATGCAATCAGGTACATCATTGTTCAAGGAGAATTGTACTGGAGGAATCCTAATGGTGTGCTACTCAGATGTGTAAATGAAAATGAGGCTAAGAATATTTTGAATGACATGCACAAAGGAATGTGTGGTGGACACTATATTGCCCAAACAACAGCTCATAAAATTCTTAGGATAGGATACTGGTGGCCAACTCTTTTCTTAGATACACAAAAGTTGGTGAGGAAATGTGATCCTTGCCAAAGGTTCTCAGGATAGCTAAGGTATGAAGGTGCATTGCCCCTAAGAACTGTAACCGTGGAGGCTCCATTTCAACAATGGGGAATTGATTTCATAGGGGAAATTGCATAAAAATCTAGTGGTGGACATAGCTAGATTTTAGTTGCTACTAACTATTTTACCAAATGGATTGAAGCCATTCCAACTAAGAGAGCTACAAGTAAGGTGGTGATGGATTTTATTTTTGAAAATATTATTATCAGGTTTGGAGTACTAGTCAAGTTGGTCATAGATAATGCCATGTGCTTCAGATCAGGTGAATTTGTTGATTTTTGCAACAAGTATGGGATCAACTTGTCATATGCATCACCATATCATCCACAAGGAAATGGTCAAGCAGAGTCAAGTAACAAGAGCCTCATGAAGATCATCAAAAGGATGCTGGATAGAAATAAGAGAGCATGGGATTCAAAATTAAAGATGGCACTATGGGCTGATAGGGTGACTGTAAAGAAAGCAATTAAGAAGTCACCCTTTGAGCTAGTATATGGTACCTCAGCTAGGTTGCCTATGAACAATCTCTTGCTAGTCTATAAATTCATACAAGAAAATGATGAAGAGATTGATGACCCAATGACATAAAGGATAAATCAGTTGGTTGCATTGGATGAAGTCAGAAAAGAGGCTCACCAGACAAATATCAGGCAACAACAGAGAGTAAAATATTTGTTTGATAAGAGGACTATAGAAAGAAAGTTTCAGGTAAATGATCTAGTCCTCATTTGGAATGCAAAAGGTCAAGACAAGGGCAAGCATGGTAAGTTTGAGCCCCTGTGGATGGGCCCATATTAGATTAGCAACACTCATGGGGAAGACTCTTATTTTCTCCAGGCCTTAAGTGGTGAAATGCTGGAATTGCCTATGCATGGTCAATTCCTGAAGGCTTACTTTTCATGAGTATCTTTTGCCATGCACATTTGTAGAATATTTGTAAATAAATGTATAGTCGGTGCTCTGTGTTTTTTGCATTTTGTCTGGTCTACCTGGAGATGGTTTGGTTCTCGTTGTAGCCTTGTGCCTGCACGTCCCCAGATGGAGCCAATGGTGGTGCTTGCATAGACATTCAGGTTTCAAGCAGTTAAGTTTTGCAGGCACCTTTCCAAAAATCCAAGAAATTCTAAGTCCTTGGGCTTCCTCAGCATTTTTCAATGTCAGCATCATATTTTCTTCAGAGAGGAGGCCATCATCATCATGTTTCTAGTTATCACCCTGATGCTGCTGACGTCATTCCTATGTTAGGGTGATATCCACTTGTCTATCAGCTTCATCACATTCTGAAGGAGGGGGTGATATTTCCAAATATCAGTCATATTCAAACATCACCCCGATGTTATAATGAAGCTACAGTGCACCCTGATATTTCTATCAGGGTGATATTTCCAAATATCTGGTTATCTTCTGAATATCATCCTGATGCCGACATGATGGTGACATCATCAAGGTCTGGGGGGTCATATTTTAACATCAGTTATCTTATGAAATATCACCTTGATATTGTAATATGACGATGACGTCATTAGGATATTTGCAGACATGATCAGGTTGAACGGTGGCGAGATGTATGGTAATGACAAGGCAGGAGGATCTCCCTCCTATATGTCTGGTCTTGCCAATGAGGGTGAAATATCAGGGTGATATTTTATATCAGGTGATGCAGTTAGGATGATGTTTTCCTGCAGGGTGATACTTCCTGTGGGGTGATATTTCACATTAGGATGATGTGAGATATCGGGGTGACATTTTGTATCAGGTAGACAAGCAATGAGGTTCGCCGATATGGGGGTCTGGCCAATAAAGAAATATCATGATGGGGTTCAAGTGATGCCGTTGGGAGCAAAATCGCTGACAACATGTATGCTCATGGCTTAGCTTATGAAGTGTTAAGGAAGTTGCCGCAGGGTGAATGTGGGATAATATGTCCTCATGTAGTTTGAAAGGAAAAGTTAGCACGACACACCCACGTGGCACAATATCATCCGTGGCTGACTTTTCAGCATGATTGACACCGTAGATCTCAGCAGGAATGAAGGAGATCGACGGCTCTATTTAAACGGAGGGTTTCTTGATGCACACGCCTGTCTTCTGGCTGGAAGAGGTTTGCAAGGCATGCAAGCTGCTGTTGCACCTCAGAGCAGGAGAAGGAGCATTAATGGCAAAATTTGTAGGAGTAGGGGTCGCAAGGACAAGATAGGTGCCATTTCTTAAACCAGAAGTCATCAGTTAGCGGCGCAGGGCTCAAGAGACACTCCCTGTTTCCTCCTCTACTTGCTGCATTAAATGTTTTCGGTGCCCTCCTGGCAAGGTGATGAATCTGTCAAATCATGAGAAATGTCATGAATGTGATGATGAGTGCACTTTCTTGCTATATATATCAGAATGTGTTACTTATTCAAGGTTGTTGAAAACTTGACAAGTCTGAGTGCTGTAATAAGATACAAATCCATTGCTGACCATATCTGGATGTCTTGTGAGTTTATGAATCTCATGTCATATGTTTCATGCATTAATTTACTGGTTTCATGATTGATTTTATATGAATAATGCTTTATTTGCATGTGTTTTGTTATTCTATCTCCAAACTGAATATGCTCTTCTTCTGAATCTAAACATCTAAGGGGTGTCTGGGATTCTAGAATATAGTTCTACTATGTTGAAAACTTAATCTTTTGCTTCTACTCAAGGGGTAGATTAAAGTGTTTCAGGTTAAGGGTTGGGAAGATCATATTGTAGTAAGGATATTGTAAGTATAGGTAACTGAATACTCTATTTTGGGAGGTATCTGTAACGCAGATATCACAAAATCCCCTTGATACCCAGTTTCTGATATATGTTCATGCTGACCATTCACATGTGTATGTCTATTGACTCCGAGCCCTAGATAGGCACCAATCTAGTCTTGCATTGAGGTACACCTCAGGTCCTAGTTTTGCATCCAAATACCAAATCAACCCAAACTTCAAAACCAAACCATTACGACCTTAGAAGTAGATTTAGGATTAGAATCCTCTATCTCACAACTGAATATAGGCCCAAAGCTAGCCCCTTTGCATTTATCTCATAGTTTTGGTCTACATAATAGAGGATTCATCTGCTTTGTGTCAATATCCCAGTCTTTTCACAATCACATTTCATGGATGTTGAGTAGGGAATACCCCCCTTGGTTCTGTAGAGCCTAAAGAAGAAGAGGAGATATTTATAGAGTCTATCTCTATACTGTTGGCCCTTGGCCTGGGAATCCTGTCGACCAATGATGGCTACCTTGTAGGGAATAAGCATCCAGTCTGGGAAAATAACCAACAACTACCTCTCAGGCCTGGAAGTAGTGCTTTAGGAACTGGCCATTGACAGGCAGTGGCAGCTCCTCATCAGTAAGGCTCTTGAGTCGATATGTACTATCTCCAAGGATCTCATAGATTTGATAGGGATCCAACCAAAGTTTATCAAATTTACCATGTTCTCCTTTCTTCTCATGTGCTTTATCCCAATAGAGGACCAAATCAGAAATGCGAAAGGCTTTGACCTTGGCTCTTTTGTCGAACCATCATTTTACGACTCCCTGATGTTTGGCAAAGTTTTCTATGGCAGAGTCACATTTCTCTTCAAGGTGTAGTAATTGAGCCAATGTAGAGGATAATTGATCGTCAGTTTCAAGGTAATCTTGCATAAATTGAAGTACCAGGATTCTCAAATGGATGGGAAAGATGGGTTCAATCCCATAGACTAGATGATAAGGAGATGTGTTTAGGGCTGCTTTGTGTCAGATTCTATCAGCCCATAGAGCAAACCTAAGTTGAGTATGCCAATCTCTGGGGTTTTTATCTAATAGTCACTTAATGACCTCGAGCAGGTTCTTGTTTGTTGATTCAGCTACCCCATTCCCTTGTGGATAGTAATTAGATGAGAACTTGAGAGTAATACCATAATCGAATGCCCAGTTAGAAAAATGTAATGATGAAAAGGCAGAGCCATTATCACAAACTAAAGCAAATGGACAACCAAATCTAGTGATAATATGCTTTTCAACAAACTCAATGACTACATCTGTGGTGCATTGCTTACAAGCTATTGCTTCAGACCATCAAGTGTAGTAATCAGTAGTGGTCAGAATATACCTGTGGCCTACAGAGGAAGGCGGATTGATCATACTAATAAAGTCAAGGCCCCACTAAGAAAATGGTTGTACCTCCACTACTGGTTGCAAAGGCATGGCTGCGTGTCATTCTCTGTGTGCAACAGTTTGGCATATATGGCAGGTTCTTACATGTGAATATGTGTCTTTGAACAAGGTTGGCTAGTAATACCCATCATGAAGAATTTGATTAGCTGTCAAATGTGCTGACCCATGACCTGTCCTGAATCTCTCGTGAAAACTGGTTAGCACCTGATCAACCTCTGATTTGTCCAAACACCTTAGATAGATACCTTCATGATTCTTCTTGTAAAGGACTAATCCTTTTATCATGTAACTGCTATTTTTCAGTTTGAGAGCTCTCCTTTGCACTGAATTCAGCTGTGGTGGACAGCGTTGATTGAGTAAATAAAATATGATATCACCGTACCACTCATCTTTTGAAACATCTTCTAATAGGTACTGTTGAGAAACCAGGTCTGGTCCCACTTCAGCCATTGTCCTAGTCAGGGCCTGACCTCTTACGAATTTCATAGGTTGAATATCTATGCCAAATTCTTGCAATATGGTGACCCACTTCTCTCTTCTTTCTCCTAATTCACTTTGCATCAGTAATGCTTTGACTGCTGCATCTGGGACTATGGAAATCACTTGACTTCTTAGGATGTAATGACATAATTTCTTAACTTGCCTTTATCAGAGCGTATGCTTGTTTTTCCACATTTGGATACCTTAGCTCTGCGTCTTTCAATGGGGTACTCATGAAAGTAATGGACCTTTCATCATCAACTGATCTCTTTTGTGTCAACATGGCAGCACAAGTATGCTTTGAAGCAAATGAGTATATATGAAATGGCAAAGTGTAATCGGGACTCACCAAGACAAGTGCATTGGATATAGCTTGTTTAATTTCTATGAAGGCAGCCTTGGCTTCTGGAGTCCAGTCTATTTTAGCATCTTTCTTCAGCATTGCGTTGAGAGGTTGAACAATCTCAGTAAACCCCGTAATGAATTTACGTACAAAGTTGATCTTACCAAAATATGACTTAAGTTCTTTCTTGCTAGTTGGGGGAGGTATCTTGAGTATTGCTTGGATCTGGTCTAGGTCAATAGATATTCCTTTCTTAGATATTACATGTTCCAATAACTTCCCCTCAGTTACTCCAAAAATGCACTTCTTGGGATTGAGTGATATACCATAATCCTTGCATCGCTGCAATACCTTTCGCAGATCTGCTACATGATCTTCTTGCCTTTTGGAGAATACTGTTAGATCATCCATGTAGATGATAATACATTTTCCAACCAACCCCTTAAAAGCAACATCCATCGCACGCTGAAAAGTTGCACCAGCATTAATTAAACCAAATGGCATGCGGCGGTAGGCATAGATGCCCCATTTACAGGTGAAGGATGTCTTCAGTCTATCTTCATACTCCACCATCACCTAGTTATAACCAGAATATTCATCCAGGAATGACATCATCTAGGACCCATTGACAATCTGTAACACTTCATCCAAAGAGGGCAGTAGATAATTATCCTTTTTAGATGCTCGGTTTAAATTGCGAAAGTCAACACAAAGCCTGATCTCTCCATTTTTCTTTCGGACCGGAACTAAATTTGCTACCCATGCAGAATGTCTGACTGGAAATATTATCCTGGTTGACAGTAGCTTCTGAACTTCTTTGAAAATCAACGGTTCTAGAAGAGCATTCACTAGCCTATGCCTTTGTCTGAATGGCTTTGTCCTTGGTTTCAACAGGATAGTGTGCATGATGATCGAGGTATCATATGTCTTTAGATCTTCATAGCTCCAAGGTATAACCTCATGATAATCTCTTAATGCATGTATGATTCCTATCCTTTCTTCTTCAGTACTAGCTTTCCCAATGAACACATTCTTAACATTTTCTTCCGTTCCTAAGTTAAACGGTTCACACTTTCCTCTTGGGGACTCTCCTTCTTTCCTTTGAGTTCCTAAATTATCTGCATCAAACAATCTTTCCAATTCTAGCATTCCTCGTGGGATCATGTTGGTTTTCATGTTTAGTACTCCTTCTAGATCCATTTCAACAGGTTCCATCTCTTCTTCATCTATTATTTGAGTAGTGAACACATCTGATGAAGTAAGGAAATTAATTATGTGCTGATCATCTTCAAAAACTTGGAAATTGGTGACATTATCAGGAACAGATGGGGTAGCAACAAAATTGATAGAAAACTTCTTTAGTCCTGCCATGGATGTTGGCTCTAATGTACTTGTTGTTTGAGCTAGAGCATTTGCAACGTGATTCTGTCTTCTTGGGATGACTTGGATATTAAAACCGTCAAAACACTCTATTAAATCCTAGACTCTATTCCTGTACCTATTCAATCTCTTATCATTGCATGAGTACTGTTTCCTTACTTGTTTCACCAATAATTCAAAATCACCAAACACCTGGATAATTCTAACCTTCTTCTGCAGGGCTAGCAACAACCCCTACACCAATGCTTTGTATTTAGTGACGTTATTTGTGCATAGGAACTGTAGTCTTTGTGATGCCAAATATGAACTCCTATTGGGGCTGATCAATTCGACCCCTGTACCAGACCCTTGTCTGCATCTTAAGCCATCAAATCTTAAGGTCCACAGGCAAAAGTCTTTGCTATCAATATTCTGTTTCACATACTCCCATCAAGCGGAGGTTCAAGTTCTTCCTTCTTTTCAACAGTTGGTTCCTTCAGAATTATAGGGCTCTTCAGTTGTCTTTGCACTTGTTTGACTGCCTCTTGACACAGTTGTCAAGTAAATTCAGAATGAGATGCATCATGTATACGACACCAATTGGGCAATAGTAACTCTTCCATTTGAACCTATTTTCCAACAGTAGTTTGATCTTGCACAAATCTGGCTACGAAATCACGAAATCCCTCAAATACCCCAGGTTCATCTTCTTCTGAAGAATCTTCCGCATCTGATTGAATGTATGCCGCTGTACTTTCAGGTCTTTCTATGAGTGGTTTAGAGGGTCTTAAGCAGCTCAGCATGAGAACTTCTGACCGACTACTGTGAGGAAGATAGACTCCCAGATCAACTTCTGAGAACATAATTTCATTGGGTTGATTGTATTCTATGATCATATGCTTCATCTTGGGCTCTCTTTCAATACATATCTGATTCGCCAATCCCTTCCATGGTAGCCACATGTGGGAAAAGTCAGTTGCCATATAACCATTCAAAGTCCTAGACCAATCTCTACTCAGAAGCATGCCATATTGATCTGGAATGTCCACTACTTGAATATCTATGTATTGTTGTATCCTAAGATCAGAAGCCAGTTGCATGTGTATCTTGTTCAATTGTCCTACTACATTTACTTCAGTCTTATCTAATTGTGTCACTTTCCGGTATGATTTAGCTGGAATGAGCCCAAGTGCCTTACAAACTGACAGTGGCATTACATTCGTGGAAGCACCAGAATCTACTAAGCAGTTATGAAGGTTCCTGTTGAATATTCTGAGTGTTAGAAGGAAAGGACTTACCCTCTTGTCTTTATACAGTGTCATCTTCTATTCTACATTAGTCACATGTATTCTTTCTTTCCCCTTATCAATGCTATCTCTGGTGGTATTCTCCTTTGGTATATAATCAGTCTTACTTCCAGCACCTATGTCTTGAAAGAAAGATGTCCTAACCTCAAGTATCTTAAGTAACTCATACACAGAAAGACTGGCCTTCATTTTCTTAAGTTCCTCAGCTACATACTGCCCCATTTTCACTATGTCAGATTGTTGAGAATTTTCTGCAGTAGTAGCAGTACCCTTATATACTGATTGATGGGGAACTTTTGGTGGTTCAAGATTATTGGTAGCTTTCGAGTCAGGTGGAATCTGATAGCTATTTGGAGGGATGGAAGTGGTGAAAGGACCTTTAGGCTTACTACTTCTTAGGTTGTAAGAAGTCTTGTTGTACTGCTGATATGCATTAACTTCTTCAGACTCTTCTTCTTTAGGCTGATTATCATCTTGAAATGGAAATGTGTAACTATCAAGAATGAGGGCAGTATCATACCTTTGAAAAGGAACGATTTCATATCCAGTCGGTGGAGTCTCCTAATTTTTAGTATTTTGAATCTCCATCTGGAAGATATTGGATGCAATTTGGAATTCTAGGCAGTCTAGTTCAGAATGAGCATTCGTGTTGTGCAGTCTGCACCAAGTGGATAAAGCAGCTTCAGCCAACATCACACGTCCCGGGGGCCTGGTGTCATTGTTATGATTTTCCAAGGGTGAAGGCACTCCTCCATTGTTTGGTCTAGTGTTCCAGGATCGATTTGACTGTTGCTGAAAGTTCTAATTTTGATATTGATTCTAATTTGAGAACTAGTTCTGACTTTGGTTCTGGGAGTACTGTTGATTCTAGAAATGTTGTTGATTCTTGCCCCTTTGTTGCAGATAAGCATTCTGGTTCTTGAGGTGAGTAACTTCCGTAGTGAGTTTCTTCATTTGCTCAACCCGTTCTCTGATATCATCTTTGTCTTCTTTGGTCTTGGCTGTTTCTGAAGACTATAGGAAAGGCATTTGTGCTGGAGGCATTTCAGCTACTGGATTACCTGGGTGGATTACTAAGGCTTGTGTTGTAGATGGGTTTGGAATTGGATTCATCACAGGGGTATGATTAACCAATGCATGATTTATCATGGGTATTTGATTCGGCATGGCAACATGCCCCATATGGTTTAATGGACTAGAAGCTGTTTGCCCTAGCTGGGTACTTACATCGACAACAACAGAATACACTTGAGCTAAAGTAGTAGGGATTGGGTTAGCTCTCCTTGCAAACATGGAGGTAAGCTTATCTAGGGTAGCATAGTAAATGGGTAGGGCAACAACCTGATCTACAACATAAGGAGCTTGCAAATGACTGTAAGCTTTTTGGAATCTATTGTTAAAGGAACTTATCATCTCACCTTCTTCTCGACGAATCTCCACAAAAGATTGATAAAGATCAGCTGGGGTGGTGGGCATACGAAACCTATCCAGGATAGTAGTCTTCAGGTTTCGTGATGAATTTATGGATGCTGCAGGGAGGTTAGCAAACCAGTAATAAGCTTCTTCCTGCAAAGAATAAGGGAACAACCTGCATATCACATCCTCATACTATACTTGAAACATGAACATATTAGATTCAAAGATTTTGATATGCTCATCTGTAGTCCTATCTGGATCTTTCACTCTAAATTTTGAACAGAACTTATCTGGGTTCTTCGGCATATCATGGTAATCATTGAACAGAAAAGGAGACTGGTTATTTCCTGCAAAGAAAGCCATGTTAGGAGGATTAATGGGAGCTGCAGTAGTATTCCTAGGGGCTGATTGAGCTTGAGGGGCTCTAGGTATTCCTTGATCCCTTCTTGTTCGTCTGAATTCTGCTAGGGACAACATCTCTTCTCCAGCTGAGTTGGATATAGTGTGTCTTTGTCTAGTCCCCAAACTTGCTGATTTTTAGCAGAGGGAAAATAGGGGCCCTCCTTCTAGCACCAATTTTGTTGATGGTGGTTTTAGCACATAGTAACACATGTGTGATTGCTGGTTTCACACCTCTCTTGAAAAGTATCCTACCCTAGGTAAGACTACTCCAAGGATAATACAACTAGGTCTTAGCTTGCTTGGAATTTCTCAGTTGGTATGTTCTAGTTGTGCCTACAAGGGGTCTTACATGCAATATGCAAATCTTCTAGTTTGGAGGAGCAAATACACATAACCCTTCTATGATTTTTAGTTGATAAACAAAATAAAGTGCTACTGAATTTCTTATTCTAACAACTAACAGTGAGTTTTAAAGAAAATGCAAAGGGTTTAGGGTTTTAGAAGAATCCTAAGTGACATTCACAATGCATAGGTTATCTTTAGTAGACAAATACTCTAAAACTTTAAACCATCTTCCTGAGTTACCAAACTGAAATGGGTGTTACAGTGCTGCAGAAAATAGGGCTATCTTCAATGGAAGTCAATGGAATTTCAGATCACATTCATTTGCTAAATACCCAACAAATGATGCAACTTAACTTATGAAATGCAATTGAACTTCAACACAAATAATCAGTCCAGGCTAACTTTACACAGCTATTTACCATCAACAAACAACTAAAAGTATGGACTTGGAATATTCATCAAATACTTCAACAAACCATAAACATTGCAAAAGCACAACTAATCTAACTATGGGAGAGCAAGAAGCGAACCATGAAAACCAAAATGAGCCAACACAAGACACAAATTCTCAGAATTACTATAGAAACTTGCTTTGTATTACTTCAAATGGCACAGAGTCAACAATTTGGTATCAAAATCTCTCTTACAAATAGTGGAAATGGCAGCCCTTTATATAGAAAAACAACATACCCTAGCCTTCAAATGAACGGTGGAGATTAGCTCAACACCAATGGTCCAGATTACATCAATAAATGCAATTATAATAGCTCACATCAATTCTCGGATTACATTTTGTCCTTTGTGAAAAAGATGAAAGACACTCCCTAGATACATTGAATCTAGTCATTTTGACTAGCCAACTTAGTATATTGATAGAAAAGAACATTTTAGAAGCAAGAAGAAGACAAAATTGAATCACATGCTACCCCGAATATAGCAATTTACAATTGTGATGGGATTGCATCATTAGAATATTCAAAATAGTATCAAGATTCACTGTCTAAATTGATCTTGTCTTCACTTGCCAGCTTGTTGCGATAAGTCAACCAAGCATCAAGTGCAGGATTAATGTCAGACGGGTTTGGATCCTTCAAATGATGTATTCAGTAATCAAACACTTCTAGTTCCTGACTGAATTTGCCACGTATTCTTTCTATCTCTCCTCCTACTTTCTGAAATGCCTTGAATTCTGCCTTGAGGTCGCTTGCCTTGTCCAACCTCTCCTCCATACTGAGTGTGGCATCTTCAAAAATTACTTTATGCAACTTATCTTTACACTTCTCCACATCAAAAGGGGCTTAATCATCATAAGACACTTCCCTGCAATCCCTCAAAGAGTCATTGATATCATATATGATCGATCTCAATTCTTCATCAGCTGGTTTGTATGATTCCTTTATATGCTCAAAGGTTTCCTTTCTCAAAAGTAGCTATTGATACCACTCCATGGCTTTCGGCAGCCGACTCTTAGTCAAAATATTTTCTACAACTAGAGTCTGAGCTGACAATTCTCTGATACCTTTTATTTGGGGATACATATGTGAATAATATTCATCAAAAGAATTGCATTCTTTGCGCAAGTCCTTCCACTTGTTATGTAATTCTACTAGTCTTTGGTGTGCTTGAGTAGAGGTACTTATGGATTCACATCCCATCTCAAAAACTTTTAGTAGCCAATTTTCTGTACCTTGAGACTTTGATCTTACCTCGCCTAATTTAGCCATTTCATCAGCAGACAGGAAAGTAGGTATTGTCCTTATATCTCCTCCTGCATCTACTGGCTTTTTAAAAAATTGAAGACATGCTCGAAGTTCTTCGTTTTGCTGTTTCAATTCTTTCTTGGACATTTCATCCTTGTCTAGTTGCTCCCAAATTGATGTGACTGAGCCCTTGAAATCATCCACTCTTTGAGCACAAGTGGTTGGACCCAAATCAATGGTAGATATGATATAATCCTCTGCCCTGACTTGTTCTCTTGCTGTATCAGTTGGCGGGACCGCTATTTCTGCTATCCTTGATCCTGATTCATTCTTATAGATTCTTGATTGAATCTTAGCCTTTTTCTGCTTCTTAGGCTTCTGAGCCTATGATAGGATAGTGCTCAGGTCAAGTTGCATTATTTCCACCTGTGGCTCAGGATATGCCATTCTGTCTTGCAACCACTCAGGAGTAGAAGATTTGTTCAATTTAGAAGCTCCATCCTTGTCGATTACAGCCAGCTCTTTGGGTTGCTCTTCAATTTTCTCTAGACTTTTCTCTTCTTCCTTCTCTTCTTCATGGGCCAAATTCTCCAGATTTGCCATTACATTCTCTTGTGTAGTCTTGAAAATACTTCTGTTTGATCTTTGTCCAGAGGACTATCAGATATGTCAATAACTTCCACATCAACTGGAGATTCATGGAAGTCTTCATTGTTTACTTCAGACAATACCCCTTTTTCTTCCTCAAGTGTGTTTCTGGCTCCTTCAACCCCAATTCTGCACACACTTTCTCAATCCCGGGCAGTAGTGGTACTGCCAAAGAATCCATAGGCATTTGTGAAATAGGGACAATAGAAGAGATGGTCAAGGAAGGCGCACTGACCTGTGTCAGGTTAGTCAAGACTGGTGATAAGGAGGAAGAAATGACAAGAGGTGAAGGAAAGGGCAGTGAAGGTAGAGGAAGAGGGGGTGAAAGGATGGTGGAAATGGGAGGCAATGGTAAAGAAGAAGAAGGTGTAGGTGTAGTGGTAGTGGAAGGGTGTGAGATGGTAAGAGTGGAGGAAATAGGGCTGCTAGAGTCACTAGAAGAAATTGCCAATGAACAAGAGTTGGTGGTGATGATAGAGGCAAGAGAGGTGGCAGGAGATGTTTCTTGAGTTATGGAGGTCAAGATTATGGGTTAAGCGGATGCAACAGAGGGAGGAGAAATGGAAGGAGAAGTGGTAGCAGAGGATGTGATAGTGGTGTCAGTACTTTGGGTAGGAGGTTGGGCAGTTGGAGGATTGGAATCATTCTTAGTTGTGGCATCCTCTTTACTAACTTCTTTCACTTTTACCCTTTTGGCCTTTGAGCTCTTTCCATAACCACTTGGCATATCTCTTTTCCTGGAAGTTCTGGTCCTAGTTGAGGGAGGTTGATCTTTCTTCTGAGGCGACCTTGTAGAGGGCTTCTTCATCTTCTTTTCTTTTTCTGCCAGGGATGTATGTTCTTCACTATCTGATTTCTATTTTTTAGCTAGTTTTGCCTCATTTGTGACCTGAATGGGCTCATCCTCTTCTCCCTCGGAGTCCTTATCTGATTCCATTATTGTGTAGGTAAGATGGACTCCTTGTCCATTCAGAATAGCCACTTGAGCTCTAACCCAGGCCTTAATCTAATTGGTTCCCTCATAACAACATCTAGGGACCTCTCTTCTGCATTTGCCCAATTTGGCAATGGAATGGGTTGATGGTACTGTGCCTCCCATAGTCCTCTGACCATAAGATTTTCATCATCTTACAACTGATCAGGGACTGCCATTATGTGAAACCTCTTAATGAAATCCAAAGGCAGCCTTGCATGTGCTTTCTTCATAACCTCATAATCATCAGGGCAATTGGCCCAAAAGTCTTCAATATGTACTTTGTGAAAGAGCTTCTTACTTACAAATCTTTCCATCACTCTGTTTGGATCAAAATGATCCCTTGCATTGTAGTAGTGCAAATTCAAGAGTTGAAGCTCTTTGTCAGAATGTTCTGCTGATGCCAGAGAAGGGCATGCATAAAGTCCCTTGCCGAACTTGATAGGAAATTGAACATTAATCCTATGCAAGTGCTTGAGTTTCTTAGCACAAGGTATCAATTGCCTAGACAGCTCTAGAAGCACTGTCTTATCATCAGGATATCGAGGGAGTCTATAGGCCATTTCAGTGAAGCCTTGTACTCTTATGTATGTAATTTTCTCAAACTGGACATACCACCTACCATATCTGGTTATTTCATTCATAGCCTCGGTGGAAATCCTCAAGGCTGTGTTACCTTGTAGCTTTTTGGCTATATACATTGTGAATGTATCATTTACCCTTTTGAAATGTATTAATGATTGAGATAAAGTCAGTTGTGGGTAGCATTCATATACTTTTATCTGAGATTGTTCATCATTTCCAACTTCATCAACTTTGGACAATCCATCATAGTGGTTCCTTCTTGCCAATGCATAGACGATATAGGATGTCCATTTGAAGTATTTGTTTTCACTGAAATTGCTGAAGGCTTCATGGATGTTGTCACTAAGGATCTGAGCCCAGTGGAACTTAGTTCCCTTTAATATTTCAGTGATAATAACAAATATCCAGTCCTCAAAGGTTGATGCTGTTGGTAATCCATATACTCTGCTCAGGAAGATTACCAGGTCTCCTATCTCATCATGAAAGTCACTTCTGTATAGAACTCTAGGGAGCTTAATGAGAGCAGACTTTTTGCTTTTAACCCAATGGTCATTTATATACTTTTTGCATCCCTCTACATCTTTGTTGTATGTTGCCTGTGATCCCTTTTTGTCTAGCATAGTCATGACCTTGTGCCAAGGGATGTCAAAGGTCTTAGCCAGAGAAGGTGGGGTTAGATTAGCTAAGATATCCCCATTCGCCATCTAAATTGTCCTTGACACAATGCCATATCTGTCCGCACATGTGGCCATTAGTTCTGCACACTGCACCGAATTAGGTAAGGCAACTTGATGCAGAGCGGGTACATTAGAAAAGCCTTTCAATTCGACAGTGAAATGCTTGTCAATCGCATTCTCAATTCGGCTTGGATATACATTTTCTGACCTTCTATTACAGGTAGCCCATTGTATCTCCAACCATTTTGACCGCTAAAGTCGGTCCTCATTTGCACCTCACGAAACGTACATTAACAATGTACATTCGCATATACAATCTTTGACATGCAAACACAGGATATACACGAATTGCTTTTCAGGTACGACTGTGATATACCCATTGCTTGTATATCCTCAATGTACATTCACAATGTACATTATTCACATGCATTCTAAATATACATTCATAATATGCATTTGGTGGGGCCCTCGGTCTTTACTCCCCTGTTGTATGTATCACCACATACAAACAAAAGCTCATATACAATTCTTAACCTCCTTTCCCGGTGGGTTTCAGTGTCCTTACCTTCTATTGCCAATCACCTCTTGTATTCGCAGAATAAATATCTTTCCCACATACATTTTGTCCACCACTTCTGTCGGTTGTCCTTTGCTTCATGAGAAATGTATATCTTTGATTGTATCGACACAACATACAACAACGATAAACAATTGCAGTATACACACAAACTGATTTTCACATACAATAGTGATATACTCACAAACTGTCTACGACATACAATGGACGTGTACACATAAAATGTATCTTTTCAGACAATTTCGACAGACACAAGAATTCACACAGAATATGCTTTGGCGATATACACAGGCGACGGACCTTTACATGCAGTTGCAAGATACACACAAAATATGCTTAGGTACATTAGCGATGTACACACTGTTTGTATATTCGACTAACAATCATAACTTAACCTGAAAAGACTTTTATACAGACCATTCTTCACAGCATATACATAGGAGGTTGCTCGCATGCAAATGTGATATATTCACAGACTGTCCCCGATATACAATTGACGGATATACATAAAATGTATATTTGTATTTCCCGCTGATAACTTCCTCTGTAATGGATTTTGTGATTCCTATTCTGCCATGCCCATTGACCAAAAAAGAAAACAAATAGAAAACTAATATACACAATCCATTCCACTGATTTCACAGAAATCCACCAGTGGAATGGATTTAATCGTGCATCTCGACCACAGAAGAACTAAATGAAATACAAAGCAATTCTATACAAATAATGTACAAAATGATTTGATATACAGGGAATTTACACAAAATCTAGAACTGGTAGGACACAATTCACAGAATTTCTATTTCTTCATTCCAACTTTATCGAACACAGGCTGACTACAGAGATTCAATTATTTGATCATTCTGAAGGTCGAAGACTAACTTTCCTCGACCACCTTCCTTGTTTTATTACCAACTCCCCTCCTCTGTTTTTAGGATTTTGATTAAACCAAGATAATAGTCATAAACCCTAACTAATCCCATGACACCTGTTTTGCATACGACAACAAAACACCTAATGATAAGACACCTTGGTTTAATCCTCCACATAACCCAACATGTCTAAAATGTCAAAGTTGATGTTTACAAACATGAAATGCCAACACAAAAATGCTACATTGGACAATGACATATAAATGCTACATGGTAACATGAAATGTCTAAAACATGTTAAAGCCTTATTCTTCTCCCCCTTGTGCATATTCATGTTGTTGAAGGGGTGCTCCTGCACCACAACTGCTTGTGCAATACCACTATCTCTGAGTACTCTGGCTCTAGGAGTTAGATTTGGACCAAAGACTCTTAGTCTGATGTCATCTAGGTCTATGTGACGTAAGTCTGTGTCCCCTACATTACTCCACCTGGAGTGAATCTTGGTTTCCAGAGGGACTCCTTTGAACTCGTACTTCATTGCTTGGGCCCGAGCAGTCATTTAGTCTGCAGGACTAGACCTTATAAGTTTGATACACCAAGGTAACTCCTAACATACTCTTAAGTTTCAGATGAATCAATGCAAATCTGCTATTTACCACTAACATGCTTCTGAAGGAAATTTAAGTCTAACTGCAATAACAATGTATGCAATCAAATATCTAATGTTGCAAGAAAATTCATGAAACTTACCATTAACAATGCATTACAACATTAATTTCATCATTTTAAATCACTTTCCTTTTGAAAATTTCAAGAAATTTAGTCATTTGCATAGTTTTGCGGTAATTTGAGGGTTGTCCGACCTTCAGAAGGAAAAGCGCTAAATTTGAGGTCATCCGACCTCGGTGGGGAAATCAGGCAGGTCCGACCAAAGGTTTTACTTCCTTCTATGCTTTTGAGTTTTTTGTACAAGTTTTGTTGAGTACCGACCTGTGCGGGATTTGGAGGTCTCCGACCTCTAACAGTTGTCAAGTCGGTTGGTTGAGATTTCAGTGCAAAATCTTATCGATGTAAATTTTTATTACGTTTGTGCGGAAATCAGCTTGGTTTGACCTGCACGAGTTTTGGTGGTGTCTGACTGAGTCGGTAGGAGGATATTACAACGTAGGTTGGAAAAGGTCATTTTTAGCGTAAGGTTGAAGTACTGTTTCCGGTGGGATTTCAAGAGGCTACCGACTTTGCAGAGGCATTTGGGTCATCCGACCAAGTCAGAGACATGATCTTTTAGTGCAAAAGTCAGAGCGAGATTTTTTTTAGCGCAAAAAACAACTTTATGGTTTGCGGGGTTTTCTGGGCCTTCTGACCAAGTCAAAAAAAGTGTTTTGGTGCTTGTAGGTTGGATGAGGTCAATTTTAGCGCCAGGGCATAAGTGTTCGCCGATGGGAAGGCGTCGGCCAGACTTGGTGCATTGGTGAAGCATTTCCTACCATGACCGATGGAACTTGTCTTAGTGATTGAGGTGCAGGTTTTGGAGATCTCTGATCGACTAATGAGGGTTCGTTTGGCAGGTCGGTCAGATCTTATTCTAGCACAAGAAAAAGGAACTGAGGATTTGCCTAAGTTTGGATTTTTTTAACTCATGGCGATTCGTTCACCTACGTAGTAAGTCTAAACTAGGGTTTTTCAAATGGAATTCACAACTTGCATGGAAACCCTAACCTAAAATGTTGATCTTACAATTATTTTCTTACAAAAAACTTACCGTCTAGCTTAAACCCTAACCACTTGTAAATGAAAACTTTGAATAGCAGGGTTAAAACCCTAACTGGTTGAAACAGCGACATGTTTGGTTTGTGCAGGTAGGTTGTGGGTTCGAGCTCAGGGCAAGTCGGCAGAAGGTGAAGGGAGCTCCAAAATCTCTAGTCTAAACATGATCAAATAACTTAAAAACATGATTAATTTCCTTTTTAACCTCTACCAAAACTACCATTAATGCGCAAGCGTACGACCTACCAGTTTTTTAGGGTTTACATGAATTTTCTTCAGCTTGAACCTGGCGGAGAATTTGGATGTGTCGGACCTAGTCAGACGGGACTACATTCAGCGCAAAGCTCGAAGATTCAGTTTGCATAATTTTGCGGAGGTTTCGGGTTCATCCAACTTGTGGACTTTTTGGGGTTGTCTGACTTAGTCGGTGATCACTAATTTTAGCACAAGTCAGAAAAGGTCATTTTTAGCGCCGAAGTCTGAAACAATAATTTTTAGCACCATGTCAGACAGATAGGAATTTAGCGCAAAGGTCCGAATGATGGGAAATTAGTGCTAAGGTCAGACAGGTGGGATTTTAGTGCAAAAGTCAGTTGAAGGGCAATTTAGTGCAAAATATCATTTCAAGGCCCCTAAAGGGAAAATAAGGACTCATCCTAGTAGGTTTTGAAGTGATTTTCAATATCATCTTTTAACCAACGTCAAAATGCACTTTGGCCATTCAATCACTTATGAGATGAAGAGATCCAATGACTCTCAGGCCAAATCAAAAAAGGGGGTCTCCATTTCAAATGGGGCGTGTGTGCAAGGCACAACAAGTTTCCATATCCATCAATACGAAAACATTCTTGAAAGAGAATACCACATCAATGATGAAGGAGAAACAATAGAAGAACATGATATGTAAAAAGCTACAGTGATGATAATTGATAGGAGCATAAGGTAGGCAGTTTCCTTTCTTATATGCTATTGTTCTAAATAACACATTCATAATAGGCATTTACCATGATAAGGGACTGAAAGAGAAGAAAAAAGCATGATATATATGTTACTATAAGATCCAAATCATGAGATAAGTAGTGAGTATGCACAAGGACAGCTACAGGAGTATCTAAAGAATGACAAAGGCAGTTAGGAGAATATCCCACAATCACACATGACAAGCAGTCAATCATCCTACAGTTAGCAAGCAGAGGATATATATGACATGTAAACATACTAAAGGAGCCATTTGTGCAACAGGAGAGCCTTCCAGAAATGTCAATATATGATACAGATGGAGATAAAGAAACAACAATAATACCTTTTTGAATATCAAAATCTTGTTATCACATGATACCCTAGAGCTACAGTGGAAGGTAGATAAGTAAATACATCATCATCATCAATAGCCATGACGATCAAAATGAAAAAGGGGAGAAATTTCTGTGTAGGAAAAAGTGAAATTTTATTTATTGATACTTTCAAAACCCTAGTACCTTTTTGCCTACAGATAAAATTTTTGCACCCACAGTCAAGAAGGTTGCTAGACAGAGAAGAAGATATCATAGCCGTGAGCAGGAACCACTTTTTCATAATTAAAATGTATACCCATTTGCAAAAAGAGGAAGGTCTTTTTAGGAAAATTCAAACCCTAGTGCCATCTTGCACTTACAGTAAACAAGAATGATAAAGTATATCTACTGCCATAGCCATGCCAGAGGAAGACAATTTTCATGCAAAAGATTGAATATCCATCTATATATAAAATGAAAACTCCTTATTTTCTTTTTCTTGCACTTACAGTCAAAAGGAGAATAACAGTGGATATTATAGGGAAATAGCCGTGATAGTGAGAAAGGTTTTGTGCAAAGAAGGTTGAAACCCTTGTTTCATTTTTAGAAACCCTCAACTTTTTTCATATTTTTTGGTGTCTACATACAGATAGAGCATAGCCACAACAGAACGGAGGTTTGTATGCGCAAAAGGAACAAACCCCTGTCATAGAGTTTCAAACCCTCAATATTTTTGCACATACAGTCAAGTCAAAGATGAAAGGAGATATATACACGCATAAATGACAAAGATATGTCATTTTCTTCAATAAAATGTAGTACCCACTTCAAAAGAAGACCCTTGTCATTCTTTAGTTACAAAAAGACAAATGAAGCTATAGAAGAGGAAAAAAGGCAAGTGCTTGCCTTGTTTTTCTGGCAGGAAGAGACACCTATCCGTGGCCTCAGGAGCATTAAGCTTTCAAATACAGGTAATATTTGCAAAGAAGAAAGATGTAGAGACAAGGAGTGTGTTAAAGAAAGAGCAATGTACAGAGATAGCCATGAAAGAAGAAAGAAGCCGCAACCATGAAAGGAGAGGAAGCTACAAATGTTAATAAAAATGCCTCATATGAAACTCAAAACATGTTACCTTCTTTCTTTCATGCAGAGTTCCAAATATTCGAGCAAAAGAAGACCAGAGGGAGAGTGAAAACCAGAGATATATGCTTCAAACTTTCAAACCCTAACCGACATAATATAGTTGCAGAGCAAATGAAGAAATGTGCCAAATGAAGAATGAGCAACTTTTAGGGTTATCCTTTTGCTTTTGTTTGAAGGTTCTTTCTCTCAAGGGAGTTTTTTGACTTCACAAAAGACAAAATAATTACCTTATCCAAAACGCCCATGGTTAAGACTTTAGTCTTGAAGATTCCTAGCTATCATAACATGGAGTGGCCGACCAACGTTGCTAAGGCTTGATTTTTATTAAGTCAAAAAGGGTTGGTATGATGAGAAAGCAAGGCTTTTTGCCTTATGTTATTTAACTCCTTTGTGGTCGACAAATAGCATGGTCAATGCTGTTCATTTAGAAAACTCATGCTAGTCGAGGTTCCTTGTTTTTTTTGCAAACATTCAAAGGTCAAGATCCTTCCTGATTATGCATGGTGGCTGACAAGGTCAAAGGAGTATGGTTTTTAGACATGGTGTGCATGGACAGAGCATGAAATTTACAAGCTGGCAGACAAGGTAAGCAAGTATAATGGTGAAATGTTTGATGCATGGAATCATGAAGTTGTAGGGTTTTTCTTGATATTGAGACTGCACATGGAGATATAAGGTTACTTCAAAATATAAAGATAAATGTATGCACTAGGGCATTAAAGGGAGTCATAAGGATATTAATGCATACTGTTTTGTGCATGGAGATATTAAATGCATAGGATGAATTAAGGATTTTTTCTGGTAGAGAGAGGATAATGTTTTCTCCTTAGTGCATGTGGAGTGATAAGGGTAAATTTTTGCCTTAATGTATATGCATCATGCAAGCTAGGGTTTTTTCCCATATGGAGGTATAAGGGATTTTTTAAAATTTTCTTCTAAGTCCTATTTGTGCTCATATCATGCAAATTAGGCAAGTGTAATTGGAGTGATAAGGAGTGATATTTTTTCTTCTAATCATGCATGATTTTACAAAGTTATTAATTGTAAATAAATAATAAAGTAATATTTTCCAAATTACTTAATTATTTTCCACAAATTGTAAAATCAAAATTACAAGTTGTAACTAATAATAAAGTAATTATTTTTACTTTATTATTTACTCATAATCAATTTTGCTCATGCAAAATCATGCAAATTGATTAGTTGAGTTAACTAGGCCACCTAGGAGGTTTTTGCATGATTTTAGGGATATTTTTAGGGTTCTTGGTCAATTTTTTGGTCAAGCATATGGAGAGGCCCAAATTGGAGCTATTTTTGCTCAATTTGTGGCAGTTTTAGACCCTGATTTTGAGGATTTTTAGAGGTTGCTCAGGAGTAATTTTTTTAGAGGCAGTTATCTACAAGTTCATATTTTTTGCATGCCTCTTTGAGAGAGAAAACCTATATATTGTAAAGCAAAAGTTTGTTTTTGTTAGTTCTTGATTCTCATTATGATTCAGACAGATTGGAGAATTCTTGTAGCTCATTTTTTATAGTTTTATTAAGAGATCGGCAGGTTACAGGTTCTATTTTTTTCTTCTTTGCAGAGTTTTCCTTTGTTTATTTGAGATCAGTTAAGTTACCTTTCCATTTAGTGCTAATTAGTGAAGTGATTTTGATGAAATTTTGCTGTGTTTTATCATTAAACCTTTAAAATTATTGTCTCACTTCCTTGCTTGCAGCATTAAGCATATAATTATCACAGGTCTTAGGTTGTGTTAATCAGAAGTAGTTCTTTTGTGTTGTGAAAAACCATTTCCTTCATAGAAAGCCTATTTTCAAGCCTTCCTTAGAATCACTTTTGTGATATTTATGCCAAGTTTGGATTGTGTGAAAGTCAGATTTTTGAGTTATATTATGGATCAGATTGCATATTTTTATCCAATTTATGTGCATCACCAAATTTTACCTTTTTACCTTCACATAGTTTCTTTCTTCCCTTTTTCCAAAATAGTAAAAACATACATCTCAATAGAACATTTGAAGGGAACTGACCCATAATCTAGAGGTCTAATTTCATTATAGGGCACCCACAACCTAAAATTAGTCCCATGTTATATGGAACTGCAGAGCTTTACTAGCCTTGCATACGGGTGCAATTCCCAGTGATAACAGGTATATGAACAACTATTTAGACTATCTGTTATGCTACAACAATTAACTACAGGTTAGAACATATCCATATCAGCATAAAATAGCAAGTGCAAGTCACCTCAGACTTTGTTGTGGTAATTCTTTGTAATGAAGTTTGCACTCCATGAACATTCTCTGTGCACATAGCCAAACATTTAAAGTTCTTAACCAAAGCTCCAAAAATGAGAAACTTGTCATTGCATGACTCCTACTTTTGCTCTGAGTATGACAATACCTGAGCTTCTAGTGTTTCTAGATGAAACCTATAGTGGAAAAGTGTAGTCTCCATCTGAAGGAACCATCTTCGGAGCTCTTCCCTGAAATGAGGGTTGAAAATGTTAGAAGAAAAGCAATACCATAATTCTAAAGCAACAATTTGTATTAAGACAAATGTCAGAAAGTATAATTAAAAAGACAAATCCTTACAATTGGACCTTAAATTAGATAAAGCAGATTTATGATTTTATCTTTAGAATGTAGGAACTTTCTTTGTCGGAGCTTCACGACCTCAAATTGGATCTCAAATTGGACCAGCAGATTTATGATTTTATCTTTAGAATGTAGGACCTTTCTTTGTTTGATGTTCACGACCTCAAATTGGATCCAAAATTGGATCAGCAGATTTATGATTTTCTCTGTCCATCGATGTTTGTATTCCTATACTCAAGTTCTGCTTCCAAGCGAAAATACCCAGAAGTGTTTCAAATCAGCTCAAGGTACTTTCCAACTTGGTTATGTCACTACTAGCAATCCAATTTTGCCTGAACCATCCATACTCGAATGTTGCATCACAATCTATTCTTCCTGCACATAAAAATGCCACATATTAACCCCTTCTAAATAAAACATTTGGTCATCATAAAACCATAATAAATAAATCATTTATTTGCCAAAATTCTTCTCGAATTCATTTGCACTACTGAGGCCCTCGATTGAAGATTTCTTGATCAATTCATTTAATTTGGGGCCATTGATGGATACCACATCAGCCATAGGCTTCAAATTTGGAACCTTGGACAAAATCTTTAACTGACCAGGAAGCCTATTTTTCTCAGTTTTTGAAACTCCAAAATTATCAGGAAAACAAACTTACTTAGTTTTTGAAACCTCCATATTGGCAGTAATTCCATCACAATTCTCAGCATTTGAGGCCTCAGTTGGGCTTATTCAAATTTCAATCTCGACCTCAGCTTTAGGGGCTACTTCTTCATCAATGTTACCCTCAATGATAAATTTGGGAAAAAAACATGAGCCATTCTTATCAATCCAAGCAATTGACCTTTGATAACATGTCCTCAAATCTATTTGTAGCATTCGCAAAAAATCAACAAGATAGAGTGAACCATCTATTACCAACTCTATGGTGGGCATGCCAACCGAAAACTCAACCCTAAGAGAATCCAATACTTGGGCAGAAAAATCATTCCATGAGCCATTCCAAAAATACATCACCCTCATTAGCACTAAACTCTTATGAAAATTCTCATAATTATACAATGCTTCCTTGCTAGAACAACACTGATACACACAACTGCATTTCAAACCCCTATCCTTCTTGCCACAGTTAATTCCATTCTTTCATCCCCACTTAGATGCTCCCCTTCTTGAGGCTAAGAAACCATATTTATTTCCTCATTTTCATTTCATTTGAGCTCTCTCCATAATCTTTCTGCCAAGCTGACATAAATACTTCTATTCACCCTTCATCCCAAACAATACCAATTTACACCACACGCCATTTCAACTACAGTGCAATTATTTACGTCGCTGCAACACCATAATCTACAACAACCCCTAACAAAAGGTTACACTATACACCAAACTCTGATGCCACATTTTACATCAGTACTGAGGGAAACAACATACAGAATAGAGAAAGTTGATTCCAGCTCCCAGTCCCATTATTAAAACCCCAACCAACCATTAAGCAATATTCAATACTCACAAGGTTAAATTTTGCCTAGAAAAACCTAGTTCCACCATGAAACAACCCCAACAAGACCAAAAAAGAACCACACCTGACTTACAACATCAACTTGGAGTCCCAAATTTTCAAAAACTTTAATGGGTTGCTACAAACCCAAAATCAGCCACGAAAACAACACCTCAATTGTACCATAAAATAACTTTAACGAAGCCATAAAAGAACGACTTCCAAAGCCCGTGTCAAGCCCTAATTTTAGAAATCCTATTGAGATCATTCTAGGGTCAGATTTAGCATCCAAAACTTAAAACCCATGCTTTCTCCATCAAATGGTTCTCACAAAAACTCCCTTCCTAAACTACTATGTTTTTAGAACCCTAATACAGAGCTAAATTTAGCACGCGGCCAAATTTAGTAGAGGGTCAAAGTTAATCTGAAAAGTCTTCAAACCCACATTTGCTTTGCAAATTATGTTTAGAAGCAACTTATTCACACCCAAATTTTTCAAAGACTCGAAGGAGCCCTTAAAATGCACTGGAACCCTTAAATTTTTCTATTTTTTTGCCATATCTTCCTTGTTTTAGCTCCATTTCCTCTCAAAATTCACTAGAACCACTGGAATTTCATTTTGCATATTTCCTTCCTCAAGGACCCTATCCCAAATTCCACTTATCAAAGCCAGAAATCCCACATTTGTTTATTTTAAGGGTTTGCCATAACTTCTATTCTCACCCAATAGCCTTCAAATTTTGCCATAGTGTTCATTTCCTATTTTTGCTCCTTTATCCCTCTTGGACAAATTTTCCCATTCTTTCACCCCACTTCTGAAATCCCTATTTTCTACTTCCCCGTCCCTCAGAAAGTATCCAAAACCTAGTCAAACCCCAATTACCCATCAGAGTTTTACCCAATTCCAAATTTTCCTTTACTAAAAAATTTTCTGTTTTTGTTTTTCTACCCATTCCAAAAAAATAAATAAAATTCTCTTGGCTATGGTTGTCACCCGAACAGGAGAAAAAAACATGGAGGATGAACTTGCAGCCCTCAAGACCAAACTCCAAGATCTAGATGAAAAAGTTCTCATCCTCAATCTTCAGCATTCAACCATGAATAATAGACGGTAGCCAGAGTCTTCTGCAGACACTGGGTTCTCTTCTTCCGACAATTTTCGTGGGCCGAAGCTTGATTTTCCTCACTTCAATGGTGATGATCTGACTGGATGGATATACCAGGTAGAACAATATTTTAGTCTGCATAATACTTTTGATGTCAACAAAGTCCCACTTGCATCCTTTCATTTGGAACATGAAGCCCTTCAATGGTTCCGTTGGTACATCAAGGCTCATGAAGAGCCAAAATGGACAGATTTTTGTAAACTCATTTTGCAACGATTTGGCCCTAGTGCTTTTGATGACTTCACAGGAGCACTCACTAAACTTCACCAAACTGGCACTATGAGAGAATATCAGACAAAATTTGAGAAATTGGCCAATCACACAGAGGCATTGTCTGATGAATTCTTCAGGAGTTGTTTTGTCAGTGGTCTGAAGGATGCAATCCGATTTGAGGTTAAAATGTTCCATCCCAGCGCAATGATGGAAGCCCTAGGGTTGGCTAAGTTGGTGGAGGACAAGATCATAGCTCAACAACACTCCAAATCCACTTTTGTTCCATTCAGAAATATGGTTTCCCAAAGACCTCCAATCACACCAACTCCTATAACAACTCTTATCAAGCATTTGTCTGAAGTAGAGATGCGGGCACGTAGAGAAAAAGGGCTTTGTTATAATTGTGATGAGAAATTCACTTGGGGACATAGATGTGTTGAGAAAAAGCTCTATATCTTGGATGTGGATTCTCCGCCTGCAACTGAAGTTTATGTAGATGCTTAGGATACAGTAGATGATCAAGTCAAAACTCAACAGCTGCCTGTTGACCCTAGTTCTCAGGAAGACCACCCAAAGATCTCTCTCCATGCTTTAGCAGGAGTCACCACCCCACAAACCATGCGAGGCAAGGGTTACTTCAAGAAGCACCCTCTTACAATACTCATTGATTTTGGTAGCACTCATAACTTCATTGACCCTTGGATCGCCAAAGAGGCTGATTGTTTTGTCCATCCTTGCTCCAGCTTTGAAGTCATGATTGCCAATGGGGGCACATTACCTTGCAAAGGGAAGTGTCGCAATGTGCATATCTCTATTGGAGATTATAACTTGCGCTTTGACATGTTTGCCTTGCCCTTGGGCGGATGTGATGTGGTTTTGGGCACTCAATGGTTACACACACTTGGACCCATCTTATGGGATTTTGTTGAACTTTGGATGCAGTTTTCAGACAATGGGCAAAAACACACATTGAAGGGATTACAACTGTGAGGCCTACTTTTTACACTACTGTTCATGAGACTATTTGCAGTGATTTTTATTATTATTTAGATGTTGAGAGACTTTTGTTCTGGAATCTTGCTTATTAAACCTAATTGATTTTTAAAGAAATAATTGTGCAATGATAATTTAGATATTGTTTGGAAGAAAATGATGAATGGATATGGAAACTCAATATGATTCTATGGTTGAATGTTTAAGATACATGTATTTAGTTTTGCTTCGGCTATGATATCTCTATGTGGTATTGACTTCAAGTTTGAGTGTGCAGGTATTTCTAACAAAACCACAATTACAGGAGACTGTCTCATACCTATGTTGTATCCCTTGTGAGCTGATCTAGTTCCATGAGGAACTAAGATCAACCTCGTGTTTGGATAATATTGTAATGTTGTAATGTGTTAATGTTGCATGAGGTCAAGGGAATAAGGGTTATCTTCTGATTTACTTTTACTATGATAAGTGTTGTAAGAAATGTTGTTTTTAATCTTGTTTAAATTTTATTTCTTCTAGACCCTTTTTCTTGTGTTTTATTTGACTCTGGGAGTTCTAACTGGGCAAAAATCAACCTTGGGTTATACCCCATGGGTCTAGGGACCTTTTGGGCTAGGATAACCGTGGGTTAACTTCCATATGGTCACTTAAACTTCACAGTGAAGTTAAGTGACGAATTTGGAAGCATGGGGGACAATGGGATGAGTGGAATCCACACTCAAGCCCACTTCCAAGTCATGGAACAACTCCATGATCCCCTAATAATGGAGTGTTTGTCTCCATGTGCTTCTCTTTTGGTGGGGTTCCCCGTAATTAGGGTAGTGTGTCATCCACTCCATTTGTATTTTATTTTACTTAATGTATTTTAAATTCACCATGTGTTGTTAAAAGGACTATAGTGGGGAACCTATGGAGTGGGGGTCAATTATTTTATGACCACTAGGATAATGGATGAGTGGTGGTTAGTTGTTTAATGCCACTTGGGAAATTAGGAAAATAGAGGGAATTAGTTTAAAAGAAAGAGAAGGAGGAGAGTTAGGGGGTTGGATTATTGGGGAAAGAAGGAGATTTTGGAGAAGGAAGCTAGAGAGGAGCTCTTCATCAAATTTCATTCCATAAATGGGCTTTATAAGGTTGGTGTACAACACTACTCTCTTGAATGATCTATGTTTGTAATGTATGTATTGTGCATGCTTGATGAATGGAATTGAAATTGCCATCTATGTGTTTTTCTGTTATTTGTTTTGGGTGTGGAAAGAGCTCCTTCCAGTTGGAAGGCAATGTTCATCTTGTATAGGGAAGGGGAGGTGTGACCCTCCTCAGGTGTCATCTTGTTCTTGATATATGTATTGCCTTAAGGGCATGTTGGTACTTATTTAGCCTAGAGGGCTTATGGCTTTGAGAGCCTATTGGGATATCCCTGGTGTTTTGTTATATTGGAAGGCTTGAGGCCTTGTGGAAGAAGTGTATATTGTTGGCTTGAGGCCTTGTGGAGGAAGAGTATATTGTTGGCTTGAGGCCTTGTGGAGGAAGAATAACTTGTTGGCTTGAGGCCTTGTGTTACTATGTGGTAAAATGTGAAAAGATGACACCTGGGGGATAGAGATGTCTACTTCCCTACCCTCCTTGAACTCACCTAAGCTAAGTCTTTGTTTGTGAGTCAACCATGGGGTGTTTGTGTTAATTGCTTTGTTATTGATTTTCAATGTTGTGAAGTGTTGTTCCGTTTATTCTACCCTGGTATGAGGATGATCTCCCTAGCTCGAGGGTGACCCTCTTGCGGGTCAAAGGTAGGGAGGAGAGCTAGATGGTTGTTGTTTTCTCCTTGTTACCTTGCAGGTTATTATTGAAGCATGAGTAAAAGGATTGAAGAAGTTTTGCCTTGTTAAAGAAAATTTCTATCTTTCTATTGCTTTAAGAGCTTGTTCTCTAGAGTCTCATTATGTAAAAGATGTAGAGAGGACTTCTCTCTTGAAATTGTTGTAAGAGTTGTTATCTTGGGAATTGAGAGTTAATCCTCCCTTACTATGTCATGGTTGTGATTGTAATTGGTTATTACATTTCATCTTTTGTGTGAACTGGGGAAAGAGAGAAAAGTGCTCCCTTAGAATATATGTGCGTTGCAGGATCTTGTTAGCAGTTTGTTCTTTGTTACCAAGATGTAAATTGTATACTATGAGATTGTTAGATTAAATTATCTCTTGTATTATTTAGTGAGAAAGTTACATTTTATAGCTAAATGAAAGTTGCAAAATTTTCCCTTGATTACAGAGTTTAAATCTGAGTTAAGTTGCAAAGGAAAATAATCTGAATTGAATTTTACTTGACTTTTGTGTGTTAATGAAATGAATAGGTTCATTAGTTTCCTATATATATACTCTTATCCCTAAATCCTTTTGAATAAGAGAATTTACTTGATAAAGCAAATATAGATATAAACGATTAAATGTTCTTTCCAATTGGTTAATTGTTATATTAAAATTATAAGTTGAAAATAATGTAAAAAGAATACTACCATAAATTATCGTTTTGTGAATATGAATATATATTTATAAACATCATTTTACTTTAATTTTTAGTTGTGAAAATTTGATACATCTATATTTACATTGGTACTTGTGAAATTTAAATATATATATAAATATTAATATATATATATATATATATTTTAATATATTTTTAAATGTTAATGTTAAATGAAATTGTGGAAGTAAAAATATTGAAAAACTTGTGAATATATATATATATATATATATATATATATATATATTAGTATAAAACTAAATGTATTTGTGAAACGTGGTGAACACATTGTATATATATATATATATATTATTGAAAAAAAAGAAATTATGAAATGAAAAGAAATTAGAGGTTCGCTGTGTTAAACACAGCCGTGATTTACAATAGAGGGGAGGTGGGGGGTTAAACCCCCATCGTAATGTTAAGGAAGGGAGTGTGGGGAGGGACGGAGCCCCACCCACACCCACGAAGTGGGGTGTGGGTGGGGCTCTGCCCCTCCCCACACCCCCGCGACCCCCAACCATCCCGCGGCCTACGCTGCTTAGACTGCTGCCAGCCTGCCTCCTTCTGCCCGACGCTGACTGCGACCTTCCCAATCTCCACCCACGGCACTACCACCACCTCCTCTACCCACTAAACCCTTCGCCTCTGTAACCTCCGCCAGCCACTTCATCTGCCCCTGCGCGCTGCGCCTCTCCCCAAGGCCGCCGCCCTTGCCTGCAACCAACACACTCAAAAAAACAAGGAAAAAATTAGGGCTTTTAACTCGATAATTTGAGTTGGCATTTCACAATGAAATGGTATTAAATTTTAGTGGATATTCCACTAACTATAACAAATGAATTAATTTATATATATATAAATATATATACATATATATAGATAACTATATATATATGTATATATATATATATATATATATATATATATATATATATATATATATATATATATATATTAAATGTACATGAATGAGCTTGCACTATCAAGATGTGTATTTAAAATATATATATATGTGGAAATTGAGTGGAGTTTCCACAACCAATTTTTAAAAGAGAAATTATATATATATATGAATTTATATTTATATAAAATTGGGAAAGTATAAAGGGCCATTTTAATGTGCCCTAAAAGCAAATTATATTAAAATCGTATATAAGAAAATTGTAAATTTAATTAACGAATTACCAAGGTAATGGAAAATGTTTTCAACGTAAGTAAAATTTTAAATGCAATTAAAAGATAAATTAAGAAAATACGTAAATGGTGACTTAAGCAACGATTTAAAACAAATCGATCGGGGATTAAACGAGGAATGTGAGGTAGAGTTTAAATAGATTGAGATAACCAAATCAGAGATCAACCACCTACCAGGTGAACCCTGAAAGAAGTAAAATAAACTGACTCAACTTAGTGAATGGCATCTACTTATCCACGTGTGTAAAATATAAACCGTAGCAACAATCACTTGTCCACTTTAACAAATGCAACCGAGCACGCTTATGTGTGCGAGGTGAAGAAATCAAGTAGTAAAGGAAATTTTTTTGATAGTTCGAATCATGCCTACATGGCATGTGTGGACATAACATGCATGTTTTGCATGTTGTGGACGCACGTGAAATGTGGGTATGACAACAACTAGGGTCTCTCAGCATCATCAGTTCAAATTGCATGGAAAAGCTCCTTAAGAAGAATTCACATGGTGTCATTGCTCATCTCCATTCCATTCAGATGCAACCATCAACGGTCTCCACTACTCCTTCAGATGTATGAGTTTTGGATAGATATACATGTGTCTTTGCCAAACCAGTGGGATTGCCACCTTCACGACTAGAGGACCATCATATTCAGCTCCTTCCTAGAAGCGTTCCTCCCAACATCAGGCCATGCCGCTACCCATTTAACCAAAAGAAAGAGATTGAGATGCTCGTTCGGGACTTACTGAAGCAAGGTATTATTTGCCCTAGTACTAGTTCCTTTTCTTCACTAGTTCTTCTTGTCCAGAAAAAAGATGGATCATGGCGCCTCTGCATTGATTTTCAAGCACTTAATCACATCACAATCAAGGATAAGTTTCCGATTCCTGTTGTTGATGAACTTCTTGATGAGCTTCATGGTGCTCATTTTTTCTCCAAGTTGGATCTTCATTCGAGGTATCACCAAATTTGGGTTCATGAGGATGATATCCCTAAAACAGATTTCCGCACACATGATGGCCACTATGAGTTTTTGGTCATGCCCTTTGGCCTCACTAATGCTCCTTCCACATTCCAGGCATTGATGAATAAAATATTTCCGCCCTACTTGTGGAAATTCATTTTGGTCTTCTTTGATGATATCCTCATCTATAGTAAAACATGGGTTGAGCATCTCCAACATCTAGATCTTGTATTGCAACTTCTCTCTGATAATCATCTCTATGCAAAATGGTCTAAATGTGTTTTTGGGCAAGAGGAAGTGGAGTATCTCGGGCATATTGTTTCAGCCCAAGGGGTTTGAGTGGATCCTGCCAAAATAGATGCCATGAAAAATTGGTCGCATCCTTAGACACTCAAGAGCCTCTATGGTTTTTTGGGACTGACTAGCTACTATCACAAGTTTGTCAAGGATTACGGGAAGATTGCAGCTCCATTAATAGCTATGTTGAAAAAGGATGCTTTTACATGGACACATGCTGCTGAGTGTGCATTTGAAAAACTAAAACAAGCTATGTGTGCTACACCTGTTCTAGCTATGCCAGATTTTTCCAATACCTTCACTATTGAGAGTGATGCTTGCGGCAATGGACTTGGTGCTGTTCTCCTTTAAGATGAACATCCCATTGCGTTCACCAACAAAGCCCTTTCTGGTAAGCATTTAATAATCTCTACATATGAGAAGGAAATGATGGCTATTTTGGATGAAGTACAGAAGTGGTGGCCATACCTACTAGGGAATCATTTCTACATCAAGACTAGTCACTAGAGTTTGAAATATTTCTTGGAACAATGGGTCTTCTCCCCAGCACAATAGAAATGGGTTAGCAGACTCATGGGTTATGACTATGAGATCACTTACAAGAAGGGTAAGGACAATATTGTGGTGGATGCTCTTTCTCACACATTTGATGACCAAGCTTCTCTTTCAACTATTTCTATGCCTGTTCCAAATTGGTTGAAATTTGTCCAGTAGGGCTATGTTAATGACTTCATTATCTCAAATCATCCAGCAGTTGGCCAATAACCCTTCTGCTGTACCGCATTACTCTTGGGATGGTGCTTCTCTGAGATACAAGGGTCGTCTGGTGCTTCCCCAGAGCACAGATCTTCAACAAGTTGTCTTCTATGAACTCCATGCTTCTCCATCGGTAGGGCACTCTGGGTTCCTCAAAACTTATGAGCGGGCACGGCGTAACCTATTTTAGAAGGGAATGAAAAGGGCAATTCAATAGATGGTGGCTGAATGTGATACCTGCCAATGCAACAAGGGTGAAATGACATTCCTTCTTGGATTGCTTAAACCCTTGCCCATCCCTACACGGATTTGGATAGATATTTTTATGGATTTTATTGAGGGACTCCCTAAATCTGGAGGGAAGACAGCGATCTTGGTTGTGGTTGATCGCCTCTCCAAATATAGTCATTTTTGTGCCCTTAGCCATCCCTATACCACCTCCTTAGTGTTGTGTGGTTACACAACACGCCCCATTTTGACTTGGCAAAATAGGGACCCAACTTTTCTTTTGGCTTGTGTTGTCTGCTTTCTGGCGGTTTGGTAAAATCAGTCATGTTCATCATCATGTGGAGTCAAGATCAGGTAAGCCCCAATACGAGGTCAGTCTGTCAAAATTCATATTTCATATATATGACAACATATTCTGAAAGAGCATTAAAATTCATGCAGGTTTGCTTTTTACATCACCCTGATATTCATCAGGATGTGAGAGTTATGAACAGTCAAAGTCTTGGTCAAACCTGATATTCGCAAGAAGAGGGTCATATTTTATAAACTCAGTTTTGCTGTTTGAAGAACATCATCATCATATTTGAAACGTCCCCCCGATAATATCCTGCGGTTCAAATATCTGGACGTCAACTTTAAGTGATAGTTAGTCTTCCCCGTCGAACGGTCTTTTGTATCGCGAGCATCATATTTTGAAAGTAACCCGATATTCGTTAATATCATCCTGATGCAAAATATCACCCTTAACAAACATCCTGATGACATCATTTGAATACGATAAACAAAGAAACAAACATCCTGATGACATCATCATCATATTTACATTTCGACAGGATATTTTGTAAACATGATCATGTTCACCCAATATGACGATGACGTCATAAGACATTTCCAATACAAAGAACAAATATCATGATGACGTCATCCTGATATTCCGAAAGGAGAATGAGTAAGTTTGAAGGTCATCATCATATTTTGAAATATCACCCGATAGACCGAAATATCCTCCTGATGTGCTAAAATGAAAACAAAGGTGCGTTGTCACCCGAATTTTGTCGCGATAGCAGTTTCAAGACTAGGGAGAATGATATTGAAACTCAACCTGATATTTATGAATATCATCCTGCCCTCATGATATCTTGTCATATGAATATCCCCGCGCTCCCTTTGCCGCCATTGCCATTAAATGCGCGCAGATATGGTAGGTGATTCCCGCCGATCCCGGAACCCAATGAAACGTCTGGCGAGATCCTGAGTTTTCGCACGAATGATCAAAGATTGTGATCTAACTTGTCAGAGTTACCCTAAGTTTACCCTAACTGCGAGGTTAAAAGGTAATTCAATCGCCATTGTTACATTTACCTACGTTAAAATTGTTTTACAGAGCACCAGCCTCCATTTCTGCATAACAGCTATCGTTGCGTGACTGGAGCTCATAAACTGAGGGAGGAAGGTGATCAGCAGCTGAATCAAGGGCGTCTTAGAGATATACTGGTATAAAAAGGAAATCAGCATAACCAGGTAAGTGAACTGAAACCCTCATCATGTTGTTTCTATATGATGTTGTAAGTTCTGGTTATGTATCTGTATGAATAAGTAACGTGAAATTGATACAATAAGCATGATATTTGCAGTATGTATGCATGCATATCCCGTTGTGAGAAGAAATGTTGTTAATTGCAGGTACCCATGGCTGAAAAATGCTTAGTCAAGAATCAGGAAGAATTCAGCCGGCCTATGTTCTCTTCACAGAGAGGGGTCCTGTTCAAATTTGGGGCAATTACAGATACCCATCAGGGGAGTACCAACCTGGAAGCTTGGTCGGCCAAGCTGAATGATGGACAAGATAAGAGTCCAGTATTGGATGCCGTGTTTGTATCCGGCATGTGGAACGCTGCTAGCTTCCCCTACTCCATGGAGTCTTCGGAGCTGGTTATTGAGTGCGCCCAGAATTACAACCCTCAGACGAGGCAGGTGGTGAAGCATGGGAGGGTGTATGCAGACCTGTCCATCAAAGGTCTATCCCAAACATTTGGACTGCCAATGGGCAGCAAGGTAAAGAGTGTAGACTTGAAGAAGTCTGAAAGAGAATATGAGGCCAACAAGAAGACGGCCAGAAAGAATATGTATGCTTGGCGGGCCGAGAATAGCACATATAATGCAGCGGCCAAGCTCCCTGTGCACATGTTCAAGTTTGATTTTAATGAGGAATATCAGTATGTGATTGCCCTACTGAACAGGGTGACTGGCCAGCCTGATACTGGAGAATTCAGAGACTGGATGTACGGCATAATAATGATGTGCCTATATGCAGACATCAAGCCGCTGTGGGGCCAAATCATAAGTGATGCTCTGCATGAGCAGTTGCTGAACCTGGGAGGTTCAGATTGTGCCTTCTATATGACCTCTTACATTGTTTATTCCTGTGCATATAGAGGTACGTTTGATGCCTTAACTACAGATGGGAAGTTAACAGGCACAAATGCAGCCTATATCTGGGATCATCATCCCCAGCTGCAAAGAACTAATTACATCAAGGACTATAAACTGGTCAATGATGCATTCTCTTTGCATCTGGTAAGGACCATGGAAGATGACAGGACAAAAAGACTGAGCATGGAAGCTCAGGAGCCAGTATACAGGCATGGGGCATGGTACATCCAATTTGCCACCTTTTCCTACATCAGGATAGAAGGTTTTGAAGGGCATCCCCTGATGCTGCCAAGATATCCTACTGATACAGTAGTTTTAATGGAATTTATCAGGCAGGGCTCCACCATCATACAGATGTATAAGGAGGCCAAGAAGCTGCCACCAATTTTGTTCCCAGTCAGCATCGGCAACTATATGTGCCCTGACTCGGATAATATTAAGAAGGTGATGGCCACTCTGAACAAAATGAATCTACTGCCCTTCCCAGTAACGAGACCATATGATCCTTACGGTCGAATGCAGAAGATTCTAGGGAAGCCTATTCACCAGAGGCACCTAGAAGATTTTTGGGCTGACTGTGAAGATGAGGCAGAGGCCAGGAGGAGGAGGTATCAGAGGTTGACTCTGAACCAGATCAGGACATTTGACTGCATACCCCTCCCTCAGTAGCTGAAGAGTGATGACGGCAGGATCATGGCAGATGAATACGAGTAGAAAAAGATCTACAATGATACCATTTCTGCCCCTGACCTCACCATGCAGGAGGATATGTCCTTGGACCCATTCTTTGCCAGAACCATACACTTGACCCAAGCTTGGGTAGATGCACAGGTAGAGGCATTGAAGAAAAAGGGTGTTGCCATCACGGTGGACAACAAAAAGAAAGGGCAGGACATCCCTGCAGACGAATATGATGACTTCCTGCTGGAGAAGCGGAAGACTAAGGGAGAGAGGATTCCTCCACCACAGCAGCCAAGCAAGAGAGCCCCAAGGGGCAAGAAGGTGGAAAAGGGACCCAAAGGGGTCATAATTGAAAGGGCAGTATTCACGGCTGAGGAGGCAGCCAGATCAGGATCAGAATCAGATTCTCCTCCTAAGCCCAAGAAAGCCAAGACAGCAGAGGCTGGAACCACAGAGACCCAAGAAGTGGGTCAGTCATCCAGACAACCAGGCAAGGATATCCTCATGGAGGAAGAGCCTGAAGAAGAGGAGGAAGCTCCACTCGTAATTAGAAGAAAAAGGAGAGCTCCACAGGTGTTGGTTCCTACCACACCTAAGAAACCAAGAACCTCCATGAGAGGTGAGATGAGTCACCCCCCAGTGCAAGTACAAGGGGCAGGTAGTGAAGTGCAGAAGGAACTTCAGCACAATGTTCCACTTCCTACCATTGTCAAGTTCAAAACAAAACTTGCAGAAGAGAAACAAAAGGAAACATCTTAGGCACAAGCAGAAAAGCATGTCTCGCTAGACGAGACAATAAACTTGTCTGACGATGAGGTGGTGCAGGATGTAGCTGCACAAGAAATGGAAACACTTGCAGCTGCTGGCATCAGTGTGGCTCCTCACAAGCCTCCATCTGTCCAATCAACGCTTGAAGAGATGAAACAAGCAGAGGCGGAGCAAGAAAAGAGCCCAGAACCAGAGAAGAGCCTGGAGCAGGTGGCTCAGGACATAAGGCTGGACACACTGATCGCCGAGGTGACAAGTCCTGCAGTGGTCGACTTGACGGAGAAAAGGGATGCAAGCCCTGAACAGCCAGCAGGATCACCTGATAAGGGCCACCTGACAAAGGAGATAGAGATGGCCGAAGCAGAGGGCCATGCTCTTGAATCAGGCCAACAAAGCCCACAGGATACATCAGCAGGACCTGCTATAGTAGAGGTCCAAGAATCAAAGGCTGATGATGAGAAGAAAGAAGCGATGGAGGATCCTGCTGATAAGGCACAAGAGGTGGATGCTGCAGGTACAGAGAAAATAGCCGCCGCAGAGTAGATGCCATCACCTCAGGCAGATCCTACAATATCAAAGGTGGTCGACATACCACCAGAAGTAGAAAAGCAAAAGGAGGATGATCAACCTCCACAGGGGGAAGAACTGGGGACAGATGAAATAACGAAGGAAAAAGATCATGATCATCATGATCTACCTACAGGTACACCGTAGGGTTCCCCACACAGAGAAGATGCTCCCCTGGAAAAAGAAGTTCCTCAACAGGGGGAGGCGCCTCAGGATCAACAGCAGCAAGGCGAGCATCAAGAGCCGGAAAAAGAAAAGTCACCATCTCCACAACGCTTGTTGGTGGAAACAGGAGATAGAGGTGAACAACATCATGATGCTGAGAAGCATGATCAGGTGCCTCCATGGTTAGAAAAGGAAGTGAATGTTGAGGAGGAACTAGAGATTCAGGAGTTTGATGTCTCCACCCTGTTCGCTGCAGATATAATGAAACCCAGGAGGAAGGCCAGGATGACTTCAGCCATCAAAAGAGATCCGGCGACAGGGAGAAGGACCGCACAGATTGCTGTGCCTGCCGTAGAGAAAGAGAAAGGCAAAATCACTGTAGATGAATTCCAGATAAGCACAGTTGATTTAGGTTTTGCCAATGAAGAGCAGGAAGGTCAGGAGGGAAAAGACATTATAGACTCTCTAATTCAGAAGGTGAAAAGAGAGAAGGAGAAGAATAAGCAACATAAAGAGCACATTGCTCAGTTGCATGCATACATTAAGGGTTTAACCAACCCTGAGGATACCACAGGTGAAGCTGCAGTCCCATTGACTGCCATTTCCCAGGAGGAGGTAAATAAACTAGACCTCATGAAACATGAGGTGTCCGTAATAAGAAAATGGGTGTCATCCACATTGGATGATGCCATTGAAATAATGAAAGGTTCTTTGAAGAGATGGAGCATATTGAGTGACTCCAAAACCAAGGTAGACAGGTTGCAGATGCAGGCCGGGAAAAGGTCTTATAAACTGGAGAAAGTCCTCAGCCTGCTGGACGAAATAAGGAAGATAAATCCACAACTGCTTATCAGTAAGTAGGTGTTAAATAATAATACTGCATTATTAGTGGATATATGGTATAAAGATGTACAGTTCGAATGCGGAGTCCTCAAGAGATGCAATAATAAGCTGAGGGAGATCAGCATGAGGCTACGCGATTTAATGGGCATTGAAGCAGACATGCTCGAAACATTAGAGGGCAAGGTGGAAGGGAAGATAGAGAATCAAGATGAAGATTCTACCCTCAAGGCTCTGCGTAATAACTTCCAAGTGGAAGATGATGGTCCGCTAGTCCACTTGACAGAAGAAATAATAAATAAAATGATGAGGATCAAGGTCAAGATGGAGACCTATAATGAGACACTGCAGGACAGAAAGAATAAGCTGGACAACAGCAGGGATAAGTATGAAGCGCACAAACACGCCATCATCAAGGCAAAGACTCAAGATAGACCAAGTTGTGTAGTCATACGAACAAATCCAGAGCAGCATGCAGCCCCATATGCAGCAGCGTCATCATCCAGATAGTGAAAGTTCAGAGAGCGATGCACATGATGATGACCTGCATGCATCAGATGAAGAGCATGATGAAGATACATCATGAAGGGGAACATTTTGCATATGCAGTATAGATAGTTGCCAGCTGGCAACTTGTGCCTTTTTGTAAAATTAACAAGTCATGAAGTGATGACCGTTGATTTGTATTGACATATCGGATCCGTGGATCTTTTGTAACGGATTCCTCACCTTATTCTATAAAAGGTGGTGGAATGCCTTGTTATATTCATTCGAAACTTAATTGAAATCTGATTGCTGAAATATTCAGGACTTATTTCAAAGCTGCTGTATATGTACATGTCTTTTGCATACTTAATGAAAGAGAAGAGTATTCTGATTATAAATCTTAGTAAATCTTGAGTAATCTGTGTTTGAATTCTGGATATATGCTTTGATTTGCTGCGTCCCTTGGAGTGCTCATCATGTTGCATGTATTGTTTTCATTCATTACCCTTTGAAGTTCGCATCGACTGTATCTAGCTGTGGAATGTCCTGGTGAACATATGGTTTGATTTCTTCTCCTCATGACAGTATCAAGCATGTATGTGGATCGAAAGCTAAAGGTTCAACTTAATTAGAAGTATTTCCTTTAATTTCTTTCAATTTCAGAGAATCTCACTGTCGTAATCACAAATAACAGATAACCTTAAGCGAACCACCCAAAATATGCAGACATCTCGTAGATAATCGTAAATATTTAGCATATTTGAACACTAAGCATGCACAATTGAAAATATCATGCAAAGATCTATGTATTTTACCTCTTTTCATCAAATAACCGTATAATTTGACTTCTCTGTAAAGAACTTCTGCAGGAAAGTCATGATGATGGCACACTTTCACGTAAGGCCCCAAAATGGAAATAACAACTCACATTAACCATTGAGTAACGTCAGTCGATTAAGACCTAATCACCGGAGACTTGGGATCATGAATTCTCTGAATTCACTGTATCTTTCAAGATGAATAAAGGTTAATGTGTACTTTTATTCTATGTTTGTTTGTGACTAACCTCATGACCAACACTTAGTAACAAAAATTTTCATGGACCAGATATTCCGTCTTCATGGCATCCCTTCTTCCATTGTCTTAGATCGTGATGCAACTTTCACCAGTCATTTTTGGATAGAACTATTTCGACACACTGGCACCAAACTGAAGATGAGTGTAGGGTATCACCCACAAACAAATGGTCAGACTGAAATTATCAACAAATGTTTGCAAACTTATCTTCGTTGCTTCACCTTAGAACAACAACATTAGTGGGCAAAGTGGCTCCCACTCGCTGAATGGTGGTACAATACCTCCTACCACACTATATCTAAAATGACTCCATATGAAGTAGTCTATGGTCAGGCACCACCAGTGCTCCTTCCATACACCTCCAGTAGTTCAGCAGTTCAAGCAGTTGACATGGTTCTTTGAACCTGAGATCAGATTATTTGCATTTTGCAAGACAATCTTCACATGACAAGAAATTGAATGAAATAATAAGTTGATCAACACCGTTCCGAGTGCACTTTTCAAGTAGGTGATATGGTTTTTCTTCGTCTACAGCCATACAAGCAATCATCCCTAAAACTCAAAGGGTGTCATAAGTTGGCTCCAAAGTTCTATGGGCCATATAAGGTTCTTTAGATGATTGGGTCAGTTGCTTATAAATTAGAGTTTCCTCCTTCCCGCGTTCATCTAGTATTTCATGTCTCTTGTCTAAAGAAAGTTCTTGGCACCAACATCAGACAACAAATTATTTTACTAGAACTGGATAATGAAGGATCCATCATTTTGGAGCTAGAGGCAATCCTCGATAGGTGCAATCGTTAGCTTCAGTCTCGATCCATCATAGAGGTATTAATTCAGTGGCATGGAATGCAACCAGAGGATGCTACATGGGAACCACTCCTTCAGATTCAACAACAATTTCCACATCTTAAGCTTTGAGGACAAAGACTTTCTAAGAGGGAGGGGATGTTAGGAACCCGTGTTTAACCCTTCTCTTTACTTTGTTAGTATATTGCTATTAGACGTATATGCTTTGTAAGTCATCCTGTGAGTATATGGTATTATCCCACATTCATGGGAAGTAATAGTTGTTTAGATTAGACTTAGTATATAAGTACGTGTTGATGCCAATGAAGGCATCCACGAATTTATTGTATTGAGCTTGCTCAAAGGAGGTTGCCCCCTCGAAGTGGCATGCGATCAATAAATTCCTTCTGTGTTTATGCTATTTCTATTATTTCGTGCATTTTTCATTATATTGTTGCAGGAGGTTCCTCTCAGAAGACTTACCTTCATTACTTAGACCCATCGAAGATTTACACCACTCGATGATTAATTTTGCATCTGTCAACTTTGCATTGTCTTTATACTTTAACTCTTCTCGTGCTATGGCTCTTTTGATACAGGCTCCTACACCATCATGCTCTCCCTTTCCTTGCCCAGCCTCACAAAAGTTCCACATATGATGAACACCTGTAATATTATGCCTCCTGCTCAGCCAATAGAAATTCTATGAGTTCTTGAATTGTGATACACAGTTATCTGACCATATGATATGCTGACTGAATGATATGCCCCTTCTAGCCAAATCATTGTAGAACATCTGAAAACAACCTTGCACAAACTCCGCAGAATGCATGCGATCATCACTTATATAAAAATGATACTCCCTTATGATCTTTCTATCATCCTCTGTACTATCATTCGCATGAATGAATGCGATGCACACAAATATAGAAACCTGTGTCAAGTTGTAATATTGGGATTGCACCTCACATTGTGGCTATAGACTATAGTTCTCTGTAAAGTTGATGACTGAAACAATGCTACCAAATAGAAATGTGTCCTTGCATAACTTGAATTACAAGTCTAACCATCGAGCTCTATGGGCATATCTTACATACTCATACACTATATTGTGACAAAATATAGACATAAATTGATACACTGGAATCTTCT